>OX465172.1:5000-1454839 GCA_949987655.1 Polymixis flavicincta | reverse complement strand
ACTAGGCTTCGAGTCCGGACAGAGGTAGTATCAGTGATGAGCAGTTAGACGATAGTCTACACGCGTATCATTATTGAGTGAGATGCGGGATCAGTTATAGTAAAACAGTTGCGTAAAAAATTAAGAAAAGTCCTTCGTAAGATCGGGTTTTCTGAAAAAAACCATTGCATACATCAATGACCAATTAAGATTATTGATCTTTTAGATAATTGAGCTTTGTTGGTAGGTCGACTTAGTTTTGGAAATTTTACACTTCTTTTATTACTTAAACATGTCCAAAGTTATGTTAAAATGATCAAGAAAAACGAATCTTTGTTGGCTCATAACTTTTTAAGGGCTTTTTTATTTTAGTATTCTTTTTCCGTACCGACAATATTAATAATGAGAAAAAAACCATACTATGTTTAAATTTTGATGTACATTGTCAAACAGTGGAGTAAAACCCCTCCCGAAGTTTGTTTGGAAAACATGCGGACTTGTTTCACCTTAAAGAGGACATGTCCGAAGGACTCGTTTGCAATTTTGAAACTTTTTTAATTTCGCTTGTATGATCGAATACATACAGAATTATTCTTCTGCCAGATTAACATTCTCCTACCCCTTATTCCAATTTATTTGTGGTCGGCGCAACATGTCTTTTTCTTCCACACTTCTCTATTAGTCGTCATCTCCGTAGTCACACCCTTTCTAACCACATCATCATTCACACAGTTCATCCATCGTTTCTTTGGTCTCCCCCTACTATTATAGCCATCGACATTCAAACTCAAAACTTTAAATCGCGACATTTTCCTCATACCATGACAACCTTTTGCTCCAAAAATTATTTTGCCAGATGTAAAGCGTATAAAGAAAAATACATTTAAAGTGGCCTTTTGCAGACAACCCACACAGTACTTAGTAAATCATTTTAAAAACGTCAGTTTTTGCAGAGCAGGCATGATAACTTAGCCTAAGTGTCTGGCTTCGATTTCCCGGTCAGGAAAAGTGACGCTCAGGAAAAGTTACATTGTGCTAGCGGCACGATTAGTATACATGCTCTTTCATTGCCCTTTGTATTCCTCCGCCCTACGGAAATGACCTACATAGGTAATTTTGTATCCATTTTCGAAATTAAGGGAATGAGATTGTATTATTTTGCATTTCCTTTCACAACACATAATAGATTAAAAACCTTGGTCGTTTGTGGCAACCTGAATCAATTGAACACGTGATTTTGTTGAGCTGTAATTGAAATGATTGGGCAGTTGTCACTGCCTGCTATACATTTTATTTATTGCAAGAGGCCAGCCTCTTGAGCTATATCTCGCCTGAGGGGAAACGGTACTTTACCGGCGAATAAAGTACTAATTTTGACGCATAGTTAAATCCAGGTTTTTATTACGATAGTAACCATATAAAAGGGTTAATATAAACGAAATAGCTTAACACAGCGTGAGAAAAAAAACAGGCGCTGAATTCAGTTGGATTTGTAATTAAAAGGTCGTGCAACACAGAAGTAACACTTAGAGTGAGTTACACCAAAGCAAAAATTATAGTTTTCGTCAAAGTTAATTTTAACAGTAACATTAACAATGACGATAGAATCTAACTACCTGCTGTTGTACCGTCGTGTTAAATGTAAAAGGGTGACGAGTGAGAAGACGTCTTATTTTCCCACTATGATCGTGGGTAATTATGTTTTGCCGCGAGAATTGCGCTCAGAGAAAACTCGAGCCTACGCGAGGATTTTTCCGTGCCGTCTGACTGACCGAACCCTGAGTTTATTAAACAGAATTTCTGCATCTGCTATTTTGTAGTGACCCTCAGTGTCCTTTCCCTCTATTGTTTGATATTACGACTCCATTATGTTTTTACATACGGTTCATATTTATTTGACGTTTGAATAAATTGGAAACGTCCTTTGTGTGGTTGTTACAATGCGATGATTTATTGTTTGGCGGCTTCAGTTGTGATCTACTTTAGACTGTTAAGCTTGTGTGGATGCAGTAGAACCGGATACAAATGTCTCATGCATACGCGTAGACACCGCCCAGTGTGTCTGTCGTTTTATTTAAACAGTACAGTATCATGTTCGACCTTATGCATTGTGGATACCATGCAGTTAATAATATTATAATACTCATAATTCCAGGCAACTAAGGCCAAAAGATTAACCCCCTTATTCATAAACGTTGCTTAAAGTTAAATAGTGATTAGCGTCTGTTTAACCATACAATTTTGACGTTTAAACATCATTTAACTTTAATCATCGTTTATGAATATGGCCCTAAATACCCAAATCATCATTTCAGCCGAAAGACGTCCACTGCTGGACATAGGCCTCCCCCAAAAGGGGGGGGTTTGCCATAATCGCCACGCTTGGCAGGCGGGTTGGCGATCGCAGTATGGTGGTAAAATGCATAGAGAACGCTACTGCCCATTCTCTAGTAAGTCCCTTAGTGGCCTCCTACGACACCCCCTGGAAGAAATGGGATGGTGTTATTCTTTTACGCCCGGACACCACACGAGACTAAATACCCAAATAATTATTACAAAATACTAAACGAATACATCATCATCATCATTTCAGCCGAAAGAAGTCCACTGCTGGACACAGGCCTCCCCCAAGCTCCGCCACTTCGACCGGTTCTGTGTTCAAACTAATACATACCAAATGAAAAACATTACTACACTATACAGTATTTTTATTTCATAAAGCGACGCGCGCTTTACTTGTGCAGGTAAGTGCAGAAGCACTTGGTACCGTCCGAGACAACGGCGAAGTCGGAAGTGTGTGTCCGTTTGTGTGTTATGTGCTGACGCTACTCGTCGCCAAGCACACATACACAGCGTGTTTGTACAGTTAGTAGCCACCAGTAAAGCGCATCATCCGGTGAGATAAAAATACTGTAACTAAGCTAGGTCGGTAACAAAAGAAAATACAATAAAAGTAAAGTATACACTTTACTGTATAGCGGAAGTCGGTACACTATTTACCCCCTCCGGAATGCTGGCGGGTATGGATTTATTTATGGACAATTTTTGAGACACTGAGACATAAATCTTTAGTTGTCAAATTAAAGATTTTAAAGCAGCTAATTCTTGGGCCAAAGATGTTTGAACTTCTTGCCATCCATAGAAGAAGTTACATAACTATCAATAGAAGACATTCCGGTCAAAAGATTAATTTGTTTGTAAGCGAATACGTGTCAGGAGTATCAATTGCCTGTTATCCACAAGTACTAACAATTGAATACGATACTTTGATAGCACTCCCACGGGATTTTATTTCTAGAAATCTTTGAAACTGATCCATTTATAATTGCAATTTTAGATATAAATAGATTTGCATCTAAAGCGTTTAATATTCTATTCTCAACTACATTCATATAGGTAGGTAATATATTTGTTGCACCCTATTGTGAACCCTGTTAGTTTATAATCTATCTCGCGAGATTGCTAACTGTCGATTAATGATAAATGATTTTATTTCCGTTAGTAGGTTTGTAGAAACCAAGAAGCCTTGGTACAAACACTTTTAAACGTCTATCATATTTAAAAAACTAGATCGGTGTTTCCTAGCGGACTACTCAGATAAGAAAGGCTGAAACAAACTCAGAAGTCACAGTCTCTTTTAAAGTCCTGACATAATCTTGGTCAGATCATGTGAAGACTACACAGATTGGGGTCTGAAATGGTCTTTATGATGTACACAATTTATAAGAGATTAAGTTGTGAACTGTACCGTATTGAATACCAGATAACGTATATGTTTCGATAGCTATCACTAGGAATCGTGAACGTAACCGTTACTTCATAGTCCTACGCGCCGTGCATTCTGCACACACAGCATTTGTACTTTGTATCTAATATTTGCAAAGATAATTATATTTCAATAACGATGTGTTTAACGATGAATATCTGGATGACCGAGCAATTTTTCTTTTTTCGACATTTTCTAAAAATTAAACCTAGCTAGATCGATTTATCGCCCCCGAAACCCTCTGCTTACTAAATTTCATGAAAATCGTTGGAGCCGAAACGTGAAATTTTGTACACGGCTTCCTTTTATAATGTAGGGGACTACTAAGAAGGGGTTTTTGGAAATTCGACCTTTAAGGGGGTGAAAAGGGGGGATTTTGTTTGTATGAAAATTTTTATTCCTTGAGTTAACAAACTTGAAACTTGGCTCAAATACTTATCTAAGTAAATTATAAAGTTAGTTATTTATCGTTTTTCAAAACTACCCCCTAAATGGGGATTGGGGGTGTGTTAAAGTTTGTATGGAAGAATTTTAACGCGCTGTCTGATTAACTCGAAACTCAGTATTTATACTTAAAATCAAAAATAAAGAATAACATGTATCAGGGTTTTTCGGAAATCGACCCCTAAAGGGGTAAAAAAGGTAGTTAATTTTACAAGGGATGATTTTACTGCGTGTTTTGACTAACCCGAAAATTGGTATAAATAACCTTTAAGTCAAATAATGTAAAAGACACAAAAGACTTTTTTTTCAAGTGTGCAGTGACACCCACGAACTGGCTTTGAACCAAATTTCAGAACTTAAACAGAAATTATGTGAGGCCCATAAGGCCCTATCTCTCTCAGAGTCTGTCAAGGTCAGTGAACAGGTTGCTAACACCATTAACCTATTTTATGAATTGGTTGGCAGTAAGTCAAAATCAGTGTGTGAGCCAGCTGTAACAATAGATTTGACTGGTAACGATACCATGCCATTATGTCCAATTGTTATGAGTCATAATAAATTAAAGAAATATATTAAAATTAAGAAATTAATTAAACGGTCACATAGAGCAATTAAAAAACAAAATCTCTTAAAATTAAATCTATCCCTCAGAAAGGAACGTCTTATCCTTTCAAAAAGTTTAAGTAGTTGTAGTGTTGAGTTAGATGAATGTAGGGAAAAGTATGACATTGATACTAAGCTCTTATATATTGTTATTCTACAAAAGGAGCAATTGCTGAAGGATATTTTTGAGAAATATGAGTCTTCACAACAAGAACTAAGTCAGCGATTGATTGAGGCTGGGGAACTAGTTGAATTCGTGAAGTGCAATGCTGAGAGGTATGAGTCTCTGACTAATAACCTCTCATGCACCTGTGCCAACCAACCACCACCTCCTCAACCTCAGCTTGAAATGTCTCCCCCGCTGTTGGTTCTTCCAGCAGAGCCCTGTGTTAATACGCAGAACAATAATAAATCAATATTTTTTTGTGACGAATTAGGTTCAGGCTTTGGAAAAAATTTACTTAACTACCTTAGCCACAGTTTCACCAATCATAGTTATCATAACATAAGTTTTAAACAAATGGTTAAAAGAATTGCAAACACCAACCTCAATAATATTATTCTACAATGGTTTTGCTTTTAGGTAATAGTACTGGTATTACCAGAAAGGACATAGTGGATGGTGTAGACACCTTATTAAAATTACATATAGGAAAGGTAATGTTGTGTGCTTTACCTTACTCTGATACTTTATCAGATCATGAAAATTATTATATTTATAAGTTGAATAGTACTATTCACAGACTGACATGTTGTCATAGTGACAAATTATTGTATTTTGACACTAATAAATTTGTTAGTGGTTTTAAGATAACTCAGAGAACTTTATCTCTGTCTTGGGAATGTAGACAAATGATTGCTATGTTGATAGCATATAATATTAATGAGGTTATAGATAATATAACAAATACTAGGATTAGTGACAAGTCTGTGTTGTCTAGTTATACTAACAACATAGATATGACTTATGAATTGTTAAGTTGTACGAAGGAGGATCCACCTATGGTACCAACATCTATGGAGGCCAGTTCCAATCAGAGAGAGTATTCTCTTTCTGCTGGAACTCATATGGACAGTCTAGACACTTTGGTTGTAGTGGTGGATGTTGCTCCGGATAACTGTTTAAACTAGTTTGTAAGACAACAGAAGTTACCCCATCAAATAGCCAATTATTGTTAGAGAATCATAAAAAGGTATCTTCTGGCAATTTAACTCAAAATAATAAAAAAGCAAAGGGAGTGCAACATACTTTAAAATTGTGTAACCAAAATATCCAAGGTTGCTCTTCCAAATTACTTGAAATAGAACTGTTTTTGGAAAAAACCAAGTTTGATGTAATTTGTTTAACAGAACATTGGTTAAAAGATCATCAAATAATGTCAATTAACTTTGAAAATTATTGTGTAGTTAGCTTTTTCAGCCGAAAACGTATGATACATGGCGGATCTTTAATATTAGTAAAAAATTCTGTTAAATCGAAAGAACGAAAAGACATCACCGGGCTGTCTGTTGAACACACCATTGAATTGTCCTGTGTTGAGCTTGATAAGCATGTTATAGTTAGCGTTTACAGACCTCCAAGTTACCAGAATCTGTCTATGTTTGATTCTGTAATGGAAGATGTGTTAAAGAAACTTAGTACTAGTAGTAAGTCAATAGTCCTAAGTGGTGATTTTAATATTAATTTATTAGAAAATAACTCAAATACTGTGAGATTATTAAATCTATTTAGGTCATTTGATCTGCCAAATGTTTTCAGTGAACCAACCCGAGTGACAGCTTCTTCTGCCACTTGTATTGATAATATTTTTTGTAACTGTGATTACCTAGACAAACAAATTGTAAATAAGTTGCCGTCTGATCATTGTGGACAAACAATAACTTTTTGCTCCTACATGCCTTTACAAAAAATTCAAATTAGGTTTAGGCCAATGACATGTAGAAATTTAGAAAAAATTAATAATTCTTTGGCCAGTACATTATGTGTTCAGAGTTTTAATAATGTATGTGACAAATGAGTTCTACGCCGAGTTCTTCTCACTATTAAACACGCAATTTAATAAAACTTTCCCACTAAAGACTAAAACTATTTGCAAAACGTTCTTATTTAGTGATTGGGCTACTCCAGGTATTCGTAAAAGCCGGGAAAAACTTTTTGAACTTTATGGCCTAAAGCAACAAATGAATAATACAAGCTTTGATCAGTATGTTTCAAAATATTCAAAAACTTTTAAAATTGTGTGCAAATTAGCTAAATCGCTTTATATTAGCAATAAAATAAAATCAGCTGATGATAAAATAAAAACGACCTGGCAAATAATAAATAATGAAACAGGTAGGAAAAAACAGCGTAATACTGAATTTAATTTAGAGACTGCAAATGGCTCCATCAACTCAGATGTAGAAATAGCTCAGGAATTTGAGAACTTTTTTGCTAATATTCCTGTTAAAACTACTGAAGCTTTAAATTCTTCACCCGCGCGTTCTGCTGCTTTACTCAGGAAGAATGTAACGGCATGCCCTTTGGAGTTTAGGTTTCAGCATACCGACCCCCAAGCTGTTATAAAAGCTTTTAAAGATCTTAAAATTAAATCAACAGAAGATCTTTGGGGAATGTCTGTAAAAGTATGTAGTGCTATTATCGAAACCATTGCGCCCTATTTAGCTTTCATATTTAATACCAGTATAGACCAAGGAGTCTTCCCGGATCTCATGAAACACAGTAAAGTAGTTCCGTTGTTCAAATCCGGTGATAGTAAAGAACCCAACAATTATAGGCCCGTGTCAATTCTGCCAGTCCTCAGTAAAGTGTTTGAAAAGTTGATTCTCAATCAAATGTTACGTCACTTTAATAAAAATGCCATCTTTCATGAACAGCAGTACGGTTTCACCAAAGGGCGTTGTACCACTGACGCTGGTGTTACCCTAATAAAAAACATTTTTAAAGCCTGGGAAGAAGCAAAAGATGCCATTGGAATCTTTTGCGACCTCTCCAAGGCGTTCGATTGCGTAAACCATGAGACACTTCTGCTGAAACTGGAGCACTATGGGATTAGAAATACAGCTCTAGATTTACTAAGATCATACCTGAAAAACAGAAAAGTTAAAATTCAAGTAAACGGCATAAACTCACTAGGGGCTGAAATGGCAATGGGCGTTCCCCAAGGTTCAATATTGGGTCCATTCCTCTTTTTAGTTTACATTAATGATTTACCGTATATACTTCTAAATCAACCGAAGATGGTGTTATTTGCAGATGACACATCATTGATATTTAAAATAGACCGACGTACACAAAATCGAGACGACGTGAATAACTCTATTCTTCAGGTCCAAGATTGGTTTACGGTAAATAATTTGGTACTAAATGGCACAAAAACCAAATGTATTAGATTTCAATTACCAAATGTTAGAAGTAGCGAATGTGACATCATATTGAATGGAGAAAAACTGGAATTTGTTAATCAAACGGTGTTCCTGGGAATCACGCTAGACGATAAATTGCAATGGGGACCTCATATAACATCTCTTGCGGGGCGGCTAAGCTCGGCCGCTTATGCTGTTAGAAAGATCAGACAGTTAACAGATGTAGAAACCGCGCGTTTGGTCTATTTTAGCTACTTCCACAGCATTATGTCGTATGGCATTTTACTGTGGGGTCGGGCTGCTGACATTGAATCCATCTTTATTCTGCAAAAGAGAGCTGTCAGAGCCATTTATAATCTACGTCGCCGCGAATCCCTCAGGGAACTGTTTAAAACGATTAATATTATGACAGTACCTTGCCAATTCATTTATGAAAATATCATGTATGTAAGAAAAAATCTACATCTTTTTAATAAAATAAGTGCTAGTAATTTTAATACTAGAAACAAAGACAAAATAGATCAACCATTTTTCAGATTAGCTAAAGTACATTCATCTTTTATGGGGTACTGTGTTAAATGCTATAACAAAATACCTTGTGATATATTACAATTAAATGAAAGGAAATTTAAAACTCATATTAAAAGTACACTTTGTAAACAAGCGTATTATAAATTAGAGGATTATATCCAAGATAAGAATGCTTGGAAACATGCTGGTCCTGCTCCATAGGACAATCTAGAGTCTAGACAAAATCAAACTGGTTGCTAATTGAATTAAATAAATAATTATATTTATGACATTGATTTACACTCACACACTGACTTATTTCTTGTTAATATTCTAGGAAAATCGTATATTTTCTTACAATGTTTGTAAATATGTGGGCACCATGTATCTATCATAGAATTAATTTATCTTTATTGCTTCAGTTGCATTTTGTTACCTTTTTTGGTATAGTAATTTTATTCTGGGTGCATCGTTTTCACATATAATTATATAATGAATGTACTATGATAAATTGTATGTAAAACATTTTAAAAGAGTAACGGTGGAGTTTCTTGCCCGTTCTTCTCCATACGAAACTACATTTTGGAATGGGCGACTAGAATCAATTCTGTTTAAATGTAAATGTTGACGTTCAAAAGTGCCTTTTAAGTGCCTAATTGAAATAAATGCTTTGACTTTGACTTTGACTTTTTAAAAATTAACCCCTTTGTGGGTGAAAAGGGGAATATAATTTGTTTGAAGAGTTTTCTGTGGAGAAGTACCTAAATTATGTACACATACCTGAGCCATATTATTATTTAAACCTGAAGCTTGCTGAGGTGGTTTTGTGTGAAGGATAGTGATCACATCACTGTATATTGTTGACGTCAGAAGAGAAATATTTATCCTACTAATATTATAAATGTGAAAGTTTCTGAGTGTGACAGTTACGTAATCACGCAAAAACGACTGAACGGATTTGCATAAAATTTGGCAAACAGATAAAATAAAACCTAGATTAACACATAGGATACTTTTTATCCCGGTGGTATGTTCCCGCGGGATAATTTCTGACTTCCACGCGGGCGAAGCTGCGGGCGGAAGCTAGTATAAACATAAAAATATATACTAGAATTGTTCGTTTAAAGGTTTCATGGCGGTCAGTTTTATTTCATCACCCCAATATAATATAGCCCGTTATCATATCACTAAGTGTAGGGATCCCCTACATTTATTAACACACGCAAATCGACAATTCCACAACATTCATGGCGTTGTTTCCGTTGCTAAGCAGATTTTTTTTTGGTCATATGAAAGAATGGATTAGTTATTGCTAATTCATTATTTCATACTAGCTTTTGCCAGCGGCTTCGCCCGCGCGGAACTTTCATCCCCTATTTAACTTCCTTAGGGGTTGAATTTCGAAAAATCCTTCCTTACTCCTGGTCTACATTATAAAAGGAACCTTAGTGCTTTTAAGCTTTCTAGGTCCAAGGGTTTGAGCTGGGCGTTGATGAGTCAGTCAGTCAGGACTTTTATTGTATCCAGAACTAGATAGATGTTCGAAAAAACACCTTCAAAATGATTTAGATTCTGATTAAAAGTGTGTTACGCATTGCACGCGCACGTGCAAGCTTGAATTCCGAGTATGTGCTGAATTCATGGTTCTAGATTGCGCGTCACGGTCCCTGCCACGCTGTATTAAGGTTTTGTATGTACTGCTGACGGTGCACCAATAAATTGAATAAATGAACAACTGTTCATAATCAATGCTGGCCCCTTCTCTATAGGAAGTCTTGTACCCCGCAGTGATTGGAAGGCTGCAAGGAAACTCAACAACATACAGAAAACATCAAAGGGCATCACGGCCCGACGTGATAGTATTAGCGAGGGCCGTGATTGAGAGGGGAGAGTACGTGAGCGAATTACTGTAAAGTGACTGCGAAAAATATCTACTGCGTGTTTGGGTACACAATCCTCCTTAAGCTGCTGTAAGACTGGGCGCAAACCTGAGTTAAAAGGGGCTTGGAACAGACCACAGATAACTAAGACAGACCAAGGTCTGTGAAAACAATGATGGCGCGCACACTTGCAACAAAACAAAGAAATACAACAAAGTATAGTCTGTTCCAAAAGTCATCATCTGCCTAGCCTTTTCCCAACTATGTTGGGGTCAGCTTCCAGTCTAACCGAATGCAGCTGAATATCAGTATTTTATATGGAACGACTGCCTATCTGTACTCCACAAGCCATTTACTGGGTAATACGATACCCTTGGTAAGACTGGTTGTCACACTTTCAGGGTTTTGACGACCCGTAGCGACTGCCAAAGATCCACGAAGGACAGCCGAGAGTAACTGCTTAACGTGCTTACTGAGGCACGGAGGGGTCTCTTAATATGTAAAGATGGTCACCCATCCACGGACCAACTGCAGCAAGCGTAGCTTATCCTGATCGATCGACTCGTGCGGCTGTTATTAATTAGGCATAAGCTCCTTTCAAAAGTATTTGATGAAAATGTAAATAAGTAAGTCAGTCGTTTATTTGCAACTATGGGTACAGTACATGGTAATAAATATATTCTACCAATAGGCATGCAAAAATTATAGGTAGTTTGACGTTTAACAGTATTAAGGCAATTACAAGATAGTATTTACTGAAGAGTTTTAAATCACAACATAAATAGATCACTACCACACAATTTATCTATAGATTTTCTTTTATAAAACACTACACAATACGTAAATACAAAAAAATAATTAAATGGATTATAAAACGTATCTATGGATGTCAATTTCCTTAGAAATTGAGGGCTTTGTTTTTATTATTTGAAAACATCAACCCAAAATTGCAGTTTTAAATCACCACAAATTTTTTTCTAGATTAATCTAATCACCTCATTTTACATCGACGGTTCTTCAATTACAATGTAATAACGTGGTTCAAACAATATTTTTTAGAAAAAGTAGAAAATATAAAGTTGAAACCTTCTAAATACAGATGAATGTGTTACTAACTCCCTTCAGTGAGTGATTGCTTAAGAATTTAAAATGAAGCAGGTTTTTTTTTTGTCAGTTCATACAAAAGGACCTGCTAAAAGTGTGATCGGAGCAGAATGGACAATAGGTAGTTATTTTCTGTCATACTTAGTACGTTTTTAAAACAGGACAGATTCGTCTCTTAGTACTCTTATTTTTATGATCTGTGCCTCATACACTTATTAAAACTGTAATTTAAAAACATTAATTGGAAAATCCAATAATTTTTTGAACCGACGAAAAAACGGAGGAGGTTACTCGACGCGTATATTTTTTTTTTTTATGTATGACCACGCATAACTTTTTCCAGAGTAGTCCGATTTTGATAATTCTTTTTTTATTGGAAAGGGTATACCTCGAAGTTGGTCCCATATAAATTTCGAAGAAAAATTCCAACCCTAAGGGTAAGAAAACAGGGGATGATTGATTGTTTACTCACAGATTTTAAAACTGAGTTGTGTATTAAATCAAAAATTAAGCATGTAGTAATTAGTAGATTATGGCCACAAAAAATTATAAAATAAAAACGTTTTAATAAAAAAATTAAACCGGCGAAAAACCGAAAAGTAAAAAATAATAAACTTGCTTTGTCCAGCCCCAATAACTAAGTTCGGAAGTCGGTGACTTTGGATATGTATTTAATTATATGTCACCGCCTTCCGAACTTAGTGTCACCATAGGAAACAACCAACTGGAACCGTGCACCTAGTTTTTGACGAGCCCATGTAGGTTTAAATGAAGTAAAATATTTCGATTTCATAGACAAAGCTGCTTGATTCAAGTGTGTGCCCTGCCTAACCCTAGGGCGAACGATAGTGAGTTCATCTAACTCCAACCCGGTTACCCTTAACTTTATTAATGAAGTTATCCTTGTTAACTTAGTATAAACTTAGTTTGAGATGTTGTCTGGAAAGCCAATAATACACAAACTGAAACCAGTTATCTTACAAAAATCCGCAGTTGAGATGTGTGTTGAATATCCGAGGGGCAATCAGCTCGTGTAGCTTTTGCTTAAGAACAGTGAGGAGGCCCGAATCATCAGCAGCCGATATGACCAGGAAATGATCTGTGGTTGCTGAAGCACATACTAATTCCTGCTGAGAACCAGCCGGACGGCTACAGTGATATTACCCACACTATCAGACGTGCAAGTATCTCAGTCCGTCAAAAATACCTCGAATACCCACTTTTTTATACGTTTTTGACATTGATTGTCGCTGAGATAAGATTGCGACTAAATGTTGAAGATTTAACAATGGACATTGGCCTTCTGCAGTCGCAGTTTTATTGAGCTTCAGAATAAATTGTTCTTTTCGTTTATTCAATTTTCAAAGAAAGAAATATACTTTCGTTTATTGGGAGTGTAGCAAAAAAAAAATACACCTTGAAACTATAATAGAAACCAATGAATAAAGTAGGTATAGGTAGTCAGATGACAACAAAAGGTGTGCCACCTGATGCTGATTTTCCACGAGTACTATACGCTAGAATTATAAACACATAGGGAAGTTTGTGTCCGTAGTAATAAATTAAGAGAATAAATTAACAAAATACCTATTGTGACATGAATGTTGTGATTAATGAAAAACTAAAATAAATTTCCAAGAGTGCCGATTCTTTTGTTTATCACCTAAACTAAATTAAGATAGTTGCTATCTCTTACTTTATTACGTAAAATACAAAACGTTACGTGATTCTGGAATTGTCGATTCGCCCACAAATTAACTTCGTGCAAGTCGCCTATAGAAAATATTATATTATTTAAAAGTGACGATTCGCCCGATTTGGGCGAGTTAATTGTTGTGAGTTGATTAATAAATAAGCCAAAAAATGTATGTGTATCGGCTAAGCTGTCAGTCTATTCTAATTATGGCGTCTAGATACAGCCGCGACAGACTAGTGTTCGTTATAAACTGTCATTACGTCCATAAATAAATTACAATAAGTACACACGAGTGTAATTTGCAAAGTAATTAGGTAAGTTCGAGTACCTGTCAGCAACAAGGTCGTTACATTTATTTATCATGTCCATTAGAAAATGTTTTAGTAAAAGTTTCATAAAAACCTAGCATTTTTATTTTTTTATTTTCAACAACATTATTTACAGCCACCCTCTGGCTCCAATATTGACCATTAAAAATAACAACATATACATAAAACAAGACTTTTTCATTAAAGTACCAAATTAGAAACTATTCATTCCTAATTGACTATTAGCATGAATTATGAGACGTGTAACTTAGCTATAGGCGCAGGTTCGCTGGAGCGATTTTTTAACGGGACGAATTTTTATGAGTAAATTTTTTAACTCTCGGCGTTGAGCAGAGCATAGATAATTCATCAAGCGCATCCCAGCGTGTCAAAAAACATATTGTTGATTTTCAATTCTCGGCTCTACGCTGTGCGTTGAAAATCGAATCTAGTGGCAATTAAAAGCGTTAGGCTGGCGTACGTTTTACTCTAGAAAGGCAAACGGGTCTGATAAATTGAACATTGTCAAAAGTTTCGACTAAGCCAATTCTCCAAGTATTCAAGTACTTGTTCAGCTTGCAACAAACACTACAAATAAAACGACCGCTCTTCTTCTTAGCGTGTCTAAAAATCTATATATCTACAGTCAGTCAAGAATTTAGCTACAAGCTTGGCACAGTCAGGAGCGTCCATCAACTCCTGTAGTTTGCAGACAACAGGACACGCTAGACACAATACTAAATGTCTCATTGTTTGTGGGATAGCATCTCATTTACACTCCAGAGCAGAGTCATCTGTTCTGGTTTTCGAAAACTAAATGTAACATTTTTTGTGAGTGAGTTGGTAACCGTTCTGCTAACGGCCGACTTTTCGTCTACTGTACCTATCCTCATTTGGACAGAAGTAAACCATGTTCTCACTATAACTAGATGTTGTAAAATAACCAATTACATAGACCTAGTTATACCTGGATTTATTTTGTTGTCTCTAGCAGAAACTAATTAGTCCGATATTTTTACTTGAAATAGATTTTTCACCCTGAAGTTGTGTCCGCTTGATTGCAACAAGCTCGCCCCCTGTTACATTGGACCACATAACTGGCGAAACCTGGGTGGGTGTCTACGTGCATCTCTGACTTTCCCTTCGAGGAGTACAGGCGTGATGATATGTGTGTTTTACTTGATTTTGACTTAGGTACGAAGTAAAGAATTGTAACAAAAAGTAATGAATTTATAAGCAAAAATGGCTTATGAAATCAAACGTTTATTTCTATAGATAGATCTTATAAGGTACTTTTATAAGTCATATTTTGGTCAATATTTTAAATTACATGGCGCCGGAATTTCTTAGCTGACTTACCTATCCCCGAGAAGAAATGCCGACGAAAACACAGAAATCATGGTATCTTTTAAAGTCCAACCATTATGTTATGAGTTTTTATGTGAATCTAACAATACAGGGCCATATCGGAAAACTTTTGAAGAAAGAGCCATTGCAGCTTTGAGCTGACCTGTCCCAATAGATGACATGCATGCATCATTATGAACTTACTCCCACATAGTTCTTAATTTACCTAGATATACAAATCTGGAAATAGTGGAAGGATTTTTTCTTTGTCCGAGACATAAAAAAATCTATCGTATTTACTCATACTGGCATATCCGACAGCGTAGAATTCTATGAAATTAAAAGTAATAATAATTCTCCGGGTGTCAAACTACGAGTACTTCTCTGCCGAATTTAATCAAATTCAAGAGGCTGGATGCTGTCCCAACGGTCTTGTCCTTTTAAATTAAAAAAATTATGTAAGGTTTTTTAAACTTATACTATTTATTCCTTTTAGTTCATTCTTATAGACATTAGAATATTTTTGTTGGGAAATAATGTTGGCAACTGTACGTCCATTTATGTATAGGTACTTTTGCTGGGGCACCGTATCGGATGAAAACGGGATCCTATTTCTAAGCTTGTATCAGTGGTGTATTTTCTTAAGATACACACAAACACTTACAGACTTTGCGACTTTGCGCATACAAAGAACGTTCCTTGCAACGTGCGTACTTGCATTATCTTAGACCAAGCAAGTAATAACGTAATATAATGTTCACAGAATATATAATCGATTTCCATAGTCTCTATCATGATGAATGCATAAACGCAATCATGCATAAACAAAACAATAATACGTAATTGTCAATTTTCTCTATATTCTCACAGTGCTTCATATTTACTTTGTAAAATATTAGCAACATCGCTCAAAAACATCGCAAGAGAAATTCCTTTATATCGTCTATGTTCAATAATAGAACAACATTGATCCTATCGGGTTTCATATTAGTTCCAAGAGGCACTGGAGCACAGATCATATTATGTTCGCGTACACTCCATAAAGAAACAGAAATAGGGAAACCCGGCTAAGTGGGAGCCGGAATCGCGGACTCAGGGTTTCGTACCTCCAAAACCATTAGAGTTTCAGTCTTTGTAACCGACGAGAAAAGGAGAAGTATGGCGGCGCGGCGGCTCAATATGAGTAACTTACATTATTTCGGAGAGCAGTAAAAATAAAACGGTTTTCTTTTTTTCTTTTCAGTTTTATCGTCGATTTGTTTTAATTAAAAGTTCTTCACAACTTCGAACGAACAGACGGCGAGTAATGGGTAGCTCGCTGTTCGGTAAGGACTAAGCCCGGGTCGACGGCGCGTCGTGTTCCACGCGCGCCTTATAGAGATGTCAGCACTTACTGGTGGGATCCGCAAGGGCCGATGCCTGCCAGGGTTGCGGGTTGTTCGGTAGAGACACCGTGGCCCCTGGCACACAGGCAACTGCAGATACACGGGTGAGTTTTAGTCAGTAAAAGTCTGACACGCCCTCCCTCTCCGCCCAGGTGAAGGTATTTGTTGATTTCCTATCCTCAAAAAAAGAAAACCTCACGGCTTCCCTTAGTGTTGCCTTCTCCTACTAATCAAATCGCACTGTCCGGAAATTCAAGTTTAATGAAATACTTAGCTATAACACGGCAAATTGACGTAGGGTGTCAATTTGCTGAATAATAAATTTATCTGGCTGTACTTATTATTATTTGCCTTTATTCCATTAAATATACTTATAAATTACATTTTTAAATATTATTATAAAAATATAAAAACATTTAAAAATATAAAAAATAGTAGCCCACCGGTATCGGGAACAAGGTCCAAGCTACCGGCGGTCAGGGCTCCAGAGAGAGGAACCTCCTAACGATGCGAGCCGTGTCCAGGAGTACCGCTTTCTGGATCAAGCCCCTGACCCAGCTGCCCAACGAGAGCCTCCTCAGATGTTGGTCGAGGCTCTTGGCTATCAAGCCATTGGCTGAAACGACTATCGGTACAATGATCGCTGAGTCCACATCCCACATGTCGACAACCTCGTGAGCCAAGTCAAGATACTTGATTTGTTTATCTTTCTCAGCTTTCACGAGGTTCCCGTCATGCGGGACCGTTATATCAACGATCATTGTACGCCGCTCTAGTCGATCCACCACCACTATATCAGGCTTATTGGCAACAATAGTCCTGTCAGTGATGATGGATCGATCCCAGTACAGTGTGACATGTCCATTTTCGAGAACTGGGTCGGGCACATACCTGTAGTACGGCACTTCTGATTCCACAAGGCTGTATTTTAGAGCAAGTTGCTGGTGGATAATCCTGGCTACAAGGTTGTGTCTATGCAAGTACTCCTCGTTAGCTAGACGAGAACAACCGGAGATTATGTGTCGGATTGATTCTCCCGGACGGTGGCATGCCCGACAGATGTCAACCGTACCATCTTTCACAATAAATTTCCGGTAGTTGTTCGTCATGATAACTTCGTCCATAATTGCACAGACAAAACCTTCGGTTTCCCCAAAGAGGTCACCGAAACGCAGCCAGGCTACGGACGCTAGTAAGTCTACATCGGGTCCATGTAGGGCCCGAAAAAAGCGTCCGTGGAGCTCCTTACTCTGCCATACCTCCATGCGATCCTTAGTGTCAAGCACTACAGGCTTGCGCCAGTTCTCTTTAGCTAAGGAGAGTGGGGTGAGGCCCTTATCCACCCCAACTACATCTCGATGCATCCCCACGTCGGTTTCTAGGAAATAATCCCTGAGACTGCATATCTCGCGATTGTGGAGAGTCTTAGCATTTAAGAACCCTCGACCTCCACATTTTCGCGGGATATACAGTCTCATTACCGATGACCGTGGGTGGTGCATTCGATATGCAGTCAGCAGCGTACGGACCTTCCTATCCAGGGCGTCAAGTTCGGTCTGAGTCCATTTGAGTATGCCGAAAGAGTACATCAAGACCGGCATGACCCAACCGTTGAAGGCGCGCACCTTGTTTCCGCCTGATAAAAGACTATTAAATACTTTCTTCAGGCGGCCAAAGAAGCGCTCCTTCAACGATTTCTTCATGTCAGTGACATTGATGCCCAACGCTTCCGACATACCCAAATACTTATAGGTTTCGGCTGCGGAGAGGGCTCGAAGGTTTATGGAATCCGAGAGTTGGGTTCCCACGGATTCCATAATCTCCCCTCGCTTTACATGCATGACCGCACATTTGTCCACACCAAATTCCATCCTGATGGCGCTACTGAAGGTTTCAGTTACTTTCAGTAGCCCCATCAGTTGCAAATTGTTGGGGGCAAAGAGTTTTAGGTCATCCATGTAGAGGAGGTGAGATATAACCTGACCACCTCTCCTCAGCCGATAGCCTATACCTGAATGCTCCAGCAGTGTGCTTAGAGGATTCAGGGCTAGGCAGAACCAAAGCGGACTCAAACTGTCGCCCTGAAATATACCTCGCTCGATCCTTATCGGCTCGCTATTCCTCTGGATGTTTCGACATCCTGGATATCGAAGGACCGTCCTCCATTGCCTCATACATGACATCAGGAAGGTGCGCAGAGTTGTATCTACTTTATACAACTCTAGCACCCTCATGAGCCATGTATGTGGCACTGAGTCATAGGCCTTCTTGTAATCTATCCAACATGTCGAAAGATCCTTTCGGGAACGGCGAACCTGTTGGCTAATGGCTATATCAATGAGGAGCAGCTCCTTAGTACCGCGGGACCCGTTCCGACATCCATTTTGAGAGACAGACATGATGGAGTTAGTGTCTATATGATTGTAAATTTTCGCTCTCAAAATGGATGTAAGAACTTTATAGACCGTCGGTAAACAAGTGATCGGCCTATAATTTTTGGGTTCCGCGGTACTACCTGATTTATGGAGCAGGTGGGTAACTCCTGTTGTCAGGAACTGGGGTAGCGAACCAGACTCCAAAGCAGTCTGGTACTGAGCCGCCAAGCGAGCGTGCGATCCCATGAACCATTTGATCCAGAAGTTGTGCAGCCCGTCCGGCCCTGGAGACTTCCAGTTGGGCAGCGGACGGACTGCACGAGCTACATCTTGGGGGCAGATGGTAATAGCCCCCATTTCTGGTATGGGATTGCAGGCTTGCTCGACTTCTCGAGCCCAATCACCTTCGGTGTGACTGACAGGCACCGACCAGATATTGCGCCAAAAAGAGCACATGGCGTCATCATCCGGTAGGCGCGTATCAGCCACACCTTGGTTCGGTCGCTCCCAAGCCCTATAAACCCACCTTTCATCACTCTGGAACGTGCGATTCTGAGTGTATCGGTCTACTCGCCGCTTATACCGACGAATACGGTTTGCCCATGCATACACTTTCTGCTTCAGGAAGTCTATGCGCTCTGTGACACGGGACATATATAATCTTGAGGGCTGGTGTCAGTCCCTGAGAATGCCCGCCTCACAAAGCGCATCACTCTAGGGCGAGTGTTGCCCTCCCTGAAGCAGATTAGTTTGCCGATGAGGGCTCTGGCCCCACCAATACGACGTTCAATCCTGCACTGCCAAGCTGGTACGGCTTGCTTCGGTCGTGTAGCTCTAGAGTCATTTGCGAATTTGACGCGAGCTACACGACATGCCGCCACAGCCGCGCAGTACAGAATCGAATGAGTATCAGCGAGGTTTTCGCAGTCATCAAAATAATTTGACAACTGCGAATCCAAAGCCGCCACCAGCGCCCTATTCTTGTTATGCATGGGCAAACGAGGTAAACGTGGCCTAAGTTCGGGCGACATGAACCGATATTCTCGAATCGCACCCTCCAAAGCACTCCTCAATTCCTCACTGCACTGGGTACTTACGTTTGTAGCCCTGTCAACACTCCCCTCGTCAGCTAGAGGCGCGTGACTTGTGTTGAGCCGTGGTGGTACCACAACTGTCTGCGACGGGGGGACGATGACATGGCTACTCTGCATTTCATTTCGCAAGCGATCAAGCACAGTGTCATCCAAAATATGGTTACGCTGGATGACACGCACCTGATCCGAAAGTCGTTGTGCCGAAACGTTGACAGCTGGCTCAAGCACCTGAAAAAGAGAGAGCATCCGAACACGGTACGCGGTCAGGTTGTTTCCTCCCTCTGTAGCCCCATAGTATGAGCGCATGACGTTTTCGTTGATGGATTGTGTCCATCTCATGCGCTGCACACTTCCGCCGGGAGCTGGGACCCTATCAGAGGCCGGTGGGCCTCGAGGTCCTAAGCCGTCCGGCGGCCGGCGTCCTCCTCGTCGACGTGCAGGTGGTGGTGTCGTTGGCGGAGAGAAGTACTCGTCGCTCGAGCTCGACGCAACTACCGCGGCCGGTGTCATCACAGCACCCGCAGTGGGGCTGGGTACCGGCGGAGGCGAGGCGGAGCTGAGCGACGAGTCCGGAGGTGGTGGGCGTGCTCTACGTGCTGCTGATCTTGTCAACATTTCGTTTTAATCTTGTTTTCATCATTTCATTTTCTATCAGTCATGTTTTGTCGGAGGTGACATCTGTCATGTCACCTCCGCTCCAGTTATAATAGATGTTTTTGTTACATTTTATGGTTTTTTGCGGTCTACTTTAGAATTTTAATATATTTTCGGGTTCTGGTTTGATTTATGATTAGATGGTTTGTTTAAAATTGGTGAAAATTATTGTTACTGATGAAATTAGAAAATTTTAAAAACAGACGTCTTGTTGACACAATGTTGCCAGCCTATTATTATTATTATTATTATTTATTTCAGACATAATTGTAGTCCATAGTTTTACACTCATACATTCAAAATTATAAACTAAGTATCATAAAATCCAAAACAGATAAATCCCAAAATAAAATTGTGCTTCATTATAACATATTCATCAGCTCATTACAAGTAATAATTAAAATTGCTAATAAAAATAAAATTAATATTTTAAGATGTCAGAATTGTATTAAATATTGAATGTCAAATATAAAATTATTAAATTATCAAATTGTATATAAAAGTCAAAAATTAGGAATCAAATTTTTTTTTTATCTATGGTAATTATTTAACATTTTTACCTTCCCCAAGCCCGGTATACGGGTGCATGTAAGGCCTGCCAGTGCTGCATGAAAGGCCCGCCCGACCTGTCAGCAACAACTGTAAGAAGACTGTTGCCGCTGCCCCGCACTCTACTCGCTATTGAGGTCGCCCTCTTGCGCATTATGGCATAAAAACAGTCAATGCGGATGTTTGCGAACATTCCCGAAGCACTGCAGAAGCGAGGCAGCCGCAGCAGCGCCCTCAGCGCGTTATTGTATTGAACTCGGAGAGCGCTGTAGGATTTCTGCAAATATGACACCCATAGACCACTCGTATAAAAAGATGTGCAGTAAGCTCGAAACAAGGTGATCTTCACATCCTTGGAGCAACGAGCGAACCTGCGGGCAATCATATTCGCCCTCACCGACAGCGCCCTCCTTTCTCGCTCAATATCAGCGTCGTCCTTCAGATCGGACGTCACAATATGGCCCAAATACTTAAAAGTACCTATGTACCCGCTCCAAGGGCACCCCACATAGCCTTACTGGTGGAACCTCCGCCGGACACTTAGAACCTGCATTGAAAACCATAAGCTCACTTTTCTTGACGTTATATCTTAGGCCATGTGTATGAGCGTACGTTTCGCAAATGCTTATTAGCTCTCTGAGTCCTCCTATTGACGCGCTCAGCAGCACCATATCATCAGCATAGCTGATGTTGTTAAAGCAAACATCATCAACATGGCATCCAACATGGCGACTACTGAGCTCGGCAACAAGTCCATCGATATACAGATTGAAGAGCGTTGGTGAGCTCAATCCTCCCTGCCTCACCCCGCACTCCAACCTGTACGAGTCCGACAGAGCTCCCGACCATTTTACATTATTGACCTGGTTTCCGTACCAGTGCCGGAAAATTTTAACGACTTCAGGCGCAACTTGCCTATCTAGCAACTTTTTCCACAGCACTTTGTAAGAAACCAGGTCAAACGCTCTGGACAGATCGAGGAAGCAGGCGTAAACAGGCGTGCTCCGATCCGTGTAATATCTGACAGCATGCTTTAAACTCAGTGTAGCACTATCTGTAGACAGTTTGGGCCTAAACCCAAACTGGTTATCGTGCAAAGTTATTGTATTGTTTAACTGAGCATTAAGCATGCTGTCAAATACCTTCGCGATGACTGTTGCTAATGAGATCGGTCTGTAATTGTTTTTATCTGATATATCACCAGTTTTATCTTTAACAATTGGTACTACGACCGTCTTCATCAGCTCGTCCGGCAAGTACGAATGCCGGAGACAGAACGTAAACAGCATGGCTAAAACACGCGGCAGGTGGGGACCTGCATGCTGTAGGTGCTCGATGCTGAGTCCATCATGTCCTGGAGACTTACCCCTGGTCATACAACTTATGGTATTAGCTATATCCGCAGCTGAGAACTTAACTTTTGGTTCCAGGACAGTACACTGTGACTCAGCATCGACCACCTCAGAGGGTGGAATACTGCTTGGCTCGACACTAAACTGGGATTTGAAAGTTAGCCTCTCACTCCTTGACTAGAATTGTTTCAGGATATGCGTTTGTTGTATTACACCTTGTATATTGAAACAATATTATGGAAAAAAAATGTTAGACAATTAACTATATTAATCTTATAGGTCTGTATATCTTTATGAGGTTGGATGTACCACTAAGCTTTTGAATTAATTGTTGACCAAATAAAATTAATGGCGTTGTGATAAATATCCATGAAGAATAACAAGTATTTTAATGTTGAACTTGGTTTCAAATAAATAAAAACAATAGGTGCTATTTTCGTTAAACTTTTCTTTGTTTCCTCACAAATGACAATGAGTTTCAATTGTTCAGAGGGTCTAAAGTTTATTAGATTAATTACGTTGATTTATACAGTAAAATTGTGAATTATTTTTAGTAAGCAAATGTTCAGTTGTTTAGAGACTTAAATAGTACAATGAAGTGGTTATTTTTAATCACATGATATCTTGATCCCTGTACCTTGTTTAACTTTAAAATCTTTCTACCAAACAACCTGATTAGCCATATACACGTGAATAAAGGTTTCTCGTGCCACAACCAAAAACACCATTATGGCTCGAGATAGAAAAAAAAATACTCGTGCAAGAAGACCGTAGTGACAAAAATCCCACTCACCAAAAAGCAGCAACAGCAGATCACTCAACGCCAAACTGAACAGATAGTAGTTCGTCGCGGTGTGCATGGCAGGGTGCTTCACGATGACCACGCACACAGCCACATTGCCCACCACGCCCGTCAGGAAAATCACCAGGAGGACCACGGAGATAGGCACGATCTTTTGCAGTGGCAGGGTCCGGGGACCCATCATCACCCACAGCATCTCTTCTTCCGAGCAGTCGAAGTAGGAAAGGTTGGTGCAGCGCTGGAAGAACTGACTGGATGTCTCGTTCAAGCGAAAGAATTCCGCCATTTTTTATTTTGTGTTTGTATATTTGAAAATTGAATTAAGGTGCTGGCATTTTGATTTTTTGTTTTTATAACAGAAAGTATTTTATGTGTGTCACTGTTTTTGATTCATCATCAAGTATTTTAAGTTCTAAAATTGATTATTCGTATTATTTTTAATATTACAATTAACTTATAATTTCCTAAAGTTAAGTTTCCAATAATAATTGTATTTAGACTATTATTTTGATCAACTATAATTACAACATATTCTAATAAACCAACTTTCCACTAAACTGAACCTTGACGAACTTCAAAAGTTGATGTCTACGCGATCGTAGCGCTACGTTGCTACGCGGCTACGTGGCTACGACCGTAGCGCGCGGTGTCATGCACGGTACTGGCGGTTCAACTAGATGCAACTCTGAACGGCTTTCATTTAAATTCGTAAAAGCGTCGTAACATGAACTTTTCTTAACAATTTATTTTATTCTATTTCATTCTACTCGGGAAACTTACGCTAACAGCTAACATAAACAATGTTATTAAACAATATGAAACTGAAGGCCATTTTCAAGTTTCTACTGATAAACCACTTAATTCAGAGGTGATGTTAATAAAAGCTTTAAGTTAACATTTAATACACTTTTTATGGGATCGTATAAAAAAAAAACATATTAACGTGTTTATAACACGTAACTTAGATACGAATGCTAAGACAACGGCAGATTGCCTGTAAGTTACTCTTACCTGTAATTAAAAAAATAAGGACACGACGACGCTGATGTTAATAAATAACTGAAGACGTTTTTCAGTCATCTCAATTTACAGAAAGACGATTTCGTCTCGAAGGATTTAAATGGTCTCTAAAAAAATATAGAAAACGAATTTAGAAGAAATTGAAAAGAACTTAAAGAGAAAAGAAATAACTTTAATTCCTTAAAGTAAAACCAATAAATCTTCGTCAAGTGCTGCGGGTGTCCAATAAATTAATACAATTAAGATTTTCATTGAGACTCGCTTTAAGCGGTAATAAATTCATTAATTAAAAGAATCGTGCGATTCTCACAATTTTGCCAATCTTTAATAAAATGGGATACTTAACTGGATTTAATACTAAAGCGGTGAAGGCTTACGCAAATTAGGGCGTGTCACACCAAAGTCAAAGTCAAAGAATTTATTTCAAATAGGCACTTAAAAGGCACTTCTAAAGGTCGAAATGTACAAGAATATAGAATTGATTGTAGTTGTCCTTCCAAAACTTAGTTTCTTATAGAGAAGACTTGGGAAACTCCTCCGTAACTCTTTTAAAATCTTTAAAAAAAAAAGCTGTTTTTAAAATGAAGGAGGTTTTTTTAAAAAAATAATGAAATTAATTCATTTTACCCATCATAAGGCATACAACATTCACAAAAAAAAAAGAAGAATTGAGTGCAGCATAAATGCCAGACAAGTTAGTGGCTGACGCTGGATTTCTACTTTCAGAAGTCGGTTCTTTTTTTGTATAAACGTTTTGTTGTATACATTAAATAATTTTATAGCTAAGTAATAACAGCCGTACGGGACGACTCATCAGGTTAACCAACTTTAGACACCAAGACCCCTCCGTGCTTCAGAAAGCACATTCAGCAGTTGGTCCCGACTGTCTTTTATGCATCTTTGACAGTCGTTACGGGTCGTCATTAGCCCATAAGTCTGACAACCAGTACCACCAATACGATACACGATACGAAGGGGTATCGTATTACCTAATAACTTGTAGTAACTGGGTTTTGGTGGTCAAATAGCTGGCTATTTGACCTTACGGCATTCGTGGATCTTTGACAGTCATTACGGGTCTTCAGAAGCCCGAAAGTCTGACATCCAGTCTTACCAAGGGGTATCGTTTTACCCAGTAACTGGGATATGGAGGTCAGATAGGCAGTCGCTCCATGTAAAATACTGGCATTTAGCTGTACCCGGTCAGACTGGAAGCCAACCCTAACTTAGTCAAAGTCACAGCATTTATTTCAATTATGCACTTAAAAGGCACTTTTGAACGTCAACATTTACATTAAAATAGAATTGATACTAGTCGCCCATTTTTTTTTAAATTATTTATTTATTTAACGCTTTAAGCACACAAATGTACAGAGGCGGACTTAATGCCATAGGCATTTTCTACCAGTCAACCTTTGGGTGATGCAGAGACAAACAGTGGTAGGTGCAATAAATTTGAGGAATATTTAACTTAAACGCATAAACCTAACTTAAACTATAAATATAATACATATATATCTAACCATATATAAATATAAGCACAAATAAATGTACATAAAAAAACGAATTGACTAAAAACAAATAAGACAAACAATGAGAAAACATTACCGTTGTAATGATACTGCCAACTTTTTGCGAATGTGTTCGCGAACTTTAAACTTGAAGGATAATCGGTTGGTTGCCATCCTGATTTCCTGGGGGAGCGCATTCCACAGAGAGATAGATTGAACGAAGAAAGAAGACTGAATGAAGTCTGTGCGGTGAGTGGGACATTGAAGAAGACGATAATGCGATGAGCGTAAATTTCTATTGTGGTTTGCGCAAATGCACTGAAAGTGGGGGGCTAGATAAACAGGGGAAGAGGGAGAATCGAGAAATGAAAACAAGGTGGTCAGCGCCCTTTGCTCTCTACGCTGGCGTATGGGCAACCACTTTAAAAGGGACCGATGTGCAGAGACATGATCATATTTACGCAGACTGAAAACGAATCGAATGCAATTATTGAGAAGACGGTCGGTTTTTTTGGTTGGTAAATCATCAAATAACTTCTCCCGCTCTGGGTGGAGCAGGAGGGCGGTGTCAGACTTTTACTGACTAAAACTCACCCGTGTTCCTTCAGTAGCCCGTATGCCAGGGGCTGTGGTGTCTCTTTCGAACAAACCCGCACCCCTGGCAGGCATCGGCCCTTGCGGGCCCCATCATTTTTTGTGCTGACATCTCTTTGAGGCGCGCGTGGAACACAACGCGCCGTCGACTTGGGCTTGGTCCTTACCGGACAGCGAGCTACCCATTACTCGCCGTCCGCAAGCCCATGCCTACGGTGGCCGGAAATGGGCGTCTCCGTATCCTGCGGCGGCTGGGGTCACGAGGGCGCATATGCTGCCTTTCCCTCACGTGCGCCGCCTCCCTCTTCGCGAGCATTACTGCTTCGCTGAAGGAGGTGACGGCTCCCCATGCCCTCTCGCTCCGTACCATGGCCTGGACCAGGGCCGGACGCGAGAGATCACCGCCGCCGATCGCCTCCACGAGGACACGGCGATGCTCCGCCCAAGCAGGGCAGACCGCCACCGTGTGCTCCACCGTGTCCTCAGGGCTATAGTCGCCCATTTCAAAATGTAGTTTCGTATGGAGAAGAACGGGCAAGAAACTCCACCGTTACTCTTTTAAAATGTTTTAAATACAATTTAATAAAGTACATTCATTATATAATTATGCGGAAGACGATGCACCCAGAATAAAATTACTATACCAAAATAATAATAAAAAATGCAATTGGAGCAATATGATAAATTAATTTTGTGATAGATACATGGTGCTCACATATTTACAAATATTGTAAGAGTAAATAAACGATTTTCCTAGAATATTAGTTGAGTAAAGGTTAGATAAATGATGATGATTAATTAATTATAATATAAAAATTTCACCTTAACGCATTGCAAAAATTATTCTTCATCACTTTTGTCAGTTTGCTGTGAACTTACGCATACAAAAAGCTGGCCACACTGCACTTTTTTGTACGAAAATGCGTTGCGCTGCGGTCCGTTGCGGATGTTATGTTTAGCCCGACGGTTAAGTTGTTGGACTGGCGACTTTTAAGGTGAGTTAAGTCCCTAAGTTCAATCCTTTCTCGTCACATGGATGTCGCAAACATATATTTGTTTGTATTTCGTTCAGTGTACCGCAGATTACTAATTACGAATCGTATTTTTCTTTTTGTGTTCAAGTTCAGTGGATACTTTCCTAGAACCAACTTTTCTGTTTGCACATTGAGTTTCTAGAATCTGAGAAAACTAATTTTTAGTTTGAAAGAAAATCTGTTGAACAATCTTTAGTTCCTGTAATACATGCCGCAATTTTTCTGATTTTACAAGTTATTAACAGCTACACCGTTCGGTCGATCAGGTTAAGTTATGCTTGCCGCGGTTGGTCCGTGGATGGGTGATCTTTATATACCAAGACCCCTCCGTGCCTCGGAAAGCACGTTAAGCCGTTGGTCCCGGCTGTCATTTGTGGATCTTTGACAGTCGTTACTTTTACAGTTGTTGGTCGTCCGTAACCCGAAAATCTGACAACCAGTCTTACCAAGGGATATTGTGTTACCCAATAAATGGGTTGTGGAGGTCAGATAGGCAGTCGCTCCATGCAAAATACAGGTATTCACCTTCATCCGGTCAGACTGAAAGCTGACCCCAACATAGTTGGGATATGGCAAGGCAAATGATGATAGTAGACTAACAGTTTGTTGTACACACAGGGAAAATTGGCTCCCTACGTCGATTGGCTTGATAGCCCTTTCATAGTCAAAGTTGTGGATTGAATATACGATCAATTTGAATTGGTAGTCAATTTGCAATTAATTTCCCTGACTACCATCTAATATCATTAATTTACTTTGCTTTATGTGGTGAGCAATAAAAACTTTTCTGTTTATCTAGCTAACAAAAGATAAATCAATAGCAAAAGAGTTCTTATTGATGCTGTCAGTCCAGTCCAATACAATAATATTGGACCCTTTGCAAATATAGTGATAGGTAATATTGGGAGACTTGCCTACAAAGAAAAATAGATATTTCTCACCGATATGATATTGATTAAGTTCTAGACAGTTCTTCGATAGGTTGCCACTGAAATGTATCAGACTGGTACCTAAGCGTCTCCTCGGTCTAGTTGCAAGAGGCCGAATTCATAAGAGTGTGCCTTCAGGCAAAATAAATCCCTACTATAATTTAATTAATATTATAAACGCGAAAGTAGCTGTCTGTCTGTTGCACTTTCACACCTAAACCGCTAAACCGAGCATCATGATATTTGGCAGAGATATAGCCTGGGATATGGACATCCACGAGGGCAGAGCCACGGGCAAAAGCTAGTATAATAATAATAGTTAAAGTATATCCTGAAAATTACTGACATCGGTGAAAGAAAAGCATCGTGAGGAAACCAGGACTTACTGTTAAATATAATTCTAAAATCACTAACCCGTCTTGGGCAAGCGTTGTGGTCAATGCTCGTGCTTTCTCTGTCCGAGAATAGGCCCTTGCCCAACAGTGGGACAGTAATAGGCTGGTGTTATTATAATGATAGGGTTGCCCCCTATAACATGAGACTGAAACATAACTGGCGGAATGTGGGTGAACTATAGATAGTACGTATACATCTCGCCAACCCTTCGGAGAAGGCGCACGTGAGGGAGAGGCAGTATATGCGCCCTCACGGCCCTAACCTCCGCAGGAGACGCCCTGGGCGTCGGGAATCCCAGGCTGATTTCTGGCCACCGTACGGCGGGCTTGCGGACGGCTAGTAATGGATAGCTCGCTGTCCAGTAAGAACCAAACCCAGGTCGCCGGCGCATTGTGTTCCACGCGCCTCAAAGAGATTTCAGCACAAACGTGATGGGGCCCGCAAGGGCCGATGCCTGCCAGAAGTGCGGGTTCGTTCGAAATAGATACCGCCGCCCCTGGCATAAAGGCTACTGAGGGACCACAGGTGGGTTTTAGCCAGTAAAAGTCTGACACGCCCTCCTGCTCCACCCAAAGTCAAAGTCAAAGTCAAAGTCAAAGCATTTATTTCAATTAGGCACTTAAAAGGCACTTTTGAACGTCAACATTTACATTTAAACAGAATTGATTCTAGTCGCCCATTCCAAAATGTAGTTTCGTATGGAGAAGAACGGGCAAGAAACTCCACCGTTACTCTTTTAAAATGTTTTACATACAATTTATCATATTACATTCATTATATAATTATATGTGAAAACGATGCACCCAGAATAAAATTACTATACCAAAAAAGGTAACAAAATGCAACTGAAGCAATAAAGATAAATTAATTCTATGATAGATACATGGTGCCCACATATTTACAAACATTGTAAGAGTAAATATACGATTTTCCTAGAATATTAACAAGAAATAAGTCAGTGTGTGAGTGTAAATCAATGTCATAAATATAATTATTTATTTAATTCAATTAGCAACCAGTTTGATTTTGTCTAGACTCTAGATTGTCCTATGGAGCAGGACCAGCATGTTTCCAAGCATTCTTATCTTGGATATAATCCTCTAATTTATAATACGCTTGTTTACAAAGTGTACTTTTAATATGAGTTTTAAATTTCCTTTCATTTAATTGTAATATATCACAAGGTATTTTGTTATAGCATTTAACACAGTACCCCATAAAAGATGAATGTACTTTAGCTAATCTGAAAAAGCGGGAGAAGTTATTTGATGATATCCCAACCAAAAAAAAACCCTTCGGAGAAAGATAAGAAATTACATACAAAAAATCATTACATCAAGTTTATTTTCATAATTTAAAAACTACTGGTCTTAAAATAACAATATGTTAAGGTATATAAAAAAATATAAAAAAATATTAAATTATAATGACTTGTTTCTAATCAAACACTAGGGCCGTGGGGTTCGAGTATTTCGGGACATCGCCAAGCGGTTGGTCGACTCCTCACGTGAACGTGGCAGCCCCTGCCAGTTTTTTGGGCACTTTTTATACTTGTACATAATATATTTACTTTAGTGTTAGCTTGTATATTGCTTAAAATGGTTATTGGGCAAAATAATTTAAACATGCATTTTAACAATAATTAGATAGACAAAAACAGATTTTTAAGATAAGATAAAATAAGTTTTTTTAATAAATTTATTTATGAATTGGTTTTATAGATTAAACAATATTAAATAATTTTGTTACATTATCTTAGGGTCATGCCTCTTACAGTGACGTAAAATACTTTGACGTTTTTATTTTATTTCCACGAGACACTAAACACTACCGAAAAGGGTAGCCCGAGCCGTTTAGTAGATCAAACTAGCTTTTGCTTGCGATTTCGCCAGCGGAAAATTTACTGTGCGGAACAATACATTTTCCGTCACCCTGTTGCATCACGTCGCCTGCCCAAGCTATCAATTCGTTTTGGCTGAGCGTTATTTCTGAGTGTTCTCTTTTTCGGCTACCAAAGGTTTAGCGTGATGTTACAGCCAAAGCCTTTCTCAAGAAATTTCCTATCAAATGCACAAAAAAAAAAAAAACAAAGCCGACTAGTGGTTCTAGAGATCACCGCGTTCAAAAAACAAACAAACAAAACAACTCTTTTAATAATAAACACAGAATCAAGTAATTCCAAGTTTAAACCTATGAAAATGTAAGGTTATTTCTTTGTCATTGCTGGTATAACTTTATTCCGTGTTTATTAGTAAGAGGGTTCAGCTTTATTAGAAGTAAAAATTACGATACACAAATTTAGTCCTTCTCTTTAACTTATTTAAAAGTAAACTCAAACCTTACCGATACCGGACACACATATTCATACATGACCCATAAACAAAAATCCATTCACAAGAAAAAAACAGAGCGTAAAAAAGTCAACGTACAAAATATCGAGTCCAATTTCTCACAGCACCCACACTATACATTAGCCTAACCCTTTGAACTACCCACATAATGATCACCTAAACATGTGTCAGATACAAGACGGATGCTGATCGAGCATGAATGGAAATCTGAGCATTGAAGCTGACTGACATTCGATTAGCACGGCGAAGGATAAGCTACTGGGTCAAAGGTGTACCTGGTATTGCCACACGCGTGGTATGCAAAGGTTGCATTATATTCAAATGTAATTCTATCTAACGTCATTCGTAGATCTCGTGGATAGTCATTACGGGTCTTTAAAACCCCGAAAGTCTGACAACCAGTCTTACTAAGGGGTATCGTATTATCCAGTAACTGTGAAGTGGAGGTCAGATAGGTAGTCGCCCCATGTAAAATACTGGCTGCATCCGGTTAGACTGGAAGCCGACCCAAACGTAGTTGGTAAAAGGGTTAAGGACTTCATTCATTTGATCAAAATGATCTTGCACATGGTGCTATAAAACTAATTGAAATACAGTATTTTAACTTTAAAATTGCGTCTATATATCACATAGATCAGCAAAATCGAAAAAAAAAACGTATGCGCCTTCTTAAGATCCGAATAAAACGAAAACAAGTTAGAAAGAACGCTAAATCTGAAATAAATCTCGACACTGTTTTTTTTTTTTTTTTTTTTTTTTGGTTGGGAAATCATCAAATAACTTCTCCCGCTCTGGGTGGAGCAGGAGGGCGTGTCAGACTTTTACTGACTAAAACCCACCCGTGTTCCTTCAGTAGCCCTTAAGCCAGGGGCTGTGGTGTCTCTTTCGAACAAACCCGCACCCCTGACAGGCATCGACCCTTTCGGGTCCCATCACTTTTTGTGCTGACATCTCTTTGAGGCGCGCGTGGAACACAACGCGCCGTCGACTTGGGCTTGGTCCTTACCGGACAGCGAGCTACCCATTACTCGCCGTCCGCAAGCCCATGCCTACGGTGGCCGGAAATCGGCCTGGGATTCCCGACGCCCAGGGCGTCTCCGTATCCTATCTCGACCCTGTTGGCACTCATATTGGAGATTGTTTGCGGTCGCGTCTGCAGACGGCGGCGTAGCCGTCATTAGCAAAGCAGCTACGCCGTAGCCTGTTGTAGCACTTGAAAAGGAACAAATTACAAATTAATTCATATTTTTAACGCAAAAAGAATAATTGAAAACACGAAAAACTCCTTAGTCACGTATTACAACAAAAACCGACATTTCGAACCAAAAAGCGACCTAGGTGATATTTAATCGTACTAATCTTGGTTTAACAATAGAGCATCTGCGACATTCTCCTATTCTTGTTCGTGTATTAGTTGATTGATGTCCTGGCTTGCCTGTAACAGATGTCTATTTAAAAAATGGTCTTCAGCTTAGGTCTACGACGTAGGGCGGCCATTTTTTATGTTTAGAGTCTAACGAGTCTAAAACTTTAGAAATTTCTTTGATATCTGTGTGTGTGAAACAGGAACCTCCCGAAACAATCGGTTCCAGTGAGGTCCTGCATCAGGCGGAAGGTGAGGACGCCATGCCGCCTCTCAAGCCACTCCTCAAAGAGGGAACTTACCGCCGCAATCGTGGCATGCCCAGCACTGGGTTGCGACAATCGCACTCTCCATGTCACCATGAGATCCCGCCGGAGCTCTGTCCGCTGTGCCGCAATTTCCCATGGCAAGTATTAGGGGTTAAAGTATGAAATTGCCGATTTGTACTGAAAAATTGAGACTCGTTTTTTTCTAAGATATAACATATTTATTTAATCAAAATATTTACCCTCATTATCTATAGATATGTATAACATTGCTGCCATCTAAACGGAAGTTCATTCATGCCTTTACGATTGAACTCTGAGGATCTAGATTCGAGAAACTGTGTGAAAGCATTTCGTACTGCCTCCTGGGAGGATTTTTTTTTATCATGTAGAAAATTGTCCAATTCACGAAGCAAATGGTAGTCCGTTGGAGCAAGGTCTGGCGAGTACGGAGGATGAAGTGTAGTTTCTAACTGCAGCTCCTGTAATTAGAAAACGATTTCTCATTAAAATAACTTCTATTGTAATCCCTACTAATATTATAAATGCGAAAGTAACTCTGTCTGTCTGTCTGTCTGTTACGCGTTCACGCGTTAACCGCTGAACCGATCGTCATGAAATTTGGCCGAGATATAGCCTGGGATATGGGTAAGGACATAGGCTACTTTTTTACGCGATAACCGACATCCACGCGGGCGGAGCCGCGGGCAAAAGCTAGTTTTTTATAACTTATAAACACGAATTAAATACGAATGAAACGAGTTTTGTATAAATAATTTGTCGATAAAACTACTAACAATAAACTGTATGTGCCTACACAAAAATCAAAAATCCATCTTTTTCTATCTAGATAGGAAGATTTTTAAATAATTAAAACAGCACAATGTCCATAATTGATGTAGCCACCACTAACTATTTCAAAACAGCAATTTATTAAAAACTTTAAATCACAGAGCTGAAATATTTTCTTTTAAGTTCTCTTTAAGCTGCAACTTTCGATAGTTATAATTATTACTTGAACTTCAAAAACAAAAGTTCTAATCTTGTACTTAATCTAATGGTGCCTCTTTAACTTTGAAAGTTTCTCTATCTGGAACAGCTCGATGAAGTAACGAGTTCTAAAACGGTTTCTTGAAGCATAGCGCCTGGTCTCTGTGAGAGAACCCGTGACCACATGACCGAAGTATTTAAATTGAGTGACTACTTTTAATTGTGTTCTTTGTAATTTCACCGCTGGTATACTCGTGGGTGTATTATTATGTGCTTTAAAAACCTTACTTTTGGTGATCCTTCTTGACCTTCATAAAATTAAGCCACAAATCGGGGAAGAGAGATGCCTGTGACTATGTTGTTGAAGTTTCAGCCCATATACGTAAAGCTCCAATCTCTCCATCAAGAGATTTTATAAATTGGATGTCCTGTACTGTCGGAGACTGTCCAAAAGTAACGAGGTGCCGCAATATGGCCATGCAGCTAAAACTTGCCGAGAGATCGTCATTACTTGTGGTCACTGTCCAAGCAACCAAACAATGTCCGAATGCGCAACTTGCTCACGCTTTAAAAAGCCCAATGATCACAAAACGGGAGACGCCGATTGCTCTGTTAGGAAAATAGTAGAATATAGATATATTAAGAGGGCGATAAACCAAAATTGCCTGTCTTAAATTTGATTTTTCATGAAATTTATAAGACTTAGGTATAAATTAAAAATATTACGAGTAACTACATGATATTTTCAAACTTTTTGTGGAACAGAAACACGATACATTAAAATTTTCTCGATAAAAAATCATCACGAAGTTACCTCTAATTTTCTCGTAGTTTCAATTTGTACATAATATGCTAATGACTAATGGGATAAAAATGTGATGATTACTTGTATCATCACAAGGCGAAAAAATTTGTGGAGGCGTTTTTTGAAATTCGTTTTATTTTATTACGACTACAAGCTATTTGCACTTACGACGCTCTTAGTTCGAGGAAAAAGTCATCTTCCGTCGCATGTTACAGGAACTTCAAGCATATTTTTGTTTCACAAATCAGTTGCCATCGCTCTATTGAGACGAGAGGACTGCGCTTGAATCTTCAGCTGCGCGGAGAAATAATTTATTTTCGTAAATAATATTTTCGTAATTTATCACATTGTAGAAAATACACTGTGAAATATAAAACATCAAAAAATGAATAAAACCACTTACGAAACGATTATTAAAAACGTTAAGAATGGAAAAACTGAATAATTTCCGAGAGCAAACTACAAATATTATTTATCACCAATTGTGTTGTTGATATTTATAAACTCAGGATGACATACATTTGATTTGACAGATTTTTGACTAGTATACCTACGTGGAAGTAGTAAGTACTATAAAGCAACTAGCACTTTTGTTCAGCATTTCGATCAATTTCCTTGCGGCAATAACTTACAACATAGGCCACTAGCCAATTTGAGATCTTATTGTTATTAAGTAGGGATCCAAATTTGTTTACTCGCGGACTCAACTATCCAAGGGTACGGAGCGTGAAGTTCGGTGAAGCACATTATTATAGACAGCTACGGAAGGGCGCGAGTTACGAGTCACATCTGTTAGTATTCTCGGCTTTGTCGGCAAAAAAGTTATTGGCAGGGAACGCCTCAGGCATTAAGTCCGTTCTCGTACTGTTATTGTAACCAAAATTTTACAAATTAAAACAAGGAACTATCAAACTTTTCACTTTCTTTAAGCTCCATATAACTTGGCACCTTTTTGCATACCAATTCTTTTATTGGCTAAGCTGACAATTCTGTTTTAGCCTAGTATCAAATCATTATTGACAACTATTTATATGCTTTGCTTTAATTGCTATGTTTTTGTTGGGGAGGTTCATTTTTCAACGGTACAGGAATCTTACGGCGCGCGGCTAAAATTGGAACTAACGTCTCCATCTTGTTTTTCCAATACAATATATTATTATGTAACAATTTCACAAATGTTTACCAACAACGCCCCCAGCCAATGTCAATTAGATGCCAAAAGATCCTTGTAGCAATAAAGCAAAAAGTATCTATTTGCACTACAAAAAGGAAAGGTTTGCTTTGACACACATGTCAAATGACGATGCACGAACGATGTGTGGATTTTTTTTATTTCAACTTGGAAGTAATAAGGTCCTAAATAAAATTGGTTACATACTTGAATTTCAACTTTGTCACGTCGTTTTTGAGTTTATAGCTCCAAAACATGGTAGTAAGCTAAGATTCTGAATTCGAGATTAGTGCATAGTATATGCAAAGGAAACAGATGATTACATCGAATGAAGGATTTCTTTGAAATATTTTTTCTTTTAGAGTTGCCCCTTCACGAAATAAGTATAACAATCCGTCGAATGCGATTAACTCTAGACCAAGTGTGTCTCGTCTGTCTTCTGTATTTGAATAAAGTTTGCTTAGACAAATCAAAAAGCTGTCTCAAGTTTTGAACCATACCAACCAATTCTGTCTCTGTCAACTCAAATCAAATCAAATAGGAATAAATTTGTTGGAAAATAATATTTGTTGGAACTAAAAACAGGTTTAAATTTTTTTAGTATTCGTTAATAACTACGATAGTTTAAAAAACTATGTTGCAGCCATTAGCGCTCACCTCTGAGAGGGAGGAACTGCACACGATTGAGAAAAATAGGACGATATTAAAAAATCGTTAAGCACTAAATATATTTGTAGTGCAAACGGACCTCAAATAACCGAAATAACTTAAAGATGGAATAATGAGCGACAAAACAACATTGTACACAGCGGTCAATACTTTCATTGATCATAGTCATTTCATCTGATTATTTTGCATATACATACGACACAAGGATACAATATTAGATATAGGTACATAAGCCGGGGAACACGGCGCGAAGGGATTGTGTTTTGTTTTCGTCGAGTTTCATAAGAGGGGTAAGTAAGGGTAGCGGGGGTGAAATTTGTTTTAATTCTTGGTTTAAATGCCGGGCGAAACGTTTCTGCTGGCGGGAAGGGATTATGTTTTGTTTTCGTCGTGTATGAAGAGAGGGGCAGGCAACGAGGCGCGGGTGAAATTTGTTTTTTTCCTAGCTTACTACGCAGCCTTAACTACATCGATTATGATTAGGTCAACTCAAGGCCGGACTTCCGTTTCGCTTGTTGCTGACTCAAAAATATACCTGACCACTGCGCTGTCCTACTTACCATCGATTTGCCGCTGTCTAATCTCAAAAATGTCACTATCAGCCGTTTGTTTCAAAAATCTAAATGTTTCCTAGGTGATTTATATAATATTTGTTTTCAACCTAGTTATTAATACTGCTCAAACATATTCTTGTAACTAAGTGCTATAAACTATTTTCCGTACCTAAATATTATCTACATGTTTAAGTCCTTATTAGTGATTAAGTAAATTCTAACATAATAAATAAACTAACTAGTTATGTCACTATTCATAAAACTTCAGTTAAATATTGTTAAGATATCAGTTGTCCTAATATAAACAGTAAGAACTCATGCCGCCTGTGATACAGGTTTATCCTAGTACAGGCTTATACTTTGTACTACATTTATATTATTTCTAAGATTTATACTGTATTTTACCAATTTTATTTTTTGTATGATTTGTATTATGTATTACCTCTCACATATGGCTAACCACTTCCTTAGTCCACAGATTGATGGGCTGAGCAGCACCATGTCATCAGCATAATAGTCTTATTTCGCTATAATATTTATGCCGTTCGATAGCGCGCACTTAATTACGTTAGTTGGCACTCTTATATGTAACAAAAGTGACTATGACGTTTTCAGGTTACAGCATTGTGCCTACAGCTATAGCCACATGGCTACTATAAGCTAAAAGCTTCAAATTCGCTTTTCTTTTTTGGATTGAATCCGCCCCCACTAACGAGTTGTAGATTGTGGGTTCAAACCCGGGCAGGTTACCTTCGTTGTGTATTTTATTTCATTACCACTGCGCTCAATGCGTTTAAGAAATCATCGTGAGGAAGTCGGTATGTTCAAGAATCAATTACTGATTCAAAGATAATGTGACATCTACCAACCCACGGGGGGCCTGTGTCACAGCAGAGGTCAAGATCAATATCCTGTCCTGTCCACTGCTGTGGACAATCTGCTGTGGTGCGTAAGAAAAAGCACCAAATACCCAATTTAAAGCCTTTATTAAAACTATAAACCCTCAAAGATCTTCTTGATAGACTTGAGGTAAAAGCTGGCATTCCTCCCCAGATCCGCAATATCTGGATCGTTCCTCCTCACGATGCGGTGTGGCTTGGATCCTACTTCGTTGGCTTCCCCTGAACTTCCGCTTGAGGAATCTGACATTTTTGCGTTTAGTTCTGCAGCCAATGCTGAAGAAAGAACAGTTTACAGTGGCATACCTATATCATCATCATCATCATTTCAGCCGAAAGACGTCCACTGTTGGACATAGGCCTCCCCCAATTTGAGGGGCTTGCCATAATCGACACGCTTGGCAGGCGGATTGGCGATCGCAGTATGGTGGAATGCTGCTGCACATTCCCTAGTAAGTCCCTTAGTCGCCTTCTACGACACCCACGGGAAGAAATGGGATGGTGCTATTCTTTTACGTCCGGCACCACACGGAACATACCTATTTAGTTTAACCTATTTTTAATAAACTCTTGGTCTTAATTTTGTGAGGTAAAAAAAGATGAATGAGGTTGTGACGGCATCTACAACGTCATATGCGGACTTGTCATCACACTGACGTCACGTTAAATCTTCGATCGTGCAAGTTAACAGCACGATTAGATCCCGACATCACACATTCTTAAATCTGTACCTTTATTTCTAGTTTCTGTTCAAAATTACCTTCTTGGTCAGGTTTCCAGACTTCTATATTGTATGCAGGTGTTGCATCTGAAGTGGATTGACAATTAGGTATTATTAAAACGTATTAGTATATAGTAAGTACTATTAAAAAAAAAAACAAAAAAAATTGGCCCATAAGCCAAAAGGTCAATAATGAGTCTTTTTTTATAATTACAATTTAAATTGAATTAATTTTGAATGGAGACCGCAGTGGACATCAAACGCGATATAAAAAGCCATATAGATGGACCTATGATGTTCGCAGGTTAGCTGGTATTGTATGGAAGAGAGTATCGGAAGATTGAACTTAGTAGCGTGCAATTGAAGAGGATAGGCCTCTTCAATTGCACGCCACTGAGTTCCATAATATAGTATTATAAGTTCGAAAGTTTGGAACTCAATCATGCAAAAACGGGTGAACGGCTTTGGATGAATTTGACACATAGATAGTTTATTGTACACCTAGCTAGGTGGATTAACACATAGGGTTCTTTTAATTCTTACAACATTCCAGTGAGACTTGGGCAAAAGCTAGAAATTTGAAAATTCAAAAGACGTCGACAAAGGACATTGAGTATGGTGTTTAGCGAGTTCTGCACGTTACAGCATTTGATGTACGCTATTAATGGCGACAAACTCGCAACTGAATGTTGGGCCTACTCTATTTAAATTGCTAGCTAGACTCTCATAAGACGGACGTCGTTCTAGAACATGAGCTATACAACATTATTTTTAGTATATGCGAAACCTAAATATAGTTTGTTCAGAATAAGGAACTGAATCGATTCCAATAGTTTTTACACCATGTTATATTTTTTCCCAATTTTTTTTTTAGTTATCACCATTTAATTACAAAACAATTGCCATACGGTTAGGTTCCTACTGCTTAATTATTATCAATGAGCACAAACCACGCTGGACGCGCGGGCGGTGCGTGGGGTCTATGGTGACCATGTTTCTGTAGACAACTAGGTAACATAACAAGCTTATAACTTTGTGATTTTTCATGATACAGCTTTGAAATTTTGTACATAGATTCTTTACATAAGAATACTAGATACATGTTTCGGGTTTCGCATACACTAAAAATAAGGTTGTATACACTTTATACATACCAGATTTTTTCGTAGATTCCTGTCTCGCCGTTGGATTTGGCTTGCTTTTATCAGTAGCTTCTAGGTTTTCTTGTCTCCCGTTTATTGGAGGCCGATCCTCATCCAATTTGGGGTCACTTCGCATTTGCGCCTTGTTTTTCGAGTCAAACTTCTCCTGGTTCTCGTTGAAGATGAAGGAGGCGCGACGGATAATGTCATTGATCTGGTTGGCTACCGGGGAGGACGCTAGCTGCTTGGCTAAGGAGTGGACATCATCAAGGTTCGCAGTCAGCAGGATGTAGGAGTTCGCTGCGTGGAGCGAAAGCAGCACGGCTGTGGGAAGATAAAGGAGTTTTTTGGCTAAGCAGTACCTATTCTAGGAACTCGATCATTTGTTTTATTTTTTATAAAGTGATGAACATTTTGCAAACACATCAACATTCGCCCGGGTCGATCGATCAGGCTAAGCTATGCTTGCCGTGGTTAGGGTCTCGATTGGAGTCCATTTTTAAATACCAAGCACGTTAAGCCGTTCATCCCGGCTGTCATTCGTGGATCTTTGACAATCGCTACGGTCGTCAGAAGCCCGAAAGTGTGACAACCAGTCTTACCAAAGAACATCGTATCACGCAGCAGCTGGGTTGTGGACGTCGGATAGTCAATCGCTCCATGTAAAACTGGTTTTCAGCTGCATCTGATTAGACTGGAAGCCGACCCCAACAAAGTTGGGAAAGGGCTAGGCAGATTATGACATAATATAAAGCCCCGATAAACTTCACCTTGTATTGTATTGGTTATACCTTACGGCAAGCAAATAACAATGTTATTATTAAGTCGTTGCAAAATACCTAAGTACTAAGTATTTTAAACAGTTAACAGTTAAATTTCGCTATTACAATAAGTTGAATGGAGTCTGTACATTGATTTTAAAAGCCCATCCCCTAAACGACATTAAACGAAAAATACACGAATTACCTACCACAAATCGCGTGTTTCGTTGTGAACAAACATTGTCTTCGTAAGTACTGGAATGGTTTGTCAGGAAGTAAGTAGCACAGGAATTGGGCAACAAAGAGATCTACTTATTGTTAGCTTTGAGGTATGACAACATTAAATGTGGTTGATATTAAATGAAAAATGATTTAATTTTAACACGCTTTTATTAGCTTCACCTGTATGTTTGTTTGTAACGGACTCAAACGGTCAAATTTCATTTAAACTTTACAGACATATCCAGGACCGATGAGAATTCAATAATTTCAAAAAAAAAGAAGAAAAAAGACACGCTTTTGTAGTTAGCAGAACTACAACATAGAAAATAAATAATAAATAAAAAAACACGCTTTAAAAATTAAACTAAAAAAGCAGGCAATAATTTTTTAAAAGCATGGGGGCTTGATATTAATTGATTATAAAAATAACTCAAAAAGCACCCCACGCTTTTTTGAAATTATTTTCGGGTTTTTACTTTGGTTTTTTTAAAGAGTGTTTTTTAGATACCATAACATACCAAAAAAACGCGGGCCCAGTGCGGGTTGGTAGATGTCACATGTCTTCGAAGTTTTTGTTCTAGGACATGCCGGTTTCCTCACGATGTTTTCCTTCACCGTTTGAGAGCAGTGGTGACATTGATAAGTAAAGCGCCTGGCTGGGTTCGAACGCACGACCTACAACTCGTTTTTTTAGATATTATATACTCGTTATTTTTTTATTTTTTTGTAAGTACATTTGTAGTTACATTTTAACATGTCAATGATACTTTAAAAAACTAGATGAGGCCTTTCCGAATACTCTGATAAGAAAGGCCGAAAACAAACAGACTTAAAAAGACAAAATAAGATCATTCTGTTAGATATTTCCCACCAAACAATATGCAAGACAGTAATAAAACCATTTTGGACCTAACCTTTTGCTTATTAATTCTTACATTTTTATTCAAAGTGGCTTTAGCCATCGCACTCAGACTAGAATAGCAATTCATTATCTTAACTAGATTTTTATTTAAATTGTAGACTTTACTGAGAGTAATTACTAAACTTAATTAGTAAACATAAAGGTCTTCAAGTAATTAATGAAAGCTTACGCAGTTTACTTATTGTGCTGTTAAATATGTAGAGAAACAAAACTTCATGATGTTGCATCACTCTTCTCTCGTATAATTTTATTTTACAAATAAGTAATAAAAAAAAAAAAACAGTGGCACTCCGGGAGTGCCGACAGAAGTGAAAACTTGAATAATTACTATTTTTTTAATCGTCAGGAACAATTTTTTGAATCGTCAGATTAAACAACATTGAACGTACATTTAGCGTTGTTCGTTCGTACGTTCATGTTGTCAGTGGTGTCGTAATATTGTCGCGTGTTCAATTGTTTTTTCCCATCTCAAAAAATGCCCAACGCGCCTAAAGAAGTTTTCATTTCAAAAAATGTGGACACTGTGGTCTTCCAACAATACTAGAATTTTGCTAGGTACCTACCTAGGTGTACATGCATAAACTCACACCTGTTTTCCATGGGGGAAGGCAGAAACTACAGATCGCCATACCTGCTACTATCCTTACATACTCCTTTCGCTTCGTTTACGTTCATACATCGGTCATGCGCACATCCAATATATGTACCTAAGTACTAGCCACCTGACCTGCCCTGAAGAACATCACCAAAATCTTATTTATGTATTTATTTGTTAACATAGGTAAATAAAATACAGATCTTATGTCTTGACTAGGTATTAAGTATAATTATGTCCTTCTAGCAGTGTCTGACTAAACGCCGACAGGCACTACGTCGACAGACTGAACACCGACAAGACTTTACTTCAAAGGGACTCTTTGCCGACAGAACACTTCGCCGACAGGACTCTTCGCCGACAGGGCTCATCAGCGACGCAAGTCACCGTAAAATTGTAAATACCGTTAGATTGTAATCTATCGATAAATTGTGAACTGCACCATACTGCTTACCGACCGCATAGGTATGGTTATAACTGCAAACAACCGCGCGCGTGCCACGCGAGCTAAGCGAGCGATGGCGCGACAGCGGCCGGTGAGCGTAAGTAGCGCTTGTTAGTGGCAGTTACCTACTTGACTATTTAGTGATAGCGCAAAGTACTATCCGTCTTGATACCAGCTCACAATTTGACGGTTTTGCTTCGATAGATTATAATCTTCCGAAAAATAATGCGTTAAATTGTAAGCAGTATGTTACGGTTCACAATCTGTCGACAGTTTACAATCTCGCGAGATAGATTAAAATCTAACGGTAATCTGATCATCGGAGATAACTTGCGTCACTGATGAGCCGTGTCGGCAAAGAGTCCTGTCGGCGAAGTGTCCTGTCGGCGAAGTGTTCTGTCGGCAAAGAGCCCCAACCCAAATCGCTCCATTTTTGTACTGTAAGTATTAAACGGATGTCTGAGCAAATTCTTTTCATCGTTTACAATTCATATAACTATTATTATGGGACTTTTCCAGAAAAAGGCGAGAGGGAGTGTGACTGAATAGGGTATTTTCCAATTTGATAAAAACTATTCTAATTTGAAGATTGGAACGATATATTGAACAGAAAAATAAAAATAAAATTATTATATCCATTTTCTCCATTAAAAATGATTAAAATTAAATTTATTTTGCGTTGTTTTGAATTTACCGCCAAATCGCTCCTTAAGATGACTTTTATCACGTGGCATCGTGACGTCAGCTTTGTGTAAACAGCACCAGTACAAATACTTAGTTTGGCGCAGTTTTAGAAGTATTTGTGCACAGAGGCACCGCACACCAGTGATTTCACTTTCTATCCATAAAAAATCTTGTTAATTATAAACACGACTGTAGTGTATCTATGCAATAGATATTATGGTAACACTGTCTCATGCACACAAGCGGAGAGAGCTGCTGTCACTAAATGACATCTGTCAGTGAGAGTAATGGCGGGAAACAGGGAAGGTGAAGCAGGTCTGCTCGGTAGCGCTTGATGTGGTGGTGAGCCAGTGAAGTGATATAATCCACTAAATATGTAGAATCAACAGGATACTACAAATGGCGACGAGGATAAAGGTCAGAAAAAATAAACAATAGGTATTAGGTACTTATGGAAAACATCGAATCGCAGGTACGTTTGTGGCCGACAGTTCGTTCAATTTATAAAACACAAAAAATGGTTGCATTGCCTATCATACCTACCTAAACTAATGTAAGTTGTTAAATTTCGCATCTAGTGACAAAGTATTTCCAACAGAGTTGAGGAGTCTGTCGGTGTTATCTTCAGGATTATAAAATACGTGAAAAAACATTATAGGTAGGTATCTACCCCGACGATTTTACGTTAAGTACATAGGCGGACTTAGGAGAATTAAGTTTGGCGCAGGTAAGGTTTTTATGGAGCACTGCAGAAAGCTATTGTTTTTCTTTAATATTGTATTTCTATTAAATGAATTATAGTAGAGTATTGACCACAGTGTTAATAAAATCATGATTGAGGGTGAATCAGAGATCTATTCTACGTTGATCGTGTTTAGCTATCACAATATGACTATTACACTCAATATAAAGTTAAGAAAGGGTACAAACCATAGTCATAAGTTAATAGGAGTGCTAAGTGTCTACTTGCTTATATGAAAACAGCAATTAATAATATTAATATCAACCTGTTGTAGGAACTACTTTCTATCTACCTTATCACCGCACAAAGGTAAGAGGATGATGATGATGACTTGTATTCCATTAATAGAAATGCCTATAAATGTCTTAATTCACTCTTGCATTACTTATTGTTTTATTGGCTGGGACATGGCAACGACATTCAAACTGTTCCTACCTTGAATTTTCAGGAAAAATAAGTAATGCGCATAACAATTATGACTCCTTTAACTCTGACTGTGGTATGTAATGAAAACCTAGCTCTTCATACAAATAATTATACCCAATTATGTACTAATTTGAAACAGAATGGATATCATAAATATGTAATTTTGACGTTCAAAAAAGTGCTGATACCAGCCTAGTTTGAAATTTTGAATAAATTACTTTTGAGTTTATGAATTTATGATATTGGACACATGTTAGCTGAAATACAAGCAGTGATTTGGATAAGGGAATGCTGCAAAAAAAAAAAAAAAAAAAAAAAATATTACATAGTAATGCTAGCTTTCCTAGTGAAAAATAAAAAAAGAGGAGGGATTAAAATAGTTAGACTTCACTGTAGTAAAAAGGCTCATAGTGGAGAGCTGTTCACAGAGGATATGTCACTTAATTTATTTCCTGAACGTAGCGAGTACTAATGGATACTATCAATAATGCTAACATGTAACCGTCTTCTAGGGTGACATAAATTAGATAAAGAGAACAGACTAAGGAAAAGACAAAAGCTTTGTATTTTTACCATGATTATATACTAGTACCAACCAGTTAATAGGTATAATAAGTTTATACCATGAAATAAAAAAGGGTGCACAGTGAAGGTAAGTCACAATAACAGCAAACCGCTGTTCGATGTTATTGCAATAATTAATTTGAATAACATAATACCCTCATAAGATATAGGTACATATTATGATGAATAGATGTGTCAATTGGTAAATTGATTATGTTTGAGCAGGAATCTCACTTAACAGGACCAAGGAAGAAGTTTCATTCTTCTGTTGGACCCTTGCAAGATAACTCCTTAATGTGGTGGTACCTACAAGGTAAATAAGTTACAGGTACTATGACTGTAACATAATGCGAAACAAAGGCATATACTTAGATACCTAACATTAAAGATTGCTAACCTATTCAAACATAGTTATGAATACACAATTACATAGACGTTGCTGTGAGTGTCTACCTGGTAAGATTTGCACTAACTTAATAGTAACTAATATTTGTGGTTTAGTGGCAAGCGCTACTGCTGAGCGTGGGGTCCTGGGTTTGATATCCGGGTGACACCAAGTGTTGTGTGGTTTTTCCCTTCAGGAATTTCTAGGTGCCGATTTCGGCAATAGAATAGCTTTGTGCAAAGTTCATGGCTGTGGACCTGCTCCCTGTTGCATGGATTTGGACAGGACTGGCTGAGGTAACTTAATTATACAATACCATATATCTCTGCCTGGCCCTCCAGTGAGAACAGATGTGTTATTGAATAATGAGATTATAATTTTATCATAATAATACTGCCTCCTGTAAAGTCCAATTACAACTATTACAATGAGTCCATGTGAAAGTATTAAGTCCTTTATTAAGAGATCAGCACCATAGTTTGTATTTTTTGTCACACTAGGAGTCAGCATGTTGGAAGATTATTTATTTAAGTAACTAATTTGGATGTCATAATTACTATCTATGGTTAAAATTGGAAAGAAACATTCTATATGATGACTTTTGAGTTTTAGACGCAATTCACAATTGCACAGTTGTTATAAAGGTAAATCGGTTAGAATGCAGCAGTGTGATTATAAAATGGGATTTTTGTTTAAAATGAGTTTTAACCTGAGGTTCTAAAGAAATGACAGTAAGTAAATAAGAGATTATTTTATACAGCAAAATTAAAATAAACAGAAATTAAGGAAGAATAAATTGTAAATTTGCTACAAGAATACTTGCATGTAAAAGATCACTTGGTAGGTAGGTACATAATGGAATACAAAGTTATTTCGTACCAAAACATGGCAAGTTTTCTGGAATTCTTTGGAAGTATTACTTAATCAACTGAGTACTTAATTTAGAAGTTTCTGTACTAATATTTGAATTCAAAATCTTCCAAGTTTTGGGAACACAAAACTGAATGTCATCACGATAAATTGAATTCCATTGCAACTGTTGGGACATTAGTGTACCTAGTAGAAACAAGCGGTAATAAAGACACACACAAGAAGTGCTAAATAAGCAAAAGTCGGCCAAAGCCTTCTTATACCTACACGTACCTACAGTGATGTTGGTCAGCTCTTCTGTATAATGGTGTGACTGGGTTCGGAAGATCAAATTTGGTTTTGCTAGTCATCAGAAAGCTCGCGAAAGAAAAGAATTCCGTGTTGCCGTCGCCAGATATGGTGAAGAGGAGCTTAAGTAAGTAGGTATTCTAGGTAGGTCTAGTAGATACAAGTGGTCAACCAAAAGTTATCTTAGACAGGTATGACGTTCAAGGTAGTTCGTTCAGTATAATAATAGGTACCTACATGTAAATTACCTGGGATTGATTATTATTCAAGTAGATGCAGATAGGTAATTGAAGGAAAGAAAGGATGAAATACACTTATTTATTGTTGTTGCAGCCAAACAAAATATTTCAAGTCAGTGTTGTTTGTGATTCAAATACAACAAATATAACCTTGAAGAAACTGCGACGGAAACAGGTCGCTCATTGTCATATACTTGACAAACATACAATAATACATATAACATTTTGTTTCAGCACAACAGTGGTGGTGGTCTAGCCCGACTACGGTCGTGGGTTCGAAACCAGGCAGGCATTTTGTGTATTTTCACTCATCACCACTGTTCATCAACGGTGAAGGAAAACACCGTGAGGAAACCGGCATGTCCTAGAACCAATACTTCGAAAGACTGTGACATCTACCAGAACGCACTGTTTACGCGTGGTGGATAGGCATCCATTAAATTGGACGCAATGGGCATCCATTAAATTGGACGCAAGGGCATCCATTAAATTGGACGCAAGGGCATCCATTAAATTGGACGCAATGGGCATCCATTAAATTGGACGCAGTGGGCATCCATTAAATTGGACGCAGTGGGCATCCATTAAATTGGACGCAATGGGCATCCATTAAATTGGACGCAATGGGCATCCATTAAATTGGACGCAATGGGCATCCATTAAATTGGACGCAAGGGCATCCATTAAATTGGACGCAATGGGCATCCATTAAATTGGACGCAGTGGGCATCCATTAAATTGGACGCAATGGGCATCCATTAAATTGGACGCAGTGGGCATCCATTAAATTGGACGCAATGGGCATCCATTAAATTGGACGCATTTGACATCTATTAAACTGGACGTAACAAAAAGGTGAAGGTAAACATCGTGAGGAAACCGAAGGTAACAGTCCATTAAACTGGATGATGTATCAAAAAACGGTGAAGGAAAACATCGCGAGGAAACCAAAGGTAACACTCCATTAAACTGGATGTATCAAAAAAGGTGAAGGAAAACATCGTAAGGAAACCGAAGGTAACAGTCCATTAAACTGGATGATGTTTCAAAAAACGGTGAAGGAAAACATCGCGAGGAAACCAAAGGCAACACTCCATTAAACTGGATGTATCAAAAAAGGTGAACGAAAACATCGTAAGGAAACCGAAGGTAACAGTCCATTAAACTGGATGTATCAAAAAGGTGAAGGAAAACATCGCGAGGAAACCAAAGGTAACAAACAGTCCATTAAACTGGATGTATCAAAAAGGTGAAGGAAAACATCGCGAGGAAACCAAAGGTAACACTCCATTTAATTGCATTTATCAAAGCGATGAAGGAAAGTATCGTGGGAGTCCGAATGTCGCGGAGCGAACACTTTGGGAACATCTGCATCCACCGAACTGCGGTGTTCCCATGTGATGGCTTGTAACACATCAAGTTATTTATTTATTTCACTTAACCATGATTTCACGTTCCTCACGGATAGTAGGTTTGTATCCCAGTACTTACCTTAACGGGGAGATGTTGTAGGCTGATAATATTTTCTATGGGTATTTTTATGTAGGTAAGTGACTGTATTAATTACTAAGATAGCTCTGTTACCTGCTAGAATTTATTATTACATAAATAAATATTGAAGGAGGAAAACTTTAACAAAACAATTCAAAAAACACTTTATTTAATGAAGCAGCACCATGAAAAAAAAATACCTTCGGAAAATTAACGAAAACGTTTTGATAAGATCAAAATAAGTAAATAAAAATAAATTACTTCCAAGCGATCATTACCTATTGAAGACCAAATTGTAGAAATATTTTTGTAAATAATCGTTGTGAGTTGCGATTTTGTTAATTTGCGAAAAAAAAAAGAAAAAAATATAAATATTTTACATTTTTTTGAAATAAAAGGGAATAGGAAGAGAATAGCTACAGATTTGGGAATCACATAGGCGATATGGTTTAGATACAGTGAGAAGGATTGAATCCCATTCCACACGACGCAGACTAGGCTGATGAGAGGGATGTCATTGTTAGAAGCAAGGACACTGGAAAAAGGATGAGATTAAATAAAAAGTCCGTGTCCAACATGTCATTGAGACTGGATGATCAGGCATACAAAGTTATAATTTAATTGGTACTTGATTGCATTGATGTATACTAAAGTAAACATGTTATGATTTTGATTTTACATGACTATTTAATAACCTGTTTGAGTTGAACAAATAAAAATATAATAAGAAAGGGATGTAGTGTATCTATGCAATAGATATGGTAACACTGTCTCATGCACACAAGCGGAGAGAGCTGCTGTCACTAAATGACATCTGTCAGTGAGAGTAATGGCGGGAAACAGGGAAGGTGAAGCAGGTCTGCTCGGTAGCGCTTGATGTGGTGGTGAGCCAGTGAAGTGATATAATCCACTAAATATGTAGAATCAACAGGATACTACAACGACATTCACTTGTTTACTTACTAACTAATTTAGTTTACACAAAGTTGACGTCACGTTATAAAAAGTCATCGTAAGAAGCGTTTTGGCGGTAAATTCAAAACAATGAAAATTAAATTTGGTTTAAATCGTTTTTAATTGAGAAAATGGATAGAAATCAATTTATTTTTATTTTTCTGTTAAATATCTCGTTCCAATCTTCAAATTAGAAAAGTTTTTGAAAAATTGCAAAATACCCTATTGTGTCGTCGTGCTGGCCAGTGCGATTGTTATAAAAATGGGGTTAGCGCACTGACATGAAATAAGTATTAATGCACTATCAGTGGACTGGCGGTATAGAACTTATAATTGAATAGAAAGGTTTGAATTTCAAAAACTCTTCCCACGTAAGCGGACAAAATGCACTTTTGCACGCAGATTGCGAATGACAAACATAATCTTTCCGAGGTTGTTAGGTGAAAACATTATTATAAATAATGTTTATTGTAGGTATTGAATGTTTAAAACCAATTTTATTTAAATTTACTAGTATGAATCGATTTATGGCAATCTTCAAACTAATGATTCAAGTTGATCGATAAAAAAAAGCGTTTGTCATAATCGCTTTACAATTAAAAAAAAAAAGAAATGGTCGGCGATGTTGTACAAAAATTGAGTAGTGGTAATGAATATTACGGACTTGTATTTGTACATTACGTTAAGATGTGGACATTTTCTTGTTGTTTATTAGATTTTAAATCTTATTGGTCTTATTTCTTGATACTGGTCGATACTTGTGAAAAGTAAAATGTAAACACACACGATTGGCGCGAAACTTCAACTTAGGATATCAAAAAACTTCATTACCACTACTTACTTAACTTGAACATTGGATGAATTCGTCCCGCGGTGGAGTTTGGATGTTAGAAATCCCCAGTTTTTATGTTTTTTAGCCTCGAAACCAGCGTCATCAAAATGGCGATTATCGCACATTAAAAAGGTAAATTAATAAACTTGGGCGCTAAATAGGAAAGATTTAAGGGCGTTAACTTATAAGTTTTTATCCAACTCTCATAATTAATGCACATATTCATATGATTTGACAGGTAGCATTAAATAAAATCACATGATCAATTGAGGGTACGTAGGTACGGGTACGTACGTCGTGATTCCTAGGTCCTTTGGGATTGGGACCCATTACCGAGCCAGCGCAGAGGTTCGTGTGCTCGGGTTCTTTCGGGGGCGCTTTCGAACTATACGGTAAATTTGACACCTCCGCGAGACATTTTATTTTCAAATTTATTTTCGTTGTTTTGAATTTACCGACGATATACCCAGGCTGATTTTCGGCCACCCTAGGCGTGAGCTTGCGGACGGCGAGTAATAGGTAGCTCGCTGTCCGGTAAGGACCAAGCCCAGGTCGACGGCGCGTTGTATTCCACGCGCGCCTCAAAGAGATGTCAGCACAAACCTATGGGGCCCGCAAGGGTCTATGTCTGCCAGGGGTGCGGGATTGTTCGAAAGAGATACCGCAGCCCTTGGCATACAGGCTACTGAGGGAACACGGGTGCGTTTTAGTCAGTAAAAGTCTGACACGCCCTCCTACTCCACCCAGAGCGGAATAAGTTATTTGATGATTTCCCCGCCAAAAAAAAACAGACGACATACGAAGATTGTCGTACTTATTTAATCACAAAATCCCTACTAATAATATTATAAATGCGAAAGTAACTCTGTCTGTCTCTGTGTTACGCTTTCACGCCTCAACCGCTGAACCGATTGTCATGAAATTTGGCAGAGATATAGCCTGGGCTATGGAGAAGGACATTCCCGCTTTTCGGGTGAAGCTTTATAGAAGTTAAATCTGCAGAGAGATATAAATTCGTTAGTAGGTACCTAATGTCTGAGGTAGGTACCTACTTATTTATGTTATAGTCCTCTAAAGACTTACAGGGTCAACCAGACGGTTATTGTTATTAGTATGGTATCTCCATTACAATATATTTCCTATGGCTAAAATTAATTTGAAACTCAGATAAAACGATAAGTAGTATTATTTTAAGGTGTTTTTATTACGTCCCGCTTACGGTTCGCGGTTTGAGTCCTCCTTATCGATTTCGACAACGGCGAGACCCTTTGCGATTATTATTTCCTATGTATCTGCCTATCTATTCTCTGGCTCGCCCAGACTTGGTCTACGACCTGTATAGGTAGGCAAAATATATTAAAAACTTACTTGCCAAACAGATCTTGCTCGAAAACATGATTCCTCTGAAAATAATATTTATTGCTTTAAGAAATTAATATTAGCCTAGTAGGTAATAATAACATTGAATTATTGAGTTTTATTGAGTGTGTAAGTGTTAAGTGCGTAAATTGGCAGTAAATTATGAATATTTTATAGCAGCACCTATATAGGTACTTACGTGGTACTTACCATCTTAGTACCTCAACTTCTATACCTAGGGATTATGCAATAATAAACCAATTAAGAAATGCAGCGACCGTACAGCGTCATTAATTGCAATGTAAGCATTTTTCATAGAGAATGTACAGGCGACGGTTCTATGCAAGAATCACTTGCTCACCACTGTGAGTAGGTAGAAATGTGCATTGAATGTGTATGGTTAAGAAATGCAGCGACCGTACAGCGTCATTAATTGCAATGTAAGCATTTTTCATAGAGAATGTACAGGTGACGGTTCTATGCAAGAATCACTTGCTCACCACTGTGAGTAGGTAGTGTTCTAGTAGCCACAGAGTCAAAAGACATGGAGATCTTGGCTTCGTTAGCGGAAAAAATAATGGAAAAAATTACGACAAAAGATAATATTAGCAAAATAGACACGCCAAAAGAAACGACGGACATAGTCGCTGAAATAAGAAGTCTGGGGGAACGTATCAAGGGATTGGAGAGCCGTAACTCGAGACCAAGGTACAACAACTGGGTAAGACAAAACTACAATCAAGATCACGAGACCGCAGCACCAGCAGACGGCGAACCCCGTAAGTTTCGAATTGGCTTTGCGTGTACGACTTTCCACATACCGCAGTGTCTCAAGATGAAAGTCTTTGACCAGTGCGTGTTGCCAGTGATGACATATGGAACCGAAACGTGGTCGCTCACAATAGGCCTCATAAGAAGGCTTACAGTCACCCAAAGGGCGATGGAGATTGCTATGCTTGGAGTTTCCCTGCGTGATCGAATCAGGAAAGAAGAGATCTGCAGGAGAACCAAGAAAACCGACATAGCCCGAAGAATTGCCAAACTTAAGTGGCAGTGGGCAGGGCACATTGCTCGCAGAACAGATGGGTGATGGGGCCGAAAAGTCCTGGAGTGGCGACCGCTTACCGGAAGACGTAAAGTTGGAAGGCCTCCCACATGGTGGACCGATGACATTGTGAGGGCCGCAGGAGTCCGCTGAATGCGGGAAGCACAGAACCGGTCGAAGTGGCGGAACTTGGGGTCGGCCTATGTCCAGCAGTGGACGACTTTCGGCTGAAATGATGATGATGATGATGATGGTACCACTTTCACTTCGGACAGCGCGCCAAGAAAAGCTTGGACCCGTGCAACTGGAGCAAGCAAAGAGAGAACAAGCCGGAAAACTAGAAGCGGGGCAGAGAGTGGCGGAGATCTGTGCCCCAAGAGTGAACCATCACCTAAGTGTAATGGACATAAATACAAGTACCTATACAATTCCTAATTGACAGTGGCGCAAATGTATCGGTATATCCGCGTAATCTCGTGAGTGTAAAAAGTGCATCGAAAGAGTGTGGACCCAATAAGTATAGATTTCCCACTAGCATTGATGACAGCAGTGTGAAAGCGGTATTGCAGCGGCTTGAAAGTTACAACTGGAGTCCACTAGGTTTTTTCTCCAAACGACTTACTGAAAAACAGTAGTTACATAAAAAAGAGAGTTATTAGTCCTATACTTGGCGATAATACATAATAGAAAACTAATAGAGGGCCGCGAAGTAGTAATCTACACAGACCACAAACCGTTGCGTTAGTGTGTTTATTTAGTAAACTAGGTAGCGAAAAGGAAACCCTCAGGCGAATCAGGCAAATTATGTTCATTAGCGAGTTTCCAACAAAAATAAAACACTTTGGTGGTGCAAATAACGTCACAGCGGATTCACTATTGCGCATTGAAACAATAAACTGCCCAATACGTTTCGATTTAGTGGAACTAGCCCGAGCACAGGAAACCGATAAGCAGCTCTCAGAATTATTACACAGCTATAAGAACAGTAGTTTGCGTTTTAGTCGAGACAAGGTTACAGGCACAGAGCATTTATTACACATGAAACATGAACTGGTAAGGAACTAATGTGCCTACCAGTACAGTTTCGCGATAATGCTATTGAAACCAAACACAACATCAGTCACCCGGGTATCAGAACGACCGATATTTCTGGATAGGCATGAACAAAGTCGTCACATATTACTTAGATGGTGATCAGTAGGATAGCAAGGCCAATTTCCTGACTGCTAACGATTCAAATACATACACATCGATATCGTTGGACCGTTACCTACCTCACAGGATGGCCATCGATATCTAACATTGTTAGACAGAGCTACCTCTTTGCCAGAGGCGATACCAGTATCAGACATCTCGGCAAATTCAGTTCATAGTACAAAACTGGATCGTTCGTTTCGGCTGCCCCTTGAGACTAACAAAACACTCAATACAATTTTTAGGAGTAGAAAAAATACGCACCACTGCTTACCACCCTCAAGGAAATTGAGCTGTGGAAAGAAGGCATAGGTCATTAAAAGCAGCACTTAAAGCAAAGCCGAACAACGAAAATTGGTTAGGAGAATTACCAACAGTTCCGTTAGAACTCAGGGCCGTACCACGGTGCGATACTAACGTTAGCGCGGCACAATTGGTGTGTGGTTCTACTTTAAGATTGCCAAGAGAATTTTACAAGAACACCAACACATAGTTTTACGATTCACACGAGTATGTACAGACGCCAGCAGGTCAACCTACCCCAAACTGTCAAATTTTCCCAATTGAACATGAACCTTATGCTTACGGTTTAAAGTTGAAAATCTATCAAATAAATTTGACAGATTGGAGTAGCTTGATGTGCTGGCGTCTGTACAACACATAAGGGAAACCAAATAGCTTAAAACCCAAACCAAGTCAGCACAAAGACTCAAGGACAATTTTTGTACACCCAGAGCTAAAAAGATGCGGTTACGTGTTCGTTAGGTGGAATATGGGAAAGAAATAATTGCAACCACCATACGACGAACCGTACAAAGTCATAAAGAGAAACTATAAAATATTTACAGTACAGTTGCCAAGTGGTATTAGTTACATCTCCATAAACCGAATCAAACCACCGTACGTATTAAACTCACATGACGATGAAAACTTTGAACCGCCACCGTTAAATGCAAAACTGCAAAATAAAAGTAACAGTTGTTTGGAGCCCAGAAAAGCAAACGATCAACCAAGTAGTATCAAAAAGGCCATACTGATTGAAAAAAAACGCTAGTGTTAACGCTATCACTCGCACAACATATAGGTAGTGGTTGCGTCGTAAAACGCCCATTATGGTTTAATATATAAAGCATACATAGAGCAGTGGTGGCCAAGTGGTAACGGCCGCGACTTACGAGTTGTAGGTCGTGAGTTCGAACCCAGCCAGGCGCTTTACTTTGTGTAAATTATTTCATCACCACTGCTCTCAAAACGGTGAAGGAAAACATCGTGAGGAAACCGGCATGTCCTAGAACCGAAAATTCGAAGACATGTGACATCTGCCAACCCGCACTGGGCCCGCGTGGTGGATTATGGCCCAATCCCTCTCACCGAGAGGAGGCCTGTGTCCCAGCAGTGGGAACATTATAGGCTGATGATGATGATGATGATATAAAGCATACATACATCATGTCCATCATACGTAATAACAACGCAAAATATTGTAAAACAAAACGAGTCACCTTATAGCAAATATTGTAATTGGACACCGGAATTGCTGATTCGATACAAGCATGGGGAGCAACCTATTATTCTCATTACTATCATTCAGTATACTATACATCAAGTACTCGTGGAAAATAGTCACTGAGACTGTCACAAACCAGACAAATTCTTCTATAGGTACACCTAACTCTAGCAAACTCTTCCCAACTCATTCACTCTATCATCCCCAAATACTCTTAATACTTTTTCGTATCGATTCCTCTTCACACCAACCAAAACATTAAACTCGCCCAGCATAACAATCTGTTCGCTTGTCTAAACTTAAATCCATTCACTAAATCCCATAAACTGCCTTACAGTTCGTCCGTCTCTGCGTAAACATAGGGTATAGGCCCGCCTTGGCTTTTAGCCACAGAATCCTGAAACTCACATACCTCACATTTTTCAAACATTTCATCATACGCTCGGATAGCAGAACCCCCAAACCCTGACAGGCCCTAGATGTCTCTTGAACTGACCGGCATTTGGTCTGGTCCAAATAGCGGTCAGTTCTTTTCGCCTCATCACGTAGCACATCTATCCTTTTATCGTTCACCAACTCACACACCTCATCAATTTTATCTTTATAGCTCCCTGCACATTCAGCGTAGTAAAGCGACATTCCACTGCTCGCTTTTTGCTCCGTGGAAACCACTGACATGGTGTGGGGCGGGTTATTTTGGCGACTCATTTAGTACCCACGAAAAGCAGAGGAAAACATCTGTCAACGCCCTATGCATCCCCCGCATGTAAAGCATGTTAGTGCCTAGGGGCGCCCGATCCCGGATCTGGCATCCAACAGGCACGCTCGTGACTAGGCGGGCCTCTCTAGCCATGCAGCTATCGGCACGGCAACCTTAGCTTGGGTAAATGTTGTTTTCACAGAGAGGAAAACAATGAAATCCTCCAGCAGGTCCCGTTGTACGACATCCACGGGATGTCGTTGGGTCATGGTTTGGTGGTTAGTGCCTACGCTACTGTGTTTAATTCATACATAGCATAGCATAGTATAATCAGATTTTATCGTTCCCACTGCTGGGAAACACAGGCCGCCTCTCTGTGATGGGGAGTGGCCCATAATCCACTACGCGGACCCAGTGCGGGTTGGTGGGTGTCACATGTCTTCGGATTTTGGGTTCTAGGACATGCTGATTTCCTCACGATGCAGATGTTTTCTTTCACCGTTTTGAGAGTAGTGGTAATTAAATTATTTACACAAAGTAAACTTCCTGCCTGGGTTCGAACCCAGGACCTACAAGTATGATAAGTCTGGGCCGTTACAACTGGGCCAACACTGCTCTCTAATTCATACGGATTCTATGCGTTTCTTTATGATTATGGCAATTTTATTTGAATAATTATCAGTATCTCTGCTTGAATCGAACAAGCCCATTTTTTTATCTGTCCCAGCTACATGCGCCACTGTCAATGTCAACCGGCCCGAACGGAACTGAATTTCGTGAGAAATTGTGTTTTTGCGAATCATCGTGTTTATTTCTTTGTTTGTGTATTTCAAAATGGAGAATAATCTCCAACACGAAGATTTGTTGATAAAACTGCGTGCTAAATTGAACGAGGAAAAGGTGAAATTATGGGAAGCGCCTTATATCACACCGGATAATGAAATTACCCAAAATTTCAAGGTATTTATGAAACAGGGGGCTATTTGTTTGTTGATGTCGGCTTTTTAGTTTTTTTATGCCCGGTTCAATATGAACAGTAATAATTTGAACAAGCCTAATTTTTACATTTGGGCGAGGCTCGTTCAAAGAAAGTACGTATTTATTTACGTATTTCCCAATGATTTCATCGTAGGTAATAAGTTACCATTCTGCAAACATATAGATATGTATGTTTTGTTGTTGAAGCCGAATTTAATCGTACAGACACAGATCATGATTCATCAGCTTTTAGATGATAGATGACCTGCTGACCCATTAACAAAATTTAAACATTTATTTGTTGACAAATATTTTGTTTTTAAGTTCTAAGCATGTTAATTCTTCTAATCCACTAATTCCCATGTTACTATTTCATTGAATGCATAACATCACACCTGTTTTCCCTGAAGGGTTAGGTTAGGCAGTGATGAACACACACGTTTAGTCTGCGGTAAAGTCCAATATTATTTGAGGTGACACTTGCCATCAAAGGGAAAAAGACTGAACTGAATGCAGAAATCATTCTAGAAATTCTAACAATTCTATAGCTTTTCTTAGTTCCAGTTTCCATAGCTGTAGTAATTACACAAATCATTGGCTAACATAACCTGATTGCTCTCACAGGATGTGGTTGCAAAGTATGCAACAGATCTCTCACTAGAGAATGAAGTAATGCTTCAAGCGCTGCGTGAACTTCAACTGCACTCCCTCGAGAGATCAAAGGACAATGCGGAGTTTCAAGAGACCGGGTTTGCAACCTTCAGGGTCAAGGCAACAATACCGGGGGAGAAACCCAGGATGTTGAAAATGCAGAAAAAGATGGAGGCTATGGGGGAAGAGCTAATCGCTGCTGTCGCTGGAGAGATTGGGGTTCAGCAGAATAGGTAAGAAATAAATATATCTTAGACTAAAAGGTACACAACACAGTTGTGTTCCACAACTTAACTAATATAACATCATGCTTTTATCAACTAAAGGGTTGGGTAGGAGTATGTTAGTACAACTATCTTTTTTATTTGGTTGATTTCAAATCATAATGTGTTCTTCACAATCTATAATGTTCCCTCTGCTGAAACACAGGCCTCCTCTGTTTGGGAGTCAGGGGCCATAATATACCATGTCGTCGCAATGGGGTTCGGTGGATGTCACATGTCCTTGAAATTTTGGTTCTAGGACATGCTGGTTTCCTCACAATGTTTTCCTTTACCGTTTTGTAGAGCAGTGGTGATGAAATTAAATACACAAAGTAAGTTCCTGTGTCGGTTCGAACACATGGCCTTCAACTCAAGTCGGGCTGATACCACTGGGCCACTACTGCTCTATCACCTTTTAATATCTGCTTAAAGGTTTAAAAACCCATACTATCCGTATTTTATAATAAATAAATAAATAAATAAAATAAAATAAAATAGCCTTTTATTCAGACAGTACTGTTACACAATTTAGTTTTTATTAATCTATATTTGTTCTTCCGGTTCACTGTCTGTTTGCCTTTTGGCAAAGGCCTCCTCCAACTCTCTCCACCTAGTACGGTCCTTTGCTGTCCTTGTCCATATATTACTGTTGCCTACTGCCTTTTTAATCTCGTCTGCCCATCTTCTAAACGGTCTGCCTCTTTTGCGGTTCCCATCCCTTGGATACCACTCTGTATTTTATAATATTATAAATGCGAAAGTTTGTATGTATGGATGGTTGTTACTCTTTCACGCAAAAACTGCTGAATGGATATGGATGACGTTTGGCACACAGATAGATTATAACCTAGATTAACACATAGGATATTTTTATCTCGGTAGTACGTTCCCGTGGGATAATATTTGCGACTACCATGAGGGAGAAACGGCTGGCAGAAGTTAGTAATACATAATGCAATTGTTTAAATGACCAATCTTTGCTGTAGTACCTTAATCACAATGTGTGTACATTAATCTTATTCTCATCATAATTGCATAGAAACCCCAATATGATGCTATTGTAACACAAATTTATTTTCTTTCAGGGTAAAATTAATATTCAATGGCAAAGTCATAAAACCTACCCCAAGTTTAGAGGAGCAGGGATTGAAGAATGGTGCCACACTGATGGCACTTGTTATGGCAGGTTAGTATACCTATTTTAAAGCACCATTTTAAACTAGTGTCTAAGAAAATCGATAAATGCCTGTAGACAGATGAATTTGTTACTGTGCAGTGACTTGCCTCGTGTTCCTAGCCACCATGATTAAATTGGGCTATACTTCAGTCCAATTTCATAGAAATGTAAAAAAAAAATACACAATCAGTCACTTCAGGGACATTAACACACTGATAGAATATTCCCTTTTTGACATCATAAATTTTATGATAGTTAAGTAATGTTGTTCTGTTTTTCCAAGGTTTCATTTTCACTTTTCCCACAATATTCCTTCCAATAAAATAACATTACTGATTTTTACCATCATTTTTCTAAGAGCTAAGTAATAACAGCCGCACCGGTCGATCGATCAGCTACGCTTGCCGCGGTTGGCCCATGGATGGGAGACGATCTTTACATACCGAGATCCCTCCGTGCTTCGGAAAGCATATTAAGCCATTGGTCGCGGCTGTCATTTGTGGATCTTTAAGGGCGGTTTCACATTAGGTCGACAATTTTACCGGAATGACAAAGGTGTCGGAAGCAAACTGACATATGTATTTCAATAGCACTGTTCACATTAGGGCGACCCGATTAACATTCAGCCAAGATTTCTGTCGTGTCGGATAAAATTTGGCATATTGCTTTGTATAGCGCCGTTCACACTTCTTGTAGACTCGTAGCGGCGCCATACGCACCCACCCGCTCTCGCCAGTAGTTTCGCCGGCGTGCACGCAAAAAATACAATATTTGCATCTTGTATTTGGTGCTCTTACGCTTTCCTTTAACTTGCACAATTAGATCATTAAACGAACAAATAGACACTCAAAAATAATAATTAAAGAATGTCAACGTATGAAATTTTTCAACTTTATTTTGGCAATTATTTCGTTTTTCTTTTCTTCTATTTAAATACCACATTACAACCAAAACGTCGTCCTCGTCCATTGTGCACAGAAGCCAACTCGCAACAGTGACAACTACTTTGATACGAGGACGGGAACCGGAACCGCCAGCTTATAGTGTGAACACCATAACCTGATAGCCAGCCAACGGTAAAATTGACGGTCCGACCTACTGTGGACATAGCCTAACAGTCGTAACGGATCGTCTGAAACCTGGAAACCTGACAACCAGTCTTACCAAGGGGTAATTGTATTATCCAGTACCTAACTGAGTTGTGGGTCAGATAGGCAGTCTATGTGAAATACTGATATTCAGCTGCATCTGGTTAGACTGGAAGCTGAACCTAACATAGTAGGTAAAAGTTTAGCAGCTGATGATGATTTTTAATTTTTTCTAAGATTGCAAGCAATTTTGTATATTGAGTACATTCTATTCACTATACTCAATTCTATGTACTTCTGAGTAAACTTTGGATAAAAAGTTTATTTCGGTGTATCTTCTCTAAATAGGTGGTTAGGACACACTAACCTCATCTAGTTTTAAAATTATTATTATTTCTTACTGACAAAAAACTGACTGCATCGGTCTATTGTCGCATGCGCTGAGTACGAGGTCCTGGGTTCGATTCCCGCGTCGGCAAAGTATTATTGGGTTTTTCTACATGGAATTTCTCAGTAGCAGCCAAGTGTCTGGATGTCTGCCCGGTTGATGGTAATAGGCTCGCCCCATTGCATGGTACTCAAACATAACTGGCGAAATGTGGATTATATTGACTAGCTTTTGTCAGCGGCTTCGCCCGCGTCGAAGTCTAAAATTATACCACGGGAATGTACTACCGTGATAAAAAGTCCCCTGTGTTAATCAAGGCTATAATCTATCTGTGTGCGGAATTTCATCCAAATCCGTTTAGCCAATTTTGCGTGATTAGAGTAACAAAAATCTAAACATACAAACTTCCATATTAATTAATTAAGGACTAATCATCAATAATGTGACATTCTTAATAGCAACCCCTGAGGAGGTGAAGAAAGAGGACACCATGTACATGGAGATGAAGACTGTGCGTGATGATGCCACGCTGCTGTCGGAGTATGTGGATGAGCTTGCTGACGATGACGAGTATATGCAGGTGGGTCCTATGTTCTCTGTTAGAAGGTTTGTTTTCCGCACTTAGTCCTGCAGGTGGAGCATTGTGCGTCGGCCATGGCGGTAGTCGGTGGTTATTCGAATCAGCCCACCTTCCTCTAGAAGGTGATTATATCTCCTGGTCTGTTAAGGATCTCCGTGTAAAATCTGGGTGCCACAAGGCTTTCTGTCCTAAGCCAGGTGACGCCTGTGCATTCAAAAGCACTTGCGCAATGGTTTCCTCAGCATAGAGGACTGTCTGTTATGCCTATTGTGTAAAAGTGTTTGTTTAGCGGGCAGTGTCCTGTGATGGTCCCTGTCACCAGGCGCAGGCCATTCCTGTCCAGGCGTAGTAAATATCTGGTCAACCTGCTATCCAAAGATGGCATGCAGGTAGGTTATAAATACCTTCATTGATTCTCGCAGCCTGGATGTTCTTGTTGAATTAAACGAGGCTTTTGATTAATAACTGTATACTAAATAAACAATGTAAAAAAAAAAAAATAGTTAAAAAAAATACTAAAAAAACACGCTTTTATTGCTGACCGAACTAAAAAGTAGAAAATAATTTTTAATTACAAAGAGTTTATGTTACAGTAGTAGGAAGTCAATAATTCAATTCAGAGTAAAAAGCGTGGGGTGCATTTTCCTATACTTTCATGACTCTCCTCTCATAGATGGTTGCCAATAGAATAGTTGTAATAATTAAAATATCAAGCACACCGCGCTTTTTGAAATTTTGAAATTTTTTATCTGGTTATTGCATTGTCATCGGCCCTTAAGACGTGTGCAAAGTTTCAAGTTGATCAGACGTCTAGAAACCAGTGAAAATTAGGCTCAAAGATTCAGCGTTATAAAAATACATGAGGGACTTTGAACTAAAATATAGGGGACGCGCAAGAGGGCGACAGAGACAGAGCACATCAGAGAGAGAGAGTGACAAGTAATGACAAGCAACAACAAGCAACAAGAAAGCTACAGATTCTGATAGTTCAGTATGATTGTTTGTGCCTAGATGCTTTTGCGATTAAATAGAACTAGCTTCTGCCCGCGGCTTTCTTCTATGTGAAATGTCTTGTTCCCGAGCCACCCCGTCGCATCGCGTCATCAGCCTGCGCTATTACTTCGTTATCGCTTTGCGTTCTTTCTGACTTTGTTTTGCTCGGGTCCTAATTCTTACATACATCGATATACGTCACGGTCAAATATTAAGTTTATAATCACAAAAAACTTTTAATAAGGTGATAAAACAACAAAATTAAAGAATGTCGGCCGTTTTCCTTTACATATATGCTGGTTATACTTTGCTTCTTGCTAGACATGGTCAATGGGAAGTACCCCAGAGGTTTTGATTTATTTGGGAGTATCAAAATATGTCGCATAAATAGTCATATTTTGGCTGGTTCTAGCTTCAACTTTCCAACTGATCGATTTTTTGACAATTCAAAAGTGCGTGTAAATGGTCTAATTGAAATATAAATGCTTTGAGTTTTAGTTTGACTTGCTTTAGGATTAAAATTTTAGAAATTGTCTCGTAACCAAAAAGTAACGCTTTTTGGTTCCCCCTCCGTGCGTCTTTTTACTATATTATGTATAAAATAGGAAGGGACGAAGGTAGAGTGAGATAGTTTTCATGGTTTTTGAGGGTTCTGAAGCCGATATTGAGGTCTAAATAAAAATCCAAGACGGCGGCCGACTCAATTCTTTTTTCTCATGGGTTTCGTTTTTTTGGTTTTCGAAGGTTCTGAAACTGATGGTGAGGTCAAATTGAAAATCCAAAATGGCGGTTGTTTTTTTTTTATATTTTTCATCGTAGGAGTCATTTTCAATGTTTTCGTAATTTCATGCAAAATTCACGAAATAAATTTGTGGTATTTTAAAGATAGAGTAAATGATGCCACATTTATGGATGAAGAAAAAGCGTAAGGAATTTCGTTCCTGAAGGGGACGGGGTTCATCCCGAGACCGTAGACCTACGTATTTTGTATTTATTTCAACTATAAACCTCCACGCGTATCGTCTGAGAAAAAACGTCTTGACAACGAAATGATCCTAAGACGGTTCCGTTTTTTCCGGAACCCTAAAAATCAAGTTAGTCTCATTTCCTACGAAACATATGGGAAAAGTTTTTTGCGATTTCTGACTTTTCTAGTGCTCAAACCTCAGTTGGTCCGATAGTCTTTTTTTCCATATAATAAACAAGAATAAATCGAATGGCATCCAAACAAGTTTTGGTAAAAATGTCTCATTTTCTTGCTGACTACACATTTCTTTCAAAATCTGTGAATCGACATCAAAATTTCTCAAACAAATAAGAACAGCTTTCTGAGACCGTTTTTCTGTAATTACACTGGATAAGGATAACCTATCCTTATTGCCCCGTTTCAAAAATATACCCTGTATAATAATGGAAGTTTCTTGACCACGCTAATCTGGTACTATAGTCGGATTTGAAAAAATCTTTTAGCATTTGATATTTAAAATCTTGAGGACGTTATGACTATGGCTATGTAACATCACGCTACGATACCGACTAGCCGAGCAGAAATAAAAAAGTCAGTATGCTAAGCCAAAATGATGTAACAGCGCGGGGGAGCGATGCGATGCGACACTGGATCGGGGAGCAAGTAATTTCACGCAGATTATGTTGCGAGCATGAACGAATAAAAGTTGTTAAACTTAGCGTTAGTTATAGCGAGGTAAAAATTTTGAACCCTATTAGGGACAGCAAAAGGCTGAAAATTTAAAAAAAAAAGGTTTAAAAATCAATGTCGGAACTATTATTTCCCATATGACTGTAGTCATCATTCCTCACAGTTAGAAGACCAGTCGGGAAAGGCGGTAGAGCTGCCGACTGCGGAGCGACGCTCACTGCTGGTAGGGCTGGCACTGCACGAGCGCGGCCGGGCAGCCGCCAAGAAGCACGACTACCCGCTAGCGCTGGTGCTGCTGCTTGAAGCTGATAGGCAGCTCAGGTGAGTTGCTAAGCCTTTCAAACCAGCCTGTGTCTAAAGGTAGTAGGGACACGCAAACTGATTCCATGGATTTAGTACAAAGTTCTGATACACCCTGCGTTGAAAAGTGCGTATGGGGCCGGGGGGACCCCCATCAGGAACAAACTTCCTTACGCTGTTTCTTCAACTCCGAATGTAGCGGTGATGACTATCTTTGAAATACTCAAACGTTATTTTTACCTCACTATCGGCTTAAGCACCCTCTAAAACCATGAAAAAGGACACATTAAAAAACCTTAAAAATGTTCGCATTCGCCATCTTGTATTTTAATTTTGACCTCACTATCAGCTCCTGAACCCATGAAAACTATAGTTTTCTCACTGTTTCTTTCTATATGTCGAAGAGGTCACTATTCATCTCGCCATTCGTTATTGGTCGTGGGCGGTATTGGTTGTAATCGGGGTAAAATGCGAGCACAAATAAACAAAGTATTCACACTTATTTGCATACAATTTAAGAAAACTTTTAAAATATTAAGTGGTCGTAGAAATTCAGCGCATAGTAAAAAATTATAAGGACTTCCCCGACCACGGTAACACATTTTTGTTTGCTGGCTAGCTCTTGGATTGTGGGCCCAATATGGCTGATCTCCTTTGAGACATTTGAATAGCTATGATTTTTCAGTTTACCGGAGATGTGTTTGCTTACCATTTTAAAAGCAACGGTGAAGAAATAAATTGCACTAAGTACAGACGCCAGCATATCAAGCTAACCCAAACTGTCAAATTTTCCCGATTGAATATGCACCTTATTCCTTTGGATTTAAGTTAAAAACCTATCAAAGAAATTTGACAGATTGGGGTAGCTTGATGTGCTGGCCTTTTTACATGCAGTGAGTTCATCATTCATGACAAAACGTTCGTCGACCTCGGCAGTGAATGCAGTTCGTCCATTTTGAAGACAGTGGACAACTGGGCCGTGCTGCAGCTGGACGTGTCGTGGTGCTACCTGTGCCTGCGCAGCCTGCCGCACGCCGGCGACGCGGCCGCGCGCCTGGCTGCCGCCGAGGGCGCCTTCAAGCTCACGTACGGCGACGAGCTGCAGCGACTCATCGCGCTCAAGGGGAGTGCTGGTGAGTAGGTTCAAAGAATATTTCACAATCGCAATTAAGGATGTGGATAAGGCGAGTATCATATCTCCGCCACGAAACCGTTATGATTTGTCCATTGTACGACAAGCGAAATTGCCTGTTCTAACGCACAAATTTTGCTATGATTCTATCTCTTTTCCGGGTGATTTCGTCGATCTTCTCGGAATCAGATTTCTGCTAGGAAGACGATACACTTACGCGCACAGCCCCCTATTTTGCTGGGGTGATGCGTTTGTTTCGAACGTATCTGTGGCAGTCGACAAGTTTATAAAGTGAATCTTATTGTTTTTTGCAAAATGGATACTGATTATACGAAAAAACATCAAAACTGTATTAACAGTCGAATTCAACGAAATGTTGCTCCAATTGTCCAACTGATTCGCATGATTTTCCTCTACTCGAAGCGCGACATTATGTAGTAAAGTTTCTTCGTCGTTTCGTTTCGTTGTGATCTTAAACTCTTCAATGTATCTTATAATTTTAGCCTATATTTTTTTAGCCTTTACTGTTTAACCCTAGATAGATAACCTACGTCGAATCGACGTAACCGATTTTGAAAAATCTTTATAATTCGTTTATTTTTCGCGTTACTAAACTGACTGTTCCTACCAACTCCGTTGGCCCTCGGAGCTTGCAGGACACGTTCGTATCGCTCCGGTAAGTGCAATATTTTCGTCATTATTTACCTACCGTACGTCGAAGTGACGTATGGTTATCTTTAGTGTCCGTTTTTCGACTTTTAGTAAAATGTGTTTTTGTGACTTATTTGAGAATAAATGTATATATCTTTATTTTATTTGTTATAGGTTATGATAATAAAAAACAAAGACGTCACAAATTCGTGCAGACGATGCAGAAATCATTCGGTTGTTAAATGATAAATGATTTTATTTCTGTAAGTAGGTTTGTACAAACACTTTTACACGTCAATCATATTTTTTAAACTAGATGAGGTCGGCGTTTCCTATCTGACTACTCTGAGAAGAAAGGCCGAAACAAACTCAAAGGTCACAGTCTCTTTTAAAGTCCAGACATAATCTTGGTCAGATCATGTGAAGACCATGTGGATTGGTGTCTGAAATGGTCTTTTGAGGAAAGAACCACACAGGTTGAGTGGACCTGTCCATTCAGTGCACGCATGTATCAGTAATCATACGGCTCAACTCAGAACTTGAGGAGCTCAACGATTTGACGAACAATACCAAAGAAAGGACATTTGGGTAGGCCGCATAAAGTACTCAAACTGCCAGATTAACATTAAAAACGAACTGAGAAAGAGACGAAACACGAAAACAAAAATACCACATAGTCCTCACATTCACAATAATTAAAGCAAAAATAATATTATACTTCTCAAAGTAAATATTCATGTCAAAGTGTATATTATAATAATCAAATGTCAAAGTGTAAATAATAATAATCAAATGTCAAAGAGCAAAACAAAGAAAAAACAACATTCAGTATACAAAATTGGAGCAGGTCAATCCCAAGCTTTTTTGTCCTCAATATAATCTTTAACGGTATAAAAGGCTTTCAGGCACAACTTACGTTTGATGAATGATTTAAATTTATTGAGACTTAGATCTTGAACATGGCTTGGAAGTTTATTATAGAAGCGTATACATTGACATCTGAATGACCCACCTATTTTCTTGAGCCTTGTTGATGGTACAACAAATTTGTGTTTGTTCCTAGTATTTATACTATGGATATCACTGTATTTTTTAAACAATTTAATATTTTTATGAGCATATAAAAGATTTTCATAAATATACTGTGAAGGCACAGTCATTACATTTATCTCCTTAAATCTATCTCTGAGAGAGTGTCTCGGACTTAATTTATAAATTGATCGGACAGCTCTTTTCTGCAAGACAAAAATTGTCTGAATGTCGGCGGCATTTCCCCACAATAGAATACCATACGACATTACACTATGAAAATAGCTAAAGTACACTAAGCGGGCTGTCTCTACATCAGTTAAATTACGAATTTTCCTAACAGCGTATGCTGCAGAACTTAGCTTTTTCGACAATTTAGCTATATGTGGGCCCCACTGAAGCTTGGTATCCAAAGTTAAGCCCAAGAATACAGTGCTATCTTCAGGATTCAATTCTTCGCCCTTTATCAACACATTAGTTTTCACCTGCTTAACGTGAGGTAGCGTAAACTTAATGCATTTGGTCTTTTTTTCATTAAGAAGCAAATTATTAGCATTGAACCAGTGAACTACTTTTGAGATTGCGCTATTTACATCGTCATTAACAAGTTGCTGACGTTTAAGTCTAAACAAAAGTGAAGTGTCATCAGCAAACAACACTATATCATGATTATCCTTTATGAGGTAAGGCAAGTCATTAATATAAATAAGAAACAAGAAAGGACCAAGAATTGAGCCCTGTGGGACTCCCATTGACACTACGGATCCCGGAGATCTTTTTCCGTTTACATCAACACACTGAATCCTATTACACAAGTATGAAATAAGAAGATCCAGAGCGGTGTTCCGGATCCCGTAGTGGCGGAGTTTCCTGATTAGAGTTTCATGAAGCACGCAAACGAAAGCTTTAGATAAATCGCAAAAGATGCCCAAGGCATCGTATTTATTTTCCCATGCATTGTAAATATGCCCTAAGAGTTCAACACCGGCATCGGTAGTTGAACGACCCCTTGTGAAACCGAACTGTTTGCTATGTAATAAATTATGTTTATTAAAAAATCTTTGCAGTTGGTCTAAAATTAATTTCTCAAAAATTTTACTAAAGGTAGGTAGTACTGAAATAGGTCTATAATTAGAGGGGTCTGATGTACTACCTGATTTAAACAAAGGTATTATTTTACTATTCTTCATTAGGTCAGGAAACTCCCCGCAGTCTATACAATTATTAAATATAAGAGCTAAAGTAGGTGCTACAATGTCAATAATAGACTTGGCAACTTCTACAGAATTACCCCACAGATCTGCAGTCTTTTTTACATTTAAAGTGTGAAAGGTTTTAATTATATCTCTACAGCTAATATGTTCAAAATGAAATTCTGAATCACAAACATTAACATTTTCCTTAAGCAAAGACTCAGCAACAGAAGGTGATGAGTTTAGTGATTTTGTAGTTGAAACGGGAATATCTGCAAATAAATTTTCAAAAGCCGCGGCGACTTGCGAGTCCGATGTGATTATGTTGTCATTGATAGACAGGCTGTAGTTTACTACAATAACCTGAGTTATCTAATAAATTAACATTAAAATCACCGCAAACAATAATGGATTTGTTCGAGTTACAAATCTTGTGTAATACTTCATCCATTACCTTTTCAAAGCAGTCATACAATCCTGAAGGTGGTCTGTACACACTTAATACAACAAACTGCTCCAATTCTATACAGGCTATTTCAACTGTCCGCTCAACAGAGAGGCTCACGATATCCTTACGTTCTTTAAATTGTAACAGGTTACTTACTAAAATTAATGAGCCACCATGTATAGCATTTACTCTGCTGAACGAACTACCAACCTGGTGATTATTAAAATTAAACATGAACTGGTGGCATTTAAGCCAGTGTTCTGTCATACAAAGAATATCTATATTGTTACAATTAAGGAATAAATCGACTTCTAAATCTTTGTTCAAAAACCCTTGAATGTTTTGATGCACCAGGTTGATACCATGTAATTCTTTTACACTTTTGCAAGAGGTTGCCTCCATTGTCTTACTTTCTAATTTAAATGAAGATCAATGTCAAAATTATTTGCCAAATTATTGGCAGTACAGTTTAATATTTCATTGCATTGCTGAAAAGGAGCAAGTTGTTTAGCCAAATTTTTGGCTGAAATAGAAAAAAAATATGATAGCGACACAGCTATCTGTCTTCTATGATAGTTAGAAAGATAGTACATCACAATATTATATCTATCTTTTGTCAAAGGCAAATTATTACCAACATAATTGTTGGTATCAACTAGATTAAACAAATTATTATTAAATGTCAAATTATACAAAGTCATATTTATCTCATATCTTAACCTATTTTCTTCCTGTGGCAAACCGTTGCTATATGGGAATGTAAACAAAACTATTTTTCTTAAACTAAGATTACTCAGGGTTCTATAATACTGGAGCAATTCTCCTTTGTTCACTTTTCCCCTATTACCCATAAAAAATATTAATGTGGTGTCTGGGTTAAAATTACATTTAATAATTTGTTTCATAATATTAAATAATGAACAACCAGGCATACAGTAATTTATTATAGAGTGACCTGGATATTCCTCTGTCAACAAATCGCCTAACTCTTTTCCAATTTCATCACAGAATAACACAATGTCATTTTTTTCAATTGGCTTACACTGTTTTTTGGAACTGTAAATATCAGGAAAGCTCAAATCAACACAGGGCTGTGGTAAGGTGGATTTGCATGTTGTCAATGAACGATCCGGTGTAGGTACATTGGATGGTGTTTGACACTGCTCACAGTTGTTTTTTTGTGAGTTTACCAGCTCATTCATTGCCAACACGTATTCCCTCATGATATCTTCTGAGGTATCATATCTTTTAGTCATTGAACTTAGTTTCTCCTGTAAATGGTCAAGTTCAGATTGCAAGTTCTCTGTGTCAATGTTGTACCTCCTAGTACTTTGCTCCAAATTAGAAGAATACATATCTAATAATTTAAGCAAGTTTAGTCGTTCTCTATTAAGTTTCACATTTTTTATGAAGAATTTATGTCTTTTAACTAACTTTTTCGTTTTAACAATGTATTTATTGATCTTTATGTATTTTTTAAGTTTATTGTTACTAGTTCTTACCCTCATTGAGTTACCTGACTTTGAATCGTTATCACCTGTCAAATCTATAGTGTAACATGGTTTTATGGCAGAAACCATTGAGGGGGCGACCGGCATCAACTCATCGAACAGACTTTGATTCAGCGAGGCGGTGATGTTAAGATTTGTAGTCTGAAGTTCAGTTATTTGACTATGAGCCTCAAGTAGCTGCTGTTGTAGTAAATGTTTGTGACTAAGAGCTTGTTCATACTCTATGCTACACTGGCTGAATCCGTCCACAACGAGCTGAAGTCTGTCGCGTTCTTCTATGGCATCAGTGTATTGAGTATATATCTGAGCCATTTCACTTTTCAACTTCCTATTCTTTTCATGGGCATCAAAGAGCACCCTTTCATTGTCATCTATTTCCTTATTGAGTTGGTCACAGGACTTCTTTGACGCCTGTAATTCGCTCAAAGCCTGATTGAGTTTGGACTCTTCGAGGCGAGCACGGGCGCTGCGAGTCATAATCATGACTAAAACTAATAAGGAAGCGACAAGAAAGTGAAAGAGAGAAGGTAGTTATGCCAGCAGTCTAGGAGATGATTATTTTTAGTGGAAATATGAAAGTTAGATGTAAAGAAGGAGTCCTGTCACCAAAACAAAGTAAGGTTATGTTTACGTTCAAAAGTCACTGGCATACGTAGCCGAAATTAAAAAGAGTACAATGTAACAGCTGGTAAAAAAAAAGAGTACGCAAACAAACTAATAGCACGTAAAATACAAAGTATTGTACCTGATATCAAGATGACAATGCAAAAATTCACTTGTGCCGGCAACTGTCAACGATTCACATTGAAATATTTACACTTATTTTACACTAGTTACGTGAATCTAATACGTAATACACTTTATTATTCTGTTTACTTGAAGAGTAATTGGAAATAAGCCACAAAAACAAAGAAATCTAAAGTTAAAAATTAAAATTACGAGAACAAATTTAAATCAGCTGTTAGCTGTAGTGTTGCCACAGGAAAAAAAACATGTTGAACATCCATGTTCTGTTATGATGGGCCCTTGAAGTTAGTGTCGTACAAACTGAAGCCGAGTAAATTGGTATTTATTCTATCATCGTGCGATAAAGAGGGCACGGTTCATCCTAAGTCAGGCAAAACAAATATGATTCATTTTTATAATGAAATAAAATGTGGAGTCGACACTATTGACCAAATGTGCCCGTCAATGTCGTGCAGCTGGAAAACTAACAGATCGGCCATGGGTATGTTCCAAGCGATGTTGAATATGGTATTTATAATTACTGTCCAAGAAAGAAAAACCGATGAAACGTAGAGATTTCATGAAAAAACTCAGCAATAGCTTGATGACTCCATAGATGGAAACAAGGCAGCAAATGCATAGTTTGCCGACCAAAGAAAAAGAAATAATTGATGGCATGTTGTCCAAAATACTAGCCGAACCTCCCACACGACGTAAAGGTGTACCTGAGCCAGATAAACTAAAATATTGTGCTTTTTGTCCATCACAAATTAGAAGGATGACAAAAACAGTGTGCGATAGCTGCAATAATTCCATTTGTGGAGAGCACAAGTACAGCGCCTGTCCTAAGTGCCTTTGAGGCCAAAATCAATAAAATATTTTTATTTTTAGATTTTTCATATTATAGAGTTTTCAATAAGTTGATTTAAAAAAGTTTACATAGAAAATTATAAGACTGACAGAGAGATTCGTAAATGTTGAGTTTTTCAGAGTAAGAAGTACAGTGTTTTGTTTTTGTTTTTTTATTCTAATAAAATTATAAATAAATCCAAATATTTTTCGTTTACTCACAACACAATAACATACATTACGACATATTACCACATTCATGAACCTAGTAGATAAATACATAATCTAAACTATGCCCACTCAAACAAACGTCGAATCGACGTATGGTTATCTTTGGTGTACAGTGTTTTATGGTTATCTATCTAGGGTTAAGCTTCAAACTATACTTTTGTATGCCTATTGGTAAAATATGGCTGAACCTATCCGTTATCAATTTATCACCATGCACTGACTTACTTAGGCGGAATTCGTAAAGCGGTTTCTCATCATTATTTTCGCGCCGGAGATGTGTTAAGGCCCTCAAAGCTAACACATGTCGTATTCGCGAGCGACACTGAAATTAAACGCATTGCAAAATCTTCCACTTAGGGCAAACATTGAATTAGTGTGACAATAAATTGTAACACTCCATAGGTAATCAATAATAATACTACTTCCTTGGGAGTCTGGGTCGCTGCTCGCAGTTTCTAACAATAGGCGTTATTCACCAGCTGCTCCATATGAGTCAAAAAGGCCCGCGGAACCCAAGAATAATAGACCGATTCTATGTTTGTCGAGTCGGTATATTAACTTCTTACCTCTATTGTGAGAGCGAACACACACGCACATGGACAGTCAACATGATTATGTCTGCCCCTCAAAATAGATGTAGAACCCCGGTACTAAGAAGCTACTCCTCATCGACATGAGCATAAGCCAACATGTTTGTCGATCCCGCATGGATCTGTCAACATGCAGGACAGATTAATACAGGGTCCATAATGATCTCAATGATATAGTTAATCGTAACACCTAAGTACACATTATGGTAAAGCAATAAAGATATTGAGTATTATAAGAAGGCCTGCGACTCGATACCACATACCTAACTCATGAGGCTGCTGGAATTGTGCAAAATTGATACAACTCTACTCTCTCTCCTTGAGCCGTGTGATGGGCAATGGAAGACAGTCCTTAGCTATCCAGGGAATCCACAGATCCAGGGGAATGATATAAGGGTTCCGTTTTTTCCTTTCGAGGTACGGAACCCTAAAAATAGGCAAAATTTATGAATGGATTTCCTTTGTTTGGCAAATAACCAAAATAGAAAACTAAACAACCCAAACCTGGAATCCAAGATGGTAATCTTGTGTTTCCTTTCAGCCAACGAGCGAGTGCTACTGATGCGCCTGTACTTGCTGCAGGGCATCGTGGCGTACCATCAGAACAAGCGGGCCGAAGCCAAGGCATTACTCAACAAAGCTGAGACAGAACTCAACGCGTTGAGGGTGAGTTTTTAACCGACGAAAAAACGGAGGACTGAGGTTCTCAAGTCGACGCGTATTTTTTTTTTTGAAGTGATAACTTCTTTAGCGGATTTGGACACTTTTTTTCATAGGTAAAAAATGTTAAATTCGTCGTGCGTCAGGACATTCGTAAGACGTAACAAGGATCTTAGAATATTGACTAAAGCATAGAAGGAGGGCTAAAATAGCAACTGAACATATACTTCCAGAGTACTAACTTTTAATAAAAAATATTAACCGCCGAAAAACCGAAAAGTAAAAAATAACAAACCTGCTTTGTCTAACCCATTTTTTACTTTTCGGTTTTTCGGCGGTTAATTTTTTTTTATTAAAAAGTTTTATCTTCATTCATCTTTAGTAAGAAGATTCTACAAAAGATAATCTTATAAACACTGTGACATTTTAGTCGTCTTACAAAGGTGGTCCACTCAATGTATCAGACAAGAAAAATAAAATAAGGTCTACGTTTCAAACGGTAGAAGATACCTACCTAGCGCACGAGTCAAGCAGATCTTTCCATCATTTAGTCCCTCTCCATAACAGGGTGTTTCAAACTACGTCATGCGTCTTAGTGAAATGTATATGTTGCAGTCAAAACTCTTAACCAGTCAAAAGTACTATTGACTAGCAAAATCAGTCAAAAGTACTTTTGACTGAACAGGTTGGTCAAAAGTGGTTTTGACTTAAAATTATTGGTTATTAGTACTTTTGACTACAAATTTGCGGTTAAAAGTACTTTTGACTGACGCTCTTCGTCAAAAGTAGTTTTAACTGCAATAAAGCATCAGTCAAAAGCACTATTTACTCCTTAGATGTGAACAAAAAAGATATTTATAAAATGTGAAATCGTTTATTACGAAAAATTTAGCATTACAATCCATACAAAGAAAACGGTTGTCTATTGTTTGCCCGAAGATTATATGCCAGAATCATCATTTTCCCGAATTTCATTTACCCGAATTTCATTTGCCCGAATGTTTCATTTGCTCTAAAAGACATATGACATACTTTTAATTGCCCGAATTTTAGATACCATAAGATACGAATGCCATAAGTATTGTTTGCCTTATTTTTATGTGCCATAATAATTATTAGATATAATATTTAATTCGATGTCGATGGGTGCGCAATGTTTGGTATAATAAGAATAAACTTATTTATTCTGTGCATGGTTGGTGGTGGGCTAGGTCGACGGAGCCCCGCTTTGCGGGGCTCCTACTTCTGTGTGGTTTATAAAAAAATAACCACGAAGGGAATGGCGGGGTCTATTCGCTCGCTTCGCTCGCTCACACGACCCCGCCATCCCCTTCTAACCTAACCTGTCCGAGTCGGGGTGCCCTAAAGTCCCAATTGCATCCAATTTCTCTTGATATAAACAACCGTTACACACCCGATGTCGATGGCAAATTATGTTATGGCATATCATAATTATGGCATGTGATAATAAGTGACTTTATGGGAAACAATGATTCTGGTACGTGACTAATATGGCAAATGAGAGTAGGGCAAATGAGTATTATGTCGTATGATATTATGGCTGTTGACTATTATGGCAAATGATATTAGGGCAAATAAAACTCGGGTAAACGGCGGTATACCAAAGAAAACATACACTTAAAAATTATCATTAAAATAGGTAATCAGAAAATTCACAGTTTATAAAAACACAGTACCTATATTACGTTAATCGCTTTTCTAAAATAATTTTTAACTTTAATTGAAATTTTAAAAAATCGAAACATAATTCGTGACTGTATAATGAGAGCCTTGTAAATAGGGTATTTTCCAATTTGATGAAAACTATTTTAATTTGAAGATTGGGACGATATATTTAACAGAAAAATAAAAATAAATTTATTTATATCCATTTTCTACATTAAAAACGATTAAAATCAAAATGTTTTGAATTTACCGCCAAAACGCTACTTACGATGACTTTTTATCACGTGACATCGTGACGTCAGCTTTGTGTAAACAGCACCAGTACAAATACTTAGTTTGGCGCAGTTTTAGAAGTATTTGTGCACAGAGGCACCGCACACCAGTGATTTCACTTTCTATCCATAAAAAATATTGTTAATTATAAACACGACACTCACTTGTTTACTTACTAACAACTTTAGTTTACACAAAGTTGACGTCATGACGTGATAAAAAGTCATCGAAAGGAGCGTTTTGGCGGTAAATTCAAAACAACGAAAAATAAATTCGTTTAAATCGTTTTTAATTGAGAGAATGGATATAAATCAATTTACTTTTATTTTTCTGTTACATATTTCGTCCCAATCTTCAAATTAGAATAGTTTTTAATAAATTGGAAAATACCCTATTATATATGTTTTACGTATTACACATTATTTATGCATCGTAAGCGACATACGTGTTTTTTTATATTTCTGTGTTTTATACCACAGACTTCAATGATGTTAAAGCGTTTTAGTCTACTGTACTGTAATGGTGTTTTCTTTTCATTAAATTTCGCGTCTTCCACATCCATTGCAAACTTTTCAAATTTTTCTTTTGTCATCACATCGAAATGAGTATCTTTCATATCTTCTATCGCTAAAATTCTTAGCAAAAAGCGTTCTTTCTTTTCGTAGTCACTCATTTTTGTTCTAATATCAGCACGTTATCCACTAATAATGAAGTAATGTAAAAGTTTATATGTGCGTTTGTCGTTATTTTTATCGACCACCTTAACTTGAAAAGAGAGGGCGCTAGTTGTCACGTTAACATTGGCTCCGTTTTCAAAATATCATAAAAAATACTAAACATCAATTTTAAAGTCTAGTTTTATAATTTATCAGTCTCTTTATATGTGGTGATCACCGTGTATTGTGGGCAAGAGAGTATCATGAGTGATGTGAAAATAAAAGTGTTTTTTAATGACAGCGTCTTACTTAGTGTTTGCAAACAAACTTATGCACGAAACTAAATAAACAGTGTTTAAACGGAGTGATAATCAATAACGCCTACAATTCTATATTACAAAACAGTGGCATATTAGTGTTTAAAAGTAAAAACAAGTGAATCCTCAAATAACTGTACCGTTAACTTAATTCAAAAGTGGCGACGCGCGACGCTAGATTCTAAACCAATCAAAACAAAACAAAAGAAACGAACTTTTATTCTAATCAATAAAACGCATGATACATACATTTATTTCGACTCAACGTACGTATGTCGACGTGGCTCTTTGTGATTAGCGTCGACTCAATGATTCACGAGCCTCGGGTCACAAGTTCGAACCCTACTCATAGCATAGACTTTTTGTATTTTTGGGGGATTTGTATTTGAAGACTAAAGCAGTTATTTTATTGTTTGCTCCTTTTTATGTTTTTTTTTCTGTTTTTTTATGAACTTTTTAAATATATTTTATAAACTTTCCCTGGAAAGATGGATAACTTCAGTAACGTTACTATAAGGAAAAGTCGCATGCGACGTTCTCTTTCTCGGTTGTCCGATGAATCCATTGACAGTTTGGCATCAAACTTAAGCGTAAAAAGTATGATGGACCTATCAACACACTTAAAAAATGATGAAACGTTACACTTAAAAAATACAATTGAGAATCTTATGGAGCAGATCATGAACTTTCATCTTGAAATTGAATCACTGGGTTTAGAGAATGCCTCATTAAAACAACAATTAGCTAACGAAAAGCTTAAAACTGAGCACTTCAAGAAAATGTACACCACGAGCACAAGTACCAAAAGTTCAACTTCACACAAAACGGAAATCTCCAAAAAATATTTTCCGAATAAAGGCAAACTATCCGCTAGAAAACTAGACCTCAACATCGACTTCCATACGCCTCAATCATCTTTCAACAGTACTGTTACTGATATTCACAAAAAAGAAAATAAAAATGAAACTAAAGAAACTAAAACTAAACGTTCTAAAGAAACGGACTTTACCCAAGAGAACACACAAGATCCGACCCTACTTGAACAAAAATCACAGGCCACAATAAGCAGCAAATCTGGAAATGGAAACTTACTTATTCTGTCCGATGACCAAGGAAAAGGTGTAGTTCAAGGGCTACTGGAGAAACAAAAAGAAAATAAATTTATTATAAATAAATACGCCATAACAGGGATTAGGAAACCAGGTGCGACTACAGAAGAAGTCTTGTTGTGTTGCAATAAATTAACAGAAAACTTTTCAAAAAATGACAGCGTGATCATTATGACCGGTAGAAATGATTCGAACCCTATTAGATTCATGGCTGAAATGGCTGCAGCAATTAAGCTACTGAAGAACTGTAATATATTTATTGTAAATGTTAAGTACAATGCATTTCTGAATGAGCGTAAACTTAATTATCAATTGAAATTACTTTCACAAAACTATCGAAACTGCAACTTCATTGAAGCAAATAGCTACAACAGCGTTATAGAACAACTCTTATACAAAATTAACGAAGTACAATACCACAACAAATATCTTCTTTATAACAATAACGTAGTAATAACGAAAATGCCAAAAGGTCCAGAACATATTGTACAAGAAAATAGTAAAACTATTTCACGTCCGATAGTCAGTACGTTGGAACCTGTAAATCTACCGCTTAAAGGCACTATTCCATATTATTTTTCTAAAGCTGTTAAACCACTAATGTCACGTATAAATACTTCTCCAGACAACATTGTGGTAACTAAAGAACGGTTTTTTCGTAACTAATAAAAAACATGACAAAAATAGCAGTCTAAAATATAGTAGAAATAGTTTTTCAGTACTGCATCAAAATATTGCAGGGGCTTTAAACAAACTCCAATATATTGATTTAACTATTAATGAGATGCATGAATCTCATATTAATATAGACGTTATATGCCTGAGCGAACACTTTGTTATAGTAGGGGAAGAAAAATATCTCAAACTTAATAATTTCTATGTTGGTGCTATTTTTTCTCGGCCTGATCAGCGGCGAGGAGGAACATGCATACTTTGCAAAAATCATCTCCAAAGCACTGAATTAAAAGAAGTAAAAGAATTTTCCATTGATAAACACTATGAGATTTGTGGACTAGAAATTAAATCCATACATGTGATTATATTATGTATATACAGGACACCTTCATCTAATTTAAATATATTTTTTGAAAACTTAAACAAAACCTTACTGAAACTTCAAAATAAAAAAAGTAAAATAATAATAGCAGGAGATTTTAATATTAATCTATTAAGTGATGACACTAATTGTACAAAATTTAAAGAACTCATCTCAAACTATGGTATGCGGTGCCACATTCAAGAAGCCACCAGGTTGAACACATGTATTGATAACATCATCAGTAATATTCCAAATGTAACAGGTAAAACTTATAATGTTTGTTTATCTTATCATAATACAGCACAGGTTGTTAAATTTGAATATGATCAAAAACCAATATCGGGCTATTATTTCGTGACTGTAAATGACCTGAGTAAAGAAAATCGCAAAAAATTCATTGAATACATTAGTAAATTATCTTTTACCGATGTTTACAACATCTCCAACACTAATAATGCTTTTGATAACTTTCATGACACAATCACTTTATTTTATAAATTATGTTTCCCTATCTTAAAAGTAAAAAAACAATTCAAATATAGTAAATTAAAATGGATAACAAAAGGAGTTAAAAAGAGTAGTAACACTAAACGTGCATTAAGATTTAAATATTATGTAAACAAAACCAGTGAAAATAAAACTAGGTTTAAGGTATACTCCAATATATTACGAAAATGTATTAATAATTTGCAATCTTTATGTAATCTAAAGCACATTGCATACTCCAAAAATAAGGGTAAAGCTTCATGGGATATTGTTAAACACAGTACAGGTAACGAAAGGTCTCGAGAATATATTAATAGTATAGTTGACGATGATATTACTGCAACATCAGGCTTGGATATTGCGAATCTATTTAACAATTTCTTTATAGATATTGTTGAAAATAACGCAACCTTACAAAACAGCACTTACGATCTAAATGTTAAAAGCAACGACAATAGCATATTTCTAAGACCTACTACACCTGCTGAAATTTTTAGCATCCTAAAAACATTAAAAAATACTAGGTCGTGTGGCTATGATGATTTATCTACTGATCTTTTAAAACAAATCGCTCAATACATTGCAGAGCCTCTTTCCTATATTATAAATTTATCATTAGAACAAGGCTGCTTCCCGGAAAAACTCAAAATATCTATTATAAAACCACTGCACAAAAAAGGATCTAAAACAGATAAAAATAATTATCGACCTATTGCGCTGATACCAATCCTATCAAAGGTCTTTGAAAGAGTTATGTATAAGAGAGTCCTCTCTTTCCTGGACAAGTATAATATGCTTGCAAAACAGCAATATGGATTTAGGAAAAACAAATCCACCTCACTGGCAGCGTTTAACTTAGTCAAATCGATCCTACATAACATCAACTCGAAAGTGACAACTTCAGCTCTGTTTTTAGATCTTAGTAAAGCCTTCGATTTTGTAAATCACTCCATTCTCATTGATAAGCTAAGTAAAATGGGTATAAGAGGTCCAGCCCTAGAATGGTTCAAATCTTATTTATCAAATAGAACTCAGATCACGAGAATCACAAAATTTGATGACAAAGTAAATATTGTCAACGACTTTAACTCCCAACCCCGACTAAATTACTTCGGAGTTCCACAGGGAAGCATCTTAGGGCCACCACTATTCCTTGTGTACGTTAACGATCTCCCTCAAGCTATTGAACAGGATTGTGTTCTGTTTGCTGATGACACAACGGTTATCCTAGATTGTAAAAATGAGGAATCATATGAGTCTGATATAAATAACACTTTGAATAAAATTATTACTTGGTTAGATAACAACGCTTTAAAAGTTAACGTAGAAAAAACGAAACTAATTAATTTCAAAACGCAGAAAAATAAATTTTTCCACTTAAAAATATCGCATAGAGATCAAATAGTAGAACAATTACATAAAACAAAATTCCTTGGTATAACACTTGATGAACATTTCACCTGGAAGGAACATATTGATGAAATATGTATGAAAATCAATAGGTTTGTTTTTGCATTAAAGAAAGTTAAAAATGAGACATCCAGGCCAACTGCTTTAATGGTGTATCACGCCTATGTTTGCTCCATCATCCGGTATGGTATCATTGTCTGGGGAAATTCTTCTGAAATTTCTAGAGTTCTATTAGCACAAAAAAAATGCATACGAGCAATTTTCAATATGGACTGGACTGATTCCTGCAGGCCAGTGTACAAATCACACAACCTTCTCACAGTTCCTTGCGTTTATATATATGAAATCGCTAAGTTTGTTAAAACGAATTATTCACTTTTTGAAACTAATATTAAAACAAATAAACGAAAAGCCACGCAATTTTTATTAAAAATGCCTGTTCCTAGGATCGAACTATTCCGACGTAGTTGCGTGTATATGGCGCCACTTATTTATAATTCAATTCCAAGTTTTATAACTGATCTTCCTTACAGAAAATTTTGCATAGTTCTAAAAAAATGGCTCATTTCACATAGTTTTTATTCTATATCTGAATTCCTCAAAAAAACTCCTTGTCAGTCTTATCATTACAGAAACGCATTGTAAATAATCTTACCTATTAAAAAGTGTTACCTACTGTTTCCCTACTGTACGCACTGCATTTTGTGTTGTTTTATTTTCTTATGTTCTCATTTTATTTAATATTAGCAAACTTTGTTTGTATATTGGAATAGCAATTACCTATTTTATTTAACTGTTGAGTTTTTGAAGCTTAAAATTGACAGCTACCCCTAGCATCTTACTTTAATATTTGCATGCCAACTTATGGCGAAATGTGTCATCGTACTAACAATTTATGTAACTACCATCTTTTGTACCGCATTTACTGCAAATAAATAACTTTGACTTTGACTTTAACTTCTTAAGAGTTTTGACTGATGCAACCAGTCAAAACCACTTTTGACGGAATCACTTAGTCAAAAGTACTTTTAACCAGCTCCATTGGGCAAAAGTACTTTTACCTGTTATTTTAGTCAAAAGTATTATTGACTAAGGCAAACGGTCAAAAGCACTTTTGACTGATTTTGCTAGTCAATAGTACTTTTGACTGGTTAAGAGTTTTGACTGCAACATATATATATATTTCTTACAGTATTCATATGTACATAAATATCTTTTTTGTTTAATAAATGATTAGTAGTCAATGGCAGCACATGAAGTGGGCTTTTTTTTTGAGGATGGGTAACCATCAAATAACTTCTCCCGCTCTGGGTGGAGTGGAAGAAGGCCTTTGTCCCAGCGCTGTGGTAACATTATAGGCTGATTATGCTGTGTATATTTTGGGGCAGGTGGACGAGAACTCTGTACTAACACTAATGGAGCTGGGCTGGTCGCGCGCGGCGGCACGCTCGGGGCTGCGCGCCGCGGGCGGCAGCACGGACACGGCGCACCACTACCTGGCCGACAGGAGGGCGCAGCGCGACCGTGCGCGGGAGGCGCACAGGGTGGACAGGTATGTACTGGGCTGGGCAGGTCGCGCGGGCCGGCACACGGACACGGCGCACCACTACCTGGCCGACAGGAGGGCGCAGCGCGACCGTGCGCGGGAGGCGCACAGGGTGGACAGGTATGTACTGGGCTGGGCAGGTCGCGCGGGCCGGCACACGGACACGGCGCACCACTACCTGGCCGACAGGAGGGCGCAGCGCGACCGTGCGCGGGAGGCGCACAGGGTGGACAGGTATGTACTGGGCTGGGCAGGTCGCGCGGGCCGGCACACGGACACGGCGCACCACTACCTGGCCGACAGGAGGGCGCAGCGCGACCGTGCGCGGGAGGCGCACAGGGTGGACAGGTATGTACTGGGCTGGGCAGGTCGCGCGGGCCGGCACACGGACACGGCGCACCACTACCTGGCCGACAGGAGGGCGCAGCGCGACCGTGCGCGGGAGGCGCACAGGGTGGACAGGTATGTACTGGGCTGGGCAGGTCGCGCGGGCCGGCACACGGACACGGCGCACCACTACCTGGCCGACAGGAGGGCGCAGCGCGACCGTGCGCGGGAGGCGCACAGGGTGGACAGGTATGTACTGGGCTGGGCAGGTCGCGCGGGCCGGCACACGGACACGGCGCACCACTACCTGGCCGACAGGAGGGCGCAGCGCGACCGTGCGCGGGAGGCGCACAGGGTGGACAGGTATGTACTGGGCTGGGCAGGTCGCGCGGGCCGGCACACGGACACGGCGCACCACTACCTGGCCGACAGGAGGGCGCAGCGCGACCGTGCGCGGGAGGCGCACAGGGTGGACAGGTATGTACTGGGCTGGGCAGGTCGCGCGGGCCGGCACACGGACACGGCGCACCACTACCTGGCCGACAGGAGGGCGCAGCGCGACCGTGCGCGGGAGGCGCACAGGGTGGACAGGTATGTACTGGGCTGGGCAGGTCGCGCGGGCCGGCACACGGACACGGCGCACCACTACCTGGCCGACAGGAGGGCGCAGCGCGACCGTGCGCGGGAGGCGCACAGGGTGGACAGGTATGTACTGGGCTGGGCAGGTCGCGCGGGCCGGCACACGGACACGGCGCACCACTACCTGGCCGACAGGAGGGCGCAGCGCGACCGTGCGCGGGAGGCGCACAGGGTGGACAGGTATGTACTGGGCTGGGCAGGTCGCGCGGGCCGGCACACGGACACGGCGCACCACTACCTGGCCGACAGGAGGGCGCAGCGCGACCGTGCGCGGGAGGCGCACAGGGTGGACAGGTATGTACTGGGCTGGGCAGGTCGCGCGGGCCGGCACACGGACACGGCGCACCACTACCTGGCCGACAGGAGGGCGCAGCGCGACCGTGCGCGGGAGGCGCACAGGGTGGACAGGTATGTACTGGGCTGGGCAGGTCGCGCGGGCCGGCACACGGACACGGCGCACCACTACCTGGCCGACAGGAGGGCGCAGCGCGACCGTGCGCGGGAGGCGCACAGGGTGGACAGGTATGTACTGGGCTGGGCAGGTCGCGCGGGCCGGCACACGGACACGGCGCACCACTACCTGGCCGACAGGAGGGCGCAGCGCGACCGTGCGCGGGAGGCGCACAGGGTGGACAGGTATGTACTGGGCTGGGCAGGTCGCGCGGGCCGGCACACGGACACGGCGCACCACTACCTGGCCGACAGGAGGGCGCAGCGCGACCGTGCGCGGGAGGCGCACAGGGTGGACAGGTATGTACTGGGCTGGGCAGGTCGCGCGGGCCGGCACACGGACACGGCGCACCACTACCTGGCCGACAGGAGGGCGCAGCGCGACCGTGCGCGGGAGGCGCACAGGGTGGACAGGTATGTACTGGGCTGGGCAGGTCGCGCGGGCCGGCACACGGACACGGCGCACCACTACCTGGCCGACAGGAGGGCGCAGCGCGACCGTGCGCGGGAGGCGCACAGGGTGGACAGGTATGTACTGGGCTGGGCAGGTCGCGCGGGCCGGCACACGGACACGGCGCACCACTACCTGGCCGACAGGAGGGCGCAGCGCGACCGTGCGCGGGAGGCGCACAGGGTGGACAGGTATGTACTGGGCTGGGCAGGTCGCGCGGGCCGGCACACGGACACGGCGCACCACTACCTGGCCGACAGGAGGGCGCAGCGCGACCGTGCGCGGGGGCGCACAGGGTGGACAGGTGTGTACTGGGCTGGGCAGGTCGTAATCTCAATCTTCTTTTGGGCCCCAAACTAATGATAGGTCCGTAAGTGATACGGAGTCAATCAAAATCAAAGTATTTTTATTTCATATAAACCTGCATGGGCACTTATGAAACGTCAGAAGCTAGGTGAGTAGGAAGCGCCTGTAACTTTGACTGGACGGGGGCCTCTACGGATTTTGTGTTTAGAGAATAGGCCCCCTGAACCATTCGTCATGTTCGTAAACGTGCGCCGTCAGTAGGGACTGGTCATCTCTAGCTGCCACGGCTTATTTTAGTTAAATTGTTAAAAAAAAAATCTTTCTTACGGACGCTTTTAACGTTTTGCATCATCCTCACGTGTATAATTTCAACAGATTGTAACCATATTTTGATTTAAAAGTGTCCATGAGTTTCTTGCCCATTCTTCTATTAAGTGTTAGAAGTCAATTCCTAGGTTACAAGTAAGTAGGTCTATGTAAGTCCTGCATTTTAAGGAGGCCGAGAATCGGCCTAGGATTCCCGACGCCAAGGGCTTCTCCTGCGGCGACTAGGGCCGTGAGGGCGCTTATACTGTCTCTCCCTCACGTGCGCTGCCTCCCTCTTCGCGAGCATCACTGCTTCGCAGAAGGAGGCGACGGCTACCCATCATGGCAAGGCCATGGTACGGAACGAGAGGCTTCGTGCCATGGCCTGGACCAGGATTTGAGATTGTTTCGAGCTAAAATATAAATCTTGTTTGCAGGCAACGTCGAGCTATAGGTGTGTGCATGGACGGCTCGGTGGTCAGCCAGCAACTGATAGACGCACTCGTGAGCATGGGCTACACGCGCCGCCTCGCCGCCACCGCGCTGAGGAACTCCAATAACCACGTCGCTGAAGCTGTCAGGCTAATACAGGATCAGCCAGAGCTGGTGAGCTTGGTTATCAGTTACCTCAGAATGTGAACATCAGGAAGCCTATTCCCGTATTTAAAAACCTTCAAAATCTAGTTGTAACACCTTACCGACAGTCAAAGTCAAAAACTGATTTAATAAAATATGGTCTGTTCGAAAAGTATATGGCGTAAGTGTAAACAACTCCTTTTCATCATAAATTCTAACGAAATCACTCACTCATAGGAACTAGTAACATTCATCTGTATTTAGAAGGGTTACATTTTATATCTAACGACTTGATGATGATGATGGGACCCCCTTTTCCGCACGTAGACTCCTATTCGGTCCGTTGTGCGTGGGGATTCTGGCTAACAGAGCCAGCCTAGCTCCGCCCAAAAGCACAGAAGCTACCTAGAAGCTTCACAGGCTTCGCGGAGCGACCTCACTCTTCACCTTGAGAAGCCACGGCCTCGCATTCCAGGATGACGTGGGCGGCAAATTCCTCAGCGTCAAGGCAGCCCCTGCAAAGTGGGTTGTCTGTGGCGTCTATGATAAAAAGATGTTTGTCAAAGGGATTATGGCCCGTAATTGTCCCTATCTTTTTTCAACAATTATTCTTTGAATAACATTATCGTTCCGTGTGGGGCCGGACGTAAAATAATAGTACCATCCCATCTCATCCCGTGGGTGTCGCAGCGTTCTCTATGCATTTTACGACCATACTGCGATCGCTAACCCGAGGCGCCAAGCGTGGCGATTATGGCAAAACCTTTTGGGGGAGGCCGATATCCAGCGGTGGACGTCTTTCGGCTGACATGATGATGTTGAACATTATAAAATTGTTATTGAAATATCATCTTCGAAAGTTGAAGTTATAAAACCTCAATAATATGTCAAAAAAGGAAAATATTTTTAGGGTCGAAATTCCAGATACGTTTTCTTTTTCAGCAAATTTTTTTAAGCTACCTACTTTTCTAGAAACTTTGCAAAAAACAAATCTAGGTACTGATTAAAGGTAGCAAGCTGGCAACACTGCTATTTGATAGTTCTGTTTTGTAGCTGCACCTATAATCACTTACATGAGATACTTAAAAAAACAACATTCAACAACAAAATTCAATTATTAGTTTCTTCTTTCTTTTGTATTGTTCGTCGAATAGTTGAACTCCTTAAGTTCTGAGTTGAGCTGCATGACTACTGATAAATGCGTGCACTAATTGGACAGGCCCCCTCAATCTGGTTCTTTCCTCAAAAGACCATTTCAGATACCAATCTACATAATCTTCACATGACCTTTATGTGTACACTTTAAAAGAGACTGTATCTTCTGAGTTTGATTCGGCATTTCTTCTCAGAATAGTCTGATAGTAAACGCTACCTTCATCCAGTTTTTAAAATATGATTGACGTGTGTTTGTACAAACCTACTTACAGAAATAAAATAATTTATCATTACAGCTAGCGGACAGCGAAGAGTCTTCAGACGATACGTCTACAGTCAGCTCTGACGACTCCGCGATCATACCAGACAATAAACTAGTCGCCGAGGTAAGGTCACATTTATAAACTTACGTCTTCTTTCCACGGGGGTGGGCGGAAACTACAAATCAAATTACATTTATTCAAACTAGGCTGTGAGTCAGCTCTTTTTGAACGTCAAAATTACATAAGACAGTTCCTTCAAAATGCCCACCATTTATCACTTCCTAGTGCTTTAGCTGGGGAGAAGAAGTGGCGCAACAAACTCCCCAGTAGCATAGCTATCTGTTAAGTTAGAAGAACTTAATTCTATACAGTAGTAAAAAACACACAGAAACAAATACATATTTATGATGACTGACAGAAACAAATACATATGCTAATGTTTATGTTTTTGATTCCACAGTTGGAAGCGATGGGCTACGACCCTGAGGAGGCGAAGACAGCGCTGCGCCTGTCGCGCAACCACATCAGTGGCGCCGTCGACAGGCTGGTGGCGGGCGGCGGGAAGGTTGTGCTTAGTAAGTATACCTTACAGTATTCTACTACCAACTAGTCTCCTATACAACGGTAAACGGATCTTCTGGCGTGTGGCCGACATCGGTACTAACCCAAATGTCCTTTCTTTGGTATTGTTTGTCGAATCGTTGAGCTCTTTCAAGTTCTTTGTTGAGCGGCACGATTACTGAAAAATACATGCACTGACTGGACAGGACCACTCTATGTGGTTCCTTCCTCAACAGAACATTTCAGACACCAATCTACATGATCTGACCAAGATTATGTCTAGAATTTAAAAGAGACTGTGACCTCTGAGTTTGTTTCGGGCTTCCTTTTCAGAGTAGTCGGATAAGAAACGCCGACCTCGTATAGTTTTAGAAAAATGATTGACGTGTAAAAGTGTTTGTACAAACCTACTTACAGAATTACTCCGCCATCTTGTTTTTTAATATACTTCGCAATACAATTGCACAAATGTTGACTAACAGCGCCCCCTGTAGACATAATTTAAGTACCAAAAGACTCTTGTAGCAGTTACTTTACACTCTATCCACTAACCATGGGAAATGAGAAACATCATCACCGGTCGGCTTCCAGTCTAACCGGATGCAACTGAACACTAGTATTTTACGTGAGGTGACTGCCTATCTGATTTCTACAACCCAGCTGCTGGGTAGCACGATACCCCTTAGTAAGAATGAGGCATATGCCGTGTGTAAAGTTTTGTGCATGAATGTGATGAAAGACCTAAGAAACGATAGATAGACTGTGAGATGATAAAGGGGTGAATACTGAGATGACGGCAAATAGAGATGTATGGAAGAAGATATGCATCGCCGACCACAACTATACAGGAAAAGTTTTTATCCAGTGCGCAAATTGTAACCATGAATTCAGCATATCATTCTAGACCCCTAGCGCAGAAATTTTTCGTCGGTTATACAAAAAAAAAATCTGCTGTTCCATACATTTTGACCGCGTAGGTTTTGCAATTTTCTATGTAACAGCAGATTATTTTTTTAATAACCGGCGAAAAATGTCTGCGGTAGGGGGTCTAGAATGATATGCTGAATTCATGGTTACAGTTTGCGCACTGGATAAAAACTTACCCTGTATTAAAACATTCATGACAGGCGACGTCATAAAACGCTAGAGCAAGATGACATGAGAATAAGATAATGCTTAAAAAAAAATCTAAAACCATTTTATTCCCGCGGCGACTTTTTCGCGCACTATATTTTCAACGCTCTGCTTATTAGCGCCGAGAGTCGAAATTCCAACAGTTTGTTTTTTTTTTTGGCTCTGCACCAAGAGTTCTAAATACAGTGCGCGATGAAATCCCACCGCTACTTTCAGTATCCTACTCGCACGTTTCATGACCGCGACTGCCACCAATCTTGACATTTAAATGCTAATTAAGTTTAAAACCGCTAACGTTCTCTGTAACCTTGTTTCATGCTAGACGCCGCCAGGCAACCGCGTAAGTAGTATAATCATAGTGAAACAGCATGGCCGGTATGAATTGCAATGTTTTAATACACCTATGATAAAAAGTTCATAAAAACAATTTCGAAGAATTACAGCCAGTTGTAGAAACGAACTTTTAATGCCGTCATTAATAATCTTCCATTAACTCGTTGCAGAAAGGAATATTAGACTCGATTTTCCTGATTCTTTCATTTTAAATAATGAGGAGGCAATCTTTCACAGTTTTTTTGCACAAAGCAAGCACTATTAGCGCCTTATAGTTGTTTTGTGCAACTTCATGAAATTAATGATATCTTTAGCGTTAATGATCCATTATGTAATGTGGCATTAAAGTTTGTCTTTGTGCAACTGGGTGTTAGTCGACCAAAAAAGTGGTCTTCAAGGCTGAAATTCGATTGCACTTCAGAAAATAAGAACAGACTGTGTTCTTAGCTTACCTTAATTATACTTTCTTTTACTAGAGAATTTTCTCTGGACCTAATGTACGCTTTTTTAATTTCTAACATCACGATATTGTCGTGGATGTCCACGTCCGTAATCGTCATCTGCCTAGCCCAACTATGTTAGGGTGGGCTTCTAGTCTAACCCAGTGATTGGGTAATACGATTTCCCTTGGTAAGACTGGTTGTCAGACTTTCGGGCGTCTAACGACCCGTAACGACCGTCTAAGATCCACGAATGACAGCCGAGACTAGTCTTACGTGCTTTCCGAGGCACGGAGGGGTCTAGGTATGTAAAGATGCTCATGGTTTAACCCGATCAATCGAACTATGTGGCTATAATTATTAAGCCACATGCCTCACACGTCCATAAAACGTATGGAAATACGTGCGTTATAAGGTTATCGTGGACGTTTATAATTATATTTATTTACTTACATTTTACTTCTGTGTTATGGTGATGACGTGGACGATAATATCGTCACGTTAGAAATTATAAAAGCGCATATTAAGTACAATCAACCGTACGTCTGTGGTATCAATTTGACATTGACAGCCTTATTTCGTAGCAGTAAGAGTGGTTTTCATATCGCAATCATTACCTAGACGTTCGGTTACCCGTAATACTGCGGAGCATGTTTAGCATGAGCAGCATTGATTGTCTTTGTAAGCCTTTGATTAAGAGATACATTAAATAAAATAAAATAAAAAATAAAAACATTTTGTGTTTGTTGCTATACAACATATAACATAATTAACGCGAAACCTCATAAACACCAATTACAGTATTGTACAATTATAAAAGCATAATACAATGATCAATATTTATTTTTAGAGCTATCTCTTACTATGAAGAAAAACGCGTTGACCCTAGCATTACTTAATGCATATAATTATACCTGTTGAAGATCCTTAACAATAACATTGATAACCCTGAGTTATTGTCAAAATTTTATTTCAATGTGCCAAGTAAGACACTTCGTTTTAATCCACCTATACGTGTGCCTCATGCATCTTCGAATTATAGGCAGAACAGTTATATTGTGCGCGCAAGCAGGAACTTCAATGACATAATATATGCAAAGAGTACAATTTTGATCCATTCACAGTTAGTGTGAATTCGGCAAGAAGGTGCTTAAGCCTTAAGTTTTTCAAGTAGCGGTAGGTTAATTGTATTTGTTTTTTTTTTTATTTATTTTTTCTATATTTTTAGTCATGTAATTGTAAAACTTTGTATTTATATTACTTTTCTGTTTATAAAGGCGATGTGTGGTTTTCTTTGTTTTTGTGCTCACACCATAAATTATTGTTATATTACGTCTATACGTGAGGATTTGTAATTGGTTTTCTGGTGACTATAGCATCCTTTTTTATCTGTTTTTAATAGCTGTAAGTCCTCCATGCTCTTAAATAAATAAATAAATAATAATAAAAAAATACAACGACTTCCAAAAAAACACTACAGAGGCAACTCTAGGCAAAACCAAGTCAAAAAGATGTTCGCAAATGGCTGCTAGCCCAATCATACACCGAATCCGAATCTCTTTTAAAGGTAATGTCATAACACAACAACTGTACACACACACAAGCACGCGCTCACACACACACTTTCTTTCTCACATACATACACACTTACGCATAGTGCACAATGGCGCTCAAATATTCCTTCATCCTACTTTATTGTTAAGCCTAGACAATATTTAATCACATATCATTACTTAGTTTAAAATAGGCATTTTTATGTACCTCTCGAGAATAGCAATCCTTGAGTTTCATGTAATACGCTTTTCACCATCTGGTAATACCACCCATGGACTCCACGAGACAGGCTTGATCTAGTGTGGAGTTCATAAGCAAAATGATTCCTTTGCGTCTTATTCCTGTTTTTTTCTTTTTTTTTTTTTTCTTTTCAAAATCAAAATCAAAATCAAAAGTCATTTATTCAAACTAGGCTGAGAGTCAGCACTTTTCGAACGTCAAAAAATAAAACATAAGACAGTCCCCCCAAAACGCCCACCCTTCGACACTTCCTAGTGCTTTAGCTGGGAAGAAGAAGTGGCGCAACAAACTCCCCAGCAGCACAGCTGTCTGTTCAGTTAGAAGAACTTGATACTGTACAATACAATAGTAAAAAATAAAATGATTTAAAGAGTCTAATGAAATAAACAATTAAGTATATGAATGTAATTCATACAACCTGTCAGTAGGTAAGCTAATTCTGGTGAAAGAACACAAACATTGCCTTGAGTTAATCACAGCGACCAACTATTCTTATCGTTTAAGTAGTCGTTAATAGAATAATATGCCTTAGAACAAAGGTTGGATTTTACTTTGGCTTTAAACGCACTAAAATGTAAATCTAACAAAGAAGAGGGAAGCTTGTTATAAAAGGTTATACCAAGCCCAACAAATGAGTTATGAACCTTATGAAGCCGGTGAAAGGGAGCACGTAGTTTATCCTTATTTCTAGTATTTATATTATGAATATCACTGTTTTTAGTGTATAAGTGTATATTTTGCCTAATATATAAGATGTTAGCGAATATGAATTGCGATGCCACCGTGAGAATACCGATATCTTTAAAAAAATCTCTTAGGGACACTCTAGCACCCAGTTGGTAAATTGCTCGAACAGCTCGCTTTTGAAGAACAAAAATATTTTGAATATCAGCGGCTTTGCCCCACAACAGAATGCCGTAGGACATAACGCTATGAAAATAACTGAAATAAACTAACCGAGCTGTTTCAACGTCAGTGTACTGTCTTACTTTTCTAACGGCATAGGCGGCCGAACTGAGCCTTCCCGCTAGGCTTGATATGTGTGAGCCCCACTGAAGTTTAGCATCTACTGTTATGCCCAAAAAAACTGTCGAGTCTACGGTTTCAAGCACCTCTTTATCTAACACGATGTTTGGACCAAGATTTCTAACATTCGGTAAGGCGAATTTTACACACTTTGTCTTCTTGGCATTAAGTACTAGGTTATTTGCCGTAAACCAATCCGTAAGCATTGAGAGTGCACTGTTTACGTCATCAAAATCTTGTCTATTCCTGTCTACTTTAAAAATAAGAGAAGTGTCATCTGCAAACAGAACAACATCACAAATACCCTTTAAATAGAATGGTAAGTCATTGATATATACTAAAAACAAGAATGGGCCGAGTATTGAGCCTTGAGGCACACCTAACTGAACTGGTAGCCCGGAAGATTTTACACCATTACTTTCTACACATTGGAACCTACTATGTAAATAAGAATTTATTACGTTTAAAGCTTCGTTATGGACACCATAATAACGCAGTTTACGCAAAAGCGTTTCATGGTGCACGCAATCAAAGGCTTTGGAGAGATCACAGAAAACTCCAATAGCATTTTGCGAGTTCTCCCATGCGTTAAATATGTGTTTCAACAAAGCAACACCCGCATCTGTAGTCGAACGACCCTTTGTAAAGCCATATTGTTCCTCATGAAGGAGGCTATTTAAATTAAAATGTCTTAGCAACTGCTTGAGTATTAATTTTTCAAATATTTTACTAAATGCCGGTAATATAGAAATAGGCCTAAAATTGCCCACGTTATTTTTATTACCCGATTTAAATAATGGTATGACTTTACTAATCTTCATGAGGTCAGGAAAAGTTCCCGAGTCAACACATTTATTAAAAGTAACAGCAAGATAGGGGGCTACGATGTCGATTATATTACTTAAAAGTTTAATAGAGATGCCCCAGTAATCTCCAGTGTTTTTTGATTTAAGTGTATTAAAAATATTTACTACATCACGAGGCGTTACATGTTCGAAACTTAATAAGCTACTACATTTGGGCACACTACTATGCAAAAGGTTTTCAGCTTTAGACGGGGACGAATTTAAGGTGTGAGTCGTAGTTAAAGGTATGTTGGCAAAAAACTCATTAAAAGCCTCAGCTATGTCAGCAGCTTCATTAAGTAATGTGTTGTTGACCATAATCTCTAGTTGTTTTTCCTGTTTAACCGATTTACCCGTTTCATTGTTAATAATTTTCCATGTGGTTTTTATTTTATTATTAGATTTTTTTATAGTATCGCTTAAAAATTTAGATTTAGCAAAAGCACAGATCTTTTTAAATAATTTTGAATAATTTCTGACATACTCCAGGAAAGGAGTATCAAACCTGTATTTTTTCAAACCATACAGCTCGTATAGTGTCGCTCTACTTTTATAAATACCTGGTGTGGCCCATTGGTTGAAGCCGACGGAGGTGCCATTAATGTCAATGGTTTTGGTTTTGAAAGTAGACTGGTATTCTTTATGCACTATATCAAAAAGGGCTCCATAGATTTCATTAGGATGCTCATGTTCTATTAAAGATGGTGTAATCCTACGAGATATATTATTTTTAAATTTGTTGCAACGACTAGCTGTATAAGGCCTGCATTCTATTTTATGCGGCTTTTTGTGTAAGAATAAAGGGAAGCTTGCTAATAAACCACAGTGGTCGGACGTTAAGTCAGTTAAAACTAATTTATTTTTGGCATCGCAATCACTAAAAATATTATCAAGGCATGTTGACGAAGATGCCGTGATCCTAGTAGGTTCAGAAAACAAGTTAATTAAATTAAAAGACCTAAATAGATTAAGTAGTCTAATACTTAATGGAGTAACATCTAAAATATTAATATTAAAATCTCCACACAAAATTATACTTTTATTACTTGATTTTAACTTGTTGAGTAAATCATCCATTACCAATTCGAAACGAATGAAATCTCCAGAAGGGGGTCGATAAACGCATACTATGACGTATTGGTGTTTGTTCCTTCCTTGTTAACTTAGGCACTAATATAGACTTTAAGGAATTGTAAAGCACTGTTTTTGGTAAAATAAACAATCTTATCTTATCTTATTTCGGAAGTCGGTGTCTTTGGAAATTTATTTAAAAAAATTAAAGTCGGTTGCTTTTTTAAGTTTTTACTTTTTAGTTATTGTACCTACCCCACACCAATTCGAAATTTCATCATCCTTGGGGTATTCTCAAAGTCAATCAAATCAAAACAATGCATATTATATGATAGCACCAATCGCGGTTGATTTGCTGTCAGTTTTTGAGGCGTTCCGTTGTCTGTCTCCAAAACTCATCAGATCTATATATAAAATTTAAATGAGACGATTTCGAAATAAACCCCTTTCGAACATAAAAAAAGTATTCGTCAAATCCGGTCTATATATGACGGAGTTATATATACGGAACATACATTAAAAAAAATATAAACGAGTCCAATTGCTAACCTCCTTTTTGAAGTCTGTAAAAAATTGAGTCTTATGACATTGAAATAAGATAACATTTCCCTCTGGCTCAAGTGGCAAAATACATAATTTTTGGAAAAAAATACCCATGTTAAAAGTTACTGAAATTACTTCAGTAACCAATTAGGAACAAATTACATTCAGATCTTGCGTTTATTCTGTTACAAAAGGATTGTCAACGAATGGTACAAGATAAAAAAAATGCATAACCTTTATTATAATACAACAAAAAAAAAATGTTTTGCATGTATTTACCTATCTAATGCTAGGTTGTGTTTGCTCATTTTGTGCTTGATTTTGTGACAATAGCTGTATTTCCAAAGTGAATTGTGATACGTAACCTTATACCTCCTACAGGTGACGACCAAGAGGATCCATCTACGAGTGCCGGAGTGGTCAGTAAGAGGAAGACGCTGAAACACAAGAAGGATAAGAGGTATATTACCATTTGCACAAACATGATGAAAATAGTCATCAGGCACTCTGCGACATACATTTTTGTTGACACAATTAGATAAAGTGAATGAAACAGCTGATTTTATTTTTTGCGTTTTGAGTGTTGGCTCCATAGTTAACCTCAAACTCAAAACCTTTATTTCAAACTAGCTGACCCGACAGACGTTGTCCTGTCCGTCCAATAGTAATTCATACAAAATCCCTACCCTATCGGTACTACCTACCCTACCTACTTTATGCCTTCAAAGTACCAGGTTGTCATACCTCGGTAGGAATTCATAAAATTGTTGCTACTTCGATTTTCCACGCAATTTTTCCATAATTTCTCACCGTTTAAACCTTCCCTGGACTGCCACAAATATTTCAAAACCAAAACTAGCCAAATCGGTCCAGCAGTTCTCGAGTTTTAGCGAGACTAACGAACAGCAATTCTTTTTATAAAAATAGACTAGCTTTTGCCAGCGGCTTCGCCCGCGCAGAACTTTCATCCCCTATTTAACTCCCTTAGGGGTTGAATTTCGAAAAATCCTTCCTTATTCTTTGTCTACATTATAAAGGGAACCTCTGTGCATAATTACAGCTTTCTAGGTCCAACGGTTTGGGCTGGGCGTTGATGAGTCAGTCAGCCAGGACTTTTCTTTTTATTTATATAGATAGATTGATAAACCAATTTGAATTGTTAAGGAGCTCATTCCAAAGCGTAGTGGGTACCTAATGAAAAGAACGGGCAAGAAACTACATGGAGACTGTTAAATCAAAATGTGGTTCCAAAATATTGGTAACATCGTTCATGTTGAAATTACACATGTGAGAACGTTGCAGAACGTTGAAAGTGCCAGTAATAAGAGAAAAAAAAAACAATTCTAAAATTAAATTAATCTACTCTACGCTAACATGATACCTCTTGGTAAGACTGGTTGTCAGACTTTCGGGCTTCTGACGACTGTCAAAGATCTACGAATGACAGCCGGGACTAACGGCTTAACGTGCTTTCCGAGGCACGGAGGGGTCTTGGTATGTTGAGATGGTCACCTATTCACGGACCAACTGCGGCAAGCGTAGTTAAATCTGATAGATCGACCCGTGCCTGTTATTATTTAGCCGCAAGCCGCTTTTTCCTCCATTTATTGTTTGTTTATGTAAATGGTACACCACAGACTAACTGCAGTAATGTCTCGCCTTCTCCCTTTCATCATCATCAGCTTATAATGTTCCCACTGCTGGGACGCAAGCCTCCTCTCGGTGAGAGGGAGTGGGCCGTAATCCACCACGCGGGCCCATTGCGGGTTGGTAGATGTCACATGTCTTCGAGTTTTTTGTTCTATGACATGCCGGTTTCCTCACGATGTTTTCCTTCACCGTTTTGAGAGCTGTAGGGTGTTAAGTTACTAGATATGTATGTAGGTATGTAGAGGCGGCTGCGCCCGCCGTGTAAGGATCATACCAGTCGCAATTAAACGCAGATTACATCAACACGTGAGTTCATTTATAGTCCACTCTACCATACACACATACAATATCCTAAAAGAGCAGTGGTGATGAAATAATTTACACAAAGTAAAGCGCCTGTCTGGGTTCGAACTCACGACCTACAACTCGTAAGTCGCGGCCGTTACCACTTGGCCACCACTGCTCCTTCCTCCTTCTCCCTTTAAATCCATCCAAAGATTGTCTTTAAACGATTATTGATGAGACCGCCCATTCTGTACTTATTTGTAATTCGTATGTTGTACATAATAAAAACCATTCTATTGTGACATTTTCAGGCGAAAACAGCGCGAGCTGGCCTTGCATCGCCTGAACGCGACCATACGGACCGAAGAAGACGACTACCTCGACACGTCCCTCGCTGAGGAAGAGGAATTTCTCGTGCAGTACAAGTCACTGCTATAGATTGATATCCACTATCACAGCACACTTGGGCCGGTGTTAAGGTGGGTACACATATGTGGAATGTAACACACAGTAAAATAAATTCACCTGGTTGTTGTTTTAAATGTCATGATTAGAGATCGAATAGTCAGATGCATATTTCATCATCATCATAATTTCAGCCGAAAGACGTCCACTGCTGGACATAGGCCTCCCCCAATTTGGGGGGGCTTGCCATAATCGCCACGCTTGGCAGGAGGGTTGGCGATCGCAGTATGGTGGCAAAATGCATAGAGAACGCTGCTGGCCATTCTCTAGTAAGTCCCTTATTCGTCTTCTACGACACCCACGGGAAGAAATGGGATGGTGCTATTCTTTACGTCCGGCAACACACGCTGTTTTCTATGTACCTGAAGTAAATTTTGAATTATGAAAGAACGGAAGCGGCTTCTTAAAATATATTTTTTGTGAAAAAATCCCGGGTTGTCAGGAACACCGGGAATGCATAGGTGTAGGTCAGGTGTATAGTATGGAAGCGTCTTTTCTTTTTTCAGATTCATATTAATTTAAAAATTAACCCGGATGCAAATATGTGAATGTAGGGTGCAAGAGAAAGGGATGGCTGCAGCTACTGAGGGCACGCATGCGTGCCCTCCCTGACGTTAGCGGTTAAGATTTTTTCGATACAAAAGCGCGTTCCATATTAGCCAACATCGCAAATTTAGGTGAATATGCATCCGAATATCCGATTTCTGATCATGATGCATTGCATATAAAACATATCCCAGAATTAATACACACCACCAAACACCCCGATTAAAATAAGTACCTACTATGTTTGAATCATTTTACTAGGTATTATGTATAAAACATTGTTTATTTATTAAATTAGTTATCTGAATGGAGGAGAAAACTGTGGTCACATCACCACAACATCTCTGCACGCACACAGTTGCACACGCATAAAGATGTACCGTAGTAGGTACTTGGTCCAATTTGGTTTGTTTTTACTGCACAGCGGAAGTGTGGCTGTAATTTATACGTAGTTTTAATTATTTTGGGGATAAAAAAGCACCTACACATATAAAGAATTACAGAAATCGATACAGTAACAGTTCACATATGTGTACCCACCATTGCAGAACCTAACTCGAGACTCAAGCATTACTTGCAATAATCATTTCTGACTCAAGATTTGGGTTCGGTTACAAATTCGCCGACATTCAAATTACTTTAATATAAACCTACATGGACGCTTATGAAACGTCAGAAGCTAGGTGCACGGTTTCAATTGGTCGTTTGCTACGGCGAAGAAACTCCACTCTTTTAAAAATAGTTGGCTATTACAATGTTTTCAAATGATAGAGTTTTTAGGTATGCGAGGAAAGTGCAGTCCTGCCACCAACTACCAGGTACTCAATAAAATAGAAAATGGTAATAAAATGGAAACATGTCGTGATTCACAATCACAAAACAAGTCATCTTTTTGCAAAATTATTAAATTTTACACCCAAAGATAATCATTAATCACTTCTTTATCATTATTATACCCTGTAATTTTGAAAAAAATACCCTATTGTGTAAAGTTTGGGGGAAAGAATCAAAAGACGCGGAGCCTGTGAGCCTGCACCTGAAAAATAATCTATTATATTAATACGTGAACTGCCAAACTTAAGTGGCAGTGGGCAGGGCACATTGCTCGCAGAACAGATGGCCGATGGGGCCGAAAGGTTCTGGAGTGGCGACCGCGTACCGGAAGACGGAGAGTGGGAAGGCCTCCCACAAGGTGGACCGATGACCTTGTGAAGGCCGCGGGTATCCGCTGGATGTGGGAAGCACAAGACTGGTCGAAGTGGAGGAGCCTGGGGGAGGCCTATGTCCAGCAGTGGACGTCTTTCGGCTGAAATGATGATGATGATGAATACGTGAACCAAAAACTTTGTACCCCTTTTTTTATTATTTTACAGTCATTGGATTGGTTGAAACTAGTTTAAAGCTATTCGATTGAGAGAACAATATTTGAGTCTTGAGTTTGGTTCTGTAATATCGGCCTACACCTCGCACACTACTCTTCTTGACCGCTCTGATTTAACGCAAAATGATTGCGCAGGAGAAATAGGCTTCACGCCTTTAGCGCAATGTTTGTGCAGAATGTTTGAGATATAATCTTAAGCACAACAGTTTGCGCTACTTCATAAACACGTGTAGTCTGTTCCAATAGTATTTCATAGAGAGTAAACAAACCCTGTTCGTGCGATATTCTTACGTAATCACTCATTAAAATGACTTAGTATCACAGATATCTGTGTTGGAAGGGTTCATATCTCGCCACTTTTCCAACAATTATTGATTGAAAAACACGATTAAATTGTAATTTAATATCATCTACTAAAATAGAGGTTATAAAGCTAACCTTCATTTTCAGCAGAAAAACTAATTTTCGTGATCCGAAACGTCCGGATCTGAGTTAATATGCAAATATTCGAATCAAAGCATTCAATTTGTAAATGGCATTCACGGGTACGAATTCTAATCTATTTACCAAATTTTTTTGCTGATAATTTTGGAATAACCTATACGTAATATTTGCATTGTTTATCTATTGCACATGCTTTTGTGCAATGGTTATAATATCCTACACATTCAGACGTTAGAATCGGAGCGGCCAAGATATCTGCCGATCTCTCACAGGTTTACCTTAACTTGACGATATAAATGTATACGATGTATAATAGTGTACAGTTTACAAAAGAGTTCATAATGCAAAGAAAAAATAAAACACGATTTCAAAATAACTCACACGCACGACGTAGTATTTTTAACCGACCGTAAAGAAAGGATGGTTTTGCATTCAGCGAATATTTTTTTCTCACACCGATTTATCTAAAATATCTTGTATCTTTTGTCAACTGTACACGTGTCTTGTAATCTATCAATATCGATGTAATTTGTATGTATCAATCATGATCGTATGGAATTGTGTAACTTCGATGTGTATTAACTTCAATCGAGCTTGTATCTCGTGATAATCGACTAATAGACTAGTTGTAGTGGCTGTCAGTGTATAAGCCTTACGCCACTATATAGTGAGCTAGGAGAGCCCAGGGCGTAAGGCAAGGTCCGGATGTTTCTTCACAGCCGGGCGGCAAAATATACAGGAACCAAAAATAACCTGCGCTTTCATGGAAATGTGCAATCAATACCTGCGCGATGAAAATGTATGTAACACCATTTTTTTTTTTTTTTTTAAATAACTGACGCAAAATTTCTATGCCGGCTTAGAACCCTGTGCACGTCGATTTCCTAGCCACCCTGTATTGATTTAGCCGCCCAACCACTGCGCTGCCACAGACGATGCCGTGGAAGTGGCGAACAAAATGGTATACACTGTCGTGCCATCTACACGGCGAAGAAGCCGTCCGGCTGTGTCGAACCATGCCGACCCGAATAACCGTGTAGCACGTCTGGGTATGTGTTTGAACGAATTCAAACTGAGAGGGTGGTGAAGCGACGTTTTTACACGTTCGTATTGATCGCACATATTATATTTGCAGTTACTTATTAAGAATGCGCCTAAACGCGGGTACAGTGTTTTGAAGATCTTTCAGCGCTAGAAAGACAATGAGACGGTTCGTTCTTGGCTAACATTTTTATTTTTTTCATTGTTTTGAATAAATAAGATGGCGGCGTCAATTGAGATTTTTCACACGCGCCAAAAGAAGTTTATGTATTAATAACTGAGTCATTCTACAATCAATATTTAGTGATCATATTACCGTAGAGTCACATTCTATCAAACAGGTTCTCACAATAGGCTATTTGACTCTATAATAATAATGAATTATTTATTGACATCCCGGTAGATTATGGATTTTCACATCAATTTGCATTAAAACAAAAAAAATATTGAATAATTTCACCAAAAAACTGAAAATAAAATTATTTGTTTTGAGGTTGGAACGATATGATTGTAAACGGTTTTACTGGCTTAATTTACTGTGACGTCATACGTCTATAGATACGCATTTATCATTGCTTCCCGTGTGTCATGGTATACAAACATGTGACGTCACTAAACTGACTCTACGCCGTATTGGTGTAGCAAGCGTTTTGACAGCTTAAATAATTAGTGTATATTGTGATGGTTTTTTTAAAGAAATAAAATAAATATTATTTGTAGGGTCATTCAATATACATCACTAAATAATGTGAGTCGGTTTTAGAAACTAGTCAAATAGCCTAAATTGTAATACCCTCCAATAATAGAAATAAAAATAAGTACATAATCATGTGGTATTATAACTTTTAATATTATTCAATATCTCTGTATGTCTGTATTTAACCACGCCGTAGCGGCTAAACAATATTTGATGACTTTGACTTAGAATATTTGTAGTGATCAAATTGCCATACTTACACTCAAATAGGATCTCACAATTTTTGTAATACTTTCAAATAATAGAAATAAATAATATTCATGTTTAATCACTTTTAATATTATTCAATATCTGGATGTCTGTATTTAACCACGCCGTAGCGGATAAACAGTTTTTCATGAAATTCACATAAAGTAGAGACATGTACCCGATAGTTTGTAAGGTACATTTTCATTCTAGCTAACTAAGAACTTTGAATAATCTATGAACAAAGAGCCATTGATATTATAAGTAAAAAGAGGTAATGAAAATAGTAGCGGACTTTATAACATGTATAAGAAGACAAGATATAAAATTACTATGGTAACATTACAAGGTTATTAAAACCCGCAAGCGCGTGCGTGCGTGGAGGCGTGCAACAGCTGAGTGTCGTGTCGACCGTCGGCACACTGCTACGCTATTGGATGTCACACGGAAGTAGGACGGCATATCGTAACTATCTGGAGAGAAAAAGAGACGACGATACGTAACTAGGTTAATTAGCCAAGTTTTGACATGCCAATTTCGGAGAGATCTTTTATACTTATAATATCATTGCGTACAGCATTCAACATTTATACGACTGTCAAGTAGTGCCATTTAAAAAAAAATAGTAGTTTTAAATAATTTGAAACAATTATACTCCTTGATGTATTTTTTTGAAAAAAGTCCTAGAAATGTCATAATTTGTCAAAAATATTTTTTATTGATTTTTTTCATGAATTCTATGTCATAAGTATAAAATACTTAGATAGTATAAAATAAAAATATGTATACAGAAAAATATAGTTTTATTTAATTATAAGTTCATTGTACAATTTAGAGAGAATTTGTTTGAATAGTCTTATGTTTTTAAGGTGGAACAGTTTTCGTAACAACATAAACGAGTGCAAATGCACATAAACTCTAACTGGTCAAAAGCATCATCCAATCTAGTTAAGTAGCATTCACATATGCGCATACGCAATGCTCATGTTTTGTTGTAAAAAGCTTTGGTGCAAAATGTACTATATTGTAACATCATACCCTCTTATTCATAAATGTTGCTTAAAGTTAAATAGTGATTAGCGTCTGTTTAACCATACATTTTTGTTGTTTAAACATCATTTAACTTTAATCATCGTTTATGAATATTGCCCTTAGTGTCTAGCATTTCATATAACAACAATTATATTACACTATCCTACATTAACATCTTATACACGATATAAACTTACATTCAAATTGTCCCTGTGGAAAGCACTCCACAGGGACCATTTGAATGTAAGTATTATATGAAATTATGTTAATCGTGAATCTGTTGCCATTAGGCTCGTCCGCTATGACATGGCACTTTAACTTTTATGAAACACCTCTGCCTACCCATACAGGCTTTATGTTATGTATCTTGCTTGGCTCAATAACTTATTACAGACGTCAGCAAATGAAGCTATCCCAAACTGTAAAATTTTCAATTGAACATGAACCATATACTATTGTGATAAAGTTGAAAATCTATCAAAGAAATTTGACAGCTTGGGGTAGCTTGATTTGCTGGCGTCTATATATTAAGATGGATGCGCCAAGGTACTCCGCAAAATACTAATTTTCATGTGTTATTTTGGAATTTAGAGTTTGTATATTGACTGCAATCAATTGACCGTTGCAATTGCAAACCGTTGTATATTGATTAAAATATGATTCGCTACTTCACTGATTAACCATAAACTCGACAAACATGACATCATTCTTGACATATTCGAACTTGTCCAAACTAGTGTGTGGTATGAAGATGTACTGCCTCTTCATTTGCGTCACGGACTTGTCCAGGGTATCCGAGGACTTGGTTTTCTCTTCGTCGCCTTCGTCGTAATCGTGGCGTTTTGACGATGACTTGCGCCGGAGTTGAAGGGACTTCACTATGTCCATTGCCTGGGAATTAAATGTTTTGTTATTTTAGTGGAAAAATAAATGACATTGAATAGAGAGACAATGACCTTTAAGAGCATTTATCCCACGTGGGTTGGCAACGGCGTATTTATAGCAGTTTTGCGCGATTATTTCATTAAATACAAACAAAAACATGTTTTTCAGCCATGCACTAGATCATTGGTATTTTTTTGTTTGTATGCTATTTTTTTGCAGTGATTTTGCTATTTAATTACAAAAATCGACATACCGTCAATTATTTTCCGTTTGCATTATTTGGTATGATTAAATATTTTTATTAAAGAGTAAATGTTAAAAATAATAAATACAGAATATCTAGTGCTTGGCTGAAAAAAAAATGTACTTTTGTTTGTATTTAATGAAATAATCACGAAAAACTACTATAAATGCGTTGTTGCCAGCCCGCGTGGAATGAATGCTCTTAATGGCGCTCCAGGCACTGTCGGTGAACATTATTATCAACGTTTTGTCTTTGTTTTGTGTGTGAAAAAAAACGCGAGGACGACGTTACGTCGTCGACGCTTGTGGAACTTTATCAGGTAAGTCACCTACCTATTTTTTTTTTGTTGTTGTTTTGTCTGCTATTTCGCATTTTAAGAACTACTACTACTATAACTAGCTGCGCATGCGTGGGTTTTGGGAGTTATCTCACGGGAACGTGCTTCCGGGACAAGAAGTATGTTTCTCTTTATAACGTCAGCTATCTGCCAGTGAAAGTCACGTCAAAATCTGTCCTGCGGTTTCGGAGATTAACCGGAAGAAACAGAGAAAAGCATTTTTTTTATTCAGACTATAAAGTCACATTTAAATCAAATATTTCAAATAGGCAAATAAAATTCATTTTTGAACGTCATACTCGTAATTGTCAAAAAATATAAATAAATATAGTTACCCCTTCCAAAATGTCGTTTCGTATAGCGAAGAATGGGCAAGAAACTCCACCGTAACTCTTCAAAGATGCTGAAGACTCACCTGACTCCTATTATTGGGCTGGTCCTTCAGCACGATGTTGATGTTGAGGTCGCAGGGCCACTCCAGCAGCGCGTCGTATGGCCCGGCCACCAGCCGCACCGTGGACGTGATGTGGCGCCCCTTCCACTTGCCTATGCCGTTCAGGTTTAATTCCGCCTGGAATCATTCAATAGAAGTGGGTATTCATGTAGTATTAGGTATAATAGTGTTTAGGGGCTTGTGACTAAGTAGTAACAACCGCATGGGTCGACCAATCATTTTAAGCTACGCTTGCAGTGGATAGGTGATCATCTTTAAATACCACTTCCGTGCCTCGGAAAGCACATAAAGTCGTTAGCCCCACGACCCGTCCACGACGTCCCGTAACGACAGTCATTCGTGAATGATCGTCGCTTGCTTGAAGTACTAAAGTTATAACCCTTACTTATATCCGCTGTGTGAACAGAACCATAGCGAGTCATAATCTCTCTCTCTCAACAGTGTACGTTACCCTAGCAAGAAAGTGTCTCCTAGAGTTATATGAGTAGAACGTATAATGTGTGCCTTATCTGCTGTAAATGTGCCCCCACATAAAAAATGTGTGCCCCCTGTCGTTTTGGAGAAAAACGGAAAAAACGATTCTTGCTGGGGTAACGTTTTTCTAGCAGGAAAATTCTAAACGAATGATAGGAGAGAGAAAAATTGTGCATGGCCAGAGAGCTTATATGTGTGCCAAAATGTGCCCCCAAAAATAAAATCTGTGCCCCTTCAGGTTTTCGAGATATTGCATTTCCTGCTGGAGTAACGTTTTGATGAATCGTATATCTCTAAAACCATTGCATGTGCCCGTGTAGAATAAACATACACGAGTAGCTCTTAATGTGTGCCCCTTAGTGCCCCAATTAGATTTAAGAAAATATTTATAATTTTCATGTTATCGCGGTTTTATGAAAACCCGAAAAAACATCGCAGCGCCTAAATGAGACAAGGCACAAGTTCGCTGAAAACTGTATTCGGTCCTTCTTGACGCTATTAATAACCATACAAAGTTTCAAAACTGTTCATGCATGCGTTTTTGAGTAATCTTGCTAAAAGTCAAAACGATGGTGTCTTAACTTTGACGGCAAAATACAAGGAACCGGCTCAATCCCAGATGTGTAGGTGTGAACCAAAATCGTATGCCTTTAGTCAAAAATATATGGTGAAAATATTCAGCTTGGAATGTTTCGCATTAAGTTAATATTAACAAAAAACCAAAATAGGAAAGCAACGGCTGGTTATCCGACCAAATTCCAATGACTACTAAAAAGCGACTGATTCATACATATCGATGACCTTATTTATTGGACGTATTATACCTAAGCTGTTGTCCGTACAGTCGCGTTCAAAAGTTTTGGGGGCTAATTAAAAATACATATTAAATGCACCTTGTGACTATATTAAATGAACCAGCTTGTTGATGTGGAAATTACTATTTTTATTCCTTTAATTTTAATTCTTAAAGTAAGTATTGCATTAAATCACAGATTAAATTTCCTCCCTATAAATATTATAAATTATTTGCACGTTGTGTAGTCGTTATTATTTAAAACACAGATCAGTTTTTCATCTAAGTTTAACATATAATTAGTAAATTGGCATCACAAAAAGTCACTTAATGATAATCATCAATACTACGCTCTAAGTTCATAAAGCTGTAGGGGTGACTTTTCTGTTTTTTTTTTTTGTTCCTACGCCTTTATGAACTTGGAGGGTTCAAGTTCAAGGTCATCGATATGTATGAATCCGTCGCTTTTTAGTAGTCATTCAAATTTGGTCGGATAACCACCCGTTGCTTTCCTATTTTGGTTTTTTGTTAATATTAACTTAATGCGAAACATTCCAAGCTGAATATTTTCACCATATATTTTTGACTAAAGGCACACGATTTTGGTTCACACCTACACATCTGGGATTGAGCCGGTTCCTTGTATTTTGCCGTCAAAGTTAAGACACCATCGTTTTGACTTTTAGCAAGATTACTCAAAAACGCATGCATGAACAGTTTTGAAACTTTGTATGGTTATTAATAGCGTCAGGAAGGACCGAATACAGTTTTCAGCGAACTTGTGCCTTGTCTCATTTAGGCGCTGTGATGTTTTTTCGGGTTTTCATAAAACCGCGATAACATGAAAACTATAAATATTTTCTTAAATCTAATTGGGGCACTAAGGGGCACACATTAAGAGCTACTCGTGTATGTTTATTCTACACGGGCACATGCAATGGTTTTAGAGATATACGATTCATCAAAACGTTACTCCAGCAGGAAATGCAATATCTCGAAAACCTGAAGGGGCACAGATTTTACTTTTGGGGGCACATTTTGGCACACATATAAGCTCTCTGGCCATGCACAATTTTTCTCTCTCCGATCATTCGTTTAGAATTTTCCTGCTAGAAAAACGTTACCCCAGCAAGAATCGTTTTTTCCGTTTTTCTCCAAAACGACAGGGGGCACACATTTTTTATGTGGGGGCACATTTACAGCAGATAAGGCACACATTATACGTTCTACTCATATAACTCTATGAGACACTTTCTTGCTAGGGTAACGTACACCTCTCAACACAGTGGCGGATGCCCTAAACATATTCACCTGTACACTGGGTGAGTTCACAAGGGCCACGTACTGTGTAGCATTTAAGGTATAGTTAAGTATATTTTAAGTTACTTTGTCGCATTAGATTTTATTATCTGTAATGGCAAAGGGTACATGTGTGTGTGATAAATAAATCAATAATTCGACTCCAACGCCATCTATCGAGTTAAGTGGAAGTAATAGTAGCGTTCACACTAGATTTTGAAATTAAACATTGAAAATAAACCTCCTAAAAACGTGGTCAAATTAAATTACCTAGCTAGCCAAACTCCGTAGAAAAAAGACAAAATAATAAAATAAACTTCATTTCAAATAAATACAACTGTATACGAGCTCAACGTCCGTGTATTGTAGTTATGTACTTGAATGTTATGTATTGTATGTAAAATACCTTCAAAGTGTATCCATACTTGCTGGTCCTGAACATCGGACTGCTGAGAACTGTGTCATTCTCTTTGGCTTCCTTCATTCGCGCCAGGAAGTGGTCTATCCTCCAGATGAAGTGACCTGGAACATTTAATTTAACTTTGTAAAATCTTAAAATCAAAGGTCCGTAGGCCTTAAAATACCGATAATTTTGAGAACTGGTACCTTTGGCCTTGATGCGATACCGGTACCAGAGTAATACCTGTTGGTACTATTGATATTTCTAATCAGTATCCGGTACTGTATCGGTACCAAATTTTTTTTCCGTCATTTGTTCTCAAACTAGCCTGAAAATCAGCACTTTTCGAACGTCAAAATACATAAGACAGTCCCACGGCACGCCCATCCTTCACTACTTCCTAGTGCTTTAGCTGGGGAGAAGAAGTGGCGCAAAAAACTCCCCAGCCCCAGGACCGAGGACGTTGGTCCTCGGCCCTGGTCCAGGTCATCGGTCCACCTTCTGGGTGCCCGTACTACTGTACCTACCATCCCTAATCCTAGGCAACCACATACGTACCATCATCAGTGCCCATCTCACTCCTATCGAACGTGACCCTGGCCTGGAAGTCAGCGAGCTCGTTCCTCAACTTGTGATAAGACTTGGTGAGCGCCCTCAGGTCTCGGAGTACGGCGTCCACTTTAGTAGAATGCTCTGACAGCTCCGCTCTAGAATCAGCTGTGGCTACCTCTAGAACTGCTACCCGGTCTATCGTCTGAAATTGAGTATTAGAAATTAGAGGACTGAAGAAACGTCTACGTAATGGTTCTAGGATTCTAGCCTATTACTCTTTGGCCTGCTGTAAAGGCCTATTTTCATCCAAAGAGGACATTAGTATTGATCACGGCTCACTATGCTTGCTTATAACGTGGATGCGATGTCAATATTTTGTTTGGTTACAATATTTCAGCTCTGGTGAGTACTGAAGGAGCACACTTGCCACGTACAATAGCCCACCTTCCATCTTGCACCGCATGCCAGCTCACACGCGCACGTGAGGACGTAATGGCTGCGTCGAACAGTATTCGCATTGCTGAATTTTGGGCCAAACAAATTTTGAAAACTACTTTTATAATTTTTCATGTTATGTTTGCCATCGACACGCTAAGAAAAAGAAGTACCAAAGTGACTTTTCTTAGTCTACATGATCAGGTAAGTTACTACATTGTCTAGTCACCGGTCTTTCGCTGGACGTGGCTTGCAGCTGTACTCTCAATGCTGACAGGTTGGCCAGCTGCTCCGAAGACCTCCTCGCTTCCATGAGCTCGGCCTCAAACGCCGCGTGGTTCTCTGCATTCCTTTCTCGTTCTTCTTCGACTGTTTGCTTTATGTAACCTATCACTTCCTCTAAAAATATTGACATTCATTCATTATTTAGTTTTCCCAACATATTTAAACGAGTTATGTTTATAGGTTCTAGTATGTAGAAATCAAATGTCGTGATTTCCCGATTGATAAGTTGAATGAGAAATTAGAGTACCTAAACTAGAGAGCCCAACCATAGGTATTATGCAATGAATTAATATTGCGATTTTATTGTGTTTTCGCAATAGGGTATTTTCCAATTTGATAAAAACTATTTTAATTTGAAGATTGGGACGATATATTTAGCAGAAAAATAAAAATAAATTTATTTGTATCCATTTTCTCCATTAAAACGATTAAAATCAAATTTCTTTTTCGTTGTTTTGAATTTACCGCCAAAACGCTCCTTACGATGACTTTTTATAACGTGACATCGTGACGTCAGCTTTGTGTGAACAGCACCAGTACAAATACTTAATTTGGCGCAGTTTTAGAAGTATTTGTGCCCAGAGGCACCGCACACCAGTGATTTCACTTTCGATCCATAAAAAATCTTGTTAATTATAAACACGACACTCACTTGTTTACTTACTAACTACTTTAGTTTACACAAAGTTGACGTCACGTGATAAAAGTCATCGTAAGGAGCGTTTAGGCGGTAAATTCAACAACAACGAAAAATAAATTTGGTTTAAATCGTTTTTAATTGAGAAATGGGTACAAATAAACTTACTTTTATTTTTCTGTTACATAATTCGTCCCAATCTTTAAATTAGAATGGTTTTTAATAAATTGGAAAATACCCTATTATTGATTGATATCGCAAACAAAAACGAAAGGAAAAATCGTGCCAAGTGCGAATCGGATTCGCACACGAAGGGTTCTGTACCACAAGGCAAAACGTGTCGTATAAGGAGAGTTGGAGACTTGTTTTGATTTTTATTATTTGATTATTTTTTGTTATAGCGGCAACAGAAATATCTACACATTCTGTGAAAACTTTCAACTGTCTACCTATTACGGATCATGAGATAGGTACCTACACCCCTCTGACAGACGGTACCCTTCGGGTACGGAACCTTGGAGATTATTATTCTGTGAGTAACACCTATTTTCGGCAAGGGTAACTCAATTACAATATTGCCTTACCTAGCTTATTGACAGCCCGAATCCTGTTGTCGTGCTGCGTCAGAGCTTGCTCCAGCAGCTCCCTCTCGTGCTGTTCGTGTACGAGACTGCTGACCGCACTCTCCAGCCGCATCACTGTCGTCAGCTGCTGGCTTTGAAGTTCCTGAGAAAGAGAAATAGCTTCTCAAGTTTTATGATGATTATTTATTACTACTATGGACCCAAGGCAACTAGATCTCATAGGTCGGTAACCTCCTCCTTTTTTGGAAGTCGGTTAAAAAGGGACTCAGATGAAAACTTAGACCCCTCTTTTTGCGTCGGGGGTTAAAAAAATGTAAACTTAAGGGCAGTGATGAATGAGGTGTAGGTCGTGGGTTCGAACCCAGGCAGGTGCTTTACTTTGTGTAAATCATTGCAGCACCTCATTACGGACCACTCCCTCTCGAAGAGGAGTCCTCTATCCAAGCAGTGGGAACATTGTAGACTGATTATGCTATAAGAAGCAAGACGCCTAAACGGTAGGTACCTATATCCTCAAAAGTAAATTACTTCCGACTTAGCAAATTCCTTATTCTTTTAAATAAGGAATTGGCTACTAAGTCGGAAGTAATTTCTTATGTAGTTACGTGCGTTTTATAGTATTATTTGTTTAAAAATTTAAAACTAATGGTATCTAGGGTATTTTACTCTAAACGAGAAAAAATCTACAAATACATTTTTGAAATAGCTTAAGCAAAATGCAGTCGGAAAATGTTAGTTTTAGTTCATGAACTAACAAAATAAATCTTAAAATTAAATTCAAAGATTTCAGTTTACTTAATCTATTTTTGACAATGTGAAATAGTAGCCACCATGTTATTACGTCCTAAGGCGCGGGCGGCGTGTCAATTGAACAACTTTCCACTTTTATTATTTTAGTAACCAAAGTATTTTTTATTTAATAAGTATGTTGCAATCAGAAACAGCAAACCAACTACCTTTTAAAATGTTACTGAATCTTTATAATGCACTTGTGGAGTCAATAATTTCATACGGAATTACTAGTTACGGCAGAACGTTTAAAACTTATTTAGACAAAATTTACAACCTACAAATTCGTTTATTAAAAATAATAATACCAAATAAAATAAAGAAAACACTTTATGATGGTGATGACGTAACGGGATTTTTTAAATATTGTAAAATCTTACCAATACACACAAAAATACAAAAATGGTTATTAATAGAACAGTTCACCAACAAAGAATTGCAAACTAAATTCAATCATACCATTGCAACTAGACTGGCAGCCCAATCAAAACTAGTAGTACCGAGATACAAGAACTATTACGGAAAACGAACGAACGCCTATTTAATACCTACTTTAATTAATGACGTTCCAACAAAAATTCAATCGGAAATAACAAATAGTAATTATGAAATTAAATACATAAAATACTTTGATTCTCTTTGAAAAAGCATCATCCTGTTTAAATTTCATTCAACGTAATTAGCATCGACGGAATGCCTAACCCGCGCTGTTTTCGTTTTCTTTGTACTATTTTAGTTATTACTTACAAACTACCTTACAATGTTTTATTTTACTGTTTTTTTAAATTAAGTGTTAAGTATTAATTAATAAGATAATGATTATTCTCTTAGTATTGTTTTTAAGATTGCTGATAAGTGTTTCAAAATCCGGACAAACCTATTGAGGTTTTTGTGATGTTTAATGTTTATATTTTGCTTGTTCCTTTACTAATAAAAATTAAAAAAAAAAAAAAAAAAAAAACTAATATACATTTATCATAGAAAATATCAGTGCCTTTGTTTATAATAGCAAACTGACGTCATACTCAGAACAATATGGCGTTCACTGCGTCCAGCGTGTTCGTAAAAATTTTAACGGCACTAATCGATTAAATAATTTGTGGTTTAATAGCACTTTAGAATCTAATTAGAACAATTTTCTTAAATGGGTGCAATAACCTATTGTGTTTCCGTCGAGTAGCGGTACTTAAAACTTGCTACTTTTTTAATTACTGGCTTATATTATCACCACGACACGAGTTGTTACCGGTAAAAAGATTAGGAAAATATCTAGAATAGAACCACCATCTAGATTACATACGCAGCTCTTAAAACATACTTGCATAGCCAACTGCACATTGGCCAGGTCATGTTTGAACTGCGCGGCCCAGTTGGCTGACCGCTCGGCCTCGTCATCCACGGCTGCCCTCAAGGAGACCAGGGTCGACAGGAAGTGCTGACTGCGCTCCTCCACCAGCACCAGCTTGGAGCGTATAGTTTCTATCTCTGTCGTTTGGACGTCACGGCGGCCGGACTCTTCGTTTAGGACTAGTCTGAAAATTCGAGTGATATTATAACAGGATATCACACAGTAGCTCATAGTTGTGTAAGTTGGGGTGCATCGGTGTATTTATCTAGTAGATAAATCTATGATCAGGTAAAACACAGTTCCTATGGACTAGTTTCTCAAAACTCATCATCAACTGACTAGCCTTTTCCCGACTATGTGGGATCAGCTTCCAGACTAACCGGATGTCTGAATACCAGTATTTTACATGGAGCGTCTATCTGTCTAACCTCCACAGCCCAGTAACTGGGTAATACGATACTATCTGGATAAGACGTAGTTTGTCAGACTTTCAGGCTTCTCACGACCCGTAACAACTGTCAAAGATTCATGAATGCAGCTGGGACCAGCGGCTTAACGTACTTTCCGAGGCACGGACGGGTCTTAGTATGTAAAGAAAGTGAGACATCCGTGGACCAACCGCAGCAAGCGTAGCTTAACCTGATCGACCGACCCGTGTGGCTGTATTATTAGACACATGAGCTAAAAATATCTGAAAACGAGGAGCTGGTATCACAATAGTATGGCTTAGAATCTCCAAAGAAGGATAAATAAGTAACTTGGCTTCACTAGGTAAGAGCCTTCTTCACTATACCTACGTTAAACTACATAACGACCCTCAATCATCGGCTCCTTGGGCACGGTTTTAAACTTATATCCCCGAATAAGTTCCAGTTTCTTATCCGGTAGTTAATTATAAACAAAATCCGTTAAATTTTTTCCTTTAAATTTGATAGATTGTGCCTAGGTATCCGCACATAAAAATCTACGCACCAAATCTTATCCTTTAAGATTCGGTTTAAACATATCTTACTTGATAGAAGCGACTTCCTTCTCCAGATAGGACACGCAGTCATCCAGTGGCACTCGTTTGGGTGACCATGTGTGGTTGGAGACCGGAACAGGTGGTGGGGGCGGCACCGGCGCAGGCACACTCACGTGACTTGACGACGTGCGGGTCTGTGGTCAAGAGATGATGAGGAAATTTATAAGTTGCACCTCAATCGTTATGGTTGGACCTTGAAAGCGTCTTTTCCTAGTAGTACCTAATTGGCTTTTTGTCCACTTTGGTTTTGGTTTTAGTAAGCTAGTAACATAATTAAAAAGGAGAAAGGTCGTGATACGTCCGTCTCTGTCGCGCTTCAATGAGCAGATGGATTCTGGGAGTAATTCATGTAGTGTGTGTGTGACAGAAGCTTTTGAAATATCCCTGAAAAGTCGGCCAAAGTTCAGACGACTAAAATTGGCTAAATGGAGCCGGTTTTTATATTACACTATTGAACGCAATGACAAGCTGTTGATCGTAGATATTTTATCTATTTTATTTTACTAATAGGTCTTTACCTATGAAATTGCCGTTTTGTATGAAAAAATTTAAACGAATTTTTTTCATGAATTTTTTATTTGTATTAATCGAAGTAATCACCCATGCAATCAATGCATCTTTGCCATCGCAGTGGCAGTTTATTGATGCCCTTCTTAAAGAAATCAGCTGGACGGGAGGCAACAAATTCTTCAAAGGCATTTTGTACTGCCTCTCGGGTATTAAATTTTTTTCCCGCCAAGAAGTTATCCAAATTCTGGAAAAAGTAGTAGTCTGTAGGCGCAAGGTCTGGTGAGTAGGGCGGATGACGGAGAGCTTCCAACCCCAGTTCTTGCAACTTGGAGACCGTCTGCTGTGCAGTATGAGGTCGCGCGTTGTCGTGCAGGAGCAGCGGAGACGAGCGATTGACCAATGCTGGTTGGAGATGCGCCAGCTTCTCCATCATTGTGTTCAGTTCTTCACAGTACACATCTGCAGTAATGCTCACCCCGTTTGGTAAGAAGCTGTGATGAATCACACCGGCGCTAGACCACCAAACAGTGACCATCACTTTTCTAGGGGTAAGTTTTCGTTTAGGGCATTGTTTAGGTGCTGAACCAGGATCCAACCAACTTGCTGAGCGCTTCCGGTTATCAAACAGAATCCATTTTTCATCGCAGGTAACAATGCGGTTCAAAATTCCTTCATTTGTGTGTCTGTTGAGCAGTGCAAGGCACGTCTCGACGCGTACTTCGCGCTGGCGATCATTGAGTTCGTGGGGCACCCATTTGTCAAGCTTTTTTACCTTGCCAATTTGACGCAAATGGACCAATATTGTTTTGACGCTAACGTCGAAAGCTGCTGCTAATTCAGCCGTAGATTGTGTATCATCAGCTTCCACAATCGCCTTTAATTCGTCATTGTCGACCAAAGTCTTCGGACGACCGCGAGGTTCATTTTTCAGGTCGAAATTTCCAGAACGGAAGCGAGCAAACCAATAACAGGTGGTGCGTTGGTTTGTAGTGTTAGCTCCGTAAACGTCGTTGATGTTGCGTGCCGCTTGTGCCGCGTTGCTGCCACGACGGTACTCATATTCCATAATTACTCGAATTTTTAACGTATCCATGATGACGAAAAAGATTGAAATGCGATGAAAATGTAACACTAATCAATAAAGAAATGACTACTTTTAGAAAAAAAAATCCATGTTTTTAAAATAAAATTAATTTGAAATTAGAATTCTTAGCCAAACAAAAATTATTTTGATTTGAAATGGCCAGTACTGCAGAACGGCAATTTCATAGGTAAAGACCTAATATATTAACTTGACTATCGCGGTCCAGCAGTAGATTCTAATCAGAGGCTTCTTAAGTCTTAGCAAAAAACTTGGTCCTTCATCTAACGATGTACGCACGGCTACACATCAATCTATACATTTTCAGTATCAACTGATCTCGTATTGTATCGGATTTCCGTACAGTGCGAGATCAGCGTAAACTGGAAATGCATAGCTTGATGTGTAGCCGTGTGCCTACAACATGTGTATATACAGAATATAATTGAAAACCAATTCGAAGGATTTACAAAACTGTAGACTAGCCAGGCGCAGTCCTAGAGGTTACCCCCCTAAAGCCGTAAACGTAAACCTTCTTAAAATAGTAATTTTTCGAAAATATAATTAATTTTCTTATTGTTTACGTAGTCTTTGTCTGTGACCTCCCCAAAGTCTATGGGTGCGGCCGCGCCTGAGACTAGCTTACTAGTGAAATTACAAATGAACTCCTTACCTTCTCCATCTTGGGGCACTCCTTGACATGTGTCTCCTTGTGCTTCCTCTGAATCCAGGCGCCACAGCGAAGTGGACACTGTTCCAGTATGCTGCCGCATAGTTTCAGATGAGCCTGGTGATAAATTAATTGGTTATAGAATCTTCTTATTTTAGTCCTTCGAGCCGGATTGGATCCAATGCTTAGGAAACTACAAATTCTAATACTGAGAAGGGACCGGGAGAGGACGCCCTTGGACATAATTAAGTGACCTTATTAGTGATGTTCTTCAGTAAGGTCGGGAGCGTAGTACTTGCAACCGTGCGTGTATGACCAGATGTATGAACGTAAACGAGGCAAAAGAAGTGTAAGGATCATGACGGGTGCTAACCCCATGTGACGGAGGCGTCAGTTAAGTAAAAAACTATGTACAATTAATATTTGTGTTGTTATCATGATTTTTTTAAATGTTATGTCATCTTTTTTAAGCACGTGTTTCTGAGATAAATAAATCAATTTTACTTTCTTTCTTTCTTCTAATACCAAAAAGTTCTAAAAGTTTAGCTTAAATAGAAATGTTATGATTTCATTTAATTTTTTCGTAAACATATTCGTTTAATATATTCGATTATTATTAATAAGACCGATTATGTCGAGATGTAAAAAAACCTGTCACCACATCGAAATCTACGAATTCTGTAAGTACATTAATAAACTAACTACATTCTTGTGTAAAAGAATTGAGATTGACCTTCAATATCTCTTTAATCAATCCGTTACAATGAATGGACCAGTGCTATGGTGTTTTACGTTAGGCATTTCTCAGTAGCAGCCCGGAGTCTGGATTTGTGCCCGGTTGATGGCAATAGGCTCGCCCCCTATTACTTGTAATTTAAACAACTAGCGAAATGTGGATGTAGTAGGTGCACCTCTGCACGACCCTTCGATGAAACAAGGCGTGATGTTATGTGTCATATGTGTGGAATAAATTATTTTCTTCGACACCATTTTTTTTTAAAGTTCTGTTTAATTACGTATTACATTACAGATAAATAAAATTGGAGTGTCTGTTTTTGTAATATTAAAATATTCGCTTTTCACTAAATGTATACACGGTACATATACCAAAATATTTTTATTTTTTATTTTTGTATGTTTGCTGTCTGTCTGTTTGTTCCGGCTAATCTCAGAAACGGCTGGACCGATTTTGACGGGACTTTCACTGGCAGATAGCTTTTATAATAAGGAGTAACTTAGACTAGGCTACTTTTATTTTAGAGATTTTATTTATTTTAATTAATATCTATAAAGATAAATAAATAATAAAAAAATAACTATTCTGCTCGGGCGAAGTCGCGGGCACAGCTAGTGGAAAATAAATATTTAACTATTTTGCATCAAAACCCGATTAAGTATCCTAGTAAAATAAAATCAAGACATCCACTCGGCCGCTCCCGGTGTTACAATATTGCCATTTTAATCAACAAAAGGTAGGTATGTGATAACAAATACCTCGCGGAGATCTTATCTCTGGAAAATACACAAACAGCAATGCAATCGGAAGTACCAAAACACACATACCTACTTAGGTATTTCTACAGATACTGCAGTGATTGAGATTTTCCACCACTGCTGAAGGTAGAACTCCAAATTCGTTCTTGAAAGATTTGGTACTTAAAGGGAAAATTGCCATTTTCACCTAGCTTGGCTATAACAAATAGTAAACTCGTACATTGCCGTGAACCATTTATACTTTTAAATGCTTCGACCATTTAAGACTTATATGCTTTGACATTTAAATGCTACGATCATGGGCTTCATGTCTTTGGACGTTGCTTAAATGCATTGAAAAATCGAATGTACCTAATTTTCTATTATTCTATACAGATACAAAATTGATTTATTGACAATCAAGAACGTACACCAAGTTGTAGATTTCTCTGTCTCCTGCGCTAGTTATATAACTGTGTTGCAGGAGCCAGTAACCTCCCGTAAAACAGACAGTGTTTAGTTGTTTTATGACAACACAAAATCTAAAAAAAAAACAAAAGCAAACAAACAAAAAAATACGTTATACGAGTACACTATCTTGAGAAAAAAATAATAATAAACCAGACTAAAAAATAAAGATAAAATAATTAAAAAAACCTGAGAAAAATATTACAATGGAAAATAAAAATTAAACAATGAATTAAAAAAGAAAAATCAAACAATGAAAACAAAAATATTAACAATTTTTAGGTATATGTTAATTGTTATGTAAGTAATTACCTACAACGACATTCGGACTAAGAGTCTAGGAACAGAGTGCACCTGCACCCTAATTACGTAACACATTATTAATTGGAATCTAAATTATTTTGACAGTTTTTGAAAATCCACTGCTTCATATGTTCACAACAATTATCTTCTTAACAAAGTAAATAAGGCCTGAACGTTGTTGAACTATCAAAATAAAAGCCATTCCTAGTGGTAGTGTGTTATGCAATTAACCCGCTGTCTGCGCACACATTGTGCACTACAAGTATATTATCTTCAGCGTACTTTGCTAATCTATATTGAGATAGGCCGGCCGGCGTATCATGGTTGAAATTCGATCGTTTGGATATTATTCTAAACAACTATTTAACTGTCATCATCATCATCATCATTTCAGCCGAAAGACGTCCACTGCTGGACATAAGCCTCCCCAAAAAGAGGGTTTTGCAATAATCGCCACGCTTGGCAGGCGGGTTGGCAATCGCAGTATGGTGGTAAAATGCACAGAGAACGCTGCTGCCCATTCTCTAGTAGGTAAGTCCCTTAGTCGCCTTCTACGACACCCACGGGAATAAATGGGATGATGCTATTCTTTTACGTCCGGCATCACACGAAACCACGGAATTTACCTGTAGTTGTCCCATTTCAAACATCTCATTGCAGAAGTAACAAGGACTGTCTTTAGACTTGTTCATCTTTGCGTCGAGGCTCTGACTGTAACTGTTAGAACTCATTTTGATGTCGCTCTGTATGTTCCGTTAGTCAAAAATGTTGTGTCATGATTGCTCCATTTGTTCTTCTGAAATTAAGAATAATAAAAACTTTAAGAATTTGGTGGATGGTACCTAATTAAAGTTTGTTGTTGCTAATCATACGTCATCACAAAACATTTAATTAGTGATCTTATACAGTGATGTGGCAGAAACATCGACGCAAAAAATTTAACCATGAGTTAAATCATGCCAGGGGTTGTACGAAAGAGATACCGTGGCCCGTGGCACACAGACCACTTAAAGAATACGGGTGGGTTTTAGTCAGTAAAATTCTGACACGCCTGCTTGGTCCACCCATAGCGGGAAAAGTTATTTGATGATTTTCCACCCTCAAAAAAACCATCATGGGTTAAATAAACAACATGAGTCTGAACTCCTTAAAATTTCTTGTCGGTTATTTAAAAAAATATTAACTCTGCCATACATTTTGACTGCGTTCTTATTGCACTTTTCTATGTAACGGCAGTTTTTTTTTTTTTTTCATAACGTGATAAACATTTCTATGCTAGAGGTCCTAGAATCATGTGTTGAATACATGGTTACAGTTTGCGCGTCGAAATCCTTGCTACCTTGTATTATCTCCCTGATCTCCACTTTATAAAATAAAGTTAGGTTCAGACAGCGCAAGATTTTAAATTGCCTGAAGAAAAACTGAACGTTTAATAAATTACATAAAGAGAGACAAACACATTAATAAAAAGCCCAGTTGTAAATACTTAAATGATCTGTTTGCCGAACATGTGTAGTTTATCTGTCACCAGTATGCTATTTACCTATAAGTACTTCTGAACACGTAACGAAATAAATAACTGCACGTATTTACAAATGTTAGTGTTTACAATCCACAGTTTAGGAAATAAATTAACTTATGGGAGCGCCAAGATAGCCCGCTTAATTTAATTTTGCTTACGTTTTTGGACAAACAGATGCGACACGACGCACGTAGAACAATTTATATTAAAACTTCATTGAAATTGTTCTACAAGTGCTACGTTGCGCCTGTCTGAGCTGGAAGCCGGCTGTATTTTGAACAAAATATGATTCGCGTCAGTAACACGTATGTATGTATTTACAGAATTGAAATCATCAAATACAACCCTCTTAGTACAGACACATCAAGGCACCCCAATCTGTCAAATTTATTTGATAGGTAGATTTTCAACTTTATGACATAAGCCTAAGGTTCATGTTAATCATCATCATCATTTCAGCCGAAAGACGTGCACTGCTGGACATAGGCCTCCCCCTGGCTCCTCCACTTCGACCGGTCTTGTGCTTCCCACATCCAGCGGATACCCGCGGCCTTCACAAGGTCATCGGTCCACCTTGTGGGAGGCCTTCCCACTCTACGTCTTCCGGTACGCGGTCGCCACTCCAGAACCTTTCGGCCCCATCGGCCATCTGTTCTGCGAGCAATGTGCCCTGCCCACTGCCACTTAGTTTGGCAATTCTTCGGGCTATGTCGGTGACCTTGGTTTCCATGCGGATCTCTTCATTTCTGATTCGATCGCGTAGGGAAACTCCGAGCATAGCCCTCTCTATTGCCCTTTGGGTGACTTTAAGCCTTCTGATAAGGCCCATTGTGAGCGACCACGTCTCTGTACCATAGGTCATCACTGGCAACACACACTGGTCAAAGAATTTCGTCTTGAGACACTGTGGTATCTGGGACGAGAAGATATTGCGAAGTCTCCCGAACGCTGCCCACCCGTTCATGTTCAATTGAAAAAAATTGACAGTTTGGAGTAGTTTGATATGCTGGCGTCTGCACATTTACATAGGCCCTGACACTAACCAGTAAATTGCAAAAACGTAAGGAAGTTTGAACTAAAAAAAAAACAATTACGCTTAATTATGTAACATATATTCTAAAACAGTAATCTAACCCGTGACCCTGAGGACCAAACACACTGATACCCAATTCTCACTTCGTGTTAATGTAACTCTGTTATGAAATTCATAATCGCTTACACATAACTGAACATAATACATCATATAAAACACTCGTTCATATTAGTTATGGTGACCTGTAATACAGGTTTTTAAATAAACCTACATCAGGCACCAGTCTCTCACAAAGTTAGCTCCTATTTCGTGCACTACTGTATAAGTTAGCATTAAGTTCATAACTTATGCTGAGAGAGAATAAACGTTTTATATTTATATTATATCAGTTATCCGAGATAATTAATACACAATTTATACATAAGGGTATAAGAGGTATCATGCAATCCAGTAACTGGGTTGTGGAGGTCAGATAGGCAGTCGCCCCATGTAAAATACTGGTATTGAGCCGTTTCTGGTTTGACTGGAAGCCGACTCGAAAGGGCTAGGCAGATGATCATGAATTCATGACATGAATTATTTAAATAAATAAGGGTGGGTGGGTACCTATAGATAATTTGGTAATGCTGACAGTATTCATTTTTACTCCTTAATCTATTTTGTCCATGGGCTTAGTTGTGAATTCTCTCTTGTGTAAGAAATAACGTCAACTGTGGCATCTTTTCTTTCCCTAAGCAACTTTACCAATAAGAACTTAAAAAAATATCTCTCAATTACTAAAAATTTGTTACAAATAGTAGATTATTCTTCTTCTGTATCGGTTGGATATTAAATGACGCCAACAGATTTTTAGTTAACGAGAGAAATTTAAGTACAGTTCTCATTGGTAAAGTTGCTCATGGAAAGTAAAGATGCCACAGTTGACCGTAACGCATTCGTTTGATGCGAATACTGTCTTCATAGTTTGCCGATAAGGTATTAATTGTATGTGTGAGAATAATCAGAAGGTTTGGCAAATGAAAGAGCGTGTTATCTGTTGAAGGTTTACTGAACGACTGGCGTTATACTTTCGCACTGGTTGTGCTCAGGTTTCATCTCGGTGAGAGGGAGTGGGCCATAATGCAAGACCCGGCCCCAGTGCGGGTTGTTAGATGGATCATTGCCTGCTTAGTATTTTGAGTTGCCTAAAATAGGGTTGAGCTACACGATGACTGATATGCATGCCGTCTGTTGAGACAGTATCAGTTCAAAGCTGCAATAGCGCTTTCTTCAAAAGGCACTTCCAGACACGGCGCTGCATGTTTAGACTCACATCAAATCAAATCAAAATATTTTTATTTCATATAAACCTGCATGGGCACTTATGAAACGTCAGAACCTAAGTGCTCGGTTCCAAATTGTGGCTTCCTATGGAGAACAGCCGGCAAGAAATCCCACGGTTACTCTTTTAAAAATCATTGGCTTTAACAATGTTTTCAAATTACAGTGATAATAGGTATGGGAGGACAGTGCAGGCCTGTCAATAAGTACCAGGTACTTAGACGAATGAAAATACAGAATAGAAAATCGTCCACAAATCTACAGTCTGTAAGGCCTGCAACGTTCTCTCATTCACAATATGTAAAATAATCAACATACATACAATGAACCTATTTAAACAAAGTGACATGATTTCCATGACAAACACTAAAAAATAGTCGATGTTACAATTTATGTGTACTGTCAAAAAATTACGAGAATATTTATTTATTTATATATACTTTATTGTACACCACAAAAAATACGTCAGCATTGTAAAAATAAAAAGAACATTGTGATTTGGGAGCAGTTAATAGACTTTCACATAGTTATGCTGTTAATGGGGTACCAGGGAAACCACATGTGCAGAAGGAATTAATGCCAAACTTCCCTGTCTTCGACGTAGTCTTTTATCTTATAATATGCTTTTTTGATAAGGACACGTTTGATGTGAGTTTTAAACTTTCCATCGCTAAGTTGTGTAACCAACTTTGGCAACTTGTTTTAGAAGCGGATACTGTTTATTAGAAATGACTTGCTAGTTTTAGTTAAGGCTCCGTGCACTAAATTAACTGATTTTGGTCAATTTTGATCACTTGTTGTGAGTTAGGGAAACGAAATTTAGACATTTTATTTTGTTATTATAATAGTGGAGTTCTAATTCTTGCATGTGATGGAAAGGGATTTTTTAAATAACTTATAGAATAGTGGAAAATCACCAATATTCACAGCCCCTTTTCCGAAAAAGTGACGAGCGAGTGATGTTTGGCTTCGTGTTACAAACAACTACAGAGAATTCTGGACATAATAAAAATACAAGTAACATCATTGAATGGTCTACTTGCAGATAGTGGAACCACTTTTTTGACTTTTATCCGAAATATAGCAGAAAATAAATATTGAAATAACGTAATTTTTAGGAAACTGCTAGACGAATACGAATAAGTATTTTTTTCTATTACTTAAAATCACTTTATTGAAATTTTAAAAATTACGTATTAATCTTAAGTTAACCATTGAATATAATCTAAATTTTATTTTTATAGTAAACAACAACTTCATTTCGTAAATAAAAGTCAAAGTGAACTATATAATCGACCGCGCAAAATCGATCCCGTCAGAAACGACCGGGCCTTCCCAGCGTGAGGACGTATCACTTTGCATCGCAGGAGTCACGTGGGCTCCTGCGATTCTACGTAAAAATATTCCAGAAATTGTACGCCGACTAACACATTTTGATCCGGTAAGTATTAATATTTATTTTAAGTACTTGCAAAAAGTTAATGTTATACCGGTGTACGTGTGTTCGTAATTCTTCTCATCCTAAACGGCTAGTTCAATTCTAATGTATTTTTTTTTTGGGTCGCCTCTATCCTTCTTAGCTTTTGTTGGACCTGGGTGAAGTGTCGCAAGAAACGACTTCGTACCGGGTTCGCTAGTTATACATATTTTGATTGTATGTTTAAAAGATCTTTGAAAGGAAGTTCTTTAACGGAGCTTGGTACGAGCAAACTTTTAGAAATCGTCACGTAATAAAAATTAAAAATTTAAAAAACCCCCGACCCAAACAAAAACTCAAAAAAGTAAAAAATAATATTTATAGGCCTTTTAATTTGAACGTAATATTTTGATCAGGGCATTGTCAAGTCGGGGGACGGTCAATGAAAACGCCAAACAGAGGCCTAGCCGTCCCCCGACTTGACAATGCCCTGATATGTGAGTTTTTGTTTGGGTCGGGGGTTTTTTAAATTTTTAATTTTATTTTTATTTCTTGCTTTTTAAACTTAATGTCTCCCTTAAATCACCATTTATCTATAATCTATTCATTGAGACCTTTTCAATGAGCCCAAACACGATACTTCTGCTGTTTGTTGGTGAATAACTTTGGTTTCCTGGAAATTCCAGGTGTTGCTCCAGCATCAGTTCAAGGTTATTTTATTCGTCTAATATCATTGAAGTAATAGAATCCCAAATTTTGAGTTGATCAGAGGCTAAAATCCGTTTTTCAACCAGAAACGAGCTGATAATCTTCAAACGGCTGAACCGATTTTGATGAAACATGTCTAAGAACACTCCCGACTAATACACCTTTCAAACAAAAAAAACTAAATCAAAATCGGTTCATCCGTTCGGGAGCTACGTTGCCTCAGACAGACACACACTCACACACACACACACACACACACACACAGACACGTCAAACTTATAACACCCCGTCGTTTTTACGTCGGGGGTTAAAAATGATAGAAATGACAATTTCTATCATTTTTATGCTGAGCTGTGGGAATTTCAAAAAGTTTTTGTGATGTAATAGAAAAAAAAGAAAGACAGAGAGATAGTTTTTATGGTTTCCAAGAGTGAGTGAAGCCCCTAATGAGGTCAATAAGAAAATCCCAGATGACAGTTGTGAAAAGTTAAAACAGTGATTGAGCCCAACAGTGCCTATAAGTTACTGATGTTAATGTTTTTTTAGATAATAGTGCCGATTCTGTTGTCACAAAATTCTCTAAACTAGACTAAAAATCACCAAAATTTAGTTTATTCCAGTCAAACGACGATTTCCTATTCTGAAACTGACTAAAGTGACACAACTTAACTATATTTTAGTTTGACAGCACTAAGATTGCACTGAAATATTAGTTTAGTGAAAATGGTAATTGTGCTATTCTGTTGTTGTCAATTTCATTATTCTATTCAACCTAAAATTTTGGTTATCTAACTAAATCTGACTATTTTTAATCGCGATTAAATAGGTGCGGAATAAAATTAGTTGTCAAGAACTAAAATTCACACCGACAACTCGACTTCTGGTGCAAAAACAGTACTGTATTTTATTTCTTTTCTTTTGCTTATATCTCGAAAACGGTGTGTCCTATCGCAAAAATAATGAAAATTTCGACCCCCTTTATAAGACCCCAAACACATGTAAAACTCAACATGTGGATACTAATTTTTCATATTTTCCATGAAAAAAGTGAGAATTCCAAATAAATCACGTCGAGGCTGCCGACCCCGGCACGCTGCTGGCTCTAAAAAAAAAACACGGGGTAGGGCAAACAAGTACCACGTTGCGAAGCCAAAACATACCACGTGCGAGTCGCGATTGTCAAATTCGATTTTAGTTGTGTCAAAATAGTTTTTAAATTTGGAGATATTTTTTTGCAGAATAGCGTTTAGATTCTCATAGTAAAAAGTAAGGAATTTTAGTTATAGTTTAGTTAGTTTAGTTCGGTGTACAACAGAATCGGCACCAATGTCGAAAATGTACGTCGATATGGTCGAAAGAAAGTAACACATTACCAGTGCATCACCAAAAAAAAAAAGGACGAAACGTGGGATTGGCATGTATCAGACAAATTCTTGCAGAACGTAATTCCAACCAAAACTTACACATTCTTCAACGAAGCCATAGGGCTTCGTTTCAAGAACGTGTTAGTTTTTACTTTCAATCAGTGTTAGAAGTACCTACATAAATAAGTATTTACGAGTGCATTCGTATCTTCATTGTTGTTAATTTTAGGAAATCAATGAAATTTCGCCGTTGTCTTATATAAATAAATTATGAATTTATAATATTCCTACTGCACTTATATAATTTTAAACTGATCTTTCAGAGTGAGGAAGATAATGATTCAAAGTTAGACAACACCTCGAAAAAATCCGTAGTTCCAAATGTTGAAGAAGGACAATCAGACATGATAAGAAAAATATTATGCTGTCTTAACGGTTCCTTGGCCAAATTGTGAAAATGAAACCCTTAAATTCAAATTCAAATTTCAATATTTTGTATTTTAGAAAACTTTATTTTTTATCCTAATTCAATTCCAATTCTCCTATTGTATTTGTATTATAAATTATTTTATTTTAAAAACAGTTTTCAAATGTGGGGCCCAGGCTCAATAGTTTTTTTTGTTTTTGTTTTTGAACTTTCTAAGTTTATCTTGGCTATTATTGACATCGATGATGTCACAATTAAATTTCTAAATATGCAAACTACTCGTATTTATGTAAAATGCTTTCCTCAATGTTATTGAATGTCTACATGCTTATGACACGAAATTGTACCATTTTTGTTTATTGTGATATATATACTAAACGAATATACACAAACATTCTAGACTTTTATTTCTCAACCATACCTAAAAGACATAAAAAAATATAAAGCTATAGGATACTACAACTCTACTACTATTACTGCGTACTATCAAAACTGTTTAAGCGATCACTACGCTCGACTTTTAGGCGTGTGTGCGTGAACGGTGCACACAAACATCGCAATCGCATCGCAATGAATTTGCCTAAACTCTAGCGAGTGAATTTTATGCACGGGGCCTTAATCTAAATTTTGGAATCACAATTTCATCTTTACTACGTGTATTCAGATTATGGAAATCGCATCTTTTTTTTAAAAGGCCTAAGTTTTTGCGAACATACAAGATATTTTCTAGGATATAAAGAGAAGGCAGAGTTGGTACCTATATCAATTTCGCTGAATTTGTTTCCAAGAGACTCGCGAGGCCCCATTTTATAGATTGCGCGGATTGCCCCTCTTTTAAAAATTAAAATTGAATCTACGAGTATGTCAGCTGCCGATCCCCACAGCAGAACGCCATAGGATATAATGCTGTGAAAATAAGCAAACTCAAGTAATTCAAATTTGAATAATTGTAATGTTTGGACTATTGTTTGGTTGTTTAAAAGAGATCATGACCTCTGAGTCTGATTCGGCATTTCTGCTCAGGCATCGGTCAGATTAATGACGGCGCCCTTTAGTTTTAAAATAGTGACCAACAAAATATTGATCTGTAAAAGTGTCTCAAAAGATCTACTTACAAAATAAACATTTTATTTCATTTCAGTGGGAATATGTTTAATTGTTAATCGCATACCACACCCTTTTGATCCGAGTGACATCACAATAGCGTTATTAAGTATGAGATCTTGTTAATCATTAAACAAACTACTGCAGTTAGCACTCTTTGTACCTGGGTTAACTTGTAGAGCATAGTCAATGGTTTTTCATAATCACAAATTCCTACATTTAAAAAAAATGAAATTGTGATAACTAGGTACCTACTTTCTTACATTCATTCCCACCGATTGCCTAAATTGTAGCTTTGTAGGACCCTTTGTAATTAGAAAGGGTCCTACACAGCTACCATTTGAGCAATTCACTACACACTAACACTATTTCACTGCAACGTGTAGTGAATTAGTGTTATTTCGCTTTTATATATATACGCATAGGGACTTATGTCTACCACATAGTGCAGACCCTATGTCTACCTTAAAGCGATCATCATAGTGAGCGGCAATCACAGATGATTTCCAAATACATATTAACCAATTTACATTAAAGATCTTACCTTTTTCAAATGAATCGAGTCCACGCTTTATTTGCACAAAAGGACCACATAAATATTTTTCAGGATATTTGTGATTAACACCAGTTCTACTCACACCAACACTTTAACCGAAACTTAACCAACAAGAAAGATAAAAGCGTGTCTATTGATAAAACAATTCCGGAAATTACACCAATCCCTATTAATTATCAGATTATTAAAAACAAAAACTCGCGCAAAATCGATTCAAACTTAGAACAACATTGCATTTGCATTGCAACCGTTATTCTATTTACTGGTACATAACAAAAAGGTTTCAACAAAACAATTTCCAAGTATTGTGGAGCTGTTGGTCTCTTTGTCACTAAATGAATCATGGTATCTTCAACGTTATCACTGATACCTGATACGGGGCGTTGTTTGTCGTTGATAAGCGCTCGCAAATACTATGTGATCAAATATGTGGTATTGTAGGTCAAGGTGGATCGATCCGTGTCGATGTTTATTGGGAAAATGTTTTGGATTATTAAGAAAAAATGATTTGTGATTTCAAGGGCAAATACTTACTTGTATATTACTTATTTATTTTCGCAACCAACTTGCCTAGAATTAAGTAATTTCATCTATACGGAGTGGCAGGGCAATCGACGCGCAACGTGTTACCATAACTTCAGACGGTACCTACATGATTCTGGACATTAATCGTAGGTTATCGAAATATGTTTTCTATTTGTTTGCTGTTGATCATCTGCGTAGTCAACTAAGTGCAGCCGGATGCAGCTGTAAACCTGTACTTTACATCGAGCAACTGCTTACCTGACCTCTACAATCCAGTTACTGGGTAATACGATACCTACGAGTAGGTACCCCTTGGTAAGAATGGATATCACACTTTCGAGTTTCTGGTAACGACGCATTTATCAAAAAAGCATATTATAAAGACAACGTTGAAGACAGGGAAGTTCGGCATTAATTCCTTCTGCACATGGGAGGAAACCTCGTTTGTATTCAAAATTGCAACCTTCACCTCGAAAATATAACTTGGATTACGTAAATTATACGAAAGTAATTTTTTTATTTGTCTTGAGAACCCATAGGACCTCGAAGCCCACCAGTTTTCAGCTTTTATTTATCAAGTGCTATGAGATATGAATCAAAACATTACAAGTTATAATAAAAATGATAAAATCAAATAAATAAACAATGTTTCAATTATTTTCCTACCAGCCTTAGATAAAATAATCTTAATATTATGTGTAATTTACTTAAAAACTGGTAATTTAGACAATGCCGTGTTTACATAACGACTAAAATTACTCATTGTAGTGGGTGGGTACATTTTAATCGGCATTTGGACCTAAGTTAATTAATGTATCTGCATAGATTTTTTTAAGGCTTTATTTTCGTATTAAAATAGGTAAGTACGTACTGAAATTATTTCCCGCTGTCCCTGAATGTAGAATAAATAAATAAATAACAATCTTTGGCTCTCCCGCGTGGATGTCAAGTTATTGCGTAAAAAAGTAGTCTATGTCCTTCTCCATACACCACGCTATATCACTGCCAAATTTCATGACGATCGGTTCAGCGGTTTAGGCGTGAAATCATAACAGACAGACAGACAGAAAGAGTTATTTTCGCATTTATATGTAATAATAATAGTTGTAGGGATTTTTTGAGGTAGGTATTTTGTTTTATCTGGTAATGTTCAGAACAAACAATTCTTAACAGTTAATGGTACATAACATCACACCTGTAATCCCCGAAGGGTGGTGTACCTAATAGTACCTACACCCACATTTCGCCAGTTGTGTTTACATAATCAGATAGTGTCCCCACTGCTGGGACACGGGCCTCCTCTTGGTAAGAACGTACAACACGCGGGCCCACGGCGGTAGTTGACAGATGTAACATGTCTTCGGATTTTTAGTTCTAGGTTAGATCGGTTTCCTCACTATGTTTTCCTTCACCGTTTCGAGAGCAGTGGTGATGAAATAATTTACACAAAGTGGCTGCCTGGGTTCGAAACCTAGGACTTAAAACTCATAAGTCACGGCCTTTACCACTGGGCCACCATTGCTCTCAAAGGTATTATTAGTTATATTTTAGTCCCATGTGATATGGGCGACCCACAAAATATTGTAATAGGCTAGTGACACCACCAACTGTGAATGTACTTTTTATAAACTGTCAAAACGCTACTTTGCTAAAGATTATTAAAATCTAACACAATTTGAAAGCGTCAACAAAGTGGTCATAGCTGGTCCACTTACTTTAATTTTTTTTTTTCAACATGTTGCACCCTATGGATTTTAATGAAACTTGACATGCTGTTAGGCAAGGTGTAGACAGTTATTATATTTTTTTTCAAAGTGGTAATTCAATTCGAAATGATAGAATTCAATAAAAAATATATTTTTTTGCGTTTTATTTTTATTATTTTTATTTAGATTTGGTTCATGGAAATTTATATAAAATAAACTGTAAAGTGTACTGTAAACACTGGAATTTGTTTCATTTTTCTAGCTTTAAAACCAACAGAGATATATCACTTTGAAAAAAGTCGCCTCCGGACACTTTTTTTAAATAGCTCCTCAATTAACTAAGATACAGAGCTAATGGTGCCGATTCTGTTGTCACAAAATTAAACTAGACTAAAAATCACCAAAATTTAGTTTATTCCTGTCAAACGACGATTTCCTATTCTGAAATTGACTAAAGTGACACAACTTAACTATATTTTAGCATAACAGACAGACAGACAGAAAGAGTTATTTTCGCATTTATATGTAATAATAGTTGTAGGGATTTTTTGAGGTAGGTATTTTGTTTTATCTGGTAATGTTCAGAACAAACAATTCTTAACAGTTAATGGTACATAACATCACACCTGTAATCCCCGAAGGGTGGTGTACCTAATAGTACCTACACCCACATTTCGCCAGTTGTGTTTACATAATCAGATAGTGTCCCCACTGCTGGGACACGGGCCTCCTCTTGGTAAGAACGTACAACACGCGGGCCCACGGCGGTAGTTGACAGATGTAACATGTCTTCGGATTTTTAGTTCTAGGTTAGATCGGTTTCCTCACTATGTTTTCCTTCACCGTTTCGAGAGCAGTGGTGATGAAATAATTTACACAAAGTGGCTGCCTGGGTTCGAAACCTAGGACTTAAAACTCATAAGTCACGGCCTTTACCACTGGGCCACCATTGCTCTCAAAGGTATTATTAGTTATATTTTAGTCCCATGTGATATGGGCGACCCAATTGCCATCAACCGGGTACAACTAGACTCAGACGGGTTGCTATTGAGAAGTTCCTGAATGAAAACCCCGATAGCACTTTTCACGATCCGGGTATCGAACCCAGAACCTCATACTCAGCAGCAGCGCTTGTGATCACTATAGTACGAGATCCCAAAGCTTTCTGACATAACTTATTTTCACTAAGATGAAACCTTAGGTTCTGAGTAGTGGTCTCATGTACTTTTAATGCCTGCGTGTTTGTGGAGTTCGCTCAGTGACACCTGGGCAGGTATCAGGTGAGAAAGTTACCTAAAATTATGTGTTGAAAAAACTGCTGTTCCATACATTTGACCGCGTAGGTATTGCACTTTTCTATGAAAAATTTCTGCCCTGGGGGGTTTAGAATGATTATGCTTACAGTAATCATCAATACACACGTGTATCATACGACGTTTTTCAACACACTTGTGAAGAAAATAATACTAAAAAATAATTTTGTGTTTGTAGTTTTTAGGTAGTAAACTTTCCATAACGTTAAGGGCTGCACATCTTATATTGGGCGGTGTTACAACATAAATCATTTTCTTCATAACTAGTACTTGTAGTAATTTTAATGAATAAATAACTATAATTTCAACAGTGAAAACGAGATGTGATTTTTTTTGCCAATGGCGGGAAAAATTAATCAGTTTTCCAATGCGCGCGCATCTAACAATGGCGATCGGCCTTATATTAAGGCCGCATTCCAAATTAGAAAAATAGCGCTGTGAGCGCTCACATCGATATTTTGCGTTTCGAGTTAGATATCACGATTCTGACAGCTAAGAACCGTCATTTTTGTCATCAATACGGAACGCTCGTGATCGCGATAAAAGTGTTCACAAAAATAAATCTAAGTTAACTAAAGATTCGATGCGACTGAAAACAAAACAGCACAACTGTCATTTTTGACAAGATGGCGCATGTCATGACGTCATCTATGACGATTCGTGGGACGTCGTTGGGTGTGAGCGCGCTCAAATCGATATTATTGTAACTCGGAACGTGGCTTAAAAGAATGAGGTTTCTTTTTTTTGGCTTTAGGTTTTTAGTCACGTACAAAATGGGGAATTAAAATTGGGACAACAAAAGTTATATTTGAGTGAAAGTTTTATTTATTAAAAACGTACAAGTTGAAATTATCTATTTAAATACGAAGTTGCATGAAATGAGCAAGCAATAGGTACAGACGCCAGCACATCAAGCTACTCCAATCTGTCAAATTTATTTAATAGATTTTCAACTTTATACCGTAAGCATAAGGTTCATGTTCAATTGGGAAAATTTGACAGTTTCGGGTAAGTTGACCTGCTGGCGTCTGTACATTAATTTATTTGTACTATTGAACACGACCTTTTTTGTACCTATCGAAACTTTTTAAGAACAAAGCAACTCAACCAATAAAAAAAAACGTATAACTCACTAGTGAATAATAGTAATGAAAAAGTCACAGTTTGTTAATAGGTGTCATTATGTGCCTAATTGCGGTGAAATTTGAGCCATTTTATGAGCAAGTGTGTTGAAAATATAATAATACCGCGCAACTATAGAATAATACGTGATCGGCGTCCTGTGAAATGAGCGGCATCACGATTTGAGTACGTGATCGGCGTCAAAATGGTTCATATATTTTTTGTAGAGCTTTAAAGCGTCTGACAACAGTTCCGGCCCATGGAAATCGTCTGATACTTTTGATATTTCTTCAGAGTAATATTCTACAATATATATATATAAAATGCAGCCATGTGAAAATAAGTAAAGTAACAATTTTAGGTAATCTTCTCACCTGGTACCTGCCCAGGTGTCACTGAGCGAACTCCACAAACACGCAGGTTTTATAAATAAGTACATGAGGCCACTACTCAGAACATAAGGTGTCATCTTTGTCAAAACAAGTTATGTCAGAAAGCTTTGGGATCTTGGACTACTACACCATCGAGGTGAATTGCTTACTTATCCTATCCTACTAATATTATGAATGTGAAAGTTAGAGAAGATGTTTGGATGTTTATTACTCAATTAGGCAAAAATGGCTGAACGGATTTGGATAAAATTTGGCACACAGATAGTTTATAACCTGGATTAACACATCGGATAGTTTTCATGCCGGTAGTACGTTCCCGTTTTCAACCTCCAAGCGGGCGGGCGAAGCCGCGGGCAACAGCTAGTGAATTATATTTTGTCTAAAATAAATCATGCGTATCCAAGGACCAAGTTTTTAAAGACCGCGGTGTCAATTAATTGCGCCATTATTTCACAATTAAAAGTTTTAATGGTTATTTAATGCATAGACCTGTTGTGAAAATACGATAACTTTGACCTTACTGTAAGTAAACAAGACAAATAGGTATTATAGTATTATCGCAAACGAGCCCATTTTCTTTGATAAAAAAAAAAAACTTGCAAATATTTCGTTGGCGCAATCTTGAATTTTGATTTTTACCCCATTCTCGGTGTCGGCAGCCTTGAAAATAACTCCCATGTCGATTGTTTTTTTTTTGTATTGTCACTAAAAAAGGTACAATATAATAAAAAACTAGATAAGTACGAAATTTTTTCTATTATTTTTTTTAGTATTTTCTACATTACTTTTAATTAAAAGTCGAATAATAATAATAATGAAAATTAATGGGTTTTTTTTTGTTTATTAATAAATATAAATCATCGTCATCCTAGCCTAGCCTTTTCCCAACTATGTTGGGGTCGCCCTGAGGACACGGTGGAGGTCTGCCCGGCTTGGGTGGAGCACCAACGTGTCCTCGTGGAGGCGATCGGCGGCGGCGGTCACTCGCGTCCGGCCCTGGTCCAGGCCATGGTACGGAGCGAGAGCGCATGGGTAACCGTCACCTCCTTCAGCGAAGCAGTAAGGCTCGCGAAGAGAGAGGAGGCGCACGTGAAGGAGAGGCAGTATATACGTCCTCACGGCCCTAGCCTCGACACGAAACGCCCTAGGCGTCGGGAATCCTAGGCTGATTCCCGGCCACCGTAGGCGTGGTCTTGCGGACGGCGAGTTATGGGTAGCTTGCTGTCCGGTAAGGACCAAGCCCAGGTCGACGGCGCGTTGTGTTTCACGCGCGCCTCATTTATAGATGTCAGCACAAACCGATGGGGCCCGTAAAGGCCGATGCCTGCCGGGAGTGCGGGTTGTTTGAAAGAGATACCGAGGCCCCTGCCACACAGGCTACTCAGGGAACACGGGTGGGTTTTAGTCAGTTAAAGTCTGACACGCCCTCCTGCTCCAACCAGAGCGGGAGAAGTTATGTGATGATCTCCCAGCCAAAAAAAAAAAAATGTCAGCTTCCAGTCTAACCAGATGCAGCTGAATACCAGTATTTTACATGGACCGACTGCGTGTCTGACCTCCACAATATTAAAAATCAGGTACAATATTAAAAAACAGCAAAGAAAAGTACTATTACTTTTCTTTGATTTTACTTGGTAACCAAAGTATAAATAAGTACTTCTGATCAGAATTTTTAACATGGCAATACTACCATTTTACAATGTATACTCTGTGGCATACTCTGTTGATCAATGACCAAAGAGTATAATAATAAACTGTCGGTGATTCATAATCTATACACATTCGTTTAGTACGATACTAACATTTGTGCCACACACAAAGAATTCTGTATCTTTTATAACAAAAACTTCGTGAATTATTGAGTGCTCGCTTTTTATCTTAGAGGATAATAATATTGGACGACTGACTGTGATAACCGCGAATACGGTATAATCTGTAATAGTAGGAGTACAATAAGTAGGTATACCTCTGTGACTGTTATATTATAATTAATATAAATAAGGAAAGTATTAAAAAGTTTCATGAACAAAATACTGTTAAGGTAGTTTATGCCAAGGATTCTCCTTATCATTTTAAACGTCTGTGTTCCCCGAGACATTACGTCACAATCTTCGCCTCATGAATAAACAAGTTATAAATAGGTCGGAGAGTAGCTGTCTTCGTATTTTTTAGGTATAAAGTTTATAGTAAAATCTCTTTGGCTGTACTGTTTGTGTCTGGCTGGTTTTGCCATTAAATAGATGACATTCTAAAAATAAAAGTAAATACGATTTCCCGCCATTTTTCAATTGTTCCCACCAAAATTCGATACATTTAGAAGTTTTATGACAAAAAAGATGCAAAAAAGGGAAAAATGCGACACAACTGGACATAAGCTGCAGAAAAATTGTGACGTTTATGAACTTGACGCAGTTTCTGGTAGCACAACATTGGTTCAAGCGTTATTAGTCCAGACATTTCAATGATGTTCGCTCTGGTAGGTGAGATCAGTATCAGGATACAAAGATAAAGATCATTTTATTTTGCAAATATGGGTATAGCAGATAACAAAAAGGATTACAAGATCAGCCATATTATACCATGTAGGCATACAAAAGGTACACAAAAAATATTATAAAAAATACATACTAAACTACAATTTTTTTTTCGTTAAGGTGCTCACTTAAATTATAATAACATTTCCCCACTAAAAACCTTCGTAGTGATTTTTAACAAAGAAAGCGGCAGCTCTTTCCAACTCTTGGGTATTTTGTTAAATTTTACTGGAGCCATGCAGTAGACACTTTTGCCCATAAGCGCTGTCTTGGCTGACTGTCCGTGAATTGCGAAAAAACGTAAAAAAAATGAATTACTTACGCAAGCTAACTTAGTGCATCCCCTTTAACCATATAAGACAAGTTACGAAAAATACGAAGTAAACATATTTTTGCAGATCAGTAATCATCAGCAGCTGAAGACATGTAACTTGAACAAGTTCATTCTGATAAGGAGGCTCGAAGGAGAGACGTGACATGCAATGGGATTCATTGTTAAACAACCGATAGGAAAAAGAAAACGGTGACTTTAATTCTTTCATTACTTGGATATCGTGTGACAAAACACAAGCATTTACCATCAAACCGTGGATTTTAAAATGTATAACAAGCGTGCAGGTACGTCGGGCATCCAGGGACAGCTATACGAGACTAAACTAATTAGTCTAATATATTTTAGAATGATACATGACGACAAAGTTGAACAGTTTAGTTTGGCCACCAATAGAGACGACATAGGTGCCTTCGATGATATATGTTTTAAAGCAAAAATAAAGGGGTTTAAAAAACTAGTCGCTGTTTTTATTCAAGCCAAGCACAGAGAGAATGATAAACTTCTAACGTTTACTAGTAAAACTGATTTGGCCAAATATTTTGATAGTTACTTGGAAATTAGACGCGCTTTTGAACCAAGGAGTAAAGATGTGATTTTTGGAGGAAAGTTTGAAGAAACTGAATGCTTTTTCATTATGTATACTACAGCGAAGGACGATCCCAATAACAAAACATACGAAGGTGATTTTGCTGACTATTTGAACGAACTCATAGGAACGGGAGGTTCTTGCAAACAACCATCATACACAGATGAAGGCTTGGACTTTTTATGTAAAATAGTAATGAAAGAACAAATCACTACACTCGCTGAACAATTCGCGAAGTTTATTTGTGATGAATCTGATAGCATAATGTCGATGAACAATGATCTTATATTGCGCTATCATGTCATTCTAGCCCACAATGTTTTTCACGTTTCTGAAATACAACCTGAAGGACATCGGATTGCCAGCTTTAGACAAGACTTCTTTACAACCAATGAAGAATTTCTAGAGCTGTTCAAAAATATATTATGCTTAGAGGTTCTCAAAAAACGGAAGTCAAAAGTTACTGATGTACAGCGTTTAATATTAGAGTTCCTTAGCGAACCGTCTGAAGTAACGATACTAAGTAAACTGATAGGAAGTGTTTTTAATTATAAAAACGAAAAGCTTGAGTTTATTAGCAAATCGATGACAGATGATCTAAAGCGACAGCTCGACAAAGCAGATGTCCCTCAATCGACTGTTTATGAAGCAGCGGAATTGGCTGCTAAAGAGTATTTACTGTCTCTGGAGCTGAAGCTTAAAGTCCCAGCTTTCTTTGGCAACAAAGATTTAGCAATAAGAGGCAAAGATGAGAAAATTGAAAAGAGATTAGACCACTTAACGACAAAACTCAAAGAAATATTAGATAAATCGAATCCTAATTATATCGTCACTATAGATGAGAGAGAGGGAGATGGATTTCTTCAGTTAAATGGAGGCATAGCTTCTGCTGTTGGCAACATGCTTGTTTATGATGAAAGTTCAAAACTGTTGAAGTTTACAGACAACTGTGAATCACTAAGCAATCTTGCCAAAACATGGTATGAACAATTGAAAAGTAAAATAAAAAATTTGCACGAATATAAATTGGATGTAAAAGTCAAAAAGTTTCCAAAACTTTCATTCGAACGAGGAGAATACGACGTTAGTTTAGTGAGAGATTTCTATGACAAATTACTATTTTTCACTAACCAGGCTGGTCAGAATGTTGTAGAAGAAATTTTGAGAGGAGAAATAGAAGATTACCCTTGCAGTGACGTAAACAACTTTAGAGTTCGATCTGACGTGATATTTCTAAAATATCATGATGAAATACAAAAACTGTGGATGACGCCTAAGGTGGGAACATATCTCACAAAGAAAAGCAAAATATATGAGAAAGCAGTAACTAATGCCATGAGTGAGCCATTAATGGGTGTTTTAAACATAATGTATAAGATTAAATGTAGAGACTATAAATTTAATGAAAACGCTTTAAAACGATTCAAGTTGCATGGCCAAATTATAGGAACTATTATTGCTACAGAAAGTTGTGAATTAACAGTTGGTAAGGTGGAACAATTTCTAGGAAATAAAAACCAGGTTGTATTAGACTTAGAGGACATTTTCAATCTGCCCTTGAAGAACCACAACAGTTTATGTAAAGAATTAAAAGACACGAAGGAAATGATAATTATTATTGTTTGCCATAATTTTCAAGATCCTAAAAATGTAAAAAGTAAAAGGCTTGAAAATATCGCGAAAGCTGTTGAAGGCAAGCAAGTAATAGTCATTACGAACAAGACTTCAGTTGACATCATGACTCAATATTTCTCACGGGCAAGTAAAGTATTGAACGATGAAAGAAGTGTATTTACCGACTTGATTGTTGAATCGCAAAAGAAGTTCTTAGCGACTTCTACAATAAAACTTCAAGGTGAAGACTTAAGCTTAGATATAATCGGAGAGGATGAGTCTGTGCACATTATTGACGAAGATGTTTTTAATAAACTTATCAATAACAAAACTATCGAAATAGGTGATACAGCTATTTACAATAATTACGAAAATCAGTTCTATATTGACAGACGGGTCAGTCGCACCAAAAAACAAAAACAAAATAAGTTCGACGATGTCAAAGACAAGGTTTTACAAACGTTTTATGATTTAGAACACGACATTGTACTTATAACAGGAGATGCGGGAATGGGTAAGTCAACTCTACTTACTCATTTGTCACTTAAGACAAAAGAACAAGATCCTGCAGTTTGGATTGTAAGAATAAACTTACCAGAGCACGGGAAAAAGGTCGGAGATCACAATGATTGGGAGGGAGACAATGCTTATAATACATTGGAAAGCTTAACATTTATGTGTCAAACTGCACTCATCTCTTCACCCGCTGATGAACTAATAATAGAATTGGAAGAATCACCGAATGGAAATGTTTCCGTAAATAAATGTTCTGGTGCTAAATCGACAGTATTTGAGTTGAAAATGTTCCTACATTTTTATAACAGAGGAAAACTGATATTTCTCTTCGATGGCTTTGAAATTGTTATGCCGTTTAAAGATGAAGTATTATCATTACTGGACTCCGTGGAGAGTTATCCTCGTAAGCAAAAAATATGGATCACAAGCAGGCCATTTCATCCCTATAAATCTGATTTAGAAGAAGACTTTGGACCAGCGTACGAGCTAGAAAACTTTTCTCGCCTTGAACAAGACACATGCTTAAACACATTTTGGAAGTTCAAGATACAATTCAAGAATCTTTATTTTAAAGAAACCCTGAAAATTGATTATTTTTTAGATTACGTGCACAGTCTTTTTGAGCAGAACGACAGACAAAACGAATTCTTGAGAGGATACGTGCTGTTTTTGGAATTTTTAAAAATGGAGTCCTTGGATGCTGGCATTGATTTTCACTATGATGAATATTATAATGATTTTATGATGAAGTTTGGCCTTTGTCATAGCACAATCTCAAGTTTTCCAGACGGTACCACGCCGCGGCATCTGAACGCAGCAGCAGAAATGTTCAAAAATGTATTTTTCTTCTTCTTGAAGCTTGACCTATTGTAATTTGTTAATAAATATTTAATTAAAAGGATGTAGTAAAAATAATTGCGGATGTTCTCTCCGTTACTGGCAAATGGGAAAATTTACATCCGCCGGATATAGGCACCAGCAGAAGTTTTCTTAGCCCGCGCGAAACCGACGGAGGCCGCATACCCCCGGTTATGTTCGGAGCTAGGATAGTCTTTAGAGCACGATTTTAAGATGCCACTTTTTACAATGAGCTTGGGAGTGGTTTAATTTCAGAGAAATTTCGTCATAATATTTTTTTCAAGGAGTTTCCAAAACCTGGTTCCTCCTTGTGTTTCCTTCACATAATATAGGTAGGTACAGGGTGGTGGACATGACGCGCAAATTGTAACTGTGAAGTCAGCACATAATTGTAGACCCTCTAGCGATCCTGTCCCTATATCCCCTGTGGTCCCTGCCTACCTGCAAAAAAGCAAATCCTGAATGATAAATGATAAATGATCAAGTAGCTCATTTGTCAAATTATGATAAGTAGGTTAGAACTTATGAGGGAACAGATGAATATACATAAATACCCAAGATACCCACATACATACATACCGGTCAAAATCATAACCCTCCTTTAAACTTCTCCGTAGTCGGGTAAAAACAAACTACGACGATAACCATTGAAGCTTAAGGGTACACTGGGCTCGAACTCACTGGCGGGCCTGGCTAAAAAGCACGCTGTGTCACCAGGCTTCGTCTCCGACAGAGGTAGTATCAGTGATGAGTAGTTAGACGCTAGTCTACACGCACAACATTATTAAGTGAGCTGCAGGATCAGTTAAAGTAACACAGGCGCGTAAAAAATTAAGAAAGGTCCTTCGGAAGATCGAGTTTTCTGATAAAACCCCTGCATAAATCAATGACCAATTAAGTTTATTGAATTTTTAGACAGTTGAGCTTTGTCGGTACCGACTTGGTTTTCGAGATTTTACACTCCTTTTATTACTTAAACACGCCCAAAGTTAGGTTTAAATTAGCAAGAAAAACGAATCTTTGTTGGCTCATAACTTTTCAATGGCTTCTTATTTTAGTATTCTGTTTCGTACAGACAATATTAATAATGCGACAAAACCATAGCATGTTTAATTTTTGATGTACATAGTCAAACAGCGGAGTAAAACCCTCCCGAAGTTTGTATAGAAAAATGGATTATTCTTTTCCAGATTGTCTGTAATTTGAACATAATACACAGTAAACCACTCTGCCCAGCCCATTGGAGAATGCAGGCGTGATATTATAATTATAAAGAATCAAATTTCTGCAACTTTTTCGCGTAGCTGTCTTTTCGCGCAAGTCTCCAATCACGCAAAAGTCTTTTCGCGCAAGTGTCTTTCGCGGAAATGTCTTTCGCGTAAGTCTACCAATCCCAGTTCAACAGTAGCACTTTGTTTCATTCGACTTTCAATAAGAATGAAGCGACATGCTGTAGATTACCGACCACTAGATGGCGTTACTGGTCGGTAAAAGAAATCTAACAGTAGTCAGTTAACTTGAGTATATGTAAGGAATTTAATGTGTCGGTTTGACAGCTTTCTTATAGAAAATATGCCAAACTGTCAGATTTATTCTTCAGATAAAAATTATCTGACAGTTGGAAAATCACCCATAAAAGCAATATTAAAGTAAGTCATGCATCATGGTACACACGGCTACACATCAAGCTATACATTTCCAGTATAAGCTGATCTCGCATTGTATAGGATTTCCGTACAATGCGAGATCAGTGTAAACTGGAAATGTAAAGCTTGATGTGTAGCCGTGTGTACAAGAGCGTAACATAGGCACGCGTAACACATTTTAAATAAATGGTGCAAATTATCATAACATCACGCCTATAATCACCATAGGTTTTGGCAGTGCTGTAGGCTGTCTAAGAGCTGTATAGCCCACATTTCGTCAGTTATGTTTAAGTCCTATGTAATAGGGCGCGGGCTTATTGCCATCAACTGGGCACAAATCCAGACGACGGGCTGCTACTGTGAAATTTCAGATAGAAAACCTCAACAACACTTAGCCTGTTCTGGGTATCGAACCCAGGAGCTTAGCAGTCGCGCTTGCGACAACTAGCCCAAGGAACCTGGCAAATCATACATATACTAAAGGCTCAACTAAAGGTTATCTAGACGTTTCCTTTCTTTACTTTCATACAAAATCAGCCTACTCATAATGTTCCCACTATTGGGACACAGGTCTCTCCGTAGGAGGAAGCGGGCCGTAATCCACCACGCGGGCCCAGTGCGGGTTGGTAGATGTCACATGTCTTTGAATTCTTGGTTCTAGGACATGCCGGTATCCTCACGATGTTTTCCTTCACCGTTTTGAGAGCAGTGGTGATGAAATAATTTACACAAAGTAAAGTGCCTGCCTGGGTTCCAACCAACGACCTACATTTCGTGAGTCACAGCCGTTTCCACTGGCCCAGCACTGCTCTTTCCATTCATGAACCCTACTAATTACCTCCTAGGAGTTTTGGGCTTCAACTCGTTGGAGGTTAAACGAGACCTTCTTCAGCTCTCAGTAGCCTGCAAAACTCTTAGAGGACGCGTCGACAGTCCCGAATTCCTCAATCCGTACGACTATTTGTTCCCGTTAAATACATCGGTCGTCAAAGCTGTCGGTGCAATCTGTTTGCGCCGCCATTCTGTTTGCTGATGAGTGGAGCAGAATTATGCGTGTATGTGTAATTTTTTGCGAAAGTATGCCAGGATTGTCTTCTATTAAATGTTAGTATTTGAAATATTTTTGTTTACTATACCTGTTACAATCTCTATGTTAATTAATGTAATTTGTGTTACCGTTTTAATTAACAATAAACAATCAACAATCTAAATAAGCTTAGATTCACATGACCAGGACGAACCTTACCAACCAACAAAATTCAACAAGTAGCCACTATTAGCTCGATGAAGCGATATAGGCAAACTGTTAACATTGTATAACGTACAAAATAACACTTCTTGCATATTAACCAACCATTGCACAACTTCATTGATACGAGCGGCTTTTTGCAAGCGGCCCTTAGCCCCATGGCTTAGCCGTGAAAGTATGCGGTCCACGGTCGACCGGTTCGATTCCGTGCAGTATTACCTAACTTAGCCGAAGAGCGTATTGTTCTGCTGAGTCCCTTACGTAACAGCGTGATGGTATGGGTCGATTTGATATGATTATTATCGTTACCCAGACGTATTGGTAGACCGGCTTTGATAAAAATGGAGTGTTTCATTTCCTTGAACAAACGTCATCTTAATCGCCTAAATTATAACTTAATTCGTTTAGTGGTTGAGCAATCATAGGTCGCGGGTGCAATTTCGGGCACGAATTCTTGGTATATGTGTATGCGAGATTTTTGTCTGAGGCATATAATAGGTATTTAATCATAGTCTTTATAATTTAATCAACAAAAATAATAGGCCTCGCCCAGGCTGCGCCACAACACTCTGGCCTCCACCTTCTACATCCAGTCTGTTCTAGTCACCTTTTTAAGGTCGTCGGTCCATCTAGCTGGGGGTAGTCCACTATTCTTGCAGATAAGCGGTCTCCACTCCAGGACTCGCCTGCTCCACCAGCCAAAGATAGGTCTTCCTACAAATATAACTAGCTCACTGCTACTTCAATTTACTTCCTCTGTAAGCTATGTTGGGATAATAACATAACATTTCTAATTTATACTTCAAAGCAATTCCGAGCATAGCCCGCTCCATAGCGCGCTGAGCGACCTTAAATTTGTGGAGCAGTACAACTGTCAGTGTCCACGTTGCGTACCGTATGTCATAACGGGTAAAACGCCCTGGAAGAAGACCATTCTTTCTGAATAGGAACAGTTTATTCAAAACATAATTTATGTATTAAAACTTTATGTAATGCAGAAGTAAAAAAATACTGTACAAAGGCGGACTTATTGCCGGAAGCATATTTCTACCAGTCAACCATATGGAGACGCGGAGCCAAAACATGACAGGTGCAACATACGGGATAGATAGATAGATCGGGAACAACTATAATATACAAGAACAACTAGGTACTAATACATAGACACTTAAATACGTATATAAGTATTTATGTCATCATCTGCCTAGCCATTCCCCAACTACGTTGGGGTCGGCTTCCAGTCTAACCGGATGCAGCTGAATACCAGTATTTTACATGTAGCGGAACCGGAAATCTGACCTGTAATGGATGGTCACCCATCCACGAACTAACCGCGGCAAGCGTAACTTAACCTTCAATCAACCCGTGTGGCTATTATTTTTTAGCCACACCCCCTCATATTATATGTATTATGTATTAACAATTGGGCTCCTCGCCTTCTATTTTGTATAAACTATAATTGATGACACAAACATGTTAATAGTCAATCAATAAATAAATATATTTGCTGGCGATTCTTGAACAAAAGTTCAAAAGGTTAATCATGAATAAATGATGGCACCATTCAAGAGCACGAATGACATCATAATAATTATGTATTAAGGTTTAAAGACCTCACAGGAGTGTGTAAACTTTTGAGTATGTAAGTCGTCGCCGATAGTCTAGTGGTCGCAATCGCTACTGCTGAGCATGGCATTCTGGGTTGAATTCCGAGGTCCGGCAGGGTTATTGTTGTCAGCCCTAAGTCCTGGATCTGTGCCCAATTGATGGCAATAGGCTCGCCCTTACATGGGACTTAAACATAACTGGCGAAATGATCGAAATGAAAAATTATTGAAATAAATAGCAAGTTCAAAAACTAAAAAAACCGATTACGTACTGAGAAACAACGTTCTATAAAGTATGAAAAAAGAGAAAAAATCTCATCGGAAAGCCACCGTCGTATGCCACCTAAACAATACATTCTAACAGTGGTAAGCGATCATAACCTTTAAGGCAAAGTGGCATACGACCACGGCTTGCAGATCAGAATGTTTTCTTGTTACATACTTTATAGAACGTGATTTTTCAGTAGTCGGGTTTTTAGTATTTGTTACAGAATATAGTTTGGCAGTAAGCAGTTATTTAACTTCAAGTTTCTGCCTAAAATATAGACTTGACTGTGGAGACTATGGACTCCAGCCATCACTACGCCTAGGTACCAACTAAATCATTTAATTGCAAACAACTACACTGAAAAACCGAATAGGTTGAATTCCATAATGTTGATTTCATGTAAGTTGCGTTAACCTAATATTATGTATAAACAACTATTATATGACATTTATTTCTACAAAAATAAAATTGTTAAAAATTAATAGGTTAAACCAACCACTAAAAGAGGTTAAAACGACACAATATTCGAATCTAAAAGTAAGACTAACTGATAATAATAGTCAAGTCAACATATTAACGAAGTAGAGTCAACAAAACAACTAAGTTAAATATATATAATCAGCAACTATTTTTATTTTGTTAATTCAACAAATCATGTCGGTAGGTGCTATATTAACCTAAAATAAAGGTTGAAAAAAGGTAAAAACAACCTATTCGGTTTTTCAGTGTAAGTAGCGACATTGTACAAGCCTATTCATATGCCTGCCGAATGACATTACCTTATTATAGGGTTTGTGTAATATTTAAGCAATGCGGTATATCATAATGTTCTTACTCAAATACGAAATACTCTAAGTCTTGGGTACTTTGTCGGTCGGAGGTCACGCCGGTGGCCGACTCATTGCAGATGTCCTAATGTTTGTTGAACTCGCACAGAGCTCTGCTCTGACCGACCAATGGATGGTATGAATTGAGTTTGTGTTGTAGGTTTAAATTAAGGTGAAGGCGTTAAGTATTACTTACTTTGCTTGGATTTGCTGTTTTATCTTGGGAATTGAAGTTATTATTTATGTATTTTTTTAAACTAATATAAAATTTGTTCTAATCCATACCTATCATTACATACATAGTATAAAACAAAGTCACTTTTCGTGTTTGTACGCTTAGAACCTTTAAACTACTTCGGATTTTGATGCGATTTTCATCAAGAGATAGAGTGATTCAAGAAGAAGGTTCATATGTATAATACACCGACCTCCACGCGGGTGAAGCCGCTGGCAAAAGCTAACAGTGGTATAAATGTAAAAGTAACTCTGTGTCTCCGTCTCTAAAACCACGTTTGCAAGAATATCGCGACGAGGATTTCATCACTCACTGGATTTTCAACACTCGGTCTTGAAATCGAGCATTGAAAATCCAACAGAGTGCATCTCAGCGAGTCAAAAACATAGTCTACTGTTCAATTTTCAACTCTCGGCGTTAAGGAGTGCGTTGAAGATCCAGTACGCGAAAAGATCCCGCTCCGCCGCCACGATATCTTTTCGTCCGGGTGAATATGGATTTTACATTTGACACCTTGGTGGAAGTGCCTGGGTAGCCCACGAAATTCAAAATTTCTTGAGGTTTTACCAATTTGCCGGTTGCCGGTCAGTGTTAGGGACGAACAACGATTTTGTATAGATTCCGTCCAGCTTTCCGGGGCTGAAAGGATGCGTACGCATCACATACAAAATCGCTATTTTCTATGGACAAAAGCTGAACAGAGCTGAACAAGTGTTAGGAGTCCCTAAGGGATCAAATATGATTCACGATCGTAAAGGCTTCTTCAAACAGACGCGATGCAACAGCGCTACGCGACACTTGTAGAATCATGAAGTTTTCATAGAAATTGTTCTACGAGTGTCGCACCTGCTGGAAGAAGCTTTAACACGTATGTATTTACTAGAACCAAAAATGTAAACAAATGTGACATCCACCAACTCGCACTGAGCCCGCGTGGTGGATTACGGCCCACTCCCTCTCACGGAGAGGAGGCCTGTGTCCCAGCGAATAAAAAAGTAAGTATGCATTCAAAAAAATACTTACATACAAAATTAATTAGTATGCATTCAGAAAAATACTTAAGTACATACAAAATTAATTGGCTCAATCAGGAAAAGCATTTAATTATAAGACATAAATGTCAGAGCAATTTTACGTAATAGGTAAGTTTCAATGAAATGTCAAAATTTAACACGTCTGTGTTTTTGTTTTTTATGGCCGATTCTTATAATTTACGGACCGTTAATGGTTAAAATTACGACTTTACCAATAATGAAGCAACGACCTCAAAGCTTTGCATGGTAGACTCTTCTATAAGGAAGAAGCTATCACAGGCAAAATTTGCTTACAAATCTACTTATATGCCCAGTTTGGAAATAAGAAATGTTACCACTCCGATTATAAAACAAAGGCAGATAGACCGCGCGGAACACCAAGAGTGAGGCCAAAAAACCAAATAGGTACTGATTAAAAACTCGAGTCAGTACGCCACGAAGCGTCGCATTGTATGTAACATACAATGCGACGCTTTAGTATTTGGTTTTTTGGCTTGTCTCTTGGTGTTCCGCGCGGTCTATCCGCCTTTGTTTTTTATTCTGAGTGCTACCATTGGTAAGCAAAACGATTCGTTTTTGTTCATAAGAACCAAACATTAAGAAACTTAAAAGGAACTATGTATGTACCTATTTAATAAAACAGGGATATAAGTGAGTAGAAACAAAATGAAATAATGGGTGAGAATATCGTGTCATCCTTAGGAAAAAGTGCCTTAACAATGGTCTATTGTTATTTGGATACCTATATCAAGATTCAAGTTCAAACATAAGCGATCGCCGGGATGCCTAAGATCATATAACAACAGCCACATGGGGGAACTAAAACAGCCTCCACGAGTTTGTTTTTGTTGAGTTAATGATGACGAGGGTGTGGGTTCATCCGCACAAGTACCAATAAGGTTTTCTCAATTCATAATGTACCTACTTTCTGTGTTTATCTCGGTCATCAGTAACGAAAAACGGTTCACGCACGCCCGTTTCGTAACGCTCCCGCTTACCAACGCTACATACAGGATAATTTTTTAATCAGTGCGCAAACTGTCACCATGAATTCAGCATATCGTTCTAAACCCCCTAGCGTAGAAATTTTTCGCCGGTTATACATTTTGACTACGTAGGTATTGCACTTTTGTATGAAACAGCAGATTTATTTTTGTACTAGCTTCCGCCCGCGGCTGCGCCCGCGTGGAAGTCGGTATTTATCCCGCGAGAACGTACTGCCGGGATAAAAAGTATCCTGTGTGTTAATTTATGTTATAATCTATCTGTGGGCCAAATTTCATTCAAATCCGTTCAGCCATTTTTGCGTGATTGCGTAACAAAGATCCAATCATCTTCACAAACTTTCACATTTATATGACGGACTACTTTTTTACCCATTTAGGGGTAGATTTTCAAAAAAACCTGATACACGTTATTCTTTATTCTTGGTTTTAGGTGTAAATACTGAGTTTCAAGTTAATCAGACAGCGCGTTAAAATTCTTCCATACAAACTTTGACACCCCCCAATCCCCCTTCAGGGGGTAGTTTATAAAAACAATAAAAGACCAACTTTATAATTAACTTAGATAAGTATTTGTGCCAAGTTTCAAGTTTATTAACCCAAGGAATAAGATTTTTCATACAAATAAAATCCCCCCTTTTCACCACCTTAAAGGTCGAATTTCCAAAAATCCGTTCTTAGTGCTCCCCTACATTATAGAAGGAAGCCGTGTGCAAAATTTCACGTTGCTAGTTCCAGTAGTTTCGGCTGTGCGTTGATTGGTCAGTCAGTCAGTTTCTCCTTTTATATATATATAGACTAGCTTTTGCTAGCGGCTTCGCCCGCGCAGAACTGTCATCCCTTATTTAACTCCCTTAGGGGATGAATTTCGAAAAATCCTTCCTTATTCCTTGTCTACATTATAAAGGGAACCTCTGTGCAAAATTTCAGCTTTCTAGGTCCAAGGGTTTGGGCTGGGCGTTGATGAGTCAGTCAGTCAGTCAGTCAGGACTTGTCTTTTTATTTATATAGATTATATAGATAACCGACGTTTGCGCACTGGATAAAAAATATCATGTATACCTACATTGGTTATGTTTGTAGATATTTATGTACCTGAGCACACTTTAAAGTATAGTCAGAGTCAAAAGTTCTGGTGTGCCGAATTTATTTTATATTCATTTTATTTACTACATTTTAAAACTTCCTTATTAATGACTAAATACTGCATAGAATACAATCTAAATAAAAATAAACAAGTAAGTAACCTATCTAAATGAAAATGTGTTTAAGAATCACAGGAGAAAAATTCCAACTAAAGAGTGCAGGTACAAAAAGGTTCAGTGCACGCTCTTACCCTTAGTGATTATTATTGAGCTGTAAACGAAATCCGGTTTCAAGACATTTGTTTTTTTTTTTTTTTTTGCGAAGCTCATGCGGAGTTCTTATACTAGAAAAAACAAAGACTCTTCGTTGAAGCTTTCGCAATTGAAAACTAAAGATTTTGAGTTACACAAAAAAGCTGATTTTATATAGATAGTAGGTACATTAATAAGAATCATCATCTGCCTAGCCTTTTCCCAACTATGTTGGGGTCGGCTTCCAGTCTAACCGGATGCAGCTGAATACCAGTATTTTACATGGAGCGACTGCCTATCTGACCTCCACAACCCAGTTACTGGGTAATACGATACCCCTTGGTAAGACTGGTTGTCAGATTTTCGGGCTTCTGACGACCCGTAACGACTGTCAAAGATCCACAAATGACAGCCGGGACCAACGGCTTAACGTGCTTTCCGAGGCACGGAGGGGTCTTGGTATGTAAAGATGGTCACCCATCCACGGACCAACCGCGGCAAGCGTAGCTTAACCTGGCCGATCGACCCGTGCAGCTATAGTTATTTAACCACAAGCCCCTCATTACCCCCTACATTAATAAGAATACACTACAAAAATCTTAAATTACTCATTTCATTTCAAACAAAATTTACAGTCCTTAAAAAATTACTTAAAGTCAAAGTCAAAGCATTTATTTCAATTAGGCACTTAAAAGGCACTTTTGAACGTCAACATTTACATTTAAACGGAATTGATTCTAGTCGCCCATTCCAAAATGTAGTTTCGTATGGAGAAGAACGGGCAAGAAACTCCACCGTTACTGTTTTAAAATGTTTTACATACAATTTATCATAGTACATTCATTATATAATTATATGTGAAAACGATGCACCCAGAATAAAATTACTATACCAAAAAAGGTAACAAAATGCAACTGAAGCAATAAAGATAAATTAATTCTATGATAGAAACATGGTGCTCACATATTTACAAACATTGTAAGAGTAAGTATACGATTTTCCTAGAATATTAACAAGAAATAAGTCAGTGTGTGAGTGTAAATTAATGTCATAAATATAATTATTTATATAATTTAATTAGCAACCAGTTTGATTTTGTCTAGACTCTAGATTGTCCTATGGAGCAGGACCAGCATGTTTCCAAGCATTCTTAACTTGGATATAATCCTGTAATTTATAATACGCTTGTTAACAAAGTGTACCTACTTTTAAGGGGACACTTTGCGCGGGCTCGAACTCACTGGTGGGCCTGGCTAAAAATCACGCTGTCTCACCAGGCTTCGTATCCGACAGAGATAGTATCAGTGGTGAGCAGTTAGACGCTAGTCTACACGCACAACGTTATTGAGTGAGATGCAGGAGCATTTTTGGCAAAAAAATCGCGAAAAAATTAAGAAAAGTCCTTCAGAAGATCGGGTTTTATGAAAAAACCACTGCATAAATCAATGATCAATAAAGTTTATTGAACTTATTGTTAACTAGCTGTGCCCGCGACTTCGTTCGCGTGCATGTCGGAAAACAATAATGTGTCGCTTTGACGGTGTAGGTACCACTCCTCCGATCTTCCGATCTATCCTGGTAATCTACCACAGCTTTCGAATGCAGTCCAGAGCCTAGAGACAAAACACATTACTCTTGGCGTTCACGCCAAACGGTACGCCAAAATGTATGGGAATGACATTACCTGCGGAAAGGACACGGTAATGTCATTCCCATATATTCTGGCGTAGAGTTTAGCGTGAACGTTAACAGAAAGGTGTTTTGTCTAGGCCTGCAGGCGTCTTTAGGGGTTATAATGATATTGCGACGAAGTCTCACTCAGATTTTTAAGAATAAATATAGATCAAAGCGCCTGGTCGAGGCTCATTTTATAATAAATGTGCACCTGCCGTAGGTACAGTAAAAGCTCTTTATTCGCGAGGTATACGTTCCGTAAAATACCTACCGCGAATACAAAAACCGTGACTATGGAATGGTAATTTATATGGGATTATAGGGGATACGTTCCTAAGTGACAAAAAAAAAAACAATTTAATTGAAGTTTTTGACCATATTGACTAATTGTATGAGCGTGATATGGATGCAAGCGACTCTCCAAGGCGTAAACGATCAAGCATTTCTATGCGTTAAACAGATTTTTTCGCGTCGAAAATCGTTTTTAAGTAAAAAAAAATTCCAACATTTTGCAATAAATGGAAAGATGAAACAATAGGTAAAACACGCAAAGCGGCTCGTACCAAAGGATGGAATGTCTATTAAGTCGCAGCATTTATAAATGTGGGGGAGGCCTATGTCCAGCAGTGGACGTCTTTCAGCTGAAATGATGATGATGATGATATATAAATATACTTTATGGTGATGAGGTTGGTTTCATTATGTTTGTTTACATTCTCAAAAAACTTTTTTCAAAAAAATACCAATCGACTTCCAAAAAACACTACAAAGTGCAAAATAACTTTAATTTCGGAAGTCGGTGACGTTGGATGTGTATTTTAATTATTTGTCACCGCCTTCCGAAATTAAAGTTATTTTGCACTTTGTAGTGTTTTTTGGAAGTCGGTTGTTATTTTTTTGAAAAAAGTTTTTATTTTTCACTTTTTTGTTACCTACCATACACCAATTCGAAATTTCATCATCCTTTGGGTCAAAACAATGCATACTTATTTATGTGATAGCAACATTCGCGGTTGATTTGCTGTAATTTTTTGAAGAGTTCCGTTGTCTGTTTCCGAAACGCATCATCAGATCTATATGCAGGGCCCAATCTAAGGGGGGCCAAGCCGGGCAAATGTTCAGAGCGGCAAAAATGAGCGGCGGCAAAATGTATACTTACAAACATACTTTTTGTATACTTGTTCAGAAGCCGTAGTAGACTAACGTATGTGAATATTATATAGTTAAAAGAATATCACATAATTATGGTCATACCATCTTTGATGGTGTTAGTGCAAAGGGCGGCGAATGTTATTTTTGCCCGGAGCGGCTAAATAGCTAGATCGGGCCCTGTCTATATGAAATTTCAATGGGACCATTTCGGAGTAAACCCCTTTCGAAAAAAAAAAGAATTTTGCAAATCCGTCTATATACGACGGAGTTATGCCTGAACATACATTAAAAATATAAACATGTCGAATTGATAACCTCCTTCTTTTTGAAGTCGGTTAAAAACACCGACCGCGGCGAAGGCGGCTATTGTAGATGTCAAAGGCCGAACCAATACAGCGGCGATATCATTTGACAATGTACTTTAGGCGCAGTTGTAATAAGGTCTATTTCACTTTTTTATAGTCCATCTGACGACGCGTTTACAAAGGATATTGGGTTGGATACCTATTGGAATCCTTTTTGTTATTTGTTAATATGTATGTACCGATGTACCGATTAGACCCGCAAATAAATAAATCCTTAGCCGCGGATATAGGAATTGGGTCGCATTTTTTTAATCCGCGAATAGTGAAAACGCGAATGAAGGAAGCACGAATAAGGAGCTTTTACTGTACTTACTCAATAAATCGACTGCGCGTCTGGTTGAGTGTGCTGAAGCATTATTCCACGCGGGGGCGGGCGCCTATCTCGGCCCGTACAGGCGCGTGTCTTTTAGCTTTGTTTATCAAACGTTGACCACTGAATAAAACCACAGCAGTGGGAATGCTCTGCACGGACTGCGATAGGCCTCGACAGGTAGCAGTGCAGTAACACCTGACGTCACCTGTCAGTTAACGGCCCGTGGGATCATGGCGTTATCACGATGAAGAAAGATCACGCTGTAAAGGTGGATCACGGGTCAAAATGCACCTAATATGTTACCAAGCAAGTATTCGTGCAGTCAGTAGTACCTACGGCAAAACATGCGAGCGAGCAACACTGATTTTAGCACACGGCGTAAAGACATGCTCGCTGCGAATGTTACCATTACCTACGCCCCGTAACGTCGGTCATTATCCACATTAAAAGCGCTGTTGAAAAAAAAACCAAACCAGGCAAAAAAAACTATTTAATTGTATAGCACGGGTTTTCTATGAACATAGTAAGTACGATGTTGTTGCTACGTAGTGCCATACCGCGCGCGCCCCCACCTCTCTCCCCGCTGCTGACGCAGGCAGCAGGAAGAGAGAGAGCCCGATCCCGAGGATAATGGACGTAACAGAGCGATCCTCCGCGACTCTCAGTTGCGATGCCTTTTTATTGTAAATTGTAATCAAAAATGTTTCAGTGTTTCTTTTGTTCAGCCATACATTTATTTGTAGACCAATAAATAATTATATTTAAAGAAGCGACTTTAAAATTGTCAATATTTTACTATTGTGATTTCTATTGTTCCTGTGTAGGTAATGTATCCTTTGTTGGAGATGCCAAATGGATAAATAAATACATTTTTAAACTTGTTTTAACTAAGAAAATGCTTCTCTGTAAGCGATGTTGCTCGGAAGAGCATCGACATAACTACAGTTGCCCGTGTGAAAACCTATCTATTTACTCAAATCCACCAGTAGTTATGGTCGCAATTTTGGATTTTTTTTCCTGACTTTCACCATCCGACCTCGCTTGAACCCCTCCCCACGTCGAAAACTAACATCACGAAAATTAGCACATAAGTATTTACAACTCTTTACTCCCAAAACTCCCATTATTTGAATCGAGTAGGTAATGCTGTAAACACGCATTTAAATTTAACATTATCAAATTTCGCGCGAAATCAAGTTGTCTTTGCATGTTTGCTATTCAAACCTAGATGGCGTTACTGACGCTAGAGATTAAGAATTTGGAGATGTTCCTCTAGCCGCTCTAATTTTGCTACATTATGCTAGATGGCGCTACTAAGACTTTTATCACAATTAAAAATGAGATTTCTTCCCCTCTATTTGTATTAATTTGATTGATAAAACTAATAAATATTTATCTAACATTGCATTCTAGGTATATGACTCAGAACACCACGTCAGTTAATATTATCACAACTTTTTATTTGAAATTCTTTTAGCTTTTTTGATTCGTGGGAATCAACCACCAACGGAAAGCGATTTTAGTAATCAGTATCATTACTTTTTGAAATAACACAGACACAGTAAGTAACTTAAATGAGAATGACGTGTGTTAATATTAAGTATTCGTTAGTACCGTTTCACGCCAATAGATGTCGCTAAGTGTTTCAACATTACGTAAATAAATTCTTCTTGAACACTTTAAATTATTTAGATAGGTTGACCGAAGCGATTGCGATGAAACAAAGACTAATTTAAACTCTGAGTTATAAACAATATTTGAGTATGAAAGATAACCATATTAGTTTCGTTCTTTTGACGTGATACTTGATCTATTCAACATAGAAACTGAAAAACCGAGCTACAGACAAAAATTTTGATAAGGGTTAAAATGTCATCTGTTGATTATCCCTTACCACCCCAAGCAATTATTTTCGAAATATTTTAAATGTACAGAAAAAGTTCCTTTAGAGATTTATTATATCGGGTGTAAAAAGACCCTTTCCGAAGCCGGAAGCCACATATTCTACCCATTATTTGGATCATTTTTTTCCACTAGACCATACCTGGGAATCCACTGGTTCTGAAGATATTGAAGGTCAAAGTCGCATTTTTTTTTTTACTTTTTTTTGCGTAAATGTATTCCACGTGTTATTACTAAACTTTTTTCCAAAGAAACATTACCAAAATTTTCAATTTTTCTTAACAAATAACACATTTGAAGTTACAAAAACGCAATGAACATCAAGCGCACACTACCACGCACGTCACGACTGTACGACAACAAGCGCACGATCAGTGTCACGTGGTCTTGAACGTTACAACGACCCGTGTTTGTAACAGCTGATCGGTTGTTAGTGCCTACATTTCGTAGTTACATTTGTTGAAGTTTCTGATTTCAAAGACGTTGATTATGAGTTGCAGGCAAGTCCGTTGTCTGTAATGTCGAAGAACACGCCCTTGTAAGTACTACAAGTAGGTACATCTTATCACTAAACTTCTTGCAGATTCAATTAAAAATGTTGACGAAGTTGGTCCTCATTAGTTTCGTTTACAATAAAAGTAAACTGCTAGTCTAGTGCGCTATTATTCTAAGTGCTTACTACCTACATTCAAGCAAATAATGAAGAATTAATTTTATTATTACTGCACAAATTACCTACCTACCTATCAAAACCACTTTTTGGTTTGAGCTATTCATTCACTAACATAACATAACATCACGCTTTGTTTCCCCGAAGGGTTCGGCAGAGATGTACCTGTAGCAGATGCACCCACATTTTGCCAGCTATGTTTAAGTTCCATGTAATAGGGGGCGAGCCTATTGCCATCAACCGGGCAGACATCAAGACTCCGGGCTGCTACTGAGAAATTTCAGATAGAAAAATCAAATAACACTGCCCAACCCGGGAATCGAACCCAGGACCTCATGCTCAGCAGTAGCGTTTGCAACCACTAGACCAACGAGGCAGTATTTATTTACTACTTATGGTAAAAATAAAGGTTTATTCACTTTATTCACACGAAGCCATACCTACTGCCAATAGGGTGGATATTTATTCATTGTAAATAAACGTGTATGCTGGTAATAATTAAGTACATAACTGCAATTGAAGTCTTTTAGTTTTTTTCTAGATTTCGTCATCTTAAGCTGTTTTCAGACACCGGTTATTGTTATACCGTGAAGTTTTGTATTGTTCGTGCCGCGTCGCGCGACAAATCGCGCTGGTCTGAAAACAGCTTAAAAAATTAGGTAGCTGTGTTCCACAGAATTAAAATAACATTGATTATTTAGGTAACCTTATGATAGCCCTTAAAAGAATTTGATTGACGTATACGTCGCGTCGTATGACGTATTACGTCTTCCGTTTACGTTTCCATAATTTGGTAGATCCTAATAGCGCAATGATATAAAGATACCTAACGTTCCGATCGCGCGCGCTTCGCATAGATCAAAGAAAGCCGCGGCTCCTTTATGCCTACCGCGACGTTTCCTGAGGTAGCTGCGCGGTGCGCGCGGGGGTGTGGTGACGTGATGCGAGAGCTCAGTGATTCGTCAACTTGTAACTGTCACCCCTCCCGCACCGCGCACCTAGGTACCTCAGAAAACGTCTCCAGCAAAACAAGAAATTGAACAAATTTTTCGGCATTATTAGTTCGGTTTCTTACGTTATCGAATGCGCTTGTGTTGTTTTTTCCGAAAAGCATTACCTATACTTTTAAGTGTAGAAACTGTGACTGCGTATTGGCTGGCACACGAAGTGTCTGTGTTTGAGTGCGTACTTGTTTGTTTGTTAGTGCTTTTGTGTTGTTTTAGTTGCGAAAATGCCGTTTCACGATTATTCGGCGCGCGAGTACGTTAACATGGTGTACTGCTACGGTATGGCCCGAGGAAATGCTGCCGCAGCCCTACGACTTTATGGTACTGAATATCCTACCGCGTTTCAGCCCTCTGATTCACGTATTTTCACTCGGGCAGTGCAACGGTTATTGGACAACCAGCCGATCGTGCCGGTTTCACAGGGAGGCGGCAGGCAAATAAGACCGGCGGCAGAAATGGCCATCCTATCTGTAATGCGGGAAAACCCACGTTTGGGAGTGCGTACAGCGGCAAAAGTATTGCGGAGACGGCATGGCAATCGCGCTAGGTACGTGGTGTCTCATTCCACTGTGCACAAAGTACTTAAAAGAGATAGGCAACGGCCTTACAAAATTCACCGCGTGCAAGCGCTCGTGCCGGGCGACACAACACGCCGTATGCAGTACTGCAGGTGGCTGTTAAGGCAGGACCGAGGATTTGTGAACAACATTATTTTCACGGACGAAAGTACTTTTACAAATAATGGTATGTGGAACCGCCGTAATTCACACTATTGGTGCTCCGTGAACCCAAACCAAACCCAGGAAACGGGTTTCCAGGCACGGTGGAAACATAATGTGTGGGCAGGCATTGTGGGAAACCAGATCCTGGGCCCCGTTTTCTTGCCGCCCAGAATGAACGGACCTAACTACCTCGAACTGATCAATGGTTACCTGACCGACACGCTGGAAGCCATGCCATTGGTCCAGCGGCGAAATGTGTGGTACCAGCATGACGGCGTGCCGCCACACATTGTTAGACCGGTTCGCGAACAGCTGACGCAACTGTTCGGCGACCATTGGATTGGGCGGTAAGGGGCCCCATGCATGGCCTGCACGATCGCCAGATTTAACCCCTCTGGATTTCTTTTTGTGGGGCTACGTCAAGGATAGGGTGTTTGACCGTCCCTGTGAGACCGCTGTTGAGATGCGTCAGAAAATTATTGAAGTTTTTGATGAACTAAAGCAGCTGTCAGAGTGAGAAGGAATCCTGGAGCGGGTTCATGAAAATACGCTGAAAAGGGCGCGCGTTTGTCTCCGCGTGGGAGGTCGGCAGTTTGAACCACAGCTCGTGAGTGTCGAGAGGCCACCGATCTTTGATGATGACAGCGATGGACAGTAGGTAAGTGCCCACACAGGCTAAAAACAACTAAAATCTAGTGTTTTTAAGAGTTTTAATTTAAGTAAATAGTTGTACATTTATCATGGAAACTTTTTATTCATTTCGCTCATACCGCGTAGAGCGAAGGGGCGGGGCTTAACTCACACAACAGTACTGTGTCCGTTCAAGCCTGGGTTCGCGTTACATTGCGCGCAATAAAAAATGGCTTTATTTCTTACCTTAAAAAAAAAAATCGGTTCCCAGCAAAAAAAATTGCGCAAAGCTACTTAGTTATACGTGCAGTATGCGTAGTTTACGGCTTTGTGATGTGTCTTTTTACACCCTGTATGTATAGATATAGATTGAACTTTGTCGGTACCGTCTTAGTTTTCGAGATTTTACACTCCTTCTATTACTTAAACACGCTCAAAGTTAGGTTAAATTAGCAAGAAAAACGAATCTTTGTTGGCTCATAACTTTTTAATAGCTTTTTATTTTAGTATTCTGTTTCCGTACAGACAATAATAATAACGAGACAAAACCATACCATGTTTAATTTTTGATGTAATAGTCAAACAGTGGAGTAAAACCCTCCCGAAGTTTGTATGGAAAAAATGTGGACAAGTGTCACCTTAATATGAGTTTTAAACGTTCATTTAATTGCAATATATCACAAAGTATTTTGTTATAACATTTAACACAGTACCCCATAAAAGATGAATGTACTTTAGCTTATAGGTACCTACTGAATGTTCCTGGTGCATGCGATTCACCGCTATCTATATCTATATCTATACATATAATAAATCTGTAAAGGAACTTTTTCTGTACATTTAAAATATTTCGAAAATAATTGCTTGGGGTGGTAAGGGATAATCAACAGATGACATTTTAACCCTTATCAAAATTTTTGTCTGTAGCTCGGTTTTTCAGTTTCTATGTTGAATAGATCAAGTATCACGTCAAAAGAACGAAACTAATATGGTTATCTTTCATACTCAAATATTGTTTATAACTCAGAGTTTATATTAGTCTTTGTTTCATCGCAATCGCTTCGGTCAACCTATCTAAATAATTTAAAGTGTTCAAGAAGAATTTATTTACGTAATGTTGTATACATATAATAAATCTGTAAAGGAACTTTTTCTGTACATTTAAAATATTTCGAAAATAATTGCTTGGGGTGGTAAGGGATAATCAACAGATGACATTTTAACCCTTATCAAAATTTTTGTCTGTAGCTCGGTTTTTCAGTTTCTATGTTGAATAGATCAAGTATCACGTCAAAAGAACGAAACTAATATGGTTATCTTTCATACTCAAATATTGTTTATAACTCAGAGTTTATATTAGTCTTTGTTTCATCGCAATCGCTTCGGTCAACCTATCTAAATAATTTAAAGTGTTCAAGAAGAATTTATTTACGTAATGTTGAAACACTTAGCGACATCTATTGGCGTGAAACGGTACTAACGAATACTTAATATTAACACGTCATTCTCATTTAAGTTACTTACTGTGTCTGTGTTATTTCAAAAAGTAATGATACTGATTACTAAAATCGCTTTCCGTTGGTGGTTGATTCCCACGAATCAAAAAAGCTAAAAGAATTTCAAATAAAAAGTTGTGATAATATTAACTGACGTGGTGTTCTGAGTCATATCCTAGAATGCAATGTTAGATAAATATTTATTAGTTTTATCAATCAAATTAATACAAATAGAGGGGAAGAAATCTCATTTTTAGTTGTGATAAAAGTCTTAGTAGCGCCATCTAGCATAATATAGCAAAATTAGAGCGGCTAGAGGAACATCTCCATAGAAATTCTTAATCTCTAGCGTCAGTAACGCCATCTAGGTTTGAATAGCAAACATGCAAAGACAACAACTTGATTTCGCGCGAAATTTGATAATGTTAAATTTAAATGCGTGTTTACAGCATTACTCGATTCAAATAATGGGAGTTTTGGGAGTAAAGAGTTGTAAATACTTATGTGCTAATTTTCGTGATGTTAGTTTTCGAGGTGGGGAGGGGTTCAAGCGAGGTCGGATGGTGAAAGTCAGGAAAAAAAATCCAAAATTGCGACCATAACTACTGGTGGATTTGAGTAAATAGATAGGTTTTCACACGGGCAACTGTAGTTATGTCGATGCTCTTCCGAGCAACATCGCTTACAGAGAAGCATTTTCTTAGTTAGAACAAGTTTAAAGATGTATTTATTTATCCATTTGGCATCTCCAATAAAGGATACATTACCTACACAGGAACAATAGAAATCACAATAGTAAAATATTGACAATTTTAAAGTCGCTTCTTTAAATATAATTATTTATTGGTCTACAAATAAATGTATGGCTGAACAAAAGAAACACTGAAACATTTTTGATTACAATTTACAATAAAAAGGCATCGCAACTGAGAGTCGCGGAGGATCGCTCTGTTACGTCCATTATCCTCGGGATCGGGCTCTCTCTCTCTTCCTGCTGCCTGCGTCAGCAGCGGGGAGAGAGGTGGGGGCGCGCGCGGTATGGCACTACGTAGCAACAACATCGTACTTACTATGTTCATAGAAAACCCGTGCTATACAATTAAATAGATTTTTTTGCCTGGTTTGGTTTTTTTTTCAACAGCGCTTTTAATGTGCATAATGACCGACGTTACGGGGCGTAGGTAATGTAACATTCGCAGCGAGCATGTCTTTACGCCGTGTGCTAAAATGAGTGTTGCTCGCTCGCATGTTTTGCCGTAGGTACTACTGACTCCACGAATACTTGCTTGGTAACATATTAGGTGCATTTTGACCCGTGACGCCGGTCAGTATCCACCTTTACAGCGTGATCTTTCTTCATCGTGATAACGCCATGGTCCCACGGGCCGTTAACTGACAGGTGGCGTCAGGTGTTACTGCACTGCTACCTGTCGAGGCCTATCGCAGTCCGTGCAGAGCATTCCCACTGCTGTGGTTTTATTCAGTGGTCAACGTTTGATAAACAAAGCTAAAAGACACGCGCCTGTACGGGCCGAGATAGGCGCCCGCCCCCGCGTGGAATAATGCTTCAGCACACTCAACCAGACGCGCAGTCGATTTATTGAGTAAGTACAGTAAAAGCTCCTTATTCGTGCTTCCTTCATTCGCGTTTTCACTATTCGCGGATTAAAAAAATGCGACCCAATTCCTATATCCGCGGCTAAAGATTTATTTATTTGCGGGTCTAATCGGTACATCGGTACATACATATTAACAAATAACAAAAAGGATTCCAATAGGTATCCAACCCAATATCCTTTGTAAACGCGTCGTCAGATGGACTATAAAAAAGTGAAATAGACCTTATTACAACTTCGCCTAAAGTACATTGTCAAATGATATCGCCGCTGTATTGGTTCAGCCTTTGACATCTACAATAGCCGCCTTCGCCGCGGTCGGTGTTTTTAACCGACTTCAAAAAGAAGGAGGTTATCAATTCGACATGTTTATATTTTTAATGTATGTTCAGGCATAACTCCGTCGTATATAGACGGATTTGCAAAATTCTTTTTTTTTTCGAAAGGGGTTTACTCCGAAATGGTCCCATTGAAATTTCATATAGACAGGGCCCGATCTAGCTATTTAGCCGCTCCGGGCAAAAATAACATTCGCCGCCCTTTGCACTAACACCATCAAAGATGGTATGACCATAATTATGTGATATTCTTTTAACTATATAATATTCACATACGTTAGTCTACTACGGCTTCTGAACAAGTATACAAAAATTCATGAGAGTAGGTATGTTTGTAAGTATACATTTTGCCGCCGCTCATTTTTGCCGCTCTGAGCATTTGCCCGGCTTGCCCCCCCCTTAGATTGGGCCCTGCATATAGATCTGATGATGCGTTTCGGAAACAGACAACGGAACTCTTCAAAAAATACAGCAAATCAACCGCGAATGTTGCTATCACATAAATAAGAATGCATTGTTTTGACCCAAAGGATGATGAAATTTCGAATTGGTGTATGGTAGGTAACAAAAAAGTGAAAAATAAAAGTCGGTTGGTATTTTTTTGAAAAAAGTTTTTTGAGAATGTAAACAAACATAATGAAACCAACCTCATCACCATAAAGTATATTTATATATCATCATCATCATCATTTCAGCTGAAAGACGTCCACTGCTGGACATAGGCCTCCCCCACATTTATAAATGCTGCGACTTAATAGACATTCCATCCTTTGGTACGAGCCGCTTTGCGTGTTTTACCTATTGTTTCATCTTTCCATTTATTGCAAAATGTTGAAATTATTTTTTTACTTAAAAACGATTTTCGACGCGAAAAAATCTGTCTAACGCATAGAAATGCTTGATCGTTTACGCATTGGAGAGTCGCTTGCATCCATATCACGCTCATACAATTAATCAATATGGTCAAAAACTTCAATTAAATTGTTTTTTTTTTTTGTCACTTAGGAACGTATCCCCTATAATCCCATATAAATTACCATTCCATAGTCACGGTTTCTGTATTCGCGGTAGGTATTTTACGGAACGTATACCTCGCGAATAAAGAGCTTTTACTGTACCTACGGCAGGTGCACATTTATTATAAAATGAGCCTCGACCAGGCGCTTTGATCTATATTTATTCTTAAAAATCTGAGTGAGACTTCGTCGCAATATCATTATGACCCCTAAAGACGCCTGCAGGCCTAGACAAAACACCTTTCTGTTAACGTTCACGCTAAACTCTACGCCAGAATATATGGGAATGCCAAGAGTAATGTGTTTTGTCTCTAGGCTCTGGACTGCATTCGAAAGCTGTGGTAGATTCCTACCAGGATAGATCGGAAGATCGGAGGAGTGGTACCTACACCGTCAAAGCGACACATTATTGTTTTCCGACATGCACGCGAACGAAGTCGCGGGCACAGCTAGTAGGTAAATATGTATCTGTAGCGATGCCAAACGGGCGCTACCCGGACATGCAATCATGTTTTTTTAGGACGTACTCGTACATCAACTATTTTATTAAACGTTTAATTTAATCATAGATCTTCACGCATGACCTTTGATTATTATTTTTAGCTCTCAACAGACCGGACCCATTATTTCTTAATACTTGCTAAGACTTATGAAGTACCTTAAGGCTGCATTTCCACTGCAGATGGACACATATCTAGTGGAAATGCAGCAATGCTACGTTGCTATGGATGCGTTTTATTTCCACCAAATATATTCAGCTGGTTTATTCTGTAAAAATCTCATCGTGAAAACTTAGGTGAGAGGAACCAGGGAGTTAAATAGGGGATGAATGTTCCGCGCGGGCGAAGCCGCTGGCAGAACCTAGTGTAAAATACTGGTATTCAGCTGCATCCGGTTAGACTTGAAACTGACTCCAACATAGTTGGGAAAAGTCTAGGCAGATGATAGTGTGTTACACAATTACGTTGCTTACCGCGAACCTTTCACAGTGAGATTTTTAGAAAATAAGGCAGCAGTATCACTGGTGGAATCGGGTTCAAGGTAAGCTATATGTTGGGCACGCCACGATTGCGGCGGTAAGTCCCCTCCTTGAGGAGTGGATTGAGAGACGCCACGGTGTCATCACCTTCCGCCTGACGCAGGTCATAGTCAACCGCTGCGAATCGGAATGAGGTTATTCTGAGGTTACGCTACGCCCCACGATTTGATTTTTTTTTTGTCTGATCAATTGTTTAGATTAATGAGGAAAGTGGTGTGATGACTGGTACCTAGGACCTACCGAATTATTTTTTACCTTTTTTTGTAATGTCGCTTGTCTTAAGATTGACGGCGAATTTTCCGTCGAAGATTGAAAAGTCTGTAGTTAAAAGAGTTATAAGTTTATCGTCGTGTCGGTGAAACATTTTGTAGCTGTCGTCGAAAGTGTCGAATATGAAAGATTCTGTCGGCGAAATGTCCGTAGGTGAAAAATTCTGCTGGGGAAACGGAAATAAATGAACCATCCTGTCGACGAACAGTCCAATGGCGAATCGGTCTTAGGAGAACTATTTCGGAATCCAGTAACTGGGTTGTGAAGTCAGTCCATGTTAACTGGTATTCATTCTGCTCCATCTGGTTTGACTTGACGCCGACTCCAACATAGTTGAGAAAAGGTATATTGAAGCCTGCAAGGATCGTAGCCCAGTATGACTGGTTGCGCAACCAAGACATGCACCCTAATTGCGTAACTCACGATTCATATAAATTCTGTATCGTTTTGAAACGGATTGTTAAACCATTGCTTCATATGTTCGAAAAATGTGTCTGTTCGACAATATAAATAACGCAATGAATATTGTTTAACTGTGAAGACGAAACCAATTATGATCAATCGTGAGTTACGCAATTAGGGTGCTGTTTGGTTGCTTATATATGTTATTATAATTATAAACCAAACAATGATAGTTTCATCTGCGTTTGATGTTGCAATGCAAGCAAGTTCTTGATACATTCAAATTTGTTCATCAGCTTATAAGATATGAGTGTATGAATAGTATTGTAATATCGCTTTCTATTACTTACAATGTAGTGCACCAAGCTGGTGGTAGCACTGAGCATTTTAAGCAATATTGTGACGCTATCTCTGCCCGCAATTGCACAATATGTTCTCACCAAATCGCTCTTATGGTTCGACAAAACCGGCACCCTGATTGCGTAACACAAAACAATCGGAATCTGAGTCCTTTTGTTTGGAAGATATTTATAATCCATGGCTTCATATGTTCGAAAAATTTGTCTGCTCAACGTAAATAGAGTCAAGTTACGTTATTGAGCAGACAAATTTTCCTATGAATGCTGTTGAACTATAAAAAAAGCCATTCCTACTTTTAAGGTGCTACGCAATTACCCCACCGGCTGGATTCGATTTTTGAGAATCATTATCATCATCATTTCAGCCGAATGACGTCCACTGCTGGACATAGGCCCCAGGCACCGCCACCTCGACTGGTTCTGTGCTTCTCGCATCCAGCGGATTCCTGCGGCCGTCACCAGTTCATCAGTCCATCTTGTAGGAAGCCTTCTATCGCTACGTTTTCCAGTTCGCGGTCGTCACTCCAGAACCTTTTGACCCCATCGGCCTAAAAGAAAGAAAGATAAATCAATTTGTCTAGCCTTTTCATAAATAAGTTGGGGTCGGCGTCCAGTCTAACCGGATGCAGCATACTACGAGTATTATTATTACATGAAGCGACTGCCTATCTGACCTGTACAACCCAGTTACTGGGTAACTCGATACTCCTTGGTAAGACTGTAAAGAAAGAAAGATCATAGCTAACAAACATCATTTATTTATATATTTTATTTATCCTCACACTGGAACGCCATACAACGCCACATCATACTTTCGAGACATGTAGACAAAATAATAATGACAATAAAACAAAATAATTATGTAGACACGTCTTATTGTGCCTACACGTCCTGAAGCTCGACAAGCATGACACTGTATATTTAGTTAATATTATAATAAAATATATAATTAGTTAGTATAATAATGTGAACTTTTATAATATGCCATAAAAAGTTGTTTTTACCACCTCGTTTTTAAACAAAACTAATGCCTAAAATCTTCATGGCCAATACGCGTAGGTTAATGATTTAACTTCCCTCTGGCTGAATTAATGATTTTGAATCCAACGAGATGACAGATTTTTCCGCATAGCTCGTTAAGAATACATATCCTACAATTAATGAACAAACAAATTAATATTATTAAAGATAAAACTATAATTAATAAAACAATAACCCAAACTCAGCTTAGGCAGTACAAGCACTTCGTCTATAAGACCAAAGATTTGATCATGTTTAAAGAAATTTATTTTTTCAATTAGAAATAACAAGTATTTCACTTACATGAGAACACACGCTAAGTAGGTACTATGTATATTGTTTTGTTTTTAACAAATCATTTACTAGACAACGTTTCATTCTCAGTGCAATTTTTAGTATTTTTAACCGACTTCCAAAAAAGGAGGAGGTTATATGTTCCACCGAACGTATTTTTTTTTTTGAAAGAGTGAGGGGGGGGGGGGGTTCCTGAGGTGGTCCCATTGGCACCAAGTCAGGATCTGATGATGAAATCCCAAGGAAATCGAGGGCAAAATTAACAATGTTTTTTTTATATAATAGGTCTTTACCTATGAAATTGCCGTTTTGTATGAAAAAATTTAAACGAATTTTTTTCATGAATTTTTTATTTGTATTAATCGAAGTAATCACCCATGCAATCAATGCATCTTTGCCATCGCAGTGGCAGTTTATTGATGCCCTTCTTAAAGAAATCAGCTGGACGGGAGGCAACAAATTCTTCAAAGGCATTTTGTACTGCCTCTCGGGTATTAAATTTTTTTCCCGCCAAGAAGTTATCCAAATTCTGGAAAAAGTAGTAGTCTGTAGGCGCAAGGTCTGGTGAGTAGGGCGGATGACGGAGAGCTTCCAACCCCAGTTCTTGCAACTTGGAGACCGTCTGCTGTGCAGTATGAGGTCGCGCGTTGTCGTGAAGGAGCAGCGGAGACGAGCGATTGACCAATGCTGGTTGGAGATGCGCCAGCTTCTCCATCATTGTGTTCAGTTCTTCACAGTACACATCTGCAGTAATGCTCACCCCGTTTGGTAAGAAGCTGTGATGAATCACACCGGCGCTAGACCACCAAACAGTGACCATCACTTTTCTAGGGGTAAGTTTTCGTTTAGGGCATTGTTTAGGTGCTGAACCAGGATCCAACCAACTTGCTGAGCGCTTACGGTTATCAAACAGAATCCATTTTTCATCGCAGGTAACAATGCGGTTCAAAATTCCTTCATTTGTGTGTCTGTTGAGCAGTGCAAGGCACGTCTCGACGCGTACTTCGCGCTGGCGATCATTGAGTTCGTGGGGCACCCATTTGTCAAGCTTTTTTACCTTGCCAATTTGACGCAAATGGACCAATATTGTTTTGACGCTAACGTCGAAACCTGCTGCTAATTCAGCCGTAGATTGTGTATCATCAGCTTCCACAATCGCCTTTAATTCGTCATTGTCGACCAAAGTCTTCGGACGAACGCGAGGTTCATTTTTCAGGTCGAAATTTCCAGAACGGAAGCGAGCAAACCAATAACAGGTGGTGCGTTGGTTTGTAGTGTTAGCTCCGTAAACGTCGTTGATGTTGCGTGCCGCTTGTGTCGCGTTGCTGCCACGACGGTACTCATATTCCATAATTACTCGAATTTTTAACGTATCCATGATGACGAAAAAGATTGAAATGCGATGAAAATGTAACACTAATCAATAAAGAAATGACTACTTTTAGAAAAAAAAATCCATGTTTTTAAAATAAAATTAATTTGAAATTAGAATTCTTAGCCAAACAAAAATTATTTTGATTTGAAATGGCCAGTACTGCAGAACGGCAATTTCATAGGTAAAGACCTAATATTTTATAAAGGTATTGAGACATTTGCGTATAGTCATCATCATCTCATGACGCTGAGCTGATGATGGAAGGTACAACTCTTTAACTTAGGAGTTAGGTGCAGATTCGGGCATAATTCCGTCATATACAGGAAAAGTTTTTATCCAGTGCGCAAATTTTTACCATGAATTCAGCATATCATTCTAGGCCCTCTACCGCAGAAATTTTTCGCCGGTTTTACAAAAAAGAATGAAGCTGTTCCATACATTTTGACCGCGTAGGTATTGCACTTTTCTATGAAACAGTTGTTTTTTTTTGTATAACCAACCATTTCTGCGCTAGGGCCTCTAGAATGATATGCTGAATTCATGGCTAAAATTTTCGCACTGGATAAAAACTTATCCTGTATAGACCGATTTGCAAGATTCTTTTTTTTTTTATAAAGGGTTTTATTCCGAAATGGCCCCATTTAAATTTCATATAGATCTGATGATGCGTATCGGAGAGAGACAACGTAACTCTTAAAAAAATGACAGCAAATCAACCGCGATTGGTGCTATCGCATAAATATGCATTGTTTTGACCCCAAGGATGATGAATTGGTGTGGAGTGGGTACTATAACTGAAAAGTGACAGATAAAAACTTTTTCCAAAAAAAAAAAACAACAGACTTCCAAAAAACACTAGAAAGTGAAAAATTACTTTAATTTCAAAAGGCGGTGACAAGAAATTAATAAAATACATGTCCAAAGTCACCGACTTCCGAAATTAAAGTATTTTTTCACTTTCTAGTGTTTTTTTGGAAGTCGGTTGTTTTTTTTTTTTAAGTTTTTACTGTCCTTAGTCAACAACAATGAGGTTATCCACATTACAACAAAATCAAATCAAAATATTTTTGAACCGACGAAAAAACGGAGGAGGTTACTCAATTCGACGCGTATTTTTTTTTTTTTTTTATGTATTACCACGCATAACTTTTTCCAGAGTTGTCCGATTTTGATAATTCTTTTTTGATTGGAAAGGGATACCCCGAAGTTGGTCCCATATACATTTCGAAGAAAAATTCCAACCCTAAGGGTAAGAAAACAGGGGATGATTGATTGTTTACTCACAGATTTTAGTACTGAGTTGTGTATTACAAAGAGTAAACAAAAATTAAGCATGTAGTAATTAGTAGATTATAGCCACAAAAAATTATAAAATAAAAACTTTTTAACAAAAAAATTAAACCGCCGAAAAACCGAAAAGTAAAAAATAATAAACTTGCTTTGTCCAACCCCAATAACTAAGTTCGGAAGTCGGTGACTTTGGATATGTATTTAATTATATGTCACCGCCTTTCAAACTTAGTTATTGGGGTTGGACAAAGCAAGTTTATTATTTTTTACTTTTCGGTTTTTCGGCGGTTTAATTTTATTTCATATAAACCTGCATGGGCACTTATGAAATGTCAGAAGCTAGGTGCACGGTTCCAAACTATCGCTTCCTATGGAGAAGAGCCGGCAAGAAAGTCCACGGTTACTCTTTTAAAAATAATTGGCTTTAGCAATGTTTTCAAATTACAGTGATAATAGGTAGGTATGGGAGGACAGTGCAGGCCTGTCAATAAGTACCAAGTACTTAGAGGAATGAAAATACAGACTATCAAATCATCTACAAATCTACAGAGATCAATAAGATCAAACACCGTTATTTAAGGCACACTGAAAAACCGAATAGGTTGTTTTAACCTTTTTTCAACCTTTATTTTAGGTTAATATAGCACCTACCGACATGATTTGTTGAATTAACAAAATAAAAGAAGTTGAACTATAAAGGTAAATTTAACTCTACTAATTTAATTTAAGTCTTTACTCAAGTAAAGACTCGACTATATTATCAGTTAGACTTACTTAGATTCGAATATTGTGTCGTTTTAACCTCTTTTAGTGGTTGGTTTAACCTATTAATTTTTAACATTTTTATTTTTGTAGAAATAAATGTCATATAATAGTTGTTTAAACATAATATTAGGTTAACGCAACTTACATGAAATCAAAATTATGGAATTCAACCTATTCGGTTTTTCAGTGCACACGGATATAAATCCAAGTTATTGCTCAGTGAAGTTTCAATAAAAACAAACATATTTACAATAAGAAATAATACATAAATTAATAAACAAGGCAAGTATGAAATAATTATTAAATTCAATTGGCACAAAAATCAAAAATAACTCACCTTTCGTCCATCATTGCATTTATACAACAGATCCTACATCTCAGTCTTCCCCTCAAACTAATACTAGCGTGATGCGTGACGCCTATGTGTTAATTACCTAAAACATAAACAGATCATTCGCGCATGACGTATGTATTAACCTTTATCAATTACAGCCTAGTAGAGCCTTCGTCTGCGCACACGCACCAGCCCTCGCGACTCACTGCCTACGATATTTCTCAATACCTACTCAGTTCACGTTTGCACCTCTCACGAGGCGCACGTCCGTAGCGCCACCCACCAAATTAGACCGCGAGTGCTTTATTTAATACTTAATTAAATATACATTTATTTATTTCACAATTAAACAACAGTGCTGTTTTGTGAAGTGATAAAAAAGGAGGTTTTTCACGAGGAGGATTGTGTGTGTGAGTACCTACATTTTGGTTTTATGTCAACTTTTTTTATTTTGTTTTGTAGGGTACCTAGTTATTTTTTTCGAACCAGACGAAGACAGTGCAATTATGTTCGAGATAACAATCGGAAAATTATTGCTTCTGTCTGAGATTTGCCTTGAAATAAGATCGTGATTTCATGATCTGTGATTACAACATCTCGTCGAGAGAATACTCCTTGTTGACGTTTAACTTGCAATTTAACTTGGCAATTTGAGCTCGCAGTTAAGTGTATGTTTGTATGCACAGTCAAGCACGCTTCCTTGGCCGGATGCACTGAAGTTAATACTGACTTTAATGTCAATTGTACTCATGCATAACACCGTGGCTTCGGATGCAATTTATTGATGCAACTGTGCGAGCACTTAGCTGGAAGTCAAGGTGGTTCACTTAAATATATCAATTAGGACACATTACTGCTTAAAATAATAGAAATTAGTGAAAAGCTAAGATAATAATATCGCAGAAACTTCCTTGGATCCACCTAAGGAGTTTAATTGTTATCATTAATTGTTCAATTTAATATCCAATTCAACAATTAATGATAAAATTAAACTTAGTTTTAAAACAATCTTCACACATGCCTATGTTAGATGATATAGATATCGGTAAACTAATATCAACCAAACTGAAATAAAATCCTGAAAGAAAATAAAAAATGACTGACACGCTTTCTGGTAGATACTAGTCAAACAAGATTAATATAGAAGTATTATTACTATTAATGTGTGGTGAAGGTATCAAAATTTTATCAATAAATAGTTCGTTTAGTCCACTCTCGACCCGTCGACCCCCAATAAATTATGTATCCATTGGACCCCTGACTATGGTTTATTCTCAGCCCCTGGAGGTCGAAATTTTATTTTCCTGCTAAGTTTTTAGTTTCCTCTCGACCCCCATAGTAGTCTGTTCCTAATTGTACCAAAATATTAATTTTAGGTATTTATCGAACTAGGGGTCGAAACTGGACGAGGTATACCTGTCCCTTGTTTGAAAATTCAGCCTCACTCCCTGGGGGTCGAGGGTGAACTATGTTTAGGGGTTGACAGGAAACAAATAAAGAAATGTTTTTTTAGGAGTCGAGGGGCCGAAAAAGTTTAACTAATAAATTATTTTCTAGGCAAAATATAATCAATAAATAATTTTCTAGACAAAATGATTTCAATAAATAATCTTTTAGACAACATTATTTCAATAAATTATCTTATAGACGAAATAGAAATCAACATAAACAACTCAAAAACTAAAATAATTCAAGTCTCATTAATTTATCGACTCCAACAACACTTGATACTGCAACAAAACTATTATTAAGAAACTAGTTTTTTTACATTATGCATTCAGCAAATATCTAGCCGGTTTCGCAAGGCCCAAATGTCAAGATTTTATATATGAATATGGATGTTAGATGAAAACCTTCGCAAAGTTTTAGTATTAACTTATTTGGGTGGTCTGCTTGATATAATTGAGTTCACCTAGATTCGATAAGAACTTACTCTCGAGCAAAGGCTGTTCGTTCTGAAAGTTGGCAACGTCGTAGATAGCTGTCAAACATTTCTTAAATTTATCAATGTTAGATTTTTATGTGAAGACTAATTGTAATGGGCTGACATTTACGCTGACTATTTAATTATGTTTTGTTTTGCTGTAAGTCTTCCCGAGAACCTAAATAGTCTACTATGCAATATTTTTGTATAGAGTATTGCTACATTGATTATGAATTTAGGTGTTAAAAATGGCTAAGTGCGAGTCGGACTCGCGCACCGAAGTTTCCGTACAAACCTGTAGGTATATAAGTAAAAGTTATGGTATTTTTATTATACCGCCATAATAAAAGAAGAAGATATGGGTAAAATTTATATTTACGCGAAAACTTGTAAGTACCTACCAAAATGTATCTAAAATGTTCAACTTTTATATATATATTTTTTTTATTTTTTCTTTGTTTGTGCTGTTTGATCTTGCTTCGTACCCAATTTCAAGATTCTGAGTCCAAGGGACAATAGATTTGAGTGTTTGATATGAATTTTAGCTTGATACCTTCACGCGTTCCTGATAAAAAGGGTCTTGACAAACGGACAACAAAGTGATCGTATAAGGGTTCCGATTTTTCCTTTTGTGGTACGGAACCCTAAAAAGCACTTGGAAACCTTCCAAATACTAATCATAATACTCAAAACTGTCACAAAACCTAATTCAGTGATAATATTATTGCAATTCGTTGGATCATTTAAGTTTCTTCAAAATGGTTGAGCTGGTGCATGGGACTGGACTCATTAGTGCCACGCTTATTTTAATTATTTTATTTTTGAATTGTTTCTTTTTTTAGTGTACTGTGGACACTTTTAACGTGTACGTCTTATTTACACCGTTCTCAGATAAAATTATAAATTTAACAATAATGATTTTGATAACATATAAGTAACGACATCATTTAAGAGCATTCATTCCACGTGGGTTGGCAACGGCGTATTTATAGCAGTTTTTCGCGATTATTTCACTAAATACAAACAAAAGTAAACATGTTTTTCAGCCATGCACTAGATCATTGGTATTTTTTTGTTTGTATGCTATTTTTGTGACATTGATTTTGCTATTTAATTACAAAAATCAACATACCGTCAATTATTTTCTGTTTGCATTATTTAGTATTATTAAATATTTTTATTAAAAAGTAAATGTTAAAAATAATCATAAATACAGAATATCTAGTGCTTAATGAAAAAAAAAATGTACTTTTGTTTGTATTTAGTGAAATAATCACGAAAAACTACTATAAATGCGTTGTTGCCAGCCCGCGTGGAATGAATGCTCTTAAGAGTGTCCGTAGAGTTTCTTGCCCGTTCGTCTCCATAGGTACCTACTACACTTTAGAATCGGCAACTAATAGCTTCATATTACTGACTGACCGACTTGACAACCATTTTAAAATGCCTGTAAATGGTTTAATTGAAATAAACGCTATCCCCCTTATTACAAAACACGGTTTTTCTTTAGGTATAGTTTAAACCACCGAGCCTGTTTTTGAAATAAGAACTTAGAACTGAAATAGAAAACTGATAATTTAGCACTGGACTAACTTGTCAGTTTTGTAAAAGGAGCTGTATTTCGATTTCAGTTAGGTTCTAATTTAAAAAACAGGCTCGAAGGTTTAAACCATACCTAAAGAAAAACCATGTTCTGTAATAAGGGGGTTTGAGTTTTGTGTTGTTTTACAATTCATATTTTAGTGCATCACAGAGCGATATTGATAAATTAATCAACACAGCGAAATATTTGACAATTATTTACGACATTAGCAACTTTAAAAATGTGCAGTCTTAATACACACTGGTTCGGGTTGGCATGATTCGGCACAACCGGATGGCAAAAGCGAGTACTTATATTTTGTTGACAAGCGTATAGTATAGGACGCCGAACACTTAAGGGGAACCTAGTCGCTGGCTTGAACTCACTGGTGAGCCTGGCTAAAAATCACGCTGTCTTACCAGGATTCGTGTCCGACAGGTGTAGTATCAGTGATGAGCAGTTAGTCGCACAGCGTTATTGAGTGCGATGCAGGATCATTTACAGTAAAACAGGAGCGTAAGAATTAAGAAGAGTCTTTGGAAGATCGGCCCTAATTGCGTAACTCACGATTGATCATAATTGGTTTCATCTTCACAGTTAGACAATATTCATTGCGTTATTTATGATGTCGAACAGACACATTTTTCGAACATATGAAGCAATGGTTTAACAATCCGTTTCAAAACGATACAGATTATGATGAATCGTGAGTTACGCAATTAGGGTGCTGGTTTTATGAAAAAACCACTGCATAACTCAATGACCAATAAAATTTATTAAACTTTTCGATAATTGGACTTTGTCGGTACCGACTTGGTTTTGGGAATTTTATACTTCTTTTATTACTTAAACACGCCCAAAGTTAGGTTAAACTAGCAAGAAAAACGAATCTTTGTTGGCTCATAACTTTTAAATGACTTTTTATTTTAGTATTCTATTTCCATACAGATAATATTAATAATGAGACAAAACCATATCATGTTTAATTTTTGATGTACATTGTCAAACACTGGAGTAAAACCCTCCCGAAGTTTGTATGGAAAAAATGTGGACTAGATTCACCTTAAGACATTCATGTAAACCTAGATCTGGTTCAAGTCATTATGTAAGACTAAATTGAAATAATTTTGCGGTGGAATTGTAATTAGAGATCAAGTTGCTTGCTCTAGAAGTCTCCGAAAATTTATATCATTTACCAGTTGGTATTTTCAGTACTTTGGAATTTAAATCACAGGAGCAATTCTCGTATCTTTAAGAAAGGTCGTATTGTAATACCAGTATTAATCTCTTAAAAATTGTATAATTTACTTAAAGCAATGCGGCATACATATGTAGATTATACGATTTTTGACACTGACATTCTGACAAGTTTTTGACATTGATTGTCGTTAAAATGAGTTTGCGATTGATTTGAACCTTTTTAAATTCATAATATGAATATGAGTCTCACGCCTTACTGTGATTGATTACATTAGGGTCGGCAGTAGCACCCTCCCGTCTGTTGTTTACCTAGAACAAACAACAGTTAATCTTTCAGTTTTTCATTTCTCTTGACGATGTTTTGTTTACTGTCGGGCTTTGGGATTCCTATCGCTAACTTTACCTGAGTTCATATTTACCTACTCCTTCATTTTTTTGGGACCTCCATGAGATAACTTATGAAGACTAATTTCTTTAATGTACTATTGTTTAGAATCAATTAAGTTCTTCTAACTGAACAGACAGCTTTTCAACTGGCGAACTTGCTGTGCCAATTCTTCTTCCGCTAAAGTATAAGGAGGTGGCGACGTTCAAAAAGTGCTGATTCTCAGCCTGATTACAATAAAAAAAAATGATTTTAATGAATAGGTACATACCTATAATCATCCACCATGCACAATCACAGCTTCTAAGAACGTTAGCTAAATATGAATAAACATAAAATAGGTTATGTTGTTATAATACTTCAATGTTTTCTTAAAATAATTAGCTAGATGAGCGTGGGAGCTGTTTACATTATAAATAAGTCTGTTTTTTTCGTTATATAATTCTTATCATTAAATTTTTTGCTCACCATTGTTCTAAGAGGAAACCTTTAAGAACATCGGAGAAACCGAAATCTTAAATATGTAATTAGAAGTGGAAGTGCCTAGCTATAGAAACCAGAACATTGCGTATAATCTCTTTTTGTTTTAGATATTTTCCAGGTTAATAATACTAGCGACGACCTCCAAAAACATCTCGATGTTTGTATTATTTGTACATTTTAATATAAAATATTATACATAATATTTTAAGTGGGATTGTGGGTCCGAAATATTTAAAATGATGGTTAAAACCAGTTTCAATTCGGTTGCATAGTTTAGGAGAACAACGCAGTCACAAAGACAGACACGAAAAACTACTTTAATGTATATTATATATAGATGCATAGACGAAATGATGTTCTAATATTAAGATTAGAACATTAATATCTTGATAAAATCCTTCCGTTCTGATTTTGGTAAATGTTAATTGTTCTTTTTTGCAAGGTAAAAAAACAGATTATGTTCCAGTAAAGTTACAAAATTCATAATTTGCTTAGTTTATGAATAATCAAATTAACGTGCTCATGCGCATTCATTCATTAGAATAATTGTTATACTGTTTTAAAAAACGTTTAGGGAACCTCACGGTTACCATCATCATCTGCCTAGCCTTTTCCCAACTATGTTGGGGTCGGCTTCCAGTCTAACCGGATGCAGCTGAATACCAGTATTTTACATGGAGCGACTGTCTATCTGACCTCCACAACCCAGTTACTGGGTAATACGATACCCCTTGGTAAGACTGGTTGTCAGACTTTCGGGCTTCTGACGACCCGTAACGACTGTCAAAAATCCACAAATGACAGCCGGGACCAACGGCTTAACGTGCTTTCCGACGGTTACCCCGCGGAATAAAAATAATTGTAGGTCATTGCCAGAAGGCCAATTCTCGTTATTAAAAACGTTCAAAATCTAGTGGCAGTGTCATTTCGGCGACATTCAAATGTCAAAAACTTGTCAATAATGTATGGAAACTCGACAGATTGAGACTGAGATGAGACTGTGAACGTTCTTAAATTACTTGAATTGCCCCTCAGGTTGTATTTTGAAGAACATTATGATTCGCGACCGTTACAAATAATTAATATTTTATTAATTTATTTTATTTTGTTAATTTATTTTATTAATTTATTTTATTAATGTATTTAGTTAATTTTAATTTATTTAGTTAAATTAAAATCATCAATACAGTCCTCTAAGTTCATTTAATTTGATGAAAGAGTCGTTAACGTTTTTGCTTTAGTAATTTTAGACTCAAAATTTTTACCTGAGGTAAACTTTAAACGACAATCATTCAGTCAGCAAAACCTACTTGTACATGATTGGTCTTTTAAAAATCCTAGAATTTTTCATTAGCCTAATAAGTATTCCTCAAATGCATCAACAGTCTTATGTTTGCAGTTTCTTTATTTTAAAAGGGTTCTTTATTGGTAAGAGAACCCTTTTAGAATAAAGAACTTTCAGAATACAGTTCGTAATCTATACTAATAAGAATATCAATCGATCTAATAGTAAAGCTGAAGATTTTGTTTGAATGCGCTAATCTCTAGAACTTCTAGTCGGATTTGAAAAATCCTTTTTGCATTTGATAGCCCAATTCTTGACAAAAGTTTAAAGCCATTAAACATTGTGTTACGGTCCCTAGGGCCGAACAAGAAGGAACAAATCAAGGTGAAAGTAAAATAGAAGCGCGGCCAGGCGATGGGGTTCGGCAAGGGCCCGTTTCTTACTGATGAATTCGCGTGAAAAAGCTACATTTCGACCAATGAAAGATTAAAATTGGGCTTAAGGCCAATGTGTAGAGTTTTCCCATTTCGGAATACTATGTTTAAATTATAAGTGACTCTAAAAGTATTGCAAATTGCACCCATTAAAAGTTTGACGTCATAAGAATAAAAATAACTTTTTCACTCTCATCTGAAGACGTGGGTAAACCTTACGAACTTTTTGTTCATTTTTGTTTGAAGCCGTTAACACGATCGCGTCAGCAGGTTATTCTTGACTAATTTACGTTCGTTTGTACTTATCTTAATTACCTCTGGTAATTCAGGATAGCAAAGCTATACCTATTAAGGCTGTAATAAAATAAATAAATAATTCTTTATTTTATTTCCCTGAGAGTTTATTTTGTTTGTTAGTTATGTGAAAAAATATTTCCTAATAATCTGATTACATGTTACCAATTATTTTTTTACTTTATATTTATAACTAAAATTAAAGTAACATCTCCTGACTTATTTAAATAAACGCAACTCATAGTTTAAATTTAAAAGTCATGTAAAAAATATAAACTCGGATGCAAAAATCGAATGATGATAAAAACTATAAAAATAGACACGGTTTTTTACCTCCTGTCTTGTTTACTAGTAGAGCTCTCTATAAAGTAATGCTCTAAGAAAAAAAAAATTGTACTCGAAGTAACATAACATAACATCACGCCTGTAATCCTCCAAAGGTCAGGCAGAGGTGTACGCACGGCTACACATCAAGCATACATTTCCAGTATAAGCTGATCTTGCATTCTATAGGATTTCCGTACAGTGCGAAATCAGCGTATAAACTGGATGTGTATAGCTTGATGTGTAGACGTGTTCATATCGCCAGTCACGTTTTTAAGTCTCATAAAACAAGGGACGAGCCTATTGCCATCAGCTAGACACACCTAGATTCCGGAGCGCTACTGAGAAATTCCTGATGAAATAAACCCAATTTCACTTTGATCGACCTGTGAATCAAACCCAGAGGCACTCGCCATCCGGTGCAATATGTTGCCCATAGATTTGCTCGGTGTACCTACAGTACAAGTAAAAATTACAATATTCAACGCTTTTTTGAGGGTAATCATCAAATCACTTCTTCGGAGGGCGTGTCAGACTTTTACTGACTAAAACCCACCCGTATTCCTACAGTTGCCTATGTGCCAGGGGCCACGGTACCTCTTTCGAACAACCCGCACCAAAGACAGACTATTTTCAAGGCTTAGGTAGGTACTGCCAGAGTCTGTACACGAGTATTCTATGGCTCAATCTTCGGATCTTCTTCTTCGTCGTGTCGATGATTCCAATTGTTGGTTTTAAACAAGCTTCGACCAGAAATCGGCTACTTTGCACCAAGAGATCGCTAAATGTCCTATGCGTCCATTACGACAATATTTTAGGATGTTGTTAAGGGGAATCTAGTCGCGAGCTCGAACTCACTGGTGGGCCTGGCTACAAAGCACGCTGTCTCACCAGGCATCGTGTTCGACAGAGGTAGTATCAGTGATGAACGCTAGTCTACACGCACAACGTTATTGAGTGAGATGCAGGATCATGTCTTGTAAAACAGGCGCGTAAAAAGTTTAATAAAAGTCCTTCGTAAGATCAGTTTTATGAAAAACCCACTCCATAAATCAATGACCATAATGAATGAATGATGAATGAATAAAGTTTATTGAACTTTTCGATATTTGAGCTTTGTCGGTACTGACTTGATTTTCGAGATCTTACACTTCTTTTATTACTTAAACACGCCCAAAGTTAGGTTAAATTAGCAAGAAAAACGAATGTTTGTTGGTTCCTAACTTTTAATGGCTTTTTATTTCAGTATTCTGTTGTTGTATTTCAGTTGCCTGGAAGAGATCGCGAAAAGCGATAAGGCCGCCCATTGTATATTTTGTAGTTTACCTTGTTCTTTTTTGTAATTTATTTTTTGTGGTGTACAATAAAGTATTTATAAATAATAAATAAATATTCTGTTTCCGCACAGACAATATTATAAATAAGACAAAACCATACAATTTTTAATTTTTGATGTACATTGTCGAACAGTGTAGTAATACACTCCCGAAGTTTGTATGGAAAAAATGTCAACTAGATTCACCTTAAGACTTCCTTGCTCCTGTAGCGCGTCGGAAATATTTGCGCAAGCTTGTACCGATAGATTTAACACGATTGTGCGCAAGAAAACAGCTTCGCTGCTGAGGACAATGAGGGACAGTCGCAACCTTATCCTGAGAACTGTAGCGGAGCTCTCCAAATTGTAAAGCCATTTGTGTAGAGGGTGATTGGTACGAACACTAGATACATATAAAGTTGTTTTAATGTTATGATTATACACTATAGATTTTTGTTCAGAAATATTTGTATATTTTATTTTATTTTGTATGGAACAATAAACAGCTACAATATAAACTGTTTACAAATAACAAAAATAAATATAGTTTTAACAACATTGCAGCCCACTACATTATCCGCATGTTAACAAAATTAAGATTAGGTAATAAGTGCCACTAGAGTAGCATTACTCAAATATATTAAAGCATAATAAAAGTAAATGATTATTAAAAAAAAAACATTATTTAAATACTCGTACAGTGCAATTAATTAATTAAGTATTTGAAAAGGAAATAGAGAAAAAATACAGGAAAAGGTTTTATCCAGTGCGCAAATTGTAACCATGAATTCAGCATATCATTCTAGAACCCCTAGCGCAGAAATTTTTCGGCGGATCCACAAACAAAAATCAGCTGTTCCATGCATTTTGACCGCGTAGGTATGGCACTTTTCTATGAAACAGCAGATTTTTTTTTTTTTGTACAACCGGCGAAAAATTTCTGCGCTAGGGGTTCTAGAATGATATGCTGAATTCATGATTACAATTTGCGCACTGGATAAAACTTACCCTGTATATTAATTTTTGGACAAAATTATACATTTGGGGTATTTCCTTACTATTACAAATAAGAAATAAAAAGGAATTGACAATACAATACAATACAATACTGAAATCAATTAAATTTAGAATAAAGGACTCACACTATTTCTTTTTATCATTATCATTCATTAGAATCAAGTCCATCCGACTAAACAGACAGCTGTGCTGCTGGGGAGTTTGTTGCGCCACTTCTTCTTCCCAGCTAAAGCACTAGGAAGTGGCGAAGGGTGGGCGTTTTGGGGGGACTGTCTTATGTATTTTGACGTTCGAAAAGTGCTGATTCTCAGCCTAATTTGAATAAATGACTTTTGATTTTGATTTTGAGATAAGATTTTAAAAACATTGGACTTACAAACTGAATACTCGATTTAGAACATACAAAAATATCAATATCAATGAAGTTGCGATTATACGATTCCACTATACGACGAGCAGGGCAACTCAATCCTGAATTGTATTGAATGTACCTGCACGAACACTACGCTTATATTTATTATATTATCAAATAATATTAACAAATTGACTGTCTTAAATTCATCGTTTATTGTACTAGGTCTTCTTCTAACAACAGCGGTTCATCTGTGTTTCTTAAATGATAGAACATAATGCTACTATATCCGTGCATGATTCTGCCCTGACCTTGCTTCGGACTCAGACTTGACCTCGTGGCTTACGATTTGTTCCAAATCTGTATAAAAGCTGTATATCAATCATATTGTAAAGAATCCCTTAAAAGGAACTAAAAGGACACTTCCCATTTATCGCTAGAACAGTTTTCCGGAAACGTTAAGCTATAATATAGCAAAGCCGATTGCAAATAAGAATAATGTAAACAAAGAAACCAACACCGTCCAACAAAAATAATTTGAATACGTTTAAGAATAAGAAGATAGTGGTAGCGTCAACAATGCAAATCATTAAGAGGAACCTCTGCTAGAAATTAATGCTATCGGAGGTGATTAGGTCACTGGTAAAGCAAGGCTCCTATGATGTACATTTGCTAAAAACAAAATATAGTGAACCGTACCAAGTTCCAATAAGCTAGCTCATCCTTACGGCCAGTAGGACAATCCTAAGAGATGTGACACATTTACTCAGGTCGACATTAATGCCGATTCAGCAGTATTTTTTGAACTACAAAGCCGACCTGAAGCAATTACCTACTGCCCATAAATTTTCATGCTTTCATCGTCAAACTTCGTTCGTTAACCATCCTCTCTTACAGTTTCGCTCGACACAATTCAAACTATCCATACTAATGTTCTATAAAGGCTTCTTCAGACAAGTGCGACGCGACACTTGTAGAACAATTTCCATTAAGTTTTCATAGAAATTGTTCTACGTGAGTCGCGGCGCGCCTGTTTGTTGAGCCTAAATTCGAAAGTAACTCTGTGTATACGTTACCTTTTTACGCTACACCACTGAACTGATTTCGATAAAATTTGAATAGGAGATAGATGCCATCCTAGGGAAGGATACTTTTTGTCCCAGTACCAAGTTCCGTGGGATAATTTCCGACATTCAGAAGTTATAGTACATATATTTAACGGGCCAGCAGTACCAAATTATAGGAACCCGATACACAATAGTGTTTAAGACGACTTACACGCACGTGATTGAAAATCTAAACAATTTAACAAATGAAGGTGTCACACAAAAGATAAAACACAGAAATTGACTTTTGTTTTGATAATATCATAAGGTGTTGCATTGAGCGCAAGCATTTTCGATAGTCCCAATCATCATCTGCCTGGCCTTTACTAACATGTTGCGGTTGGCTTCCAATCTAACCCACAACCCACACACTGGGAAATACGATACCTCTTGTTAAGACTGGTTGAAAGGCTTTCGGGCTTCTGCCGACCCGTAACGACTGTCAAAGATCTGATCTCATCAACCCTGCTAATGGTAGAAATAAAAAGAAAATTTATTTGCATAAAACATGGTACCTTGAAGTTGTTTTAAGATACATTATAGAGTTACCTTTAAAAATGTTCCCCGTCAATAACTTCTTTAAAGCTGTAAAAATTACATATTATAACACGATACCTACCCCTTGGTAAGACTGGATAACAGACTTTCGGACTCCTGACCACCCGTGTTCTAAAGTCCCAATAAGAAGCAATAGATAATTCTCCTCATAACATGTTAAAGATTGCACTGCTAGCACGTGCTAGTCATGTGTGGTCACATTAAACATTGCCGCGTGCAAACATATGTTTGCTATTGGTGCATTAGCACTGGTTGGCTTTATTAACATCGATTTGAGCCAATAGTTGCGACGCGTGTCAAAATATTGTTGGACATAGTTGGCTGTAAGATTATCAGCATCTTTTTCAAAGATTTTTGTCTATGTTCCAGAATATATATGTATATATTTGTGACATACTGACCACTGTATAAAAAATAATGAATTATTTGTTTACTTATTTACTGTACTTTGTCTAAATTATTTCACCTCTACTCTCTCTCAAAACGGTGAAGGAAAACATCTAGAGGAAACCGGAGGGGTAATTTACACTACCCGTAGAAATCGCTTTCATTTTGACGACAGCTCCACAACATTCATGGCGTTTTTTACATCATCAAGCAGACCATGACATTGCACATACTTACGAAATAATGGATTAGCAATAATCTTGAAAATGATCCAGGTTCTCAACACTTTCGATTCCAAGCACCCAGCATATGGGTCGAAAAATAAATGGTTCGTGTGCTCACAGCTCGCATCCGAGTCGTGGCTATTAAAAAAAAAAACATTTATTTAAGGTACCATACTCGACTCATAATAGAAAACATATTTAAATTATTCAATAATAAATACAAAATCACACAAAAAAGCTATAAGCATGTATTCATGACTTCTGTTCATGTCCAGGACCCGACTAGCGAAACCAAAAATCGAAGTAGGTATGTTATATTGCATGCCAATTGTTATGTATTCTATGTACTTGACGGTGAAAGTTTTAGACTGATTATTTATTTATTTATTATGATTACTTCGCCATTGGCAGTTTACGCGCCTTTGAATTTAACATGAACAAGTGTAACACAATAACATAATGAACGCATGATTTTTCCATCATAATCAGCAAACGCTTCACTAAATATTTAAATAATAATATTACACATGAGTATTTGCATAACTTGTGAATTTATTTGAATGGTGATTCACATTGCGCTATATTTTGCACACACTTCTTTGTTTTGATAAGTGCGCAATTTTTGTTTGCACCGGTCTGTCTTTGGTTAGTTATCAATTTATCATTCACTTATTTGTAAATTAATAACTAACCCCCTTGTTTATAAACGTTGCTTATAGTTGAGAAATGTTTAAACTTTAAAAATGTATGGTTAAACAGACGCTAATCATTACTTAACTTTAAGTAGCGTAATCAATATAGGGTATTAGGTTAACAGTTAAGTTGAAGTACTACAAATTATTTCACCATCGTCATTATAGCTTCATATCGTACTGCACACTGCGGTATAAAGGATAAATAAATAATCACCGGACTTGGCAAAGTATTTTTTAAACAGAGGACTTTGAACTGGGTATCCTAAATGGCATCAAAGGCTTATTTTTAATCCCTTTTAATAACCCTAAAAAAAGAGATCGTAACCGAAGAATTGTCTTCTTTGTAAAAACTGTTTTATACTTATTCGTCAATGTAGGTGTGTGTGTGCATGTATTTACTGTAAAATATTTGATAAATAATACTTTCAAACAATCTGCCTAGCCTTTTCCCAACTACGTTAGGATCGACTTTCAATATACAGGGTGTAACAGAAACCCTATTGCTATCCTTAAGCACTAAAGATAGAATAGAATGCTGGTATAGAATCACTATACATAGTTTCAGCTCAAAATAAAATACTCTAAGAATTGATACCTAATTTTCGGTTTCATCGTCATCATCATCATTTCAGCCGAAAGACGTCCACTGCTAGACATGGGCCTCCCCCAGGCTCCTCAACTTCGACCGGTCTTGTGCTTCCCACATCCAGCGGATTCCCGCGGCCTTCACAAGGTCATCAGTCCACCTTGTAGTAGGTTCATATGTTTCTTAAATTCAAATCATAATAAACGTGTCACCGCAGTACGTAGGTCAATAACTTTCCACGTTACTTGCCAAAATCACGATAAATCTCTTCCGAGTGGTGTGTTTATTTCAATTTGAAAAGTTCGGTTTCTGGTATCAATGTATTAAAAATTCTCATAACTTCCGAACATGTAGAGATAGGATTAAAAAAACCCTTCCAATATCGTTTGATATCATCCAAAGAAGCCGTGCCCTTGGTATGTATATACCGTTTCCGTTACAGGTTGTAGAGTTAAAATTATCACCAAATCAGTTGCTTCGGATTATGTCCAAACTCGTCTTAACGTTACTTAAGACGAGGTCAAGGTCTCGAACTCGACTGTTTTCTAGCACTAGGTATCACTACGACACGTCTTGAATGTCAAGGTCCCTGCTCTTAAATAAAATTGTGGAAGTTTCATCATCGTCCAATTTGCCCGATGCTAATTATGGCATAAAATTACCGTTATATGCGGTATTACCTATTTGCATTTTGTAAAATTATAATGGGACTTTCGTCAATGAATTTTGAACTACGAAGTAAGTTTTTTCTTTTTTTCTTAGCGTGTCGACAGCAATCTTAATACAGTCAGCCCAGAATTTGTCTACGAGATTGGCACTTTCAGCAGCGACCATCAACTCATGTAGCGTGCAGACAACAGGACACGCTGGACAAGATAATAAGTGCCCCATTGTTCATGGGACATCACAGCACCACACTTTTTACATTCCAGCCCGGAGTCATCTGTGAATCTCCACCTGAGCAGGTTCTTTTTGCTTTTATCTAATGTTTGAACCATTTGATAAAAGTTACTTCAAAAGACCACAAGATTTACCTGGAGGATATCAATCCTCCGGGTAAATCTGCTGGTCTCTCAGCCGGGATTTTGGCTAAGAAGTAAAGATATCTGTAGTAACTAATTTTGCGTATGACAACTAAGGGCAAATTTCTTGCCATCAGCCAATAACGCAGTAACAGTTCTGAAGGCCAATTCTGATAATTAAATTAAAAACGTTCACAATCTAGTCGCAGTCTCATCTCGGCGACAATCAAACGTCAAAAACTTGTCAAAAATCTATGGAAAGTCGAGGTGTTTAATCAAACATAAGAGTGACACGATTACGTTCAGAATTAATAAAAAGTCACGCTATAAAAAGTATGAAACAAGAAAATGTTCTCATTTGAAAGCAGTGTTCACTTTGCGTTATGATCGCTTACTACTGGTTACAATGTATTTATTTAATGCTAGCTGCCCGTCCCCGGCTTCGCACGTTTGGAATCCCAATTTTGTTTTCTTTCGACCGTTTTGTTTGAAATATACAGACACTCACAAATAACCTGGCTTTCTATTGGTAAAAGAATTTTCAAAATCGTTTCAGTAGATCCAGAGATTACCCCCTACCTGTGCCCCCTACAACCTCACAAACTTTACCTCTTTATAATATTAGTCTAGATTTTTTATTTATTTATTGTTATGTTAGGAGGCAAGTTGTTTCGTAACGCATAGCCTATTACTAGCGGATGATCAAGACGCTTCGCAACAATACGTAATTTGTAAAATTATGATAAGAAGTTTAGATATTATAAGGGAATAGGTGAACACACATACATACTGGTCAAAATCATAACCATAATTTTCGCTTCCCCACGCTTATTGAGCCACGAGCTCCCTCAACATGACAAACAGCCGATCAGTACCATCAGTCGCTTATTTGATGACAACAAATTACTTCTCGATTAGCTATTCATCGTTGCGGTCTGCGCGGTTAGATTTCCTAACATTTGCCTCTCGAGTTGCAAAGTTAATGAAAATCGTGTGGTTTCCCATCATTAGGGTAATGAAGTGTGTGAAGGAAGACAATGCCGCGTTTATTGAATATAGTATTAGTTACGTTGCCACGTTGACTATTTTTATGTCTCCTTCGTTCAGGTGTTCTCTTGGAGTACCTATTGCTAACCCCAGATGAACTTTGCTAAAATGTTTCCTTTCTGGCTTAATCATCATTAATCGTTCTTGACCTTGTCTTTAATTATGCCTTTGACCTCAATAGGACATACTGTAAAATTTGCGAAAAAGATGGTGTGATATTTTTCTTTGAAAGTATCGAATAAACCATAATCACACTTTCGGTGTCCCCTTGTTTCGCAGACAAATTTCATAGAATTTCGTTTCCCAGAAAATGTTTCACATGATATTTTTATTTCTAATATTATTGTTTCAACGACTATTTACTTGAATGAAACATGTTTCACAGAAACCAAATTCAACGGTTTTTTATATTATATATATATATTTTTTTTGTTTCACTAACTTATCAAAGAGTACAATTATTTTTTAACGAATACCTGCCCTACCCCTAGAGTGTAATTTAAAACCGCGTAGGCGCGGAGGGGCGAAGCAGCCCGCGACCTGAGGGGCAGGTGGTTTTATAGCTCGCCGCCGCGTTCAGGCTGGCCGGCCAGGCCGGCCAGCAAGTCGAAGCTGCGGTGGTGAGCGTGAATACCATCTGCAACGATAAGCTCGCGAGTGACCGCCGGAATCCCGCAGCGCCGGAGCCGTGACAGAAACCATGCCTCCATGTTGCATGCTCGCTTGCATGACGATTTTATCCCTGAATGCACTATACAAGTGTATCCAAGAATAAACCGCTCTTGGTGTAAAAAATATAGATATTGGGCTATTGGGTTTTTTTTTTTTTTTTTTGGGTGTGAAATCATCAAATGACTTCTCCTGCTGAGTAGAGCAGGAGGGCGTGTCATACTTTTACTGACTAAAACCCACCCGTGTTCCCTCAGTAGCCCGTATGCCAGGGGCCGTGGTATCTCTTTCGAACAAACCCGCACCCCTGGCAGGCATCGACCCTTGCGGACCCCACCGGTGGTTGCTGACATCTTTGACGGCACGCGTGTGGAACACAACGCGCCGTCCCGTTTACCATTTTTCGGCCGCAGGGGATAGGGAGAGCGGCTGACGCTATACCGACACTCCTCTTCCCCTGCGGCCCCACCGCGTCCGCCATCAAACGGTGGCGGCCCCGTCTAGGCCACGGAAGGGAAGAGCGCTGCTCAGAAGCACCGGCACTCCTCCTCTACCGCAGCCCGTAACCCTCAGCCGCGATGCCTCCCATTCGACATCGCGGCCCACCTCAGTTGCGGTGCACCTCACCGCAACCTACTTTTTGGCCGCTACGTCTTCGGCTTTGAGGCAAAAGCTCTGACGAGCGGCCCCACCTTTGGGTTCCTCTTGGCTTCACCGTGGCCGGAATCCACGGTTACTGAGCCCCCCCGCAACGACAATGCGGGAACCCACTCGGGGGGGTGGGCTATTGGGTTTGGGTGGCTAAAGGAGACTGGTTACCAAGAATAAGATCAATGTTATATATTGTATACGCATACTATTGCTATGTGGGACAAATCACCTAATGATTTTTGACGAGTTTGAAATAAAATGGTGAATTGGTTAAAACAACACAAAATGAATGAGAGAATGAGGAATAAAAATTAAAGATCTTCCTTCACAAATCAAGCTATTTTAAATTGTGCCCTTGAAAGTTTTCCACGAGCTTTGATAGTGGAATTCCAGCCCATGTGTATACCAGACGGTGACTAACAAAGACACTTATTTTAATAATTAAAAGCTATGTATTCACTTACTGACCCTGTAATGACTTCGTTAGGACCTGATCTGAATGGTAGATGACTACTTACTTGCTTTTGTGCTGTACCGCATAGCAATCTTAGTGAATTTCCTATGGCTTACGATCTTAAAACATCATGACAAGTTATGCATAAAAAAACCATAATCTCCCTGTGACACAGACTTAGTTTCTGTGAGGAGTTGGCCGTAATCCAGTGGCAGTTGGCAGTGCGGGTTGGTAGATGTCACATGTCTTCATTGATTCTAGGACATGCTGGTATCGTCACAATGTTTTCCTTCACCGTTGAGAGCAATAGCCCTACTTCTACTAATATTATAAATGTGAATGTTTGTATGTTTAGATGTTTGTTACTCAATCACGCAAAAACGGCTGAACGCATTTGGATGAAATTTGGCACACAAATAGTTTATAACCTGGATTAACACATATATGAAAATACTAATATCATAAACGAGAAAGTTTGTATAATTTGATGTATGGATGGATGGACGTTTGTTACTCTTGAACGCAAAAACGACTGAATGGATTTGGATGAAATTTGGCACACAGATAGATTATAACCTAGATTAACACGGAATATTACATTTTTATCCCGTAGTACATTCCCGCGGGAGAATTTCCGACTTCCACGCGGGTGAAGGTAGCGGCCGTTACTACTCCCAAACTGACAAGCTATGCGGTTTCCTAAATTCCTATATCTTACCAACTGATAAATCAATGACATTACATAACGCCTGTTTAAGTTAATATTCATGTTCATAGTCCAAGTAAATAGAGGGAGGGAGATAAATCCCATGCAATAGAGGGTGAGCCTATCGCCATCAACGGCACTAATGCAGTCTCCGGGCTATTACTGAGATAGAATTAGAAATAATATTTATTTGCCTAAAACATGGTATATGAAAGATGGTTCTTACCGAACCGGAAAAGTCAATAACATTTTGATCGACCAGGGAATCGATCCCAGGCATTAAATAGGTAAAAGTACCTATTATTCCTACCCAATCCACAGAGTACAAGTATCCAATCAGTAAATGACTATTCCAAACCGTTACTACCATTGCTTGCTAAGCAAAGCTATGCATTAATTACTTTACAATTGCTCGCAGGTTCAATACCCGTTACCAAGTATAAATTTGTAAAAGAATGCGCTTTGCCACTAACGTCATAATTACAAAGTATTTATGGCCCTTTAGTAATTTCGGTATTTGGAGCTCGTGGCCGCTCGGGTCGATCAGAGGATTAGCTATGTTTGCCGCGGTAAGTTCGGAAATAGGTGACCATCCATTACATATTGACCTCTCCATGCTTCAGAATGCTCGCAAGCCGTTGGTCCCAACTGTCATTTGTAGATCATTGACAGTCGTAACAGGTAGTCAGAAGCCGTTGATATATAAAAACCAACCCAGAAGCCCAAAAAGTTTGACACCAGGGTTTCGTATTACCCAGTAACTGGGTTGTGGAGGTCAGATCGGCAGTCGTTCCATGTAAAATACTGGTTTTCAGCTGCATCCGGTTAGACTGGAAGCCGACACCAAAATAGTTGGGAAAAGGATAAGCAGATTCACGGAGTCGTTTAGGTCATCAGTGATATCGTTTTAAATGGACGAGACATATCTAGGAATGGATATGCACAGCAAGCAAAGACTTATGTCCATTGCCTATATGCCTGTGTTCTTTACATCGTAAGTATTTAATCAAGCAATGACCATAAAAGTACCAGTCTCATTCATGAGATAGCCATGACTGTTTTTAATTTCCATTGCTTTGCATAATTCCAAGTAGTGCAGATTTTAATAAGTTCTGTGGAAGAGGTATTTTCATGTAAAATAATATTATTAGAGTAAATTTTTATTTAAGAAAATAATTTTATTAAATACTAGCTTTTGCCAGCGGCTTCGCCCGCGCGGAACTTTCATCCCCTATTTAACATCCTTAGGGGTTGAATTTCCAAAAATCCTTCCTTATTCCTTGTCCACATTATAAAGCGAAACTCTGTGCAGAATTTCAGCTTTCTCGGTCGAAGGATTGGGGTTGGGGCTGGGCGTTGATGAGTCAGTCAATCAGTCAGTCAGGACTTTTCTTTTTATTTATATAGATTATCAATTGACTTGAATTTATATTAAAGTCAATTTATATTATTATTCTTATATTCAGTCTACAATATTTTATACTAAGTATGACAGACGCTCTTTAAGCTCTGTTAGGGAATCTCTATCTCCTGTTTTGGTTTAACTTCTGTGTTTGTATCACTGTCATCAAAGTGAACTTTATGTTCGCTACAATAAGGTTGCTGTTGGGTTGTTATCAAAATTACAGTGGTCTTTCTTCATGTTACGATAAGACGAATTTTGTTAACAATAAACAAAATTAATTAGATGTCCAAATATTTAACAGATCATAAATGTAACACATTAAGCATAGATGTGGCCCACGTGATTTAGTTACTTTATTATGCTTCGCGGATCTTTTTTGTGCAAATTTTAAAAGAAACTCGACTTTGAACTTAGGTTTAATTGAATCAATATCTACTTATTATCAGTTTTGCAAGTCATCGTGACAAGCACCCGAATTGCGTAATTCACATTCAATCACAATGCGCAGGACAATGTAGGAAATTCCTAATCTTCATAAATGTTTAAAAATTCGACTGCTCGTAACACAAATTCCAAACTGCGTAACAGTTTGTCGGCAGGATTAGCGCTTGTTTTAAACATTTGGGATCTTTTATTTTTATCACCCTTTCAAACCACCTAATAAAATATTATAATTTTATATCATGATTCTTGCAAATTTTTCGGGACTCTAACACCTATGACTGGGCCAGTTAAATTATGAAAACCGTTACTGACAGAACTGCCTCGTTGGTCTAGTGGTCTAAAGCCCTACTGCTGACCATGAGGTCCTGAGTTTGACACCCAGGTCGGGTAAAGTGTTAATGGATTTTTGTATCTGGAATTTCTTAGTAGCAACCCGGGCCTATTGCCCTCAACCGGGTACAAATACCCACAGTATTTGTACCTGGTTGATGGCAATAGGCTCGCCCCCTATTCCATCGGACTTAAACATAACTGGCGAAATGTGGTTGTACTATTGAGACACATCTGTCCAACCCCGCGGGGCAATAAGGCGTGATGTTATGTTACCGATAGTTTAATGTATCTTGGTGGCACGCAGAAGTGTTGATATGACGCCTATACGATTCCGCGTTCAGACCGTAGTCGTACCTGTAAAACATTCTGTCGCTTGGAAGCCAGCTAGGAAGTGTGGGCATACTTCCACAGCTGGTTCTTAGGGCAGGAATGATGCATATTAAGAACTGGTGTAGGTAACGTCACTGATGCAGTTTGTTTATAAAAGAGTGCGAATATAAAGACGCGTTAGTCGTGGTCATACGAAGAACAACATCGTACTGTTTTCACAACAGATCCAATGACCGGTGATTGTGAGAAAGTGGGCCGCACATGGATTTACCGAATGTGCAGGCATATGGGAAGAACGAACGTACTATAAAGGAGACTGACTAGCAACTTACTTGATCATCTTATAATTTTCCCACTGCTGGGACACAGGCCTCCTCTCTGTGAAAGGGATACCGCCGTAATCTACCACTTGCGCCCTGTACGGGTGGTAGATGTCACATGTGTTCAAAGTTTTGGTTCTAAGTCATGCCAGTTTCGTCACGACGTTTTCCTTCACCGATTTGAGAGGTGTGGTTTTAAAATAATTTACAGAAATAAAAGCGCCTGTCTGGGATCGAAGCCCACGACCTACCACTCGTAAGTCGCAGTCGTTACCACTGGGCCACCACTGCTCTCTAACTTGAAACGTTATTTTCAATGTATCGAGTTTTTGTAACTCGTTACAGTCTAGTCAGTGCAGTGAGCCGAGCCGCTCGATGCAAGCAGCATGTACTCATGTTTTGGGTGTTATGATGTCCATTTCTCAGTGATCATTAGGTCGTTTTTTTCAACCTGGTGATTGTTCTAAATAGTCGATATTGCATATATTTACAAAATAGAATATATATTCTGCCCTGTCTTGACAAACGACAACGTCGCCCTGTATGCAATAAACATAAATAAACTTTATTACGTAAGTGTTTAAATAAATATTACATTACACTATATTTGCAAACGTCATCGGGAAATACGTGTAATCCATTCGTTTGGTTTTCTTATTAGATGTCACTTAATGCAACGAGACGCGGAAATGAACGATAATTTTGTGACACCGTATAACTTGCAACATTGTTTTATAAGGCATCCTCGGCTCTCGTGCATATCCAAGATGACTTTAATATTTCTACTGATATGTAGAACTAGATTTTGTCAGTGGGTTCGCCCGCGTGGTGGTTGAAAATTATCCCACGGGAACGTACTACCGGGATAAAGAGTATCCTATGATTTAATCCAGGTTATAATCTATCTGCGTGCCAAATTTCATCCAAATCCGTTTAGCCGTTTTTGCGTGATTGAGTAACAATCATTCAAACATACTAACTTTCACATTTATAATATAATATTAGTGGGTGGGTTTTTAATATTAGTCTTGGGTTAGTTAGAATAGTTAGTCTAGGTTGGGGTCCTGGGTTATATCGCGGGATCGGCCCGTGCATTATTTGGTCTCAAATGATTGAGTTCTGAAAGCCGGAATTCTGGATTCGTGTCCGGTTATATCGCGGGATCGGCCCGTGCATTATTTGGTCTCAAACGATTGAGTTCTGAAAGCCGGAATTCTGGATTCGTGTCCGGTTAATTAGCGATAGGCTTTCTCCTATTACTTGGGACTTCCGCCTACCCCTTCTAGGCATATTCTATTTTATGTTATGTAAATAAGTCTTTAGTACTATCGCACAAGCACATACACTTTAATATACCTAAGTAAGTTCTTATAGTACACTACGATTCTTAGATAATATATTCTCAGGCGTTTTATCGCCATTAATTATTGATGAATAAATCTAGAAACATTCGGTACTAATACACCATTCAAATCCACTTTAGACAAAAAACGTTCCTAACTGCTTATTAAATATCTTATAAAGATACATATCGCAAAACCTCCAACTCAAAGGTCATTTTTGTTTCAATTATGATATTTAATGATACGACTCTTTTTGTAATGACATTCACATTAAGTACAGGATACATATTCGCAAGTCTATTGTTTTTAACTTCCCTGAAAATGTCCTTCGTTATTGTGATTACATATTTGACTTTAGATATTATATTCGGAAGTGCAAATTTCAGAAGAGCTTTGTCATAAACAATTACTCCGGTGTTGTCGTCAACATCATCATTTGCCTAGCTTTTTCCTTTAGCCAACTATATCGAGGTCGTCTCCCAGTGTATCCAGGTGCAGCTGCAGTACTTTGTATGGAGCCACTGCCTATCTGAACCCCACAACCTGTCTCTGGATAACACGCTATCCCTTGGTAAGACCATTTGTCAGACTTGCGGGCTTCTGGCTAACCGCTTCTCTTCTGACTAATACAGATTTTCAAAGATCTACGAATGACAGCCGGGACTGGGCCGACGGCTTAACGTGCTTTGCGGTCAAGTATACCTTCTTCAAGATGGGATTCACACCTTGGACCTCTTGCTAGATAAACAGCTAAATTTAAGTTTAAATGTGTAGGAACAAGGAAAAATCAATACATCTGTGTGATCAACAAATATTTGTCATGACCCCGTGTGTCAGTCAAGTTTACGTTCATAATATCGAATGCATTTTATATAACCGAAGAAATTAGACAATGCGACAAAACTTAAATCGGTTCTTTTCTGAACGAATATGATAAAGAGTTATGATTTGATTATTTGTATGTTCATCTGGCACAAACGGCTGGACGGATTTGAATGAAAATTTGGGTAGACCATGACCTGTTTTAATCCCGATATTCCTACGGAATCGAGACCTATACGGACTAAGTCAGGCTGCGTATATGTCCTTTGTCCCAATGACTCGCGGCATCGAGTTGACTCCCTCGCTGTAGCGGCTGTTCCAGCCTCTACCCAGTAGTTGATGCAAAGACCACTAGTATGAAGTGGGGTGCTGCTTTGGAGAAGTGATTTCTTTGGGATGTCCTATTCAAAGTCCGGGTAATATGGGTCTTGCTCCTCCCAGTGATGAGTGTTATAAAGGTTTCCTCCCTTATGTGCCATGCTTCTCAGATCTGTACGAATCCCATGCAGACCTTACCCGCCATTCTATGTAGCCAGGTGATCCACCCATCTGGCTGGTGGTCTACTAACACGTCCGCCTGTCCCCTAATATTAAATGTTATGATATCATTTTGTTTGACAAATAACTCGATAACTTGCAATTTTTCCTGTACAACATGACATTGCAATGCTAATGTTTGTCTTGGCACCGGAAGTAATTTTAAAATACACTTTGTATGTAAACCGCCCACTTATAACAATAGGTAGTTACTAGTACTAAACATCACTAGTTGAGTAGGCTGACTCAACTAGTCACAGGTGTTAGTGAATTTGAATAGGGATCGATATCAGTGATTTAAGATGTTAGGTTGGTAACTCTATTAATCGTTTACAATACTTCGTTCATTCATTAGAATGGTTGTTTTAGTGGTATAGGTAAAGCTGATGATCATCTTAAAAGATTAGACGTTGCTGATGATAGTTGTTCCTAAAATGTCGAATATTTATGTCGCGCTAGAACTTTGTACACACAATTGCCAAAAACACTGTCTCTGGGAATATTTTAATCAATTGCTTCATATGTTTGAAAAAAATTGTCAGCTCGACATCGTTTATCATGCAATGTATGTTGTTATATTTCCAAAATGCAATTGTAAGTATATTGTGTAATTAGTTACCCTTATGGCTTGACTCTGCAACCTCGTAGGAAGATTATCGTAAAACGGGACTTCCCCTAACCTCTGGGCCATAGCCATTTAGAATTCAATAGACGTTATAAGACGGACCTATAAAATGTTCGAGTCATACATAACTGAAATATGAACAATTGTAATGTCGTTAAAGTTTTTGTCACGAATGACTCAAACAATCTATCAATAGTCATTGATATACAAAAAATTGTTTACAAATTTTACAATTACTTATACTTAAAATACAAAACGAACATGTAATACACAATTGTCTACTTTCTTATTCGTTTTGACCAAAAGAAACTATATTAGATCAATTATCTCAAGCATGTGTGTAAAATCGACGGTGCCTAAGTACAGCTGAACGCATTTCGGAGTTGAAGCCCAAATACCAGGGGCCTAAGTCTACTAATTTATAAACGTTACAATGGTCTCTCAATGGTGTGTTTTTGACAGTTTTTGTATGGCAAATCTGTCAAAAACTTACCATTGAGAGACCATTGTGGCGTTTATAAATTAGTAGACTTAGGCCCCTGGCCTAATGCTACGTAAAGGCGCTATCGATGTTAAATTATTAACATGGTGTTGCGGTTCACTATACAGCTACCGTTTATCGTTTCTCAAATACGAGGCGCCGGATTTCCCATTGTAAACAAGTGTTATATCAATATTTTTCTTGTTTCCTTCTAAATTTGAGTTCATTAGCATTTCTGTAGTTCTTTTAATGGAAACTGGCCTATTTAACTAAAGCGGATCCTTTAAGAATATTAGTAGGGGAAACCCATTCGTTTAATTAACATAACGTACCTACAAATTTTTAACTTGGCTAATATAACCCGTTTGAAATGTTCTAATAATAGAAATTTTTAATAGTATTGTTAATTAACTTTCATCAAGTGCCAATGTTAAATTATACTAGTAGTTTTATATAATAAGCCAGACTGTATCCTTTTTATTACATAAATGGAATACTACAACAAAAAAACAATAAATCCTACAAACATTGATTATTAAATGAACAATTCTGCTCTCTCATTGGACAAAATCATGAAACTTATACATATATCCAGATGATATGATACTCTCCCGACTCACGACTATAATCTCATGATCAACGTAAAAACTAGTACGTTAAACACGTGTAATCTAATATCCTTACAATCTGCATTTGACTGGCGCACGTGGCAGCCGTGACTGAGGAATATGAACGACTAGATTAATGTGACTGACAAAGGAAATTATCTGGACAAGGACAGACACGACGATGTGAGTTTTCCTGTAGAAGCTATGGATTTGGTTCAGTTGGTGCAGTTAACTTTAAGCTAAGTTGATAAATGCGCAAACTATTTTTGGGGACTTTAAAACAACAATAAAGTTTAACTAGGGCCATGGGGCCCGAGTGCCCGTAGTGCACGTAGTTTTCCGAGACGTTGCCAACCGGTTGGTTAACTCTTCACGTGGCCAGAGGGATGGCCTCTATTTTCGGCCAAAGAATCAACATTGCCTTACAACGTGGCAATACTGCTAGCCTTTTCGGCACTTTTCTCGTTGACAACGATGCGGATAAACTTTATGATACCTTATGATTATTTTCTTTTTTGTAATAAATATATGAATAAACCAATTATTTTTTTTACAATAAAAGAGTAAAGTAAAAATTTTATGTGTAGTACCAGGTCTCAAAACGGAAAATGTGAATATGAGATCTGTACAAATCACTATAAAGGGTGGCTGATCGTCCTAGGTCAGGTTTAACCTTTTTTTGCAAAGTAATTTTGAATTTTACGGATTTAATACCTTAATGACTAGTTTGCAGGTCAGTGTCAGGTTGTATGTTGATTATAATATGATATGCGATCGGAACAAATATAGATTCACAGAATTATAATCATTAAAATCATCAAAAAAGCTCTCGAAATTCTTATAATTCCATGAAATGACTTTTTCATGAAATATACCGGATGACATTTTTTAGCGTCTGGACAACAATATGACGTGTCGTGTAAGTAGAATAGAACTCATATACGCTGACCTTTCCCTGGTACCATTGATTTAATAAAAGTTCGGAATATCCTTAAAATACATAAAAAATAATACATCCTACGACACTCGCGTAAAACTAATAATAGCCAAAATAGTAATAGTAAACGAGCGTCAGCTGCGATCACCCATGAATGAAGAATGATGAAGTGTACATCTTTGCAACTGATCCCTACGCATACATTTGCGCGTGTACCTACACACCTCACCGTGCTGTGTGGAGTTGTAGTAGGCAAATAATTTGATACACTGTGTGACGCGTGTCTTGAAACCGTAAACAAAATAAATTACGTCTCGTCAGATCGGTAAAGCTTTGATAGAAGTGTAAACAAACCTGTTGATGTTAAATTCTTATGACAATCACTCACATTCATCTGTGTTTCGAAGGTTTTAGCTTGATGTGTAAAAAAAAAGAATCCTAATAATTATTATTGTAGTCTAAAACCATTGAAACAAATGCGTAGTGGACTAAGCGAATTGCCAAAAAATGCGGTAAGAATAAGACGGCTCGTTAGTGAAGTGGTTGAGCGATTAGCTGCGTGTTCTTTTATTTTATGTGGGTTTTGAAAACTCAACCAGTGCTAATTGTGTACGTTGTAGATACCAACGCGGGTAAATATGGACTCGTCGGTCCATAGAATGTTCTCCTGCGGTTGGTTCTGCAGCCAGCGACAGAACTCAATACGAGGTCCACGATCCAGAGCATGCAAAGCTTGCACGCGTAAGAAGTGGTATGGATGCATATCCATTGAATGGAGTAGCTTCCATACCACATACTGGTTTACGCCAAATCGACGAGCTGCTTGCCGGGTGCTCCTCCTCCTCGGGTGTTGCTGGAAATATTCCAGGATGGCGTCTTCAACATGTATGGACAAGGGTGGCCGGCCTCTGCCCCTGGCATGACCGGGAAGCTGAAACTGGCCATGGTCAAGTAACCGCTGATAAGTGCGGAATATCAAGTCTGTGTTGAGGTTCCGGGGGTCAGGGATTCCGTTACGTCTAAGGGATTGTGGGTATTCTTCGTCGGCGTACATTCACCTCGCACCATTTAAATTTTCACCGGACAAAAAATAATACCTCATCATGGCAAGGTTTGCCAGGGGTGCGGGTTTGTTCGAAAGAGACACCACAGCCCCTGGCTTAAGGGCTACTGAAGGAACACGGGTGGGTTTTAGTCAGTAAAAGTCTGACACGCCCTCCTGCTCCACCCAGAGCGGGAGAAGTTATTTGATGATTACTCACCCAAAAAAAAAAAAAAAAACATGGCAAGGTACTCTACGCTGGAGTATGCGTACGTCATTTTGAAAACAATCACTGTGCAGTTGAAGCACACGCGGAAACACAGGCTTCTACCCCGTTCACCTATTATACCCAATTTTTTTCCAAACGCTAATAAAAATCAGCCTGTATACTTACATTAGATAAACTTTACCTTAAGTTCAGGCAAATACTCAGCTTCTAATTACTATCAATTCTGAAACTGGATTGTACACAATGTAATTTATTGCCAGATCAATGATAGATTTAGCAACTTTAAGTACACAAGTATTGGTTATCGTTAAAAGTGACACTCTGGCGCTAGTAACTGGCATACGTGTACTTAAATTTTATATCCCTGTCAATAAAAAGGTCACAGTGGTTCTTAACTACTTACTTTATAGTAAAACTCGTAGGTATAAACAATTATTTCGTTGAATAAAGTGACTGAATCTACAAGTTGTCCATTCAAAACCATTATGTTATTTTATTTTTGCATGAATATGTAGGAAAATAATTTCACAATCGAGCGAATTATCCAAAAATTACGCAGCAATAAAAACAAAACCGAGACCCCTATTTGTATAATTGCAAAAACTACTTTACGTGTTACGAAGATTGATTAAAGTTGCATATTATATTACGTCCGTATTCATAATACCGCCGCCGCTGTGAGTAATAATAAACGAGATTGGAGAACCGGTCTGCACTAACATTTTTAATTAGTCAACAAAAAACAAACCCTGAATTGAGAGAAGTAAACCTCTATTCTAATCATTAAAGACGTAATTTATCATGGGCAATATTAAAAATAATATTTATTATTTTTCAATGGCCCATTATACTCCACCGGTATTGATTTTTTGGACCACTGGCGAAATGAATATGGCTATTCATAAAGGTATTTTATTTAAATTGGTCTTAAGTCTATTGTCATTTCTCTCTATGGGAACGATGGCCAGGAAGTTTATAAAGCGTTTATATCTTGATCGTGTTTAACATACACATTTACACATGTAATATTAATCCGTGAAGTAAAAACTTTGTAGTGGCACAATTAAAGTTTATAATTATAGAGGAGTGCAGAAAGCTAATATGTTTATATAACTCTCATCATCATTTCAGCCAAAAGACGTCCACTGCTGGACATAGGCCTCCTCCAAACGGGGAGGGGATAGCCTGCATTGTATGGTTGTAAAATGCTGAATGCTGCCAGACGTAAAAGAATAGCATCATCCCATTTCTTCCCGTGGGTGTCGTAGAAGGCGACTAAGGGACTTACTAGATTTTCTAGTAAGGGCATGCATTCGAAATACATTATGTTATAAATTAATTATGGTTGAATTTCGATCACTTCGCGACCGAAGTAAATGTATTATGACAACATTATGACGCTGTACTATGTTGCTTAATGGTCGACATAACGCGTACAACAACAAAAAAAAGTTATATTCATGGGATGGCTATTCGTTACCAAAGTAACATCACCATCATCATCTGCCTAGCATTTTCTCAGCTATATTCTGGTCAGCTTGCAGTCTAACCGGATACAGCTAAATACCAGTATTTTACATAAAGCGACTGGCTATCTTACCTCCACAGCCCAGTTACCGGATAACGCGATACCAAACCAACGTACTAACCTAACTTCCTAGTCCTACTCGTAACTATTATTATAAAAGCGAAAGTGAGTTTGTTTGTTGCTTTTCACGCTGAAACGGCTGACCGGATTTGGGTAAAATTTAACACATGGGTAGACTAAGATCTGGGTTAGGACATAGATTTGTTGCGCCACTTCTTCTTCCCAGCTATAGCACTAGGAAGTGGTGAAGGGCGGGCGTTTTGGGGGGACTGTCTTATGTAGTTTTGACCTTCAAAAAGTGCTGACTCTCAGCCTAGTATGAATAAATGACTTTTGATTTTGATACTTTTTATCTCGGTAGTACGTTTGTGTGGGATAATTTCAGACATCCACATGGGTGAAACCGTGCGTAATGCTAGTTGTCTAATAATATAATCGCTGCATACATATTTATGATCGCAGTGTGATCGCAGATTACTTAATATTAAATGATGTTACTAATATCGACATACGCTGCCGATCTGTGATATAATCCCTACGACGACGACGCGATGGCCGGTTCTTACACCATCCGAGAATGACATACATTAGGATAAACGAGAAAGATGACTATGTCATCAAAAACATAAATTGTAAAAAAAAAAACAAGTCTCGCAATTCAGTTATTCTATCGTAAAAAGTTGTGAGATCCATATAATACCAAGTCGGTCAATTTAATCAGTTCCTACTTAAAGATCCTTCTGTCTTAAGTTATTACGTAATTAGCTAACCTAACAACATCTTATAGTGACCATATCAATATTAAAAAACTTTTACGTGTTAAATAAATAAATTGACTTGGCCATCGCATGAAAACACAATGTATCTTTAAAAAAAATTAAAAACACAATGTATCTCACAAGTAATAGATATATATTATATTGCGATCACCCGTAAAACAAAATTATCAAAATCCAGTCGCAGTCTCATCTCAGCGACAGTCAAATGTCAAGAACCTGTCTTGAATGTATGGAAACTCGAACTATTTTTGAGACAGATCAGACTGCGAAAGGGGTGTGTGGCTAAGTAATCATAGCCGCACTGGTCGATCGATCAGATTAAGCTACTCTTGCTGCGATAAGTCCGTGGATGGGTGACCATTTTTACATACCAAGACCCCTGAAACGTGCCACAGGAAGCACGTCAAGCCGTTGGCCCCAGTTGTCATTCGTGGATCTTTGATAGTCGTTACGGGTCGTCAGAAGCCCGAGAGTTTGACACAGTCTTACCAAGGGGTTTCGTGTTACCCAGTAACTGGGTTGTTGAGATCAGATAGGCAGTCGCTCCATGTAAAATACTGGTATTCAGTTGCATCCGGTTAGACTGGAAGCCAACTCGAACTCGAGGGAAAATGCTAGGCAGATGATGATGCGATCACACTGTGAATGTTCTGAAAATAACGGGCATTGGCCCTGTGATGTGGATCTGCGAAACGATGTTATTTCACTCTTATTTATTTTAAAAGCAGACACATAAATCTCTGAATATTCTGCAATGCAAAATGTTGAAACATACCTACTGTTCTATATCTTACCCTGAGCCAATCTCAGATCATAAAAATCAGTATTGATATGAAATACAAAAAAACTATGTATTAAAGTAATGTGCGACAGTTCACATAGTGTGGTAGGCTGCGCTCGCGCCGGTCGGTTGGCCAATCCATGACGTCATCAGTCTCGTATCCAATAGCGCGCGTGGGAATCGGTGGATTTATAAATTATGATCTATTTATCAACAGTGCTGGGAAAAGAAAAGAAATAACAGTCAGATCAGATTATTATCTGTAACAACAACAAAAAGAGACTCTAGGCAAGTGGGAATCGCTTGCAAATAGTTTCGTACGTATTTCTACAACGACTAGGTACCAACATGATTGACGGTAGGTAGCTCATGTCAATCCAATACATTCTTGACTTTTATCATCTTTATCGCTGCTAGAATGTCACTTTCTGTAGGGTCTTTGCAATCAAATCATTATGTGAATGTATAGTTAGATATATTGCATTTGCGCTTGGGGTGTTAAAAACAAGACATTTCTTATAGAAGCAGAAAGGGCAAAGCGTGCGGTTTTAAAAGTGCTATTGCGTTTGCCGTTCAGGCATTCAACACTCGATTTTTACGAGAAGGCTGGGGTATTCACTGTAAGGAAAATGGTTGTACTTATATGAAATTCTACGTAGATAGGTACCACAAGAGTATGTGCCATCCCTACTTGATTCAACTAAGCGAGTTGAACGTTTTTTAAATTAATTTTAAAAAACAGACCAGTTTTTTTTTCTCATTGTTTTTTTTCGTATATAGACGGATTTGCAAATTTTTTTGTTCGAAAGGGGTTTACTCCGAAATGGTCCCATTCAAATTTCATATAGATCTATAGAGGTATGAGGAACAGGGTGTAAAGTTCGCTCATCCTCTATTGAAAAGGAGGATCCTCCGACCAGACGGGTATTGTGTCTGGTCCGGGCAACTGCCCGACAGTTGATGTCGGGATTTTTGTATATGTTCGAGTGCCGTCGAAAACTCTGATTGCGCGATGCAGAATTGCTCATATAGTTCGCCTGTGGCATTGTAGATGGCGCCACTTTTCTTTTTGTGTTTTTCGATTTTTGTTGCGAAGCATTTTTATTTGTAGTGCCGCTACAGATCTGATGATGCGTTTCGGAGACGGACAACGGAACTCTTAAAAAAATGACAGCAAATCAACCGCGAATGTTGCTATCGCATACATATGCATTGTTTTGACCCCAAGGATGATGAAATTTCCAATTGGTATGGGGTAGGTAACTAAAAAGAGAAAAATAAAAACTTTTTCAAAAATAAAACAACTGACTTCCACAAAAACACTACATAGTGCAAAATAACTTTAATTTCGGAAGGCGGTGACAAATAATTAAAATACACATCCAAAGTCACCGTCTTCCGAAATTAAAGTTATTTTGCACTTAGTAGTGTTTTTTTGGATGTCGGTTGTTATTTTTTTGATAAAAGTTTTTACTATCTTACTATAGTCCTCACTGTGTTGTTCCTCGAATAGATGAGCTAACAAATACGATGTTATGCTTCAAGTTAAAACAATTGCTACCAATACAAGTAGAACATGTTTACTTTTCTCACAATGTCAGTTCATTTGAGATACATTGTTAATTCAATTGTTTTAGTATTGACATGTATATTGACGGACAACAGTTGATCTATTGTTGTTGTTTATGTTTAAAATGTTTTTGCAGTCTACATTTTCTTTACCCTGATAATTATAACCCTGGTATTTTTCTTGTCTATATTTTCTGGTACTGCATTACAGTGTCTTCCAATGCACTATATTTTTCAGAACATTCCATCATTACGTTGCTCTTTTACAGAAGTGTTATGCAGATGTGTACAGTCACCAAAAGAGTTAACTAACCAGGGTCGCCGAATATTGTTGAAGTTTACTAAGAAACCAATGAATGTTTTCAAATGAAATTCAATTTAATAAATTAACTGTTTGTGTTCTAATAACTAAATTAAATTTTATTTGGAAACATCCATCAGTTTCTTAGTAAACTTCAACTATATCCGTCGATCCTGGTTACTTATCTTTTTCGGTGACTGGTATGGTTTTTTTTTTTTTTTTTTTGGGTGGGAAATCATCAAATAACTTCTCCCGCTCTGGGTGGAGCAGGAGGGCGTGTCAGACTTTTACTGACTAAAACCCACCCGTGTTCCTTCAGTAGCCCTTAAGCCAGGGGCTGTGGTGTCTCTTTCGAACAAACCCGCACCCCTGGCAGGCATTGACCCTTGCGGGTCCCATCACTTTTTGTGCTGACATCTCTTTGAGGCGCGCGTGGAACACAACGCGCCGTCGACTTGGGCTTGGTCCTTACCGGACAGCGAGCTACCCATTACTCGCCGTCCGCAAGCCCATGCCTACGGTGGCCGGAAATCGGCCTGGGATTCCCGACGCCCAGGGCGTCTCCGTATCCTGCGGCGGCTGGGGTCGCGAGGGCGCATATGCTGCCTCTCCCTCACGTGCGCCGCCTCCCTCTTCGCGAGCATCACTGCTTCGCTGAAGGAGGTGACGGCTCCCCATGCCCTCTCGCTCCGTACCATGGCCTGGACCAGGGCCGGACGCGAGAGATCGCCGCCGCCGATCGCCTCCACGAGGACACGGCGGTGCTCCGCCCAAGCAGGGCAGACCGCCACCGTGTGCTCCACCGTGTCCTCAGGGCGATCTTCGCAGTGGAAACACCCGGGCGTTTCCTCCCGCCCTATCCGAAACAGGAACCTCCCGAAACAACCGTGTCCGGTGAGGACCTGCGTCAGGCGGAAGGTGAGGACGCCATGCCGCCTCTCGAACCACTCCTCAAAGAGGGGACTTACCGCCGCAATCGTGGCGTGCCCAGCACTGGGTTGCGACAATCGCTCTCTCCATGTCACCATGAGATCCCGCCGGAGCTCTGTCCGCTGTGCCGCGATTTCCTGCGGCAGCGGACTTACGCCCCGGCGTTTGGCCTCCTCGCGCCACTCCCATATTTGCGCGAGGACCTTTGCCTCCAGATCCCATGGCGGTAATCCGGCAAGGAGGCCCGCCGCCTCGCCGGAGATCGTGCGATATCCCCGGATCATCCTGATCGCCATGACCCTATGGGACGCCCTCAGCTTGCGAGCTGGTTGGCGCCTCAATGTAGGCGCCCACACCGGCGCCCCGTATAGGGCCATGGACCGCACGATCCCTGCGTAGAGCCTCCGGCAGGAGGCGTTTGGCCCCCCTAGATTGGGCAAGAGCCGCTTCAACGCAGCCCCGGCCCGCTCCAGTCTGGGAGCCAAACGGCGGAAATGCTCCGCGAAGTTCCACCGGCTGTCGAGGACGAGTCCCAAGTACTTCATCGTCGACTCGACGCCGATGTGAACCCCTCCCACCGTTATCTGGGAACCCGTCGGTGGCGCATTCCGAGGACCATGAAACCACATGGCCTCGGACTTGTGCAATGCCACCTCGAGTCCCAGTTGCCGGATCCTATCGACGATTGTCGCAACCCCTTGTGTCCCTAAGTCGGCCGCCGCCTGGTACGACCTCCCTTGCGCCAGGACAAGCGTGTCGTCAGCGTAACAAACTACACTGACGCCGTCAGGGAGGTCGGCGCGCAGCACCCAGTCGTATCCGATGTCCCACAGATGCGGCCCCAGGACCGATCCCTGTGGGACACCGCACGACATCTCTCGCCGGTTCCACTCTCCGAGGTGACCGGGGTAGATGACGGCCCTGTCCGTCAAATAGGCCTCGACCACACGACAGAGGTAGGTCGGCATCCGGTGATACCGGAGTGCCTCCCTTATGCAACTCCAGGGCAGGGTGTTGAAGGCATTGGCGATGTCTAATGACACCGCCAAGACGACCCCACCCCGGGCCACAGCATCCCCCGTCGTGAGGGCTCGCACGCGCATGATGGCGTCCACCGTGGAGCGCCCCCTGCGGAAACCAAACTGGCTCTCCGCCAAATCCTGCCCCACCCGCACCAGCCGCCCGACGAGGCGGTCCGCAATTACTCTCTCAAAGAGCTTGCCCACCTCGTCGAGCAGCACAATGGGCCGGTAAGCGGACGGAGAGTCCGCTGGGCGCCCCGGCTTCTTAATGAGGACCAGTTTCCCCGTCTTCCAACGAAGCGGAAACTGGCCCTCCTCCAAGCATGCGCTTAGGAGCCCTCTTAGTCGAGGCCCGAGAGCCTGCAAGGCCAGGACCCAGGCTTTGCCGGGCAAGCCGTCGGGTCCTGGGGCGGTATTTTTGGCATTCAGCCTACGTACCGCCACTCTCAGGTCTACCTCGGTCACCTCTGGAGAGTCGTCGTCGTCGTCGGTGTGGTCCGCATCGGGCACCGCAGGAGGCGGAGCCATAGGCGGGGGAGCGTGCTCCCCTCGTGAGGGGAACAGAGCGCTCACCACGTCCTGCACGAGATGAGGCCGGAGACTCTGCGTCAGCGGGGGAGCCCACGGGCGGATTTTGTCCCGCACCGTTTTGTAGGGGCGTCCCCACGGGTCTCTGTTCAGAGTCTCCAGCGACTCCTCGCGGGCCACTACTCTGGCCCGCAACATCTCATCTCGGAGGGCGGTCTTCGCCACTCTGTACCCCTCGTACAGCTCCGCCTCAATGGCTACCGTATCCGGAGGGCGGATACGGAGCCTGCGGTGCCTGGAGTAAAGGTGTCGCGCAGCAGCACACGCCTCGCGCAGTGTTGTCAACTGCGGCGACCACCAGTACACCTGGCGTGAAGCACGACCTGGCTGGACCCGGGGCATTGCCACGTCACATATCTCGGACATGGTCTCCCGGAACCACTCGGCCTCGTCGTTTATGTCGGCAGGCCTGTCCGGTGATGACACCCAGGCCTGCACGATCGAGGCTTCCAGGAGAAGCTCCCGGTCCAGCTGCTTCAACGCCCACCGCGGACCACACGGGGCCTGTCGGACCGGCGCGCTCGAGGTCTGGGCGGAGACGTCAAACCGGATGTACCGGTGGTCGGAATACGTCTCCACCCCCTCCATGACGCGCCAGTCGATGACACGTGGCGACAGAGTGGGGCTGGCGAACGAAATGTCCACCACCGACTCACCCCGCATCCGCACACACGTGGCGACAGAACCCCGGTTTAGGACGACCAGGTCTGCTTCCAGAGCCCAGTCCTCCACCATCCTGCCCCGCACATTCGTCAACCGGGAACCCCAAGCCAAGCTCTTGGCATTGAAGTCCCCGAGGACGAGCACGGGGAGGGAACGAAACCCGACGACGACGTCTCTCAACTCCGCAAGGGAGTTGTGGAACTCGGCGAGAGTTCGGCTCGGGGAGAAGTACACCCCTACCACGACTATCTCTCCGAACCGTGCTGCAACGCAACCCCGTCCCCTCTTGACACTCTCGAGGGTCGGGGTACCGGCGGCGGCCGACGATATGAGGGTCACTGAGCCGCTCAGGTCCTCCACCCAGTCATCCCTGGGCGGGACAAAGTACGGCTCAGCGACCACGGCGATGTTAATCGACCACTGCGCCATGCTCTGGATCAACAGATCCTGAGCGGCGGCGCAGTGGTTGATATTCGCCTGGAGGAGGCGTAATGGGGCCGTTACTGGCATTCCATTTCAGCCCCCTCCGGGGCCTCCTGGGTAGGCCTTGCCGCGGTGGTAACGGCGGCGACTACGACGGCGGTGGAGGCGGCAGCGGCGGCGGCAGTGGCGGCGGTTGCGGCGGTAACGGCGGTGGCGGAGGGCTTGGCCCTGCCTCGGCCCCTGGCTTCAGCGGGTGGAGCGCAGGTTTTGCTCCCAGCCCGGTGTTCGGCCGGCTTTCCAGCTGCCGCACATAAATAGCAGTGCGGCTTGGCGATGCACGAGCCGGCCTTGTGACCGGGCTGACCGCAGCGGAAGCAGTGGCTGCTGCGGTCCACCTCCGAGGTGCATTGCACTCCCACGTGGTGGCCCACCTGGCAGCGGAAGCACCTCAGAGGTCTGGGTTCCAGCAGCTTCACCTGCGCTGAAACCCAGCCCACCAGGAGCCTTCGACCCTCCTCCGTAATCTTTCGGGCCGCCGACACGGGGCAGCTCACCGTAACGGTTCGCATCTCCGTGTTGTCAGGACGGATGGTGCCTGCCTTCACCTGCTCGGCAGAGCATTCCCCAGTCCTGACTACGGCGGCCACAACCTCGCCCTCCGTCACGGAGTCGTCCAGGCCCAAGATGCGCATGTCAGCACACTTGGTGGGCCTGGACACTCGAACCTCGTCCGCGTCTAGGGACGCCCTAAGCCTTTCGGCTAGGGCGTCAGCGGTCGGGCCACTGGCCGCGCCAGGGATCTCCAACATGCGGGCTCCGGTCGCAGTTACCCTCATCCGCATCCCGTTGGAGACTCCCAGCTCCGCGAGGTTCACCGCCGCCCTGGCTTTTAAGAGCACGTCGCAGTAGGACACGCCCTTCTTTTCCGCTTCCGGCTGTAGCGTAAGCACTACAGCGGCGGACTTCGGGGCGCGTAGCCTAGCTGCGGCGGTACTCTTCTTGCGCCGCTGCCGCCTCTCCTTACGTTTGGCCGCCCTTGCGGCCTTGCCCGCCTTCCTCTTCTCCCCAGCCACTTGCCATTCGGCGTCGGCCGGAGGAGATTGAGGAGGTGGGGCCGTCCGTCCTGGCACCAGGGGTGGTGCCGTCGCCGCCTGCGTAGCGACCCCGCCCTTCTTGGGCTTGGGCGGCACCGGTTTCGCCAGGGGCCGACCCGACTGCGGTGCCGACTTGGCCTTGGCAGTCGTGGCGGTGGCGTACGTGGCCGCCTTCTGCGTTTGCTTTTGCTGGCCTGAGGTCGGCCGGCTCGCCGCTAGTGGGGGGCGAAGGACTATGGCCTCCAGGGCGGAAAACCGACTCTGGAAGGCAGCCAGCTCCTGCCGCACCAGAGTCAGCACCCGGTCTTCCCCCTCAGGCACGGATCCACCCCCGGGACCATGCCTCGCCCCCTTCTGAGGCACCACCCTCGGGCCAGCTCCTCGGAGCACAGCCAGGTCCGCACGGAGCTCCTCATTTTCTTTGCGGAGATGCTCCATGGCAGCTGCCAAGCGGGCGACCTCCGCCCGCATTTCGGACATGTTGTCCGACGGAGGTCCGGTGTGCAGGTCCTCCGCTGCCGCCATAATGGAGGCTATGGCTGCGGCAATGGCCTTTTCTTTAGAGGCTTGAAGCCTCTTCAAGGCCACCCCCTTGACCGCCGCAGCCACAACCTCCGCGAGCCTGGCCGTTCGCTCCGAGTAGGAGCCGCCAGCATTGTCCGGCTCACCGCCAGACGACTCCGAGAGGGCCCTGCTGCTGGTCCCTCCAGAAAGTCGCCCCTCGGTTTCCGGAGCCTCAGCCGCCTGGGCCGCCCCGGCGCTCGGCTCGGCGGGTTCTTTCGGGGTTAGGCTTCGGCCTAACCGAACCCCACCCTGCCGACAGATCTTGCCGAGCTTTAAAGCCGAGGCCGTCCCGCCATCCGAGGACGACCCCTGGCCGTCCTTTGGGTTGGGGCGCTTCTTGAGGAACTCCGTCCTCCTCGAAGCGCCCACCGCCGCATGCTCCGGGCCCTTTTCAGAGCCCTTAGCGCTCGATGCAGAGTCGGACTCCGACCCCGCATCACTCTCCTCCTCTACTTGGTTTTTTGTTTTTATTACTTTTTCCATTTTAGTTCCCACGAGTGTAAACTTTGTGTACTTGCTCAAAAATAGTGGTTCGCACTCGAGACTAATTTAGCTACCCATTAGTCAAGCTACCAACCTCCCTCACGGTGCGCCGCCGCTTGGAGGTTTGGGGGAATTTTTTATAGAGGATTTCTTCCTCGCGGCCCGGGCGGTTAAGCCAAGGCCCTCGACCCCCGTCAAAAGTCAGAGACATGACCGTGACAATCTTCGGGGCTACGAGATTAACGGTGGCAGAAGGAGAGCACTCCTTCTTGCCTGCCCGGTGGCAGGGTGAGTGCACACCGAGCCCGCTCTTACTCCGCCGCTGTGCGTCTCTGCATGAGCGCAGAGATACACGCGTTGGAGCGTCCCGCCGACAGGATATTGGCATACGGGCAACGACACCCCTTAGGCACAGTACCTAATGGGGCGGCATTGCCCGCATCCCAGGGTGCACCGTCCCGGAGACTGGCCTTTCCCCCAGACGTATCCAAGGGAAACTCCAGCCCACGGGCACACGGGGAGGTTTCCTGTCCAAGCACCCCGTGACTGGTATGGTGATACTACATTTTTCTTTTATGGAAATTTCCAAGTATCAACCTGAAACTGGGGCTGGATCCGTAGGGACTCATCATTATCAGCCTTGCCTTTTCCCAACTAATTTCGGATCGGCTTTTAGTCTAAGCGGATTCAGCTGTGTACCAGTATTTTACATAAAACGACTGCCAAAACCTAGTTGCTGGATAATACTCCTTGATAAAACTGTTTGTCAAACTTTGGGCTTCTGACAATTACTAACGGGAGTCGAAGATCCACGAATGATAGCCGGGATCCACGGCTTAACGTGGCGGCAAAGTATGTCCATTTCGTCCCGCCATCTCTTCTGGCGCCTGCCGAGACGCCGCCAGCCATGCTGTCTGGGCAAAGCTCTGTGCTACTTGGGCCCATAGTTCGTCCAACATGCCTCATCGTTTCCCACTTAAAGGCTTCTTCAGACAGGCGCCACGCGACGGTGCGACGCGATACTTGTAGAACAATTTCCATGAAGTTTTCATAGAAATTGTTCTATCAGAGTCACATCGCACTGTCACTCCCGCTTGTTTGTGGGAGCCTTAAATTGGACGCCCTTTTGAGCGTTGTAACTTTCACTTTAACAATTCAATCAGTTCATAATACCGTGTCGTCTCTTACAACGGACACAAGCTCCAGTAATAACCTGTCGAGACTACATTGGATGTTCTCAGGCAAACAATGGCGCCACAATTAGAGGGAGCATAGTCCAGGTGATGGTCATTACGATAATCATTGCAATTAGGTGTCGTCGCAGTAATAAACTCTTTAGATCATTTGTAATGATGATCGAGTCGATTACCTACCGATATACAAGAAAGGTAAAACCTTTTTACACAGGATAAGTTATTAACCAGTGCGCAAACTGTAACCATGAATTCAGCATATCGACGACGAACTACCAATACCTCCTAACTACCTTCTTTTAGATTTTTAATGCCAATCGACGTAAAATGCTATTTCGCTTATACTGGCAAAGCCTCCTAACACGATATTTAACTATTTATCCCATCAAAATAGTTAAGTATCGTGATAAGAGGCTTTGAATGAAATCATGATCGATACGAAGAAGAACTGCAGCCCGATAAGATTGTCTTCCCACTGTCCTCATAACATTTCTTCATTCCAAACAGTTTGAGAGTTGACCTATAACGACATTATAATAGCATTTCTTGCGTTCTGCCAAGCGTTTTAAGTGGTAGGGAATTTGTTTCAAAAATGACGTTTTATAATTTCATAATAATTGAAGACCTCCGTGATACCAGGCTCTAGAGGACATTATCGTCGCGGTTTCATTCCGATTCAGGCCGTTCCTTCTGCCCTCTTCCCTCTGCCACAGGTGGTTCCTTTAGCGCTTAGTCGCATAGTTTTAAGTTTTTAAGCCTTGGTTGGAGGCCTAAATCTAATAAGGTAGCCACAGGCAAGTCTTGTTCAGCAGCCTTCAACCTCCTTGGTTGACCTGCGAGACGAAATACCAAAAAAAAAAATCCTCGGGCAGTTGCGCCCACCAGCAGTATTTTCTCCCTGAATCTGATTAAGCAAATTATCAGCAGTATCTTTCACACGTGTTAACATTTGCAATGTAGCAGGTGCCTATTGCGTATGCGCCTAAAGGCGAGCGTACATAGAGAAAAATAATGAATTTAATTATTGTGCTTAATACCTGGTTCTGAGAACTAGATGGTATGAACTGTAGAGTGTAAAGACTGCAACTTTATAGAGAAATAAACCGTTTTATGATCTGACTAACTTGCAATTTTTTTAGCCAAAATGTTTATTTTTAAAAAGACTGCCTCAGATTGAGATTTGTTCATTAAAAATGTGGTACAAAAATGTATTTTACTAGCTCACACAACTGACTCCAAAATAGGCCTGATAAATCTGATTTTCTGGGTACCTATAAAGACAGAGGATACAAATTTAAGAGCCAAGCAAAATGTAATTATTAATGCAAACGACTTAAGTGTTATTGATGAAAATTTTATAAAGAACATTAAAGAAAAGTAAGAAGCAATGAATATTTATAAAACAATTCAAACTACATCAAATGAAACACGCAAAGGACTAAATATCGAAGGCTTAAGCAATAAAAACCGCCAGAATAGCCTAAGCGACAATCGTTCCCACTATTAATTGCAGCACAGTCTCGCGACCGTCGCCGACAAACGTTACATAAGCTTGTGTGGCAATGTATCTTACTACTCCACAATAGCTACTGTACAACGCTGTTTTTGTGTTAAAAATTCTGATGGATGCCATCTCGAGTTGATGTTGGTATAAAAAGTGTTAGTTATCGCTACATGCCTCAACAATCGTCTTTTTTCAAAACATTTCCTTAACATATTAACTACACAGCGTGCATGGTGTGGTACAGACAAACTGGGGCCTTAGTCTGCTATTTTTATAAATTCGTCATTCCAACACGATCCCATCGTCATTTTGATAAAAGTTCGTAATCTGCTAAATTCATAATGGTCGATCAGTGGTCGGTCAATGGTCTCGTAATAGAATTGTGTTATAATGGCGTTGTCGTATTGCCATTATTATAAAACCCGTTAGTAGAAATGATTTTCGAAAAAGTACTACTAAATTTGAACATTTATTCATGCCAGATTTCATTTATATGTATATATTTTTCATATTATCTTTTATCATATTATTTTAGGAACTGACAAAATTTTAGCAGATTACCCCCTAAGTCAGTCATTATGTACGAGATTACCAATAAATGCCATTTCTTTCAATGGAGTGTCAGTGGCTGACCATTGGAAAGTCATAATGACGCCATTATATTAGTAGATTACCAAACTTGTCAAAATCAACAATTATGGAATCAATGATAGACCATTCTGACACTATTGTAATAGCAGACTTGAGGCCCTGAACTACTGTCTTCATGGGACCAACATCAAATTTTATCAGTTGGCAAGGAAAAGCTCATCACTTCCATGGTTTATAAAGATAAGACACAACTAACAATTAAATAAACATTGCGTATTATCGGATTGATGTTCCTTTATAGTCACATTAGCTTAATCTAGCGTGGTGGTCGGTGTATAATACATATAAACCGTCCTCTATTCACTCTGGCTATTGATGATAACCACATTAAAATCCGTTGCGTAGTTTAAAAGATGTAAGCGTTCAAACATGAAAAGCGACTTTGTTTCATAATGTAAAGATTTTGAACATAGCCATAGAACATAGCGTATGTGTGCTAGATACATGATGATATATCTAGCATACATACGCAAATATTGGTATTCAGCTGTCTCGGGTAAGAGTGGCAGATATGCATCTCTTACCCGATACAGCTGAATACCAATATTATTAATGGAGCGACTGCCTATCTGACCTCCACAACCCAGGTACTGGGTAATACCATACCCCTTGGTAAGACTGGTTGTGAGACATTCGGGCTTCTAACGACTGTCAAAGATCTAAGATACGGTACGCTAAATACATAAACCTACCTAACGGGCTTGAGCGGACAAATTTTTCGAACAAATGAAGCAATAGATTAGCAATATCCCCTTCAAAACAAATTCAGGCAGTGATTTACGCAATTAGGGTGCCTGGTTTCCTCATGATGGTTTCCTTCGCCAATGTCATTAACATGCAAGATAAAGTCAGAAAGTACACATGAATTCAAAACATGCGCTCACAGCATTAGGTATGTACAAGTGTTATGTCAGTATATTCAGTTTTAAAGAAAAAGGTCAAGAGTAATAATAATACAAAAATAAGGATATATATTACCTACATGTTACATAAAACTGTCTATCCGATCTGCGCAAGCCCGCGAAATGAGATATCAAGTTATATAAGTTTTATTTTATACGATTGCTTGACTGACTTTGAGCTTGTGCTCGTTAGGTGAATGCAAAACTGCATATATGAAGATAGCAATGGTGAATGTCTAATACAAAAATGCTTATCAACTTTATTGTTTAACCATTCTTTACGAAATTAGGTCCTGCGTATTCATGATATGGGGCAAATTTTTCCATGTAGGTATAATATCTATTTATCTAATCTTGGTCAGAACATGTGAGGACCATTCCTCACATTTTCTGACCAAGATTATGTATGAGACATTAGCTGTGACCTCTTTTTTTTTTTTTTTTTTTTTGGTTGGGAAATCATCAAATAACTTCTCCCGCTCTGGGTGGAGCAGGAGGGCGTGTCAGACTTTTACTGACTAAATACCCGTGTTCCCTCAGTAGCCTGTATGCCAGGGGCTGCGGTATCTCTTTCGAACAAACCCGCACCCCTGGCAGGCATCGGCCGTGCGGACCCGTCAGTTTGTGCTGACATCTCTCTGAGGCGCGCGTGGAACACAACGCGCCGTCGACCTGGGCTTGGTCCTTACCGGACAGCGAGCTACCCATTACTCGCCGTCCGCAAACCCACGCCCACGGTGGTCGGAAATCAGCCTGGGATTCCCGACACCCAGGGCGTCTCCTGCGGCGGTTAGGGCCGTGAGGGCACATATGCTGCCTCTCCCTCGCGTGCGCCGCCTCCCTCTTCGCGAGCAATACTGCTTCGCTGAAGGAGGTGACGGCTACCCATGCACACTCGCTCCGTACCATGGCCTGGACCAGGGCCGGACGGCGGTGCTCCGCCCAAGCCGGGCAGACCGCCACCGTGTGCTCCACCGTGTGCTAAACCGATAGTTTGCCAAATTTCATCCGTGATCCTTTTGATCCCAATAATACGGTCCCGCGAGATAATTTTCAACCGCCACGCGGGCGAAGCTGCTGGCAAAAGCTAGTTTTAAAATATTATTGACGTGTAGTGTTTGTATAAATCAGTTAACTTATTTCCAAAAATAAATACCATATTTCATTTACTCTATTTACCTAATAACTACTGTAGTTATACCCTTCTGCTTTCATTCTACCATTGGGTTAGCTAATTGTTAGGAGCGATTTAAATAATACGTTAACAAGCAACTTTACAACGACAATAAGATTAATAACCATTTCAAATTACAATCTAGAACCGTTGTAGTTGAATATTATAAACATGCATTCCTAACATCATCTCTACCTTTTACCAGGTCTGACTTAATTTCAGCAAATAACATAATATGTAAGTAACACCACGCCTTCATACCCGAACAGTTCTGCAGAGGTGTTCCTGTAATATTCCCACATTTCACCAGTTATGTTTAAGTCCCATGTGATTAGCTCATAGTAAATTAGAAAGCCGTGTTCACATTGATCAGTTGAAGTAAGCCCTTCAGACATGCACTATAATTTACTATGATCTAATTGGTCAAGGGACGTGGCTAAGCTGAGTGATAACGATGAGTCACTATTTTCTTAACGCGAATAGACTAGCCATACGATGATGATGATGATGGGACTCCCTTTTCCGCACGTAGACTCCCATTCGGTCCGTTGTGCGTGGGGCCATACGATATGAGGAGTAGTAGTAGATAGGAGAGATGTAGGTCGTAGGTCGAACCCAGACAAGCGCTTGACTTTGTGTAAATTATATCATCACCACTGCACTCAAAACGGTGAAGGAAAACATCGTGAGGATACCGGCATGTCATTGGACTAAAAATTCAAAGACATGTGACATCTACCAACCAGCACTGGGCCCGCGTGGATTATGGTCCACTCCCTCTCAGAGAGAGGAGGCCTGTGTCCCAGCAGTGGGAACCTTAGATAAAGGCTGATTATGCTATCAACCCGGCACAAATCCAAAATCCGGGCTACTGAGAAATTCCAGATAGAAGAACCCAACTACACTTTGCCTGACCTGGACCTAGAGACAAAACACATTTCTGTTAGCATTCACGCCAAACGCTACGCCAAAATGTATGGGAATGACATTACCTGCGGAAAGGACACGACGTTATCTTTCCGCAGGTAATGTCATTCCCATACATTTTGGCGTAGCGTTTGGCGTGAACGCTAACAGAAATGTATTTTGTCTAGGCCTGCTGGGAATCGAACCGGTCTTCATCTCAGCATTAGCGGTTGCGACCACTAGACCAACGAGGTACTTAAATTCAACCACGTTGGAATCTTTATCTCAAGTTGTCATGTTTTTAGTTCGTTCACCGAAATTATGAGTACGTATGGAATCGACCTTTTCAAACAAGTTTTTTAATACTTTTGCTAAAATGACATTGGTGGAACGAGGAAATAATATAAACATTCTGATGTGAAAGGTGAAACCAGAAATGTCTGGCTCGGCAATTGGGTCTACAACTTACACATATGTATGATGCCATTGCTGGTCCTAATTGGGCCAATGTCTCAGCCATGACCGACACTACAAAATCTTTGAAAGCCTTGCTAATAATTTGGCAAATTCTAAACCAGTAAAATTGGTGGAATTTGCATAATACATGTATCGGTAATGGGTGTTAATGTATAAGTTAAATACTTGTTTTGCGTGCTGGTTTGAATTATGAGGGTTGTTAGAATTTTTGATTTATGTGTAGACACAGAACAGATAAAAGAGGTGTAGGCATATACTTTTACTTGCCTTTTAATGGGTCGCCCTCCAGTGTTTAACTGTATAAAAAGTCGACGGATAATTTGTCCCTTTTCTTTGTTGCCATCTTCATAACCTCCATCTGTAACCTGCGATCACGAGACCCACGAAGGTCTCGTGGTCGCAGACACGATTGCTAAGCGTGGGGTTCTGGGTTAGATTCCCAGATTGGGCAAAATATTATGGATATTACCGTTAGGAATTTCTTAGTAGCTGGTTTAGAAATTGATGGCGTGGCACCTCCGTGCTAAAGTCAAAGTCATTTATTTCAAATAGGCACATAAAAGGCACTTTTAAACGCCAACATTTACATTAAATAGACTTGAATCTAGTTGCCCCTTCCAAAAGGTAGATTATAATAGAGAAGAATGGGCAAGAAACTTCACCGTTACTGTTTTAATATGTTTTACAATATGAATCTATTAATTTTATAATTATATGTGATGACGATGCACCTAGAATAATATGACCATACCACAAGAGGTGAAAATAATTAAAAATGAAGCAATGAATGTGCCTCTCCGGCGAGGCGGCGGGCCTCCTTGCCGGATTACCGCCATGGGATCTGGAGGCAAAGGTCCTCGCGCAAATATGGGAGTGGCGCGAGGAGGCTAAACGCCGGGGCGTAACTCCGCTGCCGCAGGAAATCGCGGCACAGCGGACAGAGCTCCGGCGGGATCTCATGGTGACATGGAGAGAGCGATTGTCGCAACCCAGTGCTGGGCACGCCACGATTGCGGCGGTAAGTCCCCTCTTTGAGGAGTGGTTTGAGAGGCGGCATGGCGTCCTCACCTTCCGCCTGACGCAGGTCCTCACCGGACACGGTTGTTTCGGGAGGTTCCTGTTTCGGATAGGGCGGGAGGAAACGCCCGGGTGTTTCCACTGCGAAGATCGCCCTGAGGACACGGTGGAGCACACGGTGGCGGTCTGCCCTGCTTGGGCGGAGCACCGCCGTGTCCTCGTGGAGGCGATCGGCGGCGGCGATCTCTCGCGTCCGGCCCTGGTCCAGGCCATGGTACGGAGCGAGAGGGCATGGGGAGCCGTCACCTCCTTCAGCGAAGCAGTGATGCTCGCGAAGAGGGAGGCGGCGCACGTGAGGGAGAGGCAGCATATGCGCCCTCGCGACCCCAGCCGCCGCAGGATACGGAGACGCCCTGGGCGTCGGGAATCCCAGGCCGATTTCCGGCCACCGTAGGCATGGGCTTGCGGACGGCGAGTAATGGGTAGCTCGCTGTCCGGTAAGGACCAAGCCCAAGTCGACGGCGCGTTGTGTTCCACGCGCGCCTCAAAGAGATGTCAGCACAAAAAGCGATGGGACCCGCAAGGGTCGATGCCTGCCAGGGGTGCGGGTTTGTTCGAAAGAGACACCACAGCCCCTGGCTTAAGGGCTACTGAAGGAACACGGGTGGGTTTTAGTCAGTAAAAGTCTGACACGCCCTCCTGCTCCACCCAGAGCGGGAGAAGTTATTTGATGATTTCCCACCCAAAAAAAAAAAAAAAGGAATGAATGTGCCTCGAATCAATAAGTACGTAAAGCCTTCGTCCCTAGAATAGTTTCTCTCCGTTCTTGTCGGATTGCCGTCGCCTTATTCCACATGAATGCCCGTTGACTTTGGCCAACGTGACATAAATTCGATAGCGAGGATATTATTAAGCTCTGTAGCCTCACCAGCCTCTCAATTTAGCTCATCTATAAATAATAGGACCCACACACACGGGACAGTTATTTCTTGTGCCGTTGGCATTGCTGGTGAAGACATTAATTGGAATAGCCCAATTTTTTGCAATACGTACATTTAGGTAGTATTTTATTCATACTGTGAAACTGCTACGACTGAACGGTATCTATCCATTTATTTTTTCTTTCTGCCCCGTTTATCTCGTGTTCACTAGCGGAGCGTTACCTGCTGAAACGACGTCCTGGGTTCTGGGGTCGGATAAATTGGAATTTCTCAACAGCAGCCAAGAGTCTGGATTTCTGCCCGCCTGATGGCAATAGGCTCGCCTCCTATTACATGGGAATTATACATTACCGAAAAGTGGCTACTACTGACTATCACCTACTATAGGTAGGTAGTTCTCTGCCTAACACTACGGGAAATATAGGTGTGGTGTGGTGTGTGTGACAACCTGTTCTTGCACAGATACAACGCATGGCTTAATTGTTCTTATATTTGTGGTTTGTTGGTTACAAAGGAAGTCATTAATGCACTCTGATATTGGCATTTGGTTTTTGTTTTGATTGTTATTATATAATTGTCAGTTTCGAACGCAGATTCATTTGTATTGTCTTTGGACCCTAGCCCTGACATCAACAAGCAATGGACAATATTGTAAAAAAAAAACTACCCGAATACGGGGCTTTTGCCTAATTTGCATGTGTGTATTTTATTTATCTTTGTTTTTGTAATCTGCGTTTTGTTTGTGCAGAATAATAAATTTTTCTTGTATTTTCTTTTGATGTTATGTTATTGTTTTCGTGCGTAACGTTTAATGCATTGATTTGAACGCACGACCTATCGACCGCATGAACGAATGATCAGTCGCTTCGTTCAAAACAGGTTTAAGCAAAGCACGAGCTTGCATTACATAAGACATTTTGATCAGTTAACGTGTACCTTGACCCCTTGACCCCCATAGGTAACTGCTCAATTAATATCTCAGTTAAACTTATAGTTAACTTTAAGGTTACGATTAAGATTGTCCTTGCGAGTGTTGGTGATATATGGAGTGTTTCTCCTAAACTGTATGGTAATATGTTTGTGTAAAATTAGAACCTTCTATGACTGTATATGGTAGAGTGTTTTTGTTTTCATCTTCACGCTGTAGTTCGGAAAGTAGGTCATTGACTTTACCTGGTTTGCATAAAACTTATGTTTATAACCTCTTACCTTCTGTTACTGAAGTTGTGTGTAGTATCCGTCACAAGATATCTAGCAGACAAAACGTCACGCTTGCTTTCTCCGAAAGGTCAAGTAGAGGTTTAGGTACCTATGGTATGCTAGGTTGTACTTAATCCAAATCTAAATCCCACATTTCACTAGTCACAGCATATCTAACAGCTTTTTTCTAAATATTTACGATTTATTTATAGATACCACTGTTATTTTGTAAACGTAACATAAAAAAACGTACTACACTGAACAAACAAACAAATGAATATAAATAGTTTTTGTTTTACTGAAATAAGTAATTGATTTACATAAATCCTACTTTAACAATCATATTTTAATGTGAAAGGTTGTATGTTTGGAAGTTCAAATGTTTGGATATTTGTTACTCAATCACGCCGAAACGGCTGAACAGATTAGGATGAAATTTGGCAAACAGGCAGTTTATAACCTGGATTAACACATAGGATAGTTTTTATCCCGGTAGCATGTTTCCGTGGTAAAGTTTTCGGTTAAAAATAAACGGAAATAGCTTAAAATTTTACCTAGACCTCAAACTAGATAATTATTGATTTGAGGTTTGTGATAGCTAATAAGGTGCCCATTTAAGAGCCACTGAAGATCTCTAAGTACACAACACTACACACAAACATCTCCATCTGTAGCGAAAGCTTAAATTTTATGTCAAGAACAAAAGCTCTCATACTAGACAAGCGTTCAAGTAATGCAAATACACGTATTGTGTTTCATGGCGTGCAGTCCTAGGTTCATTGCCCGGGCGATGCTTCACCACCACACGACTATGCTCTGCTATTTATATTCGAAGCTCGTGGCTCCATAAAGAATTACTACTTACCTACCTTTACATTTCTATTACATACACATAAAGTATAGGTGCAGTGGTAGTAGCTAAAATGGCAGGTTGACTGGTGTGCAATTGAGCAGGCGGCCCACAGTGATAACGTCCGTGACTTACGAGTTCTAGGTCGTAGGTTCGAACCCAGGCAGACGCTTCTTTGTGTAAATTATTTCACCACCATTCTTCTCAAAACCGTGATGGAAAACATCGTGAGGAAACCGGCATGACCTAGAACCAAAAATTCAAAGACATTTGACATCTACCAACTCGCACTAGGCCCGCGTGGTGGATAACGGCCCACTCCTCTCACTGAGAGGATGCCTGTGTCCCAGCAGTGGGAACATTATAGGCTATTAAGCAGTGGTGGCCCACACTGGTAACGGCCGTGACTAAGAACTTCTAGATCGTAGGTTCGAACCCAGGCAGATGCTTTACTTTGTGTAAATTATTTCATCAGCTGTCATGCTTGGATCTTCGATGGTCGTTACGGGTCGTTAGAAACCCGAATGCCTGACAACCAGTCTTACCAAGGGGTATCGTATTACCCTGTGGTTAACTGAGTTGTGGAGGTCAGATAGGCAGTCGCTACATGTAAAATACTGGTATTTGCTGCATCAGGTTTGACTGGAAGCCGACCCCAACATCGTCGGAAAAAGCAGATAATGACTTGGCTGGCACTAAATATTACCTACTCCCTAATTAAATCATAGCACGTAGGTACAATTTCTGCCTACACCATAACTTGTCGGAAATTATGTGCATAAGTATGAATTTATTACCTAAGAAATAGTTAATTACGAACACTTGTGTTATTACATATGTAGAAGGAAATAACGAATTAAAGTGTATTATAATAATATGCAAATACTTAACTTATAGAAGAATGTGAGGAAACAATACTTAGGTCTACGCATGTTGAGTAAAGTATTGTTGAGTCAACATTTACATATTGCAAACGTGTATCGTTCTGTCTCTCCCGTAAACTCCAGTACATCAATTTCCATGAAGAATTCATAGAAATTGTTCAGTTGAAGTCGCATAGCACTGTCGCATCGCACTTGTCTGCGGGAGGGCCTTCCTACGCTAAACAAATTACTTATGAATTTTGACAGAGAAGTGTCTTGAAACTGAAGGAGACCTCCTGGCTCGATACACATAGATCCATTAAAAAAAATCCTGAAACAATTGGCATTTGGTATTTTTTGAACTTGCTTGCTTGAAATGTTTTTTTTAAACGTAACACCTAACCTCACGCGCGCCGATACGATTTTAATTCTTGCTCGTGAGAAGAGTGAAGTACTAAAACTATACGTAATTCTGAAATAAACAATAGAAACAAAATACAAATATTTAGGAATAACTAATATAAATGGCTTTGTTATAAAAGAAATAGGTCATAGAACACATCCTATGACCTAATTTCATTATTCATTATTTATGTCTTATGACCATTGATGATTTAAGATGTTCACCCAGCAAATACAATACATGAAGCTTGAAGTCGTATCTCGGTCCTGTGTTTATCCAAAAAACTTCCACCTACACGGTCCAGAAATGCAAACAGTAACGAACGATAAAATCTCCTCTTGCAATAAATAGAAAAGAAATTAATTTACTTGACAATAAACACACAAAAAAACATAGAAAACGCTTGGCCATACATACTCGTATTCACATCAAATCAAATCAAAAGTCATTTATTCAAACTATGCTGGTGTCAGCACTTTTTGAACGTCAAAAATCACAAAAGACAGTCCCCCAAAAACGCCCGCCCTTCTATTTTTATTATAAAAATAGGTACTGTATGTCTTAATACGGTCACTTTTTTTTGTCTATACTGTCCCAGCTCGATAAAGGCCTCTCCCAATTCCTTCCAGGAAATCTGTTCCCGCGCCACCTCGAACCAGCCCTCGCGTTTTGGGGGACTGTCTTGTAATTTTTACGTGCAAAAAGTTCTGACTTGCAGCCTAGTTTGAATAAATTACTTTTGATTTTTGGATGTAATAAGCTTAAAAACATTTAAGAATTCTAGCATAAATTGTAGATAAAAACCTTCCGTAAAACCTGTCAAATCTTTAACAAAAGCGTAACAATACATACAATTTTTCAACAATTTTCCCACATCTGCATATTTTTTTATCTAATTGCCTCAAATTGCCAAGGTTTACCCAGCCTTCGTCACACAAAAGAGCTATTTAACTTTAAAAACACGGAGAGCTTCGAAATGTGTTCATTCATTACCAATACGAGTGCGTACGGACAAACAGACGGTCACTTCCTATTGTTAGACAGTTAGGCTGAATGCACAAATGATGGACAGGCGTGTGACAGCTTTGAGAACTGTCATGACGGTACACTCGCATGCAAACGTGTTGGGTTACGTAATCTTTTTCTGAGATGCGATTTAAAATGAAATGACTTTTTGATACTGGCTTGAGTTGGGTATTATTATAAAAGTGGTTGTTTTTTCTCTAAATGGATTTTAAACTTATCGTTGATTACTTGCCAGTGTTAACAAGTTTTTGGCCCTTCTTCAAGTCATTTTTAATTACTGCTTTAAGTTATTCATGTCGTTTGTGTTATGAGGATGCATTGATTTGATATCATTGAATAATGTTAACCCCCTTCCGACTTGTTTTAGTTATATCTGAAAATTACGCTGCAAATAAGTTAACGATTGCCTTTATCTTAGCCAGGAAAATAATACAAAATAGGTATTTTGATATCTTACTTTTAATGAGGCAAATATTTATTCGAAACTGTTGATATTTCTTTAACAAACGCGGAACCAACCGTGCATTTTCAATTTACAAAAAACAGGTGCAGCCTAGCAAAAGCGTAGCTAATTCGAGATGGTTTTTAATGATAATAAAAACATTATGCAATATATTTTGACGTAAATTCCGTGATATTCGTGATCATCATAAATAACAGGCAGTTAGACGGTTGAAAGATGATGTCATTACTTAAGAAATGCGCATCCAACTTATACCTAAAGCTACAACGTAAGTGCCCACTTTTTTTTTTAATTTCAATCACCTTTGATGGAAAAGAGGGGCTTGTGGCTAAATAACAATAGCTGCACGGGTCGATCGGCCAGGTTAAACTACTATTGCCGCGGTTGGTCCGTGGATGGGTGACCAGGTACCATCTTTACATAAAAAGACCCCTCCGTGCCTCGGAAAGCACGTTAAGCCGTTGGTCCCGGCTGTCATTTTTGGATCTTTGACAGTCGTTACGGGTCGTCAGAAGCCCGAAAGTCTGACAACCAGTCTTTCCAAGAGGTATCGTATTACCCAGTAACTGGGTTGTGGAGGTCAGATCGGCAGTCGCTCCATGTAAAATACTGGCAATCAGCTGCATCCGGTTAAACTGGAACCCGACCCCGACATAGTTGGGAAAAGGCTAGGCAGATGATGACCTTTGATGGAAAAGGGCAGGGGAGACCTTTACCCCGGGTGAGACAGTGCGAAAACACAGGCTGATTTTTAGTTTGCTGTTGTTGGTGCAGTAAGTGATTCTGATTAACTGTCTACACTAAATCACTAAGATTTTGTCAAGTGTCAGTAAAGGTATGCCACATAGGTACGTATGAGTTTATATTGGACCTGTAATTTGATTGAAAATGCCACTGACATTACAAAGCACGTGAGATATTTCTCACGAAGGTATATTTATTACTAAGCTTCTGCCCGCGACTTTGTTCGCGTGGGAGTCGTAAGATACACAATATAGTTACTTAAATAACAACCACATTTTTATTATTAATAATATTTTTATACATTTCACACTGACGCGACGTCACGTAAAAACCTGCATCTCGCATTTTAAAGGATATAGAAGTTGAGTGAACTCAACCGTTCCTCATACCTCTAAAATATTTTCAAATACAACTGGTAGCTTCAGAGATTAGCACGTTTCACCAAAACAACTTCCTTCACTTTCTTCTTCGTTTTTTTTTTCTTTCTTTTTTAATTTACTAATGTGGACAAAAAGGAACTCTTTTTGCAGGTAAACGTTTATGTTAAAAAAAGACTCCGAGGAAATCGAGAAATCCGAGAATCTGATTATATTAGTGTATAACTTTGGTTCAGTCAGTGATTATGATTAGCTGTCTACACACAAAGGTTTTGTCTTGTATCAGTAAGGCTGTGTGCCACAAAGGATTTTGTATTAGAACTGTATTTCAATTGAAATCCATGAGATATTTAAAACGTATATTTATGGTACACAAAACAGAGTATTGTAGGACTCAGTAAGTCTCCGTATATTCCATAAAAAACCTACCATTTGTTAATGCAATAATAAAAATAAAAAATTCCAAAAACACACATTTAAGTTTAGAATAACACTTTTTCAGTAAAAATATAATATTACAGAAAAAAGTGTACCCTTCATGTCTGTATTAATTTAAAAAAACTTTGTATCACAGCCTCCAGCGCCTTCGAAACCAGGTTAGAAAAAAATAAAAATTCGAACCTGCTGTATAATGAACTCGTAAAAATATAAAGTAGGTAATTGTTTTTGTTTTTGACATTTTATGTTTTATATTTTGTATATTCTAATATTAAAAAATATAATTTGTATGTGTTTATTGAAATAAAATACTTAAAAGTAATAATAAAATAAACAAAAAACGTAATTTAAAAATAATGACCATACACTGCAACCATGATACAGTAAAGCCAAACTTATTTAGTATAAACAAAGAAAAACCCTAAAGGATAGAATAACTTGGCTGTTCACAGTCCGTGGTGTAATGTTGCTTCAGAGCCTCGCCGTGCGAATCGTGCTACGAAACAAACATTAATTGATCGCTGATCGGTTTCGTGGAACTCGCGAAGACATTCTTCAACAGAATTTACATTCTAAGACGAAAAATCAAATAGCTAGACAGAATTCCAGTCAGGTATTTCAAACAAATCTCGGCTTTATCAACAAAAATTTAGTTTTGATTTTGCAATCATGTACACGTAAGCTATATTGCTTATGGATTCTTTATAAACGAAATTTAAAACTTAACTGATCACATAATCATAATTTCATGTTTAGTAGTACTTTCGACGTTGCATTTGCCAACTAGGTCGCCACTTAGTTTAAAAGTGAAGTGTCGTTGGTCGTAAGTAATAAAAATGTAGTTAAATGAATGTTTTTTTTTTTTTAGTTTGTCACCCGGTACCTATCGATTTTTTTTTTAAATTTAAGTAATTTAAGCGTAGAACTTGTAAGTAGGTATAAATAATGTATTATTTTAAGTCTGTCTAAGAATAAAATTAAACAAATTCTTTATCAATCCAAAGCTGGAAAAGATTTCAAAAAATAAAAAAGTAAGTATTAATTTGAATAACTTATCTATTTTCAATTTTTCAAAGACATCTGTTGCGTAGATAAGTACCTAACATGACGCAAATCAATAATCAAAACAAATTTATACAACCGAAACACTTTTGCCGTCATCTGTACCCGCTTAAAATGCATATTATCTAGAATTACAGACGATTACGCGTATAATGATAATGTCGTTCCGTTGTTTATAAAAAAAAAACTTATGACGTCACAGTTCACGCGAAGCTAATGGAATCTTCCTTACTTATTACCATATTTAGGGATCCGTAACCTTACGGAGCCAACGGAACCCTAATACTAAGGCTCTGCTGTTTGTCCGTCCGTCTAACACAGGGCTGTATCTTTTGAACCGTAACAGTTAGACACTTGAAATGTTTATAAACTGTGTCCTAACAATGACCGCTGTAACAACAAATAATAAACATAAAACAAGGTTAAAAATTTAAGGGGATCCATACAAAAAAGCATGTTTTTTTGTGTTAAATATTGTATTGTACCGTAAACGAAACCCTTCGTGAACGAATCCAACTCGCACTTATTCTAGCATAATATTTACTTAATTAAATAGGCGTGGCTTTCACGGATTATTCTCCTTTAATCATCTCTTGTTCTTTTTCTCATAATCGCCATAAAATTTGCAATAACATCTTATTAAGGCGTCTCTACACTTATTTCTCAAAAAAACTCTAGGATTTTATTTAAATACATGATATAATACGAGCCATTATAACATTATTGACAATTACATTATTGTCACAACAATAACAACAACTTACCACTTCGCCAACTCAGTCATTGTGTACTAAACAGCTGAGTATACTTAGAATATACGACGATGCGTTTTTCGCGCGATTTGCGTTTATAGTGCGTCAGTGCATTCCTTGAAATACCTAAAGACAAAAAGTTCAAGAAACGCAAATAATATACATAGCTGTAAATAAGTATGAAGAACTACCAACTTAATAGTGCAAGCCTATTACTGTCTCACTGTTCCAAATCATGGTCTACCCATGTGCCAAATTGCATCCAAATTCGTTTGGTCGTTTTGCGTGAAAGGGTAACAAACAAACACACAAAAAATAATTTCTCTTTAAAAAATAGTTTAGTTATGTCCAAGTTACCTCACGATATTTTTCTTTCACCGATGTCAGTAATGTCCAAGATATACAAAGGAAGTAGGTACTTACGAACTTAAAAAGTAATAATGGGTACTTGCCAGGATTTAAACCCACGACCTCGCATGAGAAGCAAAGTCAAAGCATTTATTTAAAATAGGCACTTAAAAAGCACTTTTGAACGTCAACATTTATATTGAAAATAGAATTGATTCTAGTCGATCACTCCAAAATGTAGTTTCGTATGGAGAAGAATGGGCAAGAAACTCCACCGTTACTCTTTTAAGATATTTTAAGTACAAAATTTAACATACATTCATCGTACACAGAATAAAATTACCACACAAAAATAGATAAGCAAGACCACCGGGCTATCACGACAGGTTAATCGAATTAAAAAAAAAACCAATACCTAAAGCTTTAAGTTTTATTTGGTCATAAATCTTTGTTTCTCTTTTGGTTTTATTGCATTTTTTAATCATATTAGATACGAAGAAGAGGTATTCTTCAATACACAAAAAAATATAATTGATTTATGTTTTTATGGTGATTCGATTTCCGAGTAGTCGCGAATAAATTATTGTTGAATGAAATATTCAACATGTTTTTATTTATTTGTGTTTTCTTGGAGTATGTATGTGAATAGGTACGCACGGCTACACATCAAGCTATACATTTCCAGTTTACGTGGAACTCGCACTGTACGGAAATCCTAAACGACACGAGATCAGCTTACACTGGAAATTTATAGCTTGATGTGTAGCCGTGTGTACGTACACTTCTGCCCAAACCTTCGGGGAAAGAAGGCGTGATGCTATGTTCATGTTATATATGTTCTTGCAGAATTATCTTTCTGGTTGCACCTATTTGTCATGTCGACAGTTTTTATGGTTCTGGGCCCAATGGGTGCCAACAGGACAGGGTCCCGTACTGAGGACAGTGGCTCCGTGTAAAGTACTAGTATTCAGCTGCATCCGGTTAGACTGCAAGCCGACCCCAATATAGTTAGGAAAAAGCCAGACAGATCGATAGGTACGTAACCCTTAGTGTGCGTATTCGACTCGAGAGTTTATTTTCAGGTACACAACACAAACACATGATGTATTCGGATTCGTCTTTGCATATGCCTGTTTTCACAATCGGTAAGCTTGTACGGCGAAAAGGATCAGTAAGAAACCGATCGTCATTGCCAATCATACGCATCTAAGTTACTAGTAACCCTGTAGCCACCCGGCAGACTTGAGCACAGAATGACACTTCTGTAAGGCTCCTGCTGCAGGCTTAGCAAGATGCTTTCTATTTCTACGAAGAATAGACAGTGCTTTTTCAATACAAAGTGACATTTCGTTCCTCCATTTTTAGCATCGCACCGTAGATATCCTTGTACAATCTGTCATTTTGTGTTTCGTTTCTAACAATCTGTGTCTAGGTCCTTATAAATGTAGACTATTTCAGAAGAATATTTCTTACCAAACTGTCAAAATCACACTGACAACAAACTTTCCACTCATAAAGTATATTTATACGATTATCTACAAAATCATGATTCGTTTAGAACGCATAACTGTGATAATTACTAGAAAAACATAGCCATTTTTTCCTATTTTACATCATTTAGTTTAGTTAATAGTCATATCTATTCTTTCGTCGACAAATCGGTGCTCGTGCTAAGCCTGCAGACGGTGCAGGCGGTGGCGCGACACTACAGTGCGACACCACTCGTCTAGAACAGTTTGTCGTACCGGTCTGCGTTTTATTCCACGAATCATACTTTGCTGCACCCTGTCCCTTTCGTCATGTAAAGCCAGTTCGGCGTTGCAATAAACGTTGTTAATTTGCAATCAACAAATACACAAGCAAAACATTGCAACAGTTAAATAGACTTGACACATTACACAAGAGGCGACACTTGTAAAACAAATACTCTAAGACAGGTGCTAATTAATTGGCCGCCATAATAACTGGAAATATCGATGTAGACGACACAATAACCCATAAGATTCCAAAGATATTGAATTAAAAATATAAGATAAAAGTTCCTTTTATTTTTTTATTACAATTACTTAGGTTCATTTATTTATTTGTTAATATTGTTGCACAAAAAAGGCACAAAGACGGACTTAACGCTTTGGGCATTATCTACCAGTCAAACAGGGATGGTGAAGAGATCAAGGCCTCAAGTCTGCTATTACAATAGTGTCAGAATGGTCGATCATTGATTTCATAATTGTTGATTTTGACAAATTTGGTAATCTACTAATATAATGGCGTCATTATGACTTTCCAGTGGTCAGCCACTGACACTCCATTGAAAGAAATGGCATTTATTGGTAATCTCGTACATAATGACAAATGAGTGATTTGTCAGTTCCTAAACTAATATTTTAAAAAACAGTATGTAAAAATATATACATATAAATTAAATGTCTGACAGGAATAAAAGTTAAATATAGTAGTATTTTTTCGAAAATCATTTGTACGTGTTTTAGAATAATGGCAGACAATGCCATTTTATCACAATTCTATTACGAGACCATTGACCAACCACTGATCGACCATTATGAATTTAGCAGATTACGAACTTTCAGCAAAATGACGATGGGATCGTGTTGGGGTGACGAATTTATAAAATTTATAAATAAGATGATATGGCAGGTGCATATATTGTGTGTGAATAAAGGTATCATAATTATTATAGATACATTCATATAAGTACCATCATCGAATAACTACTTGGCCGGGACCACCCAGTAAACGGAACCGGGGAAGGCCAAACGAGAGATGGATAGACGAGATAAACAAAGTGGCTGGTAACGACTGGCTTACGAAGGCAAAGAATAGAGAGACTTGGAGAAAAATGGAGGAGGCCTTTACTCGTTGAGAGGTCCTTAATAAGATGTACAAAAAAATAAAAAAGGAGATATTAATACATAAATAATTATAATAAATAAATAAAATGAATAGATTATTGTTAATTAAAAATCAGTGATTATGTAATTACAACAAATGCATGCAACTAATACATACTTTTATTGAGATTTAGCGTGTTATACTTATAATATAATGTATTACGAATTTATTAGTGATATGAAACAAATGAAATGCACATAAATAATTAAATATATAAAGGAAATAAAAGGCTTTAATAATAAAAATAATATAAATACATTCATATAAGTACCATCTTAAATAGGTTACCTGGTAGTTGGTACAAGACTTGTTGACAGCCACACTCTGTACTCCCATACATACCAGCCTCCCACAAAAAAAGTTTTGATTCTGATATGTAGTCTTGTGTGGTGCAAAGCCTGGGTATTTTTCCTAGCAAAGAATGATGTATGTAATTATTTATTTTTTTTTGTGTGGGAAATCATCAAATAACTTCTCCCGCTCTGGGTGGAGCAGGAGGGCGTGTCAGACTTTTACTGACTAAAACCCACCCGTGTTCCCTCAGTAGCCCGTATGCCAGGGGCTGTGGTATCTCTTTCGAACCCGCACCCCTGGCAGGCATCGGCCCTTGCGGGCCCCTTCGGTTTATGCTGACATCTCTTTGAGGCGCGCGTGGAACAAAGCGCGCCGTCGACTTGGGCTTGGTCCTTACCGGACAGCGAGCTACCCAATACTCGCCGTCCTTGCGGACGGCGAGTATTGGGTAGCTCGCTGTCCGCTCATGCCTACGGTGGCCGGAAATCGGCCTGAGATTCCCGACACCCAGGGCGTCTCCGTATCCTGCGGCGGCTAGGGTCGCGAGGGCGCATAGACTGCCTATTATGTCGTTCGCGCACTGCTTAGCAACGGGAGTTTAAAATCAAACAGTCAAACACACTGTTCGATTTTCGACGCACTGTGTTGCATTCTCAATGTTTGTTTGAAAACAGAGATTTGAAAATCCAGTGCGCAAAAAATCCCGCCCCGATTTTATTACGTTTGTGTACGTCAACTAAGTTGCATAGGTTTAGGTAATATTCGATACGATTTCGGAAGACAAATTGGATGAATGGGGTGCATAATGATTAGCATTATCGATAAAAACTTAAAAAAAAAAAAAAAAAGAACAACCGACTTCCAAAAAACACTACAAAGTGAAAAATAACTTAAATTTTGGAAGGCGTTTCAGTCACCGACTTCGAAACTAAAGTAATTTTTCACTTTGTAGTGTGAAAAAAAATATTATCCTTGGGGTTAAAACAATGCATATTTATGGGATAGCAGCAATCGCGGTTGATTTACTGTCATTTTTGGAAGATTTCCGTTGTATGTCTCCGAAACGCATCATCAGATCTATATAAAATTTGTCGGATTTGCAAAAAAAGAATTTTGTAAAAATCCGTCTATAAATGACGGAGTTATGCCAGAACATACATAAAAAAATATAAACATGTCGAATTGATAACCTCCTTCTTTTTGAAGTTGGAAAAAAAAACGATGTACTACAACGCATCAACTGTTCTTAATTAATGAGCAATTAATGCGCCATCACCTGACCGGCTACCATCGCGTGTTGTGATCAACCTTATTCGTTTTTATTATAACTTGGTCACAATAGCAGTCATTGTACGAAGAGATTCCTTCAACAACAGGCTTATTGATTTGCAACAATCACTTCAAAGTTATCTAGGTATCTATATAGACATCGTTGATGATAGCATCATCATCATCTAGATCTAGCCTTTTCCTAGCTATGGTAGGGTCAGCTTCCAATCCAACCGGATGCAGCTGTATACCATAATTTATATGGAATGACTGTCTATGTGATCTCCAAAATCCAGTAACTGGGTGACTTTAGGACTTCTGACTGCCCGTAGCGACTGTCACAGATCTACGAATGACAGCCTCGCTATGTTATGGTCTATGGATGATCACCCATCCCCGAACCGACCGCAGCATGAGTAGCGTGGTTGTTGTATTGTTCTTGTTGGTAGCTAGCTTGTAGCCAAGCTAACTGCAGTAACACGTATACAATACTACCAACAGAATTTTTAAAAGATTACATAAACATAAATCACGCCTTGTTTCCATGTCGGGCAGAGGTGTACTACACAGGATAAGTTTTTATCCAGTGCGCAAACTGTAACCATGAATTCAGCATATCATTCTAGACACCCCACCCAGCGCAGAAATTTTTCGTCAGTTATGCAAAAAAAAAATCTGCTGTTTCATAGAAAAGTCCAATACATACGCGGTCAAAATATATCGAACAGCAGATTTTTTTTTGACTGACGAAAACTGCACTGGTTAAAAATGTATCTTGTATAGTACACTCACATTTCGCCAGTCATGCTTAAGTCCCATGTAATAGAGGGTGACCCTATTGCCATCGACCGGGCACAAATCCAGACTCTGGGCTGCTACTGTGAAGTTCCAAATAGAAAGAACCTAATAAAACTTTGCCCCACTTGGGAATCGAACCCAGGATGCTCAGAGTAGCGCTTGCGACCACTAGACCAACAGGGCAGTTAATAATAAAATCAAAGTGGGAGATGCAGTAAATCATAAAATAATAATCATAGGTAAACAAATGCATCATCATCTGCCTACAAACCAAAAAACGCCAATAAACGCAAATTTTTTTTTTTGCCTAACTTTTCCCCAACTATATTGGGGTCGGCTTCCAGTCTAACTGGATGCAGCTGAATACCAGTAATTCATATGGAGCGCGGGCTCCATTTTGTGGAAGTCAGATATGCATCTGACCTCCACAACCCAGTCACTAGGTAACACTGTCAAAGATGCACGAATGGCAGCCGGCATTTAAACAAATGCATTAATAAATAATAATAAAAAGATGCAGTGATGTCAGTGCTGTCTGTCAATACATTAGATGCTACTCTAGAATTTAATAATAAACAGTTAATTGGAACAGGTTAAAGACCTGTTCTACCTGTTCTGTTAAATTTAAACATGTATCAAACATGTAAATACGTATTAAACAAAAAAATATTATTATTTTGTTATTAAAATCCCAAAAATTGAATTGTTATTTCGTTTTATCGTACCTACTTAGCTATATATATTTATTTGTCTAGTCTTTAAAAGATTTACGGATAAGAATCATGAACAGGTTTTTCAAAACCTCGAAAATTTTAATAAAACTGTAGAAGGCTATGGATATTGTCATCATCACCCATTAAAAATGAAAACGACAACCGTGAGGAAACATTTGAAAATTTCCGCAGCTGCCATCTTGTATTTTCCTCACTATTGGCTGCAGAACCTTCGAAATACAAGAAATCTATCTAACTCTCTCCCTCTCTCTCTCTCTCTCTCTTGATATTGTATGTAATTGTATTTATTTTAGTATAACGCTTTTTCATTACGTAAAGCTTTTTGCGTTACGTGACGATTTTGAAATTTTACTCCTACCGCAAGCTGCGTTGAAGAACTTCGTTCCGAAAAAAACAATCAATTAATAAGTCACTTACATCAAATTATCGTTAGGTAAAGTTGACCGTCCTCTGATATCGTAGGATATGCATGGAGACGTATGCCACGATTCATTAGCTGCGCGATTCATTTGTTTGCTAGCATTTGTTTCTAGCGTAGCCAGGCTGTGGGTTGCAAGGGACGATCGCGATCGCGGCTACATTTTCAAACAAAGTGAAGCTACCTACACGTGAGTAGCTCAGCCGTGGGCTGCTGTGGAGTGGTGCCTTCAGACCAGATACGTACGGACATAAAAACATCGTTAGTGGATGTTTTTCGCGCACTGGATTTTCAATGTAATGCTAAGCATCTAGTGTTGAAAATCGCCGAGCAGTGTGTTTTTCAACGCACTCTGTGGGATTCTCAATGCTCGGTAGTTACATCCAGCTCGCGATAAAATCCCGCCGTAATTTTTACGTCTTATTCTGATACCAGCTCCAATCTCAGTTCACGAAATACGTGAGATGTAGAAAAAACACGAGTTTCCTGTGAAAAATAAAAATCATCGTTCACACAGCAATCATTCTGCTTATCCATTTGTGAAATTACTGGTCGTAATGACAGCTTGTGATACGATGTGAACGCTGTTGAAAAGCATGCTAATTTAATGTAGATATAATAGTATAGCTTGAACCAATTTGGAGTAATGAATGATGGTGGATTTCATCTAATACTAACTAATATGATGTAGCGAAATTACATAATTTTCGACAAGGAAGTACCTAACTGAATTAACTTCAATTGATCTATATATAAGTGCTAATTTGGCTTTGTGCCATTACTATTTCCTTACTCGTATTAAAACCGAATGTGGGATATGCGAGAAATGAAAAGGAATGAAATGGTGTATTCTGTAAACAGGAATCAGTTTTTTTCACGTCATATAATTTTTTTTATGCTTTCTGGGGTCGATATTTCCTATCCGACTACTCCTGAGGAGAAATGTTAAAACTAACTCAGGAAAAGAAATTGATTCCAGAATTATTGAGATTTTTTAACACAATTAAAAAAAAAAGTGCCGGTATAGAGAGCTGTGAGAACTAGGTGTGTGTCTGATCTAGGTCAACTTATTTTTCTTTTCTGATATCTGCGATCAGTTTTATACTTTTAACGGAAGAGTTGGAGGTGTATCTACTGCTTATTCGTGCTTAGGTCTCCAAAGGTGTGGGTGGACTACACGATGTCTTTCCTCCCTGTAGCTTCTTGACTTCAATGCTTCAGCCAGATCGCTGGGGTGCCTTGCCAGTCTTTCCTGCTACCATTTTGTGATTTTCTTGATCTCGTCCATGACGGTATTTTTTCATTTCAAATTAAACAAAAATTGCCTCGTTGGTCGCAAGAACATAAGGTGAACGCAGGATCATGTCCTGGGTTCGATTCCCAGATCGGGGAGTCTGGATATGTGCCCGGTTGATGGCAATAGGCTCGTCCCCTATTCCATGGGACTTACATAAGTGATGAAATGTGGGTGTACTACACCTCTGCCCTAACGTTTTGGGAAACCAAGGAGTGATATTTAAGTAAATCAAAAAAATCTAAAAAAAATTAGTTTCAAATATGCGAAAAAATATAACAAAATCGCTCATTCGATCTGACAAAAAAATCTTCCAAAAAGTTCGTCGTTTTTCGTCCAAAAAAACACGGAATCTTCCACAGACGATCATAAAGCCACTTAAAAGCAAGTAGGTACAATTATTTTATTTGTACTTAAGTACAACAAAAACAAGTTAAGTACCCACATTACTCTTCACAGCCGGGTGCGCTCGCTGAGAATCTTAGATCATTTACTATATTTTTATGATTGACATTCAACTAGTTTTATTTTAGTAGTAATTAATTCATGCGTAATTAAGAAGTGGTTAATACCTAAATGTACAAATTATGTTCAACACAATTTGGCTTACCTATGTCTGTTTATGTATAAATAAATGAAGCTCCGGAGATTTTAGTTGATCCCTACGTCTTAGCATGCACGTTAAAAACTTTTTTCAAACAAGCGCGGCGCGACACCGCGACGCGACATTCGTAGATCTATTTCTACGAAAATTTCATGGAAATTATACTACAAGTGTCGCTTAAGCCGTTGGTCCCGGCTTGTCGTGGTTGGTCATTCGTAGATCCCTGACACAAGTTACGAGTAATCAAAAGCCCGAAAGTCTGACAACCCGGCTGTGGAGGTCCATTTAAAAAAGGCACACACGGCTACATATCAAACTATTCATTTCCAGTATAAGTTGATCTCGCATTCTATAGGATTTCCGTACAGTCCGAGATGAGCGTAAACTGGAAATTATAGCTTGTTGTGTAGGCGTGTATCACTTACTAGTATTCAGCTACATCCGATTAGATTGAAAGATGACCCCAAATGCCTTCATTAAATAAATTAATCAGTTAAGGGCTGATTTTTCAATAGTGAGATAACTTTTATCTGAAGAATAAATCTGGCAGTTTGGCATATTTTCCATACAAAAGCGGTCAAACCGACATATTTATTCCTCAGGATAAAGTTATCTGACGATTGAAGAATGAGCCCATAGTTAGATACACGTTGTTTTAATCTTCTTAATCATAACAAAATCTGCAAAATTCGATTTAAATTCGAATACCTCTCAGTAACCTACGTGATGATGCGCGAGCGCGCTATCGCAGTACGGCTGAGACGTGACAAAATATTCAATAATACAGCCATCAAACAGCTAGCGATAAGTTATTCAATTTTCAGTACATTTGTAACATACCAGAACATCACGCTTGAAATCCTGAGAGGGAGAGCAGAGGTGTACCCACAAAATTCACTCACTTTTCGCCAGTTACCTATGTAATCTAATACAGAATCCCGGCTGCTACTGAACCAAGTTAGCTCGCAAAATACTAATATTCTTACGATTTTTGAAAATTGCAGGTCAGCCTCTAAGTTCATTTAATCCCATTGGATTACTTTTTCATGAAATAATTAAATAATAATTAAATGGTTTATACCTCCTGCCAGGGGTGCGGGTTGTTCGAAAGAGATACAGTCGCCCCTGGCACACAGGCAACTGAACACGGGTGGGGTTTAGTCAGTAAAAGTCTGACGCGCCCTCCTGCTCCACCCAGAGCGGGACCAGTTATTTGATGATTTCCCACCCTCAAAAAAAAAGTTTATACCTATGAGATGTGAATATAGGGTTGTTTTGATGATTTTAATCAATCATATTTTGTTAAACAAACAGTCGACATGCAAATTGCATGAAAAACGTAAGCAAATTTTGAATTTCTTGGTCTACCCTGGAATTTCCCCCATAAGCTAAATCTCAATATGTAACTTGTTGTCCGACTTAGATACCTACTAGAACACATTCTCAATTTCTCAACAGGAAAAAGTGAGTAATTATACTCATCATCACCATCATCATTTCAGCCGAAAGACGTCACTGTTGGAAATAGACTTCCCCAAATTGGGGGGGGGGGGTTGCCATAATCGCCACGCTTGGCAGGCGGATTGGCAATTGCATTATGGTGGTAAAATGCATAGAGAACGCTACTACCCGTTCTTTAAGTCAGTCCCTTAATCGCCTTCTACGAGACCCACGGACTTTTTAAGCGGTGGGATGGTGCTATTCTTTACGTCCGGCGCCGGCGCCACACGGATAATTATACTAAATAGAGGCCAAAAAACGCGTCTATAATAAATTCCAATTATGTAATATAAAATAGACGCGATATTTATCATTCGGCAAGTGTGCAGAATGTAACGTGCAATAAGAAACTAAGTCCCAAACAAAATAGATAGGTAGATAACTTGTAAACAAGTTTACAAATTAGTATAGGTGCAAAAAGGTATGCATAGAGTGCAATAGGAATTGAATTTTATATTTTGGTTCTAATTTGAGCTTCTACCTCATTTTTAATGCTTGAATGCTAACTATTACGCAACTACTATGCTATTAAGTATGTACAGGTATGTTCCTAGTTAGAGGGGTAATAACAGCCGCACGGGTCGATCGATCAGGTTAAGCTTAACTTGCCGCGGTTGGTCCGTGGGTGATGGTCACCCATGCTGAGAATCTTAGATCATTTGCTATATTTTATGATTGACATTGAACTAGTTTTATTTTAGTGATAATTAATTCTTACCTAATTAATATAAATTGTTTTCCATATTATTATGTAAGTATAAATAAATAAAGCTCCACGGATTTTTGTTGACCCCTGCATGCCCCGGCAAGGTCCCGGCTGCCATTTGTTGGATCTTTAACAGTCGTTACGGGTCGTCAGAAGCCCGAAAGCCTAACAGCCAGTCTTACCAAGGGCAGTCACTCCATGCAAAATATTGGTATTCAGCTGCATCCGGTTTGACTGGAAGCTGACCCCAACATAGTTGGGTAAAGGCTGGGCTAAGATAATCACGATGAGACCTTTTATGATCGGGGTAACACCCCAAAACCTGGTCAAAACGAATAACGCTCCACATATTTGATTAAAAACTTAACAAGACCCACCACAAACCTTTTACGTGAGCCTTACTGTATTAATTACCTCAGCTGTAAACTTGTAATCAGAGTGACATCTACCCATCACGCGGCTTCGCTTGACATCGTGACAGGATGCGACCAAACACGAACACTCATTATACAAGACGTCTCGAAGGCCGCCACTGAAACAATACATTGTTGTAAGATGTTTATACAAGACTTAGAGGTTGCTTTTTAAATGTTTCAATGGTAGGTAAGTCGTTAGATTTCAGTTGGGTAATTTTGATGGTAATTTTTCGGTAAAATTAGTAAAATATTTTGGAGACACACGTGAAAGGTATTCTACCTGTGTCCTCTTACGCGTATTGGAGGAGAGGTCGTTATCAAAGAGCGGAAGTGAAACTCTAACTTGTAGATAATAATAATATTATGTAATTGTCACACACGTATTATAGTTTAGAATTATGTACACTATTCAGCACAGTCATATATAACTAAGCAGGTATACTAAAAAAAACGAGACAAAATAAACGAATGACTTAAAATTTAGTCCATGTCCCGTGACGGTTGATAAGCGAGACAGGGACGCTAATTAAAGAACGCTATTGGTTGCGCCCCGGATCGAAGCTTAGTGTTGACAAGGGTGCGATCCTAAACAAAAAATTAAAACATATTATAAACGAAACATAGTACAGGCGATGCAACGTAATCCAAGGTGCGTTCACAAATGCACAATACGTGACGCCCCAATATAGCAATCTAGCCTGTATTGTTTCACTGCAAGATAAAGGCTTTCCTCTCCCTTTTCCACTTTTCTGTTTTCTGCTAATGCGGGCGAACCCTTTTGATAGGAGTCAGTCTCGCCCCGTCATCATTGCCTCAGTCTTCTGAAAGCGTGTTTATTGTAGCTCACAGCTCATACATGCGACAGACATAATATCCCACTTAAGCCTATTTGTCAGCTTTTTGACTACAGGAATTTCTGGAACATTATTTTCGTTGTACTCACTGCTGACCCATTGTTGGCATGACTTAAAGTTTGCCAGTTCAACGTTATGTAGGTATATTCTTCATCATCATTATCATCCACAATTCCACACCCCGACTTCAACCCCTGTCGGGCCTCTCCTTAGGCCTCTCCTTTCTTGTGCCGGTCCCCACTCTTCTGTGCCAACCTCATCCAGGGTTTGCCTGCTATGGCAACAATGTCATCCGCCCATCTCGCTGCCGGGTGACCGACATCTCGTGTTCCAGTCCTTGTATATTCTCAGTACCTATCTATATTTTATACATATATCCTGAAGCATAAAATGAACTTGTTCTAACTCACATCGTTACAATATTGTTTGTAGACACCGTTAAACTCAATCACCACATTCTCAACGAATACTAGGTCATGACGGCTCTGAATGACAATCAAAATCATTTCGAATCTCATTGTAATCACAGTGACCTTACAACTGATAATTGTAGCAACAATTGTTGATTTTATTTATATATCACGAAGTAATGCTAAGTTGACAATGGAAGCAGCACCGGATCTGAACGAGAGTGTTGTTTGGAAACCAGATAGAGTACACTCTTGGACGTAACAGCGAAGCACATGTGTGCCGGAAGAACCGATCGAAAATTCACCATCGAAAAGTTCTATGCACAGACTATGAGTATAGCAATGGTACCTTGGATTTTTCTACTTCTGCCTGTTTCAGCAGAGAATACCAAAGAAACTAGAGACAGTGAGTGACTGCTGAGACGGTGACTAAAAGAGATTGATAGAAAATCAAAGTCAGAAGCTAGGCGCACCGTTTAGTAATGAGCAAAATAATAATACAAACCAATAGCTAGGATGTACTAAGTTACTAGACTAGGTGAAAACTATGAAACTAGCTTTTGCCCGCAGCTTCACTTGCGTGTCAGAAATTACCCCACGGGAACTTACTACCAGGATAAAATGGATCGTATGTCATAACCTCGAATCGAAATCCATTCACTGTGAATACACCCCAACGACACGCGTCAACAGCATTGACAACTCCAGCCATAGACGCGTGTTGCCGTTGACGCCTGTTGTCGTCAACGCGTTGACGCTTGTCGCTCGTGTGTGTGCACACTTAGCCTGTGCACGCCGCACAGGTAACAGACAGACAATGGTGCCGATTCTGTTGTACACCGAACTAAACTAACTAAACTATAACTAAAATTCCTTACTTTTTACTATGAGAATCTTAACGCTATTCTGCAAAAAAAATTCTCTAAATTTAAAAACTATTTTGACACAACTATAATCGAATTTGACAATCGCGACTCGCACGTGGTATGTTTTGGCTTCGCAACGTGGTACTTGTTTGCCCTAACCCGTGTTTTTTTTTAGAGCCAGCAGCGCGCCGGTGTCGGCAGCCTCGACGTGATTTATATGGAATTTTCACGTTTTTCATGGAATATATGAAAAATTACTATCCACATGTTGAGTTTAAGAGGTGTTTGGGGTTTTATAAAGGGGGTCGAAATTTTCATTATTTTTGCGATAGGGTGTGTCCTAGGTTGAATAGAATAATGAAATTGACAACAACAGAATAGCAAAATTACCATTTTCACTAAACTAATAATTCAGTGCAATCTTAGTGCTGTCAAACTAAAATATAGTTAAGTTGTGTCACTTTAGTCAATTTCAGAATAAGAAATCGTCTTTTGACAGGAGTAAAATAAATTTTGGTGATTTTTAGTCTAGTTTAGAGAATTTTGTGACAACAGAATCGGCACCATTAACTGTACCATTTATAATATTAGTAAGGAAATAAATATGGATATACATAGCTACAGAGCAGTGGTGGCCCAGTGGTAACGACCGCGACTTACGAGTTGTAGGTCGTAGGTTCAAACCCGGGCATGCACTTTACTTTGTATAAATAATTTCATCACCACTGCTCTCAAAACGGTGAAGGAAAACATCGTGATGAAACCGCCATGTCCGACATCTACTAATCCGCACTGGGCCCGCGTGGTGGATTACGGCCCACTCCCTCTCACAAAGAGGAGGCCTGTGTCCCAGCAGTGGGAACATTAAATATAGGATGATTATGATGATAACTTCTTGCTTTCAAATATCACTAATCAATAATCAAAGTGAGGTAATTATTGCAATGATTCCACTGATTATCTAAGACTGCTGTTACTGTCTAAGATTCAACAGTGGAGGATTACAAGCTTATGATGAGATGGGGAATTCCTATAATCTTAGATGGCACTTATGTACCTCAAAACAGGTACAATAAAACTATACAAGTTAACAACTTCGTATGATCTTTATCAAAGTTTAAAGCGAAACTTAATTGAAACGGATTTCCCCAAAACGTTGTGTTGTGAGTTTGTGACTATTGTACATATGGGTAACATTTGTTTGTGATTGTCATTCATTACGTACATTGTACAATGTATGAGTCGGAAACTCGGAAGCGTCTCATTAACATTCAATAGGGTATTTTCCAATTTTTCAAAAACTATTCTAATTTGAAGATTGGAACGAGATATTTAACAGAAAAATAAAAATAAATTGATTTCTATCCATTTTCTCAATTAAAAACGATTTAAACCAAATTTATTTTTAGTTGTTTTGAATTTACCGCCAAAACGCTTCTTACGATGACTTTTTATTACGTGACATCAACTTTGTGTAAACTAAAGTAGTTGGCAAGTAAATAAGTGAATGTCGAGTTTATAATTAACAAGATTTTTAATGGATATAAAGTGATATTACTGGTGTACGGTGCCTCTGTGCAAAAATACTTCTAAAACGGCGCCAAACTAAGTATTTGTACCGGTGTCGTATAAACAAAGTTGACGTCACATGTCACGTGATAAAAAGTCATCGTAAGGAGCGTTTTGGCGGTAAATTCAAAACAACGAAAAATAAATTCGAATTTAATCGTTTTTAAGTGAGAAAATGTGTATTATTAAATTTATTTTTATTTTTCTGTTAAATATATCGTCCCAATCTTCGAATTAAAATAGTTTTTATGAAGTCGGAAAATACCCTATTTTGTTGATTTTGTGTTGAAATTGAAACTGAATTGTAATCTGTACATTGAATGAGTTAGGTTGTTTGTCGTTTGATTTGTGTTACATTTTTCATTTCTGTATTAAAAAAATACCTAATCATGTCATTATCTTTAGTTGAAATAAAAGGTTTCAATAATTTTTACTTATTTAGGTACATTATAGACAGGCTCACATAGTTTAACAGGCCTTTAATTCAAAGTTTTTCTATCTGCGTCATATACACTCATACGTAGATATATCTCAATATCTTATAATATTAGGTATATCTCAAGTATTGTCATAGTTTCTTATTATTAACATTTGTAATATAATCTCCACAAATATGTTGCCTTCGCAATGAATGAATGAATCCCATGCCGATTTCGGCTACGGTGACTGTATTTCTTTTACGAGCGTGACTTCTCATGTGGCTAATGTAACCTCTTGACTGTAAAGACACGTGCTCAGTGCGGACACGTTAGAATAACGTTGTGGTAATGATAATGTAATTGTGGTAATGTCTTCCCAATATCCCAACTACAAACGACCCAATATGTCTCCCGACGATGATCACATCGTCAACATACAGGTAATTCAAATATCTAATATATTTGTATTGTTGCAGGAATGTCGCGTGGTACTAACAGCGCGGCACAATGGCGGGCGGGCAGCAACTTCGCCTGCTGCTGTGGAAGGACTACCTCATACGAAAGAGAAAACTGGTCAGTTGTCTTACAATCTCAAACTTAAAGCATTTATTTCAATCAACCCACCTCTCCTCATAGAGAGGGTGTGTCCCAGCATTGGGCACATTATAGGCCGATTATGCTATGCACCATTGAATTACATTAGTAGTTTTAGTATAAACGAACAAACAATCTTTAAGGTCACAATTTAGTGGGAGTGCAGATGTTGTAGGTATTTTTAACTTTGTTGTTTGAAAACTACGTTGCTGTGTTTCAGATCACACTAATGGGCTTCATTTGGGCGTCGTCAATAATGTTTAGTTTACACGTAGTTAGGCTAAACATAAATAATGAAGACTATCCCACATGTAAGTATCACATCCCTTCGCCTCTCATTTTTACACGAACAGAACGATTCGTGCTGTAGTAAAGATATACGCCAGTATGCAAGATCAAATAAAAACCAAAAGTCATTTATTTAAATTAGGCTGAGAATTAGCACTTTTCGAACGTCAAAATTACATCAGAAAGTCCCGTAAAACGCCCACCCTTCACCATTTCTTCAGCACTCCTTTAGCTGGGAAGAAGTGGTGCAATAAACTCAATGTACAACTCAGCGCGCAAAAACGCATAGTGTTATGTATAGCGGAGATGGCCACACTCATTTTAAGTACCACGAAGATTAACAAATAATACAGGATACGTTTATAACCAGTATGCAAACCATGAATTCAGCATATCATTATAGACCGCATCGCAGAAATTTTTCGTCGATTATACATACAAAAAGAATCAGCTGTTTCGTACATTTTGCGGTATTGCAATACGAGTACCTACGCGGTCAAAATGTATGATCAGGTATTTCATAAATAACTGCACTTTTCAATGAAACAGCTGATTTTGTTTTTTTATAAACGACAAAAAATGTTGCGCTAGGGCGACTAGAATGATATGCTGAATTCATGGTTACAGTTTACGTACTGGTTAAAAACGTATCCTGTATAGTTGCACAATTGCCTCGTGTTTCTACTGCTGTGCATGAGATCCTGAGCTCTATTTCCAGGTCTGCCATAGTGTTATTCGGTTCTTCTATCAGGAATGTCTCAGTAGCAGCCCATTGTCTGGAACTCTGGATTTATCCCAGTTGATGGCAATAGGCCCTCTTATTGCACGGGATTTAAACATCACTGGTGAATGTAGATGTAGTATAAGTACATCAAACTAACCCTTCAACGAAAACAGTATACATGGTGGGTAAAAAATCGTGGATGAAACGACACAGGGCGATAATTGAGGTTAAACAATATTTTTTTTAGAAATGGTAGTACTTTTTTTTGTTCCGTGTGATGCCGGACGTAAAAAATAGCACCATCCCATTTCTTCCCGTGGGTGTCGTATAAGGCGACTAAGGGACTTACTAGAGAATGGGCAGCAGCGTTCTCTATGCATTTTACCACCACACTGCGATCGCCAACCCGCCTGCCAAGCGTGGCGATTATGGCAAATCCCCCCAAAAAATGGCAAGCACCAAAGTTTTGGAGGAGGCCTATGTCCTGCAGAGGACGTCTTTCGACTGAAATGATGCAGAATACATTTTTTTTACAATAAGTAGCAAATAATTTTTCATGAACCTTTAAAAATATTGAAAAAAGTGCCAATACTCATAAATCATGGTACCTCTACTATCATAAAATCATTTTTGTAGTAATGAGACATTTCCTATAAGCAACTAAACATCATTTAATGTTTTAAAATAGGTACCCATTTTACTCTATTGCCTATTAATAAAAAAAAAGTTTTTATTTTTCACTTTTAGCTATAGTACCTACCCCACACCAATTCGAAATTTCATCATCCTTGGGGTCAAAACAATACATATTTTTTATGCGATAGCAGCAATCGCGGTTAATTTGCTGTCTTTTTTCGAAGAGTCCCGTTGTCTGTCTCCGAAACGCATCATCAGATCTGTATGAAATTTAAATGGGACTATTTCGGAATAAACCACTTTCTAAAAAAAAAAAAAAATTGCAATTTGGTCTATATATGACGGAGTTATGCTCGAACCTCCACCTTACTCCTAACAGTTAAAGAGTTGTACCTTCCTTCATCAGCTCAGCGTCGTGAGATGATGATGACCATACGCAAATGTCTTAATAGCTTTAGAAAACATATGAAAAACATTGTTAATACCCACAAATTTTGAGGGTTGCCCTCGATATCCCTGGGATTCCATCATCAGATCCTGATTTGGTGCCAATGGGACCACCTCAGGAGTATACTCTTTCAAATAAAAAAATAATTTTGAGAATCGGTCCACAAATGAGGGAGAAATCGGGGAACATACATTTAAAAAAATACATACAGTGGAACATATTATAACCTCCTTCTTTTTTAAAAGTTTGTTAAAAAGAGTGAGAGCTCTGCCTCAAAGATATTTTTTACTGCAAATAATCCCAAGTATCGCCCTGTTTCATTTGATCCACGATTTTTTACCCACCTGTATATACATAAAGCCACGCTATCTTCCCAAGGGGTTGGCAGAAGCTACTTACAGAACTCCACCTGCAACGATGCTTACAAACTCCTTTTGCCTCCTTTGCCTGATGTTGATATTATGCATTGTTATGTTTTTATATAACAGTCGTCTTTTCTTTTCATTCTTTTCCCTGTCATAGTGACCAGGATAATAAATCACTGACAGTGAATACCAAACGTGCTGATCACAACTCATCAGCAAACACCAGCCGTTCGCTTGGAACGCGAGATGCATGCAGTTTGAATGATTAAAGTTTCTTTGATCGTCCGTTGATGACGAAATTTTAACTTTCGATGTTTTCTATCTCTTCAATGTTATTCTGATGTTGTTGTTTTTAACTGTGCATCGGTTTGCCGATTTATGTAATTATTATTGTTGGCACCACCTGCTCGATATTGTCAAATTAAATGTCATGCAAACCTAATCATAAAGTAAGTCATTAAAGCCAGGTCTAGCCAGGTTATCTTGTACTGACTTTAATTATAACGCGCTGGTCAATAACGTAATTCAAATTTGGAACCTCAACTGAAAATTTCTATGAAAACTTTTCCAATAAACTAAAGATGAGATATTGAATTGCTTTTCAATACCTCGTAGAAGGTGTAAAAATTAGAGCATACTCTCTTATATATCTCTTGCGTTCTTCTGCGCTAATCATTCTCCTGTTTTACAGTCTCCTTCTTCGACATCTCTATTAGCCATCATAGCAGTAGTCTCCACCTTTCTAGCCTTAAAATCAGTCTTCCCCTACTCTAAGGATAACCATCCATATTTATACTACATATAACGTTTTCGTTATTCTGATAGCATTATCAAATCAAATCAATTTAACTGTCATACATAAGTGTCGGTACAAATTATACAGGCTTAGAATAATAACGCATAGAAGGCGCGTTTAGAACAAAACACGAGCAATATCGTGTGTCCACTTCATTTTCTTTGTGTGCGTGAGCCGAATGCGTCTACGTTCTTCAAACGCACACAAATATAGCTTTCAGTGATACCATAACCAGGCCGTTACCCACAAAAATATGGGAAACGCACAAGAAAAGTATTTAATGTTATCAGGAACTGGATAAGATGAGATAATTTTTCATGTAAAATGATATATTTTACGGAAAGTAAAATTCAATTTATTTAATAACTAGTTTTTGCCAGCGGCTCCGCCCGCGTGGATATCGGTTATCGCGTAAAAAAGTAGCCTATGTCCTTCTCCATATCCCAGGCTACATCTCTGCCAAATTCCATGACGATCGGTTTAGCGGTTAAGGCGTGAAAGCGTGACAGAGAGTTACTTTCGCATTTATAATATTAGTAGGGAACTAGGGATAGAAGGAAATAAATTAACCATCAATAGCGTAGGTAGTAGGTACATCAAAAACAACTTTTTTGCTAAACAAAAATAAGAACAAAATTGAAAACAATGTGGGCAATTTTTTTTCTCACAAATTGCAACACTGTATTGTGATAAGTTAGGTTATTAGAATTTTTGTTTGATGATCGATTTACGTCAAAATAACGTATCAAATGTAAGTATTTACTTGTGAAATATAATTTGATCATATTTTTTTGGTTTTCCTGAAGTGCTATGACATCCCTTCACGGTACAAACGGTCCTTTTCGATTATTTAAATTAAAAACTCGCGAGCTGTGTTCGACGGAACGTGACCTTGAGTACTGACGGCTCGCCGAGTAAACTTAGCCACTATGGCTAAGTTTTTGTTGCTTCACTTTTTGCACTCGTACTAGGTTTCTATGCGTTATTATTCTAAGTATACAGGTCTTTAGTCACTAGAACACTGACACTTTTTTGCGCTTTTCTTTGCTTGTTTTTTATTAACTTTCGTTATTATATTCTGTTATTTAGTTCTTATTATACCTATTCTTTTACTTGTTTAGGTGGGTTTCCTGCGCGCGCACTACCCAGCGCTGGTATGATGAAGTTTATGCAGTCTTTAATGTGCAGTGTCAACAACGAGTGTTCTCCTTTAGATAAATTTGACGAACTACCCACTTATGAGAATTCCAAGTAAGTTTACCAGCATTTGTTTTAGTAAACTTTATACAATTTATTCGTTCAAAACAGGGACCTATTCTTGATCTCGATATTGACTGGTGGAAAGCGGTGAATGATGTTTACAATAGCGCGTATTCAGACGATTAAATCATCATCATTCTTGCTTTTTTTCCAATTTATTTGAAATCGGCGCAACATATCTTGCTGTTCCACCTGTTCCTGATGATATTGTTAGAAAGGGGGACGACCTTTCTAACAATATCATCTTTCACACAGACTATCCATCGTTTTTTCAGAAGATTAAATATATTTATAATTATGTAAAAGATGTGTATACATTATGTTGCAGTTAATACAAAGGAGAAATTATTTAAATATTAGTAAAAGATCTTTATTAATATGAAAATCTTTACAGATTAACCCATCTGCAGCGACAGATGGCACCTATATTTAATGATTCAGTGCTGGATGTAGCTGCTTCCGTGCCTGATGCTATCAAACTCCTGGCTACACTTGCAGACGTGGTGGACGAGCCAACATTTATAGATATTAGTAGTAAGTACCAGTTTAAGAAGTCAAAAACGTAACGAAGAAGATTAACCCACTGATTTTAATTGAAATTCTTATTATGTGCTATGACCATTTCAAAATTGTTAACATCATCTGACCCCAGAGACACATTAGTGATCACATTACGATGTTTGTCACCTTTGTTATTGCACCCCGAAGAAAAACTTAAACCGCTATGTATCAACATGTCAGTTGTCGTACCTACCGGGTTGTGTTTATGCCGTACCTACCTTCTGAATGTGTATTCAGAAGTCAAGCAAAATTTATTATGTTTTGAATGAATGATGTTAGTAATATCGTCACTAGAACCATTGCAATAATAACATTTTCTTTTACAGAAAATGGTCTTAAAGTGAGAGACTTATTCATCAAACCCCGCAAAATAAAACGATACGTATCGGAAAAGCTGCAGCTGAACGATGATGTCGCACAGAGCGTCATGGATGCCGAGCTCAGTTTTCAAGGTGTAAGTTTGTGTTTAGCCGGAAAATAACTCTATTAATTATAATATAATTACAGTAGATGAAGAGTAACACATAACACAAGCGTAGGATTAAGCGAGTGAACTAATGCTAGAATCGTAAAATGAAACAAATTCTACTATACTAATGATTAATACATTCATAATTAGTGTAAATTGCACTGTTACTAAAGAAGATGTAAAAATAATAATTGGTGTTGCTTGCTACTATAACAATGAAACACTATGATAGAAAAAAAGAAGACAATGGCGTGCACAGAAATTACTGTGTAAATAAAAGCAAAATTAAATTCGATTAACAATTTTAAAAGATGAAGATAGAAGATAATTTATTTGTAAAAATTAATAATCATCATCAAGAAATGTTTTATCTTACAGTTATTGAAAAGCAACGTGAACAGATGCAGTATAATCTCTTTAAATGAAACAATAATAATCGGAAACCATGAACATATGAAAATTTTAGTGGAGAAGCTGTGTTCTATGTCAATGGAGGAACTACAAAAGATATTTATTGATGTACTGTTCCAAATAGATTTTAGCAAATATATGACAATGGTGAGTTATAAACCGTTGCTGGACTATATATTTTAGCAGATTTAAATATTTTTTGTTAACTACATAAAAGTCATGCCCATTATGTTTCAGTTGGGAGATATGTACTTCAAAATGTCAGGAGACAATAGATTAAATACTCTAGGCGATATGTTGACGGCTGTGCTACGTATGATGAGGCTCCAGAATTTCCTGCCTCCGGAGCTGGTCTCCATATTCCAAGGTCAAGAGTCGGATTTCAGTTACATACAGCTAAGTTTGTAAGTTTCCAATTAAATGTTATAACAGTTTTTTTTTTTGGCCCCATGATGCAAATATTTATGTATTGTTTGTTACAGAATACCAAAACTAATGGATCTATTTAGACCAACATTTGGTGATACTCAATCCTATGAAATAATTAAAGATTTTACTGACGCTATTGTCATTGGACTTCAATATATGGACAAAGTATTTGCCAAACAACGCCATGATCTAATAGCTGCTGAAACACAAGAAACTGGTTTACAAGCTGTATCTAATTTATTCCACAATGCAGCTAACGTGTTTGAAGAAGCTGTTGAGAAGGATCCGTCGATTGATGCATTCAGCATGTAAGTAGAAAACTTCAAAATTGTATGCTATTTACCGGATAGAAAATGACAAAAGTTGTCAAAAACAAAAACCAATTCCAACACTAATGATAACGTTTAATATTTTAGTTTATCCAAGGTAATGAACTTCATCAACAAGTTCCTACCAAATAAAACAAAACACGATGTACTGTTCTACTCCACACTTCTGGCCAAGCTAATGGAGAGCGCCTACAAAGTGATCGACATAAACATGCATATTGAACAGTTGACCTACAATGTTACCCTGAGGAACCCCGGCGCTATTGAAATACTTAAAGGAATTCCACCGAATATTGTTGGCAAGGCATTTGAAGCTTTGGCTGATGCTGAAAGGACTCAGGTAAATTATGCATAAGTTACGGTTTATTTAGTAATTAAAATTGTTTTTCCTGAGCTTAGTCTGTCGAACGCTTTTGATGAATTCATTTTTAAATGTTGAATATTACTTTTACTATCTCGCAGATTTTAACATCAAAAATCAACTTCCCCGGCCAAATGTTCTGTGATGTGTATAAACTTCAAACGTTCTTCGTGATATCTGAGATGGACGCTGAGTCTCTTAAGACAAAACTGTGCACCGATGCGTGGAAGAACTATGTGACTGACTTGATTGAGTCTTTTGGTGTATTTGAAGTTAAAAACAATGTAAGTTGAGATTATGCTTCATTTTAAAGTATAAATTGTAATCGGCTCTACTTTAACTTAAAAGTAACAGTCCACGCCATAATTACGTTCCATTAGCAGCAAATTGTATAATTTTAACTAAATTAAAAGTTGGACTCCTAAACTCAAAACTTTTAACCTAACAACGGATTCGTGTTACTAAACTGTCTTTATATATGAATTTATTTTTGATTGCCCAGATAAACAACATGGCATCCCTCCTTATCCAAGAAACCCTGGGCAAGGATACGAGTAACCAGCTGTACACAATCGATCAAGACTTCAAAGTCCTCAAGAATTTTACCCAGGCCCTTGTGAGGATAGAGACAGAGAAGAGGGCTGAAGTGCCCTGGGGCACTCTGTTCCAGGTGAATGAAGAGTCAGAGCTAATGCAGGTCGTAAGAGCGAAGGGGCATTTGGGAAAACAGATGCTGTAAGTAGACTCAGAAATTACTCATGTGCTTATAGTTCTCGGCAATATACAACGTATATCGGAAAGACATATCCAAAAATGATATCAGGCATATAATCTCTATGCAAACTTTCAGGTCAAAATTACTCAAAGAATTCGAAACAAATTTTTGGATTTGAATTCAATAAACTTGCAAAACAAGTTTATTGAATTCAAATCACAACAAACGTATCACCTCATTACGGGTAATTATCTTTTCACGTCACTCGCTAACTGCTTGCCTGCTAAATTTAATCGACGGGGCGGTCAAATGAGCCGCCAATGCGGAGAAGCCCGAGCAGTCGATTTCATGTAAAAGTAACGTAAAAATGTTTATTTGCACCTTCAAAATTGATATAACAGGTTTACAATAAAAATAGTCCAAAAGGTAGTTACATTATTTTACATTTTAGATTTGCTACTAATACCTAAGCTAAGATAACTTAATATCTTGTGATATAGGTACCAGCGCCCACCCTCATTTGCATTCAACATAATTTAAATTATACAAATAGAGCCAGAAAACGTAATATTATTTAGTACATTTACATTTAGTTTTATAATTTAAATTCCCGTTTTACATTTTATATTTTGACAAGAAAAAGGAGTATTCTAGGTAAGTACAAAATAAACTAGCTAATAAAAATAATTTAGGTATGATTGTGATTGTGTGTTGTGTTGTGTGTGTGAGTGGGGGTGTGGGTGTGTTTGGGTGTGTGGGTGAGGGTGAAGAGTGTGCAGGGTGCGTATGTGTGTGGGGTTTATCTATAATAATAAATATTTTATTTCAGATCAAAATCCATATGTTGTTAGTTAAAGTCTTAATCTAATGTTAGTAAAATTCTATTTACAAAATTGAAACGACTGACACCTACGTGTGCAGCCGTATCCAGTGAGCCAGCATGGGGCTGTCCCACCTATCACACAATACACTCAGGATGCTGTGGGAGCTAGCACGTATCCTACCGAGAACAGAAGCGCACCCTTTCCGCATAATGGCATGAAAACCATCAACTCTGGCTTCGGTGAACATCCCGGAAGCGCTACAAAAGCGTGGTAGACCCAACAGCATCCTGAATACATTATTATACTGGACACGCAGGGCGTTGTATGCTCTCAGCGTATACCTGACCCACAGACTGCATGTGTAAAAAGACTGGCAGTATGCTCTGAAAAGGGTTAATTTGACTTGCGTCGTACAACGTGCAAATCTGCGGATCAGCATATTACCTTTAGTCTATGTAAGAGATGTGTATATGAGAGTGTGTGGCGTTAACAATACAAAATACTTGATACTCACGGAGTATTTATGCAGAGACATGTAACAGTTTTTCAGTTTCGTCATATGTAAGTGATAGAAGCCAGCTCATTACTTTCTGTTTACACTCTCTCTTTGTCATGGATATTTTTTTTTTTTTTTTTTTGTTAGCAATGTTATATAAATAGTCTTGGGCCCAGGAACAAGTTGAATCTTTGAGCAAAAGTTGTTCTACAAGGCACAGATTTACACAATTCTAACCGCCTTCTCCCTGTATTAGTTTTTTCAGTCAGGGTGTTTAGCCAGACACTGGAATATTGTCTCATAACTAATAATAGTACAAAAAGTTTGCGAACTGTTAGTACTTCACTAACCCTGTACAGCTCTGTGGTAGAAAAATACCTGGGCTTAAAGTAACTAACCTTAAGCAAAGCTCTTTGAGCGCGTTCAACAATTAAATTATGCGTTTTGGCAGCACCGCCCCAGATAGTGATGCAATAAGTTATAACCGCTTGGCACAAGGAATAGTAAATCATTTTTGTTAAGTTAGAATTGGCTGTGTCTGATTTTTTTGAATACATAGATAAGTTTTCGAATTCCGTTTGAAAAAGATTAATGATATGATTCTTAAAGCGTTTTCATATTTCTTTATGTACTTTATATTTTTCATAATGTCCTAGAGATGTAGAGATACAGAATTTAAAAACCTTTGCCGTAGTTATCAGCCAAAGAACCGCCTCGTTCGTAAAGACGTTTCTTGTATGGCGACCCTCATTAATTTTATCTTTATTTTATTTGTGTTATAGTGGCAATAGGAATACAATCTCTGCAAAAATTACAACTGCGGGCTGTGTCAACTGAAAGATTGACACCTACTACGGTTTGTGTTATACAGCCCGCTGATAGACAGACGGACGGATCAAACGTTAAATAGCCTACTTTAACAAATCCTGGGCCAGCGTATTTTTTTTTTTTTTTCATATTCTGTGAATTTTCTTTCAGAATAGTACTCCACGGGGCCATAGCCAAAGAAATCGTTCAGCAGAATCCGATACTTGACTTCAAGATCTCTCCGTACTTGAATGACGTCATCATCCTGGTGTCGGCCATCAACGAACAGCTGGAACAGACCACTGAGGCTCAGGCTCAGGCTTTCAAAGATGTGTACGTGGACGTGGTCATGACTCTGTTGAGGACGGCTCTGAATGAGGAAAAGGTACGTCAAGCTCGTTTAATTGTGGTTATGGATAAGAAGAAGAACAATGAAAAGAAGAAAGTTGATGGTGATTGACTTCATTAGAAGAATTATGTGACATATGCATCACAGCGCGCCCTATCAGATTACCAGTGCTGTAACACTTTTTTAAATGTCAGAGCATCACACACAGTCACAATACATACTTTTTCTTTTTTTCTATTTTAGTAAATTACTGAAAACAGAATGGCAAGAGTTTATGAAAGCCATTTTTGCTGCAATTAGATGGTTAGGTTTCGTGTTTTGAAGTGTAGAGAAGCCATCATTATTTCAGAGCGAGAAAGAGATCAGGTTATAGGACGACTAGCGCTATCTCTTATTTACAAAAGAGCCGCCTTAAGTATTAGGGCGGCTCTTTTGTAAATAAGAGATACACTACACTTGCCCTTATGTAACGTTTCAGCTACCCCAATCTATCAAATTTCTCTAATATTTTTTCAACTTTATCACATCGGCATAAGGTTCATGTTCAATTGGGAAAATTGAGGTAGCTTGATGTGCTGGCGTCTGTACCTCATTATGAGGAAAGTTGACCATGATGTAGTCTAAGATACTCAAAATCAAACAATTTATTTCAAATAGGCACATAAAAAGCATATTTGAACAAAAAAAAAATTGAATTGATTCTAGTCTCCCTCCCCTCCAAAATATAATTTCGTATGGGGAAGAATGGGCAAGACTCTCCACTGTTACTCTTTTTAAAAAATCGTTTTATTTTGTATACATTAACAATATCATTATGCAAGGTAAGTTTTTGTTGTATACCCGGCGAAAAATTTCTGCGCTGGGGGTTCTAGAATGATATACTGAATTCATGGTTACAATTTGCGCGCTGGATAAAAACTTTTCCTGTATGTGAAGACTAGAATCAAATTACTATGTTTAACACAAAAGGAAAAAAGAATTAAAAACAAAATAGTGGTAGGTAAATTAAGTAGGTACCTATGTGATACACGGTGCTCACATATTTACAAATTACATATTATTAATTACTTATATTTTTCCATCGTAGACTTACAAAGCCCTGACTACTTATGGTGAGGACATGCTGTGTGACAGTGTGGAAACAGCGAGTGAATACTTGGAACTACCACCAGAGAAAAGCAGAAGGAGCAAGCTAGTAGAAGCACTGTGTGACGCCACCATTGCAATCGAGAACGGACTCACAGCTGACTCTGCTATTTCGAAAGCTGTAAGTATTTGAATCATCTTTAACTTTTACTAAGATCAGAAACGTTTTTTTTATATTGACAACTTGAATGGCTCAAATACAATTTTAAACACGGTATACATGATACACTAGGTGACTAGATACATTTCATTGAAACCTGTTAGGGCTTGATGTGTCAAAAAATTACAAAGAAACAAATACTCTTTCTGTTTGAAATATGCTAGCGACCCGCCCCTGCATTGCATGGTTTTTATTACTTGATAAAACAGTGATTTTTATTTATTACTCGTTTTTGCCAGCGGAAGTCGCTGACAAAAACGAGCCCGCATGCAGGTCGAAAATTTCCACACGGGAACAACCGGGATAAAAGTATTCTATGTATTAATTCGGGTTTTAAACTATGTTAGTGCCAAATCCGTTCATCCGTTTTAGCGTGATAGAGTAACAAACATCCAAACATAAAAACTTTCACATTTATAATATTAGTAGGATAATTAGTAAACGGACGTTATAAAAACTTATTCCAACAAAAAAACAACCGATTTAATTTATTGTCACCGCCTTCCGAAATTAAAGTTTTTTTCACTTTTTAGTGCTTCTTCCGGAAGAAGAGGTTTTTTTGGAAAACGTTTTTGTTTTCACGTCTTAGTTATAGTACATACCCCAAACCAATTCGAAATTTCAACATCCTTGGGGTCAAAACAATGCATATTTATGCGATGTTCCGTTGTCTGTCTCCGAAACGCATCACCAATCTATATGAAATTTAAATTGGACCATTTCGGAAAACCTCTTTCGAACAAAAACAGAATTTTGCAAATCTGTCTATAAATATAATGACGGAATTATGCCCAAACCTCTACCTAACTCCTAACCGTTAAAGAGTTGTACCTTCCTTCATCAGCTCAGCATCATGAGATGATGATGACCATACGCAAATGTCTCAATAGCTTTAGAAAATATATAAAAAACATTGTTAATAATACTAATCGGTCCACAAATGAGGGAGAAATCGATGAACTTAAATAGATGAAAAATAAATACAGCCGAACATAGAACCTCCTCTTTTTTTGATGTCTCTTTCGTGCACTGGAACGTTAATGCATGCACTGTTCGGCGCCGAGAGTTGAAAATCGAACGGTGTGTTTTCACGACGTACTGGGATGCAATCTGCTTCTCAACGCTCGGTTCAACATCGGCCAGTTGGAAGTCCAATGCGCGATTGTATGTTTTTTTTCCCGTCGCACGTCTAATTACCAGACACAATAGAAATCCTATTGTTATCGGCACACATGGTGTGCACTTGATATGCGAAGGGAAATGAAACATGCCGGAATAATTTTTCTAAATGATTCACGATCATAATAACCACATCAAAATCCATTGCGGAGTTTAAAAGAACAACTGACCGCATACACGGACAGACCTATAAAAGACGACTTCAATTTGTTTAGATATACAATTATACATAAAGACGTAGAATTATATTCTCCAGTCACAGATAAGACACTAATTTATGAACAAAGAACACGCATGCATCACTTAGATTTCATGCCAATTTTCTCATGGAAGCTTTATAACAAATAATCCTACTATCATACTAATATTATAAATGTGAAAGTTTGTATGTTCGGATGTTTAGATGTTTGGATATTTGTTACTCAATCACTTCAATCACCCAAAAATGGCCAATCGGATTTGGCATACATATAATTTCTAACCTGGATTAACACATACTTATAATACTTTATTCCGGTAGTAAATTTCTGTTCGATCATCTTATAAAAGCCACGAACTCATAATTCAAAAACGCCCTTCAAATTTTTATTTGTCTGACAGATTGTCACAATCAAGAACTCCTCACACCCATCGATAAACCTAAACTGGGCTATCCTCATCAACAACCTGAAGTACCTGTACGTGAAGCTGGACAGAGACTACACGTACCTCTTCCAGTTCAGTAGCTATAACATGGATGTGGCCACCAAGAAGCAGATAGACTCCTTGTTTAGCGAGGCCAAGGAGTTCTGGTTCGGGCTCAAGAATATGGAGAGAAGTTTGAGGTTAAGGTATGTCGACATTATGTAGTTATAGGAGCAGTGATAGCCCAGTGGAGAACAGTGCAGTTATTTTAGATTTGACAATAGAGGTTAGAGCAGGGTAGCCAATTGAGGTAGCCATTGGAATTGGCCACGACGTACTAGGTAGTTGTTGGTCGTAGAAACAAACCCTGACAGGCGCTATTCTCTGAGTAAATTATTTCATTATTGCTCTCAAACCGGCGAAGGAAAACATCGTGAGGAAATCGGTATATTCCAGAACGAGAAATTCTAATACATGTGCCATCTACCAAGCCACACTGGTTCCGCGTGGTGGATTTTAGCCTACTTCCTCTCACTGAGAGGAGGCAGTGGGGACATTATAGGCTGCTTATACATATATGTATGTATGTAGATTTTGTGCTAATGTTCAACTTTCCAATATTCTAAGGAAACAACTTTAAGACAGTCTGAATAGGCATGAACTACAATTTGAGAATAGTTCGTTACGTGGTTTTATTATGAGGGGTATCGTATTACACAGTAACTGGGTTGTGGAGGTCAGATAGGCCGTCGCTCCATGAAAAATACTGGTATTCAGCTGCATCCGATTAGACTGAAGCCGACCCTAACAGATTTGGGAAAAGGCAGTTAAAGTCATGTGGCTAAGTATTGCCAAATGACTATAATTGACCTTTACGTTTGTCTGATCACCTCTAACTCTTCCATTTCAGCGTTAAACTATTTTTCCGTTTTTTGGACATCTTGGATCATGGGCTTTTTGACGTAAGCGGCGATTTCTGGCTGAGGATCAAGTACACCATCACGACTACTGCTGGACCTGTCAGCGTTTTCGATGACACTGTCAAATTGGTTGCAGGTAACACTCTTCTTTTTGTGATTCTGAATCGAGATAACAGACTTAACTTCTTTTAGTGGGGTAGTTGAAGAAGACGAATAGCTACATAGTGGAGCTTTCTAAGTACCGAGTTGGGCTTCTTAAGTACTGAGTCGAGCTGCATGAAAACTGACAAATGCGTACTCTGACTGAATAGGTCCAATTAATCTGTTTGGTTCTCAAAAAACCATTTCAGACACCAATCTACATGGCCAGCTCGGTCATGATTTAGCAGCGTTGCTGACCAGCACTATATTTGGACTGTAAAGAGACTGTGATCTCTAAGTTTGTTTTGGGTTTTCCTCTTAGAGTAGTCATGTGGGAAACGCCGAACTCTTGTAGTTTTTAGGTCTTTTTTTTATAGCGCCTTCTTGACCTAATGCTCTAGTGGTCGCTAATGCGGCTGTTGTGGTGAGATTCCTAATTTGGGCAAAGTGCTTATTAAATTTTCTGACAGGAAATAGACTTTAGTAGCTCAGCCTCTATTACATGCGATACCATACCGTAGACGTTACATACCAGCATCTTCTTTGTTCTTTACCATGTGCGTTTGCCAAGATAAATGATTAATGCAAAATTATTCTGCAATAATTTATACCAAATACCCATATCCAGTACAGTGGATATTCTGCGCATAATTTCTTAAAGCCGGATCTTACAATTACAGCGTTGCTGACAAACAGCTCGTACACTAGTAATCTACCTCCTGCCACCGTGACAGCACTCAGCAACATCATCCCGAACATCCCACAGTTCACTGTGGATGCTGTGGACATCATCATGCGTGATGACACTGATGTAAGTATCTACAGCTAGATCTTCTTTTCGGCACTGAAGCATCAAAATGCTTAGAGAAACAAGTATGCATAGAATGAGAGCGCAAAAGCGATTGTATACTGTTTAATTTTCAAAGATTTAATCTTAGTTTCCGAAAAACTACCTCAAAACACGAGGCCTAATATCTAAGTCCGTCAGCGAAAATACGAACCAGTCCGAAAATAGTTAATACTTGAGAAGGGACACAACTCCCGATTCATTAACTTTTACGGGCATGCAAAAACACATCAAGGTTGAAGACAACTGTCAAATTGTGTTCGGGCCCCAAACTAATCTTACGTCCGTAGGTGAAACGGAGTACAAACGCCTGTAACTTCCGCCGAAGCTACGGATTTAATACACACAGAGAGTAGACCCACAGGGAAAACGAAATCTGGTGTGACTATTTTTCTTTTTAAGATGATCGATTATTGATTATAATTAATATTATTGGTTAACTGGTAGAGAATGCCTACGGCATTAAGTCTGCCTTTGTACCTACGTTTTTGTGTGCGAGAAGTTTAAATAAATAAATTACCTGCGGGTCCAGTCAAGTAACATTTCCATAAAGATTAAGATTGTAGAAAAGTCCAGAAGTCTGGATGCCAAATTGAATTAACCTGGACCTGTTGTCTCATTTTTTACCCTCATTCATACATTTGTAGGTGGACCCAATAATCTCCCTCGTGAACTCTGAACCCCCATGGCCGTGTTCCACCACCAGCATGTCAGAACTGCTGCAGATGAACCCTACTTCCAAAAACGCAGTTCGAGGAATTGAAACCATACTGTGCATGAATAAGGAGTTCATGGTGGAATGGGTCGAGTATCTAGCTGCTAAGAATAATTCTATCAAAGTAAGTAACAGTTTAAGATGTATGTCATACTTTTGGAACGAAGTCCTTAAACGCAGCTTGCGGTAGGAGTGAATTGTAGACATCACCACGTTACGAATAATTACCTCCGTATGTCTATTTTATATAAAACATAGAAAGAGTTTAAAAGTGAGGTAGTTTTTATTGTTTTCGAGGATGCCAGTGGGTCAACATGAGAATAGAAATTCGAATAGTCCGTAAAGTTTTATCATGGGCGTCGTAACACACACACAACAAAAGTACACAACGAAAGTAATACAAGATAAAACGTCCATTCATTCAGCAATCCAAAACAATAAACATTCGAACCAACCCACACACAAAGATCCATTGTTTTTTTTCGAGTTTGCGATAAGAGCGCGGACCACCCACGACGCAAATTGGTGCGATGACGTCATCAAGGCCACTCCGCGGTATAATTAATTTAATTCGCTGGCCGCTCCAGCGGTTGGAGATGCATGTGTAAAAAGATTGGCTGTCTAGTGTCAACTCTTTGGACATGAAACCCAGTCTTATTGTGGCAAGCCACAGAAAATAGTAACACTACATATGAGCTTTCTATTCAGACGTCATTTATTATGAAGCCTACAATCCCAGTTTGACCTTCCAGATCCCCTCGCTATTGAACACAACAGACTACCCACCCCACCTGTTTCTCAAGTTCTCGTCCATATTTGACTCCTTGGTGGAAGATATCCTGGTCACCAAGGATGCTATAGAGTACGTGTTGAATGACACTGCTGATGGACGCTTCGGTTTTAAGGAGGCCTGGCAGTATGCTGTGGAGGCACTGAATACTACGGAAAGAGATGTTGTGTTAAGGTTTGTATGGAGATAAAACATAGTACTCATATGATACATGGTACTGAGATTGATGTTGATGCTCCTTTAATTCATCCAATTTGGAATTGTCGTGAATGCAATTTATACGTTTTTACACCTTTTTTACCATGGAAGTGCACTAACAGTATACAGGTTCTTACCTAGGTTAGAATTCGGGAATTTATATAATTTTAGCTAGCTACTCACTTACAATATTTGTATCTTAATTCTTAGTTCATAACTGTATTAGGCTATACCCTGTTAAGTCCAAATAAACGTTATTATTAATATGAAAATGTACCAACATTTTCGCTAAGGGCTCTAAACTCAATCGGTCACCAGGGAGGCAGTTATGTATTTTTTTCTGAAGATGATTCCATTTTGATTACCTTCTCGGTGCTATCTACAGTAGGCATCTTCTTCATCTAAAGGTACGGAATTAAGCTTATGTCGAGAAATGGGAAGATGGTGCCTGAGAAGATAACCATCAACACCCTTAAAAAAAGCTGAGGTTAAGAAACATCTTTAAGTATATGTGCTCACCAGATTAATACATTAGTGTACATACGTGTCAACTCTATTCGAGGTTAATTGTCTAACCAATCTTGAAATTGTTTTGTCATAGGAAACTCTTCTCCAAAGTCGATATAGTCTTCAATGCGATGAACGACTCCTCGATCCCCAGCGACGTACCAATGAGCAGCTTGTGGGAGAGGTACTCCAAGTGCATCGGCAGCAACATGGATGATGACTGCAGGCTCCTCGGCAGGAAGGCTTGGAGGAACTTTTTCGGATCCCTCTCGATCATACTCGAGAACATTGCCACTGATTTGTTGACATACTTTACGGAAGCTAATGGTAATCTTTCATTCTTCTTTGGCAATATTTTTTTACAGTCTTATCTCTCCGTGCTTTTGTTCATTTAAAATTTTTGACATAAATTATTAATGTTCTTTTTATTCCATTATAGTGAATATTTTACGTCTTCGTTGGTACTGATTTTTTAATTTGACTTTTTGTTTTATGGTTATAAGTCAACATAACTGGCGAAATGTGGGTGTACTATATTATCTATACCTCACCTTTGCTCAACCCTTCGGGGAAACAAGGCGTGACGTTATGTTAGTCATTTTTTATTTAAACCACACAAAAACATTGTAGAAAAGCGAAGCTGAGCGTATCTTACGCCCTGAAACTGTAGACATATTAAAATATTGCGATTATAAATACATACAAGTATGTATATATAGATTTATGAGTTATCAACGGATGTTTCGATGTTTTAAGAAAGTAGACAAGTTTTGGATGTTCTAATTAACCCCCGACGCAAAAACGACGGGGTGTTATAAGTTTGACGTGTCTGTGTGTGTGTGTGTGTGTGTGTGTGTGTGTGTGTGTGTGTCTGTCTGAGGCAACGTAGCTCCCGAACGGATGAACCGATTTTGATTTAGTTTTTTTTGTTTGAAAGGTGTATTAGTCGGGAGTGTTCTTAGACATGTTTCATCAAAATCGGTTCAGCCGTTTGAAGATTATCAGCTCTTTTCTGGTTGAAAAACGGATTTTAGCCTCTGATCAACTCAAAATTTGGGATTCTATTACTTCAATGATATTAGACGAATAAAATAACCTTGAACGGACGCTGGAGCAACACCTGGAATTTCCAGGAAACCCAAGTTATTCACCAACAAGCAGCAGAAGTATCGTGTTTGGGCTCATTGAAAAGGTCTCAATGAATAGATTATAGATAAATGGTGATTTAAGGGAGACATTAAGTTTAAAAAGCAAGAAATAAAAATTTAATTAAAAAATTAAAAAACCCCCGACCCAAACAAAAACTCAAAAAAGTAAAAAATAATATTTATAGGCCTTTTAATTTTAACGTAATATTTTGATCAGGGCATTGTCAAGTCGGGGGACGGTCAATGAAAACGCCAAACAGAGGCCTAGCCGTCCCCCGACTTGACAATGCCCTGATCAAAATATTACGTTAAAATTAAAAGGCCTATAAATATTATTTTTTACTTTTTTGAGTTTTTGTTTGGGTCGGGGGTTTTTTAATTTTTTAATTAAATTTTTTTTTATGTATATTGTCTCGCAGAGCCACACGCGAACGTACTACAAGTAATCGGCTTCACTCGGAATACGGGACTGTACATTCTGTACGACAAGATGCCCGAGTTCCTGGGAGTGCTGCTCAACTCCTACTGGGACTATGGGTTTATGACTCAGGTAATAAAGAAATCTTACAGTAACGGCCAAAAGTAGGATTACTAAAACATCCGAGCCCATAGAGTCAACTGCATGTCCGTGGTGAACACATCAACTGCGAAAACCGTCCTAACTGTTACGACATAAAGGTGATACGAATATTCAGTTACTTGGACGTGGCATTGACTGTATAAAATGTAGCGTGAAATTTCATTCCCCTTCATGATAACGTACGTCAACAAGCCGAGTATTAATTGGAGTTCTAGTAGAGGTTCATATGGTTTTATTATTAAGCAGATTGATACTCATAGATATGATTATTGCCTTCAAATGAAATCACCACCATTTCCATATTCCGAAGGCGAAGCTAAGCCAAGATAAACGAAGTTATTTTACCCAAAGGATTCCAATTAAACTTCGTACGTTACGTTTTCCATTAGGTTCGTCGCGCATCTCTATCTCAGTTCTGGGACTGTGAGGCCGTACTCACCTCCATGGTGATTCCTCCGGGCAGCATCATCGACGCCACCTTCATGAAAAAGGTCCAGCCCTTCGTGTGTCCCTCTCTACTGCACTGGCTCTCCTTGCCCAGGGGAGAGAACACACTCCTGGATGTGTTCTCCAAACCTGTGAGTATCGGACTGAAGTCAATTTTTTGATGGATCAATTTATCGTATGCAAGCTTATATTTGACGCAGGCAACAGACTTGTTTTGCGATCGAGTCTGAGATTTCTAAATTCTTTTCAAATTGTGACATTCATAATTATAAGTATTACCTACGACAGTTTTTTCCTATGGACAAAAAAGTATAATATGTCGCAAAAATTCTGTGGTCTACGTTGCCCCCTATATCTTTGGCATATTTTGACTACAAACGAAAGTTTGTCTCAGATAATTCAACATCTAATGCATTACTATTATTTTTAGCAATATTACTTCTTCACAATCCACGTGGAAGATCTAACGAGCAGATTTGAAAACGCTTACACCAAAGCTACAGAATTAGCTGACTACTTAACCGAAGTATCTAAGAAGAACCAAACTATACTGACAGAGGATGATATCAAAATGAATACAATCGAAGCAAAGCTAGAGAAAATCGTCGATACAGTATTAACATTCAAATTCGATGAAAATAGTCCTTCATATCGCTTGTTCAACGACATTAATTTGAAACAATTTGTAGCACATATTTATTTGACGAGAATAGTCAGTATTATTAATAAACTGTCTGCAGAGATTAATACATTAGATGTTAATAACATATACCCAGGTACTGAGCAACAAATGAAAGCAGTCGCCGGTGACTTAAACGTGATCAAATATATGTTTAAAAGAAAACCAGCAGAGGCAGTAAATATACACTTTGATATATTAACAGATGTTTTATGGACTAATAATGAGAATTATAGCATTGTTGATGCCATTGAGAAAATGTGCAGTGATTTACAAGCAAATACAACTAGAACAATATTAGTTAGTGATGAGAGAGTAAGAAGTCAGATTTGTAATAAGGAATATGGTCTCATATATGCCTCTGCACAAAATGTTACAGTAAATGATTACGAAACTGCAAGGAAAAGTTTGCTGAATTTAGTGTACACATTGAAAAGTACTGGAGAGGATGTAACAGACTTATTTGAATTTCTAAGCAATAGGTAAGTCTACTTACATTTGTTTAAAATCCGTCTGGAGGTAAATGTTTAAGATGTTGGAATATTTGCTGCTCTGATATCTGCTCGTTTGTGGAATGCATTGCCAGTCGAAATTAAACGCGCGCAGTCCTTTTATATATGTGTTTAAAAGACTCGTAAAGGATCATTACCTGTCGTTGTGATCTTGGTTCTCATACCTAACTGTAATTTTCTATGTAAAGTCTTCATTTATTTTCGTTCCTTATATATTTAGTATGTATATATTTATTTATCTATTACATAGGATATGTATATATCTGTGTATCTATTTTAGTATATTGTATATTTATTATTTGCGCCAACAACATCCCCATTTTATGTCCAGACTAATTACTGTCCATGCCAAGGTTGCCTGGAAGAGATCGATAAGGCCGCCCATTGTATATTTTGTAGTGAACCTTGTTTTTTGTGATGTTATTTTGTGGTGTACACACGACTACACATCGAGCTTTGCAATTCCAGTATAAGCTGATCCCGCATTGTATAGGATTTCTGTACAGTGCGAGCTCAGCATAAACTGGAAATGTATAGCTTGATGTGAAGACCGTGCGTACAATAAAGTATGTTTAAATGTCTACCCACAGAAAACAACTCATAAATGTACTGCGAACTTCAACCAAGCATTCATACGACCTGGGCATTCCTATCTACCTGAAGTACTTGCAGTCCAACATACAGAGCTATGACATCATCCTGAGCTTCCTGGCCGGCGAGGACTGGTGGACACTCCTGAGGGTACTCTACAACGGACCTTATGCTAACAAGTTCTTGGGCCATTTGGAAAACAGTTTTGAAGTCACTGAAGATCTGCTCAGTAACTTTGACGGGATACATGTAAGTGCTTTTTTTATTTTTTATTGGGTGAAGGACACTGAACGAGGCTCAATAGAGGTTTTATCGTTTATATTTATGCTATCAGTGTTTGCCAGTGCATGTACTTTGATGATTTTTTTTAATAATTCGGCTGATTGAATGTAATATTGTTTTTCTCAGATAGTCCGCCTTCTACACGATATCGACATGAATCAGACGGAATCGTTTTGCCTACCCAACATCACGCTCTCCGACTACATCCCCGACCGGACTGGTCTGTGGTCCGACCTCAAGCAACAGATTTGTGCAGCGGATAAGACTGACCTTTATAAAGAACTGCCACCGCTGTTGTTTGCGTCTCAAGTAAGTCATTCTTGGATCATTTGTAGTCTAAACATTTGGAGTTTCTGTTTTGTGTGATTTCCATGATTTACAAGGTTTTGATGATATTTTAACGGCAAAATAATAAGCACCCGCTTTAAATGTCTCTTATTATTTTACTGTTGAATTCTTCACAGAACTTCTATTCAGGGTGGCTAGGTACCTATCGATAAATACAGCACATGATGACTTACTAAGACCTTTTTCGTCGATTTAAAAAAAGGTTTTATATTTAACAGCACATTTGATGCTGTTTCATATAAAACTGCAATACATGCGCGATCAAAATGTATGGAACAGCATTTTTTTTTATAACCGACATAAACATTCAGTCCAGGAGGATTCAGAAACATATATTAAATCCATAGAAACAGGGTGCGCGTAGACATCCCTACCAGCCTGTATAATTTAAAAGGTAATTTGTAAAATATTCTCTTGTTTTAGAAGTTAATCAACAGTTACAGTAGCAAGTTGAACTTTGAATTTCCAAATCAATTTAAATAAACCAATGAGCATGTTACGCAAAATATACAATCTTAATGAGTTGCAATTTCCAGGGTTACGAAAGCTCCATAACACTCTCAAAAGAAATTGACTACACCGCGGTCGACGCGGACATATCCAAGATCGAATCAAGACTGGACCTCATCAGGGATGGACCGAAACCACCACAGAACCCATCGTGGGTGACTGACGAGAAGATCCAGCACTTGAGGATGGTGGCACTACAGCTGCTGTCCAAGGAAACCCTGACGAAGATCTCGTTTGCGATGCTGAGCAATGTGGTCGATGCTGGCACGCTGTTCTTGAATAACAGGTTTTTTTTTTGTATTGTTTGCTTTGTTGATGTTGTGTTCTCAAGCGGGACTATTAAGCGCGGAATCCTGGGATCGATCCCCTGATCGGGAAAAATGTATTTGGATTTTTTCACTAAGTATTTCAGATTTACAGTCCAGAATCATAATGATATTTTTTATTTTATTTACATCAACATCATGTTGCAGGCACTGATTAATAAAAGGCACAATCTTAAACAGAGAAAGGAGTCTGGGGTAGAGAAATGTCCGTTTAATGGCAATCGTTCGGCTGAAATGATGATGATGATGAGCCTATTGTCATCATCACTTCAGCTAAAGGACGTCCACTGCTGGACAAAGGTCTCCCCCAAACTCCACTACTTCCAACGGTTCTATGATTCCCGCATCCAGCGGATTCCTGCGAACTTCACAAGGTCATCAGTCCACCTTGTGGGAGTCCTTCCAACTCTACGTCTTCCGATACGCGGTTGCCACTCCAGAACCTCCAGAATCTGTTCTGCTAGCAATGTGCCTATCCCACTGCCACTTAAGTTTGGCAATTCTTCGGGCTATTTCGGTTACATTGGTTCTCCTGCGGATCTCTTCATAACTGATTCGATCGCGTAGGGTAACTCCAAGCATAGCCCTCTCCATTGTCCCTTGGACGACTTTAAGCCTTCTTATAACGCCCATTGTAAGCTACCACGTTTCAGTGCCATAGGTCATCACTGGCAACTCGCACTAGTCAAAGACTTTCTTCTTGAGACACTGAATAGACGCGCGGCAATAGTCTCACTCACCTCCTATAACATGGAACCTTTAAAACATAACTGGCGAAATATGGATGCACAATACAACTCTCCTGCCAAGGACGAGTACATGAGTGATATTGATGATCTTGTCTTCTCTTCCAGCCAATGCACAGTCTGCTCCCAATTCACGACATGGTTCAAGCAGCTAAACCTTCAGCTGTTCAAGAAGCAGGAGTACGACAACTTGCTGTGCCACCTGCAGTCCATGAGCCTGGACGACGTGTACCATTCGCTGAAGAATGAGTTCCACTGGGATATGGCTATCAGAGAGGTGTGTTTTAACTAATGACCAGCGATATAATTGCCTAACATACTCACCTACAATACCTTTCATTTTGACATGGCAGACGAATTTTCCAAACATGAATAGAAACAAGAATGGATTAAAAATATAGTTTAAAATCTTTAGGAATGTGAGTGAAAGTGTTGCTAGGGATTTTAAATATAAAGAGGGCTGCAGCATGGAAGTTCTGCTATTTAGTCTTATCGAGAAGTAGTCATAACGCTTCTAACCCAGTAAGACTAGCATAGAGCTTAGTTTATCATGAAAACGTTGAATAAAAACCAAATACTAAGTCCCATATTACAGAACGTCACTCAATTCTCAAGCATTACTTAAAACTAGTTTCAACCAATCAAATGGCTTGAATCTAGTTTTAAGTAATGCTTGAGTATTGACTGACGTTCTGTAATACGGGCCTAAGTGTTTTAAAGTTGCAAAAAACTTGAGGAGCTGTTAGAAGTCTGCGTTGTTTGAACAACTTTGCACTTTGATGACACTGAAAATAAAGTGTATAATTGGATGTCGTTAAAATCCTAGAGACCGAACAACATTATAAGAACATTGCCAAGACCATGGGGTCTTGGCAATGTTGTTACACTTTGGTTTTGTACCTAATGGGCAGTTTTTAGAATCAAAACATTGTTCTCCAAAAAAAAAAAAATGCATTTCTTAACTATGCTACCTTATATCCACCAGTTAATATCAACACGAAACTATACTAAATACGAGATGAACAAGTCGATCAATGAGTTCCTGGAACAAGTGAAGGTGCACCTGCTGGAGGACATTAGCGCCAAGAGTACGAAGCTGACGGAGTGCCTCGCCAAGAACGTGTCCAGGAATGAGTTCGGAAATGCTACTCTGTAAGTCTATTTATTTATTTTAGATAATACTTTCACTGATGCACAAACTTGTGTATGTAATGAAAAGTTAAAGTTGGAAAAAGGAAAAAAGAGAAGAGATTTGTATGGCCGATTTCTATAAGTTACGAACCGTAATTGGTTAAAATTTAGAAACTAGTTTCTGTGCCAATAATGAAGTAAAGACCGAAGCTTTCCAAAGTAGACCCTCCCATATGGAAGTAGCTAGCGCAGTCTATCTATATGCCCAGTTTGGTAATAACAAATGCTACCATTGGTATGCAAAACGTTTAGTTTTTTATAGGATCTGAGCATTAGACGTGTTAAAGTTACCTGATATAACTACATGCATTAATTCTCCAGTACCTACCAGTAAAACAATCCGTAGTAAAAACTCTTAGCCATGTCGCAGACCAATCATTATCATGGTTAACACATCCACCCGTTTAATGGCGGATATCTTGGATTCTCGACAAAACAATGACCTTCAGTTGTGACGTAGCGCTTGATTATTGGAAATAATAGTCAAACAAGAACTCCCAAGTCTCTTTAAGACACGCTTAGGGACAGTCACGGAGCATGCTAACCTCCTGATGACGCCTGATCTTCACTTACCCTGAAGTACTTAATCAATTGCTAATCATTATATTTATCCATTCAATAAACAGAACTCTTTATTTTTTTCATTTTTTATTATTTTCTGGGACTAACAGATCTCATTTTTACTTTAACTTTATTGTTTACCAGCACTTCCCCCGCTTTCATACTTTCCCCTACAAAAGGGTATTTTTTAAACTAACCTTATGATTTGCTTAGTTATGTATTCATGCCAAGTTTAAAGTTTATTTACTCAAGTATTATGTTTTCATGAGAAAACATAATACTTGAGTAAATGAACAAAAGAAATTCCCTCTTTTCACCCCCTTATAAGTCGTATTATGAAAAGAAGCCGTGTGCAAAATTTCGCGTGACTAGTCCTTAGAGTTTCGGCTGTGCGTTAATATGTCAGTCAGTCAGTTTCTCCCTTTATACATATACATACTCGTAGATGTCTCCAATCTTCAGTAAGTGGGCAAAATTGCAAAATTGTGTGTTTTGGAATTTTATATTCTTTTATATTCTAAACCTCAAATGTAAAACGTATTTCCCACTAAATTCTAGAACCAATATTGTTCACGTGTTATCCTTGTCAATTATTTCTGAGTATGCTGGCTAACCTATAATTGGCGACTGTGTAAGTCCTAGGCTATCGTTACCTAGTTCTTAAGATTATGCAGAAGTTGTCGGTGTACCTACTATAATAAATATCTAATACCTATTTCCAGTTTCGCCTCCGTCCTAGCCCACACCACCAAGCTCATCAGAGCCGAGCTCCCGCACATCCACGAGGTCGACGGCGTCAGGGACCTGCCTTACCTCAAGGAGCTGTCCACCGATATAGCTCACAATATTGACGTGGTGAAGCCGTTGAAGGACTACCTGCTGGAGAGGAATGAACTGCACAGAGAACTGATGAGCATCGTCCATGCTCATGATGTTGCTGGTGATATTGAGAATGCTCAAGTTAATTTACGAAAGGTGAGCAAACAAAAAAAGATAACTTAGTCCTTAGCAGTCTAGTGCTAGATACATATTATGTCTCCACGAAGTTTTGTTCTTACTAAAAACTACTGTTGCGCGAATCCGTGACTGTCGGACTCGTTTATATTAATACTAGATTCTGCCTGCTTGCGACCACTAGACATACGAGGCATTCTATAAGTATCATCTTCATCATCTGCTAGCCTATTCCCAACTATGTTGAGATCGGGTTCCAGTCTAACCAGACGCAGTTGAATATCAGTATTTTATATGAAGCGACTGCCTATCTAACCTCCACAACCCAGTTACTGGGTAATACGAATCCCTTGGTGAGACTGGTTGTCAGACTTTCAGGCTTCTGACGACCCGTAACGACTGTCAAATATCCTCAAATGACATCTGGGATCAACAGATTAATGTGATTTCCGAGGCATGGGTCTTGGTATGTTGAGATGGTCACCCATGCACGGACCAACCGCGGCAAGCGTAGCTTAATCTTATCGATCGACCCGTGCGACTGTTACTACTTAGTAAATATCATAATTAATGTTTAGATCCGCAGTATCTCCGAGCGATCTAACCAGAATATCATCGTTCCGAACAGCGGATGGGCCGCCATTTGTGAGAAGTACAACTGCACTGATATCACCTCCGTCATCACGAAGAATCTTAACAAAACACTAATTGAAAGAGCTGTAAGTATTCGGTGCAAAGAATATAGAATTTACTTTTCTTAAAATTATTTCGATCTATAAGTAGACAGTAGACCAGTCTAACCTAACGTCTGGAGACGTACTCGTATAAAGCCTATTTACAGCGAAGCATAAGAGGGTTATGATTTTGACCGGTATAATTTATGCAATGTATTTTTATCTATGTCCCAGTGGTAACGGCCGCGACTTACGAGTTTGTAGGTCGTGCGTTCGAACCCAGCCAGGCGCATTACTTTGTGTAAATAATTTCATCACCACTGCTCTCAAACGGTGAAGGAAAACATCGTGAGGAAATCGGCATGTCCTAGAACCAAAAATTCGAAGACATGTGACATCTACCAACCCGCAATGGGCCCGCGTGGTAGATTACGGCCCACTCCCTCTCATGGAGAGGAGCCCTGTGTCCCAGCAGTGGGAACGTTTATAGGCTGAGTATGTATGTATGTATTTTCATCTATTCCCTCATAACTTCTAAACCACTTTTCATAATTTTGACCATGACTTTCAGTTGAGAATATTTTGTCGTTTCATACTTTTTAGAGCGTTATTTTTCAGCAGTTTTTAGTTTATGAAGTTTGTTATTTTACTTATCTTGTAATACTTTCACTGTTCTCTGACCCGACCATGGGTCCGTAGCCCTTCTATAAAAATGTTGCCACACATAACTAAGTTTTTGTAGGTGTAAGGCATATTTAAGCACCCTATTTTGACGACCGCACGATGTGGTGTGCACACAGACAATATGAAAAAGATTAATAAATTTAAAAGGTTTTACTAATTTGTTACAGTTACAACAGCTATGAGGTTCTTATGCTTACAGTACTTATAAGAAAATATTTTAAAATGTGCTAGTGTGTTTTAATCAAATAAAATATTTTGAAATGTGCTAGTGTGTTTTAATGAAATAAAAATATTATCTAATATTTATTAGGAGGTATTGTGAATTGGCATCATGAATGTTTATGTTTCCTATATGTAAGTACCGCTTGAGGCGACAGAAGCCTCTTCGAATATATTATATTTTTAAGTTTTTTTTTTTAAACCATACACTATTTTCCTTCAAGCTCCCAAAATACCAAATCGAGGAGTTCTGGCGCTTCAACTTCGTGTCTTCCATCATCCACCACATCGGAGACTTCATGTCACACGGCGCGCGTCTCCTGGGCCTGGCCAGCAAGCTGGACGTGCATGCCATCATGGATGGCCGACTGGAGGCCATGATGGACGCCGTCATGACGTTCATGAGTGAAGATGCCTTGGATAATGTTATGTATAGGTGAGATTGTGGAATTTGTGCAATATGGATATGGGTGTGTAATATAGACACAGCTTTTAGGCATCGCTAGCGGCAGTGGCTCATTTTTGGACCGAACTTGCCAGCATCACTTTACATATTATAAAACAATGTCCCCCGCCGCGTCTGTCTGTCTGGTCGCGATAAACTCAAAAAATACTGAACGGATTTTCATGCGGTTTTCACCAATAGACGAGTGATTCATGAGGAAGGTTTAGGTGTATAATTTGTTAAGGTTTTATGTAAATTGGTTAACGTGAGCGAAGCCGCTGGTAAAAGCTAATTTAAAAGTAAATATCCTTTTTCCTCCAGAAGACATCCAGAGATACTAATTATAACTAAGAGTTCCTAAATCGGTGGCATCCCGACAGTTCTCTCAGGATGCCACGAAATAAAGGAATGTGATTAGCATTGTCAGCAATTTCACGTTCTTTAAAAACACTTTCTTAACCTGTGTCACGTATCAGTCTGCAGGGTATAATAACGGAGCTGCACCCGCTGCTGCACAACACAACTCTGGAGCGAGACTTGGACTCGCTGTCCTCTGGCCTGGTCGTGGTCAGGCAGCTGAAGAACTATATGCTGGAGGAGGTCGATCTTAAAGGTACGTTCTTAGAGGAAAATGTACGTACTTTTATTTAGAACTTCCTTCTTTGTCTAGTCGTCGCATGCTCTACTGCTTGGGTTTAATTCCAGGTCGGGCAAAGTGATATTGGATTTTTACACTAGGAATTTCTCAATAGTAGATCGCAGTTTAGATTTATGCCCGGTAGATAATAATAGGCTCGCCGAAATGTGAGTAGGTGTACTAGGTAACCCTAACCCTTTTGGATATTATTGGCGTTATGTTCTGTTATATTATGTTTTATTAAAAAGGACGTAGGTACATTTTTCTTTGACGAATAACAATTTCGAAAACCTGCAAAAATAATGTTTGCGGTTCTGATAAAACATCAGCAAAATTCATTTGCTCGGATGGTTATGATGGGCATGGCTTTATTATTAACTTACTGGACCCTTAGAACCCATTCATAAAACTAGTCAATTAATTCTTCTCATAAATATCTAACTACTTATATAAAAAATATTTTTACATTTATTTAATTATTCATCATTGATAAAATATTTAACATCCCAATAAGGTATGCCTCATAATTCTTCACTTTAAAACCAGTATGTTTATCCTCTAGTGGAAGTATCACAGCTGTTCCCTGATAACGAAGACGTGGAAGTAGGTCTGAGCGTGCTCGGCATCAACAACACGAACTTCTGGTCCATCGCCGCTCCCAGGTTACGTGCCGGACACATACAACTGAAGCCGGTACGTTGGAACTAATAACTGTTCATCATCATCAGCGTACATCAGTCCACTGCTGGACATACCTATGCCTCTCCAATTGCACGTCATTCAGCTCGATTCTCGGCAACTCTCATCCAGCTGCTACCAGCCACCCAGCGAAGATGCCTCGCTCCACCTAGACTGAGCGTGTCCTACCTTACGTTTGCCGTTCCGCGGTCTCCACTCACACGTATGGGTCACCGTTTGTAGAAAGCTCAGCGGTTCTAAGGCTAATATGAAATATTCGACTGTTTGTAATACATTCGCAACACTTTCAATTTTTATCACGTAACTTAAAACTTAAGATACAGTTAAAGCTGAAGTTAAGGAAAACTGGATTTGGGTCTAATTGTGCTCAATTTCTTAGTAAATCCCATCATTTAGTTTAATGCTGTTACATACTAAATCGAAACGGAAGGTACCATGGCTAGAATTACAATAAAATTGTTAATAATTATTTTAATTGTGTATCTTTAAAATACGTAATGTAGAATTCGTGTGATAACGTAATCCCTACTTTACATACCTATCACCGGTCAGTGTTCAAAACATTATCCTTCTTTTCACGTCATCTTACCTTCCTCAGCTCCTGTCCTCAAAGCTGGACGACAGCCACATCGCCAAGTACGTGTGCCAGATAGAGTCCATGTCCAAGGTGCTGGTCCCCTCAGACCTGGACGTGGTGACTGAAGACGACGTGTTCGGGGCCGTCATTGAGCAGTTCTGTGGACTACCGAACGACGTCACCAAGCAAGTGCTGCCTGTGCTGTTTCGGAACTTCAACTTTAGTGTGGTTATTGATAAGGTATGTTTGAGTTGCATAATAAAAAATAAAAATAAAGCAAAAGAAACGAAACGAACAATTAAAAAAAAACGTATGTGGTTGGTGTGACTCCCGTAAAGAACAAGGTTCCTTACGGTTTTTCTTCAACTCCGAATGTAAGTTCGTTTACTGTATCTTCAAAATACTCAATATTTATCTTTACTATCAGCTGTTTGGTTTTCAAAAGTGCTGAACCCTCGAGAACCATGAAAACGACACCCATTAAAAATGTTCGCAGCCGCTGTCTTGGATTTTCATTTTAACCTCACTATCGGCTTACGTACCCTCACACCACATGAAATCTATCACTCTCTTTCTCTGACACTTTCTATTAAAATAAATAATAACGCTTTCTCGTAACGTAACGCTTTTTTCGTTACGTGACGATTTATAAAATTTTACTCATACCGCGTCATGCACACACAAACATACGTACAATAGAAAGTTCTCGTCGGCAGTGTGAAAAATCAGTGATCAACTCAATATGTTTCTCTTTTACTGATACGGGACCTATTTATATTGTACGTTTCTTAAGCGAGAAAGTAGTCGATAGCTAACCTGGATCAAATAAATGTTCTTTCTTTTTCTAATTCCTTTCCAACTGGTAGTATTACTCTTAGTCAACTCTTAGTTTTTATTAGCTTTTAGTTATTTTTAGCCTTAAACAACAGTGGAATCCGTCTGCTTGTTAGTAATAATACTTTATGAGGAAAATTGTTTTTTATTCTGCAGGTCGTAAGCACTCTTCTCACTAAAATCTACTCCTCATCGAACCTGACGCAAGAAGAAGGTGCAACGGTTATGTCCAAGTACCAGCAGATGGCAGCACTGATCCCCTTGATCCAGGAGAAGATGGCAGACGTGGGGCAGATCCTCGGCAGCGACACATTGTTCATGAAATTGAGGGATTTCAGCTCCATTGGGGATTTGATGACGTGTATGTATTAACACTGTGTTGTATTCTATTAAACCACTTTAAGGTGGTGACGTCACGATAACCCACAAAATTAAAATTTTCTTACGTTTTTTTTTTTTTTATAATTCAGTGTCAAGTTGTATATTGATTGAAATATGATTCGTGACCGTAAAAAAACTGAAATTAATGTTGAAATTACCAATTCTATTCTCTGCCGATTCTAACAAAGAAAGTTGTATTCATGATTTTAATGTTATGTTAGTCGGTACTTTATACCCTTTTGTATACAGGTAATCGGTTACATAAAATCAGTTTTAATTTTGTTTTATAGTGTTTATATTTGTACACGTAAGTAATGTTTACACATTAAAAAAACTGACTGACTTTTCTGAAATCATTTTCAAGTTCAAAATTGCAGTCGCTGATCTAACCTTTTTTTATCGTGTTTAGATAGATAGCTAACAAAACTTACAGACCACTAGAAGTCTGTAAGAAGTTTCGCTAGCCAATTTAATTTGAACTGTAATAATTTACCAGAAATGTAAAATCATTCATCCATTCATAATTAGCCTATAAAGTTCCCACTGCCGGGAGACAGACCTCTCTGTCAGAGAGAACGGGTCGTAATCCACCACACCGGCCCAGTACGGGTTGGTAGATGTCACATATCTTCGAATGTTTAGTTCTAGTGCCGGTTTCCTCACGATGTTTTCCTTCCTCGTAAAAAAACATATTAAGACTTAGTTCTCCTCCCCAGCTCCTGAGTTCCTAGAGAGCGCCGGCAACATGATGTGCGGCAAACCGTTCGGGATGAAAACGAACCGAATCTACAAGTCTATCACGGAAACACAGGACTTCTCCACTGAACCTGACCAGGCACAACTCGATGTACTACCCAGTGAGTAGCACCTTCATAAGTCAGTAAATATTCAGACTTTCCAAAACCGGTGATTAATATCGTGGCTTTGAGAAAATGTTGGTAAATATTTTGACTTTCAGAAACTAGTATTCCGAATTTCAGAAACATGCATTAAATTTCTGCGTTTCAGCAGCAGGTGGAAATATATATAGACTATCTTAAACCGAAGTTACCTAAATATTTTAAGTGTCGGAAACCGGTTATATTTTGACTTTCAGAAACCAGTGGTTAATCTTCTGACTTTAAGAAACATGCGGTAAATATCTGCCTTTCAGCAATAGGTGATAAATACATTTGGACTATCTGGACCCGGAGATACCTAAATATTTTGACTGTCAGAAACCGGTTCTAAATATCTTGACTGTTCTTAATTTTTTGGTTGTATTAATCATTTGTATGTTTCACAGCTGATTTCTGCCGTTCCTTATACAAGGACGTCATCAACGTGCAAGGTGGCAAAATAGTGTGGAACTTCATCAAACCACTCCTGATGGGCAAGATCCTGTATACCCCACCTACCCCCACCGTCACCAGGATCATACAGCAGGTATGTAGTGGCACCAAAGGCATAAGAAAGAAGAATGGCACCCGTAAATAACTAATAAATATGTGAACTACAGACTTGAACCAAGAAGACTGTTAGTTCTGGCTTTACAAAATTCTAAACAAATAAATCCTAAACAAATAAATATTATCAATTACACAATAAAATACAAAAACATTATTTTAATAAACAAGAATAATATTGGATAATACTTATTTATCATGTGTTTTTATTTACACAGTTTGTATATTCACAAAATTATATAATTTAAGGCACGAAAAGGTTTGAAGGCTCATTTAAAAAAATAAGAGCCATTTCGAGTAATTAAGCAAAGTAGCGATAAGACCGCCCATTTACCCAAGTATAATTTCTACACATATATCTGTAATTTGTATAGTGTGCATTATAAAGAGTATTACATTACATGGAAGTGGTGGAATGGAAGTTTCATATCATGAAAGAGAAGGAGGGAGTGATAATGGACGGTTGACAGGGAATAATTGAAGAGAAACAAGATTTTGCTTCCAAGATTGAGTCTGGACTTTAAAAGAGATTGTGTCCTCTTAGTTTGTTTCGGCCTTTCTTCTCAGAATAGTCAGTTATATAACGCAGACCTCATCTAGTTTTTAAAATATGATTGACGTGAAAAAGTGTTTGTACAAAACAACAATTATGTATCTATTATAATAAATTGTATTTATATTTAACACCAACACCATTTTTATGTCCACGCAATCACTTTCAGCAGAAAGCGAGAAGGCCACCAATTGTGATATTTTAAAATGTTTTATTGTTGCTATGTATTTTCTGGTCTACAATAAAGCATGTATAAATAAAATAAACTTAAAACGTTTAGAAAAGTAAGAAAACTAGAGATGGGCTGACTATGACTTTGGCCGACTAGCCGACTAGCCGACTAGTTGGCTGCAAAATGGCCGAATAATCAGGCCGATCATTGGTTATCATTGCAAATATTACCTTAACAAATGCTGTTTAATAAACGTTTACGCTTATAGAAAACGCCTTTAGATTTCGATGACCAAATTGTATCTACAAATTGTAATTGTAAGTTACACATTCCATAAAATGTAAGTTTTTGTTGAATATTCGAAGGTACGAGGGTACAGTCGCCAGCAGGTCAAGTTATCCCAAACTGTCAAATTTTCCCAATTGAACATAAACCTTATTCCTTTGTAATAAAGTTGAAAAACTATCAAAGAAATTTGACAGGTTGGGGTAGCTTGATGTGCTGGCCTCTGTACATTTCAACATCTTAGAATTTTAAAATATTTAGTATTTTGTTTACAGAGTACGTACTTTTTCCATTTGTTTGATCCATAACGCAGTTCATGCAGCAAATACTAAAATCACGATTCTGTCTTTAATATACGAGAGTGAAGATAAATTATTCGGTCGGTTTAGTGAAAAACTAACTCATGATATAAAAAATTAAAAAATGGAAAGACCTCGCAGAATAGTTGAAATCTTTGGGCATCTCTATTCTCTAATTAAGACTGTTAATATTCGACGGTAGTTTTGCAGACACGATATTTTTCGTTGAACGTAAAATCTGTCACTTCAAAAGTAAACTTTATCCTTTTACGGAAAACTCGCCGTTACCGCTCTCTCATACAGTCATCATCACTACTGTCATTATCACTACTTCCACTTCTATTTGTTAGAACCATTTTTTAATGTATAACAATTAAATTTCTTCACATATTCCTTTAATGTACACGTAAAATTCTGACATAAGGCGAGTCCATCTGTCAGAAGTTTTCTACAATTTACAAAATATGTAAAATTGTATTTAGATACAATTATGCGTTCAATACACAACAGTTTTCTTTGTAAATATGTAAATTGTCACCAGTAAAGAGAAAATGTTTATTAAACAGAAATATGTAAAATTGTAGGAAGGTACAATTTTAAAATTTTGTCAGTTTTCCACCATGGTGAATTTGTAAATTGTATTATATAATAAACAGAAACTTGAAGAATTGTAAGATACAATTACAATTTGTAACGTATAATAAACAAGGCCCGAGCGGAATTTTCAGGACGTTTTTATTTGCTTTGCATTTATTCTATCATTGTTTAAGTGCGAGCCGGTGTTTCTTCCTATCCTATTCTAGATTGCACTGAAAGTAAACTGTGAAACTGATTCTATAATGAAAATAATAACAGTAAAGATTTCAATTTCATTACAATAAGCGTCTTTTAAATTTTTAAGCATACGCGTAAAAAATAGGCCGACTAGTCGGCGGTTTTAGCCGACTAGTTGCCGACTAATCGCCGACTACAAATATGGCCGACTAGTTGGCTTTCCCGACTAGTCGGTACATCACTAAAGAAAACGTGTTGCAAGCTCAAGCAACATGGCACGAGGAAAGAAGATGATGATGATTGTATTTGTCTCCACAGGCAAACTCAACATTGTCAACGATGGTAAAGTTGACGTCGCTCGTCCACTCGTTCGCGGCGTCGTTCCCCGCGCTGCACCGGCTGGGCGCGCACGGCGCCGGCGTGGCGGCGCTGCGGCGCGCGGTGGCGGCGCCGCGGCTCGGCGCGCTGCGGCAGGTGCTCCTCAAGGGCGACGACGTGGACGTGCCCGACATCGATATGGACAAACTGTTCGAAAACTTCGGGGATTTGGATGTAAGGATTACTTTTCGTTTTTAGTGTGTTTTTTTAACTTACGAGATCGTAAGTTAAAAAAAAAACACAAAAAAAAACACAAAATTTTCTCATGCAGTCGAATGCATCATCTTAAATATAACAATTACCTTTATTGCCTTGTACTGCATGAGATTGGTTGCCTAATATAAAGTTTAATAATAATCAACCTCTTAAAAGAACATTTTGCTTGTTTCCATCTTTTTTATAGTTTAATTTTTACTTAGTCAGGTTTTTAGTTACTTTACGATTGTTTCTAACATACAGGTAAAAAAACTTTTGGAGTAGTCCGTTTTTTATCTCTGACATCGGCAACCCAACAGCAACCTTATTGTAACGAGAATAAAGATCATTGACATACTTGGTGAATGATAGCAACCGAAAAGCAACCTTATTGTAAACAAAAAACACTGATTTTGACAGTGACGCAAAATCAGAGGTCAAATAACTATGAATTGGATGTAGGTATTGATACGTATTTGCCCGTGGGTTTGGTCCTAGATCCATTCTAATAAACTTATTTTATTTTGAAACTCCTTACCTGTTTTCGGTCCTTAATATTAAATTGCTCCCTATCATCCAGGGTTTCGGCGGCCTACTGTCAAAAATGTCTGACCTGCTGCGCTGTATCAACTTGAATCGGTTCCAACCGTCCCCCAACGAGCTACAGATGACGCACGAGGCGGCCCAGCTCAGCATCGTCAACGAATTCTCTGCTGGTAAGAAACTGTTCAATACAGGACAATTTAAGTTACGCATTCGCAATCAAAGTTAAGATTAATGTCTAGATTTTTGTGTTAGTGCTAGTTTTGAGCAGTTGATTCAGTAGTCCTGCAGCATGTAAAAAAATGTTATACTTTTCGTGACTTCAATCGAAGTCTAACAAAATGATATAAACAAAGACTTAACCAAACAAACAAGAACACAAACAAAAACACAACAAACACACAAAACAAAAAAAAAAACAGTAACAAAAAAAATGCTAAACATAACAAGACAAAAGACCAACAAGCGTTTTTTGACAAAATCAAATAAGTAAACTAAAACGCTGACAATGCCATGGGCTCTGAATTTGAATCTGGGCGTTGTCATCCTTTTAGTTAATTTAGTGATGAGGTTTAGGGATGTCTTCAAAAAGCTCACATATGTAATGAAGCGCAGTAACTCGCGGTTACTGCCAAATTAATATCAACATTGCGTCTGATAAAATCAAGTCGAGAATTAATAACCAATAACCTTTAAATCCGCGTTACTGATATTGATATTTGTTTTCCAGTAAAAACCGCACTTCGCCGGCTTTTGGCGAACATAAAGACGCACAACTCTAGGCCTCTATGATTTTTAGACGATTTATTAGGAAATCCAGAAAAAGAATTGTGAGACAGTCACACAGAATACATTGAAAATTGGTATTGTGTATGGACGAATGGACGTGTATGACAACAAGAGAAACATATTTTTTAAATGCCCATTGTGCTGCACAAACATTACAACTTATTTATTGTTCCTAGGTCTGGTGTTCCTGAACAGTGAAGAACAAGATTCGTCTCTTACCAACTTGCAGTATAAGATCAGGATGGACATCGATAACGCACCCACAACTAAACGACTGAAAGACTAGTATGTATATTTTACGGTTTTGAGGTCGTATTATAATAGAGTGGTTACATTTCACGAAGGCGCGTCTATTTTTACTACCCTACCTTACTACTGACCCGCCCTGCTTCGCCTATTCTTACATCCGCAAATTAATCAGGCGTAGTACCGTTTTATTCAAAAAAGACATGCGCGCAGTCTTACTTCAGTAAAAAATGAGTAGGACAGTTAAATATCATAAAGTGCTTACGTTTTATAAAAAAGGGATCTATACCCGTTTTTACTAAAAATTTATCGACACCTGAATAAAATCGCGGTGTTGGATTTTAAACTTTCGGTACTGAGCCAAGCGTTACAAATCCGGCAGCTTGCACAAAACATCATTTATTTTACTTCCATGTCACCCCTAAGACCCTCCAATTTGAGTCTAGTAGTGGTACTTTTTAAGACCTTTTTACCACCAACAAATTCTCTGTTTCTCTCTAGCCTCTGGATCCCCGGTCCAGAATCCAGCTTCATTGAGCACATGCGATACTTCCGCGGCTTCGTGCCGATCCAGGACATCGTGGACAAAGCCATCATCCAACTGTCACACAACGCCACTCGACACAAGAGAGACATTGACGAGGAGACAGACTGGGCTGTGTACACGCAGCAGACGCCCTACCCGTGCTATAGGAAGGACGTGTAAGTATTATTATAGCCTGACTTTAAGGCAGCTCCACATGTGCAGGAACAGTGCGGTGGCGTGCATCTTAGGAACTTGTCCAAATAGTACGGAAATACGAGTTTTCCAGCGGCATCGCCCGCGCGGAAAAAACTTGGTTTTTTGCAAATTTGGTTCCCAAACACGTAAACATACTGTCTGTTCCTCCATCCGCACATATCATCGTTCGGCCCAACGTAGTTTCCGTTTCCTCAGTAGCTACGTTTACAACAAGGTTAATACAATTTTAAATATACACCCTATGTGCAGATCAAAATGTAAAAGCACTGTGACGAAATGGCTACTTGAAATGGATTATGCAGAGACTGAAAATATAGGTAGGTACTAAATATTCTAAAATAATTTTCACCTACCGGAATGATTTACCTACTTATATAAATCTTAGATCGTGTTTCACCTATTTACCATACACAGACACACACACACACTCTCGGGCAAGTATGCGCCCGTGCCCGTTGCGGGCGCTGGGCGTGAGGACTTATATTGCACTCACGGAAACACAACACTCCCCTAAGACACATTTAGCACTTTTGTTTTTGTATTAAATTCTCGTCCTCTCAGTACCTGGAGCTTATCAATGTTGTAGTACGTAAGTGCAATTTAATATTGTAATTTTAAGTGTGTGAGCCTGGAGGTCTGTAATACAGGTCCCGAACCCAGTATAGACTCCAGCTCTCACAAAGGTTTGAATCTACCTGTAACCTAAATGCCATGTACCGAACTTGTACCTTTTTGAGATAAATAAATAAATAAATAGTAGTTGTAATATTCACAGCGTGCACATATTTGTGGTTTTTCGAAATGTTCTCGAATGCGTCCATACTGAGTCCTTAGATGAAGCACAAACAATTCACATAAATCAAAACGTGTATCGGCCTATAATGTTCATGTTATCCACTCCGCGGGCCCAGTGCGGGTTGGTAGATGTCAAATTTATGTAGTGGACCCTAATCCACCTTATGACTCACTCCATCTCACCGAGAGGACGCCTGAGTCCCAGCAATGGAAACTTTATAGGCGGACTATGCTGAACCATTCATTTCCCTTACTGTACAAGGTTTGAATTGCTACCCTGGGGCATCGTAGATAAATAAAATAACCCTACACTATCGTTGACCTTAAGAATTCCGACTAATTCCCTACTAATATTATGAATGCGAAAGGAACTCTGCCTGTCTGTATGTTACGCTTTGATGCCTTAACCGCTGAACTGATCGTTATGAAATTTAGCAGAGATATAAGCCTGGCATTTGAAGAAGGACATAGGCTACTTTTTTACGCGATAACCGACATCCACGCGGGCGGAGGCGCGGGCAAAAGCTACTAATAGTCATAACTCCAGAAGGAGCTGGAGGACCTCATGATCGAGCTTTCTCGTTTTGGTTCTTGTGGAGTACAAAACTCACAAGGTATTTCGTACGATTACTGACAATATGAATGTCCTCTTCTCGTCACAGGTTCCAGACGTCCGTGTACGAGTCTCAGTCGCTGATCGTGGCATTCTTCTTCTCGCTGCTGTTCACCGTCGCCTCCACCGTGAGGTTCATCGTGTCTGACAAGGAGACTGGAAATACTATGGTAGATAGAATTTACTTTTACACACCTGGAGAAATCTTACAGTTTTTGTTTGCTTTCAACGAAGAAAAAAATCGTTTAAGTTTCGCAGATATCTTAAATTAGTTGGGGTTTTTTTTTTATTGTGGGAAGTAATCAAATGACTTCTCCCGCTCTGGGTGGAGCATCAGGGCGTGTCAGACTTTTACTGACTAAAACCCACCCGTTTTCCGTCAGTTGCCTGTGTGCCAAGGTCGACGGTATCTCTTTCGAACAACCTGTGCACCCTTGGCAGGCACCGGCCCTTGCGGTCCCCACCAGTTGGTGCTGACATCTCTGACGGCGCGCATGCAACTCAAGCCGTCCCGCCTACAACTTTTCGGCCGCAGAGGATAGGGAGAGTGGCCTACGCTATACCGACACTCCTCTTCCCCTGCGGCCCCACCGCGTCCGCCATCAAACGGTGGCGGCCCCGTCCAGGCCACGGAAGGAAAGATCGCTACTTAGAAGCACCGGCACTCCACCTCTGCTGCAGCCCGTAACCCTCAGCCGCAATGCCTCCCATTCGACATCGCGGCCCACCCCAGTTGCGGTGCACCTCACCGCAACCTACTTTGTGGCCGCTACGTCATCGACTTGAAGGCAAAAGCACTGACGAGCGGCCCCACCTTTGCATGTTTGATACTTCATAGAAAAAAAGTCTGAACTGAAACAAACTCGGGGATCGCGTGTTCTTATTGAATGAAATCTTAGCTGACACAAAGTCGTTTAAAATATACATAAGGATGAAATTGTTGAATAATTGATCATGTGATTTAATTGGAATTCGAAATTGTACCAGAGTTACATTGAAAAGAATAATAGCCATTTGCAGAAACGAATTTTAACATTTAAAACTGCCATCAAATACTAATCTTCCCTTAACTTGTTGCACAAAGCAACATTATACTCGATTTCAATGGTTCTTTAATTTTAAATGATGAAGTCTCAAACGAGGCAATATGTCACAGTTGCACAAAGCAAGCACTATTAGCACCTTATAGTTGTATAAAACAACTGTTGTTTTGTACAACATAAATCAATTAATGAAATCATTAGCGTTTATTTGTAAGTAGTAGCAGTTATTTTATTATACATTTAGCCTAAATGTATAACAAAATTTTGATTTAAATAACCATTAGTATTTACATGATGTTTGTACGCCTTCAACAGCAAAACATAGTGTACTTGTACATATGTTATACACAACACGTTTTTTTACCTGTGTTATACAAATAAACTTTGACTGTGACTTTGATTCATCATGTAATGTGGCTGAGGCGTACCCCTTGAAGGACATCACGTCGGGGTCACCATCAATGTAGAAATTGATCGGGTTGACCAATTCTACTCCAATCGGGAATCGAAACCGGTATATAATTTATGTTAGATTTGAGTGAAGCATAGCGGAAGGGTGAGAGAATGAGACGATGAGTATAAGCGAGGGCAGAAATGAAGATTCTATTGTGTAATTGAATCCTGATAATTTAATTTAATAAAAACAAAATCAAAAGAATATATTTGAATATGTCATATATTCAAACTAGGCTGACAGTCGGCTCTTTTTGAACGTCAAAATTACAACACTCTCCCCCCAAAACGCCCGCCCTGCACAATAACTGTCAATAATAATCTTCTACGTGGCATTAATGTTTGTCCTTTGCATGGGTGTGAGAGTTTTAAACTGATCGATCTGTCGTGAATCTTACACGTAACTAAAATCCTAACTATCCCTAGCTCATGTCAGTGATGGGCGTGGACCTCCGCTGGCACACTCTCTCCTGGTTCATCTCCTCGTTCGTGGAGATGACCCTGACCAGCGCCAGCGTGACCCTGATCCTGTTCCTGGGTCACGTGCTACCCAACACTGACCCCAGCCTTGTATTCACTCTGCTCTTCATCTTTGGACTGTCCGTGCTTAGTTTCTGGTAAGTTCTCATCAATTGTTAAAATAACGAAACGGATAATATGTTTTTTTCTGCTTGTCGATTTACGTAGTGATGACGACCATTTTTTATATTTTTTATTTTGGGGGTTTCGTGGCTTTGTTATAAGAATCGCACGGGTCCATAGATCAGATTAAGCTACGCTTGCCACGGTCGGTCTGTGAATGGGTGAGCATCTTCACATAACGAGACCCCTCCGTGCCTCGGAAAGCACGTTGAGCTGTTGGCCTCGGCTGTCATTCGTGAATTTGACAGTCGTTACGGGTCGTCAGAAGCTTGAAAATCTTAACAAGAGGTATCGTGCCACCCAGTAACTGGGTTGTGGAGGTAAGATAGGCAGTCGCGCTATGTAAAAAAACTAGTACTCAGCTGCACCCGGTAAGACTGGAAACGGTTGCGAAAAAACGCTAGGCAGACGATGACTTAATGTTTATTTTATTTATCTGGGATGGCAATGAACTACGATTCTTGCTGATCTTGTATTGCAGATGTCCATAGGCACTGTCGGCTTGATTATCATACAATCCAGCTAGTAGCCCCAGCAGCTCTCTAATGCCACCTTCTCTTCCTCAGCTACATGCTGTCGAAGCTGTTCACCTCTGCCAGCTTGGCGGCTGTGTTCACCGCCATCATGTACCTGGTCAGCTTCATGCCCTACATCATCATCCTGTCGCTGGAGGCCGTGCTCTACAGCTCGCTCAAGACTTTCATCGTAAGTTTCAATGTTATATGACCTTTTTATACAGGTATAGTCCAGTACAATACAAATCATAATAACGGGAAAACCAGTGACTCTCGGTTTCGTTGTAGTACATTATGATACGAGTGTGCCATTTTCACACGGTGTGCATGCACCCGGCTCGCTTATCGAATAATACCGCCTCAGGTGCAATGATCAATGCACACGTGTTTCATACAACATTTTCAACACACTTGCGAGGAAAAAAAACAGACTTGCATTGTTAATTGCTCGTCTTCCTTACGTGCAATCGACATTTTTGGTAATAATTAACCAAACAACGAAAACGTTAACAAATATTTACGGAAAATGGCGCGCTGGTTTTGTTTTTTCTAATTAAGGCCCTGGCAAAACCGCTAAACAGCCTATTTAAAAACTCTTTGTGGAGATTGCAAAAAAAACACTAGTGTGGTAATGTAAAGTAAAAAACACGAATGTATATTAAGCTAAATTATGCACCTGAATACATTGCCATAAGAGTCACTTTACAAACAAGTGTATTGATTTTTTTTAACCGATAAAGGTTTAATGGGCATCCAAAAACTCCTCTTCTTCTATTCACTAACCTTTGTATTCCAGTGCCTCTCAATGTCCTCGTCCCTATGCTACGCGTTCCTGTTCATCACGCGTTACGAGGCGCAAGGCACCGGCGCGCACTGGGCTGACGTCTGGTCCTCCCCCGATAACAGCGAGGACATGAGCATTGGATTAGCCGCCCTCATGATGTGTGCGGATGCTGTGCTGTACTTCATCGTGGGGATGATTATTGATCGATATTTTGGTAAGTCTTCCTGGGCAGATCTTTACCCTTACCTGATGACACTGAGGACATGAGCATCGGGTTAGCAGCGCGTATGATGTTCGCTGCCGCTGTGCTGTACTTCATCATGCGGAAAATTATTGATCGATATTTTGGCGAGTCCTCCGGGGCACATCTGTGTCCTCACCTGATGACACTGAGGATATGAGCATCCGGTTAGCCGCCCTCATGATGTGTGCGGATGCTGTGCTGTACTTCACCGTGGAGATGATTATTGATCGATATTTTGGTAAGTCTTCCTGGCCATATGAGGTCAGGCGAGGACATAACCTGATGACAATGAGGACATGAGCATCGGATTAGCAGCGCTTGTAATGTGTGGCGGGAAGATTATTGATTGATAGTCTTCTTAAGTCTTCTTCACTGGTTATTGTACGGTCGAATACTGAATATTACCTATGTAAAGATAAAAAGTTATTTATTATTTGCATAATCTCCTGATATACTGATTCGAATACAAAAGTTATTTCACTGATCTAGTACTTCACTCTGCCCAAGTAACAGGACAGTTTTATCCCAAAAAAAAATGCATGGTGATCGCAGTAATCTCTTTGCGAGTGAAAACGTGGGGCGCAGTTAGGTAATAGTTTATTTATTTAGGATCTCCAACAAAGGATATAACACAATATATTAGACATAAGTAAAGACAACATCAGGCATTAAGTAGGACCTTCACTTATGAGACCATAGCATGCACAACAGAGTTAACAAATAAGCGAATAAAGTTATAAAAATAGTAATATGTAATTATATTTGAAAAAAGTGAAAAAGTCATTATTAAATGTATTAAAAGACATAAAAGAAGAACAAATCAAATGTTATTAAATCTAGTAAGCACAGCGCCTAATTATAATTGAACAATTAGCCACTTTTTTCCCCTATCTATAACATGCTCTTCCACACCTTGCTCCATCCTCCAAACAAAAATCATTCTAAAATCAGTAATCACACACACACTTTAAATATTAATAATTATGTCACTCTCTGTATTTTCTTTTTGTCTGTGTTGGTACTTCGAAATTGGCGTAATGTTTAGAATAATTAATAATGTTTTACTTATTGTCAGCCCTGAAGGTACCTTATAGTAAATAAATACATAATTAATATTACCTAATGTACGTTTTCTTATCATCACAGGTATAAAAGCCATAAAAAGCAATATAACCCACTGCAACTCTACGGATGAGAAGGCGGGCGTCAGCATAGTGAACGTCACCAAGATTTACGGCGAACGATCTAGAAGGCCTAAGGTCGCGCTGGACAACGTGTCCATTGAGCTGCATAAGGGACAGATCACGACGCTACTGGGGCATAACGGGGCGGGGAAGACTACGCTTATGTAAGTGGGAAAAACATTCATTTATTTATTAGGCTGAGATTCAACAGTTTTTAAAGTAAACAACTACAAAACACAGCTCTGAAAACTACGCCGTAGAGTAACTATGCCGTAGTTGAACTGAATTACGCCTTAGTGGAACTTAGCCGTTGTGGATCTATGCAGTAGCGGTACTACGCCGTAGTAGAACTACGACGTAGACGGACTAAGCCGTAAACGAACTACGCCGTAGTCAATCTACGCCGTAGCGTAATTACGCCTTAGCGGAACTTGGCCTAGAGACAATATACATTTCTGTTAGCGTTCATGCCATACGCTACGCCAAAATGTATGGGAATGACATTACCTGCGGAAAGAACACGACGAAACCTTTCCGCAGGTTATGTCATTCCCATATATTTTGGCGTAGCGTTTGGCGTGAACGGTAACAGAAATGTGTTTTGTCTAGGCCCGCTGAGCCGTTTGGATCAATGCAGTAATGGTACTACGTCGTAATGAAACTACGCCGTAGAGGAACTACGCCGTAGCTGAACTACGCCGTAGTCAATCTACGCCGTAGCGTAATTACGCTTTAGCGGTACTACGCCGTAGATGAATTACGCCGTAGTCAATCTACGTTGTAGTCATTCTTCGTCTTACTAGAACAACGCCGTAGCGGAACTTTGCCGTAGGGTTACTACACCGTAGCCGAACTACGCGATAATCAATCTAGGCCGTGATAGACCTACGCTGTGGCTGTGATCAGTACGGTAACAGTTTAAAAGTGTTAAGTGAATCCGTTGTTTCCAAGTTGTTTGGTCTAGAGAAAGAAACATCTTTGGTTGGGAAGGAACCCTTAAAAAAACTGTGATTATGAAGGAATATCAAAAGTAAGAAAATACATGAATTCATTTTGCAGAAACGAAAGGGCACACATTATAGTCTGAAAAATCTGTACAAAAATAATTGTAACCTGTTGTAAAATAAAGTAGGAATCACAACATCACATCTTATTGCTGATTTCCTTTCCACAGCAAGATCCTAACGGGCATGCTAAAGCCTACCAAGGGGACCGTGATCGTGCGCTCGGACGGCACGGGCACGCAGCTGGGCGTGTGCCCGCAGCGCGACGTGCTGCTGGAGTACATGAGCGCGCGCGAGCACGTGCAGCTGTACGCGCAGCTCAAGACTGGCCGCAAGGCGCACGAGGTGCAGGACGAGGTGGACAAGTGAGTTATAGCCTTCTTTTTTCACATAAAGTCTATAATTATTTCAGTTTATTTGTTTATTTATTTAGGTCTACCAACTACTGCTTTTAGTATAAAAATATTAAAAAACATGGTAAACAACACGTGACCAAAATTATAAACTGACAGATTGAGTACATGTCAAGTTCACAAGCAAAATACTAAGGAAAAAAAGTATTATGTGCGAAATATAAAAGCGTAATTTTAATGATGATATAATACTAGAGATAGGTCCAAAAAGTTGGAGGACAAAGGATACAGAGGTCGGGAATGTAACATTGATTTAATTTGAGCGACTACATAATTAATTTTTAATAAACAGACTTAGTCGTTATTTCTTACTAACCCTGCATCCTGCATAGTGTTCAACCGGTAAGCCCTACCTGTATTCCAGGATGCTCCAGGTGCTGTCCCTGGGCGCGGTGAGCTCGGAGCCGGCGGCGCGCCTGTCGGGCGGCACCAGGCGGCGCCTGTGCGTGGCGCTGGCCTTCATCGGCAAGCCGCATCTCGTGTCTTTGGATGAGCCTACTGCTGGAGTGGACCCTGCTGCTAGGAGGTGAGCTATAAATAAGAATTTTCGAAATCTAATTGAAAGATACTTTTTGCTTTCTAGATACTTTTGAGAACAAAACTTTAAGCCTCTTCTAAATTCCAGGGACATCTGGTCGATGATAGTGAAGCTGAAGGAAGACCGCACAATCCTGCTGACGACGCATCACCTCGACGAGGCAGAATTGCTTAGTGACCAGATCGTCATCATGCACAGGGTAAGAAATACACCGGTCAAACATAATGGGGCTTCTTGCTCGATTTTAGTAGACTAGCTTTTGTCAGCGGGAACGTACTACCGGGATAAAAAGTATCCTTTGTGTTAATCTAGGTTATAATCTATCTATGTGCCAAATTGCATCCCAATCCGTTCAGCCGTTATTGCGTCATTGAGTAACAAATATCCAAACATCTAAACAATCAAACTTTCACATTTATAATATTAGTAGAATACATAGTGACAGTAGGATAAATGATACAACCAGTATGAAAGTAAGTAGGAAAGAAAAAATAATTAGTTTTGGTCGAATTTAATCGATTTCTTAGACAGTCTCACCATCATGCTGAGGTAGGAACCTTTTGGCCTCGTGCAAGACTGTCTTTTTTTATTCTTATTTTTTCTTCCAAGATTTTTTTCAAATAAATTTTGTACGATTTTGTGTTTAGTTTAGTATGTGATCGTCCTGTGCGAGTCACAATAAATACTTTTTCTTTCAAAATACAAATTTTCTTACGTTTTTAGCCATTTTGCAGGTCTCGGTCTGGCTGTATTTTCATTACAGTCAGACTGTATTTATAAAGTATAGTCGTCAGACTATACTTTATATGTATCTGATCAAAAGGCTAGCAATAGTAGTACTTGAAACGTCTTTATGAAGGTTTCACCAACAGTGACATTAATGTCTTCTAGAAAAGTGTGATTTTTAAGTGATGATAAAAATATTTTTATTACTCCGTATGTTTTATAGACGACAGACCACTGTTGGTGAAACCTTCATAAAAACGTTTCAAGTACTACTATTGCTAGCCTTTTGATCAGATACATATAAAGTATAGTCCACCAAAAGGTTCCTACCTCAGCATGATGGTGAGACATTTAAAAAGTGAAACCGTTCTTATCGTCATTCAAGTGTAGTCGTTCAATCAAACCAACAGTATTCTGTGAGTTTTATATTACAACCTGGCCAATAGAAGGCGTTGATCTCAAGAAAACCAATAGAGACTGACTGATGCATGTGTCGTAGCACCGCTACGGCGTAGCTCGCTCTGTGCTACGTCATTATTTTGAGTTAGCGCGTAGTTGTAAGAAGTTCTCAAATTAAAGTGTCTGTATTTTATATTTTACAGCTTTTAAGACTATTTCAACAATCGTAGTATTTTTCCGAACTATCAGAATTGTATATTACTTACTGTCTACCTATTATTTATAATGCGGACACTAAACAATACACAAATGAAAAGTTAAGTTTAGTAAGTTTGAGCAATATTATGTAGCGCGACGTGAAAGCAACATAAAACCACCCTTCAATCAAATCAATAACGGGTCAGGATCACTGACGCGAGGGTGGCTGGGGCGACAATGGTAATGCGCAAACATCTATCCATCCCTCTCACCCATATAGAAAAATACATTTATGACAATTTGAAAACGATTTTTTAAATAACAATAAAAAATATTAACTCTACACGAAAACAAAAACTACTAGACGAAACTTTATCGAATTCCTTCACCTTCTGAATCATGATATCGAACCAAGGTTATGCTAGTATCGCGTAAAAAAAATTGAAACTTGAAATCCTATATCTCGCAAGCGAAGTTTTCCGTACCATTTTATAAAGGAGACTTACTCCAACTTGTATATCGGGGGGTCCGTGGCTACTCCGGAAGCCGGTTTAGGCGGGAGCCGGTCTAAATCCCGCCACAAACCCAGCTGTGCTGAATAAAGCAAATAAAGCAATCACCTTAACGGTAACGCGGTAATAGATACAAGTAAAACTGATGATACGAGGTCCAGGCCTCATACCCCCACGGCAGTAGCCCATTTGACCTCCTTTTGCCAATTTGGTCATAAGGAACGATAGGAAAATCTCTTTTTAAATTTTGTGTAAGTTTTTTGAAGGTTGTGATGGTATTTTTGGTGGTTTTTGTTAAAGTTTTAGTGAAAAATTTAAACTTTGTGAATATTTGTAACTTTTTTTTTTCAATTAGGGCCAAATTCACACAACCGGCTCCCCCATAGACATCAAGCGCACCATGGGCAACGGCTACAAGCTGACGGTCATGTACCCTGGCCGCGACCCTGAGCACGACGAGACGTGGGAGGAGACCAGCCAGGAGGAGAAGACCAAGCAGCTGCTGACCGTCGTCAGGGACGTCGTGAAGAACGCTAATGTTGTTGATGTTTCCGGGCTTGAGGTGGAGATAGTGCTGCCGTTCTTTGATGCTAATGGATTGAATAATAAGTGAGTTGTTTTTTTTTTTTGCTTGCCCTGCAATATCTTTTTATTTTGTAGGTTTTGTTGGTATATTGGCTTGTGATAACTGACATATAACAAATAGTTATGTGTTTCGTAATGTTAATTACTTACTATTGTACAAAATTAAGGGGTTCTAACTAAACAGACAGTACAGTACTGCTGGGGAGGTTGTTGCGCCACTTTCTTCTTCTCAGCTGAAGCACTAGGAAGTGGTGAAGGGTGGGCGGTTTAGGGGACTGTCTTATGTAATTTTGAGATTCAAAAAGTGCTGAAAAGTTGTAACTCGTAGTTTTTTTTCGAGACAAAAATGTATCTTGACGAAACACGTACTGTCTGTACCCAAAACTCTGTATGATAAAAGAATTTTCAAACTCTGTTCAGTGGCGTTGTTACGTAACACACTAATATATAGTAGGAATGGCTAATTTAGAATTATTGGTTTAAGTATTCAGTTTATCAAATAGGCATAGAAGTTACAAATACGTTTTCTGATCCATTCAATTTTGTATATTTTCATCATATATGTGGAAGAGACCTTAACGTCGGTACTGATTGGTTTGTTAATGCCAACACGCAATGATAGCTACCATTAGTTGTGACAGTTTTAGAACTTCAACTCTTCATTAGTACAATATGAAAAATGTCTATAATAATTAAGTGCACTTTTTTCTTGTTTTTTTTTTTTAAGTCCTCTATAAATAAGAAAGGCAAAAAGACCAATACGGTTGTAACAAGCGCCATCTCTGTTACCGAATTGCCGAGTATCAAGTACGAGCCTTGCAGTGACAGTGTCACAAACATCTTTAGCGCTCAGTAGCGACACAGCTGTTTACTCGACCAATTTGCCAAGTTCTGATTGATAACTCAAGAGTTCACGTAATAGGAACTGCAATACACAATTTTTGAACAGATTTGTCTAGGATTACAACTATACAGTTAGGAAACCACATACAAGCAATAAATGAAACCACATTCTTCCTGTGCCTAGCCTTTGCTGACGATATCCGACAACTTAACTAAATTGGACCAGTAATTAATTTCACCAAAAAGTAGCGTTTTGATTTCGAGCAAATGTAGTTCACATTAAAACGCTACTTTTTGGTTCACTACATTATAGAATTGGATCACTAGGTCAATAATTCAATTAACTTGAATCCTTGAACATTGAAAAGCGACGTTGCCATTCAGTGCAAACTATCATGACGCTGTTACGTAGTTTACTTATTTGCCTAAACTGTAAAATCGGTGCACATAAACAACAATGTACAGTCGCCAGCAGGTCAAGCTATCCCAAACTGTCAAATTTTCCCAATTGAACATGAACTTTATTCCTTTGTGATAAAGTTTAAAAACTATCAAAGAAATTTGACAGATTGGGGTAGCTTGATGTGCTGGCCTCTGTACGTCTAACGGTCTAAACAGAGTGTTTACTTTTACTGAATTTATTTCGTTTGAAAATTTGACTTTACCTATTAATTTACGGTTTTTAATGTTGATTTAACATTTAATGTTGCTATACTTGTGGTTTCATTTATTACAGGTATTTATTATATACATAGTTTCTCACTGTATACTTCCACAAAAAACCTTTAATTTTCACCCTCGCTTCATAAATTTCAACTCTCTCACTAAAACTAATGTTTACTACAAACAATCATGTTTTCATTTTCTTACCCCAGCTTCCTACAACTGTGCTCGGTCCTGGAAGCCACGCAGTCAGCTCTGGGTTTCAAGAACTACACCCTGGACTGCAGCAGTCTGGAACAGGTGTTTTTCAACATCTGCCAGCAAGCCGACGCGCCGCAGAACGGAATCGAATATGGTAAGTTATGTTTCATGTAGAAATGTCAACCACACGTCCCATGGTCACAATTAAACATTGAAAACGCCATCAGGTCGGAAGCGTTGGAGGTTAATGGCCCCGACTTACGAGTTGTAGGTCGTGGGTTCGAACCCAGGCAGACGTTTTATTTTGTGAATCATTTTATCAGCACTACTCTGTAAACGGTGAAGGAAAATATCGCGAGGAAACCGGCATGGTCCAGAACCAAAAATTCGAAGACATGACAAAACACATCTACCAACCCGCACTGGGCCCGCGTGGTAGTTTACGGCCCGCTCCTTCTCGATTTGTGTTGTAACAGTGGGAACATCATGGGCTAATTATGTCTTATTGTTATGCCCAAAGTCCTATCATTCAAAAACGCACTTGTGAACGTCAAAATTTACAAAAATATTATTGATTTTAATAACCTCTTCCGAAAGGTAGTTACGTATGGAGAAGAATGGGCAAAAAACTCCACCGTTACTCCTTAACATCTGTCAAAATACTTTGTATTCATTTATTAAAATTATCATTACACAATTAATGTAATAGCAACCAGTTTGACTCTGTGTAGTGCCCGAGCCCGAGTACATGACTGGTGTTTATCTCCAACATTTATCCCACAGAACCGGAAGGCTCTCCATCGAAGAGTGCGTCTACCTCCAGCATCAGAACAGATCGTGCAACCCAGGAGCTGGTGCCGCCAGAGGGACCGCTCAAGGGCACCGCCAGCCAACAGTTCCTGGCGCTCATGCATGCCAGATATGTGCATCATATTAGGAATGGGTATGTATTGGTTTATGAATAGAAGAACTGTTATTGGTCGTCAGGGACTATTGAGATATTGTTATATCTCAATTTTCAAATACAGACCAACAAAATATGTATTGACATAAATAAATATTTATTTTCATTCGAAAGCTATAATTGCGGGTACTTTTTTATTGACTCGCACATATTAATATGATGTACGCATCAGACTTTACAACTTTGTGTCCCATCAAATGACTAGTAGGACTTGCATCGTAAGATGTGTCCCATGGCCTATTACTTTAGCTTTTGTACAAGGTTTAAATTTGGCTAACGCCTCATTTATAGTCAAGTGAAAATTCGTCAAAACAGCTTAAGTAGATTGCAACAGAACCTTACCAAAATAATTTATTTCGATAAATCTCCGACTGTTACCATAACAAAGTTACCTCTGTTATCTTTTCTCAAAGCCGGTTTGGTTTGGTAAGTCATCATCATGTGCCTAGCCTTTTCCCAATTATGTTGGGGTCGGCTTCCAGTCTACCCGGATGCAGCCAAATACCAGTATTTTGCATGGAGCGACTGCCTATCTGACCTCCACAACCCAGTGACTGGGTAATACGATACGCTTTGTCAAGACTGGTTGTCAGACTTTCGGGCATCTGATTTGTTACTTTCTAGTTTGTTAAGTCAGATCAATCATTTGTGAAAAGTGTCGCGGTGTTTTGTTAGCTTTGCAAGGCAATTTCTATTGTCAGCCGTACACACCATTGGTGTAGTGAATTACAACTTGACTCCTTTTTCACCCAGGTGGCTACTATTCATGCTGATCATGCTGCCCACGATGTTCATCACCATGGCGATGGGCTTCTCCATGCTGCGACCGCCCGCAGACAACGAGATCTCGCTCAAACTTGACGGCCACCTGTATAACGGAACTACTGAGTTCTTAGTGTAAGTGCAAGTATATTAACATTATCTCTTCCTGCTTAAAACCAACCATTCACTGACAGACAACGTACTGCAACTACTGCAAAACTAAAATTACAAAAATAAACTCAGTTCAGGTCAATTCTTATGAAAAAGTCTTAAATTAAAAAAGAAGAGAAAGAAAGGAAAAAGGCAGAGAAGAGAAAGTGAGTGAAAATACTTACTCGTAAGTAAAAATCGTTTATTGCAAAATTTCATGCTTCTAGACCCGGCTGGATCTAGAAGCATGAAATTTTGCACGAGAGTTCCTGTGGAAGAATATTTGCCGTGGCAAGAAAATGGGCAATTCTCACAAAATCTTTCTTGGTGCCAATCCATCCTGTTTCTTATAAGGGTCAAACAGCTGTATCGGACCAACTGAGGTTTGAGTCACGTACGAGAAAAGTTTATTTTTGAGAATTATCCCCTAAAATATGGAAATTTTGTATGAACGAGCACATGGTTTGTCAACCTATAATGTTCCCACTACTGGGAGTCATGCCTTCATACTGCGTGAGGAAGTGGGCGTAATGCCACGCGGGCCCAGTGCGGGTCAGTGGTTTGTAAGTAAGTAGCTGTTCAAAATCAAGATTAACCCTTCCTAAGTAGAGCCGTCACCTCCTTCAGCGAAGCAGTGATGCTCGCGAAGAGGGAGGCGGCGCACGTGAGGGAGAGGCAGCATATGCGCCCTCGCGACCCCAGCCGCCGCAGGATACGGAGACGCCCTGGGCGTCGGGAATCCCAGGCCGATTTCCGGCCACCGTAGGCATGGGCTTGCGGACGGCGAGTAATGGGTAGCTCGCTGTCCGGTAAGGACCAAGCCCAAGTCGACGGCGCGTTGTGTTCCACGCGCGCCTCAAAGAGATGTCAGCACAAAAAATGATGGGGCCCGCAAGGGCCGATGCCTGCCAGGGGTGCGGGTTTGTTCGAAAGAGACACCACAGCCCCTGGCTTAAGGGCTACTGAAGGAACACGGGTGGGTTTTAGTCAGTAAAAGTCTGACACGCCCTCCTGCTCCACCCAGAGCGGGAGAAGTTATTTGATGATTTCCCACCCAAAAAAAAAAAAAAAAAAAAAAAAAAAAAAAAAAAAAAAAAACCCTTCCTAAGTAACGTTAATTAAATACAGTGATGATTTTCTTACCTCGACCGTATATCTGATTCCTGTGCGTAATATATTTGACGTAAAATATTTGATGAGTTGAGAAATAGGGTAAGATTTTATCCTATAACTACTCAAAACAGTATTCGATATTTATGGTGACTGGTAATAACTGATCAATATTAATTAAACACATGATTGTACTCATCATAACAAACAAATTTCCCAAAGAAACGATTTTTTTTTATCTATCTTATTGACCCCAATTTTATTACCCCAATAGAATATTGAGTACCTAATAAGAATAATCCACCATCAGCTGTAATTTAATTTAGTAACCTACAAACAAACAAAATCCGCTTTTACAATGCATTATTCTTTTTTTCATTAATTTAACAACAGATCGCGCGCGCGCATCAGCTGTGAGCTGCTTGACCCCGGGGTCAAGCTCACAGCTGATAGCGCTCGCGCGATCCGTACGGTAATTAAATGAGCTAAACGCAGGTTTTGTAATGCCTAAAAGATTATGATCCACTGCAGTAAACAAAATCAGAAAAATATATGATAATCTTCAGGATATATGCTAGTTAGATAGTGTGTTGAAAACATAATACGATTAATTTCATACGATAGAAAAAAATCACGAAGTTACCTCTAAAAATTTCTTTTAACGATTAAAAACCATACTAATAATATTGCAATCATTCTGATTTTATGTCAGATTATTATACAAGCAAAATACTAGCATAATAGTGTTTCAATTTTTTAGTCCGATCAATAGATTTTTCGTAAATCGCATTTTCCTATTTTCGAACATAATACGTATACATGTGTGCGTAAACGCCCGTGTACCGACAGTGCCGGCCGATGCCTGATGCTAGTAGGACATGTCGCGCTTTTCGCCGCATTATTTCCGTTGAGATTGTTTACTGTTTTCGTAGACTATTTTGTAAATTATTTGATTCTTATATTCTTTCCTTAAAAATTCTTCATTCTTGTAATTATAAAATACTTTTAGTTCAATAGCGTAAAAAACCTTGTACTTCGTTTTTAATCATTATCATTTGTAAATATGGGAAATAAAGTTAAACCCGTTACGAGAAGTAAAAAACGTTCATATTTAAATCAAATGCCGAACATAATATGAACAATATTAAAAGGTGAGAGCATTTTATTATTACAATTTTTTTATCAAGATATTTAAGAATTTGGAAATGTACTGCACAGCCAGTTCGCATACCATCAGTTTTTTCAACATGGTGCTTAACTGTTACAGTCGCGTATTAGGTTGAAGTCAAGACTAGCATTGAAGAGTGCTCGGGTTCAAACCCCAGGACGTATCGGTGCAATTTTTTCTTTTTATTTTTATCTAAAGTTAGTATTAAGTATTTATTCAATATATCTAAATATAGTAGTAAACGTAACGTAGTAACTTTTATAGATAACGAGAAAAACATTGAAAATTTAATATTTTTTTATAAGAGCAAGAAAGTTTGAAAATATCAACAGAAGTTATTTCCAATGTGTAAGACTTTAATTTATTGATTTTGTTTATAATATATAGGAATTATAATTATGTATGAATGTTAGGTATATAAAGAATTTGGAAATGTAATCTTTACGAACTGACTGTACAGACAGTTCGCATACCATCCGTTTTTTCAACATTGTGTTTAGCTGTTACAGTAGCGTATTAGGTATACGTCTAGGCTTGCAATGAAGAGTGCTCGCGTTCGAATCCCAGGACATATCGATATATTTTTCTTTTTTATTTAAAGAACTACTATATTTAGATATATTTATTAAATACTTTTTTATATAACTAGAAAAAACATTGAAAATGTAATTGTTTTTTATAGGAGCAAGAAAGTTGATAATATCAACACAGAAGTTATTTCCAATGTGTAAGACTTTAATTTATTGATTTTGTTTTTAATAAAATGGAATTATAATTAGGTATGAATGATAGGTATCTATACTTCATTTGAAATAAAACATTTAAGTACACAAGCATTTTTATAGTCCATTCAACCGATTATGACTTTTATACCTTAGGCATAAGCACTACTTGCGCGCCGTTGCCGCGCCATTTATTAGAATACTCCCGAGTATTCCAATAGATGGCGCGGCAACGTAATCTCCCTTTACCGCTAGTGCTAAACTTCGTATTTGTTTTGTGTGATACTTGTTATGGCCGTCGTCGTTAGATGGCATACACGTCGATTATGTAAATGTGTGCGTGCGTTTTTCAAGGCCACATTAGGTCTTGTAGTCGTCTTAATGACAAAAGATTAATGCACGCTAAAAGTGGATTTTGTTTGTTTGTAGGTTACTAAACTAAATTACAGCTTATGCTGTATTATTTTTGTTAGGTACTCAATATTATAATGGGGTGATTGGGGACATGCGCTAGTTAAAATAAATCGTTTCTTTCGGAAAGTTGTTTGTTATGATGAGTATAGTCATGTGTTTATATATCGGTCACTAATTACCAGTCACCCTATACATTTAAACTGGGATTTTTATCGCATGCATTAACTAAGGCACTACTGTGAAGAGTTTAAAATGTTAATACGTTAAATTCAAGATACCATTAAGGACTTATAAATTGTGTTTCATGAACTGTTGCCAAATTAATTTGAAGTATAACTATTCTTTCTTTTAAACTGCGTCCACCAGCCCAGCATAGCTTGTTGACATCCTTACACTGCACCCATTAATATTGATTTTCTTTCTTGTAAACAGACCGCAACCGTCGGAATACTCGGAGGACGTGGAACCATATTTTGCAGAGAAAGTATTACAGTATCTCATGGTGGACAAACAGGCTAGAAACTGGACCGCTGACGTACGTATATCATCATATACCATTTGGTTTATTTCTCCCCAAATATTCGGGGATCAAGCACATCACCACACTTAATTATTATCTAACTTATTTCGTCTATTTCTTTTGATATGTGTGTATAAAATAAAGTAGGTGTTGATCGGAATCTGTAACGTTATGTCGTTGTTAAATCACTGTCAGTATAGTCCAGTAGAGAAAATTTTAAAGTATCGTTTAAGAATTTTGGAGTGTGACTGCATTGTAGCATTTATTCATGTTTAAGAGGACACCCGGTCACGTGGTCGTTGGCGTTCTTCCATACTAACCTATTCCTTAGTTTCTTCTTGATTAATGATAGTAATCCAATTTTTTCTTCACCATTATAATCTACATATCGGTGTCCCTATGATTTGTTTCTTAGCGATTATTTCTTCTCTAAAATCAACATAACATGTTTTTGAAGATTTCTGGCATTAAATTAGGATAAGTATTCTAATGACACGACTATTTGTGATTCCTTTAGGACAACCCCCACTGCGTGTGTACTGAGATCAGTCAGCACTGTGACGTCACAGACAATCAGACTAGTTCTCTGCCGGAGATGATGATACTGCCCGACGCAGACACGCTGAACCACTGGCTCGTCGACACACAAGAGATTTATATTGAGAAGAGGTATAGTCATGAAATTAATTCCCTATATTATAGATAGTCAAAACCGTTTGCGGAAATATTGTAGGTCTTTGAAAATGGAAATTTCAAAAAATAGACAATAATGCGATAGGGATTACTTAATAAATGGAGTTCAAAATTATAGCCAAGATTAGCAAACCTTAGCTATAGTTTTTAACTACGTTTCTACCAAATCGATAACCCTGTTGTATCATCAAAGACAAAGCATTTATTTCAAAAAGCCACATAAAAAGCACTCTTGAACATCAAAATTTACATTAAAATAGAAGAAATAATTAATTATATTTTAATGTCAATTTAGTCGCCCCTCCCAAAAGGTAGCTTCGTATGGAGAAGAATAGTCAAAAAACTCCACCGTTGCTAATTAAAATGCTTTAAAATATTAGCATGTACATTTATTAAATTATTATTAAATGTGAAAATGATGCACACGATTAGAATAAAATTACCACACCACAATAGGTAAAAATAATTAAAATGAAGCACATTGTAAAATATGTGTGTACAGACGCCAGCACATCAAGCTACCCCAATCTGTCAAATTTCTTGGATAGATTTTCAACTTTATCAAATAACGTTAAGGTTCATGTTCAATTGTGAAAATTTGACAGTTTGGGGTAGCTTGATATGCTGGCGTCTGTACATGCATTGTATCATGCATGTGACCTCTTAGAACCAAGATTCAGCATTATTTGTTCCTGAAACTGTGGTCCTGTAAATATTACAGTGGGTTAATCTTTATCAGTGGCGTTAGATGGGTCGTTTCAAAAACACTTATTAGAAGAACTTTAATAAAATAACCCCCAAACAAAAGATCGTGGTCTACATTTTTGTAATGGCTGAATGGGCCTGCCCTTGACCTCGATCACACCTGATGGTAAGCAATTGATAAGGCCTATGATAGATCGGTCGTGGGGTAGTTAGCACACTGACCTTCTCAATGACTAAACCTCTCATTTCCTCCTCAGATACGGCGGTTTCTCCTCATCCTTGAAGAACAACGTAACGAACATGGTCGCGTGGTACAACAACAAAGGTCACCACGCCCTGCCCTCCTACATCAACAGCGTCAACAACGCCATCTTTAGGACCGTCACCAACATTCCCACAGCTAACATTACAACGTACACACATCCGCTCAAGATCTCCAAAGAACAGATCAGTAAAGCTACTGTGTAAGTATCTAGTTAAGATCTTCTTTAAATTATTTTGATTGGCAGTTTAACCATTGGTGTAGAAATCAGGGAAGACCTAGAAGATAGACTTGATGCTGCGTTGCGAGAAAAACTGTATCATAATGGGTACCTACCCAATCAATCTGCCTAGCCTTCTGCCAAGGTATAAGGTCGGCTTCCAGTCTATCTGGATACCGGTTCCGGATCTTCACAACCCCGTTACTGTGTGGTGAAACTGGTTGTCAGACTGTCGATGGATGTCGGAAGTGACTACTCGTAACGTCAGTCAAAGATGTACTAATGACAGCCGGGACCAGCGGTTTAACGTTATTTCGTCGTCGTTTGAGTCGAGGCAGCAATCTTGCCCACTGGCTTACTTTTATGTATGGTATGCTTAATGTGTAATACGTGTTTAAATTCTGAACACAGATAAGAGAGATTCTCTATAAAATATATCCGACAGTCCAGTTTCTGGCTATGGAACTATTATGCCAGATGTTTGTTTGGAGCAGCAGAAAACTCACAACAATTTGACGGGGTTTATTCACCACAAATTATAATCTTTTTTTTTTCTTAACATAAAAATAACCGGATTCTCTTACAAAAACGTTCATTTTACACTTCTGCCATCTGATATGCATCATCTGCCTATCTTTTTCCAAATTATGTTGTCGCTGACTTCTTGTCTAACCGTGTGCAGGTACACTATTTCTATTTTACATGGAGCGGCTACCTACTATCGATGTCTCATCATTTCATTCGAAATTCGTTCACTGCTGGACCTTCTAGGCCTTCCCTAAGCTCCGCCACTTCAACCGCTTCTGTGCGTGCATCCATCGATGCCTGTAATGAAATAATGTAAGCCCCATTCTCTCTCCCCGCAGTTACCAGCACATAGCGGACGCCGGTATCTCGGGGCTGGTCCTGCTAGCATACGGACTGGTGAGCGCCGGTGCCGCCATCTACCTGGTGCGGTCGCGCATTAGTCAGGAGAAGAGGCTGCAGCTGCTGTGCGGAGTCAGCCCTTTGATGTACTGGGGCACAGCTCTCGTGTGGGATTTGATGGTGAGTGGTTTAGAAGTTGTAGCTTGAAGGTTCAACATCACACACGGAGAACATCATCAGGGATCATAACGGTCCTCAGCTATTGAGCCGAGGGTCGAGAATCCAACAGAGTGCATCTCAGCGCGTCGAAAATCGAATCAAACCAAAGAAAACTCAATCTTATTTCGAGGCATTAAAACTCAATTTTAAATACCCACCTTAGCTTAAAAAAATACGTTTTGGTCATTGTATTATGCTTTTAACTCAAAACTCTAATTAGGGTGTATGAGGTATTGCGGTTATTATGTTACACGTTGTAGATCACAGCCTAGGTCTTGCGACCATCCATACATCCATTTGGAATATTAGATGTAAGATTTTTGTTTTTTTACAGATAATGGCGATAAACATCTGTATAACGGCTTCGGTGATGCTCGCCTTCGGTTTCCCGGTGTTCGTGGAACGAAACAACCTGCCCGCCATCTGTGTGTTGTTCGTGCTGTATGGGTGAGTAACCTTCTTTTATACAACCGACGCGACGTAAGCCTTTAGCAAAAAAGATTTTAAACTTTATGACCACCACTAAAGGTTGCATTTTGCACAATCGGTCCATTGAGCCGATAATTGACAGGAGTATATGCAACCTAGATGCTAAGTGATTTTAGCGCTTTTAAGGGCATTGTTAAAGCTTTATGTATCAAGAATAGGTACACAATAAGAAAAAATAGAAGGTTTCTCAAGATTCATTTAATAAAATAGACAAATCGACTAAGTCACAGAATGGAAAAGTAATTACAATGTTAAACTTCTATCATTAAGTGGGCTTTTTACTTCATTAGAACCTTAGTATTTGGCTGATAAGTGATGATTTTGATATGGCCGGAAACAGAGCTATGAATAAACCTAGATTGGCAGGTCACTATATTTCTAATATAACAGACGCCAGCACATCAAGCTATCCCAAAATGTCAAATTTTTCCAGTTGTATATGACCCTTAAACTTTTGGAATGATGTTGAAAAACTATAAAAGAAATTTGACAGATTAGGGTAGCTTCATGTGCTGGCTTCTGTACATTATGATACAAATGTGCTATGTTGATACCTACACTCAACTCCCATATCGAATAATACCGCCTCGAATGTAGGTACTGATCAATGCATACGACGTTTTTCGATACATTTACGAGAAAAAACAGTGTTAATTGCTCGTCTTCCCTACTTGAAGTCGACATTTTTGATAATAAGTAACCACACCACGGAAACGTTAACAAATATTTTATGAAAAATTGCGCGCTGGTTTTGTATTTTCCATTCGCGATGCGCGCGTAGGTGTCAATAAAGACACTGGCAGTCTGGCAAAGCAAGAGAGCCTATATTTTTATATAGGCGCCGCGGAGAGTTTTTACTCTCCGCGGAGATTGAAAGAAAGGTGTTAAGTAAAAACACTAGTGTGGTAGTGTAAAAAAACACTAGTGTATAATAAGAATTATGAACCTAAACACATTGCCATAAGAGTCACTTTACAAGGAAGTGTGTTGAAAAATATTTTGAATATAAGTAGGTCGTTCATTAGACTTACCTGGCAGATAGGATTACCGATAGTTATTATAAATGTCTTCCAGGTACGCCTGTGGCAGCTTCACCCACGTGGCTGAGAAGCTGTTCACCGACGCCAGCATGGCCAACATGATCCTGTTCTGTGGGAACGCCTTCCTCGGGCTGTCCTTCATGGCAGTACTGCTCATGTTTGATATCATCTCCGAGTCTGATGTAAGTTTTGGCAAAATACAGATGTAACAGACATATTGACACACTAATTCTAAAAGTGTTCAACGGTCGACATGGTACCTACCGAAAGTTGGAAATCCAATAGCGTTCTTTTGTTTAGTGCCGTCGAGTGTAAGTGAAAACGGACATACGTCCTTTGTTTCTGAATTATCCTTTCTTTATTAATTTATTTCTTTATTAATCCTTTATTTTTGAAATATGTTGAAGACAAATATTTGAAATGTACATATTGGAACCTTCTTTCCACAATGATCAGTATCTCCAATATTCTTAAGTCACGTGATTGTCTTCAGGCTACGGACAACGCTCGCTGGTGGCTGCACAAGCTGTTCATGTTTGCGCCGCAGTTTGCCCTCGGAGATGGCTTGCTCGACATCGCCAAGAACACTATACAAGCACAGGTAAATTACCCTTTTAATCAAAATCACAACCTACGTCCACCCGCAGAAAACATTGAAATCTAGATATCCATGAAAGAATACGAGCCGTCCGCGTCGTTTTCAAAAAACTACCAAACAGTAGGTATAATGTGGGTCTTGTTTGTCCACTTGGAGTACGAAAATTCTTACTGCTACAAAAAAGATTCTGTTTAGATTGTCAAAATGTTACCATGGACGGGTCGTTCACTGTGCCTTGACGTAGGCATGTGTTGTGAAATGTGGATGTACACAGGGGCTACAGACAAGATGTTATGTTAATAACTACAATTATTTTATTTAATATCGACTCCTTCTCCAGGTGCTGAGTCGTTTCGGCATGGACACCTACAAGGACCCGCTCCACAGTAGCCTGCTGAGCCTGCACTTCGTGTACCTGTTGCTGGTGGGCACGGTGCTGCTGGCGCTCAACCTGGCCATCGAGTACAACTGCTTCGACTCGTTGCTAGCCAGGTTAGTACTAAGCTACTGCAGAACTCAGAAACTTGAATTGATAAATTTGTCCGTCAACGCTACGTAGGATGACCCCGAAAAAGTTTTTCACATTAGATACGTGGTTCATTTGTTTGACAAGTGGGTCGCAGTCATGGGCGTTGCCAGGGGGACAAGGGGTCAGCTGGCACCCTCTAGAGACATGTAAGCCGAACCCATCAAATCTCACCGTTATGGATGTCCTAAGAGGCAATAAACCTCCATTTCCGAAACATGAAAAGCGTTGAATTTTGATCGCTCTACCATGCACAACGTGGACTGTAGAATGATCGTTTAGCAGCCTGAAGAAACTAAAAATCTTAAGAAGCACTTTGAGAGATACTCGCCACAATAGTTTTCTGTGCACACTCATCGTGACCAGACCCTTTTAGGCAGTAGTGTCCAAATTCTTTTTTTTTGTCATTTAATAATTTTTCGAGTAAATATAATAACATTGCCTACACGTTTTATTCATTGTACAAGAGCTTGACACAGCTGAGCTTCACACATTGGACTTAGTACCATTGTTATTACAATCGCCGTAGAGATAAGGCTCGCTAACTGCAAGTGTAAAGCTTCATGTGCTCATTCATGGCTGAAAATACAGTTCGTACTTTTGCAATTCTCCATATCAACTCCCCCCCCCCCCCCCGGGCCATCGGCCGGCGACGCCCTTGATCGCAGTGTACATCCTAAATAAAATTATGTCTTCTTCCCATGGGGCTAGGCAAAAACTACTAATCAGCTATGATCCTTACATACTCGTTCTTTTGCCTCGTTTATCAAGTCGGCTGCTACAAACCGCCTACATTTTCATACAAAACGAAGCTAAGTACACATTCGTAGCTTTGCCCTGAGTTGTCGAGGAGCTGTGTTGTTAAAACAAAATTTTCCGTCATTAATTAATCACCTTTTGAATGAAAACTTTTGTCTGTTAAAAACAGGAGAAATTTTTTGATACCTAAAAAACCTTTTTTCAAAAAAATAACAACCGACTTCCAAAAAAACACTACAAAGTTCAAAATAACTTTAATTTCGGAAGTCGGTGACTTTGGATGTGTCTTTTAATATTATTTGTCACCGCCTTCCGAAATTAAATTTATTTTGCACTTTCTAGTGTTTTTTTGGAAGTCGGTTGTTATTTTTTTGAAAAAAAGTTTTATTTTTCACTTTTTAGTTACCTACCCCACACCAATTCGAAATTTCATCATCCTTGGCGTCAAAACAATGCATATTTATGCGATAGCAACATTCGCGGTTGATTTGCTGTAATTTTTTGAAGAGTTCCGTTGTCTGTCTCCGAAACGCATCATCAGATCTATATGAAATTTCAATGGGACCATTTCGGAGTAAACCCCTTTCGAACAAAAAAAGAATTTTGCAAATCCGTCTATATACGACGGAGTTATGCCCGAACATACATTAAAAAAAAACATGTCGAATTGATAACCTCCTTCTTTTTGAAGTCGGTTAAAAATAAAGCCCACCACTCTAAAAATCACTTCTGTACCAATCTCGAAAAGATGGGAACCATCTAAGCTAATACTTCGTCCTCTAATCCAGGTTCCGTCCAGAGACCATCCCTCCTCCAGTGGGAGGTGAACTAGAGTCAGTGGAGGTGAGTGCTGAGAGGAAGCGCGTGCACGCAGCGAGGCTACTGCACGCACCACTCAGGGTCAACACCATCGGGAATATTAATAGAGGTCAGCCTTTTGTGTTTTTTCATTTGAGATTTCAATGTAACCGAAAATGTTCCCGAATTCCGTCTTAATTTTGTTAAAAATATTATTTTGGTGCTCTAAGCATCATATCGTTGAATTGCTTCAGATTTAAAACCATATCAGTCTTCCACATAATGAGATTTTAAATGGACATTTCAGATTGTTACGTTAACATTTTCCTTAAGAAAATTTATCGGCCAACCCTACTCCGTGGGTCAACTACCAATATACAACAGCCATTTTACCACACATTTACTAAAATGCGTACCCTCCAGGCTTCGTACACACAGAAGGTAAGAAGAACTCCATGCAGCGCGTGGTGTCGCCCACGTGCGACGCGGCGCAGTGCGTGGAGCTCGCCAAGTGCTACCCGGGGCTGAGCGGGAGGCGCGTCGCGCTGCGGGGCCTGACGCTAGGGATACCGCCCGGACAGGTTGGTTACCGACAAATCACTTTACAACTTTCAACCATCGCAAATATGTACAGATAGTCTTCCAATTACATAGTTAAATATGCAAGAGGTCTTAGAGATACCCTTCCATCCGTAAGGAGTACCTACACTGTACATAGGTGAAGCGCTAAGTCTTTTGAAAGTTCGAACTGGACATTGCCAAATTCTTCAACCTGGACTATGGTCCGTAAACCAATAAACTACCCCAAAAATGAATGAATGTAAAATAAATTAATGACTGTCCACTATACTATGCCTTAGTCTGCATTTCAGCATTTCATGAAAATGTAGTTTTGTGGTGAGATGGTGTTATGTTGACTGTAGGTATCTCACAGTAAGTGTTAATGGACGTTCGCTACTGACCATGCCTTACAGAAGTGGTTAATTGGCTTTTGATGCTTATAATACTTGTCATATTTTTGCAGTACCTTCCTGTTTTTTTCCAAACAATTACTTAGATGTATTGTGTTGTCTTCCCACAGTGCACAGCCCTGTTGGGTCAGAACGGCGCGGGCAAGTCCACCACATTCTCCATGCTGACCGGAGAAGTGCGACCCTCGTCTGGAAAGCTGTACCTTAACAATGAGCTGGTCAACTCTACGCAGCTGTGCAAAGGACTAATCAGTTAGTATTATTTCTTTCCGATATTAGCAACAGACGAGTCTGTAACTCATCATTTTTCAGCGTTTTCCATGTTGAGGTCGGCTTCCGGCTTCCAGTCTAACTGGATGCAGCTGAATACCAGTATTTTATATGAAGCGACTGCCTATAGGACCTTCACAACCCAGTTACTGGGTAACACCATACCCCTTGGTAAGACTGGTTGTCAGACTTTTGGGCTTCTAACTACCCGCAACGACTGTCAAATATCTACGAGTGACAGCCGGGACCAATGGCTTAAATTGTTGTCCGAGGTACAGAGGGATCTTGGTATATCAAGATGGTCACCCATCCACGGACCAACCGCGGCAAGCGTACCTTTACCTGATCGATCGATCCATGCGGCTGTTATTACTTAGCCACAAACCCATCCTTTCTACCAAAAATACCTAAGTTGAGCAGGTTTAATTCTGAGTAACGTCCGTAACCTTGGTGCTTACCGCGGAGTGTTGTGTTCCTGATACGGTCTGAAATTCGAACACCAGGATACTGCGGTCCATGGCTCGCTGGCAAACCTCGAGCTTGAACCTCTGCTGAAGGTCAAGCTAAATGTATTCAATGCATTGGTGTTATTTACAGGTTACTGTCCTCAAAGCGACGCGTTAGATCCGCTGCTGACTGTGAATGAAACGTTGCTGTTCTATTGTCAACTCAGAGGGATCACCGATCAGGAAGAGGTAAGGAATCCTACTGACGAGACGTCACGAGAGTAGTATAGTCGGGGGACGGTCAATGAAAACGCCAAACAGAGGAGGCCTAGCATTTTCAATAGCCGTCCCCCGACTTGACAATGCCTTGATCAAAATATACCTATAATTTAAAAAGGCTAATACTTAAATATATTTTATGTTTTTTCCTTTTTAGAGTTTTGGTTTGGGTCGGGGGTTTTTAAATATTTAAATTGATCTTTTTTTTTGTATTTTGAACTTTACTCCGATAGGAATAAATTTTTAAATACAAAATCGACGTTATTATTTGCCAAAGTCGGAATAAAGTTCAAAATACGAAAAAACTCGTTCTGTAATGAGACGTGTATTCAAAATCCTTTCCAAATCGAATTTCGATTTCGATTTTTTTTTTTTTCGGAAGAATTTGTTCTATAACAATGTGTAGTACTTACCTAAAAGGTCGGCGTTTTCTTATATTCTCCCCTGTCAGCCGTCACGCTATCATTTGGTCCTTTCTTATTCCTATCTACCAAACATCGTCAACTGCCTAGCCCAACTATGTTGGGGTCAGTTTCTAGTCTAACTGGCTGCAGCTGAGTACCAACATTTTACATGGAGCGACTGCCTATCTGACCTTCACAAACCAGTTACTGGTTAATAAGATACCCCGTCAGACTTTCAGGCATTTGACGACCCGTAACAACTGCAAAAGATATACGTATGGCAGCCGGGACCAACGGCTTAACGAGATTTCTGAGGCACGGAGGGGTCTTTGTATGTAAAGATGGCCATCTATTGAGATGGACATCCAACCGTGGCAAGCGTAGCTTAACCTGATCGATCGACCACAGTAGTTGTAGCCATAAGTTGTTCCTATCTAAAAAAGCCCCTCCTATAAAAGTGTACTCGTACAATACGTTATTCCTGTGCAGGTGGTGCAGCGAACAGTGTCCATGTTCGACCTCGGCAGGTACGCCGGCGTGCGCGCGGGCACGCTGAGCGGCGGCAACAAGCGCAAGCTGTGCACCGCCATCGCCTTCATGGCGCGCACGCCGCTCGTGCTGCTGGACGAGCCCACCAGGTGACTGATGGCTGGGTTTAGTGTTTGGCTGGCATTTTAGGTTTTTATGCCATATGTTGATCTGGGTACTACGAACCTAATAAACGATTTGATCCAATAGACTTCAATAGAGGGACTCAAAGTAAAGAATAAAACTAAACTTTTAGAGTTATGGTAGCACAGTGGTCATGACCGCGACTTACGAATTGTAAGTCATAGGTTCGACCCACAGTTGCTTTACTTTGTGAAAATGATTTCATCACCAATGCTCTCAAAACGGTGAAAAAAACATCGTGAGGAAACCGTAAATTCTAAAACGTGATGTCTACCAACTCGCACTAGGCCCGCGTGACAGAGCCTCACTCTCGCCTGTGTCCCAGCAGTGGGATCATTATAGACTGATCATGCTATGGGTAGATATCGACTAAACTTATATTAATCGGGATTAGTATCATTATCAATTTTCGGTTAAGGCTGATTTATTCTAATCAAATTACTTTGAAATTCAAACGAATATATTCGTTTTAAAACCCGAAGAAGTTGGTAACGACCCTGCACCTATAAGGAATATAAGCACTAACAGCTCGTACCCCCAGCGGCATGGACCCGGTGTCCCGCGGCTGCGTGTCGCGCGGCGTGCTGGCGGCGTGCGCGCGCGCGCGCGGCGTGCTGCTGTCCACGCACGCGCTGGACGACGCGCGCCGCCTGGCCGCGCGCGTGGCGCTGCTGCGGCACGGCGAGCTGGTCGCGCTCGCGCCCTTGGATGAATGCCTCAATAGGTGAGTGACGCGGAAGATGCGGTACAAACGTAGGACGTTTAACCCTTACAATCCCAACCCCATTTAATAAAATATTTATTTCATAAACTGGGGTTGTACCTACTGATGATTATAATTCTATAAATACATATTTTTTACGGTCTTACAAGGGATCATATTTAAAGTTTTCTTGTTAAATATGCGGTTTTTGTGTAGAAAGAAAATAAATAATAATTTTGTACGCGTCGTGTAAGGTTCGGCGGCGGCTACGTGGTGCAGTGCCGCGTGCCGCGCGCCGCGCCGCGCGCCGCCTGGCGCCGCGTGCGCGCGCGCGCGCCGGCCGCGGTGCTGCGCGTGCTGCACCAGCACACGCTGCACTTCCTCATGCCGAGCCACACTACAGGTACCACATTACGCGGACTTATTTGACAAACATCTTGAATTCACTGACAGGAAGCCTAAACGGCTGGGCCTCGTAGAATGAAATGTTGCACACGAGTTCCCTATACTTATGTACACAGAGTGAAATTGAGCGCTAAGGAAGGATTTTGGACAATTCATCCCCTAAAGGAGCTGAAAATGAACTGCTTATTCTTTTTTATTTTTATTATTGCCCATTTTTCTTGCAGTTAACAAAAAAGAAGTGACGACTCGCCTGAGCGACATCTTCCAGCTGATGGCGGAGCTGCAAGGCACCTGTGATATTGAAGACTACACCGTCAACCAAAGCTCTCTCGAGCAGGTAACTTATTTATTGCACATTGTGGTTTTACGCGCATAAGTTTCGATCCCGTCAGAATACCGGGATAAAAACTATTCTATATCCTAAGGCAGATCCTGGTGTACCCATTTGCCAAATTTCATCAAAATCCATTCTGTTTTAGCGTGAAAGCGTATTAAACAAACATACAAAAAATCAATACTCTTTGTAATAATATTTTAGATAAACAATTTGTATCCACACTATATTATCAATTTTGCTAAGGATTGCCTATGATTTGAGTTTATTTAATCCCATGAATTACTATTTCATAAAAAAAAAAAACATTAAATACGATGAAATGAACTTAGTTAAACGTTTTTTTTATTTATTTTTTTGGTTGGGTAATCATCAAATAACTTCTCCCGCTCTGGGTGGAGCAGGAGGGCGTGTCAGACTTTTACTGACTAAAACCCACCCGTGTTCCCTCAGTAGCCCGTATGCCAGGGGCTTCGGTATCTCTTTCGAACCAACCCGCACCCCTGGCAAACTTACATGGTTGTATTGATGATTTAAATAATTATAATTATTAAAGCCATATTTGTTACGGACGTGAATCATATTTTAATCAAAATACAACTTCGGAACAACGTAAGAAAATTTCAATTTCACGTGCCACCACCGCCAAAAAGTACCGACCCAGGCGCAGTCCGAGGGGGGGTGGGGTTCCTAGGGGTCATGACCCCCAAAGCCATGGTGTAAACCTGTTTTTTGTGCAATAAAGTCTAATTTACTCTTTTTCTTTTTTTATTCATAATGTAGTCTTCGTCTGTGCCCCCCCCCCCCCCCAAGTCTTTGGCTGCGACCGCGCCTGTACCGACAACCAGCTGCTTCAAAAACTTAATGCTACAATTTATTCTTTTTATTTCCACAGATGTTCCTAAGTTTCACAGACAAGTCAGACATAGAGTCAGACACGGTCGATGTGGAACCACTTCCTTCGACAGAAACTATTAGACAGAATGAAGACCTCGCCGTCGTCACTGCACTATAACTACTAATCCACTACACTATTAGGTTTCATTTCACGTTGCATTCGCTCATAGAGCTACAAAGATCTTTTGACACCTAAATGACATTGACAGAATCCCCTGTCAGTGTCCAGTTAGGTACTGGTTGGTATTGCTGGTTGACATTTGTGAAATTGTCAGAAAAAATGTATTGAAAAAACAAAATGGCAGCATTGGTTCAAAAAGATCTTTGTACCGTTGAAGCTGTAGATAGGTAACCAGGTTGCTAGAAAAAGTTATTGCCATTGGGACGGAATTTAGGAGACTTGAAGTCCCATCATTGTTAATGTTTTGCAGTTATTACTCACGTTTTAATTTTAAGCTTGTTCCGAATACGAATGGAAAATTGCCGGAGAAACTAAAACCAAATATATGCGTGATAACCGAAATACAGTCAGGGAAATCAATTGTTAAGCAACTTGATACCCTACGTAAATTTTTCGTGACACTGCCATACAACTGTCAAAGATTGACATATGCTTACCAATTCATTTCCTTAACTTTTTATTAACATTTTGAAGTCCCATTCAACGAGTGCGTTGGTTTACGGGCATGAAATAAGGGGAATTTGTGTAATAAATGTAGGCGCTAGTCCTACAGAATGGACAAGCATTTGACTACAAGTTTTTTACAAGCGCTCTTAGAAACACAGACTGTGCTCCTTATTATAAACCACTAAACTCTCAGATGATTTTTCAATGCACAAAGTCGTGTCAAATGTTTTGAACGTTCGAAAGATCGTCTGCTTGGAACGAATTAAGATAGAACTAGAATATATAAACTTATATTAGGATGCACTCTATATGTATGAATTGCTCAAAGTTACCTAAAATACAAGTTAATGTGTAAAGAACGACGAAATTTAGGTGTGTCACATTATGATCATAAATTGCCCCTGGCTTTGACTTTGTAAATATTTAGAACAAAAATAGTAGGAACGAAAGTAAAAATTTATCATAAAAAGGGGTTAAGTAGGCGTTCGGGTACTTGGGAAAGTTTGTATGGAAGTTCATCGATGGGTACCACATCGGGCTTAAGGCATTATAAGTTGATATGAGTTTTTATAAAGAATGATGATCATAAACCGGGGGTTACAAATTTTACTTATGTATTGTTCCTTGATAAAGAAAATAATTGACTCTGAAATGTTTGTGTAGCCACAAAGACAAGACATTACCAACGGTCTTTAAAAATCGACACATAATCGATCACAGACTTACGAAATAATATTTTAGAAAATTTGGTGTTGTTAAAGTTATTTAAATATATGGTTTGCCCATAGTTAGGCTAATTTAGTTGTAAGTGGAATATTGGTAAGACTTTTAGGTAAATATGTATATTTGTTTTAAATAAAGACTTGTATCGTAGTAGGTCAAAACAGACGGACCATTTTCGAAAAAAGCGCACATTTTTACGAATTTAATACTTTTTCAATTGATATATTTCGATATCAATATAAGTGTGACTTGTAAGATAGTAGATTATAACATGTACTGTCAGCATATTAAAACAAATTGCTTTTGGTACTAAATCATCCAGGTAGCAAAAATTATAGGAAAATATTTTTCCATTTGTTTATTATGTTGACTCTACATTACTAAATATAATGATTAACAAAACTAATTTAATATAATTGTACAGACAGCAATACACACGCTTTGTATTGCTATCCGTACGTTGTCTTTAAAATATAACAAATATGCAATCTCTGTGATATTTAATATTTTTCTAGAAATTAAATAATAAAGGATGGTTTTTGGATACTTGATTTTTATTTTTGAATCTCCGACGTATAAACGAGACCGTTACGTTTTACACAAACGTGGGACCAAAACCCAAAGTGAAAAAAAACCAGAGAAAGAGTATGTGTTACCCTAGTCGAGAAAGTCCTCTTTACAATTTTTTACTATTGCGCCGAATCTCTACGACCATTCCTTTACCTAGGTATTATTAAAATTGAAAAATCCAGCTCACTTTAAATAAAACACCTTAATAAAATATTATATAACTACCGATTGTCGAAAATAAATGAAAGCGACCCTGTTAATTTGATAATATGCAAAAAAGAAAATGTTATAGGAACACTCGTAGAGGTTTATTGTCATAGTACTTGTTCAGTATTTTACATGGAGCAACCGCCTATCTGACCTTTACAACCCAGTTACTGGGTAATACGATGTCGATACCCCTTGGTTAGACTGGTTGTCAGACTTTCGGGCTTCTGCCGACCCGTAATGACTGGTGCTTAACAAATGTTATGGAGGACTTCCCCGACCAGGGTAACATATTTTTGAAGTGAAAACTTATTTAGACGAGTTGGGCATTTTTGAGATAGGGGAAAAAGCAATTGAACTAGCGACACTGTTACCGACACCACTGACAACACGAACGTACGAACGAACAACGTTGAATGTACGTTGAACGTTGTTTAATCTGACGATTACAAGAGATTTCCTGACGATTACAAAAGATTTCCTGACGATTCAAAAAATACACACGTAATTGTTCAACTTTTCACTTCTGTCGGCACTCCCGGAGTGCCACTGTTTTTTTTTTTGCTGGCTTTTTGGACTTTGGGCCCAATGTGGTTGATCTCTTTTGACGGCTATGTCGTACTGTGTCTCTGGGATCGTTGCTCTTAAACGAGTGGTCCGATTTCAATGCGGTTTCTTTCCAGAAGGCTAGTTTGACTGGGTGATTCTTAGCTATATTTCATAAGAATCTGTTCAGTCCTTTTCAAGAAAATCAGGTTTTTTTTTTCTGATTGGTATGGGATTGTCAGCCACTCAATGGTAATTTATTACTTACATGCTTTCCAAGCAGCACACAGCTGTATAGCCACTGGACAACATAATTTTTGAAAACTCGAGGCTGTTATGCCTTTTGTACAAGGGCTATATATCCGGCTACCCAGCTTCTATAATTCTAAATTTGGCCCCAAATTAACCAGCCCTGAGCATTGTACTAGCTTGTTAATAGCTTTCCAGAGCATTGTAAGAGCTGGACATGGGCTGTACAATAGCTTAGACAGCTGTCAACAGGCCACTATCAAGCTCCTTTAATTCTCTTAGACAGCCCAAAGACTGTGTATGGCTTCATTACGGCGATTGTTAAATCTACAAAGAAAAAGCAACAAAAGACTATTTGTGCAGTGCCAAACTATAAACTGTAGGCAAATATAATTAATTTCCAATGTAAGGTAAGTAATTTTTCACGTTTATTTGCATCTCTATCGGTAAATTGTACTGCGGATGCCACTTTACTGTTAATATATATAGGTGATATTATCAAATATTACACGCGCCATCGAAATAATAGAGTTTACTAAAATAAATACGGTGTAGAATCATTTATGGATTTTTACAAAAAAAAATCATTTTATGAGCATTATCATATATTTGTAGCAATGAAATAGTGTGTTTTTTTAACCGACGAAAAAACGGAGGAGGTTCTCAAGTCGACGCGTATATTTTTTTTTTTTTTTATGTATGACCACGCATAACTTTTTCCAGAGTAGTCCGATTTCGATAATTCTTTTTTATTGGAAAGGGTATACCCCGAAGTTGGTCCCATATAAATTTCGAAGGTTCTGTTTTCCAACCCTAAGGGTAGGAAAACAGGGGGTGATTGATTGTTTTCTCACAGATTTTAATACTGAGTTGTGTATTACAAAAAAAGTAATCAAAAATTTAGCATGTAGTAAGTAATTAGTAGATTATAGCCACAAAAAATTATAAAATAAAAACATTTTAACAAAAAAATTAAACCGCCGAAAAACCGGAAAGTAAAAAATAATAAAACTGCTTTGTCCAACCCCAATAACTAAGCTCGGAAGGCGGTGACGGTGAGCTATTAAAGACATATCCAAAGCAGGTTTATTATTTTATACTTTTCGGTTTTTCGGCGGTTTTTTTTTTTTTGTTAAAATGTTTTTTACTTTAATAACTCTGAAATATCATAAAAAATTAACAGATATCAGTGTTTTTGTCACATGTAATCGGCTTGTTTACATTAAAATGGCGTTAATTTGTTATCCAGCAATAATTCTAACTGAATTCTCTAGAACTTCACTTTGCTGTGCAATGGCCAGGTTTAATTCTATTTATCAGCTGAGAACTGTACGCTAGCTGTACAATGGTTTTCAGTTATTCTAACGACTGGTGAAAGCGGCGTCTTAGGGATCTCTAATCTTGATAGAAAACCATTTCGGGCATTTTGTAATCAATTAATAATAGTGTACATATTTTTGTTATAGTGCCTGTAATAGATGCTTTGGCGCTTTAGAGCGTTTTACTTAATGGCACAAATACTAAATTCGCATACTTAATGATCTCTTACTTATGACGTAGTAGGATAAGATGCTAATGTTATTGCTAATTAATTCTTTTTGTTTTCAGAAAATAGATATGTCATTCAAAAAGAAAGAGGGAAAGAAAAATTATCATACCAAGTGCTTGGGAAAAGGATTGAGATAGCCTATTAAAAACGTCACTTCGAAATTGAATAAACTAGAATATTCAAAGCCTCATACAGATTGGAAAAAATGCAATGCATAATGAAACGGTCATCCATTGCAACTTATAATAATGCAGAAAAAGAATTAAGTGAAATGTTGAACCATAGTAACACGTCTGGAGAAATAAATATATTAGACGAAATCGTTGACCACAATACATTTAGTACCTACATATTTAGTAACGTTATCTCATGACGTTACTCAAGTGTTTTTTTTTTAATATTTGGTTCATTAGTTGGTTATTTAACCCTTAATTTGGCAACGAAAAAAAAGTAAGAAATACATAAATTTTATTATTGTAAGGCTTTAGGGATGTGCTAAAGAGCCCCGAAAAAATGTAAAAATAAATCCTGAGTTGCCCACTGTTGGGAAAATACGTGTCCGTCACAGCGGACATTACCAATAACTACGATAAACGTGTAGATTTGCATGTCCGCTGTGGTGGACACTGCCAAATTATGCAACAGCTATAAATAAATAAAAACTTTTGAGTGCCAATGACACGTCTTTATTGTTTTGTAACGGCCAAACAATATTAAAATTTGTCTTCTCATAAAGACGTGGCGCTGAGGGCATGAAAATGTATGTCTTGCGGGTGAATCGCAGAAAAAACATCTAATCATGACTGTTATGATCTTGCTAGTTGATAGAAGGATTCCGTCATTCAATAACTGTTTTATTTCTACTACAAAATGTTCTAGATAAATATCAAGATTCTTCGGTTTTCCGACACCATAATAAACGCCAATGATAAATGGTTGGCCATTTCAAAAACATTACACAAAATCGGCCAAAGCTCATATTTCGAACTTTTATTTAGAGGGAAACCATCAGTGCTCATGTTCAAATTAATGCTCTTAATATTTTCTAAAACGTCTTGTCAATGGTGCCGATTCTGTTGTCACAAAATTCTCTACATTAGACTAAAAATCACCAAAATTTCGTTTATTCCTGTCAAACGACGATTTTCAATTCTGAAATTGACTAAAGTGACACAACTTAACTATATTTTAGTTTGACAGCACTAAGATTGCACTGAATTATTAGTTTAGTGAAAATGGTAATTTTGCTATTCTGTTGTTATCAATTTCACTATTCTATTCAACCTAAAATTTTGGTTGTCTAACTAAATCTGACTTTTTTTAATCGCGATTAAATAGGCGTGGAATAAAATTAGCTGTCAAGAACTAAAATTCACACCGACACCTCGACTTCTGGTGCCAAAATACTGTATTTTTTTTTTCTAAAAAAAAAGTACTGTATTTTTTTGCTTTTCTTTTGCTTATATCTCGAAAATGGTGTGTCCTATCGCAAAAATAATGAAAATTTCGACCCCCTTTATAGTACCCGAAACACCTCTTTTTCATATTTTCCATGAACAAAGTGAAAATTCCATATAAATCACGTCGAGGTTGCCGCCCCTACGCGCCACTGGCTCTAAAAAAAATTAAGGGGTAGGGCAAACAAGTACCACGTTGCGAAGCCAAAACATACCACGTGCGAGTCGCGATTGTCAAATTCGAGTTTAGATGTTGTTAGGGTGATAAGGTCGAGTTTTGCTCGTTTGAGTTTTTGAATGAAACAACGTGTGGTTTGTACAAAATTCTATTGGACACTGCTTAGTACCAAGGAATGACTAACCATTAAACACATGAATATATATCTAGCTATAAGCGACAGTTTTTAACCAAACATACCGCCCACCAAAAGGGCTTAAAGACCTTTTCTAACATATTAAAAACATCATGCTACTTTACACTAGAATGTAACAAGTAAATAAAAATGCAACTTGAACAGGCACAAATTTGAAGTATTTTAGAACATGAATTTATGACTAAACTATATTAAATCTAACAAGCCAAACATTAGAACTAAAGTTATAGAAACATGGGTTCACACACAAAAGTAATTCCTTAATTAAGTCTTCAGTTAAATCGGTAATGCACATAAGTTTGAGATTGACCTCTGTGTTAATTTACCATTATGACGTACTGTATATACTCTAGTTATTTCATCTTGTCCAGGGTGTTTTTCCGCTATCCTTGCCAATGCCCACTTGCTAGGAGGCATATTTACGTTTTTAAGTAATACAATATCGCCAACCTCAAACTCCTTTGTTCTTTTGAGCCACCGTGTTCTTTGGTTTAGGCGCGACAAGTATTCCGTTTGCCAACGTTTCCAAAATCCTTGAACCAGTCTTTGGATATGTTGCCATCTGGACAGCTGATTCATATTGGCCGTGGTATAGTCCCGGTCAGGTACCGTAATTAGTGCTTCTCCGACAAGGAAATGTCCAGGTGTGAGTAATTGTATGTCATCGATCAAATCCACATCAGTATTAATCGGTGTTAAAGGGCGAGAATTGAGGCAGGCTTCTATCTGTGTGAGCACTGTGGTGAACTCTTCAAATGTTAAGTTCGCCGTCAATATTTTTCGTAGGTGTTGTTTAACAGACTTGACGCCAGCTTCCCAAAGCCCTCCAAAGTTTGGGGTATATGGCGGTGTAAAGTGCCACTGTGTTCCTTCATTTGCCAGTTGATCAGCTATAGGACCGGGTAATTGTAATCCCGCCTCTTTCCACATTTTAAATAATTCTTTGTTGGATGCCACGAAGTTCGTGCCGTTATCGCTCCAGATCTCATTACATCTTCCTCTTCTTGCCACGAAGCGTTTGAAAGCTGCGATGAATGCATCGGCGGTCAGATCGCTTACTAGCTCTAAATGTATAGCCTTTACCGCCATGCAAACAAAGATGCAAATGTATGCCTTGCGGGGTTGTGCCCCTCTTCCTTTGAAATTTAATACATACACAGGGCCAGCAAAATCCACTCCGCTTCGAGCAAAAGGACGCGAAGGAGTCACCCGAGCTTCAGGTAAGTCACCCATTATTTGTTGTTTACTAGCAGCTCGTTGCCGCACACAGGTAAGACATCCATGAATGTATTTCTTCACCAGACGTTTGCAGCCAACGATCCAGTATTTACTCATCAGGTAAGTAATCATCATGTTTATTCCACCATGTATTGTTTTCAGGTGTGCATCAGCCAACACTAGTGATACAAAGCTGCTTTTCTTGCCCAATATCACGGGATATTTTAGATTCTCATCGGCGTCTGCGTTTCTCAACCTTCCGCCCACCCTGAGGATATTTTGATTATCTAAGAATGGGTTCAGTGACTTCAGAATGCTAGTGGTTTTTACATTCCCCTTTTGTTTTATTCTTCTAATTTCGTCTGAAAATTCTTCTTCTTGTACTCTTCGTATGCAACATTCTAAAGCGTTTTGCAGTTCTTCGGTTGTCATCTCCTGACCAAGTTTATTTGGATTTCTTTTCATATTTAAAACTCTTTTACAATGTACTATTACTCTCAATAATTCAGTAAGTGTATCATATTCTTCAAATTTTAGGAATCTATCTTCTCCTTCTGTTACATTTGCGTATGACTGTATGGGTTTCTTTCTTTCTAAATCTGTGGTTGACCTTGACGGTCTTCTGAACTCGATGTTTTCCTCTGCGAGCCAGGCAGGGCCATTCCACCACAACGTTTTCTGTTGTAGTTCTGATAAAGACGATCCTCTTGATGCTATATCGGCTGGGTTATGTGCTGACTGTACATGGAACCATTGGCTACTGCTTTTGTTTTCCAGTATCTCTACTACTCGGTTTGCGACAAATGGCTTCCATCGGTTTGTTTCTCCGAACAGCCAAGCTAAAACTATAGTTGAGTCAGTCCATGCGAACACATTGTGTGAAGGAATTCTCATAGCTTGACTCACTTTGCTTAGCAATTTGGCTAGTAGTGTAGCTCCACTCAGTTCGAGTCGTGGTAGTGTAATTGTCTTGACAGGAGCTACTTTTGTTCTTGATGCTATGAGATTTATCTTTATGTCACCTTCGCTCGTTTGTACACGGCAATAAACCACAGCTGCATATGCCTTTTCAGACGCGTCGCAGAACCCATGTAATGTTATTCGATCCTTTTCAGTGCTAATGGTGTTCAACCAACGCTTGATTCTTAATTTATTGACATTTTCTAAATCTCTTCTAATGAATTTCCATTGTTCTTTCAGTTCTTTGCTAATTTCTTGGTCCCATCCAACTCCTTCTAGCCACAATTTTTGTACTAGAATTTTTGCTGTTACAATAACTGGTGCTATCCACCCCAGTGGATCAAACAGTTTCTGTAAATCTGATAGAATCGTTCTCTTTGTTATATGATCCGATGATATAGGTTCTAGTTGTAATTGATAATGAAACTCGTCTCTTCCGAGATTCCATAACAGACCAAGAGCCTTTATGGTTCCGTCTAGCGTCAAGTCTAGGTTCGCCTTTGTAGTGACTTTGTTGGCATCTATTGATTTAAGAAACTCGGTATCATTAGACGCCCATTTTTGAAGTTCAAAGCCTCCTCGTTTCAGAATGGTAATAATTTGCTTACTAACACGAATTGCTTCTTCTGTTGTATCGCAGCCTGACGTCAGATCGTCAACATAAAAGTCTTCATGAATAATTTTGACAGCTTCAGGATATTCTTCACCTTCATCTTCTGCTATTTTAATTAACGTTTTTATGGCAAGATAAGGCGCAGATGCTGTACCAAACGTAACTGTTTTCAATCTGTAGTCCTTGACTTCAGGTGGTTGGCAGTTTGGCTCAAGGTTGTGTCTGACGCTGCCACGCCACAATATTCTGTGATAATCTGTATCTTTCTTATCTACAAGTACCATTCTGTACATTTTGATGACGTCACTTGCGAAACACACCTTATGCATGCGCCATCTCATTATTATACTTCTCATATCCTCTTGTAGTACTGGGCCAGTCATGAGCTCGTCGTTCAGAGATATGCCATTACTTCCTTTGCATGACGCATCAAATACGACTCTGATTTTCGTGGTTTCTTTATCTCTTCGAACTACGGCGTGATGTGGTAGGTAAACACACCGGTTGTTTACTTCATCTTTTGGAACTGCCTCCATATGTCCCATTGTTAAATATTCTTCTAGTACCTTATCGTAATCTTCTCTTAGTTCAGGTACTTTTTGAAGTCTTCTTTCTTGTTGAATCAAGCGATTCATTGCAATTTGTCTTGTGTTCCCATCCGCTGTTTTTGGTTCATTGGTACGAAATGGGAGTCTCACAACGTATTGTCCATTGCTGTTTCTTCTATATGTATTTTCATAGAAACTTTCACATTGGTTTTCTTCTTTTGTGTATATTCTCTTCGAATCTGGTTCTATCTCCCAGAGTGTTTTCAATAAGTCTTCTCCTATCATTTGATGATGCATAACGAGAACCGAGTCTGTTTGTTGTATTCTATCTTCTACCTTTCCGAATAAAATCCAGCCAAGATTTGTCTTATGTGCACATGGTGACCCTGGCGGACCTTTAATTAACTGGTTCTGTACGATTTGTGCGTACACGTCGACACCCAGAAGCAAATCGATAGACCCTGGCTGACAATAGTTAGGGTCCGCCAGGACTAGTCCTTCAAGATGAGGCCAGTAGTTTTTGTTGATGGTGCGGGATGGTATTTTAGTAGTCAGTGGCTTCGACATAACATACGTTCTAACTTCCATGTTGAAGTTTTCACATCTTGATTCTACATTGATCTGAACTACTTGCTTGATATCTTCTCTCGTTGATCCCACGCCTACAACTGTACCTTTGACATGATAACGCTTGGCCTTGAGTTGTTGTGCTGCTCGTTCGCTAATGAAACTTGCTTGTGAGCCTTGGTCTATTAAAGCTCGTAATATTGTTGTGTGATTGTCTTCACTTCTCACCTTTACAATTGCAGTTGCTAGCAACGATGTGCTCTGTTTTGTACAAACGTGTGATGTTACCATTGTAATATCCTTCTCTGTTTCTTCAATCTTCTCCACGTGGGCATGTAGTGTCACTTCAGGTTTTTTTGTTTCTTCGTTTTCAGTGTTGCCCGTCGTGGTTGGTTTGATTGTGCTGTCTTCCCTATTTTCATGAAGAAGTGAATGGTGACGTCTTTTGCATATTCTACAGCTTGTTGGTATGCGACAATGCCTCACAGAGTGTCCGGGTGCAAGGCAGTTGAAGCACAACTTCTTGATTTTGATGAACTCGCTTCTTTGTGTTGGTGATAGTTTTCCGAACTCCTTACAGTGGCTAAGTGTGTGGTTTTCCTTACACATTTGGCATATTTTACTATTCTCCACATTAGTTGCTGCGTGAAATGACTTTTCTCGAACATGAACTGAACTTGTCTTTTGTTTTGTTGGTTCTGTAAGTTCTAACGTACGAAATCGGCATTCCAGGAATTTACGGAACATATCGAGGGAGGGAAGGCTGTCAGGTTCCTCACAATTGCTGCTCACATAGTCTTCCCAATCTTTGTGGGTTTCACCGTCTAGCTTCTGCACTATGACGAATATTATTATAGGATCCCATTTTTCAGTCTGCACATTCATATTTTTAAATTGATGTAAACATTCAAATGTTGTATCCATTAAATTCTTGATAGAACTGGAATTACCCACATTCACTTTTTTCTGAGAAAAGAATCTTTTCATAACTGCGTCGACATTTATACGTTTGTTACCATACCTTGTTTTTAGAATGTTCCATGCTTGTTCGTAGTTAGAATCCGTCACTTGTATATGTTTTAATATAGATGCGGCTTCTCCATTAAGACTTGTTTTTAAATAATGCAATTTTTGTACATTACTCAATGACGTGTTCGTATGTACAAGTGTATTAAATAAATCATGGAACGATAACCACTCTTCATATTGTCCACTGTACGTAGGCAGTTGTATTTTCGGCAAAACCACTCGTGTTTGTTGAATATCACTAGGAATAGGCAACGAACCACTAACATCGACTGGTTGAGAAACCAACAAATCCTTCAAGTCTGTCATCAAACACAAATACAGCTCTTCGTGTTCAAAAAATTCCTCATTTACTATGTAAGGTATTTTGTCGCGCTTCTCCTTCGGTACGCTTCGCATTATTTCACCGTAAGCTTGTTTATATTCACTCCAGTAATCTTCTACACACTTAATGCGGGATTCAACATAATTCCTTTGGGTTAATCTAGCCTTCGGGCACTTCTTTAGATTAGTCTGGGTCTTCTTCAAAGTACTTGCAATGTTTTCCACTGTATTCAACGCTTCATTCACTTCCGTAGCCATCGTAAATACGTAATAACTTCAATCGTAGCAAACGTAATGAAATGATTAAGTTTTTAAAGTCAAATACTTTGCACTAAACAACTCGAACACTTAGGTCGTCTTATCTTATTCTTATCGCGATCTCTTTGTTCTCGGGCGACCGGCGACGTCGGCAGCGAGGACTGGTATCCGGCTCGATTATGGACCATATGTTAGGGTGATAAGGTCGAGTTTTGCTCGTTTGAGTTTTTGAATGAAACAACGTGTGGTTTGTACAAAATTCTATTGGACACTGCTTAGTACCAAGGAATGACTAACCATTAAACACATGAATATATATCTAGCTATAAGCGACAGTTTTTAACCAAACAGATGTGTCAAAATTGTTTTTAAATTTAGAGATTTTTTTTTTTGCAGAATAGCGTTAAGATTCTCATAGTCAAAAGTAAGGAATTTTAGTCATATGGTTTAGTTAGTTTAGTTCGGTGTACAACAGAATTGGCACCAATGCCACTTGCTTAAAACTATAGTTAGCGGATTGATTAGTCCATTGTGCCAGTATTCACCACCAGATTCGATTAATTTTATGGTAATTTTTCTACCTGTACCTATGTAGAATCGTTCTCGGATCTTTTCGTGCAATATCTGGGAATCTTTAATTCACTATTATTAGTAATTCCATCAGTGCATCTTGAGCAATATTTCTCTTTATTGCCCATAAAATATAATATTATCTCCCTCATGTCTGGTTTGATTCAAAACTTTCACCATTTTTACTTACAATCATTGTTTTAGAAAGGTCACTGACCGAATCCTTAAATTGTACGGAACTATGATCATTGGTAACAGAATCTATGTGATTAAGTCGCGTTACGGGGTTATGACAAAATTGACGTTATCATAGCACTACTCACCTAAGTCTACTCTTCAATAATTCTCGAGGCTGTGAAATAGCTAATATTTACACTACAAGCTTTGGAATTAAAGTAGAGTACACTGATTTGCAGCTCATGCAGTCTTAAATGCTTTTAGCCAGCTAGTGTCAAGCTCATTGAGGAAGCATTATAATAGAATTATTGTACACCATAAAAAAATACCAATGGCTAAATGTAATTCTCTAATACAGTTCAAAGCTTAGAAAGGGTGTGACTTTATCGCGTTAACCAGCTGTTTACAAGCGTTGGTCTTCTTAACCAGCTAGTAGCATTATACGAAGCCAAACGCTGGACAATGGTTCTTTCAAGTTCTACTAAAATGCATTTTGTTGTTTTTTTGTCCATTGTACAGCCATTAGTCAGCTGTGCTGTTTAACAATGTAGAGATCACCCCCCATACAGTCCCAAGAATCGTCTTATCCATTAGTACAGCTACATACAGCCTTTGACTGTAATATAGCTTGTTTATGGATGTAATCTTCGCTAAAGTGCTGCTTGGGTTGCGTCTTTATTTAGGTCGGAAAACGGTTTCATTATTTAACCTAGACTCTATTTTCCAACTGATCGACTTTTTGACAGTCCAAAAGTGCCTGTAAATGGTTTAATTAAAATAAATGCTTTGAGTTTGAGTTTAACAAAAATTCCACGGAAACATAATTTTAGTATAAATAATATTTATTTATTAGGTAATCTCTACAATTAATTACATGGAATGTCTCATAAAATACATTTAGTATAAGTTTTAATAATATAATCACAATTAATTGTAATCTCAACAATTTAACATCAGATCTGAAGTAAGACTAGAACAAAAAAAAAATTCAATTTAATGATCAAACTAACACAACATACTCGTAACATCACGCCTGTATTCCCCGCAGGATTAGGCAGAGGTGTACCTATAGTACACCCATCACCGGCCGATGTAATAGGGGGCGAGCCTTTTGGCATCAACAGGACTGAGAAAGTCCAGATGGTTAAACCAAATAACACTTTGCTCCCCAGGACCTCATGCTCGGCAGTAGCGCTGGCCCCCAGACCAACGAGGGGGTTCAAACTATCTTGATGGAATCATTAATGGCATAAAATTTAATCATTCCTATTTTGCTTTCCTTACGATATTATTGAACACTCTAATATAATAAATGCACCTCTATTAGTGAACCTCAAATAGTTCAAGTTTTGCGGTCCTATTAACACTAATCAGCCAAGCAATGAGGGTTTTCATGAATATTCAAGCCACCAGTTGGCGCCACTTGGACAAGAGGTCTTCCAGTTCGACAATGAACTTAAAATATTTGATTTCATTCGTTTCATTCTTTCGTACACCATTCAGTCCGTAGGCGCTTTGACACTTTTGACAGGTGCCTGGACCTGAACTTTTAGTGCTGCCACCTAGTGAACGTCATTTCAGAAAGCCCTCATTGCGACAAACTTGAATATAGTGCGGTTAGTCTCAGTACTAACATAACCTATCCCGTTTGATCGGAGTATCCTAATTTCGTTACTGTGACTAACTGTAAAAAGGGCCAAAACGTTAGGATCATTTATTACAAAAACTGCGTTAATTTTGAAGCCTAAAAGTTGATAGTTGTTCATTAATTTAAAAAAAAGTCTGACCACACTTTATCCATGTCCTTTAGGTAACCGTTGGATGTATTCGAATAGAATGTTAGTTGAATAATAGAAAACAAACAGTTCATTTATAAAATTAAATTTCATTCGAAACAACCAGTTTCTTACTAAACTTCAACTATATCCGACGACCCTAGTTTACTTATCTCTTTTGGTGACTACATCATTGGAAGGTCACCAAGTGTCTAAGGATCAGCGAAATATTTCCTATTATCATTAATTATTATCAAAAGAAGGGTTCCGGAGGCCTGCCGACTTCTTGAAGTGTCCGGCGAGCAGGTCCAGCACCCTGAAGATGACATCCGTGTTGATCTCCTTGTGCGTGAAGCTGCTCACCACCAGCCTCGCAGCCTGCGACACTGTCTCCTCGCCGAACGCGTACAGAAGTGCTGGAATGTATACAGTGTCGTGAGAAAAATTGGTTTACGGTCTATTCCAAAAGTATCTGATGAAAATGTAAACAAATTAATTAGAAAACATAACTGTGAATGACAATTTACAGTGTTACTTGCAAAATAAGTGCTTTGTTTTCTTAAATCGAATCCTTAAACACAATATCAAAGTAATAATACTTGAATTTGAGTAAATCCCAGGGGTTTGTGCTATTGGAATTTATCAAATAATTTAAAATCATTAAAATGTGACTGCGTACATGTGCATTAGAAAGAAAGAAAATACATTTATTTAAGAACATACTTTAAAGCACACAATATACATTAAACAACGGGAAAAAATAAAATAAAAATCAATTAAAAGTGTAAGGTGCAAAGTCGGAAACTAGGATTATAGTGTGCCTCACGGCTGCGCCAAAAAGGCTCAGTTCAGCATAAATGCCACACAACTAGTGCCTGACGCAGGTTTTCATGTGGACCTGAGGTGACGGATGTAAACCAGTTTTATACCAATACTGCAACGTGTGTACATGTCATTATAACGTTCATTCACTTACGCCCACTTTGTTTCTTCCACCTCACTCCCATCTTATGTCAGAAACTGGCATCCCTTTAGTTGTTAAGATAGCGAATACGAAAGAACAAGTCCACGTTTACCTATGGTCTGCCTAATATTACCTGGTGTCTTCTCCAGCACCGCCGCGCAAGTTTCTTCCAAGTTAAGCTCCCGTAGCTGACCCTTAGGTTCAAAGAAGCCCGTATCCTTCTCTGCCAGTTGTTCGAACACCACGAAAATTTGTCTCCGCAGCCACGCGGCCAGGTCTGATAGCCACGCGTCTAGCAGGGACTCAGCCAGGTCTGGAAATTAATGTGAAACGTATTACCTCGCAGATCTCCACAACGTACCTACTGTAAAGGTTGTCTGCCAAAATCGACCTTATTTAATACAGGCTGGCGATAAAAAAATCTCTATACTCCGCTTGAAATAAGATCAGACATTTAAATAAACCTTTTTTACAGTCCGTTCAACAGATTTTGACTTCTATTGCGTGGTTAGCATGATAAGTGGCATCTGCAGTAAATAGTTGGTATTGTAATCACTATTTTGCTTTTGCTGCCCCACAAACAATGGGGCACTATAATATCTTCTCCAACGTGTCCTGTTGTCTGCACGCTACAGAATCTGATGGACGCTGCTGAAAGCGCCAAGCTCGTAGACAAAGTCAGGGCTGACTGTATTTAGATTGCTATCGACACGATAACAAGAAGAATGAATTTAAGATTGCTATGACGTAAAAATAGTAGGTACCTGCCACCAGCAGCGTGGCCAGGCGATGCGCGACGTGCGAGCGCGCCAGGCCCGCCGCGCTGGCCAGCGCGCTGGTGCCGCACCAGGCGGGCCCGCACTGGCTGCACCACTCTTCTGGGATTATACTTTTACTTAGTTTAATATGTTCGCCTACAGCATTTGCAACATGTGAAATACAAGTAGCAAAATGTGATCAAAGATATCCATTTCAGGACGCAACTTATGAAATGTCATTCACACACGATCTTATAAGGTGGAGTGTACTATGTGTCTACGTGATGACAAAAACGAGCAAAAAATAAAATAATTATGGACATTTCGGAAATAATATCTTATTGCGTGATTCATTCATTAATGCATCGAAGTAACACCGTAACTATCTAATGAGTCACTCAACATCAAAAGATAGCATACCGCAACTGCTCAAAAAGATGTATCACCTCTCAGATTGCATAAATATCGGACATTTCTTGCGTTGTAAATATTTGCCAAATTAATTCAATTCAGAAGAACGTGATACCTTTACAATATAATCAAAAATATTTGGCATCAATTAGATAGCATAGTAATGTCATGACCGTAAAAATTTTCGAGCAATTTTTTTCTATATCGCATTGAGTGGCGCTCGTATTGAAAAATAGTAGATTGTATCATAAGGGAGCAAAATAATATTTTTACGGCGAGGGCGCTTTTTTGAATCCACACCGAAGTGAGGAATTCTAGAGTAGAATCCCGAGCGTAGCGAAAGATTCTTTAGTAGAATGCTAAACGTAGCGAGGGATTCAAAGTACGTCGCCCGAGCCAAAAATATATTTTGCTCCCGAGTGATACACTCTACTTTTCACCCTCTATCAGAAAATAAAAGGCGCCTCATATTTTACTGCAATATTATTATTTAATAAAACATAGAGTAACAACTAAATTTAAATTAAATAGTATCTAATGATCAAACAACTAAAAACTTATATTTACATTTGAAACATTTTCGCAATTATGAAAATTTATTGTTACAGTTTTATTAGGAATAGAGATTGCTGCGTGTTTGAAATAGTGTCCGAATCTGGCTCATTTTGAGGAATATGTGACGGTGAATCTCGTTGTTTGGATGTAAATGGGCGCGGCGACAGTGGCATGGATGTATTAACTGAAGGTTGCAATTTAATGTTTTGCACGATGCGTTCACATATTTTCGCCTTGTTCTCAATGGAATCTTCTATATACCCCTCTGCTACAGCACTCGGCTTCCATCCTCCATGTCGCTTGAGAACAGTTAAGTCCGCTCCAGAATCTGCCAAAAGGGTAGCAGAAGTACGACGAAAACATTGAGTAGGTACTCCAAACAGTTGAAGGTTGTTTAGTTTTGGCTAAGTACTGGCAGTAGGCCAAATGCACAGATTCTGAAAAATTCTTGGCGCCTTTTGCATTTCTCCATTCAATAAATTACCATAGGCTTTCATATATTTCTCCCGCGATTTTGCAGGTAATAGATTTTCCATCACATTTCTTGCATCAGTTCTAATACTTTCAGGAATTAATTCTATACTTTCACTGTCACGTGAAGAATTCATTTTTCAAAACAAAACCGTTAATCTCTAACAATCCGTGAAAATTGACGAAAACCCGGGCTGTAGTTCGCGCGTTTTTAATTTGTTTTTTTTGTTATTCAGCCGGCGGCGCCACTATGGGCCGTCGTACCAGCCAGTCTTTATTCAAACAATATTTGCGTTTGATTTCTTTGGCACTGAACACTAAGATGTTCCAAATTCAAAAAGTGCGCGGCAAATAATATTACATTCCATTGGTAGCACAATTATCTGACATTTATAATGTTTGGCCCCTTTTTGTTCTTTAGGTACAACAAATTCCAGAATTAACGGAGAAAATTGTGGAATCATTACAAATGTACGCACTCATACCCCACACCGCAACTACTCACCGAAGTCGTCCGGCGAGTGCGGGCGCGGCCGCGCGCCGGCGCCCAGCTGCGCCAGCGAGTCCAGCGCCGCCTCCACGTGCGCGCACGCGCGCCGCGACCCCACCAGGCGCGACACTGCGCCGCCCACCTGCGCCCATACCCCACACCGCAACTACTCACCGAAGTCGTCCGGCGAGTGCGGGCGCGGCCGCGCGCCGGCGCCCAGCTGCGCCAGCGAGTCCAGCGCCGCCTCCACGTGCGCGCACGCGCGCCGCGACCCCACCAGGCGCGACACTGCGCCGCCCACCTGCGCCCATACCCCACACCGCAACTACTCACCGAAGTCGTCCGGCGAGTGCGGGCGCGGCCGCGCGCCGGCGCCCAGCTGCGCCAGCGAGTCCAGCGCCGCCTCCACGTGCGCGCACGCGCGCCGCGACCCCACCAGGCGCGACACTGCGCCGCCCACCTGCGCCCATACCCCACACCGCAACTACTCACCGAAGTCGTCCGGCGAGTGCGGGCGCGGCCGCGCGCCGGCGCCCAGCTGCGCCAGCGAGTCCAGCGCCGCCTCCACGTGCGCGCACGCGCGCCGCGACCCCACCAGGCGCGACACTGCGCCGCCCACCTGCGCCCATACCCCACACCGCAACTACTCACCGAAGTCGTCCGGCGAGTGCGGGCGCGGCCGCGCGCCGGCGCCCAGCTGCGCCAGCGAGTCCAGCGCCGCCTCCACGTGCGCGCACGCGCGCCGCGACCCCACCAGGCGCGACACTGCGCCGCCCACCTGCGCACACAACCCACGATGCAACACACGCACCGAAAGACCCAGCCCCGGTCGCCACCGATGCTTCAAATTGTACAACTTTGCGACTCATGCGCAAACATCCATGAAACAAAATCCGCGAAGGCACGAGCCCGCGCGAAGCGCGATCAGACACCGATGAGGAAGTTCACGACCAGCCTCAAGCACGCGAAGGGATAAGCCTACGCACACGTCAGAATCTGCCGGGACTGTCATACACCCTATTATCACCCACAGAACCCAAGACCTACATCAACCTAGACAGGACAGGGATAGGCGATCTACAGACTTGCAACTGGCCAAACAACACCCTGATAGGCATCTCCAAGCCGCCGAGCGGACCAGGCTACGGCATAAAGCCAGCGAAAAGAGAGCGCCCCGATGACACAGCTTCACCGAACATGCTTTAGGGAAATGACGACAATACTCTGATCTGCCTGGCCCTAAACGTACCCAAAATCGGACTCCCAGACTAACCTCACACTAACAGTACCGAAACAATCCGACGACGCAGCCCGGCTCCAATGTATTCTGAATCATACTTGAACAGAATACAAAACACATCGGAGGTAAGCTAATTCTCAACACACAGCTCAGACAAACCATCAAATCAAATAGTAGATTGGTAACCAAGGGCTGTATGACATCAATTGCATAAGAGATTTTTGGCGCCTGAGCGCAGCGAGGGCGCTAATTAGCCCGAGTATGCAATTGATGCTTACACCCGAAATAAACACTCTGCTTTACATATCGATTGTGAGGTAAGTAAAAAAACAAGAAAGCAGGTTTCTATGAACATTTATTAAAGAGAAACATGTGTTTTTAATTAAAATTAATAGTGAAATTAGAACAATTTGTAAAAGATATGGTCACGGTAATAGATTTTCTAAAACTGTTTTTGTTGTATAAAATCGGAGGTTAGATCCTATGTCTTCGTCACTTGACATTTTTCAAAACTTTTGAGAAAGAACTCCAAAACACGAAAAAAATTTACTTTCGCGCCTAGCTAGTCGCCTGCCTTTTTTACTCTTCACGATTGTATGGCACGCAAGCGCGTCAAATCGTGCTGGCCAGTTTGATTTTTAAATCGATTTCAACTAACATACGATGTGACTGCGAAACAAATAGTTCGATATTTAAAATAAAAGATTTTATTTTGACAATCTATATTAATAGATTGTCTCGATTCCGATTCGAGTAAATAATCGATACCGAGTTTTTTTTTTTATATTCTTCTTGCAGTATGAGTATGACAGTTCTTTTTTCAAATTTCAAAACCTATGCTGTAATGATATCCATACACCCCGGCATTCAGGGAAGTAAGTGACTACTTACAGAGCAAGAGATATGTAAAATCATTTATGCAAAGGCTTTAGGCTGAGGTTCAGCACTTTTTGAACGCCAGAACTACATAAGACAGTCCCCCCAAAACGCCCAGCCTTCACCACTTCCTAGTGCTTTAGCTGGGAAGAAGAAGTGGCGCAACAAACTGTCCAGCAGCACAGCTATCTGTTTAGTTAGAAGAACTTGATGCTATACAATAATAGGTAAGTAATTAACATTCATCATCATCATTTCAGCCGAAAGACGTCCACTGCTGGACATAGGCCTCCCCCAAGCTCCTCCACTTCGACCAGTCTTGTGCTTCCCACATCCAGCGGATACCCGCGGCCTTCACAAGGTCATCAGTCCACCTTGTGGGAGGCCTTCCCACTCTACGTCTTACGGTACGCGGTCGCCACTCCGCCGCTAATTAACATTACTAAACATAAAATTAAATTAACTGCCATATGTCAGCTAGTACGCGCCAATATACCAGTAAAACATAGTAATTAAGCTCAAGTAGAAACAAGAAAATAATAAAAACAAAATAAACGGAAATAGAAAATACGCACATAAAAGCCTCCAGGCATAAAGGGTGTGGATATTTGTCAAATAAATAAAATAAACAACAATGATACATATGACCTGTAATCAAGAAACTGCGCGTAGACCCAAAGAAATTCCTACCACAGCACTCACTCAATTCTTTTCCAGAGATCTGATAACAGTCAGGCTCCAGACCAAAGATGACGTCCCAGTTGTTGTACTGGCCTCTGTAGGTGAGGACGCAAACTGCCCGCCGAAAGAGATGGCCGACCTGGTACAGCACTGTGAGCGCTCCAAGCTAGACCTGATCATTGAGGGATCATTTGTACAGACTTGAACGCCCACAACCCGCTCTGGGGTAGCGACGCATCGAACTCCAGACGAGAGGTTCCTATTTATTCTCTACTAACCTTAAGGTGGAAGTGCCAAGGTAGCCCTCGAAACTCAAATTTTTTACGTTTATTGCAGTGATATGATATCCTAGAGGATATCATACATGTACCGTGTTTCTGATAAATAAAGACGCCATTCATCATTCACTCAACAAAGTCCCCCGCCGCGTCTGTCTGTCTGTCTGTTCGCGATAAACTCAAAAACTACTGAATGGATTTTAATGCGGTTTTTCAGCAATAGACATAGTGATTCATGAGGAAGGTTTAGGTGTATAATTTGTTAAGGTTTTGTGTAAATTAGTTAACGCGAGCGAAGCCGCTGGCAATAGCTAGTAATAATTAAAATCGTCAATACAGCCCTCAAGTTCATTTTATCCCATTGAGTGACTGACATTTTCATTTCGGGCTACCTCAGCGCATCCACTTTAACATTGTAAACCGAGTCTGAACCCAGTCGGGGTCACAGTCCGAGGACAAACGATCATAGACCTAACGCGACGTATCGGACGAGCCTTCTTGCACAGACTAGAAGGATCCGCTTCACACTAACTACCAACACAAGAAACCAATGTGCCCGGGTATAAACAGCTAGGAGGCTAGCCGTTTATACCCGGCACCTATCACAAGTAACTTACAGAGACCCTGCACAACTGGAATACACCGTGTCAAAACTATCAGCATACGATGCATGCTGCAAACGATAGCGCTACAAACCTATGGCGAGAGGAACCCCTCGAGAAACGCTGAAAATCGTAAACCCAAAGATGCACTACGTAACCAATTCAACAGAGCCAAAACACTAGACTCCTGAACGATTGGGAGCAATACAAAGAGAAGCAATATACAGGGTGGAAACTTTCAGCGGGACAGTAAGGGGAAGTACCTTATCCGTTGCAGCTACGCGAAAATGGTCTTAGGAGACTATCCACAATTTTTTATGGAATTTTGATCCCCATTAACAGGTTTTCAAAAAAAAATACAGTTAGCAAGAAAATAGCCATATTACACAAAAAAAAAAATGCCAATCGATCCTGTTTCTAATACTGATCAAAAACTTTTATGGGACCAACGATCGTTGGAGTACTCTAAAAATCACAAATTGCAAAAAACTTTTCCCTAACATTTTGTAAAGAATTTGTGTAACTGAAATACAAAAAAATAAACTAAAAGACAAATGATCACGTAGAATTTTACTCATATCAAAAAGATGGCGTATCAAGTTTCATTTTTTATTAATTAACATTAATTGATGATGTTATTCTTATTTAAAATCTTGCTGTTTCTTGCCCTACGATATCAAGTGCTCGAAGTGACCGCCATTTTGACGAATACATAAATTGATTCGTTTCTGTACCGACCTAGGCCACTAGGTTGACAATTTATTTGTATGAATCCCATAAAAAATTGTGGTTACTGAGTCTTTAAGTTCTTGAACACTATCGTATTGCTTTTTCTAAACCTCAGTTTGTACCCACAAAAAGAAATCAAGAGGCGTCAGATCTGGACTACGCGCTGGCCAAGAAATAGGACCTTGTGTTCCCACCCATTGGTCACCAAACTGTCGATGTCGGTACAAAGTCGGACGCGTACTGCAGCTGTTGTGAGGTGGAGCGCCATCTTGTTGAAAAAACATTCTTCTTGATTCCGACAGTGGTAAATCATTGACGAGGTTTTCAAGATTCTCTAATATTCTGTTGTTATGAATGTTGGAATTCAAGGTGCCTTCATAAAAATTCAGCATTACGGTTCCACATTATAGCACACCAACAATTAAAAGAAAATCTCACTTGATTATGTGTTTCGTGAAACCAGAGATGATTTTCTCTACACCAATAACGAGTTCGAAATTTGAATTATTTTTACACTCTATCTTTTTATTCATTCAACAAAAAGATCTCAACCGTCACTAAAAAAGCTTTTGCGTAAAATTTTCATACAAAATGTACGGGAAAAGTTTTTTGCAATTTGCGACTTTTTGAGTACTCCAACGATGGTTGGTCCCATAAAAGTTTTTGATCAGTGTTAGAAACAGGATCGATTGGCATCAAAAAATGTTTTTGTGCAAAATGGCTATTTTCTTGCTGTTTTTTGTTTTTTGTTTTTTTTGAAAATCTGTTAATGGGGATCAAGATTCCATAAAAAATTATGGATAGTCTCCTAAGACCATTTTCGCGTAGCTGCAACGGATAAGGTACTTCCCCTTACTGCCCCGCTGAAAGTTTCCACCCTGTATATACAAAAAAGCAAACCAGAATTGTCACCAGGACAGAATGGCGGAAATTCTGGAATTCAATTCAGACAAATAAAAAAGCTGAACGACCATGAAACCAGTAAGGTCCTTCTCGAGACTCACTTTTTTTTTTAGTAAATCTCGAGAGAGGCCTTACTGGTTATACATTTATTTCAAATAGGCACTTAAAAAGCACTTGAAAGTCAACGTTTACACTAGAATAGAATTAAAATCTTGCACATAGGTAGACCGTGACCTGGACCAGGATACTTCTATCCCGATATTCTTACGAGGTCGAGACTAATGCGGACGAAACCGCGGGGCGCAGCTATTATGAATAAAGTAGTACTCACATTAAGGTCCACAGAGGTGCACACATAGGTCCAGTCGTGCAACGCGCGCGGCGCGGGCTCGTCGCCCTCGGCGCCTACGGCTGTCTTTATAGAGTTGAACACGCCAGTCACAGTGCGTTGGAACAGTCTAGAATAATACAGACAAAATTGTCAGACTAGGTTAGGATATATTTTATGTTACAATAATCAATTTCAAGCGCACGAAGTCGCGGGCAGAGGTAGTACTAACTAAAACTTTGATAATACGTTCTGGGCCCTGTTTATTAATAAACGTTACAAAATGGTGTTGAAAAATACTTTTTTTTTAAATGTGCATCGTTCTTGTGCGTTTTTTTCTATTCCTTTCTTCTTTTATGTTTGTATGTGTGTACGGTCAGCAAAAGAGATAAGTAACCAGGCTCGTCGGATATAGATGATTTAGTTCTTGTTAATATTCTAGGAAAATCGTATACTTACTCTTACAATGTTTGTAAATATGTGAGCACCATGTATCTATCATAGAATTAATTTATCTTTATTGCTTCAGTTGCATTTTGTTACCTTCTTAGTATAGTAATTTTATTCTGGGTGCATCGTTTTCACATATAATTATATAATGAATGTACTATGATGAATTGTATGTAAAACATTTTAAAAGAGTAACGGTGGAGTTTCTTGCCCGTTCTTCTCCATACGAAACTACATTTTGGAATGGGCGACTAGAATCAATTCCGTTTAAATGTACATGTTGACGTTCAAAAGTGCCTTTTAAGTGCCTAATTGAAATAAATGCTTTGACTTTGACTTTGATGAAGTTTAGAAAGAAACCGATGGATGTTTTGGAATAAAATTTGATTTCATTCATACAAATCAAACAGTTAGTAAATTCATCAAATTAAAAGAGATGGACAAAATGTACCCAACCGAGTACACACATAAATTTATTACAGTTAAATTGAATAAAAAAATAAAGAATTTTGAATAACTGTTTATGCCTTATACCAGAAGTGGAAAAATAATCATAATTAAAAGTATTTTGTATGATTTTGCTCTAAATCGTCTAAATCACCTTTTAATGTAGCCATATTATATTCACAAAGATCAGAACAGGGGAAAAATGATAATTTATCGCTTAAGAAAAACAAAACCATACGCATAGAAGGCCTAAAATATACTCGTAAACTATTCGTAACCTAAATGTATGAAACATTTTTTTGTGCGTTTTCTTATAATTATTTAAATCGAACCATCTGTTATTTAATTTATATTATGTTAGTGCAGTTACGAATAGGATAATTTCATGTTACTACTGGCAGCACCGCCGACAAATGTAAATTGTCACCATAATGACAATTTATTGTTAACCCTTAAATACCTACGAGGTGCATTCAATAAGTACCTAGCCTCATCGCCAGAGGGCGCTGTAGTTTCAAAAGAGTTTTACCACAGTGTAGCACATTCTTTTTTAATTCTTTTTTCAAATTTTCATTCCAATCCCTTTATTTGTTTTAATTTGACAACTTATGGAAGCGAACGTGTCGATCGGTTTTACAAAAATGGAAAAAGAGCAATATCGTTCAGTGATTCGATTCCTATTTTTGGAAGGGAAAACGCGCATCGAAATCAAAGAGCACTTGGATGCTGTGTACGGTGACTCTTCTCCATCGATGGCCACCGTCAAGAATTGGTTCAACGAGTTTGCACGTGGCCGTACGTCGGTTTTTGATGAACCACGACCAGGTGTACCGAAAACAGCTGCTACGGAGGAAAACAGATCGCCGATTGAAGGTTCGGGAGCTAGCTGAGACTGTAGGCATTTCAGAAGGAACAGTGCATCATATTCTTCACGAGGAACTCGGCATGAGAAAGCTGTCGGCGCGATGGGTGCCGCGTTTACTCACACCAGAAAACAAGCGCAACCGTGAGACCACATCGGAGACGTGTTTGGCGCTGTTTAAGCGGAATCCAGCGGAGTTTTTGCGTCGTTTTGTGACCGTCGATGAAACCTGGATCCACTGGTACACACCAGAGACCAAGGAGCAATCAAAACAATGGATCCAGACCGGGGAACGTGCTCCAAAGAAGGCGAAAACTGTAAAATCGGCCGGAAAAGTTATGGCCACCGTTTTCTGGGATTCACAAGGTGTGATCTACATCGATTACCTCGAGAAGGGTAAAACAATTACAGGGCTTTACTATGCCGATTTATTGGGCCGATTCGACGTCGAATTAAAGAAAAAACTACCCCATCTGGCGAAGAAAAAAGTGCTGTTTCTCCACGACAACGCACCGGTTCACACGTCTGCCGTTGCCATGGCCAAATTGTTGTTGGCGAAGAACAGTCGGCTTTCCGACTGTTCTTCGTCAACAATTTCAGAATCCAATCCTCGAACTTCCTCCAACACAAAATCATCTCCCATATCAACCTCCCCATCAATACAGTATCTATTTGGTTATCCTCTTCATCGAATGGTTTTACCAGCAGACAACACGCAATAATTATATTATTAGACGCCATTTTTCACTAAAGCAATAAAACACATTCAATATTAAAAGTTACGTAACTACCTATCATCGCGCGGTCTCTCAGACTGACCAAAAAAGTTACTCTCTGTAGTCAGTCCCTCATATCTGAGGATCATGGTCAGCTTCGGAGTTGCATCTGGAGCGGATGATCCGCCTTCACCGGTTTCTGTCCAGCGAAAAAGTTACATACACACTAAAAGCCATTATACCATTTTCTACGTTTGCGCCGGTTTGCTTTCGGTAATTCGGTATTCATTCATATTGTGTTTATGTTTTAGTTTATACGTTTATATTTTATGGTGTCGCAGCCCCATGCGAGTGCTCCACTTATCTGTGTAATACGAAATCGTTCACTATATGTTTATATTTTATATTACCTATCGTAGCCCCATGCGATACTTTTTGCTATATAAAATAGTTGCAATCTATACATTTTCTCAGATTATAAAATAAAAACTGCTGTCCTAGTTTTTTTGAACTAAAATACTATTCATGTTAATTAAATGCCTGGCACAGATACATACACAATGATCTATATCAAATACCTTAGCCGTAGAGAAAAGTTCAACTTTTTTAAACCCTCATATTTTTTGTCCACTGCTGCTGAGCAACATGCGCCTTTATAATTTTGTTTATAGAAGATTAATAGTATTCAATGATTTAAATTTGATATCTGTACATTCTGGGGTATAAGCCCATACTATTTTTGGCCACCTTCTTTGATTCGAAAACATTTGTCGGTATCTTACTAAACTTCAACCATATCCGACGACCCTGGTTACTTATGTCTTTTGGTGTCTGTGCATGAACTGTCAAATATACAACTTTTTTAATACTTCTTTATACGTTATGAGTACACTCACTTGTCAAGTCTCTGCATATTGTTGGACGTCTGGCTGGGCGACGAGTTCCTGTCCATATTCATGTCGTACTCATCTGGAAGTAATAACCTAGTATGAGTGGATTATCACGAGGAAAACTAAATAAATACATTTACCAATTTTTTTCTGCCCTCTTCTTAGGGCAGATTGTAAAGGTGCCTAAATATTTGCTCAGTTTTTGACGATCGCAAAACTGAGCAAATCGCATAACGCATCAACCGCGTTCGACCCTCCGATTGGCCCTTCACCAATCCAGGGCCAATGGGAGCGTTGGACGCGGTCGATGCGTTAGATTGAGATGGTTAAAAGAAACTAACACTACGCACACGCTACTAGCTCTTTAGGCACCTTTGTTGGAGTTTATTCTAAAATTCTGTGTATTTCTCGCGAAAATACAAAGTCAGGGTTGCTAGGTGGTACACACCTGTTCGAGGCAGCATGATTCAAAGCAGCTGAGCGACAACATCAAATGTCAACCGCCGCAACCGCTCGGCTTAGCTCGAATTGTGCTTCGAACATGATTAGGCTAAGGTAGGGCAAGTAATTGCTTCGGGTCGGTTTTGTTGTTTCACAATTGCTGCCGAATGGAACAAGTATGTAGTAGATACCCCTTAAAACCCCACAAGATGGACCGACGACCTCGTGAAGGCCGCAGGAATCCGCTGGATGCGAGAAGCATAGAACTGGTCGAAGTAGCGGTGCTTGGGAGAGGCCTATGTCCAGCAGCGGACGTCTTTCGGCTCAAATAATGATGATGATGATGATGAGATACTCCTTACCGGCCAGCGTGGCGGTGTCCACAGGTCGCGAGGAGTGATGGTGTTGTGTCCTGCCGCGCGTTTCCTCCGCACTCTCCCACCACACGTCCTCCGCGCGCTCAGCTCTGACGACAACACATTTTATAAATAAAATAATCTATTATTTCTGACAACTGGGCACCTGGATCAGTCTATTTGAGCCAGCTTACGAAACTGAAGACCGATGATGGCAGGATAGTATCAGCCAAACCTGAGGTGTTGAGAGAGATCGAGAGGTTCTATAGACAGTTATACACGTCAACCCTATTCCGTTGCGAATATGGCAAACGACCCAAGTGCCAGATTGATTCGACACTATACTGAAGACATCCCGGATGTCAGATTAGGATGGCTCTGAAGCAGCTTAAAAAATCAAAATCAAACTAGGCTGAGAGTCAGCACTTTTCGAACGTCAAAATTACATAAGACAGTCCCCCAAAAACGCCCACCCTTCGACACTTCCTAGTGCTTTAGCTGGGAAGAAGAAGTGGTACAACAAACTCCCCAGCAGCCAGCCAACAACAACCAGCCACCGGGCTGATGACCAGAAATCGAATAGTTGGATACATATTCACCTAAAGTTGAACAGGTGGCTTATATGGAACGCGCTTTTGTATCGAAATCGTAATTCAATGTAAAAAATAAATGTTTTAACTATCACACACCACCCCTTCTCTTACAGACTTACACCCTATATAAATGTGTATGACATTTGCATCGGGGTTAATTTTTAATAGATATGCGTCTGAAAAGTTATGCAAGCCTAATAATTTAGAAGTCGCTTCTATACTATACACCTGACTAGTTATGCATTCCCGGTGCTCCTGGCATCCCGGGATTTTTTTACAAAATATATTTTAAGAAAGCGCCTTCCATACTTTCATAATAAAAAAATTACTTTAGGTAAATATGCATCCGAGAAAGTCTTTGACCAGTGTGTGTTGCCAGTGATGACCTATGGTACAGAGACGTGGTCGCTCACAATAGGCCTTATCAGAAGGCTTAAAGTCACCCAAAGGGCAATGGAGAGGGCTATGCTCGGAGTTTCCCTACGCGATCGAATCAGAAATGAAGAGATCCGCAGGAGAACCAACGCAACCGACATAGCCCGAAGAATTGCCAAACTAAGTGGCAGTGGGCAGGGCACATTGCTTGCAGAACAGATGGCCGATGGGGCCGAAAGGTTCTGGAGTGGCGACCGCGTACCGGAAGACGTAGAGTGGGAAGGGCTCCCACAAGGTGGACTGATGACCTTGTGAAGGCCGCGGGTATCCGCTGGATGTGGGAAGCACAAGACTGGTCGAAGTGGAGGAGCCTGGGGGAGGCCTATGTCTAGCAGTGGACGTATTTCAGCTAAAATGATGATGATGATGAAATATGCATCCGATTATCGGATCTCTTGTGATGACGGAATTACGGCACGAACATACATCCAAACAAACAGAACACATTCTTCGTTACTATGTATATTACATGTAAAGACTATTTTCGATTTGGTTAGTGTACCATAGTGAAGTGCCATCAAGTACGACGCCAGCCTGTCAAATGTTCCCAATTGAACATGAACCTTAATCTTTTGTAATAAAGTTGAAAAAATATCAAAGAAATTTGACGGATTGGGGTAGCTTGATGTGCTGGGGTCTGTACAAATGTGTTTTTTTCAATTCATTTGTAGGTATTTTCTGAATTTATCTTAAGACATCAGTGACATCGGTGAAAAAAAAAGTTATAAAGAATTATCGTAATAATATCATAAATGTTAATAATAAAAGGCTCTCGTTGGGCGGTTGGATCAAAGGCCTGATTCAGAAGGCAGTACTCCTCGATACGGCTCGCATCGTGAGGAGGTTCCGGTCTCTGGAGCCCTAACCACCGGTAGCTTGGACCCTGCTCCCGATACCAGCGGACCACTATTTTTATATTTTTAAATGTGACTTTTATAAAAAAAAATATTTGAAAATGTAATTAATAAGGATTGTAAATAAATAAAGGTCATAAATATGAAAGTTTGTATGTTTGGATGTTCGATACTCAATCACGTATTAATGGCAAAACGGATTTGGATGAAATTTGGAAAGCAGATAGCTTATAAGATACTTTTATCCCGTTAGTACATTCCCGTGGGCTAATTTTCGACCTCCACGAGGGCAAAGCCGCTGGCAAAAGCCAGTAGTTAGCCAACCAGTCTTGATACAGCGTTGGTGATGAATGATCGCGTCTTCTTATATGAGAAGAGGCTTTAGAAAAGAATAGACTGCTATTGTTATAGTCAAATGTACCTACCTGAGCTATTTCGGTCACATAATGCGTATAATAATAGCAGCCTTGAAAAGTTGGTCATTGTTGGCAATACCGAAGGAAAGAGAGCACGGGGCCGGGCGCCAACACGGTGGTCTGACCAAATAAAGGAAGCTACCTCATCCAGCAAATTTCAGCAGACGGTGAAATAACTTCAGACCGGAGTCGATGGAGGCAGATTGCTCGCTTAAAAGCGTTCAGTGACCACGATCCTCAGTAATGAGGGACCGATTAAAGAAGAAGTACCTACCTGGGACTGGTCTCGGCGCGTTGCTGCAACAGACAGCGTAACTTGGCGATGCTGGTGGACAGGTCGGCTGCCTCTTCGTATTCCGGTTCCGGGGAATCCGGTTCCGGGACCAATGGCAGGTCCGCTTTGGGGACTGGTCGAGGTTGAGATGGCTGGAGAGAAAATAGGACGACGGTTATGTATTATTATAAGGTCTTGAAATCAGTTCAATCAATCTTCATAGCCTTTTCGTAACTGAATTGGGGTCGGCTTCCAGTCTAACCAGACTCCGCTGAATACCAGTAGTTTACATGGAGCGACTGCGTATCTGACCTCCACAACCCAGTTACTGGACAATCCGATACCCCTTGGTAAGACTGATAGTCAGACTTTCAGGGCGTCTAACTATCCGTAACGACTGTCAAAAATTCACAGTCGGGTCCAACGGCTTAACGTGCTTACCGAAGCATGGAGAGGTCTCGGTATGTACTCGGTGGACACCTATCCGCGGACCAACTTCGGCGAGTGTTGCTTAACCTTGAAGGGAGACCCGTCCAGCTGTTATTGTTTAGCCACGAGTTGCTGACTAAAGTAATAAGAACCATCAAATAAGTTTTTTTTTATTTCATTTATAACCTCACACCTGTGAACAGTCAAGAAGTCTGTCACCGTACTGACCATGCTATCCTGTGAGGTGACTCTGTGCTGCTTCACTAATTGGTGCACATTGTTCTCATCTGAAACAAGAAATGGTACATTTTATTTTACGATCATCTTTGTAGCAGTGGGTTGCATCATAACAAAGTGATTTAATTTTTCGGGTTTCGTCCCAAACAATGCTAACGGGACCTTATTACTAGGGCCTTACTGTCAGTCTGTACCTTATTACAAAGCCTCCGCTGTCGTTCCGTCCATGTCTGTCAGCGGGCTGTATCAAGATCCGCAATAGGTAGACAGTTGGAATTATCACAGAATGTGTATTTCTGTTGTCGCTTTAACAACAAATAATAAAAAATAAATAAAGGGTCTTCATACAAGAAACGTGTTTTTCTGCGATTCTTGCCTTGTGGTATGGAATCTTTCGTGTGCGAGTACGACTCGCACTTGGGTTTTATTTTTAAGCGTAATAAGTAGACACAAACACATGAAACACTAACTCACAGAGTGATTACTATAGCCGCTATAACCAATAATAAAAATAAAACAAAGTATAAAGGAGGGAGGGGGTATACAAGAAACGTGCGTTACACCGCGTTTTTTATGAACAAATATGTACGGTGGTAAGGAACACTTCGCGTGCGAGTCCGACTCGTAATTTTTAAGACGTAGAAGTCTAGAAGTGAAGTCTCACGTCTATAATAGACTTCTATCTTAAAAATTGCTACTAAGATATTTTACCGCTGACAAAAGGGATTAGAACCTGTGTGATGTAAAAACGGCGAAGGGTGGCTAGGCCAGCGACCACAGAAAAAAAACCAAACCTCTTTACCATTTCCTACAAAAATATTATGAAAAGTAAGCATATTGTAAAATTACCGAAAAGGTTTTTAAAGTTGATGTAACCCTACCCCAAGGGTTACATCGACACATATATACAGTGCGACATGAATCTTTTAACGCTTAAATGACATTGACAGGAGGAGGAGGTTCTAGTATATACGCCAGCACATCAAGCTACCCCAATCTGTCAAATTTCTTTGATTGATTTTCATCGTTATTATATATGCATAAGGTTCATGTTCAATTGGGAAAATTTTACAGTTTGGAGTAGCTTGATGTGCTGGCGTCTGTACAAAATTATGAACTAATATGGAAAAAACATGATGGCGGCGCTAATTCAAATATTTGCCACGCGTCAGAAGATCCTTGTACGTGCTAATAATTATACCATAAAGCAACCCTATGCTAGCTGAAATTAAAACTACGCATTTCATACCTGTCCTCTGTCCGTTGCTGGTGTGTACATGTGCATCCTTGTGTTCAGGAATTGGTTTCCCGCGCGGATGCTCGGACGGGGACGCCTTGTCGCCGCCGCGCTCCCGATGGTGGGACGACTTGTCCTACACACGCAACAGGTTATTGATAACTTTTTTACCAACATTGTCTACTCGGCCTTCCCAAATAATAATAATCACACTATGATCCACACTAATCCTTATACAGGAAAAGTTTTTATCCAGTGCGAAAATTGTAACCATGAATTCAGCATATCATTCTAGACCCCCTACCGCAGGAATTGTTCGCCGGTTATACAAAAAAAATCAGCTGTTCCATACATTTTGACCGCGTAGGTATTGCACTTTTCTATGAAACAGCTGTTTTTTATTTTTATAACCGGCGAAAAATTTCTGCGGTAGGGGTTCTAGAATGGTATGCTAAATTCATGGTTACAGTTTGCGCACTGGATAAAAACTTGCCCTGTATAGTACATAGTATGTAGTTACAAAATCGGAAGTAACTCTGTCTATATTTTAACGTTTGACGCCTACGCCACTGAACGGAATTCGATAAAATTTCGCAAGGATATAGATGGCATCCCGGGAAGTACAAAGGCTTTATTTTTGTCCCGGTAGCACTTTCCCGTGGGATAATTTCCGACATCCATGTGGGCGAAGCCGCGGGAAGAAACTACTATATATTGTAAATGCGAAATTAACAGACAGACATAGTTACTTTAAATTAGATGCAAACCCGAATAGCCGTGAAAAGTAACGGCTACACGGATTTGCATGCAATTTGACGGACGGATAGATCTTGATCTGGGTTATAAGTTATAACATATAGGGTGTCCAGCGGGAATTTTTCAACTTTAAATTATCGTTATTCATTTATTAGAGGGGCTAGAGGCGCGGGAGGGGTAGCGTTTGTCGTGTAATCTTTGCGGATTTGTTAGTTACCATGAGTCATTGGTCGGGAGCGCACCGCGCGTTTGCGGTTGAGCAATATTTAAAGTGTGGTGAATCGTTGGTTCGAGCGCGTCGTGCTTTCTGTTCCCACTTCGATATTCGGCGCTTAAACGATGGTCCGAGCACGCAGCTTATATGGTCGTGGGTACAAAGATTCCGACAAGAAGGGACAGTGGTTAATAGGCCACCAACAGGGCCGTCTACGTCAGCAGCAACGCCAGAACGTGTGTCACAGGTGCGACAAGAAATCATCCGAAATCCAAGAAAATCGGTGAGAAAGATTGCGGCCTCTACAGGCATTAAGAAGTCAACTGTGCATGTGATCTTGAAAAAAAAATTAAAACTTCATCCCTATAAAATGCAAATCGTCCAAAAACTAAATGACAGCGATTATGTTTTAAGGCGCAGACAGCCGACTTTTAAGGACTTTTTATTGAAGATCACGTCTAAACGGCTTGTCTTATGTTTTTGAAAAAAATAAATGTGAAACTAGACAATTTTCTTCGTCATTTGATGTGTGAATATTTTAAATAATATTTTTATAACATAATTTAATTAATTGGTAAAGTAATGTCTATCGCGGACATAAAAACGATAATCACGCAAAAACTATCGGGTGTATTTCCATGAAACTTTCACCATCTAAAAGACAATTTAATCACCCAAAATTTAGTATACGGTTTTCTTCGGAATTGTGTTTGATTAATCAACATGGGTTGTTTTTCGAAAAACTTTTATGCGCGTTGAGGCGGGGTCTCTTGCGCGCGACGTGCGGCAGTGCATCGCTGTAGGTAGCTGTCATCTATCGTCGCTTTAAGAGAAACGCATGCCCGAACGATGTTGGAACGTTTTCGGACCCCCCGAACACTTGGAAACATATTGTTTAGCGATGAAGCTCATTTCCACATCGGGGGCTATGTAAATAAACAAAATATGCGTTACTGGAACCCCAACAATGCAAGAGAACGGCATCAAAATAGTTTACACTGCCCTAAAACGACAGTATGGTGCGCGATTTCTGCTCATGGAATAATCGGTCCATATTTTTTTAATGAGAGAGAAACTGTCACTTCTTCGGTATACTGCCGTATGATTAATGAGTTTTTGCTACCGCAATTGCAAGTGTTTCACGGACGCAACAATAGAACTCATTTTCAACAAGATGGGGCAACTCCACACACTGCCAGGGTCTCAATGTTGAGGTTAAGGAAAATTTTCCCTGGAAAATTAATAAGCAAATACGGAGACATACCCTGGCCACCTCGATCGCCGGATTTGACGCCGTGTGATTATTTCTTGTGGGGTTACCTTAAATCTAAAGTGTACTGCAATAATCCCCGTACCATAACTGCCCTACAAGAAAATATTCGGCGTGAAATCGCTGCCATCCCCCCCCGAGCTTTGTTCCCGCGTACTTGCCAATGTGAGGGTTCGCTTACAAGAGTGTATTGCAAGAAATGGACGTCACTTGGAAGACATTATTTTTAAGAAGTGAAATCCGCAGACCCTTGTTACATTTTAAAAATAAAATAATAATTCTAAACTTATTCGTTTGTTTGTTATTTAATTTTGAAAAAGTAAAATTCCCGCTGGACACCCTTTATAATATGATATTTCTATCACACTAGTACGTGCCCGTGAGATAATTTCCGACCATAGTGAGGAGGGACAGGTTATTTTATAACCATTAACGAAATGCTATAGTATTTTGTATACGGGCTCGCGATTTGGACTAGCATTGAATTAAAGTTGTTTGTTCACAAATCGGATTTGGCTATCAATGGGAAAGTGGTTCAGTAAGATGAGTAGAATCACCCACTCGACAGTGCTGACTGAAGTCACATAAATTTTCTTTAAGTGTGTGATTGCGTAAGAATCAGGTTTTTTTTACACTTTAATAAGATACACTTAGCACAGACCGTCCGTGCCTAGAGTTAGACAACAGTGATTAAAGACTGACCTGATCGCTAAGCCCAGTAAAACGGAGACCCTTCTTCAGTCCAGCGATGCCGAAATCCAGCAGACCTTCCATCATGCCGGCTGCTTCGTCCTACACAAGGAAACATTACACAACCAGTTAGAAATATGACGCAACACATGATGCACGGCAAACAATCTTGGATGAAATGGATAGTAAACAGTATAGGGGTACAATACGAAGAAGAAATTGTTGTTGTCAGAAAATTCTCAATAATTACGTATTAGGTAAGTTCAAGAATGTAAATAAAGGATAGCAGAAGAACGTAGATATCAAAACTTGGCTAGCTCTTTGTTTATTTATTTATTTAACCATTTATACACACACATATGTCTAGACAGACAAGAACAAAGGAACAGGAAAATACGCAGAGGTAATGCTCTTTGAATAGGTTTTCATAATAAAACAAGATTTGTAAAAGGAATTAGTGGTGGCTGGTAGCAGCTGGATGAGAGTTGCCGAGAATCAAGTTGAATGGCGTGCAATTGGAGAGGCCTATGTCCAGCAGTGGACTGCTGTATGCTGATGATGATGATGTCATTGCAGTGCTAACGGACATCAAGTTAGATGAGGATACATTCACACTCATCCAAATACTCGTAATCAAAAGTAAACCAATTATTACGTAAAGAGGGTAAATTTTCAAGCCCAACAACTTATATGCTCAAGTAAATGGGAATATTTTCAAGTAAAGGAGGTTTAAATTATACAGTGTCAAGTAAAATGGCCATTCTCAAGTTAACACTCACACAACATTTGAGGATGAAACAGTAACACAAATGGTCTAGATATCCGTGCATAGTGACAGACATGCTCGTCACTTGTTTCATGCAGATTTAAACAAACTGCCTTATTTGAATATATATAGATAGATTGGATATTGGATTTTGAACTGTAACTTTTGTGGCTTACAGTCTACAATACACGGCATAGAACATTGTTCAATTTTTTTAAATAAACATTTAATACCAGAGGCACTACATACCACCAGATTATTGCCTAAAAAGTCATAATAAAAAAAATGTAAAAGTAGTAACGTACCTATAAAGATAACAGAGCATGACAAGAATGTCTGTAAAATTATAAGAATACTGGAGACATTAAAAACATATTGTAAAAATGCCAAGTATTGTTTAACTGAATCTTAAAATACGTACTTATTTATTGAATTTCGGAAAAGAAGTCATGGTAATATACCCAAAAATCTCGAAAAATATACTGGAAAGTATTTTTTACAGTAAACATTCTCTATTTACGATTCTGTGAAGTTCCAGGAGGGGTTAATATTAATTATGAAGAAATGACTATTATTATTGTCAAAAACCAACACACAATCTACAAGTTTGTATCAAATAAGGCCCAAGGTAAAACCAAGTATGATATAACTCCAGTTTGAGGACAGTACAGTAGGACAGTGACATTCAAAGCAATCGTAACCTGAGCCAGTGCCGGTGCTTGCTCCTTATTTGTGGTACCTGTCTACAAAATTGGTACAAAATATTTAAATATACATGATGCAGTTGTCAAAGGACTTAAAGACCTAAGACCGTTCCTGTATTAAAGACATTAAGGACGATTTTGCTGTGCACTATTGGTGATAATGTTGCTATTTTTTTGTTGGAGATATAACCTCAAGTTTGAAAAACTACAACTTCGGAGTCAATTCCAATCCTTTTCTTTTGTTTGCATGCTAAAAATGCCAGCGCCCTTTAAAGTCATCTCCATTATTATCTAAATTGCAAGCTTCAAATCAAACCATTCTTCTTTGTTTTTTTTCTTCCTTCAAATCAAAGCATGGCATGTGCCTGGCCATCTGACCATCATGCCCACCGTTTCGAACTTAGCCAATTGATCTGCTGTCAAACCTCAAACTAAGGGATTTATTTCAATTACAAATTTACAGGCAGTTTTAAATTGTCAAGGAGTTGGGCGGCCAATCAGATGAAGCTAGTTGCCCGTTCCAAAGTGTACTAGGTTCCCAAGGAAAAGAACGGACTACAAACTCCATATACACTCTTTTAAATCAGTATGTTCTCAGTAGGTACCGTCAGCGGCCATTTTGGTCGTCAGGTGTCGTGACGGTCGAGGGGATATCTGGTTCTAGCTGCGCCCCGCGGTGTCACCCGCATAAGTATCGATCCCGTGGATATAACGCACAACGGACCGAATGGGAGTCTACGTGCGGAAAAGGGAGTCCCATTATCATCCCGTGGATATATCGAGATAGAATATGAAAGAATGGATTAGCAATCATCTTCAAAATGATTCAGATACTGATTAACAGTGTGTCACACAATTAGGGTGCGGGTCATGGTCTACCAAAGGTCATTAACAGTGTGTCACACAATTAGGGTGCGGGTCATGGTCTACCAAGGGTCATTAACAGTATGTCACACAATTAGGGTGCGGGTCATGGTCTACCAATGGTAATTTGCCAAATTTCATTCAAATCTTTTCAGCTGTCTTAGCATGAATGCGTAACAAACCAAAATACTTTTCTCAGAGACAAAGAAACTTAAAATGAGGTTTGACAACAGTTCAATCACATTCTATCTGAAACTCTGTGTGAGTGCATAATAAAACTATCTGTGTTATAATTCCCCATCCATGGTAAATGCCCAGCACCTATGTACAAAAGCATAAGCAGAAAGATCGTGCAAACAACATACACTGGAGTTTTGCTTGCGGGGCACATCTAAGGCAAGTTTGGAGTCCACCTGTAGGTCCCCTATTTTCGTCTTGGCCTCTCTGACAGTGGACTGCAAGTCCTTCAGCAGGGCATCTGCTGGTTTCGGGCTCTGTTCCTTCTTCGTCTCTTTGTACAGACTCGGGTCTAAGGGGTCTACTTCTATTGTTTCTTCTTCACCTGGAATTAGGAATTTTGAAAAGAAGAAATGTTGCATTATGAGTTCAAAATCAAAAGTCATTTATTCAAACTAGGCTGAGAGTCAGCTCTTTGTGGACGTCAAAATTACATAAGACAGTCCCCAAAACGCCCGCCCTTCAGCACTTCCTAGTGCTTTAGCTGGGAAGAAGTGGCGTAACAAACTCCCAGCAGCACAGCTGTCTGTTAAGTTAGAAAAACTTGATCCTATACAATAGAAATGAGCATGTCCATGATTTAAAAAAAACATGGACAAAGCCTTTATGTCGTAGCAGTGAAGGCGGTTTTACTTGTTTAATCGGTTGACATCAGCGCGGAGTCTTGGGGCTCCATTACAATAGAAAATCAATTGTGTCTCATTAGCCGATCTTGAGCGATTGTTAGTTACTTTGTAACCACTGACGTGCGGATGAATGTACTACAGAAATGTGTGGTCCCTGACTAAGGCATGATATGCCAAAGATGACGTTTATTTTTCGTCGGGAGCCTTGGAAATCTAAAGCTTGCATGTGATACAGACGTGTATGAATTCTAAGCTTAATTAGAGAAGTTTTTATATTAGGATAATTGGATGTTAGGATAGATGTCGTTATATAAGATGTTAGGTAGGACAATTGTTTCTAATATTGAAAATGTTATAATTATTATGAAAAGAGAGTATGTAAGATTCGCAGAAGGTAGCGTTATGTAGTTTCTGCCTACCATGGGAGGACGGCGTGAGTTCATGTATGAAAGAAAGAAAAAAAGAAAAAAGTATTTGTTGTGACTCGCACAGGAAGATCACATCGTAAAATAAACACACCATAGTACAAAAAATATAAAAAAAAAAACAAATTTCTTAAAAGTAAAAAATAATTACACACAGCAAACACAGAAAACTCATCCCCTACAAAGGCATGTCGCCTCTATAGGGGATGAGTTTTCTGTGGAGCTGTGTGTACAATTATGACAATGCACCAATACAATCTTACCGAACCACAGCGGTTGCGGCGACTTGCTGCGCGGCGGGTTGGGACTGCCGTCAGTGTCCGCGTCCTGCCCCCACAGGCGACTCAGCGTGATCTCTCCGTCCAGGCTCGCCAGCAGGTCCTGACCCATGCTGATGCACTGTAGGTCTATGTCTGTATCCCAGGTTTTCACACTGCCTAAAAATAATAAATTAATACATAGCATCTTCTTTCAAATTGTATGGTGCTGTGTAGAAATTGCAATCTCAAATCTCGCAAACACTCAATATTTGCGAGATTCTATCTCGTGGAAAGTTAATAAAATCAAGCAAAAGGACATGAGGATATTTTGTAAGCATATAGAAGGCACGCCACTTTGTACCGGCTGTGCCCGCGGCTTCGGCCGCGTGCTTATCGGAACATGCTACCAGGAGAATAAGGTATGTTACTCCATTTAATGTCCGGTATCTGCCAGTGAAAGACCTGTCAAAATCGGTCCAGTTGTTTTAGAGATCAGGCGGAACAAACACACAGAGAGACAAAAAATATAAAAATAAAATACTCTAAAACACTGTTGTACTTTCATATGCGTTTAGTCAAAACGCTGTTATTTTGACATTACAAACAGCACATTAAAAACAAACATTTATTTATTTGTATAGATATATTATGTAGATGTATGGAAGATCAAAAAAATCTTGAAATCGAGGTATATCCCTGACTTATGCGCGATCTCGAGCCTACGATATCTTCCTTCCGCCTGATTTAGCAAGGTTTGCCATGTCAGACTGGACAACTTGAATCTGTTAAACTTGATGAATTAATAAGTGCTACTCAATCATTGTAATTTTCACCTTTTGCCAATGATTATAAAAGGCATATTACAATCAATCAGTCAAGCCTTTTTCCAACTGTGTCGGGGTTGGCTTCCAGTCTAACCAAAACATATTATGTAACCTAGCTTTGGGTGAAGTTGGGCTGTGGGTGATGAAGATGATGACTAGCTTTTGATTTTGAAACATGAACCTAAAATTTATAGTTGTTGTAGTAGTCAGAACCCATTTTTTTTTTTTTTACCTATTTAAATCACATTATTCTTTTATTTGAAGCATAAAATTTCACACACAAAAACTCATCTTACATACCTTCAATAATCCTATCATAGATCTTCACTTCATTCCGTCCCTGTCTGCCTCTCCTCTGCCTCAAAATAGGTGAAGTCTTTATATCAACTGGTTCAGTACTTGTGACCGGTACTTCTTCAACTATATTTTCTATCTTCTCCACTTCAGACTGCTCCTTTGACCCTTCTGTAACTGACTGAGGTGTCACTCCCATTGGTAATTCTGACTCTGTAATTATTGGTTCTGTTTTTTTTTCTGCTACCATTTCTTTTTCAGGTATCTGTGTTTCTTTCTGTTCTTCCACAACCACCAGTTCCTGTTTCCCCTTCAATACTGTTAGCAACTTGTCATTTAACCACGCAGGGTCAGCCAAAGTACTGTTGATGAAGGTGTCAAGTTTCTTTGATAGTATGCGGACTAACAATTCGGAATGTGGTGTGTCCCATAGTTCCCAGGGTATGAGTTCCTTGAAGATAATGCGAAGGATATTGGTACAGTGGTCTGCTGACTGGATGGTTTTGTTGGTAACGTCAAATACTTGATGAGATTTCTTGTACAATGACTCTATTGTGCTGTTTGGCATTTTTTCATGGCGTTTTTGAGCCTTCTGGTACTCTTTCAAATGACTAGTTAGTACAGTAGTTATGTCTACATAAACATCTTTGGTTTCTATCTTGTTGCAGATCTGTGGGTAAAATATTTATTTTATTGCTGTTTTGTTGTTTTTTTTTTTTTCTTTTTAAATAGAATGTATAAACATACCTGAAAACTCTTGCCAATCATTTGATCCAACATTTGCTTACAGGCGAACGGGAAGCCAATCTCCTGCGATATATAAGGCACGTACCACGACGACACCAGCTTCCTTTCCAGCACTGTCGATATCACACTCAGCTCATTGGTATCATACTCCCGGCACTCCGCTTTCGACGTCTTCCGCGGCTGAGGCAGCACCCGCGACAACGGCGATAAATACGGGTAATCCGCCACGATACCATCCAGATCATACTTTATAGGCTTGTTCAAACGCAACAACCACTGAATAAACTTAAAACTAACACATAGTGACACTATAAATAACGTTAAAACGTAAAGAGGAAACCATATTCCGGTTATGGGTGAAATGTTCGTAATGTAGTTTAGTAGGACGCAGATAAATGTTCCCGCGCATGATAAAATTGTTGTGCACTGTAATAGATTTCTTTTGAGTAGCATTGTGCTTTTCCTTTCCCTATGTAGAATGGTTAATTAAATTTAAACATTTTCGATATCCATCGATCCAATGTTTTGCAACTTTGTTGCACAGAACACTATTACTTGTAGTGCTGTGACAATCATACAGTGTTGCCAACTCCTAAAAATTCGAGTCGCTAGACTCAATGTCAAAAGTCGCCAGAAAGTCGCTAAAACAGATTCTATCAGGAACAGACTCAGGATTTTGTTCTGGGAGGGGTATAAAAGGCTAGTGGCGGTAATTTAATTATAATAAAAATACTAATGTTTATTTTAAAATAATACCATCATTGTAACAATCACATAAATTGTTGTTTCAATGACAATTTGCCAGAAATACTAGAAACATGCAATTGCATTTATAAAAAAAAGAATTCTAATTAGATTAAGAAATCTATGTTTTGAGAAATTAAATTAAACTTTATTTCAGACTAAGGTCCATATTTTTGTTAGTATTTTGGTGCTAGTAACAATAGTGCTTAGAAATATAGGTTAGTATTATTAGTTTTCACAAAATTTATTAATTATTTAAACCTTAGACTGTCGCCACCCAGTGACCCTGAAAGGGACAGCCTGCTCTAGCAGCGATCATTTTTAGAATGCTGTTGTCACTACCATGCAAACGCTGTAGCATGAAGCCCGCTTTCTTTCTCATGATGGCATGGAAACCATCTGTGCGGGTCTCCGCGAACTAAGCAAGCGCGTTTGCGTTTTGCTTATACTATACAATATCTCTTGGCACTATATCGAGTTAACAAAAAATGTATTTATTACAAGCTCTAAAATTGTTTTGATTTGTACTCCAAAAGTCGTCAGATAAGTCACTAAAACATTTTTATCGTCAAATCTTATTTTTTGTCGCTAAGACTTAAACGAAAGTCGTCACTTCTAGCGACAAAGTCGCTAAATTGGCAACACTGCAATTACAGAACATTTGGGCGCATTCCGTATTAGAAAAATAGCGCTGTGACCGCTCACATCGATATTTTGCGTCACGTTTCTGACAGCTAATAAACCTAATTTTTGTCATCAATACGGAACGCTCGTGATCGCGATAAAAGTGTTCTCTCAACGTTAAAACATATATTCACCATATTAAACTTGTATACACCACACATTTCTTCTTCTTAGATAGAAGCACTATTTCAATTAAATCTAAGTTAGCTAAATATAAGATGCGAATCAAAACAAAACAGCACAACTTCATTTTTGACAGCGCTCACGGTGATATTAGAATAACGCATGATCGGCGTTATCGCAAGATGGCGCATGACGTCATTTATGACGTTTCGCGGGACATCGTTTTCGCGCTCACGCCAATTCGGAACGGGTGTGAGCGCGCTCAAATCGATATTATCGTATCTCGGAACGTGGCCTCTAATATATGACAGCCTGTGTCCGTCCGGATGACATATTTGATTTGACATCATTTTTGAAACAAGTCATGAAGTCAGACACCTGAAGGCCAATTCTCGTAATTAAAAACGTTCGCAGTGTCATCTCGGCGACAATCGAATTTCAAAAATTTGACAAAAATGTACAAGAAATTTTGACAGATTGACACTGAGATCAGACTGTGAACGTTCTTAAAATTAGCAGAATTGCTCCTCAGATGAAACTAAACGACCTAGTCCTCGTGTGAATAAATAATTCGAAAAAAAAAAAAACAGTTTTCTTAGATTACGTAGTTCAAAACTGTAGTTATGTACAGACGCCAGCAGGTCAACCTATCCTAAACTGTCAAATTTTCCCAATTGAACATGAACATCATTCCTTTGTTATAAAGTTGAAAAACTTTCAAAGAAATTTGACAGATTGGGGTAGTTTGATGCGCTGGCCTCTGTACCCGTAATGGTTACAGGGGGCCTACCACAGAACACATATACTCCTAACGGAGAAGAATGCCAACTCCATACAATATTTAGTAGACCTAGGTTTTGAGCGCCATCTATATTCGCCCCAAGGAAAAAGAACTCGTATGGCGGTAAATTTAAACGATTGCTTAGCATCCCCAGGCTATTGAACTGAACATGGTTTTTGGTAGGTCCATTCCCTTGTAAGAAAACTCATATTTGAGTTTCTTACAAGAGAATGTACCTACCAAAAACCTACAGAGTGAATTTTACAAAATAAAACTATAGTGTGTAATTATGTAGTTTGGTTCTTATTTATTTCAACAGTTTCATTACAATTTGTTATTACCGTGTTCATATTATTGCATTCAAATACTTTAATTACAATCTGTTTGCAGTAGCCTCAGACTAAACCAGATGTTTGTTTTAACTACGTTTCTTGTATCAAACAATAAGGTTAGACAAAAACCAATTTTCAAAATGTACTCAAACATAAAATTAACTGTAGGTTTTGATTATTTACATAAATACAAGGTACACTAACGACTTATTCACTAGAAACATTAAAATAATAAAATTACATTTGCATTGAGTACGTAATGGTGAATTCGTCACAGGTGTACACAGCACTTCACAATACACAGATCATTGGAAATAGTCACAAAGTTATTTAGTTATTTACGATGCGTACAGTAATAAAGTGGGTTTATTATACATATAACGAGTCCTGAAGATACATGGTAGATTAGATTTTACTTTACTAAGAATGTATTACTTAAAACCATAACAAAAACAGTTTCAAAGACATCTCATGACATTGAGTTGCCACTGTGAATGATCAAAAAAACTACTAAGTATATTTTCGGTTTTTATATATTTAGGATAATATTACTATGAAATTACCTAATTTAGACTAACAAAAAATTTGCATTACTTCAAACAGTCATTCGCTTTTTTACTATCTAATTAATATTAATATTTCACTGGGAAATTTGCAGTCTAAAAACTACTATTTAGAAAGAAAAAAAAACGAGACAAACACAATGCACCTGTGTTACAACTTAAAAATAAAGTATTATGAAAGACCAAATTTTTTGGGTCTTTCACAATATTTTTAATGTTGGCAATGTCATATTTCTGCCCCGGGTACCTTGTCTACATTGGCCAATAGAGAGTTGATACCCCCTGGGGCCTACTCCATACGCACGTAGTCCGTCGTTTCGGTTGAGTTACGGACGTTTGCATCTCCGTATCACTTACGGACAGATGATTAGTTTAGAGCCCGAACTAAGAATTAATGATAACACGACTTGATAGGTGTATACTCCCGGTTTGTTTTTGTCCGTCCAAAAAAGTTAGTTAATCGGCTGTAGGATTCACAAAGAAGTTTAGAACTACTTTCGGACGGTCCCGTATTTTACGAGCCGAATAATTACAGAGTAGGTTTTGAGAATGTATCCGAAAGGATTATGTAAATGTTGACACTTGACATTGACGTTTAAAAACGTGTTTACGTCAAATGAAAACGTCACTTTCATTTCGCAGATTGGGCGAGTGGAGAAAATATTATATTTTCATATTTTCAATACTTCTATTGGTGATCTTAAAAAATGTAAGTGGAAAATACATGAAATGTCCGTTGTTCATTGTGGTATAATAAAGGAGTTTTTACTAATTTTTCTTTAATTTCTTCAGGTCGAAAGTAACTTTCAAGATAACTCTAACTTCTGACCCTAAACTGCCGTTCAAAGTGTAAGTTCTAGCTTTAACAACACCTCTACATACCCCTGTAACTTCAACGTGGCGCATACCTTTGAATAACTTACTTCATAAATAATTTTCATAGTCAATGTTAGTTTGTTCATTTCAACAGATGCTGAATGGCCCAGGGCTCTGCGTTGAAGTTACAAGGTTTAAAAATGGATACAGCTGTAGTACAACAATTCCTCAACTTCTTCCAAGACTATATTAACCTTTGTCAGTTAGAAAACTGGCCTGACAATGATACAACTGAGGCTGAACTGAGAAATGCTTTGCTTATTTCTCAACATGTTGAGAAAAGTCTTGATAGACTACAAAAGAGAAACGTCATCAGTGAATTCTTATCCATATTGAACAGTAACAATGAGACATCACACAGTCTTATTAAAAACTGCCTTACTGATCCTCCGAAATATGTTCTTAAAAAAATAATTCACTCAAATACTAAAATAAATCAAATGGATGTGGGTTTTAGACTGTTTCTGGAGTTATTTTCTGAGAATAAGTTAGAAAACTGTCTAACAGAGTTGATGCTTGAGGCAGCCTCAAAAGAAACCTTACTAAGAAATGTTTCCAATGAAATACCAAAAAATAAAATACTAGAATTTAAAAGTACAGTTCTCTTACTAGAGCTCAATTCTTGCAATTCAGACATTCTGAAGTTATTAAACAACTGTAATCAGGATATTGTAGAGTTACTAGTTGTTAGTTTATTAAACAATGACCAAAAATGTGCTCCGGCTGTCAAGTTAATTGCAGATGGGATCTTAAACATTGTACTAAGTAAAGACAGTACTTATAAAAACTTTTGGCGGCTACTTTTTCAAGTTGACAGCAAATATTTTACTGAAATGTGTGTTGAGTATTCTGATATCTTCACATACATAGTTGAAGCTTTGGCTGACTATGGCAAACTGCTGAGAGCAGGAATGTCTGCAGAATCTTTTTATATAGAATTAAATTATTCAGAGTTAGTAGGTGTGGTTCAACGGATTTGCAGTAATGACTGCTTGAAGGCTCAGTTTTTCGATATTGTTAAGGATTATGATTCTGATTTAGATTATTGGCAAAATATTTTGTGAATGTGAATATATTTTTGTTTGTTTTCAAGCATTTTTTTTTTTTTCGTTTTGTTTCATAGAACCTATTTTAACCCATAAATATTCAGAGCTGTTAACACAAAAAATTGTAATCTATAGATTATTGCTTGTGTTAAGGGTTATGAACCTGATGGCCAGATTCAGAGTGGCCCACTGTCAAAATATGATTAAATGTCTAATAAGAAAACTGTTCCAGCTATAGTTCTCCATAATTCGTCTATTCTGGTGAATTGCCCACAGGCTGAGCGTGCCAGAAGCGACACCATTCACTGCAGTGCTCAAGTTTGCAGCTGAGGAGTTCCGAGTGGAGCCGGCCACCAGCGCCATCATCACCGATGACGGTATCGGCATCAACCCTCAACAGACAGCTGGTGAGATACCAATCTTTACTAGGACCTCAGTATAGCTATTCACAACCATTTGACAGGCTGTCGTGTCATAAATGACATTTTACCTAATTTGTCTCACCCCTGAGACGCGTGTTAGATTTGTGAAAAGTACATGCGTGCGTTTGGATAACTCCTTCAATAACATTGATTTATCCTCTAGGCCAGAAAACCATGACTCAAAAGGGACAGGCCTACACTCAACAGTGGGTGGAACAAGGCTGTCAATGAGAACAAATGGAAGGGTACTGTTTGTCAACCATGCAGGTGCCGAATTCGTGTGTACATTTCAATAAAAAAAACTAAAAATATAGAAAAAAATCCTAGGTTTATTTTTAGGAGCTGTAAGAGTATAACCTCATGGCTGCGCCCATTGAAACGGTGAAAAAAAACGTTATCGCCGATATCTCACTGAAAAAGCATCGCAGACGTCTGAAGTTTTTTGTAAAACCCAGATTTGAATTTGTCAAAATTAGTAAAAATACAACAAAACATCTTAGGTTTATGTTTCAGAAGCTTTAAGACTAAAACCACATGGTTGCGCCATTGAAACGGTGGAAAACACGTTATCGCCGATATCTCGCTGAAAAAGACGTCTGAAGTTTTTTGTAAAAAAAATTGTCAAAATTAGTAAAAATACAACAAAAAAATCCTAGTATGTACCTAAGGTATTGCGTTGAAATAAGTCGTGATTATCTATCGAAGAAAGTAAGTATAAGCGAGATTTTTTTTGTAAACAAATATTAATATGTAGAACTACCGATAGCAAGTTTAAAAAAAAAAGTTATAACAAACCTTAAAATACGTAAACTTAGTACTTAAAATATAATTTCTAACACAAATTGGTGGAAATTTTTTGAAACTTTCCACCTATTTGTGTTAGAAATTATATTTTAAAGATTCTAAATTAAATTAAAATGAAACGATAAGAATAAAAACATAAGTAATACAATACAATTCACAAAGATACAATTCCTAATACAATAGGTGGTAAGTTTTCTGTAAACAATAAGCCATGGTCACCCGATCGAAACATTTAAAATTATTGCGATACCATACTACAGTCTTAAAGCTCCTGAAATATAAACCTAAGATTTTTGTTGTATTTTTACTAATTTTGACAAATTCAAATCTGGGTTTTACAAAAAACTTCAGACGTCTGCGATGCTTTTTCAGTGAGATATCGGCGATAACGTTTTTTTTTTCACCGCTTCAATGGCGTAGCCATGTGGCTATAGTCTTACAGCTCCTAAAATATAAACCTAGGACTTTTTTCTTAATTTTGATATAAGTAATTTTTATACAAATTCAATCTAATAACTTGGCGACACAGTTGGCATAGTGGTTAAGCGATTGACTGCTGCGCTGCGTGTCGCGGGTTCGATTCACGCACGGAACAAATATTTGTATGACCTACAGGTAGTTGTTCCGGGTCTGGCCGTTTGTGTATGTGAGTTTAAATGTTTGTAAACGCACCCACAATACAGGACAAATTCCTAGTGTGGGCCAAAACGTTTTAAAAAAACTACCTACATTTCAGGTTTCTGCGTTTTAAAGATGTCCGTGGCCGCGCGGTTCTCCGCGTGTCAATGGCGCGGCCACGTTCAAACCCTTATAACTTTTTAACCATAACTTTGACAAAGTGTTTTTGGGAATAACTTTTACAGATGTTTTTTTTTTTTTATATATATCACCGACGCGAATTCTTCCTAGTACCGTTAAAATATTGGCGTCACGGAAGACGGTAAACTAACGGTTGGATACAGTGCATACTTCAGGAACCTTGCATGACTAAGTGTCACATGCGTTTTTACAGTGGTCATGGTCGGTTTTCATCATCTTAGTGAGTCTCTGAAGATCATGAATGATCCTCATTTCTTTTATGAAGTGGCCATCCTAACTACCTGTCACTTAAACTCTAGTTACTATCTTACCATACTTATAGTAAACATTATTAACCGTTTGTCAGAATTTGTGGGAAACATACAAACACCCTGCGGGCTTAGCATGACGCTTTGTATTTCTACGAAGAATAGACAGTGCTTTTTCAATACAAAGTGACATTTCATTCCTACATTTTTGTTATCGCACCGTAGATATCCTTCTACAATCTGTCATTTAGACTTTAGTTTTTAACGATATTTGTCTAGGTCCTTATAAATGTAGACTATTTCAGAAGAATATTTCTTCCCAAACTGTCAAAATCACACTGACAATAAAACTTTCTACTCGAAGGCCACAAAGTATAAACGATTATCTACAAAATCATGATTCGTTTAGAACGCATAACTGTGATAATGAATAGAAAAACATAGCTATCTTATTCTATTGTACATCATTTATTTAATAGTGATGTCTATTCTTCCGTCGACAAATCGGTGCTCGTGCTAAGCCTGCTGGAGAGGATACCTTTCTTTCATTCAATATTATCTTTGACTAATTAAATGATTATTTTGTTCCAGGCAATGTATTCCTGAAGCACGGATCGGAACTGAGGTTGATTCCCAGAGACAGAGTCGGTCATACATAGACAACATATCATTCCAATGTTAATTTAAGGATTATTTTGTATACATATTATAAAAACTTTATGTTTATGTTAAAATAATTATATGATTTTTTACAATAATTTCGGATATATAAAGAATTTTCATTTCAAAACATCAATACCCCACGTATTGGGCAGTCGAGTAAAAAGACACGTTTCATAAAGCTACATGCGATTATCACTAAATCCAAGGAACTACACTGCTATAATCGTGATCGTTAGAACCATGGGTAGGTGGGGAGATGGGAGGGTGGGATGCTAATCTCTTCGGACAAAGCCTTCGTGTAATTATGATCGAACTTCACTTAAGGTAAGTTCGTTTAATCACTAATTATACTCAGCTTTGTCTTCGAGATTAGCATAGAGATTACATGTAGATGTTGAAAGTTAACTATGAAAATATCAACATTAAATAAACACAGATTTGAAAAAAAAAACCAAGGAAAACAAAATATTTCCTAGAATACAAAAATAAATTTCGTAATTTTCTGCTTATCAATAACTAGCTGACCCGACAGACGTTCTGTCTTAACTATGAATATTGAATTTATTACCTACGCACAAATTTCTTATTTTTTCTTATAAATGAACCTTTTCCTGACAATAACAAACACAACAAAAAAGATTTTGCAAAATTGTTCCAGCCGTCACCTGTGATGCGTGACCAAGGAAAATAGGGATTAATTTGTATAAGATAATAATTTAAATTGTGAATCCACCAGTAGGTACTCATATGTAACTAAATGATTTTAGCAAAACAATTGTTATTTACCAAATGTTTTTGAATTATCTCTCCAGCCTGGTGTTTTCGGCTTACGTCAAAGCATACTCCAAGATTGTCTGCCTTAGCAGAAGACGCGTGTCTAGTGCCATTTGCAGTAATTATGGACGCATCAATTAAACTACACTACCTAACGTAGATTATATCCATCTGCACAATGGCTGCGGAGTGATAGAATTATAGGGTTTCTTTAAACTTATAAAGAGATCACCACTTTTTCTTAAAGATTTTGTTAGTGAAATGGAAGATTGCAATCCAATGGTGAGGCATGTTGCTAGGTTTTAATAAATTTTTGAATTTTAATTAGAATTTCGTTATTAAATAGGTACCTTAATTTAAGAATATATTTCTATATGTTAATTTCAGCATTTGTTTGCACTTTAGGTGCGGTTGCAAGCGCAAGTAAAGTTCTTACTGCGTACTTTTTCGTTAAATGTCTCATTTGGGTACCAATTAGCCAATAAGTTTGGATTATTCCGAACGCACCCTATAGACGATAATTTGTTTGGATTATCGTTGAGTGGAATAAAAGCGGCACCAGGCAAGTCAAATTGTTTATTTTATTTTATACAAGGATTACACGCCATTACCTCTTGCGCGTCTTTTCCGGAAGAGAAAGTGTTACCAGTTAATCTGGCATAGACTAAATATCCAATACCCCGGCTCAAGTTCAAGTTTTAACAACATTATAATCACTAAACTTGGACTTGTTACCATCGTGCAAAACTTTGCAAAACTGGCAACATTAAAATTGACACATGACATTAGTTTTGATTTTGACATTAGACACAACAAACGTCAACATGACTTCAAAATTCGTAGGTTATCCTGATTTGTAAACATCGAACATACTATAGCAAAGTTACACATTAATTACTATCTAAGAGTACCTTAGTTAACATAATATTACACAACACATATATTATTTAACACAATAAACCAAGAGAATTACAAAAATATTGGTGTTTGTCCTTAGACAGTGACTTGGTAAATATATCAGCTTTATTTTCATTAGTAGACACATATTTTAACATAATTAGACCTTTGCTTACAATATCTTTAACATAATGTACTTTAATATCGATATGTTTAGATCTTTTGCTGTTTTCGTAACTTTCTATCATTTTAATAGTGCTTTGATTATCAACAAATAATATAGAATTTATATTTTCACAAAACTTTAAATCCTGTAATACTCCTAATATAAAAATGATTTCACTTACAGCTAATGCAGCAGCGACATATTCAGCTTCTGCTGTGGATAATGCGACTGAAGTCTGTTTCTTTGAAGTCCAGCTGATCAAATTGCCTTGATGGAATATGGCGATTCCACTTACACTTTTCCTATCTATATTCTCACTTGCCCAGTCTGCGTCTGAAAATGCATGTAAGTAATTATTATTATTTTCTTCCTTATTGTAAACTAATCCTTTTTCCTTTGTTTGTTTCAGGTATCTTAAAATTCTTTTTCCTGCTTTCCAGAGTGTTGGTGTTGGTCGAATCATGTATCTGCTCAAGAATCCTGTTGCATATGATATGTCAGGTCTACTAATTGTAGCGAGATACATTAATGAGCCTACAAGTTCTTTATAAGGAATGTTCATCAAAATTTCTTCGTCTGGATCTATGTGTAAACCAGTTTCCATAGGTGTACTTATCCCTTTGCAATCTTGCATATTAAATTTTAATAAAATCTTATCAATAATTTGTGTCTGATTTATTTCTATTCCATAGTCAAATCTCTTAATTTCCATTCCTAGAAACTTATGTATATTGCCCATATCTTTGGCTTTAAATGCTTCTTTCAAATCTTCTATTATTTTCTGTCCTTCTCCAATGATTAAAATGTCATCGACAAATATTAGTATGTAAACATTATTTCCAGTGTATAGACAGAAATCTCTTTGTGAACGATTAAATCCTTTCTTTATGAGAAAATTGTTGAGTTTTTCATTCCAACATCTTGGAGCTTCTTTCAGTCCGTATAGTGCTTTTCTTAATTTTAGAACTTTTCCTTTTTCTTTTGTTAACCCTTCTGGATACTTTATGTATATGTCAGACTTTAGTTCACCATTCAGGAATGCTGTTGGTATGTCCATTTGCTGTATAGGTAGATCTTCTTGTACTGCTTTGTTTAGAAATAGTCTCACAGTTGTCATTCTAGCAACTGGTGCATAGATATTTTCAGTAGTTTCTCCTTGAAATCCTTTTGCAACTATTCTAGCTTTCTTGGTATTATCTGCCTTTGTGCAGAATACCCATTTCGTGTCTATTGCCTTATTTTCCTTTGGTAGTTCACTTACTTCCCATGTTCCATGATTTTTGTGTGCTTCTAGCTCTTTCTGTATAGCTTCATACCAATGTTCATGTTTAATAGCTTCATCATAGTTTATAGGATCTTCTAGCAGTAGTGCATAAGCCATATTTGACATTTCATAATCTTGGAATCTTATTGGTGTCTTAGTAGGTCTTTTTCTTCTTTTCTCTGAATTATTCTGCTCTTGTCCTTGATCTATCCTCATGTCATTCTCACTTGATAGTTCTAGGATATTTTCCTTTTCATCCTCTAAATATTCTATTTCTGGTTCTTCATCATTTTCATTAGTAATGGAATTATTCCATTGTTTCTCATGATACTTATAATCTGATTCATCAAACCTTACATCTCGAGATTCTTCTATTTCATCAGTTATTGGATTCCATAGCCTGTATCCTGATCCACAATATCCAATCATAATCATAGGTTTTGCTCTAGGTTCTAGTTTGCTTGGCTTAGGTAATATGACACTCCATGCTTTTGAGCCAAATACTTTTATTTTATCAAGTTTGTTCTCTCCATACCATATTTTGGCTGGTGTTTCACCATGTAATGCTTTTGTTGGGGATCTATTTATAACATATGCTGCAGATCTGATGGCTTCGCCCCATAATTTCTTTGGTAGGTTTGTTTCCAATAACATAGCTCTCACTTTGTCAGCTAATGTTCGATTCATTCTTTCACATACTGAATTTTGCTGGGGTGTATAGGCACATGTGGTTTCTTGCTTTATACCATTCTCGTTATAAAATACTTTTAATTCTTCATTTACAAATTCAGTACCTCTATCAGTTCTTATTCTTCTAACATTTGTACCATTGTTTTTCATTCTTCTTATGTAGTTAATTATATAACCTTTCGCTTCATCCTTCGATTTTAGTAGGTAGACTTCCATGAAGTGTGAATAGTCATCAATTATTGTTAAATAGTATCTTTCTTCTCTTCTACTTATGGGTGAGACAGGTCCTCCGAGATCACAATATATCAGTTCTCCTATTTGCTTTGTTCTTGGCTTTGGAGTTGGACTGAATGGTTGACGTGTACCTTTGGCTTGTATACATATGGAGCAGCGTTCATTGGACAGTGGTAATCCTAGTATCTTCATACTTCCATAGTTTAAATGACCCATTCTTCTGTGCCACAGATTTTCATCTGTTTTGTTTGTCAACATTGCATCTGAATTCAGGTTAAGTTTGATTTTACACAGTCTCCCATTATTTTCACATATTATATTATGACTTGGATTGCTAATTATTGTTCTTGTTAGTTCGAATGTTACTTTAAATCCTTTTTCATTTAATTTTAGTACAGATATCAGGTTGTGAGCTAAATTTCTAACTATTAGGCATTCCATTTCTATTTTTAGATTTTCTTTACTTATTCCAATTATTCTTCCTTTCCTTGTTGCTGATAGGATATTTCCATTTGCTACTTGAATTTTAATTTCAGGTATTTCGCTTATATTTTGTACATGCTTCTCATATTTTTCATTAATCATGTGGTAGGTCGCTCCTGAGTCTATCACAAATTCTATTTCACTATTTGTGTCATTTGTTTTAGTAGAAAATGCTTGTGCGAAGAATGTTACTGAGGTGTCATCATTATTCGCCTGCTGTTCTGCAGTGTTTGCTGAGCTGGTAGCTTGACCTCTATTTTGTTTTCCTCTTCCTCTATAATTTTCTACTCCTTGGCCTCTTTTGTTGCCTCTGTTAGTTTGGTTCCTTCTACATTGAAAAGATTTGTGACCCTCCTTGCCGCATTTAAAACATGTGAGGAAGCTGTGAGCATCAACTTCCTTACTCGAATTGCTTTGATCACCTTTCACTTTTAATTCAGCATCTAACATTCTTGACTTTATGAAATCAATTGTTAAGTCTTTGTCCATGGTTTCTAACGTCGTTATGACAGTATTGTATTGGTCTGGTAGTGTTAACAACAGGTGACATACCTTGTCATTTTCTTTCATCTCTGTTCCTGACGATTCCAATTCCGAAATTACATTATCGAATTTAATAAAGTGATCAATCAGTCTTTCATTATTTCCACATTTTAATGACAGTAGTTTTCTTCTTAAGTATAGCTGGTTGAATACTGACTTCCTTTCAAATATTTCCTCTAGTTTTGTTAGCATTTCTAATGCTGTATTACATTTTTTGATTATATCTATAAACTTGTCGTCGATACTTTGAACAATTACATTTTTTGCTTTAATATCAAGTTCGTTCTTCACTTTTTCGTCTAATTGTTTATCCTTGTTTAAGGCATCTTTTAGACCTCGTTCATCCAGTAGCGTTTTAACTCGAAACTTCCAGTTCGAAAAGCTTGAGCCATCCTTTAATCTTGGATAGGAAAAAATCGTACCTGCTGTAGCCATTTTGTTTTTTTTTTACTTTCTATGCTATGCTATCCTTTGTCAATCTGACTGACTAATCCCTATTTTGGTGCTCTGGGCCCATAACCTATAGACGATAATTTGTTTGGATTATCGTTGAGTGGAATAAAAGCGGCACCAGGCAAGTCAAATTGTTTATTTTATTTTATACAAGGATTACACGCCATTACCTCTTGCGCGTCTTTTCCGGAAGAGAAAGTGTTACCAGTTAATCTGGCATAGACTAAATATCCAATACACCCTAATTGCGTAACTCGCGATTAATCATAATCAGCACCCTAATTGCGTAACTCACGATTGATCATAATTGTTTTCGTCTTCACAGTTAAACAATATCCATTGCGTTATTTATGTTGTTGAACAGACACATTTTTCGAACATATGATATATGAAACGATACAGATTATGATGAATCGTGAGTTACGCAATTAGGGTGCTGTTTCGTTTTGAAACGGATTGTTAAACCATTGCTTCATATGATCGAAAAAGATGTCTGCTCAACAACGTAAATAACGCAATGAATATTGTTGGACTGTCAAAATGAAACTGATTATGATTAATCGTGAGTTACGCAATTAGGGTGCTGACCCGAAATCCTAACCCAGTCGGGTTAGGTTAGGAACTTGAAAAAAAAAAATGTTCCGAACTATATTCCTTACCTGACCCGAAGTATCGTAACCCGAATTGCGATACAGATACGTTTTCCCCTCTCCCCTTTCTTAGAATACATTTATAGCAGAGTTTCTAATTTGACACATGTTTAAAAGTACAGAGGCCAGCACATCAAGCTACCCCAATCTGTCAAATTTATTTGATAGTTTTTCAACTTTATTACAAAGGAATAAGGTTCATGTTCAATTGGGAAAATTTGACAAATTGGGGTAGCTTGATGTGCTGGCCTCTGTACCTACTAATTTCATTTTTCGTGTTTAATATTAATAGGGTATTTTCCAATTTATTAAAAACTATTATAATTTGAAGATTGGGATGAAATATGTAAGTAACAGAAAAATAAAAGTAGGTAAATCGATTTGTATCCATTTTCTCAATAGGGTATTTTCCAATTTATTAAAAACTATTCTAATTTGAAGATTGGGACGAAATATGTAACAGAAAAACAAAAGTAAATTGATTTATATCCATTTTCTCAATTAAAAACGATTTAAACCAAATTTATTTTTCGTTGTTTTGAATTTACCGCCAAAACGCTCTTTACGATGGCTTTTTATCACGTGACATCATCTTTGTGTAAACTAAAGCAGTTAGTAAGTAAACAAGTGAGTAACAAGATTTTTTATGGATAGAGAGTGAAATCACTGGTGTGCGGTGCCGCTGTGCACAAATACTTCAAAAACTGCGCCAAACTAAGTATTTGTACTGGTGCTGTTTACACAAAGCTGACGTCACGATGTCACGTGATAAAAAGTCATCGTAAGTAGCGTTTTGGCGGTAAATTCAAAACAACGAAAAATAAATTTGATTTTAATCGTTTTTAATAGAGAAAATGGATAGAAATAAATGTATTTTTCTGTTAAATATAACGTCCCAATCTTCAAATTAAAACAGTTTTTATGAAATTGGAAAATACCCTATTGTTAGTGTGATATTTTGATTACTTACGTACCTATAATAAATATTAAACTCTGATTTGATATATTCAACCAACAACAATCAACATGTCAATGTTACAGGTGCCCTTCCAAATTATGACCTATACAAGGACATTGTTTTAGAATCTGCAGTAGGATGCCAACAGGGTGACCCTCTCGGGCCTGTCATTTTCAGCTTAGCTATTCATCCCATTATCCAGAAACTAAATTCAAAATTTAACGTATGGTATCTAGATTATGGAACGCTAGGTCTTTCGAAACGGTGTTTACATCAGTAGATACCGTTTTGATAGACCTAGGTACAACCTTAACCCATCAAAATGTGAAATGTATCTCTCTGACGTCACCGATAGACAATTGGCCTTAGAAAAATTTAAATTCCGCCCCACAAATCAAAATTCTTGAAAAAAGTTCACTGCACCTTCTAGGTTCCCCAATTTTGGAAGACAGCATTTCGGAAAGTCTCTAAAATAAATTTACACTCGGCATTCACCCTGATTAGATATAACTGTTGTTTTGGCCCGAATTTTATATATTATCTACGCTCGTCCCCTTTATGGACAAAATTGACCAAATTATTCACAACACTAACATCCATTTTAAATGTGGCTTTGGACGACCGAGCGTGGCTTCGAGCCACTCCACCCATACCCGTTATGGTGGCCTCGGCGTCCGTAAAATTACTAGTATTAGCTTACCGGGTTTCCTGTCCACTGTCCACAGCACTTAAAAGTTGGCTGGGAAAACTTTAGCCCCTTGCCTGGTTGACCGTGTGGTGAATGCCTGGAAAATGGCTTGCTCGCATACAGATCGGCCTGTGAACCCATCTTCCCAGAGACAGTGGGATGAGCCGCTCTGCAGGTTGGTACGGAATAAACTTATTAATACGTCCACCAATGCTGCTGAGCGTGCTCGCCTTCTGGCTGTGTTGAGTGGGAGTCGGGCCTCTGGCTGCAGGCACACCGTCACCCAACATAGACACCATGCTGGGTGACTCGACCTTCCGGCTCGCTACTTACCTGCGTCTTGCTCTTGACGCTCCTTGCGTGGCTCTGCATCGCTGCCATTACGGTGAGGTGTCGACTACCTCGGACACCATGGCTTATCCTGCAGTGGAGCGCAGGCCGGATATTATAGCACGGCACGCCAGCAATCATCCGTCGCGCTCTTGTCGCCGCCGGTGTGCCAGCTCTTTTGGCCCCATGGCTTGGCACGCGACAATGGGAAGAGACCAGACGAAATTACCATAATGCCTTGGAAGTTAGGCCATTGGTGTGGAATGCAACATGTGTCGACACACTTGCACCTTCCCATCATCCTAGTACGGCAGGTTGTGCTGGGGCGGCTGCTGCAGGGGCGAAAACCTCAAACGGCGCAAATATTTTGGAATCTATATGTTCGAGCCGTTTGGGGTTGAAACTCTAGGGCCATGGGGTCCGAGTGCTCACTTAGTTTTCCGAGACATTTCCAAGCGGTTGGACGACTCTTCAAGTGACCAAAGGGCTGGCCTATTTTTCGTGTCCATTTCAATGACGCGGCCACGGCGTAATTTAAAAAAAAGAATCCTACAAAGATTTTGTAAAAGTTGATTACTAAAACCATACATTTGTCAAAGTTATGGTTAAAAGTTATAAGGCTTTGAACGTGGCCGTGCCATTGAAACGCGGAGAACCGCGCGGCCACGGACATCTTTAAGACTAAGCTTTGCAGAGACCTGAAATTTAGGTAAATGATAGATTAAATTCGGTTTATATTTTAGAAGCTGCAAGACTATAACGCCGCGCCATTGAAATGGTGAAAAACACGAGAGCGCCGGTATCTCGCTAAAACAACAGCGCAGAAGTTTTTTGTAAAACCCAGATTTGAATTTGTCTAAATTAGTAAAAATACAACAAAAATCTTAGATTTATATTATATTATATTTCAGGAGCTTTAAGACTAAAACCACATGGCCGCGCTATTAAAACGGTGGAAAACACGTTATCGCAGATTTCTCGCTGAAAAAGCATCGCAGACGTTTGAAGTTTTTTGTAAAACCTAGATTTGAATTTGTCAAAATTAGTTAAAATACAACAAAAAATCCTAGGTTTATAATATAAACCTAGGATTTTTTGTTGTATTTTAACTTAAACGTAAACGCAAAAAAACGCAAACCGTATTACAGCTTCTGAAATATTATTTCAGAAGCTGTAATACGGTTTGCGTTTGCAATATGTTTCAAATGTATAGGGTGACCATGGCTTATTGTTTACAGAAAACTTTCCACCTATTGTATTAGAAATTCTTGTTTATTTCTTTAAAATTACATACATTTGTGATTTAAGTGATTTTAACGAAATACATAGTATGTTTTACATCTTATCGATTCATTTAAATTTAATTTCTAAATTCCAAGTGTGGGCAACGTAAAAAAAAAACTTAGAATCTTTAAGATATAATTTCTAACACAAATAGGTGGAAAGTTTTCTGTAAACAATAAGCCATGGTCAATCTAACGAAAAATTCAAAACGTATTTTAAGGCTATAAAAAACGAGGTAATTGTTTTTTTTTTTAATGTATTATCTCGCTACTACTTACTTTCTTCGATAGATAATCAGAAGGCCTAGACAAAACACATTTCTGTTACCGTTCACGCCAAACGTTAGGCCAAAATGTATGGGAATGACATTACCTGCGGAAAGGTTACGTCGTGTTCTTTGGCGTGAACGCTAACAGAAATGTGTTTTGTCTCTAGGCCCAGGCCTTATTTCAACGCAATACCGTACTACAGCTCCTGAAATATAAACCTAGGACTCTCTGTTGTATTTTTACTGATTTCGAGAAATTCAAATCTAGGTTTTACAAAAAACTAGGAAGTATTTTGTAAAACCTAGATTTGAATTTAGTTTGCGATGCTTTTTCAGCGAGATATCGGCGATATCGTGTTTTTCACAGTTTCAATGGCGCGGCCATGAGGTTATAGTCTTGCAGCTCCTAAAATATAAACCTAATTTTCAACCAGAGTTGCCACCCGTCCCGATTTTGCCGGGACAGTCCCGATTTCGGAGACATTGTCCCGCGTCCCGACGGCCTATCGATTTTGTCCCGATTTTTGACAATATGCGACAGGCTCAATCAATTCATTCACGGGTACCCAACCCAGTCACGCGCCACCGCGTCATCTACCGATGATTGGTTTTGATGAATCTCGTAAGGTTTATTTCAGTGTCGCTACGGATACGTCTAATAAAGGAAACCGTAAAATGTATCCTATTTGCATTCAACATTTTTCACGTGAAGACGGGTGTCAAACACAATAACTAGATTTTTTTGAATGTCCATTTGAAACAGCTGATGCTATAAGCGATGCTATTCTAAACACGCTTTCAAAATTTGATTTGGATGTAGCATGTGTTTCGGCATTTAGTGCAGATAACACTAATGCTAATTTTGGAAGAATTAAATCGGCGTTTACCTTATTAAAGGATAAAAATCCAAATATTATGAAAGCAGGATGTCTAGCTCACGTTTTGAATAATACATTCAAGCATGCTATGAACAAATTAAACCTTGATGTGGAAACTGTCATATTGAAAATTTACAGCCACTTCTCATCGGAGGGAAAATTTTAAGGAATTTGTAAAATTAGTCGCAAAGGAGCAGAAGTTGAACGCATTATTTAGTGACAGTATCTCGTGCTTTGAGCATAGGTACCTCCTTCAGATGCGTATGTTGAGCGCGTATTCACAAATGACCATGAAATGGTCTAATATCAGAAATCGTTGCTCGGTAGATTTGATAAAAGCAGAATTGCTAATTTCTTTGAATATGCACATGTCTTGTTCAGACTTCATAAATAAATACAAAAATGATATAGATTTACTAAAAGCGGCTCGTTACAATAAGAAATACACATGGAAAAAATAATTATATAAAATTAATACAAATATAAACACAAAATAAAGTTTTTTTCCTTTGACTGTTCATGGGTATTTTTTTTTTCACCAAACTCCGAACGTCTCTTATGGATGCCCGATCGTCCCGTTTTTTTTCCCCTAAAGGGGGCAACCCTGTTTTCAACACACTTGCTCATAAAATGGCTCTAATTTCACCGCAATTAGGGACATAATGACACCTATTATCAAACTGTGACTTTTTCATTACTATTATTCACTAGTGAGTTATAGCTTTATTTTTATTGGTTGAGATGCTTTGTTCTTAAAAAGTTTCGATACAAAAAAGGTCGTGCTCAATAGTACAAATAAATTAATATACCTATTGCTTGCTCATTTCATGCAACTTCGTAATTAAATAGATAATTTCAACTTGTACGTTTTAATAAATAAAAATTTCACTCAAATATAACTTTTGTTTTTTTTTTCTGTAATAAAGAAAACTTTGAATTCCCCATTTTGTACGTGGCTAAAGCCCTATCCGCGAAAAGAAAAAAAAAAATAAACGTTATTCTTTTAGGCCACGTTCCGAGTTACAATAATATCGATTTGACCGCGCTCACACACGACGTCCCGCGAATCGTCATAGATGACGTCATGACATGCGCCATTTTGTCAAAAATGACAGTTCTGCTGTTTTGTCACGTCGAATCTTTAGTTAATTTAGATTTATTTGAAATAGTGCTACTATCTAAGAAGAAAAAATGTGTGGTGTATACAAGTTTAATATGGTGAATATATGTTTTAACGTTGAGTGAACACTTTTATCGCGATCACGAGCGTTCCGTATTGATGACAAAAATGACGGCTCTTAGCTGTCAGAATCGTGATATCTAACTCGGAACGCAAAATATCGAAGTGAGCACTCACAGCTTTATTTTTCTAATTCGGAATGCGGCCTTAGTATAAGGCCGATCGCCTTTAGATGCGCGCGCATTGGAAAACTGATTACTTTTTCCCGCCATTGGCAAAAAAAAAACTCCGTTTTCATTGTTGAAATTATAGTTATTTATTCATTCAAATGACTACAAGTACTAGTTATGAAGAAAATTATGTATGTTGTAACACCGCCCGATATAAGATGTGAAGCCCTTAACGTTATGGAAATTTTACTACCTAAAAACTCCAAGGACAAAATGATTTTTTAGTATTATTTTCTTCACAAGTGTGTTGAAAAACGTCGTATGATACACGTGTCTATTGATGATTACCGTCCTCGGCTCTCTTAAGACCCTCGCCTGACGGCTCGGGTCTCAATGGCGCCTCAGCGGTAATCACCAACCTTATACACTTGTACCATAATGTACTATTAATCTATCATTTACCCAAATTTCGGGTCTCTGCTACTTTAACTCTGTTTTAAAGATGTCCGTGGTCGCGCGGTTCTCCGCGTTTCAAGGGCGCGGCCACGTTCAAACCCTTATAACTTTTTAACCTTTGACAAAATGGTTTTGTGAATCAACTTTAAAAAATTCTTACAAAATCTTGGTAGAATTATTTTTTAGAAATTACGCCGTGGCCGCGCCTTTGAAACGGACATTATTTTTCGGCCAAAGAATCAGCATTGCCATACAACGTGGCAATGCTGCCAGCCTATTGGGCACTTTTCCCATTGATAACGATGTGGACGTTTTATTTGATGCCTTATAATTATTTTCTTTTTATCTTTTTCATATTCCTGTCCATAATATTATTTTAAGACCAGTAATTAATATAGTCCAATAAAAAGCAATAACATCTTCGGTATTTGTATAGAATAGCTAATGCATTACTTATTTTAAAATTTCTTATTTTGTTGTTTTTCTGGTGGAACTGAACGCAAGCTCGAAAATATCTTCGAAAATGCCGGAAGTGCCCTCAAAAGTCATGTGAATAAATATATTTTCTTAGCAAACTGCTTGAATTCTCAAGGTAAGTTAGGAGCACTGGATCTTCGTATACTGCCTCAAAAATAATCAAACAACATCACCTAGAACTTAGTATTCTCATACAGTAAGTATTTTACATAACAATGCCTTATCCATACCTCTTATCGCCAGGTTAAACAATATTGTTAGAAAAAACACAGACGAAGCTTTGGTTCAACTTTATTAATACGCTTAAAACTAATGGAACGAAATGTACAGAAGGATAAAAAGCACGTGTGTCTCTAATCTAATCTTAAAAGTGGTTCCGCAGCTCTAAGGAATGATTTCTCGAACTCTATTTCAGAGAAGCGGTCGACGGAGGCTCTGGGAACAAAAGAAACATGTTTAGTTTGTGTGTACGACGCTACAATAGGATCATTTGGTGCGTGGCCTAAGTCGGAACTAATGCCGCTTTCTTTAAGTTAATACAATTTCAACGACAATAAAAAAAATTCCATTTAAAAATACATGTTACAATCCAGTAATAACAAAATAGCACACGAATGTATTGCTACAAATCTATTCCAAACCTCCAAACTAGGCTTAGACCTGTATATACATATAATATAAAATGTTTCAAATGTTTGCAAACAACGCCCCCTGTCAATTTACTTCAAAAGATCATTGTAGCACTCAAGGTTACATAAAATATGTGTTGGGTCTTAGGGACACAAAAATTGGTCCTTAGTGGCGTCAGTGTGCTTAGAACGTCTATGATTTAGTCCTTAGTGGCGTCAGTGTGCGTATAACGTCTATGATTTGGTCCTTATTGGCGTCAGTGTGCGTATAACGTCTATGATTTGGTTCTTATCGGCGTCAGTGTGCCTATAACGTCTATGATTTGGTCCTTAGGGGCGTCAGTGTGCCTATAACGTCTATGATTTGATCCTTATTGGTGTCTAGTGCCTATAACGTCTATGATTTGGTCCTTAGTGGCGTTAGTGTGCGTATAACGTCTATGATTTGGTCCTTATTGGCGTCAGTGTGCTTATAACGTATATGATTTGGTCCTAAGTGGCGTTAGTGTGCGTATAACGTCTATGATTTGGTCCTTAGTGGTGTCAGTGTGCCTATAACGTCTATGATTTGAAAAACACTTGGTAATAGCGCAAGTGTAACTCGTTAAAACTATCATAAGTTTACAGGGTGTGGTGCCTACTTAATCACGTCTTTCATACTTTCAGAACGCGTTCAAAAGTGAGCGTAGGGCGTTGAGATGCCCCGAAACAGGCATAGGCCACTGTTTCGGGGCGTCTCAACGCCCAGTTTAGCTATAATATAAGACATGTGGGGTCTGGGGGCCTGTCAGGAACGAAGTCCCTAACGCTTTTTCTTCAACTCTGAACATAACGTCATATACTCTATTAAAGAAAATACTCAAACTTTTTTTTGAGCTCACTATCGGCTGCAGCACCCTCGACAACCATGAAATGACCTGCATGACGGAAATTTTTGCAGCCATCATTTTGACCACACTATATATTGGCTTCAGAACCCCAGACAACCATGAAAACGACACCCATGATGTTTTTTTTTTAAACTATATCTATCTCTCTATGTCTTTTCCTGTTAATTTAATAAAAAGTCGCATGGAGGGGGGCATAACGCTTTATCGTTACGTAACTATTTCTAGCATTTTGCTTCTACCGCAAGCTGCGTTAAAGAACTTCGTCCCAATACGTTTATGTCGTATTCTGTCTCCTCACCTAGCAGCCTCCACGATCCTCCTCCTGTCGTCGGGCGCCAGCGCGATGACCTCGAGCACGGCGCGCGCGTACTCGTCGGCCTCGGCGGCCAGGAAGCCGGTGCGCGAGCCCTGCGCCGTCTCCACGATGTCGGCCAGCGGGCCGCCCGAGCGGTGCGCGATAGTGGGCAGGCCGGCCGCCATGCACTCCACTACGCCTGCGGGGGGAGGGAGAATTATGTGACAAATTATAAAATAATTAAAGGCCTCATTTTTTGTCAAGTTAGTGAAGCAAAAATAAATTTTTGTATCCCTTTTTACGAAAATTACGCGGACGAAGGAGTATGACATTTAGCACACATACCCCCTTATTACAAAACGAGGTTTTTATTTAGGTATGGTTTAAACCACGGAGCAAATACAAAGAGGAGGTGTTATAATCAGATTTCCCTAAGAAATAATGCGTGACAATTTGCGGGGTGAAGGGCTGTTAGATCCCGCCCACTCTTTATTTTCCATCTACCGGTCAATAGCTAAACTACTCGCTCGTTCTGTAGATTTTACTTTGAAGTTACGTAACTATCTCACACTAGATGTCACTAAGTACAGGATGCAACAGGGTCTTACTCAGAATAGGATATTAGACCCATTTTTGAAAAGTGTCTTTAATTAGATTCTAAAATGGTAATAAACCACTAAAAAACACAACATTTTTATTAAATCGATTAGTGCCATAAAAATGCATTTTCATTTTACATTTTCATTTCGCGCGCGTGGTTTGACGAAAACGCTGGACGCAGTGGACGCCATATTGCTCTGAGGGTATGACGTCAGCTTGCTGTGTAAACAAATGCGCTGATATTTTATAAAACTGCTCATATTAAAAAAAAAAAAAAATATTATTCTACTTTTCGTTGGTTTACTGTTCCGGAATGTAAGATAATATTTAATTAAATTACTTTGGTTACGAAAAGAATAAAAGTACAAAGTTGTTCCGTTGATTAGTTTAAACAGCGTTATTATTACGTAATAACATGGCGGGTACTATTTTATGGTGTTCAAAAACAGATTAAGAAAAACCGAAATCTTTGAATTAATTTTAAACTGACTGCTTTTGCATAAGCTATCTCAATAATATATTTATAGATTTTTTCTCATACCTATAGAGTAAAATACCCTATTGTCGTACCGGGAGTACTCCGGTTTTTTTTTTAATTAATTTTGCGAACCATCCATATTTGTATTGAGATAGTGATTTTAATTACTGTAATCCATTGCTGTCTTAGATTATCTTCGGAATGAAATCTGAACATATATAATTTAAAAAACTAAATAAATTAGGTAGGCTTTAAGATCATTTAATTAAGTAAACAAAAACTACCATACTTAGTTGTCTCACGGAGGGAAAGTACTTTAAATACATTTTTGTAGATAGAATATTTAATTTATAGGAGATTGTATTTTTATGAGTAATTCCATTTATGAGACATCCGCGGGACATTTGGATTCATTCATACACTAATTGGATTCTAATTACGGCCCTGTCTTTATGTTGTTTCCGTTTGTCGTTCATAGTTGGCGACATATGGCGGCCTGTTTACAAAATGGTATAAGAACTACAAACATATAATTTTGGCGACTAAAGGGTATTTAAGAGTGAATGTTGAACAAATCTCAATACATTTGATTATTAAAATATGTTAACACTGAGCTCTACGTACCGAAATATTTTTATTTCCCATGACACAAAGTGTCGCCATCTAGTGTCGAGTAGAAACATATATTGAAAAGACCGACGCTTAGAGATTTTTCTAGAACTATTTTGATAAATTACTTAGAAATGAAATGTGATGCCATCCATAGCATCAGAACTTCTATCCGTGTAGTTTTTACAAGATAAAACACAACTTTTCATTCTTTTTTTTCTTCCAGCGCGAATATGCTATAAAATGGGCACGTGTACAAAGTTGTGCACAGAACTTGACAGAACGAACGCCAACAATACACTGACTAAGGCCACGCCCACGTGATGACGTCAGGACCTGGTTGAGAATCACAGTGCACAGTTGCTTAGGCCGTCTCCTCTTTGTATTTTGCTCCGTGGTTTAAACCATCGAGCCTGCTTTTGAAATAAGAACCTAACTGAAATCGAAATACAGAAGTTTCTTCTACAAAACTGACAACTTAGTCCAGTGCTAAATTGTCATTTTTGTATTAAGAACTTTACCCAAATAGAAGAAAAGTTGGTAATGGCAAAACTGACTTAGTTTTAGGCTAGGACTAAAGTTAGATCGCGTTTTGTAATAAGACGGTTAAAGTTTATATGGAGAAGGAGTGCAGAAAGCTAATCTATACATATAAAATGCTTTGTCCTGAATGACTAACTGACGGATCAACGCACAGCCTAAACCGCTGATCGTAGAGACATGGAACTTGGAAGGTGTGTTCTTTGTATGACGTAGGCATCCGATAAGAAATGATTTACCGAAATTCTACCCCTAAGGGGGTGAAAAACGGAGGCAAAGTTTGTATAGGACAACGTGGTCCAATCAACTGCAAATTTTTAATAAACATTTTTTAACAAAATTGATGGAAGAGGTGTTTCATATTTTATTGAAACTCACCGCCTAACGCAGTTAAAAAGGGGTAGAAAGTTATTTTGCGTAATAAAATAGATTAAAATTTAGAAAGTAGATCTTTTGTAAATTGGTATTCTGCTCGAAGTACCAGGTTGTCATAACTTGGTAGGAGCTCACTTAACATAATTGTGTCAGCTAGAAAATGCTTTATGCCTTCGAAGTACCAGGCTGTCATACCTTAGTAGGAGCAGTTGTCACGTAGCAGCGTTTTCTTCACTTATAAGAGACCACAGCATGCACAATAGAGTTAACAGCTAAGCTAACGAAGTAAAAATACTAAAATTTGGAAACAGTAAATACATTTTTAAATGACATACAAAAAAAGAAAAAAAAACATTTAGAAATTTGGCACATACGTAGATTATAACCTGGATACTTTTAATCCGGGTAGTACAGTCGCCAGCAGGTCAAGCTATCCCAAACTGTCAAATTTTCCCAATTGAACATAAACCTTATTCCTTTGTAATAAAGTTGAAAAAATATCAAAGAAATTTGACAGATTGGGGTAGCTTGATGTGCTGGCCTCTGTACGTTCCCCTGGGATAATTTCCGATCTCCGTGCGGGCGAAGCCGCTAGCAAAAGCTAGTATTTTTATATTATTTATAATGCATTAGAAATACATGAAGTTTTAAATGAATGATGGTCGAATTTCAACCACTGGGAAACCAATAGTTACCATGCTTTGCACTTCATAACAGTCGCGTTCCATCAAAGCCAAACTAAAAAACCAGTTTGTATACTAACTGATGCCAAAGTGCTCGTTCCACATGGCGTGTATGGCCAGGCTGCAGGTCTGGTACATCTGCAGCAAGCGCGCGTAGGGCGCGTTCACCACGAACTGCACGCTGTCCTCCAGCGACAAGTGCTTGGCCAGGTCCTTCAGGTTCTGGACCCGTTCCTCGTCCTCGGCGTTGCGGCAGGACCCTACCAGGACTAGTTTGATCTAGAATGAGGGAATGACACGTCATTTAAAATAAAGCCGATTTTCGTGTTTGTACGGAACATATTGGGCCATAGCTGTTGTTTTTTTTTATAAAGCAACAACAACAACAACAACAACTTCCTTCACCTTCAGCCTATTCTTTAAAGCTCTAAGACTGAGATCTTCATTAGAACATACCATTTCCAGCTATCTGTAAGTCTGCTTACCTTATTCCAAAGCATCTCATTCTTGACCAGCAAGTTCCGGAGCTCGTACATGGCCTGCAGCATGAGCGGGTGGTCCTTCTCCGGTCTGAACTGAGCTACTGACAGGATGCGGATAGGGTCCGAGTCTTTCACCAGAGAGCGGAGTTGCTTCAGTTCTGACACCTGCAGTACAAACATCAGTACTCTGTAGTCAAAACAAAAAAAAAAAAAACAAACGACCTTATTTTCGGAAGTTGGTGACAAACAACGAAAATACTATCCAGACACCTACTTCTGAAAAAAAATTATTTTGCAGCTTGTAGTGTTTTTTCGGAAGTTGGTTGTTTTTTTTTTTGGTTTTCCAGTTTTTAGCTATGGTACCTACCCTACACCAATTCGTATACCACTACAGTTACAAAACGTGGGTGTACCCTGATATACTGAATACATCTGCTTAACCCTTTCGAGTGTACAGGCGTCATGTTATGTTGTGTGATTGCGATAAACATTGCATACACAGCAGCAATCACGGTTGATTTGCTGTCATTTTTTGTAGAGTTCCGTTGTCTGTCTCCAAAACACATCATCAGATCTATATGAAATCTAAATAGGACCATTTTGGAACAAACCCCTTTCCAACGAAAAATAATTTTGCAAATCCGTCTATACAGGATAAGTTTTTAACCAGTGCGCAAACTATAACCATGCATTCAGCATATCATTCTAGACCCCCTGTTTACGCCTACACGTTATTTTGTGAAGATGTTTAGTGTTTGTGTATGTGTCGCAATTCAAATTCAAATTCATTTATTTGCCAGAATATAGGTTTACAACTGTGACAGTGTATGATCTTATAACTATAATGGCCCCTTTACATTCTACCATCACATATGGTGTGCAAATATGTCTTAAATTGTATACATTACTTTTAATAGATAATAAAACAGACAACAACGAACACACATGCATTAGGATTTTTAAGGAACAAATTAATTAATCGATATCAAAGTTATACCTACGAGAGTGTCAGTTAAAAAGATAAATAAAATGTCAGAACGCAATAATTATAAAATATGATTGTTAATGTCATACTTATTGTAATGTCAAACCTTTGAGTGAGTCAAATTTGCAACATTAAACACTTTATAAATTCATTAGGTATTGGTATATACCAATTCACATGTCAGTTTTCTTCTCTGCGATCTGTCATGTATATTCATTGAGATCGTAAAAAATCAATTGATTTTGATTTTGATTTTGATTTTGATCATGTATATTCATTGAGATCGTAAAAACATTTTTCCTGTAACCATTGTGTTAACATTTTTTTAAATATGGGAAAAGGTAAATCCTTAAAGGCGTCCGGTAATTTGTTATATACCCTTACAGCATTTATGTACGAGTTCCTTTTATGCACTTGGAGCCTACATTGCGGTAAACAGAGCTCATGTTTAAATTTATTTGTATTTCTAGGAGCTACATTTCTTTTCGTTACATCTCACAAAGATTTTAACAAAATATTCCGAATGTTGTTGTACAAATAGGCATAATTCTCGAATATACATGCTAGGCTAGGTGCCGTATGGATTTTATTATGCAAATCATCATCATCATCATCATATCAGCCGAAAGACGTCCACTGCTGGACATATGCCTCCCCCTGGCTCCTCCACTTCGACCGGTCTTGTGCTTCCCACATCCAGCGGATACCCGCGGTCTTCGCAAGGTCATCGGTCCACCTTGTGGGAGGCCTTCCTACTCTACGTCTTCCGGTACGCGGTCGCCACTCCAGAACCTTTCGGCCCCATCGGCCATCTGTTCTGCGAGCAATGTGCCCTGCCCACTGCCACTTAAGTTTGGCAATTCTTCGGGCTATGTCGGTTACCTTGGTTCTCCTGCGGATCTCTTCATTTCTGATTCGATCGCGTAGGGAAACTCCGAGCATAGCCCTCTCCATTGCCATATTATGCAAATACCGTCATAAAATACACGGCTAATTTTAGGTCGTTCTGGAACCGAAAGCCATGAACTCGATCATCGAACTAGAATCGATTGAGACTATTATTTTAAATAAACAACAAAAAAAAAAAACACGAATCATTAAATTTATTGTTTTCTTGAGTGAAATAATGAGAACTCGAAGTAACGCTTCCTTGCGATCAATGTATACGTGCGTATAAAACGTATCGACAAACGGCAACACATGCGAACGATATCCATTGAAAAATCCATTCATCGATCAGACAGCATGATCCGTTAGCCACGCCCCCGACCCCCGTCTAGCCGACCGCCCGCCCTTCCTTGTTCCGAATTCCTTCTTCCTTCCCAGTATTGTGTCGCGTTTCGCTGTATTAGGTCACGTACACCGCACGCGCAACCTAATTACGCGCCAAAAATGAGTGCAATCTGTGTGTGAAATGTGGATTTTATGGGATTGCGAACCATAACTTGGAAGAGGCTAGAGGATTGTAAGCTCAGCCGGAATACCTGAACTCACTGCGCGCACGTGGAATCAACGACCCTCAAGTTCCCTTCACCTCCACCATTCTGGCCGCAACTCAGCGCCTCCTCGATCATGGACAGTTTCGAGCGCCCGCACACGTGCAACGCGGACCGCGTTAGAGGAAGATATACTGGAGTAGGTAGGTACTTCGAACGCTAGGTACCCACGTCGTAGTACCACAATGGCGGCCAGGCGATTCAATGTTAGCCAATAGTCATCATTTCAGCCGAAAGACGTTCACTGCTGGACATAAGCCTCCCCCAAAAGGGGGGGTTTTGCCATAATCGCCACGCTTGGCAGGCGGGTTGGCGATCGCAGTGAGGTGATCAAATGCATAGAGAACGCTGCTGCCCATTCTCTAGTAGATCCCTTAGTCGCCTTCTACGACACCCACGGGAAGAAATGGGATGGTGCTATTCTTATACGCCCGGCAACACACACGGGACCAATTAGCCAATAGTAAATATGGAAAATGAATTCGAATGGATTAAATTACATCCATAGGTACGTGTTTCTAAACCTATGGCTGCCGTTTTACTATGTCTATTTATTTAAGCGTAGGTACCTAGTTCACAGATGACAGAGTTCGCTGATCGCCGCTACCTTTGCCTACGCGCCGACTTTTTTTTAAATAAATACGCAATCGTTAAATAGGTACACAAATAAAATAAGATAAGCGAATTTAGACTTTATTTCATAACCGTTAACGGGGAAAAATAGAAATTTCACCAAACTAGGTTAGTAGGTCCGCAGTTTACTAAAAATATTCTGAGAAATCTATTGTCTCGTGTCCGACCGGGCTGTACAAGGGTTCAAGGTTCACAACCGAATTACGCGGTTAAAGTTATTTAAATAAGGTCTTAATTCGGTTCAATGTTTTCATAGTAAGGGACACCTCCAACTAATAATGAACTCTATGCAACTCACTAAACGATTCATTTTTCTGTTTGAATTGCCTGCCTTTGTAGAAGCCGCCGCAAGCATTGTCGCAAAAAAATGTTTTAGGCAGTATTATGGTAGGTAGGTACTCGTATGTTTATTAAGTACCTATTAGCTCGATTGGTCGACACTCGATTCAAGGCCTAATGCAACTCCCAAGCGTACTCGTCGTGTCTAGTTGACGGGTAGTACACACGGCTACACATCAAGCTATACATTTCCAGTATAAGCTGATCTCGCATTGTAAACGATTTTCGTACAGCACGAGATCAGCGTAAACTGGAAATGTATCGCTTGATGTGTAGCCTTGTGTACTAGGTGATATCGTGATGCGAGAGGGGTGAGTTAAATGTCAATTAATTTCTCTCGTTTACGAGGAGACTGTAAATCCCGTGCTTCCGATACAATGAGAGATGATGGAGGTAAATGAACTTACACCAACCAACGATTGAGGTTTGTGTAGGTAGTGTAGGTACTTACTTGCAGCTGGTTTTTCGTCCGACGTCTATTGACCCACCGCGAGTAGGTACCTACGCAATCAACTGATTCGCACACGCACAGCTGTGCCGCGCTACGTCATCACCGAGCGGATCGCGTACGATCTTGCGTTTATGAATGAAATAGTGAAAGTGCTACTAAAATTTTACTCGTATGACAGAAAAAAAGTGATAAATTTCTAACTTCTTTATTAGACGTCTTAAAAATATAATAACAATGCCAATAGTAACTATTACTCATTTGGAGTTACTGTGTTTCGGCTCCAGAACGATCTAAAATTAACCGTGTATATCTTAAGTCGTAATTTTTCATCATTGTCGCGAACTTGTACGCTCCTCACATATTATTGTAAAAACATAGTTAAAACAAATTAAATCAACCATACCTCGATACGGGAGTTTCATTGAAGTCCACTGAAGCCCCAACACTCCCTAGCGCAGAAATTTTTCGCCGGATATACAAAAAAAAATATTTGCTGTTCCATACATTTTGACCGCGTAGGTATTGCACTTTTCTATGAAACAGCTGTTTTTTTTTTGTAAAACCGACGAAAACCAACTGCGCTGGGGGGTCTAGAATGTTATGCTGAATTAATGGTTAAAGTTTGCGCACTGGATAAAAACTTTTCCTGTATCCCTTAAAGTGTAATGTCAAAAAAAAAAAAAAATGACCTGGTGCTAGCTGACTCCAAGATGGCGTCGATTAGGTCACGTCCCCTTAGGTCCCTTGGGTTAAAACCCCGATTTCTCGCTATTTTACTATGAAACTCATATGAAACTGTAACTTTTTCGGAATTAGTACATCATTTTTTATTCAGTGTATGACCTATGTGAAATTGAGTTTACAATAAAATGAGTAGGTTTCAAGTTAAAAACGAGTGCTGTTATTTGTCTCCCACTTTATCATTCAAGGCCCCAGAAATAAAAGCAAAATACATATTTTAATAATAAACCATTTAATAGTAATCACTATTGCACTACAATAACGATTACATAATAAACATATTACCACCAGGCAGCCAAAACATATAAAAAAGGACGTTAATCTTATCTTATCTTCACGCGACACAAGTGGCCACTTATAACTGTTACGTAACTCGACACTCATTCATTTTTTTTTAGCAGTCGTAAACATGTCGCAGTTTGACAAATGTTTATGTACTTAATCAGTTCAAGACTGTTGCTAACTATAAATAAATACTTGCAAGTGTTCACAATGAAAGGAGTTCGTAAATTAATCCATAAAAAAAGTCTATTGTTTACAAAAACTTAAGAACACGTGACGCTGTATGCGTCACGTGTTCGGGTTTTTTCTTATGAATTGCTTAATCGATTGCAAATGTGAAAACTATTCCAGAAACTACATTAAATTACCTCCTATTTAAGTGTTATAGCAAAGTTTTAATTATTTTTAATAATTATGTATTTTTTTCGAGAATCGGGCGATGACGTAATTCGGCCCTTAGCAACAGGTCGGACTGTTGCATAGCAACGGAGGAATGACATGTTAAAATTGCAATTTTGACTACTTTATCTGAATTTTCATACACAACATCGTATATTTATGGATAGTTTATGAAATTTTCTTACCATTTTAGCAGTATTTTAGCCATTTCATACAAAATACGCACACGAAAAGTCAGCGCAAATATTTTATGATTTTATATGGCGGCCATTTTTTCACCTCGTGGAATTTTTTCCGTAAAATATATGCGTAAATATATTATACTGCTTTTAACTAATACGTAAATAGAAAGTTGATTAACTTTACATACGTATTCATGCTTGAAATATGCACTTTCACTTCAAAAACACTCAGCACAATCGATAAAACGAGTAGCACGGATCCGCGCCATAGCACTGTCAAAGTACTATGTTCTGCGATGAATACCGCGAAAATTTGCACTATGAAGTTGGCATCAATCCAAGAAACATATCTAGCCTTGTCTATCCTGATCATTTTTATACAAGAACGAAAGAGATAGGTTGCTTAGTTTCATAGAGAAACGTAAAAAACCGCTCCCACCGGCTCCCACAGATTACGTGCCGTGCCACGGCACATAGCAATCAACTGCGATTTTTTATCCGCCGTGGACCGGCAAATGCCATTTCGCCGGGTATATGACGGAGTTATGCCCAAACAGACTTAAAAAATATATATATACATGTTGAATTGATAACCTCCTCCTTTTTGAAGTCGGTTAAAAATAACAACATCACGCCTCGTTTCCCCGAAGGATTACGCAGAGGTGTCCCTGTAGTACACTGACATTTCCCCAGTTATGTTTTAGTCGCATGTTAGGTGGGGTCTATTACCATCAACCGGGCACAAATCCACTCTGCCAGTGAGAAATTGATGGTAGAAAAACCCATCAATAATTTGTCCGATGATGATGATGGGTCTCACTTTTCCGCACGTAGACTCCAATTCGGTCCGTTTTGCGTGGGTATTCTGGCTAACACAGCCAGCCTAGCTCCGCCCAAAAGCACAGAAGCTTCCTGGAAGCTTCACAGGCTTCGCGAAGCAACCTCACTGTTCCGAGGATTTCTTCACGTTGAGAAGCCACGGCCTCGCATTCCAGGATGACGTGGGCGGTTAATTACTCGGCGTTAAGGCAGCCCCTGCAAAGCGGGCTGTCTGTTGCGCCTTTATTATAAAGATGTTTGTTAATGGGGTTATGGCCCGTAACTGTCCGACCTGAGAATCGAAACCCACGTTCAGCATTCGTGTTTCCGATGACTGAACCGAGGCAGTCAACATTTTTATTATTATTCAAACATCCACAAATCAACTTCGTCCTGTCCTTATATCAATTTATTTGCGTTCGACGCAACAGTCTTTTTCTTCCATGCGTGCATAGGGGCTTGTGGCTAAGTAAAACTACCGCACGGGTCGACCGATCCAGTTCAGCTACGATTGCCGCGGTTGGTCCATGGATGGGTTCACCTTTCCATACCAAGACCCCTCCGTGCCTCGGAAAGCTCGTAAAGCCTTTGGTCACGGCTGTCATTTTTGGAACTTTGACAGTCGTTACGGGTCGTCAGGATCCCGAAACTCTGACAACCAAGGGGTATCACGTTACCCAGTTACTGGGTTGTGCAGGTCAGATAGGCTGTCGATCCATATAAAATACTAGTATTCAGCTGCATCCAGTTGGACTGGAAAGCCGACCCTATCATAGGTGGGAAAAGGCCGGAAGATGATGATTTCTCTATTAGCCATCTCGTTAGTCACCCCTTTGTAGCTACGACGAAAAAACTCGTCCCATACCTCGCATGGCGGGTACACCCTGAAGGTGCTGAGCGGCGTCTGCCACAGCTCGTTGATGTGGTCCTCTGTCCACGTGCCGTTGGCCATCACCACGTCAGCGCAGCGACCGACCACGCCGTACATCTGGAGATAGAACAACCAATTATGTGCTGTGTGTAACTATTAATAATGTGTTTCTCTGACTTTAGATTTGTCAGGCGATTTTCTCAACCGTCGAGAATCGCAAATATCGTTGCGTGACAGTAGGCAAGTATTGCTAGACTATTTATAGCCCTCATCCTACAAATTGTATAATTGTAAAAGTTTGAATGTTTGGATATTTGTTACTCAATCACGCAAAAACGGCCGAATAGATTTGGATGGTTTTACCACACTGATAGTTCTTGGATTAAAACATACGGTAATTTTTTACCCGGTAGTGCGTTCCCGTGGGATAATTCTTATTTCAGAAACCGCGGCAAAAGCAAGTGATTAATATAATTTAAGACACCCACCCATCCAAATATGTTGTAGTAGAGCAACTTGAGCCACGTGAAGAGCGGGTTGCGCGCGATCACGCTCTGGTTGTTGTAAGACACGATACGGTGCTTGACGCGCCGCATCATGGCGCTGGTGATGGTCGGGTAGTGCACGTAGCAGCCCACTGGGCACTGTGCCAGGTAGCGGAATATGGGGAACGTGAACGCGTAGCCTGTTGTGTCTATGTACACGTCTGGAAAGAACATCTGTATGTGAAGAAGCATATAGTATCAACATTTGTGTCAGTTGGGGTAGGTAAACCGAACGGAAAATGCACGAGCAACTTGACCGTCAATAGAAAATAGGACCGTATTACCATAACTTAAGTAGATAAAAACAGCAACCGAGTCGCGAGCATGCGCGAACATGAGCGAGCCGTGTGTCATTATTTTTATAATTTTCTACTTTGGGCTATGATCTTTTTTTTGGTGGTGGTAAATCATCAAATAACTTCTCCCGCTCTGGGTGGAGCAGGAGGGGGTGTCAGACTTTTAATGACTAAAACCAACCCGTGTTCCCTCAGTTGCCTGTGTGCCAGGGGCCACGGTATCTCTTTCGAACAACACGCACCCCTGGCAGGCAGCGGCCCTTGCGGGCCCCTTCTGTTGCTGCTGACATCTCTTTGAGGCTCGCGTGGAGCACAATACGCATTCGACCCGGGCTTAGTCCTTACCAAACAGCGCGCTACCCATTACTCGCCGTCCGCAAGCGCACGCCTACGGTGGCCGGGAATGAACCTGAGATTCCCGACGCCCAGGGCGTCTCCTGCGGAGGCTTGGACCGTGAGGGCGCATATACTGCCTCTCCCTCACGTGCGCCGCCTCCCTCTTCGCGAGCATCACTGCTTCGCAAAAGGAAGCGACGGTTACCCATGCATTCTCGCTCCGTACTATGGCCTGGACCAGGGTTGGACGCGAAAGATCGCCACCGCTGATCGCCTCCACGAGGACAAGGCAGTGCTCCGCCCAAGCCGGGCAGACCTCCACCGTATGCTCCACCGTGCCCTCAGGGCGATCTTCACAATGGAAACACCCGGGCGTTTCCTCCCGCCTTATCCAAAGCAGGAACCTCCCGAAACAACCGTGTCGGGTGAGGACCTGCGTCAGGTGGAAGGTGAGGACGCCATGCCGTCTCTCAAGCCACTCCTCAAAGAGGGGACTTACCGCCGCAAAGGTGGCGTGCCCAGCACTGGGGTGCGACAATCGCACACTCCTTGTCGCCATGAGATCCCGCCAGAGCTCTGTCCGCTGTGCCGCGATTTCCCGCGGCAGCGGAGTTACGCCCCGGCGTTTGGCCCCCTCGCGCCACTCTCAAGTGTAGTTTGGGCTATGGTTATGCGGTCCTATTTTCAATGGAACCAGTAAATTGTTGAGGCTATTTTACAAGTTGAGGTTTTGTCTGTACTGACCCTTATGGACAACGGCTAGTCAGACAGACTATTATGCACCAAAATATCGTAATACATACATACATCGATTGTGTCACATAACTTGCTCTTTATGTTGTTCATTTGATGGACAAACAAGTGCGACACATCTTTGCTGTCTTCCATTTCAATAAATAAAGCTGTAGAGTTCACTCAACCTCTACCGAGGGAAAATAAAGGGAGAATCTTCCAACCAGACGGGTGTTGACTCTGGTGGGCAAGTGCCTGACGATTGATGTCGGTATGTTGTAGGTACGTCTGTTGGCACGCTGTGACGCGTAGTTAGCATGTCACAATGTAGATGCAGCCACAAGATGGTTTAATAAATAATTTTGAAGAACTCGCAGTGACAAAGAAACATTTAACTCACCAGGATTCAACTTCATGAAAGCCTCAAGCCCCAATACCATGGAACCCAAACTCTGAAACAGCAGCGTGAAGTAAGGATAGGACTGCGCCTCTATGACCCTCCTCATACTGAGCCGCACAAAGGTTATCTTAGTACGGTCCACCTTCACGTTGAACTGGTTCTGAGCCCGGTCTATGATTGTCTGCGGTTCTGCTGTCTCTACTGTGTATATGTGGATGTTTGAATCTGGATATCTGTGGAATGGAAGCCAAGTAATCTTAGCTAGGGTCTGGTTGTGAAGCAATTAGTTTACAGCACTGATTTGAAAAATAAAGATACAAAAAACCCCAAGATACACAATCAGCATCTCAAAAACGTCCGCTTATATAGGGCGCAAGGTGTAGTGTCAAATATTAACGTCAGTCATCTTTCTGTCAGTCTTTTTGGACATTTCTTTGTAAAAACCACTTTCATGGAAACAAAAGTCATGCGTGTAAGGTTGAATTTGCAAAAAAAAAATGTGTTTTATCATAACTATAATCACTGATGTATAATTGGGGACAGTTTTGAGTGTTACTTATGTTCGTGACTGTACATTTTGGGTTTTTAGTATATCAATGGGTAAAATGGATAATTTCAAGGATAGGTGTACAAAATTTCGTAACCTTTTTTTTTAAGGTTTTACATTTCAAACGAAAAAAGTTCATGATATTTAAGTATCCTCAACCATCAAGATTATTCTGCATTAAAAAAAACCTTAAAAATCTGTTGTTTTGCCATTTTAAGAAAGAGGATTCAAGTTGTACATGCTAGGAAGAAGACAAGAGCAGGGATGTCAACTTTGGTCTTAGTTACCTATTGAATCCAATATTGTGGAATGGAGAAGACCTGTATAAATGGGTGAAAGTTTATGCAAAAATTGTGAAGTCAAAATACAAATATACAATGTCGCCCATGCGCATGTGACCGCCCGTAATTTTCTGAATATTCATGAAAAAATATCGCAAATAAACTTCAAAAGGGGGGGTCTATCTATAACATTTTTTTATGTTATTCAATTTTAATTTTTAAAATAAATACACAATTTTTACCGAAAAAATGACTTCGATTCCGTTTTTTTTTTTTTCGTTGTCGATCATTTTTAGTAAAATCTTAATTAACCTGTTAAAATAACTCATAAGCTTTTGGAAATAATAAACAGAATCCAAATCGACCCATAAACTTCGGAGATGTGTCAAAAAATAGAAAGCAAATCTACAAACTCTACTTAAAAAATTGAAAATTGAAGAACATGAAAAATTTTATAGATAGACCCCCCCTTTTGAAGTTTATTTGCGACATTTTTTCATGAATATTCAGAAAATTACGGGCGGTCACATGCGCATGGGGGACATTGTATATTTAGTACATTCAGCGTCAAAAATATCGGGACGTACACATTGTTTATTTATTTAACCATTTATGCACACACATATAAACAGACAAGAATAAAGGAACAGAAAAATACGTACAAAGGTAATGCTTATTTCTACAGAAATCTCTTCCAGCACACCTGCGATAGGAGAGAAGATAACAGAGATGTAGACAACGCGTGTAAATAATAATAGAAGGGAAAACATAATAGCACAAATTATAATCTAATTTATAAATACACATATCATATAAGAATATACATACATACATACTACTAAAATAAATATCAACAAAATATACATAATTATAATGTAATTTAAATAATAAATACAAATGCAACTTATGACAAAGTGGAGAGATAATGTTCTTTCACTCTTCTTCTGAATACTGCTACAGTTTGGCAGTTCCTAATGTCAGGCGGAAGTGAATTCCACAACCGATCCGCGTGCACAGTGAAGGAGTAGAAGTCGGTTGAGTGGGCAGGGGACTTGAGGAGATTTCTAAGATGCGACCTGCAAGGTGCATCAAAAGGACGGGCGTAGGAGAAGCGTTCCCGCAGATAGGATGGGGTCTTAGGGTTGTAAAGAATGTTGAATAGCAAACACAATATCCGAGAGTTTCTGCAAAGTCGAATGGGGAGCCACTTGAGGATCTTGCAAAAGTTAGAAACGTGGTCGTATTTTTTAAGGTTAAAAATAAAACGAATGCAGATAAATTTGCAAACGCTCAAGTTTATTTAAAAGCTCCTCGGTGGCATCCAAATAACAGGCATCAGCGTAGTCAATGATGGGCTGTATGAGAGTTTGGGCAAGGGTGATCTTGGTGTTCAAGGGCAGGAAGCTCTGGAGGCATTTTAACGAATGGAACGTATAGTGTACTTTGCTACTGACTTGAGCAACATGTGCAGTCCACGATAAATGAGAGTCCATGGTCACACCCAGATTTTTAACCGTTTTTGCGTATTCTGTCTGAACTCCATTCAAACAGAGTGGAGACAGCGACGCAACATCGAGTCTATTCCGCATATACCTGCCACCGATAATTATGGCCTGGGACTTCTTAGGGTTGATCAGCAGTCCAAAAGACTGCGACCACTCGCTAATCAAATCCAGGTCTCTGTTCATAGCAGATACGGCAGCATCCGCATCTTGCATTGAAAAGTGATTGTAAAGTTGCAGATCGTCGGCATAGAGATGGAGGCGGGAAGAGATGACTCTGGTGACAGAGTTAATAAAAATAGAAAAGAGAAGGGGAGAGAGAACGCCACCCTGAGGCACACCGTTTAATTTCCATTGTTTAATTTCAATTTTTCCATTGTTCTAAAATGATAAAATTTTCCTTTATCTCAATTGGATAATTTGTCATGTACTGTCATTATTCTGAAACATTCCTTGTGTCATTGAGTTAATATTTAATTTGCATAGTTGATAGTTGTTTAGATCATTTTGAACACTCTGTTTATCCTGATGTTATTGATGCTGACTGTACAATATATAGTTGATATTATTCATAAATTTGTCTGAAAAGCAAAGGCTTTGAGAAACAACAGAGAAGCAATTGCATAATACACTACTACTACTACTATGCTAGGAATCGTTTTAATTTTGACAACTCAACAACATTCATTGCATTACTTATGTGGCGGAGCAGACAAATTTTTCGAACATATGCAACAATATATATATTAAGCAATGGAATAGCAATATCTTTCAAAATGATTCTGATTCAAAATCAAAAATCATTTATTTAAACTAGACTGAAAGTCAGCACTTTTTCTACATCAAAATTACATAGGACAGTCCCCAAAACACCTGCCCTTCACCAGTTCCTAGTGCTTTAGCTTGTAGAACTAGATTGGTATTGATAGTGTGTTACACCTAGCTTCTGACGTTTCATAAGTGCCCATGCAGGTTTATCTATATAAATAAAGACAGAAGTCCTGACTGACTGACTGACTCATCAACGCCCAGCCCAAACCCTTGGACCTAGAAAGCTGAAATTTTGCATAGAGGTTCACTTTATAATGTAGACAAGGAAAAAGGAAGGATTTTCCGAAATTCAACCCCTAAGGGTGTTAAATAGGGTATGAAAGTTCCGCGCGGGCGAAGCCGCTGGCAAAAGCTAGTATGAAATAAAAATATTTTGATTTGATTTGATTGATTGACAATTTGGGTACAGTTCTCTTAACTTTGCATGTATCACAGAGCATATCTCTTTAGTAGAAATGTATTGTTGCTATGGATTTTTTTCCTAATAGACTTGTCTTTACTTGTATGAATCGTATTGTGTAACATCTAATTACATTATTACACTTTAATGTGTTGTCAATATGTCTCTCTTAGCACCGTATACTCTACCTAACTGAACTGTACCAAATTACCAACATCAATTTAAATTAAGCACCAAAGATACAAAAATTATAATAGTTCCTTGGCTATGATTTACAGGCTGAGTTGATTACCTCGGCAACAATATTCTGGCAGCATTTATGTATCTTAAAGTTACAATTTAACAACAAACCTGGTTAGATGCACCAAATCTTAGACGGAAAAACCGTAACAAAACGTATCAAGAACCACAGGATGTGCTTGCTGTGCATGTCTTCAGACGGGATCAACCACACCTATTGCATGCAGAAATGCAGCATAAGGCTAAAGCTAAGAAAGTCGGACGACCGATATATACACATGGAACGACAACCTAAAACAGGACATGAAATACTTCGACATGGGAATCACGTTTTGGAAGGGCATGGCTGGAGACAGAAACAAGATAAAGAAAGCCGCTAGTGATGTCTACAAGAAACCAGAAACTGATAGCAGCGAGAACTCAGAAGACGACTATGAAAACAACAACGCAGAACATAGCGAAGCAACGGCATAGAAAAGAGCTAAGAAAACAATGGAACGTACCCAAGAAGCTCTATCTGAATCAACATGCCGGCGACGTCGTGAAAAGATGCCCTCCTATAAATAAATACCACCCGTCTCTCCACTAGTCCAATGCTTACTCAAGGATGCATATCCGGTAGGCTCACAATCCTTTCCTATCCTAAGGGCACGTCTACCTGACCATTACCGCGCCCCCCGGTCTACTTCTTGATATGCAATGGCCTCTGTAACACCATGAAGCATGAGGCTCCAGGGGCTAGTGCGAATCTTGGAGTTCATTCGATTTATCGAGTCTGGTCAAGCCACCCTGGGATCGGTGCATTACATTACATTACAAACCTGGTTAGTACAGCCTTGATAGCCACCCACAGCACCCTCTCTCCGCCCCCACCAGCATTGCAGTATGGATGGAAGAAAGCCACATTGGCTCCGTCCCTCTTACGTCTGGTCAACTTGCGCTCCTTTATCCTCATGTACCATGTTGCGAAAATGAACGCAAATGGTATCAGCACAAACGTTATGAATAGGAGGAATCCTACGAATGCTAGTGGTAGGACCACCAGTAAGCTAAAACAAAAAAAAAAAAAAACATAATGTTATTGTGTTTTGATTTTGTTTAGAGCAGATTAATATATGTTTTCGGTCGAACAGGATATTGATAAACGTCTCAATTATAAGTGTGTAAAACAGGATGACCTAGTATGCTGTTATCACCGTAAATATATTACTATTTATAAATATTGGTCACAAAAAATATTTGTAGGTAACAGAACTCCATTTTTTTACTTAAACTCCGTTTTAATAACTAATAACTAACAAACCTTATCATAAAATGTTATAAACAAACCAAATAACATGCATAATAATTATCAAAGTTTAAAAAGATACGTACATGAACCATTGCAGAAACATTGTTAAAACAATTGTTTTAGCGACCTACACACGGTAGGGCCACTGTATTAATAATAATAAATTGACTTTGTGTTGAGCAAACACATCTGGATATGTTTCACGGTGATATTAATAAATATCGGAACAATAGAAATTGAACATAACCTAGCAACGTAAACATTCCCGTTGGCAGGTAAACCATAGATAAAATATAAAAGTACTCTGTGACTAGTCCGTCTGGCAATCGGAGGCGCTGGACTCGAAATTGTGGACGAGTACGCTTACCTAAAAAAAAAAAAAATAGGACCCTAGGACAAACTGTCCAGTTAGGTAAGTCCAACTTCGAGAAAGACGTCAATCGCCGAATCTGACTCGGCCGGGCAGCGTTCGGGAGGCTTCGCAATATCTTCTCGTCCCAAATATCACAGAGCCTCAAGACGAAAGTCTTTGACCAGTGCGTGTTGCCAGTGATGATGGCACTAAAACGTGGTCGCTCACAATCACAATAGACTTTATTAGAAATCCAAAAGTCACCCAACGAGCAATGGAAAGGGTTATGCTGGGAGTCTCCCTACTTGATTGAATCAGTAATGAAGACATATGCAGGAAAACCAATTTTACCAAAACGTAGCCCGAAGAATTGCCGAACTTAAGTGGCAGTGGCCAGGGCACATAGCTCGCAGAACAGATGGCTGATGGGCCGAAGGGTTCTGAAGTGACGACCGTATACCGGAAGACGTAGAGCAGAAAGGCCTTCCACAAGGTGGACCGTTGACCTTGTGAAGGCCGCGGGAATCCGCTGTCCGCTGGATGTGGGAAGCACAAGACCAGTCGAAGTGGAGAAGCCTGGGGAGGCCTATGTCCAGCAGTGGACGTCTTTCGGCTAAAATGATGCGTATCAACTGAAAGGACTTAATTAGCCACATTTCGAAAATAGGTATATTCACAAACTTAAATCTATCTACCAAAAATCACACAAGTATGAAACAAAAACTTAGGCCTTTTCAAAAAACGATGCGGTTTCCATAACCTAAACACACGTAGTACTTAAAGCTGAAATTGTGATTCCAAAATTTAGATTGACTAAAACTAGCAAGTCAATTCTAATAAACAGTATCCGTATCCGCTTCTATAACAAGTTGCCATAGTCAGTTACAGAACTTAGCGATGGAAAGTTTAAAACTCACATCAAACGTGTCCATAACAAAAAAGCATATTACAAGATAAAAGACTACGTTGAAGACAGGGAAGTTTGGCATTAATTCCTTCTGCACATGTGGCTTCCCTGGTGTTACGTATGTATCCGAATTATAAATATATTATCTGTGTCTCACGCATTTCGGCCCGCTCTCTTCCGTCTGTCATGGCTGAGCACACTCATCATAGTCTGGTTGTTTTATTTCCTAATCCTAAACACCTCTACACAAAGTAGACGAACACAACATAACATGGTGTCAGAAGCAGTCAGAGGTGCGCCAGAAGTCGAGACAAGCCAGCCTTTATGTAAGTCAGTCAAAAAATCTCAAAACTTGTAACGCCGCCGCATGTTCTTAAAATGGCCGAAGGAAACGCAAATGCAAGTCCCCTGCCGCCAAGCAACTTCAGTCTCGATGTTAACGCCTCGAACATGCCATTGGCTTGGCGTAACTTTAAAACTACTTTGAGCATTTATATGATTGCCAACAATTTGGAAAAAGAATCCGACAAAAGAAAGGTAGCCATTTTGCTGCAAACAATAGGCCCGGACGCTCTTCGGATATTTTACTCGTTCAATACGGAAATAGAAAAAATCACATATAAAGAGATACTCGCCAAATTTGAAGACTATTTTACGCCGCGTGTAAATATCTCCGTCGAAAGGCATAAGCTATTCAATAGGAGACAAGGCCCAGATGAAGAAATTGAGACGTATGCAACTGATCTGAAAAACCTAAGTATCCAATGTAACTTGGAAGGTCTCGCCGAGGATATAGTAAAGGACATATTCTCCTGGAACCTGAATACATCAAGTGCGTACATCAGAGAACGTATCCTGATCGAGAAACCATCATCATTCGATGCCGCCGTCAGTCTCGCTAAAACGTTAAGAAACACTAGGTTAGAGGCTAAAGCATTATCAAACCACGAAGTAAGTGTCGTCGCCAGTCGTCAATCGCATCACAGTCGTAGTCGTCAAACAAATCATAGTCAAAGAAGTCACAGTCGTCAAAGAAGTCATACCCGTCAAGAAAGTCAAAGTCATCAGTCTCAAGGAAGTAAAAGTCAAAGTCGTCAGTCAAGTAAGGCATCGTCCAGTCAAGAATCTCAATTCAAACAGTCCAAGATCTGCTTCAGATGCGGACAAGTTCACCGAACAAAATGTCCAGCCATAGGAGTCATCTGTAAGAAATGCAACAAGACGAATCACTTCGCCAAGTGCTGTCGCAACAAGCAAGTAAGATGCATAGAAGAAGAAACTATTGGTAGTCCTTCTGAAACTTATTTCTTGAATAGTCTTTTCACTAATGAGATTTCTGTCAGTCAAAAAAACCCATATCACACATCTTTGTCCATAAATAGTATAAATGTAGACTTTTTACTAGATACAGGTGCAGACACTAACATATTGTCATTCAACTCTTATAAAAAACTCAATTTACCATTAAGTAATATACAGAAAAGCAGTCACAAACTCTCAACCTTTAGTGGTGAAATATTACCTACTGTAGGTCAATGCACACTACCTGTCAGCCATAATAACTTAACATACAATGTCAATTTCCACATTATAGATATACTTTGTAGAAACATTATTGGTCGCAACAGTTGTGAAATTTTAAAATTAGTAAAAAGAATTCATAATGTCCAATTTCATGAGTCGGTCAATGTATCACAGCGTGTTGAATATAAAGATCTCTTCTCAGGAATAGGTTGTCTTAAAGACTACGAATGTCATTTGTCAATAAAGCCTGATGCTATACCATCGGTTGATGCCTGCCGTAGAATTCCATTCAGTCTTCTAGAACAACTAAAAGAAGAATTAGCCATGTTAGAAAAAGATCAAATTATAGTCAAAGTAGAGGAACCTACTGAATGGGTGAGTTCAATTGTACTAGCGTCAAAGAAAAATGGTAAACTACGTCTTTGCATTGATCCAAGAAAACTAAACAAAGCTATTATGCGTCCTCACTATCAATTCCCAACCATCGATGAAATTAAATCCAGTCTCTCCGGTTCACAGTATTTTACAACCCTAGATGCAAACAAAGGTTTTTATATGTTAAAGTTAGATGAAGCTTCTTCAAAGCTATGTACATTCATCACACCTCAAGGTAGATATAGATTCTTAAGGCTTCCCTTTGGTATAAATGCAGCCCCAGAACTGTTTCATTCCATTATGACAAAAAGATTCTCTGATATCTCAGGAGTCAAAATCATGATGGATGATTTCTTAATTTATGGTCAAACAAAAGAAGAACATGATCTTAGATTAAAACAAGTCTTAGAAAGAGCTAGGGAAATAGGCATAAAATTTAATAAAGAAAAGTCCAACATATTTAATAATGAAGTCAAGTACTTAGGACACATCTTTTCTAAAGATGGTGTGAGAGCAGATGAAAACAAAGTCAAAGCCATTTGCAGTATGCCACCACCTACAAATGTCACAGAATTGCAAAGATTTTTAGGTATGGTCACATATCTAGGCTCATATATAGAGAATTTGTCAGAAAAAACTTCTAATTTGAGAACACTTCTTTCTAAAGATAATGTATGGTCTTGGCAAGATAAACATAATATAGAATTTAATGTATTAAAGGAATGTATAACTAAAGCCCCTGTCTTGGCATACTATGATCAAAATAAACCAATAACACTGTCTGTAGATTCATCTAAAGATGCAATGGGAGCAGTGATTTGCCATGATAAACACCCCATTGCATATTCTTCAGCTTCATTAAACTCATGTCAACAGTCATACTCACAGATTGAAAAAGAGCTATTAGCTATCCTATTCGGTTGTACAAAGTTCCACCAGTATGTCTATGGTCGCCACACCTTAGTAGAAACTGATCACAAACCAATAGTGTCCCTATTTAATAAACCAATTTACAACATTCCACCCCGTCTTCAAAGAATAATGCTTAGATTACAACCATATGACCTGAATGTAACTTACAAACCTGGTAAATATCTTTATATAGCTGATACTCTGTCTAGAGCAGCTTTACCAGAACAGTCATTATGTGATCTTGATTCTGACTTAGACTTACATGTCAATTTAGTTATTAGATCACTGTCAATTAGCCCAAATAAACTTAAATCTATTCAAGAACAGACTTCCCAAGACAAGGAATTGTCACTCTTAAGTAAATATTGCATATCAGGTTGGCCTGAACATAAAAAACTACTCCCTGATATCATCAGGCCATATTTTTCTTTAAAAACAGACATACACATTATTGATGGTATTGTCTTCAAAAATAACAGTGTTATCATACCTGTAGCCATGAGGAATGACATATTAAAACAGATCCATGAAGGTCACCAGGGCATCCACAGTTGCCAAAGATTAGCAAGAAATCTAATATACTGGCCCAATATGTACTCTGACATAGAAAAATATGTAAATAGTTGTCATATCTGTCTTACCAACAGACGCAGTAATTCAAAAGAGCCACTACAGCCTCATGAAGTGAAACCAATCCCTTGGAATAAGGTTGGTGTTGATCTATTTGATCTCAATTCAGACAAGTACATCATAGTCGTTGATTATTTTTCACAATACATAGAACTTGTTAAGCTAGTAGGTGATTCCACTAGTAAAACTGTCATTAGTCACCTTAAGTCTATTTTCTCCAGGCATGGAATTCCCAACATTCTAATTTCAGACAATGGTCCTCCATTTAACTCAAAAGAGTTCAGTAATTTCGCTTTAGATTGGCAAATACAACATATAACATCAAGTCCTTACCTTCCACAGTCCAATGGTCTTGCAGAGAGAACCATAGGTACTGTAAAGCAAATATTAAAAAAATGTCTTACTGATAAATCTGACCCTCACTTAGCTATATTACAATATAGGAATACACCTAAAGGAAACATGTATTCACCTGCACAATTACTCATGTCCAGGACACTTAGAACTAAACTTCCAGTCTTAGAACAGACTCTGAAACCTAAAACACCTGACTATAGGTCACTAACAAATAAAACTCACATAAAAGATAGCAAATCACAGATTTATTATAATACACATACAAAACCATTGTCTTCACTAAATATTGGTGATAAAATCTATTTTAAGAAACAGCCAGATAGTATTTGGACACCGGGTACTGTTTCAGGCACAGGTCCACAGCCCCGATCGTATACTATTGTCACACCAGAAGGTAGCTTTCGTCGTAATCGCCAACACATATTAAAACCAAAACATTCTCCTACTTCCAATAAAAGTCCACTACCATCTCCATTGATTCCACTAGATAGTGTTCCTCCGCCGCCTTCTAATCCACCGCTGTCGTCTTCGCCATCGAACCATCAACCACCCTGTCCAGCTAGTCCCGTCGAAAAACCTGAAACAAAAACAAACACAGTAAATACACCAAAAACTTATACTTACTCCTCATTCGGCAGAGCTATCATTAAGCCCCGAAGATTCTGGTAGTTATAAGTCTAGATTAAGTCCCTATTTGTAATAATTAGTAGTAACTAACATTTAATGTTTATATACATTTTGCTTGTTTTTATATAAAACTTAGTCTTATTATGTCAATGTCATAACTGTCAAAATTGTAAACGTCATGTCTACTTGACAGATGTCGCTGTTTTATAGAGATGTTCCGTTTCATGAATAATCTTATTAAAAAAAAAAAAAAAGTATACTTAAGCTTTTAGTTCACCGATTTTAACTTATCTTTTATTATGGGAGATGTTACGTATGTATCCGAATTATAAATATATTATCTGTGTCTCACGCATTTCGGCCCGCTCTCTTCCGTCTGTCATGGCTGAGCACACTCATCATAGTCTGGTTGTTTCATTTCCTAATCCTAAACACCTCTACACAAAGTAGAACAGCATAACTATGTGAAACTCTATTAACTGCTCTCAATGTTCTTTTTTATTCTTTTTATTTTTACAATTTGACATTATACATCAATTATCTTTTAGTGATTGTCATGTAAATCATGTCACTATGTTTAGTTAGGTTCATTTTATTTATGTAGATTATTTTACATATTGTGAATGGGAGAACGTTGTAGGCCTTACAGACTGTAGATTTGTAGACGATTTTCTATTCTGTATTCGTCTAAGTACCTGGTACTTATTGACAGGCCTGCACTGTCCTCCCATACATTTTATCTCTGGAAACATTGTTAAAACAAAACCAATCATTTTTAAAAGTATCGAGTAACCGTGGAGTTTCTTGCCGGCTCTTCTCCATAGGAAACAACAATTTGGAACCGTGCACCTAGCTTCTGACGTTTCATAAGTGCCCATGCAGGTTTATCTATCTATACCTATAAATAAAAGGAGAAACTGACTGACTGATCGATCAATCAACACACAGCCGAAACTACTAGGACTAGGAACGTGAAATTTTGTACACGGCTTCTTTTTATAATGTAGGGGAGCACTAAGAAGGGGTTTTTGGAAATTCGACCTTTAAGGGGGTGAAAAGGGGGGATTTTGTTTCTATTGTTAGGTTCGTTTGTTTGTATTTTTAAATCGCCTAAATTGACATACTTAACGATTATTCAGAACTATTATTTATGTGGCAACAACAAGGAGGAACGGTTGACAAGTGAGGATGGGAGGCGCGATATGGCAATCGATTCGTTCACTTGGTTTTGGGGCGAGCTACAGGTCGGACAAGATATACCTAGTAACTCTGATAATTCTAAAATAATTGTTGGAGCTGGTTATTGTAATTATATAATAGGAGTACATTGTTAAATTGGAGTGATTAAACATTATTATTATATACACGAGGAGTTTTATTACACTTCAGAAGCGGTAAGTACACGTGCTCACATTACATAAGTTTACAATTTTAATGGATAACGTTTTTGTTGTATAAGTTGGTCGGTATTTTTATTTTCATGCTGGTTTGAATTATAACGGTAGGCTGATTAACTGTGAATCCTAATTATAGATTTGATATTGCATCCGAGGTTTTTATTCTTGATTTTACATTACAGTGGAAATTTGTATCTGGTAGTTACTTATTGGTCATTTTAAAATATTTTTATTTTACCTGCTTATTAAAACGATTGCTGTCAATATTTTTCTGAGTAAATCTAGACAATGTGATATTTTATATTAAGTGACAGTACGTGACCTGATTTATTTAGAGCGGGTTTCAAATTCATAATCATTAATATACCTGGTATATTGGAGGTACAAGGGGAGCCAAAATTTTTGTTATTTTTGTGATTGGGCTTACCATTTTCGAGATATTTGATTATTTTTCTCGCTTGCTCGAAAACAAATATAGTGTACACGTACATAGTTGTTTTAATTTCGAGTTTCAGTTATGGAGCACGACCATGAGGCTCAAAGGCGACGGCGCTTAAGAACACCTTCGGATGGAAGATCACTACGTCTTGACGAAGCTTCTAGATGCCGTCGCAGCCGTAGTCGACGGCGCATCAGTTCCAGAGATGCTCGTGGTCATAGTCAGCAGAACAACCGAAGCTCACAGCACAATCGAAGTCCGCAGTGCAGTCGAAGTCCGCAGCGCAGTCGAAGATCGCAACGCAGTCGGAGCCCGTGGGGTAGCCGAACTGGGCGACGCAGTAGTCCGAGCCTCCGAAATTGTACGAGCCACAGAGTTGAACAACTTGAACGAGAACGTGAGACGGCACAAGAGAACCTGCGGTCCCTAGAAAATCAGTTGCGACAGGAACGGAGCAGACGACGCGATTCTACAGCGACACGTGACTGGAAAAAGGTACATCATAGTCCGACGTTTTCGTCCAAAGATGTCATGAATATTTTAAATTCAATTAGGAACCAACCGTCGGCGGCTGGCCCACTTGCTCACTCTAGTAACGTTTTTAAAAATCATAAAAATATTTTGCCTGATTTTGACCCATCTTCCAAAAATCAACGTGTAGATGTGTGGTTGAAAAAAGTGAACGAGTGTGCCACCGTTTATGGTTGGGATGATAAGACAACCATCCATTTCTCAATGCAGAAATTGCAAGGACTGGCCAAGACATGGTTTGAAAGCCTAGATTCAATTTTATTTTCCTGGGCCGAGTGGCAAGAGAAATTGTCTCAGGCTTTTCCTTTTGAGCAGAATTATGGACAGTCCTTGGAAGATATGCTTGGGCGTAAAAGTAAATATTATGAACCTATAGAAGTTTACTATTACGAAAAGCTGGCTCTACTGAACCAGTGTGATATAGTTGGCAAGCGTGCTGTCGATTGTATAATTCACGGTCTAAGTGACAGAACGATGAAATCAAGTGCCCTAACGTTAAGATGTTCTCAACCGGATCAATTGTTACAATTCTTGATGAGCAACAAGGAATCGTCAAATTCCTTGGATCGTTCTAATAATAATGCTAATGGTAGATTAGAATCCGAAACTGTTACACAGGATAAATCGAATGATACGAGAAACGTATCAAGTGATAACGTAGCATTCTGTTTTAACTGTAGTGAGCGCGGTCATATATTCCGGAAATGTCCTAAGCCGCTGATTCGATGTACTCAATGTCATAGGGTAGGCCACAATGTCGAAAAATGCCCTACAAAGCTGGAGGCCAGCGACAGAAAGGTAACGAGTACACATTCTTTCTTTTTTTTTTTTTTTTTTTTTTTTTTTTTAAACTTTGCCCCACACTAGGAATTTCTCCTGTATTGTGGGTGCGTTTACAAACATTTAAACTCACATACACAAACGGCCAGACCCGGAACAACTACTTGTAGGTCATACAAATATTTGTTCCGTGCGGGAATCGAACCCGCGACACGCAGCGCAGCAGTCAATCGCTTAACCACTGCGCCAACCGTGCCGACAAGTTCACTTTTTGGTGTATTATTTATAATTTACATTTGGATTAATTATACCGTTACCATGAAAAAGTTAAACTTTAGTTAAATGTTGAGTTAGTTGTAAGTTTTTGTTGAGATCAATTGTTACCTAAAAATAGTTTTTTATTTATTCATGTATATAGTAAACAGTTTAGCAGCCATGTGATTGGTTTGTCAGTTTAGAAGCCATGTGATTGGTTTGCCAGGTTAGCAGCCATGTGATTGGTTTGCCCGGTTAGCAGCCATGTGATTGGTTTGCCAGTTTAGCAGCCATGTGATTGGTTTGCCAGTTTAGAAGCCATGTGATTGGTTTGCCAGGTTAGCAGCCATGTGATTGGTTTGCCCGGTTAGCAGCCATGTGATTGGTTTGCCAGTTTAGAAGCCATGTGATTGGTTTGCCAGGTTAGCAGCCATGTGATTGGTTTGCCCGGTTAGCAGCCATGTGATTGGTTTGCCAGTTTAGCAGCCATGTGATTGGTTTGCCAGTTTAGCAGCCATGTGATTGGTTTGCCAGTTTAGCAGCCATGTGATTGGTTTGCCAGTTTAGCAGCCATGTGATTGGTTTGCCAGTTTAGCAGCCATGTGATTGGTTTGCCAGTTTAGCAGCCATGTGATTGGTTTACCAATTTAGCAGCCATGTGATTGGTTTGCCAGGTTAGCAGCCATGTGATTGGTTTGCCAGTTTAGCAGCCATGTGATTGGTTTGCCAGTTTAGCAGCCATGTGATTGGTTTGCCAGTTTAGCAGCCATGTGATTGGTTTGCCAGGTTAGCGGCCATGTGATTGGTTTGCCAGTTTAGCAGCCATGTGATTGGTTTGCCAGTTTAGCAGCCATGTGATTGGTTTGCCAGGTTAGCGGCCATGTGATTGGTTTGCCAGGTTAGCGGCCATGTGATTGGTTTGCCAGTTTAGCAACCATGTGATTGGTTTGCCAGTTTAGCAACCATGTGATTGGTTTGCCAGGTTAGCGGCCATGTGATTGGTTTGCCAGTTTAGCAATCATGTGATTGGTTTGCCAGTTTAGCAACCATGTGATTGGTTTGCCAGGTTAGCGGCCATGTGATTGGTTTGCCAGTTTAGCAACCATGTGATTGGTTTGCCAGGTTAGCGGCCATGTAATTGGTTTGCCAGTTTAGCAACCATGTGATTGGTTTGCCAGTTTAGCAGCCATGTGATTGGTTTGCCAGTTTAGCAGCCATGTGATTGGTTTGCCAGTTTAGGAACCATTTAATTATGTAAAATGTTGATTAGTCATGATGAGACAGTGTGCTATTGGAATAATGACATTAATTTGTTAAAGTTGTATACACATAAATATTAAGCTATTAAATTAAATGACTTTATATAAAATTGTATTACCTCAATTACTAGTTCGATCAATTTAGATACAATAATTATATTTTAATTTTGTTTTTTATTAGATAACTTGTTTTGAAGTTTTGTTTCCTAGATTTAAATTTGGATTTTTTTTTTCTCTCGTTATTTCTGCTATTTTATTCATTTTGTAAAACGTATCGATTGCCCGAGTGTTAGGTTCCTCCCGACTTATGTGTATGAGGACATACACAAGGTCAGGATGGACGAGTGTTAGGTTCGTTTGTTTGTATTTTTAAATCGCCTAAATTGACATACTTAACGATTATTCAGAACTATTATTTATGTGGCAACAACAAGGAGGAACGGTTGACAAGTGAGGATGGGAGGCGCGATATGGCAATCGATTCGTTCACTTGGTTTTGGGGCGAGCTACAGGTCGGACAAGATATACCTAGTAACTCTGATAATTCTAAAATAATTGTTGGAGCTGGTTATTGTAATTATATAATAGGAGTACATTGTTAAATTGGAGTGATTAAACATTATTATTATATACACGAGGAGTTTTATTACACTATGAAAAATCTTATTCCTTGAGTTATTAAACTTGAAACTTGGCACAAAAACTTATCTAAGTAAATTATAAAGTTGGTCATTTATTGTTTTTCAAAACTACCCCCTAAAGGGGGATTGGGGGGTGTCAAAGTTTGTATGTAAGAAATTTAACGCGCGGTCTGATTAACTCGAAACTCAGTATTTATACCTTAAACCAAAAATAAAGAACAACGTGTATCAGAATGCGGGTTCGTTTGAAAGAGATACCACAGCCCCTGGCATACGGGCTAATGAAGGAACACGGGTGGGTTTTAGTCAGTAAGTCTGACACGCCCTCCTGCTCCACCCAGAGCGGGAGAAGTTATTTGATGATTACCCACCCAAAAAAAAAAAAAAAAAAAAATGTGTATCAGAATTTTACGAAAATCTACCCCTAAGGGTGTAAAAAAGGGTAGTCCGTAATATTATGAATGTGAAAGTTTGTGAAGATGATTGGATATTTGATACTCAATCATAGAAAAACGGCTAAACGGATTTGGATGAAATTTGGCACACAGATAGATTATAACCTAGATTAACACACAGGATACTTTTTATCTCGGTAGTACGTTCCCGCGGGATAATTTCCGACTTCCACGCGGGCGAAGCCGCGGGCGGAAGCTAGTATGAAATAAAAAATAAAAAAATGTATTTTGATTTGATTTGAAACAAGAAAATAATCACATCTGAAAGCTGTGGTAGAATGCCACCTACCCAGGCCTACCCTAGCATAAGCTATAATGCAAAGTGGCATACGTCCGACCACGGCTTTCACATTGTTGCGCAGACGAATTCATTAAACCTATGAAGCAATGGATTAGGGATTTCCTTGGATAGTTACTGGAAGTGCGTTACGCATTTAGGTGCTGGTCGTGTGCTCAACCACCAATTAGGTGCTGGTCGTGTGCTCGGTCACCAATTAGGTGCTGGTCGTGTGCTCGGTCACCAATTAGGTGCTGGTCGTGTGCTCGGTCACCAATTAGGTGCTGGTCGTGTGCTCGGTCACCAATTAGGTGCTGGTCGTGTGCTCGGTCACCAATTAGGTGCTGGTCGTGTGCTCAGCCAGCAATTAGGTGCTGGTCGTGTCCTCAGCCACCAATTAGGTGCTGGTCGTGTGCTCAGTCACCAATTAGGTGCTGGTCGTGTGCTCAGCCACCAATTAGGTGCTGGTCGTGTGCTCAGCCACCAATTAGGTGCTGGTCGTGTGCTCAGTCACCAATTAGGTGCTGGTCGTGTGCTCAGCCACCAATTACGTGCTGGTCGTGTGCTCAGCCACCAATTACGTGCTGGTCGTGTGCTCAGCCACCAATTAGGTGCTGGTCGTGTGCTCAGCCACCAATTAGGTGCTGGTCGTGTGCTCAGCCACCAATTAAATGCTGGTCGTGTGCTCAGCCACCAATTAGGTGCTGGTCGTGTGCTCAGCTACCAATTAGGTGCTGGTCGTGTGCTCAGTCACCATTTAGGTGCTGGTCGTGTGCTCAGTCACCATTTAGGTGCTGGTCGTGTGCTCAGCCACCAATTAGGTGCTGGTCGTGTGCTCAGCCACCAATTAGGTGCTGGTCGTGTGCTCAGTCACCATTTAGGTGCTGGTCGTGTGCTCAGCCACCAATTAGGTGCTGGTCGTGTGCTCAGTCACCATTTAGGTGCTGGTCGTGTGCTCAGTCACCATTTAGGTGCTGGTCGTGTGCTCAGCCACCAATTAGGTGCTGGTCGTGTGCTCAGCCACCAATTAGGTGCTGGTCGTGTGCTCGGTCACCAATTCGGTGCTGGTTGTGTGCTCAGGCACCAATGCATGTTCCCTTTCCCAGTAGATTTTATACCCGGTTGAGAGGAAATAATAAAACGTTTATTAAAATTTCTACATTTCATAGTTTTGCAATTAAATACATTTTCGCTTAAATCTAGCATGCTCATTATTAACAAATGTCCAACTCCTAGAAACATCAATAACAACGAAAACAGTAAACTACAAAATAACACAATTGAACAATACATTGTTGTGTCACACTAACATGGTAAAGATAAAACATTTTGTTATACAATAATTATTTTCAATATTAAAACTGTATAATTATCAGATTGATATGGAAGATGAATGTATAGCCCGCCCGGACTTTAGTGTTTGTTTACGTGAGAATAGAAAACTTATTTAATTCTCCAAAAAGTTCATAGTCCACTGCACCTCAAAACATTTTAAAATTATTACAGATACATATTCAAAAATGAACTTAATTGACACCAAATTACAGTTGATATTTCCTTAACATGTTTAACTGTATATTGTCTATGTATTTTCTTCGGCGGGAGCTTGGTGATCTGGTTCGTCCGTGACTTCTGCGGCCAGGTCGGCGAACTTCGCCACGTAGTCCACGCTCGACTCCGCCATCAGGGACTGCAGGTGGGAGTCCACCTGAGGAGTTGGGACAAAGAAAGGATATAACATCTTCATCTATAGACGCTAGCACATCAAGCTACCCCAATCTGTCATTTTTTTTTGATAGATTTTCATCTTTATGACATAAGCTTAAGGTTCATGTTCAATTGGGAAAATTTGACAGTTTGAGGTAGCTTGATGTACTGGCGTCTGTACATGACCAGCGCCGCACCGCATGATTAGGTATACTAATAAAATCGCGCAAACGACGCACCGACGCGTCGTCGTGTAGGAACCTCGCTTAGATAGTAGTGATGCCTAGTTAATTACCAAAGCACCGGTCACAGTAATGTAAAGCATTGCCAATGAAACTGTTTTTCAGGTTAATCCAGGTTATAAACTATCTGTATGCCAAATTTCATACAAATTCGTTCAGTAGTTTTTGCGTGCAAGAGTAACAAACATCCATCCATATATCCATTCTCCGAAAGTTTTACATTTATATTATAATATTTGTAGGATTGCGAAACGAATTGAGACCAGATTGCGGTCAATCTAGTTGCAATCGATGATATCGATCGTTCAGACCGATCCAGAGTGGTAAATGGTATCCACCCGTAGCAAGTTCATCAATCGATCAACAATAATGTTTTACTGATGCGCTCTATAGTTTGATCGATATTAGTGGACCGCATTCTAGTAATTATGTTTATCCTACAGTTTTGGTTCCAAACGAAGTTTTATATCTCTGTGTCTGTGTACAAACGCGGACAATAACGGTGTATCACTTTTCATCCTTATGTCAATAGCAATAAGATTGAAAGGTGGTCGGCCGTTAGTGTCTGCTATGGTACAAACGCGAACAATGGCGTTGGACCACTTTTTACCCTTATGCCCTTGACACATACACCGTTACATTTTGTTCGTATTAATCCTTAGAAGGGGTTAAGAGGGGGGGGGGGGGGGATTGTGAACAAAAATCAGGTAATCCACACATTTATGTTCGCATAACTCGACAAAATGAATGGATCAGCAGATTTTTGGTTTTCACGATTTCTTAGTTCCATTGATGACTCTTTTTATTTTAAGGATTAAAACGCTGAAAATGTAGCGGTGTGTATGTACCGTGTGTACTCACAGCAGGCCGGCCCTCCAGGTGCGACGGGGACAGGGTAGCGGTGTGTAGGTATGTACCGTGTGTACTCACAGCAGGCCGGCCCTCCAGGTGCGACGGGGACAGGGTAGCGGTGTGTATGTACCGTGTGTACTCACAGCAGGCCGGCCCTCCAGGTGCGACGGGGACAGGGTAGCGGTGTGTATGTACCGTGTGTACTCACAGCAGGCCGGCCCTCCAGGTGCGACGGGGACAGGGTAGCGGTGTGTATGTACCGTGTGTACTCACAGCAGGCCGGCCCTCCAGGTGCGACGGGGACAGGGTAGCGGTGTGTATGTACCGTGTGTACTCACAGCAGGCCGGCCCTCCAGGTGCGACGGGGACAGGGTAGCGGTGTGTATGTACCGTGTGTACTCACAGCAGGCCGGCCCTCCAGGTGCGACGGGGACAGGGTAGCGGTGTGTATGTACCGTGTGTACTCACAGCAGGCCGGCCCTCCAGGTGCGACGGGGACAGGGTAGCGGTGTGTATGTACCGTGTGTACTCACAGCAGGCCGGCCCTCCAGGTGCGACGGGGACAGGGTAGCGGTGTGTATGTACCGTGTGTACTCACAGCAGGCCGGCCCTCCAGGTGCGACGGGGACAGGGTAGCGGTGTGTATGTACCGTGTGTACTCACAGCAGGCCGGCCCTCCAGGTGCGACGGGGACAGGGTAGCGGTGTGTATGTACCGTGTGTACTCACAGCAGGCCGGCCCTCCAGGTGCGACGGGGACAGGGTAGCGGTGTGTATGTACCGTGTGTACTCACAGCAGGCCGGCCCTCCAGGTGCGACGGGGACAGGGTAGCGGTGTGTATGTACCGTGTGTACTCACAGCAGGCCGGCCCTCCAGGTGCGACGGGGACAGGGTAGCGGTGTGTATGTACCGTGTGTACTCACAGCAGGCCGGCCCTCCAGGTGCGACGGGGACAGGGTAGCGGTGTGTATGTACCGTGTGTACTCACAGCAGGCCGGCCCTCCAGGTGCGACGGGGACAGGGTAGCGGTGTGTATGTACCGTGTGTACTCACAGCAGGCCGGCCCTCCAGGTGCGACGGGGACAGGGTAGCGGTGTGTATGTACCGTGTGTACTCACAGCAGGCCGGCCCTCCAGGTGCGACGGGGACAGGGTAGCGGTGTGTATGTACCGTGTGTACTCACAGCAGGCCGGCCCTCCAGGTGCGACGGGGACAGGGTAGCGGTGTGTATGTACCGTGTGTACTCACAGCAGGCCGGCCCTCCAGGTGCGACGGGGACAGGGTAGCGGTGTGTATGTACCGTGTGTACTCACAGCAGGCCGGCCCTCCAGGTGCGACGGGGACAGGGTAGCGGTGTGTATGTACCGTGTGTACTCACAGCAGGCCGGCCCTCCAGGTGCGACGGGGACAGGGTAGCGGTGTGTATGTACCGTGTGTACTCACAGCAGGCCGGCCCTCCAGGTGCGACGGGGACAGGGTAGCGGTGTGTATGTACCGTGTGTACTCACAGCAGGCCGGCCCTCCAGGTGCGACGGGGACAGGGTAGCGGTGTGTATGTACCGTGTGTACTCACAGCAGGCCGGCCCTCCAGGTGCGACGGGGACAGGGTAGCGGTGTGTATGTACCGTGTGTACTCACAGCAGGCCGGCCCTCCAGGTGCGACGGGGACAGGGTAGCGGTGTGTATGTACCGTGTGTACTCACAGCAGGCCGGCCCTCCAGGTGCGACGGGGACAGGGTAGCGGTGTGTATGTACCGTGTGTACTCACAGCAGGCCGGCCCTCCAGGTGCGACGGGGACAGGGTAGCGGTGTGTATGTACCGTGTGTACTCACAGCAGGCCGGCCCTCCAGGTGCGACGGGGACAGGGTAGCGGTGTGTATGTACCGTGTGTACTCACAGCAGGCCGGCCCTCCAGGTGCGACGGGGACAGGGTAGCGGTGTGTATGTACCGTGTGTACTCACAGCAGGCCGGCCCTCCAGGTGCGACGGGGACAGGGTAGCGGTGTGTATGTACCGTGTGTACTCACAGCAGGCCGGCCCTCCAGGTGCGACGGGGACAGGGTAGCGGTGTGTATGTACCGTGTGTACTCACAGCAGGCCGGCCCTCCAGGTGCCCCAGGAAGCTGCTGAGCGAGAAGTCGTGTCCGGCGCCGCCCAGCCAGCCGTCGGCGTCGTGCAGGAGGCGCGACGGCGACAGCGACAGGGACTCCGACACCAGGAAGTCCGCTGGGGACACGGAATAACATTTCTTTGGCAACAATTCATAAAACACAAAATCGATTGCATACAAATACAAATCACAAAACTTAGCATAAGTTAAATACGTTTGCACAGTTCTAAAGCAGTCTCTATTCAAATGCTTGTACCCTTGTGGGCTGGCGAACCTTAATAAAGATTACCATGTAACCTAGCTAAGACGCCAGATTCAATTATGTTACTTGTTACTTTCTTTTTAGTCGATTTAACCTTAAATTGTTAAATTATATTTACTGTGACAGACTGTACCACACTTTTTGAAATTAATCAAATTATCTACAGGAAAAGTTTTTATCCAGTGCGCAAATTGTAACCATGAATTCAGCATATAATTCTAGAACCCCTAGCGCAGAAATTTTTCGCCGGATACACAAAAAAAAATCAGCACTTTTCTATGAAACAGCTGATTTTTTTTTTTTGTACAACCGGCGAAAAATTTCTGCGCTAGGGGTTCTAGAATTATATGCTGAATTCATGGTTACAATTTACGCACTGGATAAAAACTTACCCTGTATATACTAATAATTAAGAGGAAAGATTTGATTGTTTGTCTGCATTGAATAGGCTCCGAAACTACTGAACCGATTTGAAAAATTCTTTCACTGTTGGGAAGCTACACTATCCCCGGGTGACATAGGCTATATTTTATCCCCGTATTCCCTCGGGAACGGGAACTACGCGGGTGAAACCGCGGGGCGCTGCTAGTATTTTATACAGTTGTGGTCATATAATTAAGCACAATTTAAGTTCCAGATTTTTTTATCTTAAACATATGTGTACTTATGTGTTACTTCTTAGAAGTAACTAGTTATGAAATAGCCACATGATTAGAGCAAACGGGATTAGGAATATAGAATAAAATCGCTAACTATTTTTTTACATAATATCTTCATTCTCTATAGTAAGAAATTCAAAAAGTAATGAAGCTGGACAAATAAATTAAGAACGATTGATGAAACTGCTCGAGAGCTGTTTTATATGAAACGTACACTAAATAATGTGAAGTGCGTTAAGAAAAAGCATTGGTGCCGATTCTGTTGTTACAAAATTCTAAAAATCACCAAAATCTAGTTTATTCCTGTCAAACGACGATTTCCCATTCTGAAATTGACTAAAGTGACACAACTTAATTATATTTTAGTTTGACAGCATTAAGATTGCACTGAGTTTTTAGTTTAGTGAAAATAGCAATTTTGCTATTCTGTTGTTGTCAATTTCATTATTCTAATCAACCTACAATTTTGGTTGTCTGACTAAATCTGACTATTTTTAATCGCGATTAAATACGAGTAGGTGTGGAATAAAATTAGTTGTCAAGAACTAAAATTCACGCCGACACCTCGACTTCTGGTGCAAAAATAGTACTGTATTTTTTTTCTTTTCTTTTGCTTATATCTCGAAAATGGTGTGTCCTATCGTAAAAATAATGAAAATTTCGACCCCCTTTATAGTACCCCATACACCTCTAAAACTCAACATGTGGGTAATAATTTTTCATATTTTCCATGAAAAAAGTGAAAATTCCATATAAATCAAGTTGAGGCGGCCGCCCCTACGCGCCTCTGACTCTAAAAAAAACCACGGGGTAGGGCAAACAAGTACCACATTGCGAAGCCAAAACATACGACGTGCGTGTGTGTGTCAAATTCGATTTTAGTTGTGTCAAAATAGTTTTTTTAAATTTAGAGATATTTTTTTGCAGAATAGCGTTAAGATTCTCATAGTCAAAAGTAAGGAATTTTAGTTAGTTTAGTTCGGTGTACAACAGAATCGGCACCAATATAATATATTTTAAACTAAAATTAATAATAGGTCTTTACCTATGAAATTGCCGTTTTGTATGAAAAAATTTAAACGAATTTTTTTCATGAATTTTTTATTTGTATTAATCGAAGTAATCACCCATGCAATCAATGCATCTTTGCCATCGCAGTGGCAGTTTATTGATGCCCTTCTTAAAGAAATCAGCTGGACGGGAGGCAACAAATTCTTCAAAGGCATTTTGTACTGCCTCTCGGGTATTAAATTTTTTTCCCGCCAAGAAGTTATCCAAATTCTGGAAAAAGTAGTAGTCTGTAGGCGCAAGGTCTGGTGAGTAGGGCGGATGACGGAGAGCTTCCAACCCCAGTTCTTGCAACTTGGAGACCATCTGCTGTGCAGTATGAGGTCGCGCGTTGTCGTGCAGGAGCAGCGGAGACGAGCGATTGACCAATGCTGGTTGGAGATGCGCCAGCTTCTCCATCATTGTGTTCTTCACAGTACACATCTGCAGTAATGCTCACCCCGTTTGGTAAGAAGCTGTGATGAATCACACCGGCGCTAGACCACCAAACAGTGACCATCACTTTTCTAGGGGTAAGTTTTCGTTTAGGGCATTGTTTAGGTGCTGAACCAGGATCCAACCAACTTGCTGAGCGCTTACGGTTATCAAACAGAATCCATTTTTCATCGCAGGTAACAATGCGGTTCAAAATTCCTTCATTTGTGTGTCTGTTGAGCAGTGCAAGGCACGTCTCGACGCGTACTTCGCGCTGGCGATCATTGAGTTCGTGGGGCACCCATTTGTCAAGCTTTTTTACCTTGCCAATTTGACGCAAATGGACCAATATTGTTTTGACGCTAACGTCGAAAGCTGCTGCTAATTCAGCCGTAGATTGTGTATCATCAGCTTCCACAATCGCCTTTAATTCGTCATTGTCGACCAAAGTCTTCGGACGACCGCGAGGTTCATTTTTCAGGTCGAAATTTCCAGAACGGAAGCGAGCAAACCAATAACAGGTGGTGCGTTGGTTTGTAGTGTTAGCTCCGTAAACGTCGTTGATGTTGCGTGCCGCTTGTGCCGCGTTGCTGCCACGACGGTACTCATATTCCATAATTACTCGAATTTTTAACGTATCCATGATGACGAAAAAGATTGAAATGCGATGAAAATGTAACACTAATCAATAAAGAAATGACTACTTTTAGAAAAAAAAATCCATGTTTTTAAAATAAAATTAATTTGAAATTAGAATTCTTAGCCAAACAAAAATTATTTTGATTTGAAATGGCCAGTACTGCAGAACGGCAATTTCATAGGTAAAGACCTAATAGTTAGTAGCCTGTCCATGGTCTTTAATTACTGCTTTACACCGGCGACGCATTGACTCAATCAATTTTTGACATGTCGCAAGAGAGACAGAGTTCCATTCTTCAAAGAAAACGTCGTATAGCGCTCTTAAACTGCCACACTGCCAATTTTAAACTTTTTTCTTGACTTCGCACCGAAGATGGTCTATTGGGTTTAGATCTGGGTTGTTAGCTTCCCAATCTAAGACAGAAACTGATATCGATTTGAGACATTTCTTAACGGTGCGTGCAGTTTGCTTTGGATCATTGTCGTGCTGGAATGTCCAAATACACGGAAGCACGTCTTCAGCATAAGGTAACATTGTTTCTTCCAGTATATTCTTGTATTGGAATTGATCAACGTTTCTTTGTATCAGCTTAACAGGTGCACATGGTGTCCAGAAAAGCACCCTCTTATTTCCACATTACCCCACCATGCTTTAATGTCTTTTTTGTGTACTTAGGGTCGAAAGCTTTATTCGGAGGGCGTACATATCGTTTGCCATCAGAACATACCCTGTTTGTCTCGCCAGCAAAAAGAACATTTGTCCATTGACTAACTGTCCAGTTTTCATATCTTCTTGTAAATGCAAGCCGGACTTGCATATGGCACCGTTTCAAAATGGGCAACTTCCTTGCTATCCTTCCGTGCAACTTTTATTCTACCAAACGTCTTCGAATAGTGCGTGCCGAGATTTCTGAAGGGTTGTTTTCACCAAAATATTCTTTTTTCAGCTCATTAGACCCTTTAAAAGGATTCTAAATTGCTAAACGCGGTATTTCGATCATCTGGACGAGATGACTTTCTCTGTTTAGATACACGCGGAACATTTGAAGTTTGATACGTGGCGAAATGCACAGCGTGGAATACCCCCGTTTTTGAGCATTGCAGATAGTCGGCTATCTTTTATGCGACCAATTCTTTTCGCAAAGTTTTGTTTGTTATTGTGATTTTTACTTCCCTTGGCGATTTATCACGGCTTTTAGTTTTCCCCATTATTTTCCTATGAAGCAATTACCTTTAAGATTTTTATAGCACTACATAGCGCCAAAATTATTCGAATAGTGACCTAAACAAAATAACAGAGCCACAGAGTGTGCTCTATTTAAATTTGTATAAAAAAATAACTATTCAACGTTCTTAATTATGTGACCAGCTAATAAGTAGTAATACTATACCCTATAATAGGTTTAGGTAGTTATATAAAGGTAAACAAAAAAAAAAAACACGTGACTCATGGATGCGAAACCTTTTATTTCAAACTAGTACCGCACCGCGGTTTTACCCGCGTCTGTCCCCGTGCCTGTGGGAATACGGGGATAAAATATAGCCTCTGTCATCCGGGGATAGTGTAGCTTCACAACAGTAAAAGAATTTTTCAAATCGGTTCAGTAGTTTCGGAGTCTATTCAATGCAAACAAACAAACAATCAAATCTTTCCTCTTTATTATTAGTATAGATGTTAAAATCATGTTATTTATAGTAATTTATTCAAAGACTATTCTGAATCGGAATCGGAATGATGAATTTTCTGTCACATCAATAATACATTGTCAACGCTCAAAGAGGTATTTTTTTAAATTCTTATACTAATTTTCGAGTTAATCAAGACAAGCAGTAAAATTGCCTTGTAAAATTAACTAACTTTTTTATTTTACCCCTTTAGGGGTAGATTTTCGAAAAACCCTGATCCACGTTATTCTTTACTTTTGGTTTTAGGTATAAATAATTAGTTTCGAGTTAATCAGACCACGCGGTAAAATTCTTCCATACAAACTTTGACACCCCCCAATCCCCGTTTAGGGGGTAGTTTAGAAAAACAATAAATGACTAACTTTATAATTTATTTAGGTAAGTATTTGTGCCAAGTTTCAAGTTTATTAACTCGAGGAATAAGATTTTTCATATAAACAAAATCCCCCCCTTTCACCCCCTTAAAGGTCGAATTTCCAAAAAACCCTTCTTGGTGCTTCCCTACATTATAAAAGGAAGCCGTGTACAAAATTTCACGTTCCTAGTCCTAGTAGTTTCGGCTGTGCGTTGATTGATCAGTCAGTCAGTTTCTCCTTTTATATAAGTAGATTTGTTGTGTGTCAACACTATTTTAAGTTGACAATTAAATGTCATCATATTGCCTAGAAATAACCACATTATAGAAAAAAAAATTATGAATTAAAACTATAATATAATTACAGGATATTTTTTGTGAGTTATCGCGATTTCCTAATTTAATTAGTTATTATTTTATTACATTTTTGTACAGGCGCAGGATGAGCAAGTTTTGAAATTTTGACATAGGTCTACCTTCGATGACGTCCTCCAGGACCAGGCCAGCCAATTTAGCGCAATTTACTATTTTTGAGTTTATAAAAAAAAAAAAACGATTAAACTAAAAATTTCAACCTTTCTATTCCCTCCTCATTACGATTCCCTCATCAATTTCATCGTACATTCAATTTCCACATAATTTTTCTGTGTTATTAGGAAGTGGGACGGAAAATGGTTTTGAAATCGACACTGTTTCGTTTTTTTTTTTCGAGAAAATTGCTATTTATCATGTTTACAACCTATAATTCCCTCAAACAAGGATTTATCTATGACATATATTCTTTTCAGGGCCTAAATACACGACTTACCATTTAATGTTGCTTCTGTAGTAGGCAAATTCGGATAACCCCCCGAAATAAAATTTAAGTCGCTGTTTGTAATGTCAAAATAACAGTTTTTTACGAAATATGTGGGTATATGCGGTCCTTATAAAAATAATGACAAATTTGTAAAAATGTTATCTGTCAGTTTGTTCGGGCTAATCTCTGGAAACGGCTGGACCCATTTGACATAACTTGCACTGACAGATAGCTGATGGTATAAGGAGCAATAAAGACTTATTTTGTCTTATAACTCACGCGGTATATCCGCGGGTCCCTCCTTGTGTCCCTCCCGCTCGCTGGCTGGCTCCGACTTGGTGACCTTGTTACTCTCGGAACATTCCAACTTGATGTCATTGCCGTTCGTCGGTGTATCTTCGGAGGGCGAAGCTTCGTCGGAGGTTAGCTCGTCTTCTGTAGATGAGAGTAATAGGTTAGTGAAGGGCAATATTAATAAAAAAAAGGCATTTTCCATGCGCATATCTTGGCATAAACTATAAAACACGATGATCAGAACGTTACTGACATCGGTCTTCTTCTTCTTCGTCGTATCGATGATTCCAATTGTTGCTTTTAAACAAACTTCGACCAGAATTCTGCCACTTCGACAGCGTTGTCATTGGCCTCGCAAAGGTGTTCCATAGTGCAGGAGTTATTGCACAGAGAGCACGACAAGAGGTGGGGCATGGTTTGCGATGTGGCTCCACAGTCGCACTGCATCTCATCAGAGCACCCCACCTGACCAAGTAGTACCGGCAGCGGCCCACCTGGCTTCTTAGTTCATTAAGAGATTTCCAGGTGAGTCTTGGCAGTCGGTGGCCCGCTGGAAGCCTTTCTGCAGGCTCACTATAGCCAGCCGGAGGGGCGAGTTTGAGAAGCCACAGTTTCATCGGTGACAAAATACAATTTGTAAATTTTTTACAAAAATATTGTAGACTCGGCAATGAAGGTTTATTTTATTTTGATAGTACTTTTACTGCGGTATGCTTACTTATGACCATGGGCTGGTGCAGCGCGGCCTGCGTGATGGGTATGCGGCGCTCGCCGTCGTGGAAGAAGAACTGCCCGTTGGACTCGCTCAGCACGTACACGATCGATAGACTGCTGCTGAGACAAAACATTTGTTTAGCATACTACCTTATTCATTTATACTAGTGGTCGTCCAGTAGTCGAAATTCGACCATAATTCATTTAAAACTTAATGTTTTTTTGATGCATTATTATTTAAAAATATTATCTTTCTGCACTCCTTCTCTATATAAACCTTAAGTGTGGCAAATTTCATACTCCTCCGTCCGCGTAATTTTTGTGAAAAGGGATACAAAGTTTTTGCGTCACGTATTAATATATACATGGATTCTCTGGAAGACGTAAAACAAAACAATCAAAATAGTGAACAGCAGTAAAAATAGCATTATAAGTCTTCAGTTACAAAAAACAGAAGAGTGATCAACGCAGCCCACAAAAAACCATTCCGCAGTTTATGCGTGATTGAGTAACAAACATACAAACTTTCACATTTATAATATTAGTAGGATAGTAGGATTAGTAAGATCACGCTACGGTCCGTAGAAGCAGAGTAAAAAGAAATTAATACAGAAAGAACGCTAAGCGAAAACGATGTACAGCGAGGGCGGGGCGATGCGTTGCGACACGGTGGGTCAACGCCGATGTCATTTTATAAAAAACGTTGCTGTTATTTTAGAAAATTGTATCTTACGACTTCCACGCAAACGAGATCGCAGGCAGAAACTAGTAATAAAAATAAGAGTAAGTTACTTACTCTGCAGAAGAAGGCGGCGCTGGTTTGGGCAATATCCGGGGCGGCGGCGGGGGCGACGTGGGCATCGCCTTCAATGGCATCAGGGCTGCTGTACACAGAACATTGTTTTTAATGGTCAGAGATGGCTAAAGTATGTTGAACAAGTCTTATCAGCCTATAATGCCCCCACTGCTGGGACACAGGCGTCCTGTCTGTGAGACGGAGTGGTCCGTAATACATCACGCTACCCCAGTGCGGGTTACTTGATGTCACATGTCTTACATTTTTAGTTCCAGGTCGGTTTCTTCACGATGTTTTCCTTCACCGAAGGGCAGTGGTTATGAAATTGCGCAAAGTGAAGCGCCTGCCTGGGTTCGAACCTAAGACCTACTACTCGTAAGTCGGCCAGTTATCAGTGGCTCAATGTTGCTCCAGGCCAGCACTGCTCCTCCAGCACTGAGCAAGCGTGATTATTTCTTCATGTAAGTGTAGTACCTATGGACTGTTGCAGATTTTTTTTAACCTATACTCGCCGCCTGTCGGCCACGTATACTTACTGTGCGGCGACAACTTGGGCAGTAGCGGCAGTAGCCGCTGCACCACGACCCGCCTGTCGGCCACGTATACTTACTGTGCGGCGACAACTTGGGCAGTAGCGGCAGTAGCCGCTGCACCACGACCCGCCTGTCGGCCACGTATACTTACTGTGCGGCGACAACTTGGGCAGTAGCGGCAGTAGCCGCTGCACCACGACCCGCCTGTCGGCCACGTATACTTACTGTGCGGCGACAACTTGGGCAGTAGCGGCAGTAGCCGCTGCACCACGACCCGCCTGTCGGCCACGTATACTTACTGTGCGGCGACAACTTGGGCAGTAGCGGCAGTAGCCGCTGCACCACGACCCGCCTGTCGGCCACGTATACTTACTGTGCGGCGACAACTTGGGCAGTAGCGGCAGTAGCCGCTGCACCACGACCCGCCTGTCGGCCACGTATACTTACTGTGCGGCGACAACTTGGGCAGTAGCGGCAGTAGCCGCTGCACCACGACCCGCCTGTCGGCCACGTATACTTACTGTGCGGCGACAACTTGGGCAGTAGCGGCAGTAGCCGCTGCACCACGACCCGCCTGTCGGCCACGTATACTTACTGTGCGGCGACAACTTGGGCAGTAGCGGCAGTAGCCGCTGCACCACGACCCGCCTGTCGGCCACGTATACTTACTGTGCGGCGACAACTTGGGCAGTAGCGGCAGTAGCCGCTGCACCACGACCCGCCTGTCGGCCACGTATACTTACTGTGCGGCGACAACTTGGGCAGTAGCGGCAGTAGCCGCTGCACCACGACCCGCCTGTCGGCCACGTATACTTACTGTGCGGCGACAACTTGGGCAGTAGCGGCAGTAGCCGCTGCACCACGACCCGCCTGTCGGCCACGTATACTTACTGTGCGGCGACAACTTGGGCAGTAGCGGCAGTAGCCGCTGCACCACGACCCGCCTGTCGGCCACGTATACTTACTGTGCGGCGACAACTTGGGCAGTAGCGGCAGTAGCCGCTGCACCACGACCCGCCTGTCGGCCACGTATACTTACTGTGCGGCGACAACTTGGGCAGTAGCGGCAGTAGCCGCTGCACCACGACCCGCCTGTCGGCCACGTATACTTACTGTGCGGCGACAACTTGGGCAGTAGCGGCAGTAGCCGCTGCACCACGACCCGCCTGTCGGCCACGTATACTTACTGTGCGGCGACAACTTGGGCAGTAGCGGCAGTAGCCGCTGCACCACGACCCGCCTGTCGGCCACGTATACTTACTGTGCGGCGACAACTTGGGCAGTAGCGGCAGTAGCCGCTGCACCACGACCCGCCTGTCAGTAACGCGCGGCCGCCCGCGTCGCCAGCGGGGCAGGCCTTCGAACGCCATCTCGGTCTTTTTTACCTAAACATAATATTTCGTTAAAGGTACCATAATTAAAAAAAAAAACACGGTAAATATTGATCTGATATGTGTTTCGAAAAGGTACAATTTGTACAAGGTAAAGAATAAACTTGACACAACCTGTACTGTCGTCAAAACAATACTTTACGACTTAAAATCTATCTTGCCGGCAAACGTGATGATCTGGGGGCAATTCTCTTAATTTTAGAAACGTTCACAGTCTGATCTCAGTCTCAATCTGTTAAAAAAACCGCGAGTTTCCATACATTTTTGTCAATTTTTTGACGTTTGTTTGTCGCTGAGATGAGACTGCGACTAGATTGTGAACGTTTTTAATTACGAGAATTGGCCTTCTGTTTTATGTTTTGTTGTAATTTTGTATTTGGTAAAAGAAAAGACGTGTTTCATCAAGTTTGTTATTTTATTGAAGTAACAGGTAACCAAGTTACCTAGAATAAGAAGAATTTTGAATACAGGATATTATAAAGCCAGTATTATTACAACACGCCCCCTTAATCAAAATTCTCACAAATAAATAATAAATTAAAAAATGGACTCAAAATATACCAATTAAAAGGAAAAACCATATGAAAATGTATACTAAGTACTGAAGTAAACGTGTAAAAATATATTTACACTAAACCTAAGCCTAGTACACATCTACCATGTGCCACACGCTGCAATCGATTAGTTAAGGTGTCAGCTGGCATATCACTTGATTTGGTATATTTTAAGATTTTTCACTAATCTTTTCTCTAATAAAGTGATATCTGGTATCTATATGTTTCGTCCTATGGTGGTGTACTGGATTTAAGGCCAAACTCTGTGCACTCTGACTATCGGTACAAATAGTTACGGTATTGGGTAATAACTTTTGCCTTACCATAGGATCAGAAATTAATTCAGTGATAAACCTCCTTAAATAAATCGCTTCCTTCGTAGCTTCAGTTATCGCCATATACTCGGCTTCCGCTGAGGACAAAGCTACGGTTCGCTGCTTCCGGGAGGCCCATGAAACCGGACTGCCTGCTAATTTGAAACAGTAACCAGCATAAGAACGGCGATCTATATTACAGTTTGCCCAATCGGCATCGCAAAATCCTACTAGGGGCATACTTGATTTTCTAAAACAAATAGAGTAATCTAAAGTGCCTTTTAGATATTGTAAGACTCTCTTCGCGGCTAACCAGTGAGTCTTGTTGTACCGAGTATTGAACTGACTCAAGTAACTAGTCGTGTATGCGATGTCTGGACGAGTATTGACACTCAGGAACATGAGGCAACCAATTAATTCTTGATAGGGATATTCTTCTAGATTATGATCACTATCAATGCTGGTGCTGACCTCCAGTTTTCCAGATAGTGGAGTTGTACAAGTTTTACAATTCTCCATTCCAAACCTTTTTAAAAGATTATTTATATAATTTTTCTGATGTACTTTTATTACATTATATTTAAACCAAGAAAATAAGCTTAAATAGCCCAAATCTTTTATTGACGATGTCAAACATTGCCCATTTTTGACGATGTCAAACGTCTTGTCATAACTGTAAAAAACAATTATGTCATCGACAAAGACTGCAACGATAACCAACTCTTTTCCAAAAAGTTTGGTATACACACATGGTTCAGATGGAGTTTTCGCAAAACCAAAAAATGATAAAGTTTCATCTAACTTTATATTCCAGGCACGTGGAGCTTGTTTAAGTCCATACAAGGATTTTTGTAAGAGACACACTTTGTTCTCCATACCTTTAACTTTAAAACCTTGAGGTTGCTCCATGTAGACCATCTCTTGCAGATCTCCATTTAAAAATGCAGTGTCAACGTCCAAGTGAGGCATCTTCAAACCCAATTCGGCTGCGAGAGCCAGTAGAGTACGCAAGGACGAATGCCGCACGACAGGAGCAAATGTCTCAGAATAATCTACACCTGGCGTCTGGGTGAATCCCTTAGCAACTAATCTTGCCTTGTACTTCACAACATTCCCTGCTGGATCTTTCTTTAATTTATAAACCCATTTACACGGTATAACTTTCTTGTTTTCTCTGTCAACCAATTTCCATGTCTTCAGCTTCATCAATGAATTATATTCATTCGTCATTGCCATCTGCCATTTCTCAACATCATCAGCCAATGTAGCCTCATTATAAGTTCTAGGCTCATCAGACGCTTGACTAGAAACTTGGTATGAGAAGTAATTAGGAGGTTTTCGGTCTCTTGAAGGATATCTACGTTGTCCATCAGTTTGACTAGTAGAAACTACTGCTTCCTCAATTGCTCCAATATTTTGTTCAGTTTCAGCAGTTTGATCTTCAGTGACAACAGTATGGCTTGGAGCTGGTTCAACAGTGATCACTGGAATATTTTCTAAAGACTCTTGAACTGTACTGATTTCTTCCTGTATAGGCAGACTATTAGAGAGTACTTAATGTTCAGTAGAAGTCTTAGTACTGTTGACATTTCTATTATTTGAAGAAGAAAGACAATTTTCAAAAAATGTAACGTCTCTAGACTTTTGTAAGGTTCTAGGACAAGATGAATTTCTAAAAAGACAACTATTAGAATCTTCTGTATAGCCTACAAATATAGCTTCATCAGCTTTAAGATCCAATTTCTTACGGTGACAAGAAGGTATATGTGTAAGAGCTCTACACCCAAAAACTCTGAGATTACTTAGGTCTGGTTTGCAACCATTCCATAACTCGTAGGGAGTTTTATTATTTAAGGCACGGTGTGGGTATCTATTCTTCAGGTACACAACCGTTCGAACAGCATCTTCCCAAAAAGCCTTAGAAAGATCACTTTCAGCCATAAGAGAGCGTGCCTTTTCTACAATTGAGCGATTAGTGCGCTCGGCAACACCATTCTGCTGAGGACTACATGGTACCGTAGTTTGATGCTGAATACCACAAGATCTAAGATAACTTGAGAATTCACTATTGACGAATTCCTTCCCATTATCTGTCCTTATTGTTTTAATTTGAGCCCCAGTTTGTCTTTCAACCATAGTCTGGAAGTGACAAAATCTATCCTTTACCTCTGTCTTAGAAGAAATCTATATATATAAAAGAAAGTCGTGTTAGTTACTTCACTTATAACTCAAGAACGGCTGAACCGATTTAGCTGAAAATTGGCAGGGAGGTAGTTTAGAGCCAGGAGAAGGACATAGGATACTTTTTATCCCGGTATTAGGTAGGGTAGCGTAGGTAGGGTAGGTAGGATAGTGTAGTGTAGGGTAGGTAGGGTAGCGTAGGTAGGTAGGTAGGGTAGGATAGTGTAGGGTAGGTAGGGTAGTGTAGGGTAGGGTAGTGTAGGGTAGGTAGGGTAGTGTAGGGTAGGTAGGGTAGCGTAGGTAGGTAGGGTAGTGTAGGGTAGGATAGTGTAGGGTAGGGCAGTGTAGGGTAGGGTAGTGTAGGGTAGGTAGGGTAGAGTAGGTAGGGTAGGTAGTGTATGGATTTTGTATGAATGACTTTTGGATGGACAGGACAACGTCTGTCGGGACAGCTAGTAAAATATAAATATAGTTCTCGAAAAATCGTCTACAAAAATTAAAAAGTATTTATTACCCTGAAAGGAGCTAACTGACCAGTGTCAGTTAGCTCCTTTCAGGGTAATAAATACTTTCTCACACAATATTAGAACTGATCCACTTTGACCTTTGTGGACCAATGTCCACAAAGGTCAAAGTGGATCAGTTCTAATATTGAAGTTGCTCTTTTATAAGTAATCGCCTTAAACGGTTTTCGAGTTTGTTTATCTACATCCTTATAATCAATAACCTTATGACTATTTTTCAGCAGATTCATACCGATGCGACACAAATTACCTAAACGCTTATGCCATACCTGATACTTAGAGATAGAATCAAAGTGCACATCATAGGCTCTAAATTGGGGAATATTCACCGCACAATCAAGTGTGTACAAACCACCACAGGGCGAGCCACGTAGAACCGCATCACCTATAAAGGAGAAGGTTTTTGAATTAAATAAATTACAACCAGACTTATCAAACATTACAGTAAACCCTTTTTCTACTGCCGTCTTCACCGATAGAAGATTTGTTTGCAAGTTAGGTACATACATTACATCATTAATTGTATTGACGTTGTTTTCGGTATTTATAGATATTTTACCGATGCCTTCAGCGTCAATCTTAGTCCCACGACGTGATTGGTTTGTAGACTTTAAGCCTTGTTATCAATAGGCTTAAAGTCTACAAACCAATCACGTCTTGAAGTCATATGTTTAGTAGCGCCTGAATCAACATACCATTTGTCCATGTCATAATTATTCGTTGCTCCTAAAGCAGACACAGAGGTCTAGACCTTATTAGTGGGATTCTTCCTTTTCATTACCTTCTTTTTCTTTATAGGACAGTTTGGTCTCTTGTGACCAGGTTCTCCACAACCATAACACACAATTTTCTTTGATTTTGGTTCAACAGAAGAGGCATCAACCTTTGACTTCATAGCTGTCTCCAGCTTTATCGAGCTTTCCTTGGACATTTCGTTTAGTAATTTGGATTTTACCAGTTCGGTGCTAACGTTAACATTACTATTTTCGAGAGCCATAATCAATGGGTCATATTTCGACGTTAGACCTCCCAATAGAATAGAAGCAATGGACGCATCATCTATTATTTTGCCTATATCGGCTAAATCTTGGGCAGAGGAAATAACAGCATTGATATACGACTCAATATTATTATCAAAGTCTTCAAGACTCAATCTGTATAACTTCCGTTCTAGATGGAAACGCCGACCCATACCTTTGTCCTCATAAGCATTTTGTAGAGCTTTCCAAGCTTCAGCTGCCGTGGTTGCACTTCGAACATGCGTAATTGCAGATGATTCAAGGGTAAGACAAATTTTTGTTAGTGCCTTCTGATCGCTCCTCATCTTTGTGACATTGGAAACGTTCATCCCCGTTGGGTAGCCACTGATCGCTTCCCACAACTTCTCATGCATAAGGTAATTACGCATTTTATACTTCCACGTACTATAACCCTTTTTTTTGGGTGGGAAATCATCAAATGACTTCTCCTGCTGAGTAGAGCAGGAGGGCGTGTCAGACTTTTACTGACTAAAACCCACCCGTGTTCCCTCAGTAGCCCGTATGCCAGGGGCCGTGGTATCTCTTTCGAACAAACCCGCACCCCTGGCAGGCATCGGCCCTTGCGGACCCCACCTGTGGTCGCTGACATCTCTGACGGCGCGCGTGTGGAACACAACGCGCCGTCCCGTCTACCACTTTTCGGCCGCAGAGGATAGGGAGAGCGGCTGACGCTATACCGACACTCCTCTTCCCCTGCGGCCCCACCGCGTCCGCCATCAACGGTGGCGGTCCCGTCCAGGCCACGGAAGGGAAGAGCGCTGCTCAGAAGCACCGGCACTCCTCCTCTACCGCAGCCCGTAACCCTCAGCCGCGATGCCTCCCATTCGACATCGCGGCCCACCTCAGTTGCGGTGCACCTCACCGCAACCTACTTTTTGGCCGCTACGTCAATGGCTTGAAGGCAAAAGCCCTGACGAGCGGCCCCACCTTTGGGTTCCTCTTGGCTTCACCGTGGATGGGAGACCACGGTTACTAAGCCCCCCCGCAACGACAATGCGGGAACCCACTCGGGGGGGTACTATAACCCTTCTCTATTATGTAGGGTGAATGTTGGAATTGAGGAACTACGCATACCTCGCTCATTTGTGTCTCCATTTGGGTTCGCCATCTCAGAAGAGTACACGAAGAACTATTTCGTTTCGAACCAAAAAAAAAATTGCACAAATATCACTTCAACAAATTATTATGAAAACACTCATTATTTTTCTTGAATAAAACAAATACTTAATAAGCTATATTCGTGCTGATAACGTTTTGTTGTAATTTTGTATTTGGTAAAAGAAAAGACGTGTTTCATCAAGTTTGTTATTTTATTGAAGTAACAGGTAACCTAGTTACCTAGAATAAGAAGAATTTTGAATACAGGATATTATAAAGCCAGTATTATTACAACATGTTTACTATTAACATATCTTGTATGCTGATAATAGGTACGTGTTGTATGTCTTGCACTCATGTTCAGCCAAATAAATTGTTGTCTTGTCTTATCTTGTCTTCAATCATTCAAATTACCTACTATCCTGGGTCCCGTTATTTTCAATCTATACGTACACGATGTTTGGGACCAAAACGACCGTATCCGCGGACTCAAACTCTCGCAATACGCCGATGACTTGTGCATCCTTAACAGGTCTCCCGACCCGAAGTTCGCGACACACCGCGCGGGCTGGGCCGCCGACACCGTCATCGACTACTACCGTCGCTGGGGGCTAAAATGCAACGTAGACAAAACGGAGTGTGTCATGTTCACTCACAAGAGAAACTACCGCAGAACTATTCGCATCAAAGACGAGGTAATCGAATATAAAAATAGCATGAAATATCTGGGCGTACACTTCGACAAGACCATGACCATGGGTAAACAGACGGATAACGTCGTGCAGAAGGCACGACGAACACGCGGCGCGCTAGCCCCTATCATAGGCTGGCACGCCGAGACAGATATGACTGTGAAACTTGCTGTCATTCAGGCCTGCCTACTTCCAATATTGGATTATGGCGTGGTACAACTACTCTCACGTTTCAGTAAGAGCAACCTACTAAAAATTGAACGCCAGTATCGGATGGCTCTCAAGACCAGCGGGCAATTCCCAAGACGCCTAGAAACCGCACTACTCTGGGATATGCTCGATTGGGATCCATGGCACCTCCGTGCTCAAGACCTTAACGAGGACATGCTACGCCGACTCCGCGAAATGCACATCGAGGATCTAGAAACCCCTGGTGACGCCTACTTTGGATACGGACAGCATAACCCCCTCTTAACTAATACTAGACTAGGTGAAATCAACTATGTACAAAAAAAGACAGGAGTCGGCTGCTCAGCAAGCGAACGACCGCTCCACGTCCCCATAAGTTATAATTCGTTGTAAATAGGATAGGGCAATATTAGAAAATCATAATAAATTTATATAAATCTATTCTGTACACACTAACATGATCACAGCACACACTACATGACACTTATATAGATATCTTTCAGACAAACATAAGTAGACTGTAAGTAGCTGACACACTCACAGATACACCACCGACCTGTGGATATTATGTAACATATAAACTAGGGAAATAAACATCTATCTATTCTATTCTATTCATTCAAATTAAAAATATTTAATTTCACATAAACCTATATGGGAACTTATACCACGTCAGAAGCTAGATACACAGTTCCAATTGGTGGTTTCCTATGGAGAAGAGCCGGCAAGAAACGGACGGATACTCTTTTAAAAACAATTATGTAGTTTTAACAATGTTTTAAAATTTCACTGTTAATATGTATGGGAGGGCAGTGTAGGTCTTTCGACAAGTACTTTACAAAATAGAACATTGTCAATAAATCGAAGCATCTATGGCCACAGCTATGCCCCAATTGCTGTGATGACAGTACCTCTCCACTGTCGGGTCGTGGCGCTATGGGCGTGGGATGTCTGAACACGGAGCTAGCGTCGTCCAGTCGCGCCGTCTGCGTTGAGTACTGCACAGGTTTCTGAAACACAAATAAAAAGCAATTTGACTGGATCTGTCTCATTTGATTTTTCGAAACCTAGAAACAAATTAAACTACAGTAAAAATATTGTTTAAATAGCTCAAAAAAACGGGAACAGAGAAAGTCTATGTTAGATAGAGACAGCACTACTAGTATCTGACGTCGGAACAAAAGAGCGCTATAGTAACTTCGCGACATTCTACAAAATGACCGTTATATTTAAAAACTCCGTTCACCATCATAAAGTGTTAGAAATGTAAAGTAAAACAATGAATGTTGATTTTTTTCAAGTTCCATTTTTTATAGATCACCCACCCCCTACATTGGGCACGCCACGATTGCGACGGTAAGACCTCTCTTTTTAGGAGTGGCTTGAGAAGCAGCATGGCGTCCTCACCTTCCGCCTGACGTAGGTCCTCATCGGACACGGCTGTTTCGGGAGGTTCCGGTTTCGAATAAGGTGGGAGGAAACGCCCGGGTGTTTCCATTGCGAAGATCGCCCTGACGACATGGTGGAGCATAAGGTGAAGGTCTACCCGTCTTGAGCCAAGCACCGCCGTGTCCTCGTGGAGACGATCGGCGGCGGCGATCTCTCGCGTCCGGCCCTGGTCCAGGCCATGGTACAGAGCGAGAGTGCAAAGGTAGCCGTCCCCTCCTTCAGTGAAGCAGTAATGCTCGCGAAGAGCGAGGCGGCGCACGTGAGGGAGAGGCAGTATATGCACCCTCACGGCCCTAGCCTCCGCAGGAGACGCCCTGGGCGTCGGGAATCCCAGACTGATTCCTGGCCACCCTAGCGTGGGCTTGCGGACGGCGAGTAATGGGTAGCTCGCTGTTCGAATATGTTGAACCAGCTTAATATTAAATATTTCGCGAAGAGGAACCCAAAGGTGGGGTTGCTCGTCAGGGCTTTTGCCTTCAGGTGCACCGCAACTGAGGTGGGCCGCGATGTCAAATGGGAAGCATCGCGGCTGAGGGTTACGGGCTGCGGTAGAGGAGGAGTGCCGGTGCTTCTGAGCAGCGCTCTTCCCTTCCGTGGCCTGGACGGGGCCGCCACCGTTTGATGGCGGACGCGGTGGGGCCGCAGGGGAAGAGGAGTGTCGGTATAGCGTCAGCCGCTCTCCCTATCCTCTGCGGCCGAAAAGTGGTAGACGGGACGGCGCGTTGTGTTCCACACGCGCGCCGTCAGAGATGTCAGCGACCACAGGTGGGGTCCGCAAGGGCCGATGCCTGCCAGGGGTGCGGGTTTGTTCGAAAGAGATACCACAGCCCCTGGCATACGGGCTACTGACGGAACACGGGTGGGTTTTAGTCAGTTAAAGTTTGACACGCCCTCCTGCTCGACTCAGCAGGAGAAGTCATTTGATGATTTCCCAACCAAAAAAAAAAAAAAAACACTGACAATTAAATTGCTATTATTTTTAAAAATCCAACAGGTGTAAGGTGCATGCTATTTCAAGCTCTAATAACAAGTAATGAAATATAATTTGTATGCAGCAGTTTTCTATTTTTTATTGAGAAATCATCAAATAACTTCTCCCGCACAGGAAGGCGTGTCAGACTTTTACTGACTGAAACCCAGCCGTGTTCCCTCAGTAGCCTGTATGCCAGGGGCGGCGGTATCTCTTTCGAACAAACCCGCACCCCTGGCAGTCTATGCAGCAGTCTTCTCAGTGCCGTATGTTCAAAATATGTTATGTGTCTTCAGTTTGGCAATTCCTAAAGTGCTGATCCGCTGGCTAATAATCCTAATGAATGACATTAGACAGTCAGTTGTAGTAGCATACCGTGACGGACTGCTTCCTGTGCTGCGCACACACGTGTCCGCACTGGCAGCGCGCGGCGCCGGCGCCGACGCCCGCGTGCGGGTTGCCCACCAGCGCTAGCAGGCGCTTCAGTCTGGAAGCAACAACAAAACCGAAAACGTTGTAAGTAACTAGCTGACCAGACAGATGTTGACCTGGCCAAATTTCAATAATACATCGTTCTTCCGGGCAATTGGTTTTCCAATTTTCATTCCATAAATCTAATTCAGACTATCACGAAAATTTTAGCCAACTGGGACGACTTGACCCAGTTGGCTAAAATTTCACGAGTGATGCGCTCTAAGGATTAGAATTTTATTTTCATTAAAAAAAAACAAAAAACCCGACTGCCTAAAAAGTGAACTTTAGGTAATTAAAAAAGATGGAAACAAGAAACTTGTTTTAAAAGGATGACTATTAGACTGAATACTATATGCAATCTCATGCAGTCGGAGGCATATTCTTAAATTTAACAATAAAGCCCTTATTATAAATAAAACTTTTATTCCTTCCGACTGCATGCAATTGCATATAGTATTCAGTCTAATAGTCGTTCTTTTAAAACAAGTTTCTTGTTTCCATCTTTTTTCACTTTTTAGGCAGTAGGACTTTTTTATATTTTTTTTGTTTTCGTAGTTGTCTGCGGCACACACTTAATGTAATTAATGAATAATCATGTACTTTATGTTGTAACGTTGACTATTTTGTAGATTTTTTTTATTTTAGCATTTTTCATTTCAAATTACATGTAAACATACAAGTTGCATTAATTTTTGCAAGCTATTTATGAAACCCTTTTTTATACCCCATTTAAAAAGGTTTTGAGTTTTTTTTTTTCGAATATACAATATGAAGTCAAAAATCAGGCATTTTTTTTCAATAATAATATAATAATTTTCAAGAAAATACTCTGTGGAGGTTACTATCTATCTATGTATATAAATAAAAAGAAAAGGACTGACTGACTCATCAACGCCCAGCCCAAACACTTGAACCTAGAAAGCTTAAATTTTACACAGAGGTTCCCTTTATAATGTAGACCAGGAATTAGGAAGGATTTTTCGAAATTCAACCCCTAAGGGAGTTAAATAGGGGATGAAAGTTCCGCGCGGGCGAAGCCGCTGGCAAAAGCTAGTGTAGTATAAATGTAGAGTGGAGGAAATGTAGAAATGTGGGGTGAAGTGTGTGTGTTTACCGTGTTCATGATAACATACGTTGCTCAGTTTCTTGATAAGACAAAGATTTAAGCCAGTCAGTAAATATTTTCTTCAGCCGACTTTTAGTCATTGGGTAAATATTAAAGCTTATAATTATTTATGTCATTGTAAAATTTAGCGCTGGTATGGTTGTAGTGGCGACTAAACAACGCTAACCTGCTGAGCTCAATCTTACTAACTCTGCCGGGACGCCGCTTCTTTATTAGGGACTGTCTCACTGTGAGGACCTCAAAAAGTGAATGCAGTTCAGAGGTCGCAAATCTAATAGGTTTTTTTGCCAGTCATTTTAAAACTGCTCTATGAGCCCTTTCTAGCCGCAGCAAGGTTGTGTTGTGAGTTTCCCCCCTATGTAGTTATACAGTGACTGAGAACTGATTGAGCAAGGGCAAAGTAAATTACCATTTTTAGGGATTGGAAATCAGCAGCCGCTCGAGGATTTTTAAATAAATAAATTAATCTGCTGACTAGAACCAGAACAGAGTTAACCTATTTTTTCCACGACAAGAGACTATAACCCCAAGGCATTTGATGCTGTCAGATCTTACTATTTGGGCACATTTACAGGTGTTGGCCACTGTACACACATGGGCCCTGATTGTAAACGACAGTGGTGGTTGACTAGTAATACTCGGAGTAAAAGAGATGAACTTAGTCTTAGAGATATTGAGTGTGAGCAGATTCGAGGCTAACAACTTCATAACCATTCCAAGAGCCAGTTCTGCCCTCTCACGTGTCTCAGTCCAGTCCTTGCCATGGATTATTAGCGCTGTGTCATCCGCATTACGTAATAATTTTTGTGTTTGGGATAAATAACCGGCACAGCTCATTGACATATATGAGGAAGAGGTTTGGTCCTAGGACACTGCCCTAGGGAACCCCAAAAGTTAAATGTTCCTCTTTATAATGTTTTGTCCTATTCTCTGAGTAGGGCGCAGTATCTAAGCTAGGGCACGAGGGCACCCCGCCCAAATGAGTTACGTAAGAATACAACTGTGACCCACCGCTACAGTTGGTTAAAAAAAAAAGAGGCTTACATCGACTTAAAAAGGAGGAGGTTCTTAATTCATCTGTGTGTTTTTATTGCATGTAGGTATGTTTCGCGATATCTCAGATAATTGTGGATCGATTTCCAAAACTCTTTTTTTAAATTATTTTTAGAGTTTCCATTAATATTTTAGTTTAACAAAATGTTTTTTTTTTTAAGAGTCCGATTCAATACATGCAAAAGTAAAAATTATTACTAATAGGTCTTTACCTATGAAATTGCCGTTTTGTATGAAAAAATTTAAACGAATTTTTTTCATGAATTTTTTATTTGTATTAATCGAAGTAATCACCCATGCAATCAATGCATCTTTGCCATCGCAGTGGCAGTTTATTGATGCCCTTCTTAAAGAAATCAGCTGGACGGGAGGCAACAAATTCTTCAAAGGCATTTTGTACTGCCTCTCGGGTATTAAATTTTTTTCCCGCCAAGAAGTTATCCAAATTCTGGAAAAAGTAGTAGTCTGTAGGCGCAAGGTCTGGTGAGTAGGGCGGATGACGGAGAGCTTCCAACCCCAGTTCTTGCAACTTGGAGACCGTCTGCTGTGCAGTATGAGGTCGCGCGTTGTCGTGCAGGAGCAGCGGAGACGAGCGATTGACCAATGCTGGTTGGAATTGCGCCAGCTTCTCCATCATTGTGTTCAGTTCTTCACAGTACACATCTGCAGTAATGCTCACCCCGTTTGGTAAGAAGCTGTGATGAATCACACCGGCGCTAGACCACCAAACAGTGACCATCACTTTTCTAGGGGTAAGTTTTCGTTTAGGGCATTGTTTAGGTGCTGAACCAGGATCCAACCAACTTGCTGAGCGCTTACGGTTATCAAACAGAATCCATTTTTCATCGCAGGTAACAATGCGGTTCAAAATTCCTTCATTTGTGTGTCTGTTGAGCAGTGCAAGGCACGTCTCGACGCGTACTTCGCGCTGGCGATCATTGAGTTCGTGGGGCACCCATTTGTCAAGCTTTTTTACCTTGCCAATTTGACGCAAATGGACCAATATTGTTTTGACGCTAACGTCGAAAGCTGCTGCTAATTCAGCCGTAGATTGTGTATCATCAGCTTCCACAATCGCCTTTAATTCGTCATTGTCGACCAAAGTCTTCGGACGACCGCGAGGTTCATTTTTCAGGTCGAAATTTCCAGAACGGAAGCGAGCAAACCAATAACAGGTGGTGCGTTGGTTTGTAGTGTTAGCTCCGTAAACGTCGTTGATGTTGCGTGCCGCTTGTGCCGCGTTGCTGCCACGACGGTACTCATATTCCATAATTACTCGAATTTTTAACGTATCCATGATGACGAAAAAGATTGAAATGCGATGAAAATGTAACACTAATCAATAAAGAAATGACTACTTTTAGAAAAAAAAATCCATGTTTTTAAAATAAAATTAATTTGAAATTAGAATTCTTAGCCAAACAAAAATTATTTTGATTTGAAATGGCCAGTACTGCAGAACGGCAATTTCATAGGTAAAGACCTAATATAACTGTGAATACATACCTATCACTCAACATGGAGAACCCACTCTGCGGCGGAGGTCCCTGAGGCCTATTGATCAACTTACTAACCAGCTTCAGAGTACCTCCTGTCGACGATGACTTGTGTTCCGGAGACGCTAGCTGTTCACCTAGTATCACAAATTACAATTAATCCATTAATTATTAATATTTAAAAACGTTTTGCTTCCAAGTTATGTCAGCAAGTGTGTTATGGATTTTTTCTTTTAATGAAAATACGGCTCTGCGGTGAAATCTTCAAGCTATATGCAACATAGGTTGAATCAATGAGGCATTGCAGAAATTTAGTTATGGTAATTATTTTACTGGTTAAAATAAGTAAATTGTTATGTATTTCATAAGGGGAAAGTGTGTTTGTGTGTGTTTGTCTGGGACCGTGTGTGTTTGGGACTGTGTGCGTGGGAAACTGTGTGTGTGTGGGACTGTGATGTTGTGTGTGGGACTGTGTTTGTGTGTATGGAACTGTGTGTCTGTGTGTGTCATGTGTGTATATGGTTTCAGTTTGCGTATTGATTTCCCTGCCAACCTGTATACATAAACTACTATTTGGTGAAACAGTGTTATGAAAAAGAGTGCTAATGTAGATGCAGGGAATGGAAGGCGATATTATTAGAATGTTTGCGGTTTCAAAAGAATTAGTGACATGAATTTCATAATTTAGCTGTGGCTGTGGTTTTGTGGCTTCTAGATGTACTAAATACGAATGAATAAGTATGAAAAAATCAATAAAACCCAGTACTTACTCTTTCTTTCATCCCCCGACATGCCATCGTTACTATCTTGACTGTATGTATTCTTTGGCGACAAAATATCATTATCACTCTCTCTCCCTCTCTCCTTTTCATCTTCGACAGAACTGTCGGCTCCTTTGTCAGATATTTTGTCGAATTTGTCACGTTTGTCGGACGGTAGAGTCGTGACGATGGGGGCAGCAGATTTTTGGGGCTGTGGTAATGGTGGGGTTGGTTCTGCCCACCAGTAGTCTAGTTCAAGTTTGGAACGAGATCCGAACTGGAACAATGGTTATTCGTGATTGCCTTATTATGACTTTTAGTAATGTTTTTTCTTTAAGTTTTAAAACATGGAGTAAATATGGAGTTTCTTTCTCATTTTTCTTCATACGGGACTACCTCTTGGACGGGGCAACTACCATCAATTCTATTTCCTTGAAAGTGTTGAAATTTAAAAGTGCTTTTTATGTACCTAATTGTAGTACTTTCGTTGAAGCTTAAACCTACAAGCCAGTTTATGTATTTAGAACTTTATTCCGACTACAGTAAAGTTCTTAATGCAAAACGGTCACTAAACAAGAGTCGAACTTATTAACAACTTTCGAAAAGTTGAAATAAAGGTCAAAATACAAAAAGCTTGGAAATGCCTGGAAACCGGCCAATTCATAAAGACAGCGATACATCTACATCCGGGCTCACCAATACAGGCTGCCTTGCTATCTAGCTGATTGGATATATAGTATGTATTTTTACGACATAAGTTCGCTCCATGTAAAATACTGGTATTCAGCTGCACCTATACTCCATTTGAAATAAGATTAGACATTTAAACAAACCTTTTGTACAGTCCGGTCAACCGATTTTGACATCCATCCCGTAGGCATAAGGATGGCATTAAAAGCAAAAAGTGGTTACAATACTAACTGTTTACTGCAGATGCCATTTATCATGCTACCAACGCAATAGAAGTCAAAATCAGTTGAACGTACTGCAAAAAAGGTTTATTTAAATGTCTAATCTTATCCCAAACGGAGTATAGTTAAACGGAAGCCGAAACCAACATAGGAGGGAAATGACAGGCAGATGATGACGACGATGATACCGAACAAATACGAAAAAAAAAACGACGTGCTAACTCACCATGAGATAGAGGTCCCCTATCGTCAGATCCCCAGCATCATGCACACTCCACCCCTTCCGTATCTGCCTCATCGCCAGGTCCACATCGAAGTCAGGTTTGGCTTCCTCTTCCACCTTCGCTGGCTCCTCGGTTTTCGGCTCCTCCATCTTTGGTTCCTCTGCATCTTTGTCCATGACTAACGTGTAAATGCTGCCTCCACGCTTTTTTTGTCGTATACGGAATTTTACCTAGAAAATGTTGAGATTTTTTAGTTATCAGCATGTAGGGTGACAATCCAGACAATCAGAAATGGAGGTAATAGACAAAAGACTTTAGATAAATTTCAACGAAAATTGAAATATTCTCTCTCTGTCTTACCAAGACTATGTCTAAACTTTAAAAGAGACTGACCTCTGAGTTGGTTGCTGTTTCTTCTCAGAGTAGTCGTTAGTAGATATTGCCTTAAACTTTAAGGTTTAAAGAATATAGATATATTTTTTGCCTTAAATCATCAAATGGTTTCTCCTGCTCTGGGCGGATCGGGAGGCCGTTGCAGACTGTTACTGACTAAACCCTAGCCGTGTTGCCTTTTAAGGTAACTCTTTTGAACAAATCCGCGACTCTGGCAGGAGACTATAGACAGCAATCGATTAGTAGGTAGTAAAACTATACTTAACTATACCTTCAAATTCTTAAACTTAGCATCCTTCCCAGTCTTATCTTTGCCATCACTTTCATTGTCAGTATCACTCTTATTATATTTCTCATCATCTTCCATTTCAGAGAAACTATCCTTCTCTCTTTCCGACATTATATCCTTGTCTCTTTCTGACATATCCTTGTCTTTTTCTGATATATCCTTGTCTCTATCTGACATATCCTTGTCTCTTTCTGACGTATCCTTGTCTCTTTCTGACATATCTTTGTCTCTGTCTGGCAGGTAAGCTAGGTCATCTTCGGTTACTTCTCGTTCCTTCTCATCTTCTGTGCTAGGCTTTTCTTCGTCTTCTTGGAGTATTTTGTAGTTGGCCATGAGTTCGATGCCATCGATGGCCGTTTCTTCAATGTTTATAAGCTTGTCTTGGTCGTCCAATTTGAATTTCTTTTGGTCTTCTTTATCTTTTTCTGTTGCGCTGTCCTTTCGTTGGCGTTTTGGTGTCCGGATTTTTGCTGAGGGTAATTTGTTTAATAAATACTATGAATGTTTATTATTTTCACAGTTCTTTGTCATGCCAAATTTTTATAATTTATTTATTTAAAATCAATGCAACATAGTGCCTTGTCCTAACAAAAGCGACCGTCGCGCGAACATGCGACTGTCGTGTTCATTTTGTTACTATTAAAAAAAAAAAAAAAATTGTAATAGACTTGGAGAAAAATGTAGGAGACCTTTACTTGTTGAGAGGTCCTTAATAATATGTAAAAAAAAAAAGAAATTAATAGTTAAATAATTATAATAAATAAATAAAATGAATAGATTATTATTAATGAAAAATCTGTGATTATGTAATTACCAGTGATAGGAATAGGTAGTGCCAATTTGCCTAAACTTCGAAGAACAGAGACAAGAAACGGAGACTTCCTTAGGACTACATTTTTTTTCCCGGGACTCGGGAAAAATCTTCAGTAAGTTGAAAATAAGCTTCATACTTTATACTTGCAACTACCAAATTTTCAGGATTTTTACGTAAAATCCCGAAATAAATAATCTAACTTTAATTCATGATTTGATACAACGGTTAGTTGGATCGTAAACATAATTCGAATACATGATAAGTTTTTATCCAGTGCGCAAATTTTAACTTACTGAAGATTTTTCCCAAATCCCGGGAAAAAAAATTTAGTCCTAAGGAAGTCTCCGTTTCTTGTCTCTGTTCTTCGAAGTTTAGGCAAATAGGCACTACATATTCCTATCACTGATAATTATGCATGCAACTAATACATTTAAATACTTTTATTGAGATTTAGTGTGTTAAATAATCATACTCGTATATAATATAATGAAATACGAATTTAATAGTGATATGAAACAAATGGGATGTACTATCAAGATTCACTAATGCAGTCGCATACTAAGGGCTATATTGCTATGAAGTGGCGGTCCGGGCCGTACCTACAGCTGTGTGTATAAGTGATGTATTAACACAAAACTCACCGCTCCACTCACACACTGGCGTTAGTCTCTGTATTTTATACATACCGTCGGCGACGACAGACATGACCTTGGTCGGTTCATACCATTGCTAAAATTTACTTTTATAATTTGAGTTCCGGTAGCGTGCAGCGTATCGTCTTGGATTAAGAATCTCATAGGTCTGGGTTCAAATCTCGTGATGAAGCTTTAATTTTTCTTTTTAACAATCATCTTCATCTGTTCTTTTATTATTCGATTTATTAATATACCAGAATAATAATATAACATTTTTTTATTATTACTCGTATTGTTATTTAAATAAAGGTTTACATACTCAGCCTATAAACGTTCCCACTGCTGGGACACAGGCCTCCCAATGGGAGGGAGTAAAATAAAGGTTTACCAATAATAAATGATTAAAAAATGTTTATTCGTTATAACTTCATGAAGAATGTATATAATAATATATAATGTGTATATAACTAATAATAACTTCTTGTTAAAACAGTTTATTTTCTCATAAAGAACAATTTATTGAAGTAAATAAGCTAGTTGGTGAACTATGATAATCAGGCTATTGTATCTTAGTAATATAATAAACTAACAAATGCAGACAAGTTGTCACAATACAATTAAATGACTCAGTAGTACTACTTTTATTCTACTGCGAGTGAGTTCGTTCTAACTCAAACCTCAAAGTTAACAAATCGTATTTAATAGGACTTATAGAGGTTATAGCTTAAGTGTTCATTTTCATTCCGAAAAGAAGATTGAAACTAAACCTCAAAATAATCCAGATTACGGATAAGACAAAATATTATTTGAATATTACTAAAATAAATAAATATTTGTAATTTATAACTTAATGTTAATGTTTTTTCCGTTAACTATGTTTTTTGAGCAGATTCTCGAGCTGGCCTTCTGCGTTGAGTGCACGGCGCACGGTTCGTAAAGATGTGTCGAATAATTCGGCAAAATGTCTTGTCGTTTTGAAACCACTTGTTTCAAATTCGCTGAACGTGTGCCTGTTATAGGAGCTGGGGTCTTCCACTTTGCTTTTCACGGGCAAGGCTACCGCCTTCCTCGTATCTTTTCACCCACCGACTCACAGTATTTCACTAAAACAAAAAAGGGGTAATGTTAGGATACTAAGCAAAATACACACTTTATGTATTACCTACTATTTAGAAACAAAATTATTTAAAAGGGCAATTTCACATAAATATTAAGTATAATGTTATTTTCATCGTTCTATAATCTAGGAAATAAATTTACATCGAAATTTTATATTTTTATTCTATTTAGACCACGATTTAGACATTATGATATTTATAAAACGTTTTAAAATAACTACAAGGATCAGCAGTTATACTTTAATTAAATAAATGTTTAATAAAATATTTAAATCATAATACTCACACTCAGTCCGGTTTCATCACATAGGTATTTGTGATATAGGTATTAAGTCCACTTTTATGCAGCGCAATAATATTCGCTTTCATTTCTATATTTAAATTTGCTTACATTTTAAAATAAATTAGAAGAACGCTAATAGATGAAACACACGTCACTAGCACACAATATCAACCAACACCGTTCTATAAGTCGCGGTGAATGAGTCGTAAATCATTTAAATTTATTTAGGTTTCTGTGGGTATAATGATAAAGTTTTACGAGTTTAGTGAATACGACGAACAGAACAAGAAACTATACTCAAAAGTGATTTTTAAAACAATAAAAAGACTATCACACAGCGAGTGGGATTCGAAACCGCGACTCGCTGCGCTCAAACGCGATAATCAAGTGCGGTAACCGCTCAGCTATCATGCCATTTGCTTTAACGGTTGAATTTAGGAAATACATTCATTTGTAAACGTATGAGAGTGTGTGTGTCTATAGTATTATAGCCTATAGAAATTGCTTATTATAAGAAGGTCGTAAGTTAAAGCGAAGTGTCAATCTATTGCTTTTTGAGATTGGGGCACCATTAGTGGGGGCTACTGTACCTATATAATTATATTAAGGAAATAAAAGGCGATAATAATAATATTATTATAGCTATAATAATATTATTATAGCTATAATAATATTCTTCGTAGAGATTATTTTCGAAAGTGAACAGTCTTATTTTTTTTTGGGACATCATCAAATAACTTCTCTCGCTCTGGGTGGAGCAGGACACACCCTGTGTCAGACTTTTACCGACTAAAACCCACCCGTGTTCCCTCAGTAGCCTGTGTGCCAGGGACTAAGGTATCTCTTTCGAACAACTCGTACCCCTGGCAGAAAGTCGACAGTCCTTACCGCCGCCAGTCTTTTCCCTCTGTGAGCCTATCCTCTCGAAATAGGAAGACAAGCGTATATTCTGACCGGAGAGCTGTTCACTAAGACTGACTACAGGCAGGTGAATGGCAGCTATAGTTATGGTTTAAAGTACTTACCTCCACCATCTTTGTCCCTCTGTGAGCCCATCCTCTCAAGATAGGAAGAGAAGCATATCTTCTGACTGGAGAGCTGTTCACTAGGACTAACTACAGGCAGGTGGATGTCAGCTCCTGGTCTTGGACCCACGTGGAGTGCTAGCTTCTTTGGCGCTTTTTGTTCTGAGCATAAATTCAAATTATTTTATAGGATGATGGATTCGTTGTACCTATAAGAATTGGATCGACCAATGAAGCTATTAATTGTTACATTTGAGTAATTATAAGGTCGAAAATGGCCTGAATTGGTCCGAGAAAAGGATGGTATGGCCGTGCCGCTTTTTTGCTCGACTTGGCAGGGGCAATGGCCGTGCCCCCAGATTGTTATGTGAAAACTGAAAGTCAGACATTTACTAACAAATTAGGGTTTACTCTCTAAAACTGTCCAGGGTGCTATGAAAACTATATGTCAATGACTTTCTTTATATTTCTGAAAATCGTTTTTGTAACCAACAGAGTGATGTTCATGAAACATACTTCATCCTGCTTTATTTTACTTACTGCTACATATTAAAAAGGCGGCTATCCTAACCAAGGGTAGAAATAATAAGCAATGTCGGAAAAAGGTTCTGTGTGGCTGGAACAAACATGTAAGGGAAGCTCATTGGGATGCCAGACTTAGGTTTATAGAGGTATGAGGAACAGGGTGTAAAGTTCACTCATAGCTTGGTTGATAAAGGAGGATCCTCCGACCAGACGGGTATTGTGTCTGGTGGGCAACTGCCCGACAGTTGATGTCGGGTTTTGTATATCATAGAATTCCGTGGTAAACTCTGACTGCGCGATGTAGAATTTCTTAATTTAGTACGCCTGAGGCACTGTAGACGGCGCCACTTGTCTTTTTGGGTTTTTTCTTGATTTGTTGCGAAGTATTTATTTTGTAGTGTCGCTACAGGTTTAAATCGTGGGTTTTTCATAATCGACCACTCCGGTGGGCATAGTGTACGAGCAAATGCGCGAGTCTCGTAAAAAAAAATAAAGCAGGCTAAAGTGGTGTCAAAAGAATCAAGAGCCACTAAAACTTTTCCCAGTTTTGCAAAGCTAGCAGAAAATTGGATGTTAGGCGTGGCCTCCCGGTGAGTTTGAGCTCTGAAAAAATCCCTAAACACTGCGCCTCCAATACCATAACATTTTCAGGATGATGTTGGGACTTCCTAGTTTCTGCAGTGCCTCTGAGATGTTTGCGCAGGCTCATACTGATGGTCTTCACGCCGTCATTCGGAAAAAAAGTAGTGTCACTTATGAGGAGGGTGCGGGGGAGTCACAACAGCATCCTGAAAACGATAGCTGAAGATGTACGTGCCACTGTGTTGAGGTATTTCGTTCGTCTGGTGATCTTTTAGGGAGGCATCTCCCTATTGGTTATCTTGACGTGACGGGGTGTCTCAGCGCAGGGGAATCTGTGTTTGGAACTGTGTGTATAATGAGTGCCGTCCTTGTAATTTTATTTAAGTACTAACAATAGTTTTTCTAAGTTTTTTCTTTTTTTGTAAGTTAACCTTTGGATCTCGTTGTCCCAAAATAAATAATTTTGAAATGTGAATTTATTCACTGTCGAGTAAAAAATACCAGACATGCGTTTTTGTTTCATTACAATTTGTATTAACCTTTTGAACTAAGCAAATTAGTTATGTTTTTGTGAATGATAACAATTTAACGACTGGGATTAAAGTCACGAACTTTAAAGAATTGTGTCCGGGAGGTTATTTGTATTGGAATCATTAATAATTAGCTTAGTTATAATACAGAACGATTATGGCAAACCCCCAAAATGACAAGCACCAAAAATAAGGAGCTCTCTGGGGGAGGGCTATGTCCAGCAGTGGAAGTATTTCGGCTGAAATGATAATGATGACGATAGTACATAAATATCGATGATGCATGTCGAATGCATCCGTGCGAACCACGTACGTCATTTGTAAGCCTGTCGTGTGCCACTGCACGGCCTCCCTTCCCTATTTCCGCTTTTAACGGTCTACTGCGATTGTGGGCCAATCAAATTAATAAGTTATTTATTCAAATTAGGCTAAGAATCAGCACTTTTCGAACGTCAATATTACATAAGACAGTTCCCCAAAACACCTACCCTTCATCACTTCCTAATCCTTCAAGGAGTCCAGCTCTTCCCGCCATCTCTTGTCATCGTTAGTCTTTAAGTTTTATAAATTAAAGTGTCTTTTCGCGCCTTTCTGTGCAACTGCTTTTTTCTCCTAAGCTACACAATGCATTCTAATCAGGTTATCACCTATCGTTCAAAGAATGTCTATATTTTTGCCCGGAAGATTTATGTCTCCATGTTAAATTAATATTTATCTTCGGATTATCACAGTAATCTGTGCGAAGTAGGGGCACGACGCTAGCAAAATATAATTCATCATCATCATCATCATAAGCCTATAATGTTCCCACTGCTGGGACACAGGCCTCCTCTCGGTGAGAGGGATTGGGCCGTAATCCACCACGCGGGCGCGGGTTTGGTGAAAATATAATTAATCCCTACTAATATTATAAATGCGAAAATAACTCTGTCTGTCTGTCAAGCTTTCATGCCTAAACCGCTGAACCGATCGTCATGAAATTTGGTAGAGATATAGCTTGGGATATGGAGAAGGACATAGGCTACTTTTTTACGCGATAACCGACATCCACGCGGGCGGAGCCGCTGGCAAAAGCTAGTTTAACATATTTTTACAACATTAAGTTCATCCGATGAGGGCTGGCAACGCCGCATTTCAAGTAGGTTTCGTGATTATCCTATCTATCTATATAAATAAAAAGAGAAGTCCTGAATGACTTATTGACTGACTCATCAACGCCCAGCCCAAACCCTTTTTTTTTTGGGTTGGAAATCATCAAATAACTTCTCCCGCTCTTGGTGGAGCAGGAGGGCGTGTCAGTATTTTACTAACTAAAACCCACCCGTGTTCCCTCAGTAGCCCGTATGCCAGGGGCTGTGGTATCTCTTTCGAACAAACCCGCACCCCTGGCAGGCATCGGCCCTTGCGGGTCCCATCATTTTTTGTGCTGACATCTCTTTGAGGCGCGCGTGGAACACAACGCGCCGTCGACTTGGGCTTGGTCCTTACCAGACAGCGAGCTACCCATTACTCGCCGTCCGCAAGCTCATGCCTATGGTGGCCGGAAATCGAGCCCAAACCCTTAGACCTAGAAAGCTGAAATTTTGCACAGCGGTTCCCGTTATAATGTAGACAAGGAATAAGGAAGGATTTTTCGAAATTCAACCTCTAAGTGAGTTAAATAGGGGATGAAAGTTCCGCGCGGGCGAAGCCGCTGGCAAAAGCTAGTCTTTTTATGTTTTTAATATATAATTATATATAAAAGGAGAAACTGACTGACTGATCAATCAACGTACAGCCGAAACTACTAGGACTAGGAACGTAAATGTTTGCACACGGCTTCCTTTTATAATGTAGGGGAGCACTAAGAAGGGGTTTTTGGAAATTCGACCTTTAAGGGGGTGAAAAGGGGGGATTTTGTTTGTATGAAAAATCTTATTCCTTGAGTTAATAACCTTGAAACTGGGCACAAATACTTATCTAAGTATGTTATAAAGTTGGTTATTTATTGATTTTCTAAACTACCCCATAAAGAGGGATTGAGGGGTATCAAATTTTGTATGGAAGAATTTTAACGCGCTGTCTGATTAACTCGAAACTCAGTATTTATGCGTGCACTGAATGGACAGGTCCACTCAACCTGTGTGGTTCTTTCCTCAAAAGACCATTTCAGACACCAATCCACATGGTCTTCACATGATCTGACCAAGATTATGTCTGGACTTTAAAAGAGACTGCGACCTCTGAGTTTGTTTCGGCCTTTCTTCTCAGAGTAGTCAGATAGGAAACGCCGACCTCATCTAGTTTAAAAAAATATGATTGACGTGTAAAAGTGTTTGTACAAACCTACTTACAGAAATAAATCGTTTATCATTTATATATTTTTTTTTTAAATTAAAATATAACGTGTATCAGGGTTTTTCAAAATCGATCTCTAAAGGATTAAAAAAGGGTTTTTCGTAATATAATATTATGTTTGTTACTCAATTACGCAAAAACAGCAGAATGGGTTTGGATGTTTGGCACAAAGAAAGATTACAAACAGATTAACACATTTGAAACTTTTTATATCGGTAGTACGTCCCCACGGGATAATTTCCGACTTTTACGCAGGCGAAGCCGAGGGCGGAAGCTACCTATGTTAAGTTTAAACCAAAGTATTTTTTTTTCAGCCAAGCACTACTTCTTTGGTATTTATAAGTTTGTATGCTGTTTTTTAACAATTATTTTGGTAGTTACTTCAAAAATCGACATACCGTCAATCATTTTCCTTTTGCAGTACTTATTACGATTACATGTTTTTATTTAAGAGTACATGTTTAAATAAAAATAAATACCATAGATCTGTGTGTGTGATCTGTGAGTGCTTGGCTGAAAAATATTGTTTTTCGATTTATATATTTTTTTTAAACCGAAAAACCACTATGAATGCGACGTTGTCAGCCCGCGCGAGATGAACGCTCTTAAGCTACTACGCATTTTTTTTTCTATCTTTCATTGTATGAGGAAATGTGTGTACGTACTATACAGGAAAAGTTTTTATCCAGTGCGCAAATTTTAACCATGAATTCAGCATATCATTCTAGACAACCGCAGAAATTTTTCGCCGGTTACACAAAAAAAAAAAAATCAGCTGTTCCATACATTTTGACTGCGTAGGTATTGCACTTTTCTATGAAATAGCTGTTTTTTTTTTTTTGTATTACCGGTGAAAAAATTCTGCGCTCTAGAATGATATGCTAAATTCATGGTTAAAGCGCACTGGATAAAAACTAATCCTGTATATTGCTGCATACCCCATTGGAGAATACAGGCGTGATGTTATATGTTACCTTGTAATATAATCCTATCCGTGTCCAGATTGAGATGTTCTTCTAATTCTCTGTTAACGTCCATATCTTCAGTGCACGGTCGAGGCTGCTCTGGGTACTCTTCTGGTTCCTTCTGTGTGTCTTCTGGCTTCATGTCCGATTGTTCAGTGAATTTGTTTAGCTTGAATGTAGACTGTGTTGAGTTATGGATGTTTTCGGAATATTGTGAAGGTTTGCTATACCACAATGTACAATTCAGCGTGCTTTCTTTCATTTGAAAATAATTTACTTACACACAAGCGACCGGTACGTGACAGTCAGTAGATTTTGATGTTTTACGCTTTGTGGCATCTATCGCAAGTTTATATTGAAATGTATTAGTATGTGTATAAAGGATACGCCCTTCCACCGCATTTGCAACGCCCGCAGCAGCGCCCGCAGGCGCGCGCGCAGCGGCAGCGCCAGCGCGGCGCGCGGGTTGTGCGCCGCCGCCTGCACGCGCGCCCACGCGCACGCCGAGCGCGCGCGCAGCGCCACCTGCGCGCGCGAGCACACGCGCGCGCCGCACGCCAGCTCTGTGCCACACACCGACATCACGCACCTGACCCACCGCTAAAGAGGCATCGACTAGCTATTGGGAACGAGTTTCGTTTTCCGGCAATTTTCGACCAATTTAACTGCCGGCAATGCTTTCAATTCATTTATGCAGAGAGTTACATGATCTAAGAGCACAGTAACTGTGAAAATACGTAAAAGCTCCTTATCTCATTATAACATCAGATTGTTTCATAATAATATGTATTTGTTCGAGATAAGTATCTAAGTTTCGTCTGTGTCCAACTCGTTTCCGGTAGTCGTTGTAGTGCTTTTCGCTAATTGACGGAGCTAGCAACTAAAACGTGTTGGTGAGCTACAGGTGCGCGACCAAGCGTGGGTGTCTCAGCGAGTGTTCTGCCCGCCAAGCGAGGGTAGCTGAGCGAGTACTCTCTTTAATAGCTCTTGTCGCTGCAACAAACGAGTACTCGCCCGCCGGCGACTATTCACCAGTCAGCGATCAACTATTAATATACCTATTAGTATCTTTTTACTTACACGGGACCTACAGTCTTTTGTACGTTTCTTGATCGAGAAAATCGTTGATAGTCGATTCCTCGTCAGCAGTGGGACGAGTGCCTAAGCGTCACATAAAATCAATAGTAATAATTCCGTCCTTGGCGATCTGGAGACCGTAATAGCTACACACGGTACGTATTTTGTTCAGATAAGTTCAATCTCAAGGTGGTACCGACCATGACCATGATCTTTAACCCATACTATACCTAGGGTTGCCAACAACCCTTTCTTGATTTAAGGGTTACCAGCATAAATTATATGGGTTTTGGTTTTATTTACAGGAGACACTTCACGATTCAACCCCGCTACAGTTCAAACGTCCTTTACTGTCACAATCATGACGTGGGCTTTATTCAAGCATAAATTACACATTAGTGAGATTTCAAGCAGTTTGCTAAGAATAAATGATTATTCATGCATTTATATGGCACTTTTACGACTTTTTGCGATCCGTTCCACCAAATAAACGCAAAATGAAATCATTAATAGTAAAATAATAATGTATTAAAATCAGCAATTGGTTTCATGACTTCTATAAAATGTATGTATATTTAAAAAAGGAGTTTCGAATTGCATAATTATTCCCTATTGACATAAAACAATACACAAAGTATAGCAGAACGATATAAATGATACTTCGCCAGCATAAAAGTACATACCAGTGATCTGATTGAGCCTCCTAAGCGCTCGACACATAGGCGTGCGCACGCGCAGATTCCGTCCCCTAGCGCGCACTACAATACTGCCACACAGCACCATGTCGCCGAGACGAGCGCACGTCTTCTCGTTCACTGACACCAGCTTCTTACGGAGCTCGCCATAGTTTATTAGGGCGTATAGCTCTTGAGCTACTTTTTTTACGTCTGGAAGAAATGACAATTGTGATACATTCTGAAGAATTATTTAACTGTATTTTTACATTTAAATTAAATGTTTAGTTCTGTAACAAGATATCCTAAGACAATTTTACAAGTAAATGATAAATATTTATAACTAAATGGCTCCGCCCCTTTTAAGCTGACTAATCCTGGTCATCAACAAAATTGTAATAAATAATTCGTATGACTTTGTGACAAAAAGGCTACCAAGACCAATCAAATCAAAATATTTCATTGCACATAAACCTGCATGGTCACTTATGAAACGTCAGAAGCTAGGTGCACGGTTCCAAATGGTTGTTTCCTAATGTAAGCAATTACAAAATAAACCAAGAAATTGCATCGTGAATTTATGATTTTATTAGTACACAACTTGACTAGTAACAGTAATTTGGTTCGATAAATATGTTACTGCGTTTAAATATTATGTTATGATTAAATACATAGAAATTAATCTTCGTTCAAATACAAAGCAATAATGCTTTATTTAATAAATAGTTACCATTTTAACGTTCATCTATTGACTAAAAATTCGCGAGCTTTGCCCCACTTTGTAACGTGGACACAGAGTTCTCAAGTAAATTGAATACTGTTCACTGAGTCAGTATACTTGGGACTGTCGAGCTGTAAAGGACAGACTTGGAATAAAATCATCATAATTATTTGGATAGTATTAATAATTAAAAGTATTTACCACAGTCTATGTGACTTTTCTTTCAGTTCAGAAGTGGGTTATTTCATGTCAGTTATCGCCTTTAACTCCGTTTCTTTTTAAATAACATAGTTTTAATCTCATCCTTATGTTGTGCATATTTGAATGTTAGGTGATACGTTTGTTAATGTTGTATCAAAAATCATTTTTTTTATTTATATTGATCACTGCTCACTGCCGATGAAGCCTCCTGCCAACTTGGAAGTTGGAATCATACCAGATATTTCATACTTTCACGGCCTTTCTCCATAAATAGGTTTAGCACTTTGCGATTTTATGATGTCAGCCATCGTTGTGGTTTGAAATAAAATCGTTACAAAGTTACATTACCAATTTTATACTCGGTGATAGAAGCATTAAAACATAGAAGTACCTTCATGACCTGTGATTTGTTTTGCCATAATCTAGGCATACAAATGGTTTAAAAGAATAGCTGTGTCCGTTACCGTTTTAAATATGTAACCAGGACTGACCAGGTCTACAAACGGTTGACGATCGTGATGATAGTTTAGCTCAAATGCCGCGAACTGCATCACCAGTGTTGGACAAGCAGAGTCGCAGGCGGAACCGCGAGCCGACCCGCAGGCGGAACCGGGAGCCGACCCGCAGGCGGAACCGGGAGCCAAGCCGCTGGACGAACCGGGAGCAGAGCCGCAGCCAGTGTATCAGGCAGAACCGCAGCCCCAGTCACAGGCAGAGCTACAGGCTTAGCAGCAAGCGCAGTCGTGTCGTGCCCTGGTCACCAAATTCGACGGCTCGAGACGCCGCCGCCGGGAAGGATTGCAACACATCGGAGTCGCAGCCCAACCAATATGAACCCTGGTTTCGACCAATTTAACTGCCGGCAATGCTTTCAATTAATTTATGAAGCGGCTCAGCGAAAATTGCAGATCACGGTCAAGACGCAGCAGGACCAACACACGAAATCATCAGTAAAGTGGGTATAAACGAGGCACCCATTCACCAAGCAAAATAACCAGTGCAAGCGAGTAATTTCTTACAAATGATGTGTTTTCTAAATTTACCGATATTCTTGATAAAATCTCGAGTTGGGGTAGTGAGAGAATAAGTAATTTTAACGTAGTTCCTGACTTCGACCCTTCTTCAAAAAATCAGAACATAAATAATTGGATACACAAAGTAAATGAAATAGCAGGCATATACAGGGTTATTGAAAAAACACCAACAACCTCTTAAGAGGTCAATGTACTCATCATTATGAACAACTTTTACTAAGGGGCAAATGTAAGGAACAGGCAGCTGATTTTTTTTTCGCCAATTGCAAATATATTACGAGTAAGTGTACTAAACCATTAAAGAAATGTACAAATTGTTCAATAATTGGTCTCTATTCTAGTGAATATTATCGTAAGAAGGTAGACTCAAATCTGTCTTTGAAATTTCAACCACCAAACCTAAAACTAATGAAAAATATGTACAAACTGTTTTGATCAACGTTCAAGAAAAAGTAGGTTATTAGATTCAGCTAGCGGTGTCCTACTATAAATAAGATTGATGTCGCAAGCCCTTTAGAATCTTTTCATTTAAATGACTTCTCTCTGGGCGATAACTTAAACCGGGATCAGAAATTGCAACTATTGGATGTTATAAATCGTTACCGAACGTGTTTTGCTGCTAAATTATCTGAATTAAGCCGTACTAATGTAGAGACAATGAAAATTGATTTAATGGACCCCCAACCTGTAGTTTAGGAAAAACAAGAGGTTAGGGGCATGCATGACCGACATATTGCTACAATGTGGTGTCATAAGAGAATCTTGTTCGCCTTTTGCAAATTCAATAATTTTAATTAAAAAATGAACGGCATAAGCGCCATTGTATAGATTACAGGGCTTTAAACAGGAAAACTGTGAAACAACACTACCTAGGATAGAGGATCGAGGAGCAGGGATAGTCTGTATACTACTTTAGACCTAGCGTCAGGGTACTACCAAAGAGAATTGGCTGAAAGTGACAAACAGAAAACAGCTTTTGTCACGCTAGAAGGGCAGTTCGAATGTAATAGGATGCCTTTCGATCTGATAAATACACCAGCGGATTTCAAAGAACTATCAATAAAATTCTTGATAACTTAAGATTTGACACGGTTGTCGTATACATGGACGACGTCCTTGTGCCTTCGGTTTCGTTTGATGATGGTTTGAAAAAACTAGAAACGGTATTTGATAAAATTAGAAATGCAGGGCTTACATTGAAACTCTCGAAATACAACTTCTTCCATTAAAAAATCGAATTTCTTGGCTTCTAAGTCTCGGGGAATGGTATTAAACAGGGAAGTGTAAAATATACCCCTAAAGATGTCCATAATGTTAGGCAATTCTTAGGCTTGGCCAGTTTTTTTTAGGCGTTTTATTAAAAACTTTGCGATAATTGACCCAATTACTAAAAAAAAAATTTCTGGGACTTGGGGCAAAGGAGAAGAGCCCGCGTTCACTCGGTTAAAAGCATGTTAACTTTATACAATCCTAATGCTGCTACCGAGTTGCATACGGATGCCAGCAAATACGGTTAGGTGGTATGCTTTTACAGGAACAAGATGACCAAGTTATGAAACAAGTCGCTTATTTTAGTAAGCGTACCTCAGCAGAAGAGAAACACTTTTCATCATATGAATTGGAAACCCTGGCGGTTGTAAATAGCTTGACTAAATTTCGATGTTACATTGCACTGTGTAGGAACTCTCTGCCAAAAAAAAAAAAGTTTTCCAAAAAAAAAAACAACCGACTTCCGGAAAAACACTACAAAGTGAAAAATTACTTTAATTTCGGAAGTCGGTGACTTGTGATATACAGGGTAAGTTTTTATCCAGTGCGCAAATTGTAACCATGAATTCAGCATATTATTCTAGAACCCCTAGCGCAGAAATTTTTCACCAGTGATACAAAAAAAAATCAGCGGTTTCATAGAAAAGTGCTGATATTTTTTTTTTGTATATCCGCACTGGATAAAAACTTTTCCTGTATATTTTACTAATTTCTTGTCACCGCCTTCCGAAATTAAACGCTAAGAATGAATGACAACACGATTTGACAGCAGTCCCTACTCTCGATGTTTTTGCTCGTTCAAAAACTTGGTTTAGGCTGTAGGATTCTCTAAGAAGTTTCGAACTACTTTCGGAAGGGCCCGTATCTTCCTTGAAGGAGTTAGAGAGTAGGCCACCTGGGTTTTTACATCCAATACCGAAGGTATCTGAACCTTTCCATACCATACATGTGGACCACTTAGGTCCGTTAAATGAGAGCAAAAGAAAGAATAAGTACATATTAGCCATCATTGACGTCTTCACTAAATTTATTATCCTAAAGCCTGTTAGAAAAACGCACAACTCACACAACTATATCAGTTTTTAAATAATATTTTGGTATGTTCGGGGTACCTTCTCGAGTAATAACAGATAGAGGCACTACTTTCACGAGGTCAAGGTTTAGACAGATTTTATCAGAAAAAAAATGTGAAGCATATTTTAAATGCGGTTGCTACTCCTCGTGCAAACGGCCTATCCCCATTTGAGTTAGAGCGCTACCATAGGACGGTTTTTTTTTTTTTCTGGGTGGGAAATCATCAAATGACTTCTCCTGCTGAGTAGAGCAGGAGGGCGTGTCAGACTTTTACTGACTAAAACCCACCCGTGTTCCCTCAGTAGCCCGTATGCCAGGGGCCGTGGTATCTCTTTCGAACAAACCCGCACCCCTGGCAGGCATCGGCCCTTGCGGACCCCACCAGTGGTTGCTGACGTTTTTGACGGCGCGCGTGTGGAACACAACGCGCCGTCACGTCTACCACTTTTCGGCCGCAGGGAATAGGGAGAGCGGCTGACGCTATACAGACACTCCTCTTCCCCTGCGGCCCCACCGCGTCCGCCATCAAACGGTGGCGGCCCCGTCCAGGCCACGGAAGGGAAGAGCGCTGCTCAGAAGCACCGGCACTCCTCCTCTACCGCAGCCCGTAACCCTCAGCCGCGATGCCTCCCATTCGACATCGCGGCCCACCTCAGTTGCGGTGCACCTCACCGCAACCTACTTTTTGGCCGCTACGTCAATGGCTTGAAGGCAAAAGCCCTGACGAGCGGCCCCACCTTTGGGTTCCTCTTGGCTTCACCGTGGGTGGGAGACCACGGTTACTGAGCCCCCCCGCAACGACAATGCGGGAACCCACTCGGGGGGGACCATAGGACGGTATTAGATTCATTTACGGCTATGACCTTCGGAAAAGACGAAAAACCATGGGATGAGTATTTGCTACAAGTACAATGGGGTTTAAATAACACAACCAACAAAGCAGTAGGTAACCCTCAGCTCAATTTTTATACGGGTTGCGACTGAAACGATTGACCTTCTGTATGGCCAAAAAAGTATTTAACAAACTACCTGAAAAAATAAAAACGTTAAATCTGGAAAATTTCAAAAAAGTACTGTTAAGAATGTTGATAAATAAATGTTATTACTCACTACAGGAATATTTGGACGATAATTCTATGATTTCTGCCTCAAAAAATTGTACATCACCTCACATATTTTGACGATTTAGAATTTTATTTGACATTACCACTAATAAGGCATGTAACTAAATTTATTTGACATTTATTGATATTGACTATATTTTCTTCATTTTGTATTCATGTGCCTATTAATTTTGTTTTTATTTCTAATTTTGACATAATTTTATATAATTCTACCATTATATGAATCTGAAACGTTGAATTGGTGTTAAAAGTGAAATTTTCGACAATGTTAATTAAATATTATATTTGTACGCTTCTGGGCAAAACATAGAGGTTCTATTCATCTGTAACATCTCGCACACTATTGTAATTTGACCTATGTTTACAAATAAAGCATTCTGATTCTGATTCTGATTCTGATTCTGACTGAGAGTGGACTGGCTTCACCAGTTCAGGAAAATAATGATACTAATATCGGTAAGGTAAAATATATTAAAACGAAGCACTAGCACTAGTAAAGCAGAAGCAAATCTTCGATAGGGCTATAATTCCCCCACGTCAGTTTGATGTAGGACAACTGGTTAGGGTAGAAAGAGAATTAGGTCAGAAAGGGAAAGTAAGAAGTTCGTTCCAAAATGTCTAGGATCTTATCGCATTACCAAAGTATTACAGAATGACAGATACGAAGTACGCCCACCACTAAAAAAACCGGTCAAGTGCGAGTTGGACTCGCGCACCGAGGGTTCCGTACAAACCTGTGGGTATATAAGTAAAAGTTCAAAATTGTCAAAAATATTTTTTTTTATATGACGAAACTAAAAATTTACGGTTTTCGTAATTTTTCCTATATCTGTACTATAAGACGTGACTTCGTACAAAATTTCAAGATTCTAAGTTCACGGGAAGTACCCTGTAGGTTTTGATTCCCGTGCGAGTTTCGAAAATTTGCGGAAATCTGCGGCCTAAATGGCTGTATCTTTTGATTGCGTTGACTTAGAAGGTTGATTTTTCTACAGCTTCCAGGGACAGTAGAACTAAGTATCATATAGAAATTTCAGTTTGATACCTCCACGCGTTCCTGAGAAAAACGGTCTTGACAGACGGACGGACGGACGGACAACAAAGTGATCTTATAAGGGTTCCGTTTTAGAGGTACGGATCCCTAAAAAGGGTAAAGAAAAATATGTAGGATGTTTTTTCGGTAGATAAAATTTACCCTTGGCTTGTGTAACAGTCGGTGGACGAGAGTAGTTAAGGCGATAGTAGTAATAATTCGGATACAGACCACAAAATTATGAAATAGTTATGTTGAACAGTTTATGAATTTATGAGTTTCTTATATGTAGAAAGACTGGTATCGTTGGTAGTAGTTGCGAATAGTATGATTTGGTTAGTCCGATAGTACGGCAGTAGTGGTAAACGCCTTTAACAGGCTAGAATCTGCTTCTATGGTAGTATGGTGAAATGGTGAAACACCACTAGTTGGCGAGATTCAACTCACATGATAGTATTATAGTGATAATAATGTGTTAGGGTTATACGGTTCCAGTAATGATGTGTAACTATTGACTAAAGATTGGATGGGAAAGGAATTGAATAGAGTTCTATTTTTAGAAAATTAATGTATTACCTACTTAGTTGATTGTTTCAGACAGATTGGTTATACTTAAATGGATTATTGATGATACTATCCATTAATATTAAATCGTTGATAACAAATGTTTAATTTAATTAATTGGAAATCGTATAGTTAAGGTGTTTTTTTTTTTTTTGTTTCTTTTGTGTAAGTAAAGTACTACTGATTTAATAAAAAAATAAAAAAAACCCCGACCCTAACAAAAACTCTAAAAAGTAAAAATAATAATATTTATGGCCTTTTAAGATGAAGGTAATATTTTGATCAAGGCATTGTAAAGGCGGGGGACGGCTAATGAAAATGCTAGGCCTCTGTTTGGCGTTTTCATTGACCGTCCCCCGACTTGACAATAGGGGTCAAACTTATAACACCCCTCTTGTGTGTGTCTGTGGCAAAGTAGCTCTTAAATGGGTGAACCGATTTGTTTTTACATTTGAAAGTAGGTTTTGTAACGGTGGTTCTTAAATATGTTTCATTAAAATTGGTGAAGATTATCAGCTCTTTTCTGATTGATGAAGGGATTTGAGTATCTTCCACGGTTCTCGAGTCGAAATTTTGTATTCTATTACTTCAATGATATTCACGATGATATTAGACGAACAAAGCAACCTAGTAGAACTGATGCTGGAGCATCACCTGGAATTTCCAGGATACCCAACTTCGTCACCAACAAACAGCAGAAGTATCGTGTCTGGGCTCATTAAAAAGGTCTCAATGAATAGGTTATAGATCAAAATCAAAAAATCAAAATCAAAAGTCATTTATTCAAATTAGGCTGAGAATCAGCACTTTTCGAACGTCAAAATACATAAGACAGTCCCCCAAAAACGCCCACCCTTCGACACTTCCTAGTGCTTTAGCTGGGAAGAAGAAGTGGCGCAACAAACTCCCCAGCAGCACAGCTGTCTGTTTAGTCGGATGGACTTGATTCTATACATACATAGGCAAAGTAATAAACAATAACGCATATTACCAAAAATAAAAGTTTCCTGGTATAAAGGGCTCTATATGTCAATAACTAATGACTTATTAAATTAGATGATAAAAAACACTTGGTCAATAAAATTAAAAAAAAAAAAAAGTATTTAACTAAATAAATATATGAACCCATATAACCTGTCACTAGGTACGCTAATTCTGGAGAAAGAACATAAACATTGTCTTGTGTTAATCACAGCGACCAACTATTCTTGTCATTTAAATAGTCGTTAATGGAATAGTAAGCCTTTAAACAAAGGATGGATTTTACTTGAACTTTAAACGCATCAAAAGGCAAATCTAGCAAAGAAGTGGGAAGCTTGTTATAAAAAGTTATACCAAGCCCAACAAATGAGTTATGAACCTTATGAAGCCGGTGAAAGGGAGCACGTAGTTTGTCCTTGTTTCTAGTGTTAACGGTATGAATATCACTGTTTTTAGTGTACAAGTGTATATGTTGCCTAATAAATAAGATGTTAGCTAATATGAATTGTGATGCCACTGTGAGAATACCAATATCTTTAAAAAAGTCCCTCAAGGAAAATCTGCCACCTAACTGGTAAATTGCACGAACAGCACGTTTTTGAAGGACAAAAATATTTTGAATATCAGCGGCTTTGCCCCACAGCAGAATACCGTAGGACATAACGCTGTGAAAATAACTAAAGTATACTAATCGAGCTGTATCGACGTCAGTATATTGTCTTACTTTTCTGACGGCGTAGGCGGCTGAACTGAGCCTCCCTGCTAGTGTTGATATGTGTGATCCCCACTGAAGTTTGGCATCTACTGTTATGCCCAGAAATACTGCCGTGTCTACGGTTTCAAGCACCTCTTTATCTAAGACGATATTGGGACCTAGATTTCTAACATTCGGTAAGGCGAACTTTACACATTTCGTTTTTTTGGCATTGAGAACAAGGTTATTTGCCGTAAACCAATCCGTAACCATTGAGAGTGCACTGTTTACGTCGTCAAAGTCTTGTCTATTCCTATCTACTTTAAAAATAAGAGAAGTATCATCTGCAAACAGTACAACATCACAAATACCCTTTAAATAGAACGGTAAGTCATTAATATATACTAAAAACAAGAATGGGCCGAGTATTGAGCCTTGAGGCACACCTAACTGAACTGGCAGCCCGGAAGATTTTTTACCATTAATTTCTACACATTGAACCCTATTTTGCAAATAAGAATTTATTACGTTTAGAGCATCGTTATGGACACCGTAATAACGAAGTTTACACAAAAGCGTCTCATGGTGCACGCAATCAAAGGCTTTTGAGAGATCACAAAAAACTCCAATAGCATTTTGCGAGTTCTCCCATGCGTTAAATATGTGTTTCAACAGAGCAACACCCGCATCAGTAGTCGAACGACCTTTTGTAAAGCCATATTGCTCATTATGAAGGAGGCTATTTAAATTAAAATGTTTTAGCAACTGCTTGAGTATTAACTTTTCAAATATTTTGCTAAATGCAGGTAAGATAGAAATAGGCCTGAAATTACGAATGTCATTTTTATTACCTGATTTAAATAATGGTATTACTTTACTACTCTTCATGAGGTCAGGAAAAGTTCCTGAATCAACACATTTATTAAAAGTGACAGCTAGATAGGGGGCTACAATTTCTATAATATTACTTAAAAGTTTAATGGAAATGCCCCAGAAATCACCAGTGTTTTTAGACTTCAGTGTGTTAAAAACATTAACTACGTCACGAGGCGTTACATGTTCGAAACTGAATAGGTCACTACATTTAGGCACACTACTATGCAAAAGGTATTCTGCTTTAGACGGGGATGAATCTAAGGAGCGAGTCGTAGTTACAGGTATGTTGGCAAAAAACTCATTAAATGCCTCCGCTACTTCAGCTTCTGTAATAATTAATTTGTCGTCGACCAAAATCTCAAGTTGATTGTCTTGTTTAACAGACTTGCCCGTTTCATTATTAATTATTTTCCAAGTGGTTTTAACTTTATTGTTAGAATTTTTAATTGTGTCACTTAAAAATTTCGATTTTGCAAAAGCACTAATCTTTTTAAATAATTTTGAATAGTTTTTGACATACTCTAGGAAAGGAGTATCAAACCTGTATTTTTTCAATCCATATAATTCGTATAGTCTCGCTCTACTTTTGTAAATACCCGGAGTAGCCCATTGATTAAAGCCAGCGGAGGAGCCATTAATGTTAATGGTTTTGGTCTTGAAAGCAGATTGATACTCTTTTTGCACAACATCAAAAAGGGCTTCATAAATTTCATTCGGATTCTCGTGTTGTGCTATGGATGGTGTAATTCTATGAGCTATATTATTTTTAAACCTTTTGCAACGACTAGCTGTATAAGGCCTACATTCAAGTGTACGTGGTCGCTTTTTATGTAATGGCATGGGGAAGCTAGCTAATAAACCACAGTGGTCGGACGTTAAGTCAGTTAGTACTAATTTATTTTTGGCATCACAATCAGTAAACATATTATCAAGACATGTTGACGAAGATGCCGTGATCCTAGTAGGTTCAAAAAACAAGTTAATTAAATTAAAAGACCTAAACAGATTGAGAAGTCTAATACTTAATGGAGTAACATCTAAAATATTAATATTAAAATCTCCACATAAAATTATACTTTTATTACTTGATTTTAACTTATTGAGTAAATCCTCCATTACCGATTCAAAACGAATGAAATCCCCAGAGGGGGGTCGATAAACGCAAATTATAACATATCGCTCGAGTTCAACACAAGACAACTCAATAGTGCGCTCAATAGAAAGGTTAGCTAAATCTAAACGTTGTTTACATTTTAACTTGGTGATAAATGGTGATCAGGGTCTGATGATGAAGTATATAGTATCTGTTTATTACTGATACTGTACTTACGCTTCTTTTTTAACCGACTTCCAAAAAAGGAGGAGGTTATATGATACACCGAACGTATTTTTATTAATTTTTCCTCGATTTCTCCTCCATTAGTGGATCGATTCTCAAAATTCTTTTTTTATTTGAAAGAGTATACTCCTGACGTGGTCCCATTGGCACCAAGTCAGGATCTGATGATGGAATCCCAGGGAAATCGAGGGCAACCCTCAAATCTTGTAGGTATTAACAATGTTTTTCCTATGTTTTCTAATGCTATTGAGACATTTGCGTATGGTCATCATCATCTCATGACGCTGAGCTGATGATGGAAGGTACAACTCTTTAACTTAGGAGTTAGGTGCAGATTCGGGCATAACTCCGTCATATATAGACCGAATTGCATTTTTTTTAAGTGTTTTATTCCGAAATGGTCCCATTTAAATTTCACATAGATCTGATGCTGCGTTTCGGAGACAGACAACGGAACTCTTCAAAAAATGACAGCAAATCAACCGCGATTGCTGCTATCGCATAAATATGCATTGTTTTGACCCCAAGGATGATGAATTGGTGTGGTGTGGGTACTAGGTATAACTAAAAAGTGAAAAATAAAAAAACTTTTTCTTTTTGGAAGTCGGTGACTTTGGACATGTATTTTATTAATTTCTTGTCACCGCCTTCCGAAATTAAAGCTATTTTTCAGTTTGTAGCGTTTTTTGGAAGTCGGTTGTTTTTTTTATTGGAAAAGTTTTTCATTCATCCACATCAACTTTTTTAGTATCCTTTTACGACTTTCTTACATTATTAATTTATTATATTCGGCACTTTGTTTTCTGTATTAGTACTCTGCGAATTGGTCTAAAACGATTCGTCTATATTTAATTACCTGATTTTACATTAGAATTTTCCATCTTTTTACATAATAATATTTTTGTTATGACATTTAAGTCAAACGTGTCAAACCGATGTCTACTTATTCTTTTAGATGTTTATGCATTCTATTCAAGGGAGGTTGCATTAAGATTGTATATACTAAAAATAATTTTATATCGTTTTGGATCCTACATTTGGTTTTTTCTACCTAATTACGTTGTCTACTAAATAACGGAATTCTAAATTCTAAATTTAAGATTCTTAAACGCACTCTCGGTTTTTATCAAGGAGGTTTGATACTGTCTTGGCCGACTAGACCGGCAGGTGAGACGATCTATGGCTGCGAGAAAACGAAAGGGGATGAAAAAGGAGAAAGGGGATGACAAAAGAAAAGTCAAGTTGTAAAAGATTTCTAAGCGGAAAGAATTCGGAGGCTGAGCAGATGGGATTGAAAGTGTTGGATTAGATAAAAATATAATCTGTCAAAAAAAGAAAAAAAAATGACCTTGAAAATCTGAACCACGACTACTAGAGTGGCATTCCAAATAACTAACTAACTAACTTACTAAGTGGATCGCACTATTGGAAAACTAAACTGCAGACTTGGCCTGAAGCCATTATCATTGTAAGTGGATTGCACTATTTGACATCAGAACCGCAGACATCGCCATTACCAAGTTCTACCTACTACTTTCCTCACCACTTCCTTGAGTGCGTAATTTCTAGGCAGGTACCTCTTTTTATAACTCTACTATTTTGTTTTACTTTCTTTAAATTGAACTGTCTACTCTATTTTTATCATTTTATTTGTTAGGAATAGGTAGACACGACAAGTAGTAACGAGGAATGAGGATAAATCCTACTATCCTACTAATATCCTAATACTATGTACTAATATACTCATACTAATACTTTAATAATATTCGGCAGCTGACGTAGATTCAATTTTCATTTAAAAAAAAGAGGGAAATCCGCGCAATCTATAAAATGGGGCCTCGCGAATCTCTTAGAAACAAATTCAGCGAAATTGATATGATAACTCTGCCTTTTCTTTATATCCTAGAAAATATCTTGTATCTTCGCAAAAACTTAGGCCTTTTCAAAAAAAGATGCGCTTTCCATAATCTGAATACACGTAGTAAAGACGAAATTGTGATTTTAAAATGTAGGTTGACTAAATTAAATTAAACTTTATTTCAGACTAAGGTCCATATTTTTGTTAGTATTTTGGTGTTAGTAACAATAGTGCTTAGAAATATAGGTTAGTATTGTTAGTTTTCACAAAATATATCTATTAATTATTTAAACCTAAGACTGTCACCACCCAGTGACCCTGAAAGGGACAGTCCGCTCTAGCAGCGATCATTTTTAGAATGCTGTTGTTACTACCATGCAAACGCTGTAGCATGGAGCCCGCTTTCTTTCTCATGATGGCATGGAAACCATCTATGCGGGTCTCCGCGAACATTCCCGAGGCGCTACAACGCCATGGCAGTCCCAACAGCATCCTAAAAGCGTTATTAAATTGCACACGCAGGACGCTGTAAGCTCGACGCGTGTATGCCACCCACAGGCCACTCGTGTAAAACGATTGACAGAACGCCTTAAAAAGAGTGACTTTGACGTCTGTAGTACAACGAGCGAACCTGCGGGCAAGCATATTGCTCCTCACTGACAACGCCCTGCGCTCCCTTTCCATGTCTAGGTCATCTCTTAGGTCGCACGTGACAATGTGGCCGAGGTACCTAAAACTATCAACAACCCTATGTGCTACGCCGTTAAGTGTTATGGGTGGAACAGTGCGCGGCTGCTGCTTAGGTGCTTTAAATACAAGAAGCTCGCTAAAACTAGCAAGTCATTTCTAATAAAAAGTATCCGCTTCTATAACAAGTTGCCAAAGTCGGTTACAGAACTTAGCGATAAAAAGTTTAAAACTCAAGTCAAACGTGTTCTTATCAAAAAAGCATATTATACATCAATTTTAATATCGACTATTATATTAATAGTGTTTTTTATGGAAATCATGTCACTATGTTTAAATAGGTTCATTTTATTTATGTAGATTATTTTTTATATTGTGAATGAGAGAACGTTGTCGGCCTTACAGACTAGATTTGTAGACGATTTTCTATTCTGTATTTTCATTCCTCTAAGTACCTGGTACTTATTGACAGGCCTGAACTGCCCTCCCATACCTATTATCACTGTAATTTGAAAACATTGTTAAAGTCAATAATTAAAAAAAAGTAACCGTGGAGTGTCTTGCTGGCACTTTTCCATAGGAAGCGACATTATAGAACCCTGCACCTACATAGCTTCTGGCGCTGGTAAAAGCTAGTAATATTATAAACGTGAAAGATTGTATGTTTGGAGGTTCGTTACTCAAACACGCAACAACAGCTGAACGGACTTGGGGTGAAATTTGGAAACAGATATATTATAGCGTCGATTAACATAGGATATTTTATATCCCGGTAGAACGTTCCCGTGGGATAATTTTCGACCTCCACGCGGGCGAAGCCGCTGGTAAAAGCTAGTTATTAACAAATCTCACTGTAGGCGTGTTTACTATTACTTTATTTAGTTTGAAAAGTAGGAAATTAAAGTTAAATAAAAGCCCCCGCAAAGATTTTCATGTCCGTGGACGTTCAGTGAAAACGCAAAACAAACGGATAGTATTTACAATAGCCCTCCTCCCGATGTGACAATGCTATAATCAAAATACTACCTGTACTCCATAGGTTTAGGTAGTTAAATAAAGGTACACAAAAAAAAACAAGTGACTCATAGATGCGAAACTTCATATTTCAAATGTTATAGTTATTATAGTTAATAGTCGATTGTTAACCAAGGGCTGCATGACATCAATTGCATACGAGGTTTTTGGCGCCTGAGCGCAGCGAGGGCGCTAATTAGCCCGAGTATGCAATTGATGCTTACACCCGAGATAAACACTCTGCTTTACATATCGATTGTGATGTAAGTAAAAAAACAAGAAAGCAGGTTTCTATGAACATTTATTAAAGAGAAACATGTGTATTTAATTAAAATTAATAGTAAAATTAGAACAATTTGTAAAAGATATGGTCAAGTTCTTTTTAGGACTATTTACAGTTCGAGTATGAGTTTGTGATGATAAGACTTGAGTTTGAGTGACTTGAGGTTCTTGCATCGTAAATGGCGGCAGTTGACTGGTACTATTTTCTTCAGTAAAAAATGGCTCAGATGATGTGCGTTGACGTGGCGATTTCAAGTTTATATTTTCTGTTATTTTAGAATTAATTTTGCTTTTGTTTTCCATCGAATCTTCGATATAACCTTTGCCCACTTTGCTGGACTTCCAGCCGCCGTGCCTTTTTAACAGAGTGAGGTTGGCGCCAGAATACAGTCGCTGATGTTCTGCGAAAGCAATGCCCGGTGTATAACTCTACGTTACTCAGTTTTGGGCACGCCCTGATTGCGGCGGTAAGTCCCCTCTTTGAGGAGTGGCTTGAGAGGCGGCATGGCGTCCTCACCTTCCGCCTGACGCAGGTCCTCACCGGACACGGTTGTTTCGGGAGGTTCCTGTTTCGGATAGGGCGGGAGGAAACGCCCGGGTGTTTCCATTGCGAAGATCGCCCTGAGGACACGGTGGAGCACACGGTGGCGGTCTGCCCGGCTTGGGCGGAGCACCGCCGTGTCCTCGTGGAGGCGATCGGCGGCGGCGATCTCTCGCGTCCGGCCCTGGTCCAGGCCATGGTACGGAGCGAGAGGGCATGGGGAGCCGTCACCTCCTTCAGCGAAGCAGTGATGCTCGCGAAGAGGGAGGCGGCGCACGTGAGGGAGAGGCAGCATATGCGCCCTCGCGACCCCAGCCGCCGCAGGATACGGACACGCCCTGGGCGTCGGGAATCCCAGGCCGATTTCCGGCCACCGTAGGCATGGGCTTGCGGACGGCGAGTAATGGGTAGCTCGCTGTCCGGTAAGGACCAAGCCCAAGTCGACGGCGCGTTGTGTTCCACGCGCGCCTCAAAGAGATGTCAGCACAAAAAATGATGGGACCCGCAAGGGTCGATGCCTGCCAGGGGTGCGGGTTTGTTCGAAAGAGACACCACAGCCCCTGGCTTAAGGGCTACTGAAGGAACACGGGTGGGTTTTAGTCAGTAAAAGTCTGACACGCCCTCCTGCTCCACCCAGAGCGGGAGAAGTTATTTGATGATTTCCCACCCAAAAAAAAAAAAAAAAAAAAAAACGTTACTCAGTTTTAAATATGTGGCTATTTGCTTTGGCATGCCTGTAAATTTGTTTTTTCCTATTACTTGTCTGTGGCATTTTCCTTTACTGTAATTAAGAAAAAAACCATTTGTATCCATGTTTTCAGGCTGAAGAGCTTGATATTTTTCAACATAATTTGCAAATTCTTCATGCTCAACAAATGACCGGTCAATTTTAGTTTTCGTGTTAGGCAGTTTTATGAGTACTTAGTAATTTGTTGTGTTATTCTACATTTTCTATTGTCAAGTTTGTCAATTCCACGGTTCTGCAGGCACCCGATATCCCAAAAATTAGAACAATCTGTAAAAAAGACATAAGTAATTTGTATTAAATGCACCAAATCCGCATAGCATTTTTATGAAATATTTTGGTAACTTATTAAAAAGGGCAAGTAAATACGTACCTTTATTGCTAAATAAATTTCATTCGGAGCTTCATTTAAGAATTTTTGTACTTCTTCTGCCGTAAATACCTTCGATTTCTTGCTTTTAAAGCCTTCAGACTGCCTTTTCAAGAAAGCAGTAAGTTTAGAAAAATCTTTCAAATTCACGTCATGTTTTGTCATCATTGTAGCTTTTAGCATGGAATAAAAGCACCATCAACTGTAAGGTTGTAGCTTCTTAGATAATTCATTAAAATATGATATAAAAACACTTTCAGAAAGAGATTTAAGTTTTTTTTTCTGACCGCCACTAAATTCGTCGTATGCCTTTACATATCTTTCTTTCGAGTTCGGCGGTAATAGATTTTCTAAAACTGTTTTTGCTTGTATTTTATAAAATCGAGGGTTAGATCCATGTCTTCGTCACTTGACATTTTTCAAAACTTTTGAGAAAGAACTCCAAAACACGAAACAAATTTACTTTCGCGCCTAGCTAGTCGACTGCCTTTTTTACTCTTCACGATTGTATGGCACGCAAGCGCGTCAAATCGTGCTGGCCAGTTTGATTTTTAAATCGATTTCAACTAACATACGATGTGACTGCGAAACAAATAGTTCGATAATTAAAATAAAATCTTCATAAATTCTAATATTAATTGTCTCGATTCCGATTCGAGTAAATAATCGATACCAAGTTTTTTTTTTTTAATATTCTTCTTGCAGCGGGCTTAGCATGACGCTTTGTATTTCTACGAAGAATAGACAGTGCTTTTTCAATAAAAATTGACATTTCGTTCCTACATTTTTGTTATCGCACCGTAGATATCCTTCTACAATCTGACATTTAGTCTTTCGTTTCTAACGATATTTGTCTAGGTCCTTTTAAATGTAGACTATTTCAGAAGAATATTTCTTCCCAAACTGTCAAAATCACACTGAAAACAAAACTTTCTACTCGACGGCCACATAGTATATACGATTATCTACAAAATCATGATTCGTTTAGAACGCATAACTGTGATGATGAATAGGAAAACATAGCTATCTTATCTTATTGTACATCATTTAGTTAATAGTCATGTCTATTCTTCCGTCGACAAATCGGTGCTCGTGCTAAGCCTGCAGAATGAGTATGACAGTTCTTTTTTCAAATTCCAAAACCTATGCTGTAATGTTATCCATACACCCCGGCATTCAGGGAAGTAAGTGACTACTTACAGAGCAAGAGATATGTAAAATCATATTATTTATAATCATTTACCCCCTTATTTATAAACGCTGCTTAAAGTTAAGTAATGATTAGCGACTGATTAACCATACATTTTTGACGTTTAACACCTCTAACACCCACCACCAACACTTTAATCATCGTTTATGAATATGCCCCTTATTAATAGGCACTATTCTGAATCTGAATCAGAATTTGATGACCTATCTGTCACATTAATAATATCGTTCCGTTCTATAATCAATTATTTTGCTAGCTTTAATAACACAAGTTAACGAAATCGAAAGACACTCGCAAAATCGTATTTCTCGATTGTTGAGAGCATTGTCAAAGGCGCCTGCCAGTTCAATAGGGTATTTTCCAATTTGATAAAAACTATTTTAATATGAAGATTGGGACGATATATTTAACAGAAAAATAAAAATAAATTTATTTATATCCATTTTCTCTATTAAAAACGATTAAAATCAAATTTCTTATTCGTTGTTTTGAATTTACCGCCAAAACGCTCCTTACGATGACTTTTTATCACGTGACATCGTGACGTCAGCTTTGTGTAAACAGTAACAGTACAAATACTTAGTTTGGCGCAGTTTTAGAAGTATTTGTGCACAGAGGCACCGCACACCAGTGATTTCACTTTCTATCCATAAAAAATCTTGTTAATTATAAACACAACACTCACTTGTTTACTTACTAACTACTTTAGATTACACAAAGTTGACGTCACGTGATAAAAACTCATCGTAAGGAGCGTTTTGGCGGTAAATTCAAAACAACGAAAAATAAATTTGGTTTAAATCGTTTTTAATTGAGAAAATGGATATAAATCAATTTATTTTTATTTTTCTGTTACATATTTCGTCCCAATCTTCAAATTGGAATAGTTTTTAATAAATTGGAAAATACCCTATTGCTATACTACATTACAGTTGTACTTTTAAATTTAGCAATTCGTTGTATTTTCTAAAAGGTTTAGGTTATTTACCTGTATTTTTGGGCTTTTTACAATAAGCAGACTACAAATTATGATATTATTATATTAAATCTAACTAAAAATTGTGCTCAAGGAGTTAAATCTGGAAGACCAGGTAGTTTAAGAATAAATGATAAAGTATAATATACATTAATAAAAGAGGAAACTATCGTATAAATCTAAAATAAATCGATTTTGCTACACCGTATTCTTAAACAAGAAAGTGTCAACTTAAAAAAACCCTTTTTACGATTTTTTTACCTTTATTTACCTACTTTATAAACCTAATAGAGTATACAACTTCTTATTAAACTTAAAAGGCGAATACAGCTTTTTACGTTGTGTGTTGAAATGTTTTTGGTTGGTCGGGGGTTCTAAATTTTTTTTTTATAAATTGCGACTGTTACCGAGTTAAGAGTCCGCTCTGATTAGCATAACATCACATGATTATAAAATATCAGCTTGTAAAAAATATTTTTTAAAATATTGTATTAATATAAGCAATCAATTTTTTTAACTACATATTCTTTTTGTGTTGGTAATAGAAAGTATTCGTTAAAAAACTTGGCAATTTATCAAAACAGAAACATTTAAAAAAAACATCAAGGTCAAGCTTGCTCTGGTTCAACAGGTTAAAGCACAAAAAAAACCCACCAGACATTGAAACTGCATCGATTGGCATCATAAAATAAATCATGCAAATTGACTTGTTTCTAGCTGACTATACAAAATTGGTGAATGCTTAGCTTACGTAAGAAACTCACGCCGTCCTCCGCCACCTGCTACGATCCTTACATACTCCTCTTTGCTTCGTTTACGTTCACACATCTGATCATACACGCACGCCGTTTGCGAGTACTACGTACCTCACCATTCTGAAGAACATTACCAATAAGGTCACTATACATGCATTGTCCTCCTAGGGCGTGCACTCCCACTAACACTTCCCTTGTATAAATACCATTTGCAGTCAACAATTACCTGAAAACTGCTAAAATCTCTTAGGATCGTATCCCTGTTGCTAGCTACAGCTAGCTGTAGCTTTCTGACGACTGTGACTTCTGAGTTTGTTTCGGCATTTGTTCTCAGAGTAGTCACATAGGAAACGCCGACTTCATGTCGATTTACGAATATGATACACGTGTAAAACTGTTTGTACAAACCTACTTACAGAAATAAAATCATTTATCGCGGTGGCATTCACGAGTCAGGCCAGCAGTACAGTGAAAAAGATGAATTAATGTAATGTTATTAAGACGTTACATCCCATGTAATCGTACCGATGTCCCATTAGCAAGGCTTGTCACATTGAATATAATTTATAGTGTAAGTACTGTTTTGTCATGGATGTGGCTATTTTAATTCATTTAATAGTATGGATACTATTAGATACTTTGAATTAATGACATAGTTGTCGGTTAGTATTATAGCTACCACGGTTTTGATTTACGTGTATGTTTGCGACTTACGAGTTGTGAGTGTAGGTTCGAACTTAGACAGGCGCTTTGCTTTATGTAAATTATTTCATCACCTCTGCTCTTAACTGAAGTAAAACTTCGTGAGGAAAGGGCATGTCTTAGAACGAGAAATTCGAATACATGTGACATCTACCAACCCGCACGGGCCCGCGTGGTGGATTACGGCTCATCCCTCTCACACTTTTTTTTAGGCAGGCGTGAACATATCCAGTGACTGTATGTGTCAATTAATTGTAACATCCGAACGTAGCTTCAAAATTTGTGCGTTGTTGTCTGAGCAAAATAAATAATAATTATATCTGGCGAGATGTGCGTGTATTTTGAACGACGATGCAGATATGAAGAGGGAACGCAGAGCATTGTCCGTTAAGACTGGCCTTCCTTTTTTTGTTTCGGCTGGAAAGTTATTATGGCTGGAAAGTTATTATTTCCTTAAAAAAAAAAAAAAAAAAATTGCATGCCGTATTGTGTACCTATGTGTTATAAAATCTGTAAAATACCATATTTCAGGCAAATAAATGAATCTATATATCTACCTGGGGCTGGCGGAGCGGTCTGTCTAAGAGTCCTACTCTTACTGAATAAAAATCACCCCGGCGCTCGGTGGATCGAAAATCGGCTGTGGAAGACATAGGATCTCGATTTCTTAAATGTTATTTTTTTTGCTGGAAATGACTTCTGCTGATCATTACTGTTCTATAAAATGTCATATGAAGTAATTGTGTGCACAAATGGAAGAGTTATAATTTTTATAAGAAAAAAATTTATGGAGCTGACATGAAAAATGAGGATATCTCTCTCGCTATCGCTAATCGCAAGGTTGGCCGTTATATCCTTGCACACTGTTATAGTACTATTTATTTGTGAATTTTTGACATACTTAATATCGCGGCATCACTTGCGAATTTTTTTTTAAATCTTCAAAATAAAAAAAACAGTATATGATACATTTTAATGCTTAAATATGGCTATACCAAGTGTAATTTACAATATTTTTTTATGCTTAGACCAAAACATTCTAAGAAATCACAAAGTCGTATTACCTACTTATTTGAAATGACATGGTAATTATGAATTACATAATATGTAATCTTGTCTAATGCCTCAACATGCCTCCACATTAGCTAATCATTAATAAAACTTAATACCTATATACCTGTTAAAAGGATACGTACCATAATGAGGGTAATTAGATAAACGTGATTATTAGTCAATAACAATAAATGGTAAACTATTATATGATTAAAATAAAAGCAAATTATTTAAAAAAAAAAATAACTTAACCTAACCCAACATAAGCAATAAAAGTATAAATGGTAAACTATTATATGATTAAAATAAAAGCAAATTATTTAAAAAAAAAATTAACTTAACCTAACCCAACATAAGCAATAAAAGTTAACTTATTTTATACTTCGTCACCATCAGAATCCACTTCAGAATCAGCACCCTAATTGCGTAACTCACGATTCATCATAATCTGTATCGTTTTGAAACGGATTGTTAAACCATTGCTTCATATGTTCGAAAAATGTGTCTGTTCGACAACATAAATAACGCAATGAATATTGTTTAACTGTGAAGACGAAACCAATTATGATCAATCGTAAGTTACGCAATTAGGTTGCTGGCTCTACAATAGATATAACTTCTAAGAACTCTGTCGGAGCTTCCTGATCCTGAAGTTTCAGTAGTTCTACTGTTTCCTTAAAGTATGTCTGCCTCTTGTGGGCATTTAATTTTGGTCTTGTGGAAGAAATTAGAGGATCAGAAGAGACGATAAGCATATTGAGGATATCCTCGTTTGATGCTTGTCTACTCTTTTTCCTCAAATGGTGTTCTCTGAACCTCCTAAAGTCTTAGTTTCGGGCCTCTGAAGCTTCTTCCGAAAGACTTCCAATTGGTACAATAGCATTTTCTGCAATTATGTCCCCTCCGTGAATCAACAATTTGTGGACGGTTGATGACATGTAGTACCAATCGTACAGTTCCACGTATTTTTCAGCGGTTGTTCTAGAGTATTCTTTAAATTTCGGCACGTCTACAATCTCTCCAGATGTGATAGCTTGCAGAATCACAGCAAATCTGCGTACTAGGTCTTCATCTAATCCAGTGATCGCTGCAGTTTTATCAGGAAATTCAAAAAACCGCCTTGCTGTGTTCCCGTCGTTAGTTGTGCCTGATCCTTGCTTAACGATGTCAATCAAAAGGTTGAGATCATCTTTGAATCGATCTTGAATGTGTTTTTTTCGTGAATGCAATAATGATGACCTTCTCCTCTTGCAGACCACTTTTTGAAGTCGAGACGATACGCTATGTGTAGAAGACATTCCATCACATTAATGCGGGCATGAAGTGATGATAATCCGAACTCATACACACCAGAAGAAATGGTTTTTGACGCAATGACATCTAACTTATTCATTTCTGTAGGCTTAGCCAAACACAGGTAGCAGGCCGCATTTGACTTAGCTTCAGACAGATATGTACGAATTTTGCCGTCAATCATCGTCATCATTAATTTGTGACTAATTTCATGTCCTTGACATTTTGAGGGAACGAGAGCTTCAATTTCGTTATCCATTGCAGTTTTTTCATTTATGACAACGTCTTTGGTTTCTTTCACAAAACTAAACTGGACTGGACGGCAATCAAAATCAAAATCAATCAAAATCAAAATATTTTTATTTCATATAAACCTGCATGGGCACTTATGAAACGTCAGAAGCTAGGTGCACGGTTCCAAATTGTTGTTTCCTATGGAGAAGAGTCGGCAAGAAACTCCACGGTTACTCTTTTAAAAATGATTGGCTTTAACAGTGTTTTCAGAGATAAAATGTATGGGAGGACAGTGCAGGTCTGTCAATACCTAGGTGAGCAGGGTTTTGGATTCACCCATACGGTATCACCGTCAGCTGTCTTCAATGGAACCAAAGAGGTCATAAATATGCTGGAATCATCTTGACCACTCTCTATGTTTTGCTTATATCTACTTTGGTTAGATGCACCGTCAAAGCCCCACTTTGATATTAATATCAATTGTTTATCTTGTATCGCATCAGGACTACGAATAGTTTCAAAAATTCTGTTCACTGTTAAATCTAGTAACGCTTGTAGTGCAATCTTAGCAGATGAATCCGTTACAGTCATAAATGTCTTCGGAGGGTAGCACTTTAGCTTAGCTTTTTGCACTTTATAGTAAGACGGATATATCTCCTTTGAACCTTCTCGAATAGTCGTTTTCCTTAATGTGATATATTGCCATTTCGATAGTTTTAATGAAAGTAGCAAAACCAGTGCTTTTTCTGGTGAAAATATTGTTGAGGGAGCTGGTTTGTTCAACATTTCCTTGATTTTTGCTGCTGCTTCTGGATTTTGGAGCATATGTTCAATAACAGATGCAATATCCTCACGACCATCTCCTTTCAAAAGTGCTGCAGCTGAATAAGCTACTGCATTAGGGTCATCGCCTATATGTTCATCAGATCGTCTGTTCTTCTGCTTGTTACTTTCTTACTTCTTACTTACTTCAAACGGCTTTCGAAATCTTTTTGTCATCGTTGAAGTTGATTTCATTGTTGAAGTTGATGGTACAGGTTCAGTAGAAATATTTTCACTTGTCGATTCTTGAATGAGCAAATTGGTTTGCACTCAGTTTGGCCCGTCAATATTTGCCTCAAGCCAATTACTGTAATCACGTCTAAAAACTTCACTTTTCCTGTGGGATCGTAACCATCTCTTTTGAACTGCCCGTGTAAATCTTCGACAAAATTCTTTCACGGTAACACTGTCTTCATCTGAAAGCCCAGTCGAATAACAAGTGTGTTGAACAATATTTCATGATCGAAAGACGAAGCATCCTGATTGCTTAGAATAACAAACAAATCCAAATTTGTAATAATGCTTTCTTTCCATTATTCACGATTACTGAGTAAAAAGACACGGTAGGATAGATGTTAGTATTAGAAATGCTCTAAATGAACTCAAGTTGTGAATCCAATGTTTGACTATTTATTGTTATTGACTAATGATGGTATCACATTTATCTAATTACTTTCATTAAGTTAATCCTGCACTAATTGCTAAATTAGCGAGTACCCCAAATTATTTTGGTACGTATCCTTTTAACTATGTATTTAGGTATTAAGTTTTATTAATCATTAGCTAATGTGGACTTGAGACATTAGACCAAAATTACGTATTACGTAATTCATAATTACCATGTCATTTCAAATGAAAATCACAAAGTAGGTAATACGACTTTGTGATTTCCTAGAATGTTTTGGTCTAAGCATAAAAAATATTGTAAATTACACTTGGTATAGCCATATTTAAGCATTAAAATGTATCATATACGTTTTTTTTTTTAATTTTGAAGATTTACTCATTTTCACAAATAAATAGTACTATAACAGTGTGCAAGGATATAACGGCCATCCTAGCGATTAGCGATAGCGAGAGAGATATCCTCATTTTTCATGTCAGCTCCATAAATTTTTTTCTTATAAAAATTATAACTCTTCCATTTGTGCACACAATTACTTCATATGACATTTTATAGAACAGTAATGATCAGCAGAAGTCATTTCCAGCAAAACAAAATTAAGAAATCGAGATCCTATGTCTTCTACAGCCGATTTTCGATCCACCGTTAGGCGTTGTCTTCCCACACTTAGACCGAGGATCTTGTGAACTTGACATGGGATCATGAAGAGTTGCTGCTCTGCATACGCTTACCTATAAGGCTATGGTATCTTTGAAAGGCCTCACTCTACCGACAGCGAGCCATGACGTCACGACGGATGACCGATACGCCGACGGTTGTCAAAACTTTCGTTGCCGCCGTCGCACCTGGCGGTTGCAAGCGGCGTGCGAGCAAGACCGCACCCGTAGATTTACGAACACAACATTCAGCCGTCGTCGGTGACGGACGGCTACACGTCTTCGGTAGCGTGGGGTAAGATGGGCCGTAACCTGGCGAAGCAGACACCAAAATATCGCCAAAAATAACGTAACTTACTCTCATCAAAATGCACATGTTTCGACAGCTTATGCCAGGTCCTGTAATAAAAATGGCTGACTTGCGTCTTGGTCTTCAGGTTGACGTCCGGCATGCCCTTCTTCTTCATCTTAGCACAGATGTAGGCAGTTATAGCGTCGAAGTCCTTCCCATACTCATTGAGTGCTTCAAAGAACAAGTTTTTCTCGTCGGTGGACCAGAGGGCTTTGGGCATTCGTTGTTTCACTGTCGGGAATTTGAGCTCTTTCTCATCGATCTTGCTCGGGGTCTCGCATTCTGGGATGTCTGGAAATAAGATAGAATAAATTCTAGGTTACTTATTTTTGTTAGAAAATAAAGCTTAACGAAGCCTAAAACATCCTGCACGGACCAATGGTTGTAGGTAGAGGTACCATACACCAGTACTTCGTTTTGGTTATGTCAGTTATTGGAGCACATAAAGTGATGTATGTACATTGGAAGGTAAAAGTTAGTACGAGTTCACAGTAGTGCATCATCTGCCTAGCATTTTCCCAACTATGTCAATAGGGTCGGCTTCCAGTCTAACCGGATGCAGTTGAATACCAGTATTTAACATGGAGCGACTGCCTATCTGAACTCCACAAACCAGTAACTGGGTAATACGATACCCCTAGACTGGTTGTCACATTTTCGAGCTTCTGTCGACTCGTAACGACTGTCAAAGATCCAAAAATGACAGCCGGGACCAACGGCTTAACGTGCTCTTCGAGGCACGGAGGGGTTTTGGAATGTAAAGATGGTCACCCATCCACGGACAAACCGCGGCAAGCGTATAGCTCACAGTAGTTGTTGTTTAAAATTGATAACTATTGCATAACTAAATTGGGTTGCTGCATTTGCAAAGCGTGTGCACGGTTGAATATAAGTATTTATCTTAAGGCCCTGGTAATTTTATATGTACTCGTCGTATTGTCGTTATGAGCGATAATCGCTCTTATTGCAATCCGATACGGGTTAAAATCTGTTGTAATAAATTCGAATTACATATGACCAAGTATTGTCGTAAAAATGCAAATAAAATCGTATAAAATTAGACATTAACTATTTAATAAATATTAATCCATCACTGGATGCAGTTTGGCATTTGGCATTTTATGGTGTATTTTTAATTATTATAATAATTGTTATTGAACAGATAAACTAGTTTTATAGATAATTAAGAGGTGACTTTGATGATTTTTTTGATGCATTAACTTCGATCAATAATAGTACTAGATTCCCGATAAGCGCTTCAAAAACGGCCCGAAAAATAAGACCACAAATACTTTTGTGGTCTTATTTCAAATTAGTATGGTCCAACCATAGCCAACATTAAGACGTGAAAATGCCGCAGTGCGCGTTCATAAACTGTGTAAATAACCACCGTAACACCAAGGTTTTAGAAGGAATATCTTTTTTTCGGTAAGTTTAAATCAATAAGTGTTTTTCATAAAATAAAAACAGAATTAAATTGTAAATATAATTAAATTAGCTAATATTATAATTGTTTGGCCAATGTTTGCTACGACGCACCAACTATTGTATCAAACATCGACTGTTCTTCAACAGGGAATGCATGGAGTAGTGTTGACATTTTATAATGTTATGTTTATTTGTAGATTTCCTAGTGACCCATTTCGCTGTGCAGAATGGGTACCTATCTATTGTCGCGAAAGAAAGAAGAGAAGAAATATTCAACCCTTGTAAAAATTCGAGAATATGTTCGATTCATTTTGACAGATTTGACATAACTGCAAACACGCAAAGGCGTAGATTACTAAAAACAGCGGTTCCCAAATTGCAGGTAGGTAATTATCATAAAGTTTTTAATACTTTATGATAATTACCTACCTGCATTGTTGCTGTAATATTACATTTTGATAAAATTTCTTTATAGGCCACATCTTCAGCAACTTTAAGTTTTAAAGATACTACGGGACTACATGACGTGCCTCGGGCTGATGCAGGTGGTTTTAAGTCGTTGTAACAGCGGCAATGTAAAATATCTACTACTTTTTTGAATCGGTCAAAAATATTTGCCGCCATACAAAACGAACCTAAAAATATATATATATTATGTAGCTCTATGTCTTTCAATACTTACTGTGTTCTGAGCATTGAAATGTAATACCAAGAACTACGTCTAATTCCACAATAGAATCAGCACAAAATTGTAAATAAAATGTTTTTAACCTAATTACTTTGAACTTAAGTTTCATTTTAGAATAAATATTTTTGTACTGATGACTTTTTATTTTCAAGCGACATTTTAAATTTATTGCTATAATAACCTTTCTCCGATGAAAGGACTAAAATAAATATTTTTTGCAATGGTAATTAAACTTTATGTGTAAACATTAAGGTTTATAATAAACTGAAGTTGTTAATATTATTCAACTTTTTTCTAAATGTTTACGTGTGTGCAAACTTGAGCGACTTAGTTTTGTTCCTGATCCTTAATCTAGTACTATTATTGATCGAAGTGCATTAAAGTATATTTAATTATGTTTTGAGTTCCTTCACTATATGCAAAAAAGACTTGAAAATATCATATATATTTTTTGCTTTCAAAATTATTTACGGTTAATGAGATACACTGGTATAAAAAACCACATTTTTGAGCGTTTTCAAGAAATCTACGCCTTAAGAAAAACTTAACGCTAATACATATTAAAAGTAACCTGTAACTGTGATGGGCTCAATCACTAAGATGTTCAATCGAATTATAAGACAATTTTTTTTTTTTTTTTTAAATCTTCGATTTTCAACTGTCGGCGCTTAGAAGTGCGTTGAAAATCCAATGCGCGAAAAAAATCCGTCGCGATTTTATTACGTACGTGAACGTCGACTAAGACGTTAAATTTCTTACGTATGTATACGTAAGAAATTTAACTTTAACGATTTTTTTTAGACGGTGTACCGTGTAAAGGACAACGACGCCCTAAGTGTTACCTTGAATTCAGCACAATGATTCTAGAAATTTACACCGTAGTTTTTGGAACAGAGTTCTTTAACGCAACTTGGGGTAGGTTTAAACCTGTAGAAAACGTTACGTACCGAAAACGCGTTAGTATGTAAGGAAGGGGCCTCCATGCGACTTTGTATTATACGTAAAAGAAAGACAGAGATAGTTTTCATGGATTTCGTTTTCGAGGGTGCTGAGGCCATAGTGAGGTCAAAATGTAAAACCAAGACGGCGCGCGGCGGCGGAAAAAATGTAAGCAACGTATCATTCGAAGTTAAAGAAAAAGCGTTAGGAACTTCGTTTCAAAGTTAAAGTCAAAGAATTTATTTCAAATAGGCACTTAAAAGGCACTTCTGAACGTCAACATTTACATTGAAATAGAATTGATTCTAGTCGTCCCTTCCAAAATGTAGTTTCGTATGGAGAAGAATGGGCAAGAAACTCCACCGTTACTCTTTTAAAATGTTTTAAGTACAATATTTAATATACAGGGAAAGGTTTTTACCTATTTTGGTATGGTAATTTTATTCTGTGTGCATCGTCTTCATACATAATTATATAATGAATGTACTGGAAAAGTTTTTATCCAGTGCGCAAATTGTAACCATGAATTCAAAATATACTTCTAGAAAAAAAATCTGCTGTTTCATAGAAAAGTGCAATACCTACGCGGGCGGTCAAAATGTATGGAACAGCTGATTTTTTTTTGTATATCCGGCGAAAAATTTCTGCTCTGGGATTCTAGAATGATATGCTCAATTCATGGTTACAATTTGCGCACTGGATAAAAACTTTTCCAGTACATTCATTATATAATTATGTATGAAGACGATGCACACAGAATAAAATTACCATACCAAAATAGGTAAAAAGAATGAAATTGAAGTAACTACAGTTTAATAAATATGATAGATACATGGTGCTCACATATTTACAAACATTGTAAAAGTATTCGATTTTCATTTATGAATATTAACAATTAATAAGTCAGTGTGTGAGTTTAAGTAATCGCTGAGTAATCAATGTCATAAATATAATTAACTAGCAGCACTCCGCGGTTTCACCCGCGTAGTTCCCGTTCCCGTGGGAATACGGAGATAAAATATAGCCTATGACTCCCGGCGATAGTGTAGCTTCCCAACAGTGAAATAATTTTGTCTAGGCTTAATTTTTTGTCTAGACTAAAATTCCTGATGGGGATCTACCGACCTCACACGGTTTTTTAATACTGTCGGAATATTTCAACGCTGGTGACCAGCGGCTGGTCTAGAATAATTTGTAGCGGCACTACAAAATAATTACTTCGCAACAAATCAAGAAAACGCAAAAAGCGGCGCCATCTCAGTGTCACAGGTGAACTAAATTAAGAATTCCTACATCGCGCAGTCAGAGTTTACCACGACACTCGAAAGTATACAAAATCCCGACGTCAACTGTAGGGCAGTTACCCACCAGACACAATACCCGTCTGGTCGGAGGATCCTCCTTTATCAATAGAGGATGAGCGAACTTTACACCCTGTTCTTCGTACCTCTATAAATTAAATCGTAGCAGCAGTTTGCGCGTCGATGTCCCTCACACTGACACCCAGTATGTTGTCAGTGCCTATTGCCAAACTCACCATCAGACCCGTCTTTCTTCCCATGTCTCTTGTCCCTTTCGACAGGCGGTTCCAGTCGAAGCTTCTTGATGACCCTGGCGCTAGTCCTCTGCTGCTGCTGCGTGGTCAGGGAGCCCAGAAGTTCTGTTCGTTCTGCTTCCACACTGGACGGCGCTCCGGGGGACATGGTCGCATCTTTCACAACCTGGAACAAAATGAAGAGATTTTTATAATCAGCGTCAATAGTAAGAACTAAAACCATCTCATCACATACTAGCGACCTGCCCCTGCTTTGTAAGGTTTTTACGATCGTAAAAACTTTTAGACGGTTAAAATTTTTTGGGTGGATGTAAAAATGACATCGCAGGGATGTTCAGAATCTTGTGCTGAATCTGATATAACTGAGTATAATTAATGTAGATTTAATATGTTGTTAATATTATGTTATTCACATAAACCTCCCCAAAAACCAATAAATTGGATTTAAAGATCGAAGCAATTGAGCACGCGTGGGATATGCTCCAACGAAGATCTAACCAGAATAACCAAACCAGATCTAACCAAAAAAACCAAAAAGAAAGATCCAACGAGAATAGATAGAAAAGATACGGATGTCTTACATGTCAATGATAGTTTAGCTGTTCTTTCGAAATGGTTTGCCGCTAATAATCTTTCACTCAATGCGAACAAAACTAAATGTTTTAAGTTCTCGTTACCAAATGTACGCCAAGTAGGTCTAAACCTAAAACTTGATGGCAAGAAACTAGATGCTATTTCGGAAAATGTATTTTTGGGAATTACTTTAGATTCAAAATTGCAATGGGGTGCTCACATTAGAGCTCTTTCAAGTAAATTAAGCTCAGCTGCTTACGCAGTAAGAAAGATAAGGCAGTTGACTGATGTAGCCACAGCTAGGTTAGTTTACTTTGCTTATTTTCACAGTATTATGTCTTATGGCGTTCTGTTGTGGGGATCGGCAGCTGACGTAGATTCAATTTTCATTTTACAAAAGAGGGCAATCCGCGCAATCTATAAAATGGGGCCTCGCGAGTCTCTTAGAAACAAATACAGCTAAATTGATATTCTAACTCCGCCGTCTCTTTATATCCTAGAAAATATCTTGTATGTTCGCAAAAACTTAGGCCTTTTCAAAAAACGATGCGATTTCCATAATCTGAATACACGTAGTAAAGATGAAATTGTGATTCCAAAATTTAGATTGACTAAAACTAGCAAGTCATTTCTAATAAACAGTATCCGCTTCTATAACAAGTTGCCAAAGTCAGTTACAGAACTTAGCGATGGAAAGTTTAAAACGCACATCAAACGTGTCCTTATCAAAAAAGCATATTATAAGATAAAAGACTAGGTTGAAGACAGAAGTTTGGCATTAATTCCTTCTGCACATGTGGCTTCCCTAGTACCTCATTAACAGCATAACTATGTGAAAGTCTATTAACTGCTCCCAATGTTCTTTTTTTTTCTTTTTATTTTTACAATGCTGACATATTCTCGGCATTATTTGACATTATACATCAATTTTAATATCAACTCTGTTTTAGTGATTGTCATGTTAATCATGTCACTATGTTTAGTTAGGTTCATTTTATTCATGTAGATTATTTTACATATTGTGAATGGGGGAACGTTGTAGGCCTTACAGACTGTAGAAATCTACAGTCTGTAACGACAATTTTCTATTCTGTATTCGTCTAAGTACTTGGTACTTATTGACAGGCCTGCACTGTCCTCTCATACATTTTATCTCTGAAAACATTGTTAAAGCCAATCATTTTTAAAAGAGTAACCGTGGAGTTTCTTGCCGGCTCTTCTCCATAGGAAACAACATTTTGGAACCGTGCACCTAGCTTCTGACGTTTCATAAGTGCCCATGCAGGTTTATATGAAATAAAAATATTTTGATTTTGATCTTAACAAAATTTGGCAGATAATCTGTGATAGACAGTGAATTTTTCAAGCATCTCCGTCGAATCAGGGAACTTATCATACATGGACTACAAGGAAGTTGGTAATCAAACTGTTTTAAGTGTATTTATGTGGAGATTAAACGAACTTACCTGAAGTGAAGTTCTATCCAAATTATACGAGTTGCTTCGTCCGAAGAGATTAGATAACATTGTAGTAATACGTCTAAGATATCGCCTTTCACCCACTAAGTTTGAGTTTTTTTTTTTTTTCTTGTGGGTACTTCGTCTTCCTTCTCGTTATACCTGTAGTGCAGGGATGGCGAACCTTTACGTATCAACGTGCCATTTTTCTTAAGAAATGTTCAATGAGGTCATAGACGTGGCATCAAATAATTTTAACTTTGTAATTATTATTATAATTGTAACCGTCTGTAAAAAACACCGGAACGTTTCGTTTGTGTGTGTGTGTGTCTGTCTGTCTGAGGCAACGTAGCTCCCGAACGGATGAACCGATTTTGATTTAGTTTTTTTTGTTTGAAAGGTGTATTAGTCGGGAGTGTTCTTAGACATGTTTCATCTTTTTCTGGTTGAAAAAGGGATTTTAGCCTCTGATCCACTCAAAATTTGGTATTCTATTACTTCAATGATATTAGACGAATAAAATAACCTTGAACTGATGCTGGAGCAACACCTGGAATTTCCAGGAAACCCAAGTTATTCACCAACAAACAGCAGAAGTATCGTGTTTGGGCTCATTGAAAAGGTCTCAATGAATAGATTATAGATAAATGGTGATTTAAGGGAGACATTAAGTTTAAAAAGCAAGAAATAAAAATTAAATTTAAAATTTAAAACGGTCAATGAAAACGCCAAACAGAGGCCTAGCCGTCCCCCGACTTGACAATGCCCTGATCAAAATATTACGTTCAAATTAAAAGGCCCATAAATATTATTTTTTACTTTTTAGGGTTTTTGTTTGGGTCGGGGGTTTTTTTATTAATTTTGTGATCAGTGACGTGCCCAAAATATTGTGTCGCGTGCCATTATTGGCACGCGTGCCATTGGTTCGCCATCCCTGCTGTAGTGGATTCATTTAGTTGAAAGCCTGGAACCCTTTAATATTTCGCTTAAGATATTGGGAGTCCTAGGGTTGGGAGGAAACTAATCTCTTCGGACGAAGCAACTCGTATAATTTGGATAGAACTTCACTTCAGGTAAGTTCGTTTAATCTCCAATTATATTAGGTCTTTACCTATGAAATTGCCGTTCTGCAGTACTGGCCATTTCAAATCAAAATAATTTTTGTTTGGCTAAGAATTCTAATTTCAAATTAATTTTATTTTAAAAACATGGATTTTTTTTTTCTAAAAGTAGTCATTTCTTTATTGATTAGTGTTACATTTTCATCGCATTTCAATCTTTTTCGTCATCATGGATACGTTAAAAATTCGAGTAATTATGGAATATGAGTACCGTCGTGGCAGCAACGCGGCACAAGCGGCACGCAACATCAACGACGTTTACGGAGCTAACACTACAAACCAACGCACCACCTGTTATTGGTTTGCTCGCTTCCGTTCTGGAAATTTCGACCTGAAAAATGAACCTCGCGGTCGTCCGAAGACTTTGGTCGACAATGACGAATTAAAGGCGATTGTGGAAGCTGATGATACACAATCTACGGCTGAATTAGCAGCAGCTTTCGACGTTAGCGTCAAAACAATATTGGTCCATTTGCGTCAAATTGGCAAGGTAAAAAAGCTTGACAAATGGGTGCCCCACGAACTCAATGATCGCCAGCGCGAAGTACGCGTCGAGACGTGCCTTGCACTGCTCAACAGACACACAAATGAAGGAATTTTGAACCGCATTGTTACCTGCGATGAAAAATGGATTCTGTTTGATAACCGTAAGCGCTCAGCAAGTTGGTTGGATCCTGGTTCAGCACCTAAACAATGCCCTAAACGAAAACTTACCCCTAGAAAAGTGATGGTCACTGTTTGGTGGTCTAGCGCCGGTGTGATTCATCACAGCTTCTTACCAAACGGGGTGAGCATTACTGCAGATGTGTACTGTGAAGAACTGAACACAATGATGGAGAAGCTGGCGCATCTCCAACCAGCATTGGTCAATCGCTCGTCTCCGCTGCTCCTGCACGACAACGCGCGACCTCATACTGCACAGCAGACGGTCTCCAAGTTGCAAGAACTGGGGTTGGAAGCTCTCCGTCATCCGCCCTACTCACCAGACCTTGCGCCTACAGACTACTACTTTTTCCAGAATTTGGATAACTTCTTGGCGGGAAAAAAATTTAATACCCGAGAGGCAGTACAAAATGCCTTTGAAGAATTTGTTGCCTCGCGTCCAGCTGATTTCTTTAAGAAGGGCATCAATAAACTGCCACTGCGATGGCAAAGATGCATTGATTGCATGGGTGATTACTTCGATTAATACAAATAAAAAATTCATGAAAAAAATTCGTTTAAATTTTTTCATACAAAACGGCAATTTCATAGGTAAAGACCTATTACTTCGTTGCTTCGTCCTTCGAGATTAGATAACATTGTAGATTTTGAAAGATGGTGAAATATTAAACACTCATATTTAGCTACTTACTCAAATTTATAATAAACGTATAATGAACAAACAAAATGCATAATTACTGTTTTTCTAAAACTAAAACATAGTTATTTATTAATTATGGGTAACTTATAAGTATAATTAAATTTTAATGACATTAGATATATTGCATTATAATATATAATGCACCGTAGGTACATATTATGTTAGAAACATAATGCATCATTCAGAGGTTAGGATTGATAAAGCAAATTGATCAGATTGTTCACATTGAATATCTCTATGATAATATTTAGCTAAGACATTGGAGGTGTCATGTCACCCAGCGGTCTTTCGTATCAAATCAATATTGACACCCGCTCTATGAGCAGCAAAGGTGGTTGTGTGTCTGGTAAAGTGAGCAGAAAATATTGAGGTGTCAATTCCGCTAATTGAAAGCATCTTTTATGCAACGGCTGATAGTATTGGTGGATACCGGTTTATGTGGTTCTTTAATACTTAGGAATAGGCTATTGGCATTGGTTCTCAAAGACTGTCCTATCTATATACGAGTAAGCTAACAACGCTTCAGCTGGACCTTTTTCCGGATGATCTCGATAAAATGGTATATTAAGACATGGTTTTTTTTTTTTTTTTTTGGGTGGGTAATCATCAAATAACTTCTCCCGCTCTGGGTGGAGCAGGAGGGCGTGTCAGACTTTTACTGACTAAAACCCACCCGTTTTCCTTCAGTAGCCCTTAAGCCAGGGGCTGTGGTGTCTCTTTCGAACAAACCCGCACCCCTGGCAGGCATCGTGAGTTGAACCTGGGCGAGATGACTTTATCAAATCGCTTATCTTGATTAATATACTCTGACCCTGCACAGTTATATGTCTAGTGTTATTTTGCCAATCGTTTGCACTCTGTGTGCAGTTATTAGCATGAGCAAAGTTAGTCTTTTTGTTCAATTGTTCTATACTTAAATTATGGTTTGGGTACAGTTTCGAAAACGAATCTAAAACTATTGAGGGGTCCCAAGTGATATTGTATTTAGGGGCTGGAGGACGAAGTCTGTAAAAACCTTTAAAGAGCCTAGTAACACGGTCTTCCGACCCTACTCTCGATCCTAAGATCAAAGAAAGAGCGGAGCGAGAATGAAATAATTCAGTTGGAAAATACATTACCATCAGAATTGATGCCGATTGGGTAAGTTTTACAAAAGCTTACCCAACGTCGAATTGCCACGTCATATTGTTTTATTTAATTTTTAGACAAGGAAGTGGTGGAAGTGGTACTCTTCTGTTCCGGAATGCCGTCCTGATAACTTCCCTGCAATCAACGTGAGCATCGGGGGACTGTTGGATTTTAGCCTATTGGCATTATCACATTATCAGAGGGCGTAAAAAACCTTGATGCGAAAAGATCAATTTTTGGTTGCCCAAAGGCCTGTACATCTTTTCAAAAGCATGATCTTTGATCTCCCATTAGATATCGGGATGAGATTTTCTAGACCCCGCATCTGCTATTTCGTTATCTTTTGAAATTATGTATGATGCGAACACAAATATACCGCGAGCTTCACACTACTGCCAGTAAGTACTTTGTGATTTCAGTTAGATGTGGAAATCTTACTCCTCTCATACGGTTGATGTACGAAATAGCAGTTGTGTAGTCAATACGTGGCAAACCTTGTTTTTTTTTTTTTTTTTATCCATTTGCGAATATTTGTATAAACCTAATAGCGCTGCCAGGAGGAGCAGATAATATTTATGTTTGACACATTCTGAATTACTCCACTGTCGGTCTCCTCACCGCATGCTGCCCCCCACCCTTTTTTGCTAGCATCTGAAAATATTTCTAGCGAGTAGCTGTCTTGTCTAATGACTGCGTCATCAATTGAACTTACCCACCAGCAGAAATCGTCCTGCAAGTACTGTGGTAAGGACATGTGGCTATCGTAACTACTGTTATGACACAATGCAAGGTATTTGCATTTTTCCATTTGCTTAGTTTATAGCCAACCGTACTGAATCGCGGGGCAAGATGAAATGAGGAGGCCTACCAAGCATGCAAAATGTCTTATTTTACAATGAGATTTGAATGGGAACGATTGTAGTTCTTGTTTAATAAAAATTTCGTTTTTCCTTAGGTAGGGCTTACATGTAATTTTTTCCTATCTATCACGAAACCAAGGTATTTGCATGCATTACTTGGAACCATACAGTTATTTTCCATATTAATAGTAAATCCTAAGGATTCTAAAATACTTCTTGTTTGTAATAAATTGTCTAGGCAATCTTGATAATTATTAGAATTATTACAGATGATTGTCATCTAAATAAATAGGTACATGAGAAATAGCCTAATGACCTCAGTAAACAAATTACTGGTTTTAATAATTTTTTTAAAACAAATGGGGCTGTATTTAGACCAAATGGTAAACCATTGAATTGGTCAATTTTACCCTCGTACATAAATTGTGAGAACTCTCTGTAGGTCGAATGTATAGAGAGACATGAAAATACGCATCCTTCAAATTAAGGGTGTTGTGTGTTGTTCTCAGATCCTCAATTTTAAAATGTTCTGTTATCAGAGACTTTAAATTTAGTATAAATCTGTTTTTACCATTAGGTTTTTAATTAGAAAATAACTAGAAAGAAACTTTCCTTCACATGGTTCGCAATGTGAAATAGCTGCACTGCTTATAAGATCAGTGATGGCCACCCTGTATTGAAGGGATTCTGATAAAACAGTGTAGCTGAACTAGACTAGGTTCGTGTGACTGATAAACCGGTTTTGTAAACGGTATCTCGTAACCTGCCATGATAAAATAACAGGATCATTGGTTATTAATTGCCATTGATTATAAAAATATGATAATCGTCCTGCGGATCGTACCAGGTCAAGCGCCGGGGAACTGGGCGCTGCTGCAAGCGCGGCGGCTGCCACGGGGCTGCTGCGGTCACAGGCGTAGCGCGGGCTCGGTCCTCCTCGCTGCTCCTGCTTGCCGCGCCGGCGGGAACGGAGGCCTCGTTTAAAGACTGAATAGGAGGCTGTCTTAGTCTCTGTGCTGGTGCAGGTCTTTTAAACGGTGTGTTTATTTTAATTTCAGAGCCTGATCTGGATATGGCTTTTGCTGCTCTGAGAGTATCGGTGAGCTTTTCACCACGTAAGAAAAGATCAATAAATGGTCTTAAATATATTTTTTATTGTAAAACATTTAAAACTACGTCTTGTCATGGACTCGGTGTGTTGTGAGTCACACATCAGTTGACCCGCTTCGATCAGTTATTGCTTCGATTATATTGCTGTCTGGTCTTTGTGATCCCACGAAAACAATAATTATATTGAGAGCTTCACCCATACAAGATATACTTGCTGCAACCTGCACCTGTTTATTCTCCAGCGCTTTGTCTTTTTTAATTACCACATCCGATAAAGCGGTCTTAATTTCTGGATTTAACTTTGGTGCTGATGCACAGTTCCAAAAAACTGTACAAAGATTGATATCTTTGTACAGTTTTTTGGAACAAAATGCTTTTCTAGCAGCTCCTTTCTAGCATCCTTTGTCAAGCCGTTCGTTGCAATATGTTTCCAGCGAACAGATAACTCACCACTAATATCCAGTCCACATTTTTTGTCATTTGAAGGTATTCCGCCCAAGAGATTCAGAATCAGGGGGATCTAACGCTGTTTCAACGGGCAGTTCCGACTGCACTGTCTGTACCGCATCTGTAGCAGGGCCATGTGTAATTGAGGCGGACGGTCCCGGTTGCGGTTCATAAATCGGGACTAACTTGACTTCGGTCCGAACTTCCATCTCATGTGGAATATAATAAGTACCAGATGTAGGTATTGGAGGGAATATAGCGCGGCGATAGTCCTTAAAAACTATCCACAACACCGAGTTCATCATCCATATCAATATTAAGAAATTATGTGAAATCAAATGAATGTAACTGAATTTTTGTACGTATGTGAATGTGATCACACTGATCACTATTTATATGTAGGACGATAGTCCTTGAAAATTATCCACAACACTATTACGTAGGTCATACCATTATGTAGGTCATCCACTATTTAGTGTGAAGGTAACATTCCTTTTAAATGTACACAATCACTTATATGTGGGTAGGTACACTAGATATATAATTTACCCAATAAATTGGGAATCCAAAATGATGTGAAGGCAACATCCCCATAAGATGTTCACAGCACTATTTGGGATACGACGTCATGTCAATTTGTGATACGGATATAGTCCGAAAAACTATTCACAATATCTATCTTTTGCTAACATTGATAAGAAAACACTTCAGCTTACGTTCATGATCCGGTTGCTGAGGCGAGACAATAATATTCGCCGATGAGCTACTGCTTTCGGAACATATTCGAACTCGCGACAGTTTTACACGTTTATTCATTTTCTTTTCAAGTTTTCGAACATTTTTTCTCAAATAATCACTGTCTTCGTTTTTGTGACTACGTTTCGGCATTGTTTTCTATTTTCAATGAAAACTAGAAAGAAACTGGTGATCGGCGACGCACTAAAACGCGAATGAATCCCACTACAGGCATAACGAGAAGGAAGACGAAGTACCCACACAAGAAAAAAAAAAACACTCAAACTTAGTGGGTGAAAGGCGATATCTTAGACGTATTACTACAATGTTATCTAATCTCGAAGGACGAAGCAACGAAGTATAATTCCGGCACGGCCCAATTCTGTTTGTGATTATAATTCAACATGAAATAGTGACATGACTTAAGAATTGACTATACAGTATACCGCTCATTCGTAGGATGTGAATTATTCTAATAAGTTGCAATTAAGATTTGCATATCCTGGTCCGTAAAGGACACTGGTACAGACGACTGACATACGAGTATTTAGCAAAACAAGTTGGAACAGTTAATCTGCACAGGATCTGTGTCAATATTATTAGCCTATAATGTTTCCACTGCAATGCCTGAGGCATTGCAGTGGAAACATTAGCCTCAGCACAGCCTCCTCTCTTCGAGAGAGTCTGTTATCCACCACGCGGCCCCAGTGCGGGTTAGTAGATGTCACATGTCTTAGTGACACTGACTTACAAATGGCAAAAAACGTGAGAAAAATTTGAAATGAAATTTTTATTTCGCGGGTTACTTTGGCGCATCTACTTTACTGACATTTTAAACTCTCAGATCAAGACACCATCTCTTCGATTTCTTCCAGAAAGAGCGAACCCAGCCTCCAGTAGGTAGTCCCAGCCGGCAGTCTCAGATAAGCAAAAATAAAACTAAAACCCAACTACGACAAAACCGCCAACTTAAACGGTATAAAACTAGACAGCATAGACAGACAAATAAAAAATCCGGAGTCACACGTCATGAATTATAGCATAAACAAACCGTACACATTACATCGCACTTTAAAATCATAACCTTCCTATAGCTTTGCCGGAGTTGGGTAAAACAACAGTATGGTCTTCATGAACTAAGCCCCAAATCCATTTAGACCTTACGATAAAGGACCCTTGAGCTGATGGTAATATACGGGAAATTTAAATTTTTACAATAATTGCTGTCATTTTGGCTAATGAGTTAATTTGAAAAGGTTTTGTTTAATGTAGGTAATTGCGTGGAAATATGCACCTGATGGTGTGTCACTGCCTAGGGATCTGCAAGTACAGGGGCATCGCAGATGCTGTGCCCTCCCAGGGACATAGCTGAAATATCGCATGCGCCTGTAATTTCCGAAACACGGTAAATTTGCAAGGCAAGGTAGGTTTTACAGTAGTCATCGGGTAATATGTCTTCCTTCTTTATCTGTTTGTTTTAGCTATAAAGTCATCCATAATTAATAAATGTATACGATATGTTGGTAAGAGTGGTTGTCAGCCTTCGGGCTTCTGACGACCCGTAACGACTGAAAAGTTTCACGAATGACAGTCGGGACCACCACCGGCTCAACGTGCTTTCCACGGACAAACTGCGGCAAACGTAGCTTTACCTGATCGAACCTATGCGGCTGTTGTTACTAAGCCACAGGATCTACAGATTCCAAAGTTAGTAGTATAATTACTATTTTTTAAACTGCATGCATACGCTGGCTGGCTGCTGGCAGGTTCATCGTCGCGCAGCCTGTTGCCATAGATTCAGTACATGATTTTAAAACGCCCTGCGTTAAATTTTTTCAATTATTCAGTTCAATTATTACAAAAAATCATAAATATGCTGTTCAATACATTTTGGCCGCGTAGCACTTTTTTATGAAACAACTGATTTTTGTTTATAACTGTCGTAAAATTTGAATGAATCATGGTTATAGTATGCGCGTCGATGTCCCTGCCACCCAGTTTACTGTATCACAAAGGCCGACTGAATTCCTGAGACATTTTGTACCAGCCAAACTTGGGGTGATGTAGAGACAAATCGTGGCAGGTGCGACACAAGGGACTTATGTGTCAAAAAACGTTTTTTGTTCTTTTGTAGGTGCTAACATTCTCCCGGATGAGTTTACATGAGTCTTTATAAAATGCTCTACTATGTTACTCACTACTAAATAATTACTGTAAATTACAGATACTATTAAAAAATCTTTCTTTGGTTTACTTTGTTGAGTGTCAAGCATGACCTCTCTTGAGGGTCAGTTAAACATAGGAAAAAATACATTGTAAATGATTAATGACTCCTTAATTACAGGCGAATAACTGGTGTTTGCTTTGCAGTTTCCGTAGATTTACCGGATAAAAGAATAGCACCATCCCATTTCTTCCCGTGGGTGTCGTAGAAGGCGACTAAGGGACTTACTAGAGAATGGGCAGCAGCGTTCTCTATGCATTTTACCACCATACTGCGATCGCCAACCCGCCTGCCAAGCGTGGCGATTATGGTAAAACCCCCCATTCTGGGGGAGGCCTATGTCCAGCAGTGGACGTCTTTCGGCTGAAATGATGACATGACATGATATCTCCTTAGATGTCAAAAGGGTTACAAAATAGGGGAAAAAATACATTGTCAATGATTGACTCGAACATGCCAGTTATATATAGATATAGTTTAAAAAACCTGTACCAAGTAAGGTTTTTGAGATTTTCGATCTTTTTTTAACGAAATATCAGTACTGCTGGAAGAGATTTCTTTAGAAATAAGCATCAACTCTGTGATTTAATTTTTCTGTTCTAATCTTCTTGTCTGTTTATATGTGTGTACATAAATGGTTAAATAAATAAAATAAATAAATAATTTTCTTTTCTATTTGCAACGAATCGATGGATAATATAATGTTATCTGTTATTTTGGGGTACTTATAACAAATTTCACATGTGGAGTCTGTGTTCTTTGATTTTTATTCATTCAACACTTGAAGGTAGTTGTAAAATAGGGTATTTTCCAATTTTACAAAAACTATTCTAATTTGAAGATTGGAACGAGATAATTAACAGAAAAATAAAAATAAATTGATTTATATCTATTTTCTCAATTAAAAACGATTTAAACCAAATTTATTTTTCGTTGTTTTGAATTTGCCGCCAAAACGCTTCTTACGATGACTTTTTATCTCGTGACGTCAACTTTGTGTAAACTAAAGTAGTTAGTAAGTAAATAAGTGAATTTCGAGTGTATAATTAACAAGATTTTTAATGGATATAAAGTGATATTACTGGTGTGCGGTGCTCTGTGCACAAAATACTTCTAAAACTGCGACAAACGAAGTATTTGTACCGGTGCCGTATAGAAAAAGTTGACGTCACATGTCACGTGATAAAAAGTCATTGTAAGGAGCGTTTTGGTGGTAAATTCAAATAACGAAAAATAAATTAGATTTTAATCGTTTTAAATTGGGAAAATGTGTATTAATAAATTTATTTTTATTTTTTTGTTAATTAAATCGTCCCAATCTTCACATTAAAATAGTTTTTATGAAATCGGAAAATACCCTATTGTTGTGATATTTTGATAAAAATATTTATAAATTATTTAAAAAAAACGTGGTTGTAAAACATCAGCAGACTCGTTATATTTACGGCTTGTATAGACTTAAATCACAAGCTAGAACAATAACTCAGTGACCAGATTAGCATATCTCAAGTATTTCGGTTTTCCTATAGTGAATCAAGATCGGAATTGGGGTTAAAATTTAAAAGTTAACCAAAAATTTAGGTTTTGTTAGTGATGAGCAGGGAGAAAGGTTCCACCAAGATATTTTAGCGATGGAACAGAGATATCAAGGTCGCTGGGATCCAGCAAAGATGGGGGATTATTGTTGGTTCCTAATAAGGGAAAGCAACACAAAATACTAGAGCAAATCGCCATTTGCTAAAAAACAGTTACATTTACATGTGCATAGCATTGCCTCAAAAATAAACATTGTAAATTAAAAACAAACTCCATTTATTTTTAATTGTATCGTTATTTTAGGCATTAAGCAAATGTTTCATAAAAAAAAAAAAAAAATTCGTATAACTCGTCGGTGAGTATGTTTTGCTTTCTAACTCAAACTTAGGACGTTTATAAGATAACGATGCACTTATAGCCATATCAGTAAAAAAAATGTGGTGAGCGGTCGGTGTTTGCTTGGAATTTTCCATAGATTTACGGAATTCTGATATTAATAGAATTTTAATTAAATTATAATTGGTTTTCTTCCTTAAATTATCATTAACGTGTTGACGACGACACGCGTTTTAAAGGTGCTCTTTCACGGGCATTTTTTTGCAATATTTTTAATTCAGCAATTATTGCTCGGCAACACTAATTGATGGATCAATTAAGTGGAGCAATCTGGAGCAATCTGGAGCAATAACAATAAATTGCAAATATGTTTCGGGAATATTGCTTCCGACTGCTCTATATATTTCATGGGTTGCCGAATATCCAATCCGTATGGAAATTTTTAGTCAATTTTCTTTCTATCTCGTTTGTACGTATAACTACGTCTCGTGTTTTTGCGCGAGGAACCGTCCGGCAGCGGAGGCGGGGGTGCGTATTGCCTAGTTTTTTTTAAGTTGCTCCAGTTTGCATGGTATTGTGTGGCCGTATCTCTGGCAACAGGTTGCTACTTGTTGCCATTGCTCTAAATTGCTGGATGTAGGTCGTGACGTCATAGTTGACGAGAATTGACTAGGATGGAGTAATTTTAGTTAGCACACCTAGAGATGTTTTGGACATGTTGAGAGGGTGAGTGAAAGGAGTAAGAATTAAAGGCTTTTACATTTTGTGTGGAAACGCTGTGAGAGACGCCTAGACGCTCATCACACATCAAAATAATCAGCCTATTATGATTCCACTGTTGGTACCAGGCCGTAGTCCACCACGCGGGCCCAGCGCGTGTTGGTAGATGTCACATGTGTTCGAATTTTTGGTTCTACGATCGATATGCCTATTTCCTCACGATGTCTTCCTTCACCGTTTTGAGAGCAGTGGTGATAAAAGAATTTTCAACACACTTGCTCATAAAATGGCTCTAAGGCACATAATGACACCTATTATCAAACTGACTTTTTCATTACTATTATTCACAAGTGAGTTCTAGGTTTTTTTTTAATGAGTTGCTTTGTTGTTAAAAAGTTTCGATACAAAAAAGGTCGTGTTCAATAGTACAAATAAATTAATGTACCTATTGCTTGCTCATTTCATGCAACTTCATATTTAAATAGATTATTTCAACTTGTACGTTTTTAATAAATAAAACTTTCACTCACTTATAACTTTTGTTTTCTCTGTTATAAAGAAAACTTTGTATTCCCCATTTTGTACGTGGCTAAAACCCAATCCGCGAAAAGCCAAAAAAAAACACGTTCCGAGTTACAATAATATGGATTTGAGCGCGCTCACACCCGTTCCGAATTGGCGTGAGCGCGATCACGACGTCCCGCGAATCGTCATAGAAGACGTCATGACATGCGCCATCTTGCGATAACGCCGACCATGCGTTATACTAATATCACCCTGAGCGCTGTCAAAAACGAGCAACTGTCATTTGCTGCTGTTTTGTTTTGATTCGCATCGAATCTTTAGCTAACTTAGATTTGTTTGAAATAGTGCTACTATCTAAGAAGAAGAAATGTGTGGTGTATATAAGTTTAATATAGTGAATATATATGTTTAACGTTGAGTGAACACTTTTATCGGGATCACGAGCGTTCCCGTATTGATGACAAAAATGACGGTTCTTAGCTGTCAGAATCGTGATATGTAACTCGGAATGCAAAATATCGATGTGAGCGCTCACAGCGCTATTTTTCGGAATGCGGCCTTGGTCTATGGCCGATCGCCATTGTTAGATGCCGCGCACATCTAGCATTGGAAAACTGATTAATTTTTCCCGCAATTGGCAAAAAAAAATCACAACTCGTTTTCACTGTTGAAATGATAGTTATTTATTCATTAAAATGACTACAAGTACTAGTGATGAAGAAAATGATTTATGTTGTAACACCGCCCGATATAAGATGTGAAGTCCATAGTTGAAAAACGTCGTATGATACACGTGTGTATTGATGATTACCGTCCTCGGCTCTCTTAAGACCCTCGCCTGACGGCTCGGGTTTCAATGGCGCCTCAGCGGTAATCACCAACGTTACACACTAGTACCATAATGTACTATTATACATAGTAAAGCGTCAGTCTGGGTTCAAACTTACGACCTACATCTCGTACCTTAGTCGCAGCCGTTGCCTGTGCGCCACCACTGCTTTTCTGCTCGCTTGATGAACATATACCTAGTGACCTTATTGGTGACGTTCTTCAGACAGGTCAGGTGCGTAGTACACACGACTACACATCAAACTGTACAGTTCCAGTTTACGCTGATCTCGCACTGTACGGCAATCCTATACAATGCGAGATCAGCTTATACTGGAAATGTATAGCGTGATGTGTAGACGTGTGTACTCACACCGGCGTGCATGTATGATCCGATGTATCAACGTAAAATCCCGCCGCGATATTTTTACGTCCGAGTGAATGCGGGGTTAAAAACTTATCTTGTAGGTATTATAACCTACAGGATAAGTTTTTAGCCAGTGCACCAACTGTAACCATGAATTCAGCATATCATTCTAGACCCCCCACCCAGCGCAGAAATTTTTCGTCGATTATACAAAAAATTTGGCTGTTCCATAGATTTTGACCGCGTAGGTATTGCACTTTTCTATTTTCGAAACAGCAGTTTTTTTTACAATAACCGATTATCCAGTATATCCAGTATAAGACCACGTGCTGTGTAAAGGACCACCCAAGCCATAATCTATGCCTACTTTAAAAACCTACAAATATTTGATCCGTATAACATGTTGTAACAACAATGAGACGCATTTACAGTCGGAACGCGTTTTGTGCACATGGCAAGCCCTATTAGCATAATTGTTTAAATTGACTCACAAAGAAAACGTATTATTTTTATATTTTTACGTGACTCGGGACCATGGGGGTCCCAGTCCTTTGGAATGTGTATGAGGGGCGGAAGACCCATTACACAATTCGAAGACCCCTTACACAATTTTAATGATAATATTATAATTAAAACACACAGAGCTGATTATTATATTTTTAACCGTCTTCCAAAAACGGAGGAGGTTATATGTTACACTGTATGTTTTTTTATGTATGTTACTCGATTTCTCCCGCATTTGTAGACTGATTCTCAAAATTCTTTTTTTATTTGAAAGAGTACCTATACTCCTGATGATGGAATCCCAGGGAAATGGAGGGCAAACCTCAAATTTTGTAGGTATTAACAATGTTTTTCATATATTTTCTAAAGCTATTGAGACATTTGCGTAAGGTCATCATCATTACATGACGCTGAGCTGATGAAGGAAGGTACAACTCTTCAACGGTTAGGAGTTAGGTGGAGGTTCAGGCATAACTCCGTCATAATATAAATTGATTTACAAAATTCCCTTTTTGTTCCGAAATGGTCCCATTTAAATTCCATATAGATCTGATGATGCGTTTCGGAGACAGACAACGGAACTCTTCAAAAAATGACAGCAAATTAACCGCGATTGCTGCTATTGCATAAATATGCATTGTTTTGACCCCAATGATGATAAAATTTCGATTTGGTGTGGGGTAGGTACTATAACTAAAAAATGAACAATATAAACTTTTACATAAAAATTTAAAAAATACATACAGTCGAACATAGAACCTCCTCCTTTTTTAAAGTCGATTAAAAACCTGTGATGGCCAAAAAGGTCAATGACAAAGGCCAAATAGGGCAAAGGCCTCCCAACTCTTCTCAAGCTGCTCAGGACCAGCTTTTGTTCAACAAGTCCAGCTCATTGTTCACTATTACATCAAGTGTTTCCTCCCTCCTCATCACATGCCCAAGTCAAGAATAAAGTTACTTAAATGAGAAATGAATCTTACGAATGATTCCAGCAGCTGTTTGGCAGTCTTGAGACCCACGCAGCCCTTGCATGGTTCAAACAGCTGCTTCGAACCCGCCTCTCTTCCGCACGAAATTCTACAAAACTGACGGACCTATAAGCTGCTCTTTTGCTTACATTTAAACGCGCGCGTAATTCCGCTCCGGTGTGATAACAATACTGTCTGGTGTTTCAAAGTACTTAGATATGTACATACCTCTAGCCTAAATTCAGCTAAAAGAACCTACAGTTCAGTGAACTAGTTATGTAGGACAGTGCACTGACGAGTGCGGTCATTTTGGGCACGGATAAGATGTGAATAATGAAAAATAAACCATTTCATCCGACATCTTATAAAATAAGATAATATTAGGTCTTTACCTATGAAATTGCCGTTCTGCAGTACTGGCCATTTCAAATCAAAATAATTTTTGTTTGGCTAAGAATTCTAATTTCAAATTAATTTTATTTTAAAAACATGGATTTTTTTTCTAAAAGTAGTCATTTCTTTATTGATTAGTGTTACATTTTCATCGCATTTCAATCTTTTTCGTCATCATGGATACGTTAAAAATTCGAGTAATTATGGAATATGAGTACCGTCGTGGCAGCAACGCGGCACAAGCGGCACGCAACATCAACGACGTTTACGGAGCTAACACTACAAACCAACGCACCACCTGTTATTGGTTTGCTCGCTTCCGTTCTGGAAATTTCGACCTGAAAAATGAACCTCGCGGTCGTCCGAAGACTTTGGTCGAAAGGCGATTGTGGAAGCTGATGATACACAATCTACGGCTGAATTAGCAGCAGCTTTCGACGTTAGCGTCAAAACAATATTGGTCCATTTGCGTCAAATTGGCAAGGTAAAAAAGCTTGACAAATGGGTGCCCCATGAACTCAATGATCGCCAGCGCGAAGTACGCGTCGAGACGTGCCTTGCACTGCTCAACAGACACACAAATGAAGGAATTTTGAACCGCATTGTTACCTGCGATGAAAAATGGATTCTGTTTGATAACCGTAAGCGCTCAGCTAGTTGGTTGGATCCTGGTTCAGCACCTAAACAATGCCCTAAACGAAAACTTACCCCTAGAAAAGTGATGGTCACTGTTTGGTGGTCTAGCGCCGGTGTGATTCATCACAGCTTCTTACCAAACGGGGTGAGCATTACTGCAGATGTGTACTGTGAAGAACTGAACACAATGATGGAGAAGCTGGCGCATCTCCAACCAGCATTGGTCAATCGCTCGTCTCCGCTGCTCCTGCACGACAACGCGCGACCTCATACTGCACAGCAGACGGTCTCCAAGTTGCAAGAACTGGGGTTGGAAGCTCTCCGTCATCCGCCCTACTCACCAGACCTTGCGCCTACAGACTACTACTTTTTCCAGAATTTGGATAACTTCTTGGCGGGAAAAATATTTAATACCCGAGAGGCAGTACAAAATGCCTTTGAAGAATTTGTTGCCTCCCGTCCAGCTGATTTCTTTAAGAAGGGCATCAATAAACTGCCACTGCGATGGCAAAGATGCATTGATTGCATGGGTGATTACTTCGATTAATACAAATAAAAAATTCATGAAAAAAATTCGTTTAAATTTTTTCATACAAAACGGCAATTTCATAGGTAAAGACCTATTATTAAGGCAAACAATTAAATAAACGATTAACCTTTAAATAACTTAAATGTGGAGCGTGGCCATTAAAAAAATAGTTACTTAGTACCAAAAAATCTTTTATACTGTTTCGATAACTAACTGAACTTGAAAAAAAAAAGAGACAAAGAGATTTTCAGGACTCCGTACCCAAATGCCCAAAGAATAAAAATTGGAGCATTTTACTAGGCAACTTACACTATCTGTCTGTCAGCTGTCTGCGACAGGGTTGAATCTTTTTATTTGAACCATAACAGGCAACCGGAATCGTTAGAGCAGGAGTCCGAAATACACATAGTCGGTTTTTTTTAAACAACTTCCGATGAATTAATATTGTGCTACCATTTTCCGCGATACGAATCGTATTCTCGACACGAGCGGTGACGTAGGATGCATGCAGAAGGCTGCATGATAAAAACCCCTGCATTTGCGCCCAGTTTTGAGTATGAGAACGTGGCGGGACCGCGCGCCATGTGAAATTAGATCATTAGTTTTTTTTTTTATAAAATAGGCTAAGGACTAAAGAGTACATTTTTAAATAATCATCAATTTTTGTGGAACGTATCCAGTGTTGATAGTTAAAAATGTTTTTATTAAATAAATTATGTTTCTTTTTGTTGATCGGTGTTTACTGCGGGGCGCAGGCGCCGCCGACGATGAGAAAGGAGGCTTATATGACAGTCGTGAGTACAAAACGTATTTTTTAGAGACAACTAGCTTCTGCCCGCAACTTCGTCTGCGTCAAATTTCTTGCTCCCCGACCCAACCCGTCGCATCGAATGGCCTGGCCGTGCGAGTACTTTGTATTCGTGACTTTTTTTCTTTTTGGTCGGCTCCTAAAGAACCTAGCGTGATGTTATAGAGCCTATAGCCTTCTCGATAAATGGGTTATCAAAATCTAAAATAATTTTTCAATTCGAACCTGTGGTTCCTGAGATTAGCGCGTTCAATCAAACAAACAAAGTCTTCAGCTTTCTAATATTAATAATATAATCTATATATATAAAAGGAGAAACTGACTGACTGACAAATCAACGCACAGACGAAACTACTAGGACTAGGAACGTGGAATTTTGCACACGGCTTCCTTTTATAATCTAGGGGAGCACTAAGAAGGGGTTTTTGGAAATTCGACCTTTAAGGGGGTGAAAATGGGGGATTTTGTTTGTATGAAAAATCTTATTCCTTGAGTTAGTAAACTTGAAACTTGGCACAAATACTTTTCTAAGTAATTTATAAAGTTGATAATTTATTGTTTTTCTAAACTACCCCCTAAAGGGGGATTGGGGGTGTCAAAGTTTGTATGGAAGAATTTTAACGCGCTGTCTGATTAACTCGAAACACAGTATTTATACCTAAAACCAAAAATAAAGAGTACACGTGTATCAAAAATGGGTAGTTAATTTTACAAGGGAAGATTTTACCTAATCCGTGCCGATTACCTCGAAAATTGGTATAAATAACTATATAATATAAATAAATATATAATATAAGTCAAATAATGTAAAAGAAACAAAAGACTTTAAAAAAAATACCCCATTTGAGGGTGAAAAGGGCGGATACGGTTTGTTTGAAGAGTTTTCTGTGGAGAACTAAATAATGTACACATATACCTGAGCCATATTTTTATTTAGTTAATATGTAAGTAATTGAGTTATTTTATTTTAAATGTGACTGTGGTTTCGCCACAACTAACATTTTTATTATTTGTATGCTCTTGAGAGTAAAATGTAGCGAACTAACTTATTATAACATCTTATTGTATGAAACCTACATTAACGAATAAATTTGTTTTGGTTTATTTGATATTATTATAAACTTGCTGAGGTGGTTTTGTGTGAAGGATAGTGATCACATCACTTTATATTGTTGAAGTCAAAGAGAAATATTTAAGCTACTAATATTATAAATGTGAAAGTTTGTGAAGATGTTTTGATGTTTGTTACTCAATCACGCGAAAACGACTGAACTGATTTGGATGAAATTTGGCACACAGATAGATTATAATCTAGATTAACACAGAGGACTTTTTATCCCGGCGGTACGTTCCCGCGGGATAACTTCCGACTTCCACGCGGGCGATCCGCGGGCGAAAGCTAGTATTATATAAGTACAGATTACAACAAATTGATTGGATATGCCAGTATCATAAACAAACTTAACAGCTCATGATGGAGTCAGGACAAACATATATCAGTTCTTTTTTATTTTTTCGAAATAAAAACCCCTAGGAATGCGGATATGTTAAATGCAGTCATAAACACCGCAGGATCAAGAACAATACAAAATATACACATCAATAAATAAACATAGTATAACAAAATCAAGGACATATAAACTCACCAACAGTATTTAAATACAACTTTGTGAAGTTAATTATGTCCGATTCGTTTTCAAGATTGTAATAATGTGCAGTGGCACGTTGTTATTCATTCACAAGCCGCGGTACAGTGTGCTGTATGCAGTATACTTACTATATCGTCATGATGGTCAACGAAAAAGAGTAGAAAGTTTACTCCTCACCGTCCGCGAAAAGGTCGCAAAGCGGTGGATCAGTTTTCACCCTTATGTCTTAAGCAAAAAGATTGAAAAGTGGTCGATCGCCAGTGCCCGCGATGGTACAAAGCAGTTTTTTGCGTATAATTGCATGGAAGCCGTCGGTGCGGGCTTGCGCACACATTTCCGACGCGCTACAGTAACGAGGCAGCCTCAACAATATCCTGAAGGAAGGCATTGTTATATTGGACGCGCAGGGCATCCAGCGATCTGTTAGTGCAATTGACCCATAGATTACTCGTGTACAAACTTTGGCAATAAGCCTTGAAAAGTGTTAATTTTACTTGGTCTGTACACCGCGCAAATCTACGGGACAACAGATTACTCCGGACCGCTAGAGCGATGCGCTCCCTCTCAATGTCTACATTGCGGGGCTTTTAGCAGAGTCGCCTTTACAAAAAAGGGAAAAGAGACCGATTTATTTTAAAAAAGGGACCAAATGCCGTTTTTTTATAAAAATGATTTGATCATTTTTAGATGGGGTTGAAAAACATTTGAAATCGCATAAATTTGCCAAGAACAGTAAAAGCAATATCATCATTCATCACTTCAGCCGAAAGACGTCCACTGCTGGACATAGGCCTCCCCCAGGCTCCTCCACTTTGACAGGTCTTGTGCTTCCCACATCCAGCGGATTCCCGCGGCAAAGTCATCAAGGTTTGTCCTAGTTAAACGTACTCGTCCACAACTTCGAGTGTAGAGCCTCCGATCGTCATGAGAGTGGGTGTTACATGAGCATTTGACATTACCTTTGTCTTGTCCATGTTCATTTTAAGACCCACTCTTTCGGAAGCTCTGCTGAGGTCATCGAGCATTGCACTGAGGTCTTGCATGGTCTCAGCCATGACAACTATATCCTCGGCAAACCGAAGGTGAGTGATGTACCCGCCATTGATGTTGATGCTAGCCTCTTTCCAGTCCAAAACCTTGAAGATATCTTCGAGTGCAGCGGTGAACAGTTTCGGAGAGATAACGTCTCCCTGTCTCACTACTCGCTGCAGAAGGATGTTTCGAAGTCTGTTCCTGGAGTCGGACTGACATAGTAGCGTTTTCGTACAGAGACTTCAGGACCTCGATGTACCGATCTTTGTATTAACTCCGTGGTACCGACAGTCGATCTGGCACCTTTGAAGAGACTGCAGCACAGCCCGTGTCTTGATCGAATCGAAGGCTTTTTCGTAGTGCACAAACGCTAAACAGAGAGACAGGTTATACTCTTCGGTCTTCTGTATAACCTGCCGCAGCGTATGTATGTGGTCAACGGTGCTAAAGCCTTTACGGAATCCGGCTTGTTCGCGAGGCTGGAAGTCGTCAAACTTGCGCGCAAGATTGTTCGTGATGACTCTCGGAAATAGTTTGTAGACATGGCTCAGAAGTGTCTGAATCATTTAGTCCGACACTCAAAAATAAATAGAACTTCACTGAAAAAACAATATTCTCAGATTAGGAATATTTAAAGCAATAATTTTTATATCAATTGGTAATAAAAGAGTTGCGGGGGTCCGAGGGGAAAAAAATCGAGCCGGAGCACGGGAGAGATTGGCGTTACAGCGAAGGACAATTGGAGAAGAGAAAAATATGGTGACGTTTACTTGGCACGAATAACGATAGTTACTCTTGATAAAGAAAAATAAAGCGTTTTTATTTATTTGATTGTACTAAAAATGCCCCTCAGAATTGACAATATTTTTGTCCTGAATAATTCATCACCGGGGCTACACGTGCTTCTTCTAGCAGTAGCATTCCTGAAATAAGGGATTAAGAGACAGTATTCTTAAAAAGGGAGTTTTAGAGACCTTTCCAAAAAAAAGAGACAAGAGATTAAGGGACTGCCACTAAAAACCCTGACATCGTCAGCGGCAAGACAATGCCCCAGGTATTTAAAACTTGGCACCCTTTTAATGGGTGACCCGTTCATCAGCAACTCGGGTCCTTCTCCACGGCGTTTGCCACTGACCTCAAAGACCATAAATGACTTTTGATTTTTATTATCATTAACAGACGAAAGAATGAAGATGTTGATAGTCTTGCTCATCTCGAATCTCTTAGTCGCCTGTTATGGCTCCTATTAGTATCACAAGATGATGGGAATATTTTTGGGTCTACCCGTTGACGCGATCCTGCCAGTAATTCAAAAATGTCTTGAATGCATCTATTTTAAAGAGTTTGTCTTGCTTGAATCAGTGTAAGCCTGGAATACTCAATTTGTTTTTAATGCGGCTATTTACTTTTTGACATTCGTGCTGTTGATTCAGCTAGTGCATCAGATAAACTCAGAAATATTGGTCCTTTGGCACGAATGAATTTCATGACATTTTGCCATAGTTTTATTGGTTTCTAGATTAACCGGTGAATTCGTTCACATAACAGTTAAGTTACACTCAAACGTTAAATTTTATGTAGGTACCTAAAAGAAAATTGCGCATACTAAGTCCATTTTAGCATCATCATTTGCCTAGACTTTTCCCAACTAAGTCGTGGTGGGGTCCTAAGTCCGGGTGCAGCTAAATATAGTATTTTACACGGAGCGAATGCCTACATGACCTCTGCAACCTAGTTACAGGATAATACCATACCCTGTGGTAAGACTGGTCAGTGGTTGTAAATTATAGCATGATGGTTATGAACTTATGAGGTGTAATTCAGAAAATGTACACGGTAGTCGCATAACTTTTTTATGTGCTTATTTAATAATGGACTATTTCATGAACTATTAAAACTAGCAAGATCCTTGTTAAAAGAAATAACTAATGTAAGAGATATCCGCATTTTTCAAGTTACCCAAAGCATTTATTTCAGCTAAAATCGGCTCGGTCAATCACAAAGTTGCAGCTAGCTATTCCAAAGAGTAGTATAGTAGGTGCCAATGGAGAAGAACGGGCAAGAAATTCCATAGAAACTATTGACTAGAGGTACCTTCCTAAATTCTGTGAAGATACCCAGTCCAACTATTGGAGTTACAGTTAATTTGTGTTTAACATCGTTCTTATTAAATAAACATCCTGACAATATTATGTTATTTTATTTATTTGCTCCATCGAGTGCATGCACTGAGGTTTAAGTCCCATAATTGATTTTTAATAGGCTCATAAACGGCACTTATAACCGTCAGATTAAAAAAGAAAAAAACGAATCGCCCCTTCCAAAAGGTAGTTTCGTATGGAGAATAATGGGCAAGAAACTCTACATACAATATACATACAAGTATGCTTTAAATCATATGTGAAGACGATACGGGGCGCCTTCATTGAGGCGCCAAGCACCCCGCCGGTTGTAGGCGTCCCATAGGGTCATGGCCATCCGGATGGTTCGGGCATACCGCACGATCTCCAGTGAGGCGGTGGGCCTCCTTACCGGATTGCCGCCGTGGGATCTGGAGTGGCGAGAGGAGTGGGCGTTTTTGGGGAACTGTCTTTTGTAATTTTTGACGTTCAAAAAGTGCTGACACCAGCCTAGTTTGAAAAATGACTTTTGATTTTCATTTTGATTTTGGAGGCTAAACACCGGGGCGTTACTCCGCTGTCGCAAGAAATTGGCACAGCGGACAGAACTTCGGCGGGATCTCATGGCGACATGGAGAGAGCGATAGTCGCAACCCAGTAATGGGCACGCCACGATCGCGGCAGCAAGTGCCCTCTTTGAGGAGTGGCTTGAGAGGCGGCACGGCATCCTCACCTTCCGCCTGACGCAGGTGCTCACCGGACACGGTTGTTTCGCGAGGTTTCTGTTTTGGATAAGCCAGGAGGAAACGCCCGGGTGTTTCCATTGCGAAGATCGCCCTGAGGACACGGTAGAGCATACGGTGGAGGTCGGCCCGGCTTGGGTGGAGCAGCGCCGTGTCGTTGTCGAGGCGATCGGCGGCGGCGATCTCTCGCGTACGGCCCTGGTCTAGCCCATGGTGTGGAACAAGAGTGCATGGGTAGCCGTCACCTCCTTCTGCGAAGCAGTGATGCTCGCGAAGAGGGAGGCGGCGCACGTGAGGGTGAGGCAGTATATGCGCCCTCACGGCCGTAGCCTCCGCAGGAGACGCCATGGGCGTCGAAAATCCCAGGCTAATTCCCGGCCACCGTAGGCGCGGGCTTCCGGACGGCGAGTAATGGGTAGCTCGCTATCCGGTATCAAGCCTGGGTCGACGGCGCGTTGGGTTCCACGCGCCCCTCAAAGAGATCTCAGCACCGACTGAAGGGGCCCCCAAGGGCCGATGCCTGCCAGGGGTGCGGGTTGTTCGAAAGAGATACTGTGGCCTCTAGCACACAGGCATATGAGGGAACACGGGTAGGTTTTAGTTAGTAAAAGTCTTACACGCCCGCCTGCTCCACCCAGAGCGGGAGAAGTTATTTGATGATTTCTCACCCTCAAAAAAAAAGACGTTATACCTAGAATATAATTACTATACCACAACAAGTTAAAATATTCCTACTTCCCACTATACAGGATAAGTTTTTATCCAGTGCGCAAATTTTTACCATGAATTCAGCATATCATTCTAGAGCCCCTAGCGCAGAAATTTATACAATAAAAAAACAGCTGTTTCATACAAAAGTGCAATACCTACGCGGTCAAAATCTATGGAACAGCTGATTTTTTTTTGTATAACCGGCGAAAAATTTCTGCGGTAGTCTAGAATGATATGCTGAATTCATGGTAAAAATTTGCGCACTGGATAAAAACTTATCCTGTATACATAATATAATATTACATCACAGGGCGACAAAATTAGACGAACACTCTTACCCAGAAACCAGACTAAATATTTCAATGCGCTGAATCGGAAATTATTAATTTCTGGTCACCGCTTTCCGAAATTAAACTTATTTTTCACTTTCTAGTGTTTTTTGTAAGTCGGTTTTTTTTAAGTTTATATTTTTCACATGTTAGTTATGGTACCTACCCCGCACCAATTCAAAATTTCATCATCTTTGGGGTCAAAACAATGCATATTTATGCTATAGCAGCAATTTCGGTTAATTTGCTGTCATTTTTCGAAGAGTTCCGTTGTCTGTCTCCGAAACGCATCATCCGATCTATATGAAATTTAAATGGGACCATTTCGAACAAAAATAGAATTTTGCAAATCGGTCTTATGACGAAGGCATTCATAAAATCAAAATCAAAAGTCATTTATTCAAACTATGCTGGTGTCAGCACTTTTTGAACGTCAAAAATTACAAAAGACAGTCCCCAAAAACGCTCGCCCTTCACCACTTCCTAGTGCTTTAGCTGGGAAGAAGAAGTGGCGCAACAAACTGTCCAGCAGCACAGCTGTCTGTTACGTTAGAAGAACTTGATTTTATACAATGGTAGGTTACGAAATATAAAAATTTAAAATTGTTCTAGATATAAAAGATCTATTATCGAGGTCGCTAGCTAGCTACATCTTGCAATTTAACTCATTATTAAAAAAATTAAAAACAATGAGTAGATTATGTCAACAAAATAAAATACCCCCTTACAAACAAAATACCCCCTTTTCACCCCCTTAAAGGTCGAATTTCCAAAAACCCCGTCTTAGTGCTCCCCTACATTACAAAAGGAAGCCGTGTGCAAAATTTCACGTTCCTAGTCCTAGTAGTTTCGGCTGTGCGCTGATTTGTCAGTCAGTTTCTCCTTTTATAGATAGATAGATAAGATAGATAAATCGTTTATTTGGTCCATATAAAAGACACAACACAACAAACAAAGCACAATGAGATTAAAATTAATTACATGAAAATAACAAGGTGCCAATACACTAAGAAAAAAAGAAGACAGGTTGACATAAGTATAGTGATGACACTTTAGGCTATGACACAGTGACTTAAACTTTAACATTCAAATGAAATAACGTGCGGTGGGAGTGCACAAGCGAGGTGTGTGTCTCAGAGTTGCACCAAATGGGAGTCCAGCTCAGCACGTGTCAGGCAAATATACCTGACGCTGATATTCTGCTGGATCCCTGTAGTGACCTACGGACATCGAGCAGATGAGATTACTACGCGAGTTATTATTATTGGCGTTGTGAATACTGAAATTTGCGGAGTAAAATTATGTAAGTACCTGCAATGTTAAGTAATTTATTATACAGTAAAGCTTAGCATTTGGAAGCATTCTTGTTGTAAGTATAGTGATGACACTTTAGGCTATGACACAGTGACTTAAACTTTAACATTCAAATGAAATAACGTGCGGTGGGAGTGCACAAGCGAGGTGTGTGTCTCAGAGTTGCACCAAATGGGAGTCCAGCTCAGCACGTGTCAGGCAAATATACCTGACGCTGATATTCTGCTGGATCCCTGTAGTGACCTACGGACATCGAGCAGATGAGATTACTACGCGAGTTATTATTATTGGCGTTGTGAATACTGAAATTTGCGGAGTAAAATTATGTAAGTACCTGCAATGTTAAGTAATTTATTATACAGTAAAGCTTAGCATTTGGAAGCATTCTTGTTGATGATTGTGTATTTGATTACTTGATTGTTCAAATTTATAAATGAATTTTTGTAATATCGTACGTGTGAGTAAAATAATGTTTGCAATAAATAATAGTAGGTTGTTTACAGATTTGTGACGGTAAGTTGCACGAAGAAAACAGAACGAAACGAGAAGATTACGACAGCCAGTTATACATATTATGGACGCCGACGACAGCCAGTTATTATATTTAGCCAGTTATTATTTTTACAGCGTATATTTACTCTTACAATGTTTGTAAATATGTGAGCACCATGTATCCATCATAAAATTAATTAATCTGCATTGCTTCAATTGCATTTTTTTTTAGTTTTACCTATTTTGGTATAGTAGTAATTTTATTCTGGGTGCATCGTTTTTCACACATAATTATATAATGAATGTACTTTGTTAAATTGTATTTAAAACATTTTAAAAGAGTAAAGGTGTAGTTTCTTGCCCGTTCTTCTCCATACGAAACTACATTTTGGAATGGGCGACTAGAATCAATTCTATTTTAATGTAAATATTGACGTTCAAAAATTGCCTTTTAAGTGCCTAATTGAAATAAATGCTTTGACTTTATTTATATATACAGGAAAAGTTTTATCCAGTGCGCAAATTTTAACCATGAATTCAGCATATCATTCTAGACCCCCTACCGCAGAAATTTTTCGCCGGTTAAAAAAAAAAACAGCTGTTCCTTATTTATATTTTGACCGCGTAGGTATTGCACTTTTCTATGAAACAGCTGTTTTTTTTTTTGTATAACCGGCGAAAAATTTCTGCGGTAGAGGGTCTAGAATGATATGCTGAATTCATGGTTAAAATTTGCGCACTGGATAAAAACTTACCCTGTATAGATATATGTGAAAGTTTATGAAGATGTTTGGATGTTTGTTATTCAATCACACAAAAACAGCTTGATTAACACATATGATACTTTTTATCTCGGTAGTAAGTTCCCGCGGGCGAAGCCGCGGGCGGAAACTAGTTAAAAATAAAGTAATTACAGGTACATTCATTATGTGATGAACACATGGCGCTTACATATTCACAAACATTATCAAAATAGATTGATTTTTTGTAATGACTAGCTGACCCGACAGACGTTGTCCTGTCTTAGCTATGAATATAGAATTGGCATTAGCTATGCAAACCTTGTCTTGACAATAAGGAATACATAAAAAACTTTTCAAAAAAAAAAAAAACCGACTTCAGGAAAAACTTTTTTTTTATTTTTCACTTTTTAGTTAGAATACCTACCCCACACCAATTCGAAATTTCATCACCCTTGGGGTCAAAACAAGCGTCTTTATGCGATAGCAGCAATCGCGGTTAATTTGCTGTCATTGTTTGAAGAGTTCCATTGTCTGTCTCCGAAACGTGTCCTCAAATCTATATGAAATTTAAATGGGACCATTCTGAAATGAACCTTTTTCGAACAAAAAAGTTTTTTTTTTTGTTGTTCGAAATGGGTTTCCCTGGGATTCCATCATCAGGTCCTGATTTGGTGCCGATGGGGCTCAGGAGTATACTCTTTCAAATAGAAAAATAATTTTGAGAATCGGTCCCTAAATGAGGGAGAAATCGGGGAACATACATAAAAAAGAAACATATAGCGGTATTCCACTATAACCTCCTTCTTTTTAAGAAGTCGGTTAAAAAAAATAGATTAATATACGTACAAGTAATAATTTATTTAGTGTTGCTAATCACTGATTATGAAATCTATGTAATATAAAATCTATAAATTATACAATTAAATTAGTAACCAGTTATATTTTTTTTAGAACCTAGATTGTTGAATGCACTTATTAATTCAGATGGAATCGTATTCAAACACATAACTTTTATAAATAGATATTTAAAATACAGAAGATTATATGACTGTCTCTGCTTTTATTCTTATTAATCGCATTTTAAATACGTTTTCATTCAGGATTGCTTTACTGTTGGTCGAATAGGTTAGTAGCTAGTATTATCCTTGGTATATAAAACCGGGCAAAAAATTATAAACGGAATACAGTGACGAAGTTACCTAGTATTTTTAAGTTTTGTTTTCGACAACGGAGTTTGGTGTGTGCGTCTATTTAGGACCAAAATACCCTATTTAAATGTATGTATAGATCTCTAAGTCCGAAGATTTACCTTGACTAAAAGATGTTACAAGATTTATTAGGTACCTACTTGATTTTTGCATCTATTAGTAAATTATTTTATTTTATAACTAGCTGTTGCCCGGAAAATCGTTCGCGATCCAGGATAAACAATTGCCTTTTAGAGTGAAAGCATAACAAATATACTAAAAATCTAATCTTTTCTCTTTATTATATGAAAGAAATATAAAATATTAATGTAAAAACTATTTAAATATAGGAAGGACCTTAGAATACTGTAAGATCCTACCCTATTACTGAAGGTTATTTCATATTTCTAAAGATAATCTTTTTCAAAATTAAAATCTTTTAAATTATCGACAGCTTATTATTAATCAGTAATCACAGTATCGTGACTGGGTTGCGAGGTCAGATAGGCAGGCTCTTCATGTAAAATACTGGTATTCGGCTGCATCCGAAGAAGCTGACCCTAGCATAGTTGGGAAAAGGCTAGGTAGGCATATTGATTAAATAAACATTCGAAAGATTCAAAAGCAATGTACGGATATACTCATTCCCATATGAATTTCTCATTCTGACAGTGGCTACAGGTTAGTTACCTACCTCATACGCAAAATATAATAATCACGTATAACATAACAACATTACTGTAGTTAATTCCGCGTATATTGTCTCTAGATAAAAGACCAACACGAGACGGTTGACAATAGCTACGCACGCGGCACGTGCGCCATATATTAAAATAATAGATATCAAACAAGCGCGCACAACGGTGCACTGAGTCCCAGGTGACAAAAGACCGACCCATCATTTGTTTATCTGCGAAAGGGCTACTTAACTTTCCATGGGCATGTAAAACGACTTCTCTTGTCAGTTACCAAAAGCATATGAAGTAGTGTTGCTATTCTGGACAACTTGACTAATGGCTCACACACATAAAATGTCAATTATTTGTCGCAATTAGTGGTACCACTGACCGGCTTTAAAGAGCTTAGAACGGAATTCGCCCGTATTTCATTCGATACATATATATAACGATTTTTCATCGCCGGAGCAAAATTTTAATATTCATTACACTCACTATTAGTGTGATGCCACCACACAACGCAAACATTGTAATAATTTTCTCACTTATGACATCTCAGTGGACGAAAGAAACGAATAGATTGACAGTAGACTATAAGACCTATACTACTATCCACAATATAAAAAACAATAAGACACCATTTGTGAAGAAGTTCACAATAAAATATGTGGCAAGACATTGTATTGAAAGCTGTTGCCGTCGGATAAAAATATAAGGCGTAAAGTAAATGGCCCATAATACAGAGTGCATTAAGGGCCATTTACTTTGCTATGCTACGAGTATGTATAATAAGATTAATACGTTTTAAAAACGATGTTCTTATCTGATTTTCGGTTATAGGTGTGGATCGTGGCAATAGCACTGGGGAAGTCGGGAAGTTGGGAAGTCTGGCTTGCGTCTACCTTCCAAAGGCAAAAAAAAAAAATGTATCAAGCCATACTCAGCAAAGACCTCCCAGTTCCCAACGTTTCCGTTTGTCACGGCTGTTTTTCGATCATCATTCAAGTCTTTTTTGTCTCGTCTTCTTTCTTAAGGGCTTTCCTATTCGTTTCTTCTCTTAAGGTGACACTTGTCCACATTTTTTCCATGCAAACATCGGGAGGGTTTTACTCCACTGTTTGACTATGTACATCACAAATTAAACATGGTAAGGGCTGCCTCATTATTAATATTGTCTGTACGGAAACAGAATACTAAAACAAAAAGCCATTAAAAACTTATGAGCCAACAAAGATTCGTTTTTCTTGCTAATTTAACCTAACTTTGGGAGTGTTTAAGTAATAAAAGGAGTGTAAAATCTCGAAATCAAGTCGGTACCGACAAAGCTCAAGTATCGAAAGGTCAATAGACTTAATTGGTCATTGACTTATGCTGTGGTTTTTTCAGAAAACCCGATCTTCCGAAGGACTTTTCTTAATTTTTTACGCGCCTGATTTACTATAACTGATCCTGCAGCTCACTCAATAATGTTGTGCGTGTAGACTAGCGTCTAACTGCTCATCACTAATACTACCTCTGTCAGACACGAAGCCTAGTGAGACAGCGTGTTGGCCCACCAGTGAGTTCGAGCCCGCGACTAGTGTACCCTTAAAGCATCGGTTCTACGTTCATTTTGAACATCGATAATCTAGCAATCTACACCACCAAGGCGCTACTTCTCAGCCCCACAAACCCCTTAAGTTCTGCAGTAGCGACTGCGTACGGAAAGGCAGCTCGGGAAGGCTCCTCAAGACAGACCGCTGCGCTGGCCCGGTGGTGGTCGCTGGAGGGCCGGTCGTTGTGGCGATGCTTCGGGATGGCTTACGTTTTTAACTAAATGCTGATGATGATGACCCCTGAGGGAATACACGCAAAGTGCTAATAGGATAAACTGTGTTTTGCAACTGAACTAATTATATTTATCACTTTAAAGCGTCGATAATTACTCGCTCGGGGCCTAATGAATGATGACCTGATACTAATAATGGTTAAGTACCTGTCATGGTTAACCTCTTTATTTTATGTTAATTGACTTGTATTGTATGAAGCTGCTGTTACGAAATTGTAATGTTTATATGGAATCAAAACTATGAAGGAACACATCGTGAGGCACATCCACGTCCTCTTATACGTGATCATTGATATTATTTCTGTAAGAAGTTATGTACTAACACTTTTACACGTCTATCATAAATTAAAAACTAGATGAAATCAACGTTGATGTACTACTCTGAAAAGAAAGGCCGAAACAAAACTCAGAGGTCAGTCTCTTTTACAGTCCAGACATAAATCTTGGTCAGATCATGTGGATTGTTGTCTGAAATGGGTGAGGAAAGAACCACACAGACTGAGTGGACTTGTCCAGTCAGTGCACATTTTTATCAGTAAACAATCATGCAGGTCGAACTTACGGTGCTCAACGATTTAACGAACATCATGATCATCATTTCAACCAAAGGACGTCCACTGCTGGAAATAGACCTCCCCAAGAACCACCATTTCGACCGGTTGTGTTTCTCGCAATCAGCGGATTCCTGCGGCCTTCACCAGATCGTCGGTCCATCTTGTGGGAGGCCTTCCAACGCTACGACTTCCAGTACGTGGTCGCCACTCCAGAACCTTCCTATTCGACGAACAATACCAAAAAAAGGACATTTGGGTAGGCCGCATAAATTACTAAAAAACGACTGATTATCAGCTGTTGTGTGCTTTTCTTTCTCAATCATTGATTTACTACTAGCCGTAAATCAATGTTCTCAATTAGTTTAATCAAGGTGATTAAAACTAAATGAGAAAAAAAGAAACCAAACAAAACGACCCAGCAGTGTAAGCAGTACAAGCTGAGCATGTTACCCTTCCGCTATTCTTATGGAATTATGTTTTCTGTGGCCTCATTTGCTGATACTTCACGGGACCGCAAAATATATCTTCGTTCTTATTTTAACCTACGACGGAACAGAGATGGTATATGCGTTTGGGGTGAGAGGATGTTTGTTTGTTTGTGCAAATCCATGTTGCCATTTTTCTCCAAAACTTCCAGTCCGATTTGATCGGTGCGTTAGGTAGATAACATCTATGCTCTCTAAATTTTTTCAAATTAAAAGCAAAATAAAAAATTTGAAAAAACCCTCGACAGTTACAAAGTAATTGAAAAAGGATTAAATTATTTTAAAACCCTCGACTTAAAAAATAATGTAACGCGAGATAATAAACGTAAAAAAAGCGTGGGGTGCTTGATTTAATTGATTAGGTATAAATACCTCAAAAAGCACTCCACGCTTTTTTACATTTGAACACCCGGCCCTGGAGTTGCTATCAGGGAGGCATTAAGGTACCACCGGATGACCGGATGCCGACCTACCTCTGTCGTGTGGTTGAGGCCTACTTGACGCACAGGGCCATAATCTACCTCGGTCACCAAGGAGAGTGGAACCGGCGAGAGATGTCGTGCGGTGTCCCACAGGGATCGGTCCTGGGGCCGCATCTGTGGAACTTCGGGTACGACTGGGTGCTGCGCGCCAACCTCCCTAGTGGCGTCAGTGTTGTTTGCTACGCTCACGACAAGCTGGTCCAAGCGCAAGGGGGGAGGTCGTACCAGGGGGCGGCCGACTTACGGCCTGGCCACGGGACATACGCCAAAGCGAAAAAACGCACGGTGCGACCGCCGAGGCGTCTAGCGACTGAAACAAACGCATAGAAATGTACTTATCAAGCCACGCGGGGCGGCGACCGGCGGGGCGACTGGCGGAATGTACCAAGCGAATGGCACGGGCGACTGGCGGCGCGGCCGGCGAGTGAAACAAATACATGAATCAGTACGGCGCGAGCCACGGCGTCAAGCGGCAGTCGCGGCGACTAGGGCAGCGATCAAACGAGTTTAGTTGTTTTCGCCGCGAATAATGAACACAGAGACTTTTATTGCTGAAATACTAGCAAGGCCACCTATTTGGAAGTCTAGCCACCCACAGCATAAATATAAACGTATAGTGAAGTGATTGTGGGAAGAAATTAAAATAAAATTTCTAGATTTTCTCGTACTTCTTGTGGAATTCTCCATCTATACCTCGATTCCTATTCAACTTATATACTTCACAATCTCTTCCAAATATTATATCTTGAACCAAAAAACTATTACTTTCTAAGCAATATCGAGATAACTTTGTTAAAAACATTTCGCTCTCGGACTTCCTTACTGGTCGCGGCGGCGAACGTGACTCCCCGTGGCCTGCAAACGATGCCGCGCGAATTGTCGCCCCGCCGTACGCACCGCCGATCCCCGTGGCCAGGCCGTTAGCGACACACGGGGTTGCGACAATCGTCGATAGGATCCGGCAATCCGGGACTCGAGGAGGCCTTGTACAAGTCCGAGGCCATGTGGTCTCATGGTCCTCGGAATGCACCACCGACGGGTTCCCCGATAACGGCTGGAGAGGTACACATCGGCGTCGAGTCGACGACGAAGTACCTGGGACTCGTCCTTGACAGCCGGTGGAACTTTACGGAGCATTTCCGACGTTTGGCTCCCAGACTGGAGCGGGCCGGGGCTGCCTTGAAGCGGCTCCTGCCCAATCTAGGGAGGCCAAACGCCTCCTGCCGGAGGTTCTACGGTGCGGTCCACGGTCCTATACGGGGCACTGATGTTGGCGCCTACATTGAGGCGCCAACATCTTTAATTTTAGTTGGCTTGAGAGGTTTCACGGCGTCCTCACCTTCCACCTGACCCAGGTCCTCACCGGACATGGTTGTTTCGGGAGGTTCCAGTTTCGGATAGGGCGGAAGAAAAAGCCCGGAGGCGGCAATCTCTCGCGTACAGCCCTGGTCCAGGCCATGGTGCGGAGCACGAGTGCATGGGTAGCCGTCACCTCCTTCTGTAAAACAGTGATGCTCGCGAAGAGGGAGGCAGCGCACGTGAGGCAGCGGCAGTATATGCGCCGTCACGGCCCTATAGCCTCCGCAGGAGACGCCCTGAGCGTCGGGCATCCCAGTCTGATTCCCGGCCACCGTAGGCGCGGGCTTGCGGACGGCGAGTAATGGGTAGCTCGCTACCCGGTAAGGACCAACCCGAGTCGACGGCGCGTTGTGTTCCACCCGCGCCTCAAAGAGATGTCAGACCCAACGGAAGTGGCCCGCAAGGGCTGATGCCTGCCAGAGGTGCGGGTTGTTCGAAAGAGATACCGCGGCCCCTGGCACACAGGCAATTGAGGGAACACGGGTGGGTTTGAGTCAGTAAAAGTCAGATACGCCCTCCTGCTCCACCCAGAGCGGGAGAAGTTATTTGATGATTTCCCAGCCTCAAAAAAAACCTAATCAATTAAAGTGTCCCTTTTTTATTGAATTCTGTCTAGATTTAGCCAGATGCTGACCTGCCGGGGAGCCCATAATTATTATACCCAGTTCGACTTCATCCACTGCTGCGCACGGCACAGCCCTCTATTTTCTTACGCCAATTCCCATGCTCCTCTGCCGGCCGGTCACTTCAGTTCATGACTTTAAAAATTATCTTTGCAAATACAACCTACTGATGACAGAGCTACTGAAATATGTGAGCCTTCGTCAATCGTAACACATACATAATATTTACGCGATAGTGCAGGCAGTAAAATTCAAATCACATAAATGCTGTATCGTGAATACAATCATTACTTCAGAACATGCGACAATCACAGGAGTAAATCTGATTTTATCGCAGAATTATGGTGACCACGCCGTCATGAATAAGTATCGTTACGTAAACATAATGTGCCTGGAGAAATTAAGGGAAACAGTGCCAAAAGTGACATTGATGTGACTGCGGTGCCGAAGACCACCAGAAAGTGTGACATGTCACATACTGATTTCTCTACTGTTCCCGAAGTCGTGCGCGAGGGTCGATCTTAAGGACAGGGACACACCTAAAGGCAACTGATCAAATGAATAAATTTTACTGCCAGAACATTTAAAACGAATCCCATCAAAAACATAAATGTGAAATGAGAGCCAAGTTCAATATTATGATATGAATACGAATTATTCTGTTCGATGGCTAGTTTCTGCCAGCAAGCTAAATTTTCGGAATAATAAAATAAGAACCGACAAGTAACAGGTTTAGAACTTGCGAAGGCTATAATATAATTCGTATATGAAAACTAGCCAAGTCAGACCTGAGGCTACAATATATTATACCAAGTTATAAGAATAAATTATATTTTATGCAGTTATAAATAAATTTCAGGACTGACCATTGAACTTGGCACCTATTTAGATCTCACTTCTTTTGTCGTTGAAGTCAACAACCAAATATCATAATATTGAACACGGTGCTGCTCGCCAGTTCTGTTACTTGAATTTGGCTTGACACACCAGACACGAATTGTATATTTGTACGCCAAATGGCAAAACATAGAGAAACTGTAATTGAATAAAATAAAGACTATTGATTGATTGAAAGAAGAAGTGTGTTAAGGACAGTACAACTGAAATTTGGATGGCCTAGTTCCAATTCAAATCCAGGCAAGTACCAATGTGAGATTTGGAACGAAAAATATTTACGTAAGTGAAGAGCGTTACGCTCGATGCGAGTTTCTCTCTCTCCGTCTTTTTCTATTATATACTTACGAGTGTGTGTGCATGCAAGTATCGCGTAAGGAACGCCGTTCCTGACGGGGGTCCACCGAGCTCTTTCATTCATATGTACTTCCCGAGTTTTTCTTGGACATAATTGATTTCGGTAACGGAAAAACATCGTGAGTAAACCTGGCCTTGCAGTTAATACAAGTCTGAAATCGCCAACCTATCTTGAGCAAGCGTGGTGATCAACGATCGTGCCTTCTCTGAATGAGAAGAGTCCTTTGCCTATAATGTTCCCACTGCTGGGGCACAGGCCACCTCTCGGTTAGAGGAATTGGGCCGTAATCTACCACGCGGGCCCAGTGCAGGTTGGTAGATGTCACATGTCTTCTAATTTTTGGTTCTAGGACATGTCGGTTTCCTCACCGTTTAGAGAGCAAGGGTGATGAAATAATTTACACAAAGTAAAGCGCCTGTCTGGGTTCGAGCTCACGACCTACAACTCGTAAGTCGCGGCCGTTACCACTTGGCCACCACTGCTCTCCTCTAGAATAGGCTGTTTAGTATTATTTATTCAACAGAAATCAGCCAGTTTTCCCATGTTATTCGATCAATCTGTCTGAAAGTAATTGATTTTCCATGTGTCCAATCGATTACTGAAGGGTGGATCCAATGTCCCCATCACACTGTAATCGTGATTTTCCACGTTTCCAATCGATTACTGAAGGGTGGATCCAATTTACCCATCACACTTTAATCGTATGTTTACACGCAAACAATATGATTGTCCAATATCACAAAGGCGTGCAACAAAAACGACAACAATGGCTGCACAGGATTCGCGTCACGTTTACACCGATTACGTCATAAAGAAGCGCGCGCAAGCCCTGCGAATTCCGCATTCAAATTTGTATCACGCGCACCCATTTTTATGTACGAGTCTTATAGTTTTATTTCCTTGAACGTGGACTGATGCTAAAGATTTAGTTGATATCAATGCAAGACAAAGATATGGGTGGCCTTTATTAAAAAGATAAACAATCTTATGAAATGGCTCTCAATTATGGATTCTCATTTATGCTGAAGAAATATAAACGTCAACGGTTAGACTCCAGTAGGTAGACGAGGATCAGTGGAAAGAGGGAAGGGAGGTCTTTGCTCTGTAAGTTTTTTTTTTGTTACGCTTTCACGCTAAAACGGCTGAACGGATTTGTATGAAATTTGGAACACAGATAGACTGTATCCTGGATCGCAGACTAAGTCGTGGGCAACTGCTAGTAACAAAATAACCGTCAAAAAGGTAGCTTTCTGAGGTAAGATTCCTGAAGCTTTCACGGGTAATAACTGACTGATAAGAGAGAACGTCGATCCTTATGACTGCAGTACAATAATGCAAATAGGTACTTTACCAAGTAGGAACTTACTTTAGTCTACTGTGCTACACATATATACATATATACCTATGGACAGCCAGCTTGATAGCCAAAGAAATGAATTAAAAAAAATGCCTTTTCTATGATGGTCTTCAGAAAGATTGCAACTCGCGTGTTTATGACCAGATGTATGAACGTAAACGAAGCAAAAGGAATATGTAAGGATCGTAGCAGGTAGCGTCCAGCAGGATCTACCTACCCTAGTGAGAAGGCGTGAGTTAATGTATCAATGTACAATTTTCTTTTTTCAAATATGCGAGAAATACGTTAGTGAAAGGAAACTGTCAGAACACATCTATAACGCTATCTATTCCGGATTCAAACCGTAGGTCATTAAAAAAGTGACATTCTCATAAATTAAAGCGTTAACATACACGCACCATTCTATGATAAATTCAGGCAATTAAATCTATATCCAATAACAATGACTAAGAATTAATGCAAATGGGTAATTATAATTAATACATCATTAATATGCGGGAATACGTTATAACGATCATGTATCCGTAAAAATCCTTACTAATATTATAAACACGAAAGTTTGTATCTATGGATGTATGGATGTTTGTTACTCTTTCACGCAAAAACTACTGATTGGATCTGGATGAAATTTGGCACACAGATAGATTATAACCTAGATTAACAATAGGATACATTTTATCCCGGTAGTATGTTTCCGCGAGATAATTTCCGACTTCCACGCGGGCGAAGCCACGGGCGGAAGATAGTTTTTCTAATTAACTAGGTTACAATCTGTGTGCCAAATTTCATCCAAATCCGTTAAGCCGTTTTTGCTTGATTGAATAACAAACATCTAACGAATCTAAACATACAAACTTTCACATTTACAATATTAAGTAGAAAGTAGGATTATTATGGAACAACCACCACCACCTCTAACTTAAGGTGATATGATATGTAGATAATGTAATTATCTTATAATTCTGTGAAACCATATTTGTGACGGTCGCGACACATATTTCAAGTGGGGCCCGCAAGGGCCGATGCCTGCCAGGGGTGCGGGTTTGTTCGAAAGAGATACCACAGCCCCTGGCATACGGGCTACTGAGGGCACACGGGTGGGTTTTAGTCAGTAAAAGTCTGACACGCCCTCCTGCTCCACCCAGAGCGGGAGAAGTTATTTGATGTATCCCACCCAAAAAAAAAAAAATCGTCATACCTGGCACTGAACTGCAATTTGAAATAAATGTACATTTTTTATTTCGCAGGTTACGTTGAAGCTTTTACCCTAATAGGATTGATTTGTCTTATAAATCAATACGTACCGTAAACATTAAAGTCGCTTTTCGAGATTAGTGGACGGGTTTTTTTATTTTTAAATGTCAGGTTTTTTTATCAGGACTGAAATTTTGAAGACTAGCTCCACCACCGGACTTTCCGAAGCGAGGGGCGTCGAGATGCCCGGTGTCAAAATAAAATCAAACACAAAAGTCATTTATATAGGACTAGGCTGAGAGAAGTCGAAATTGCATAAGACTGTCCCACGGAGTTAATACAAAGAGGAGCCGACCTAAGCAACTGTGCACTGTGATTCTCAACCAGGTCCTGACGTCATCACGTGGGCGTGGCCTCAGTCAGTGTATTGTTGGCGTTTGTCCTGTCAAGTTCTGTGCACAACTTTGCACACGTTGGTTCCCATTTTATAGCATATTCGCGCTAGAAGAAAAATAATAATGAAATGTTGTGTTTTATCTTGTAAAAACTACTCAGATAGACGTTCTGATGCTACGGATGGCATCACATTTCATTTCTAAGTAATTTTATGAGTAATTTATCAAAATAGTTCTAGAAAAATCTCTAAGCGTCAGTCTTTTTAATATATAATTCTACCCGACACTAGATGGCGACACTTTGTGTCATGGGAAATAAAAATATTTAGGTACGTAGAGCTCAGTGTTAACATATTTTAATAACAATATGTATTGAGATTAGTTCAACATTCATTCTTAAATACCCTTTAGTCGCCAAAATTATATTTTTGTAGTTCTTATACCATTTTGTAAACAGGCCGCCATTTATGTTGTCAACTATGAACAACAAACGGAAACATAACCAAAAGACAGGGCCGTAATTAGAATCTAATTAGTGTAACAAATGTCCCGCGGCTGTCTCATAAATGGAATTACTCATAAAAATACAATCTCCTATAAATTAAATATTCTACCTAATTTATTTAGTTTTTTAAATGATGTGTATGTTCAGATTTCTTTCCGAAAATAATCTAAGACAGCAATGGATTACAAAAAGAACAATGGCAAAACAATTAGTTGAGAAGAAATGGTAGCGTCTATTTGTCAAAAATATCTTAAAATGTTAAGCGTCAGTCTCTGAGTAACTTTATAAAAGAATTTTGTCCCGAGAAGGCTTCCAAAAAAAGATATTTCAATTTGAACTTTTTTAGGTTATGTTTTATGTCAAAACATAGTCACGTAGAAGAGTTAGATCAGATTCCTTTAGGCACGCATAGGTCACACAAAGCAAAGCGAATATCTGTCCGTAAGCAATCCAAGTCAAATAGAACTAATAAAATTGCAAAAAGAACACGAACACGACCGCCACGAAAATCGCAGGAGCATCAGTGACAGATTGCTTTCCTTGACAGTTGACAGTGACAGATCATTTTATTTTGGGCGCATTCCGTATTAGAAAAATAGCGCTGTGAGCGCTCACATCGATATTTTGCGTTCCGAGTTAGATATCACGATTCTGACAGCTAAAAATCGTCATTTTTTGTCATCAATACGGAATGCTCGTGATCACGATAAAAGTGTTCATTCAACGTTAAAATATTTAACGCGCTCACGACAATTCGGAACGAGTGTGAGCGCGCTCAAATCGATATTATCGTATCTCGGAACGTAACCTTAGTGTTGCCATAACATAAAGAATCAGTATTATGAGTGACGCACCTGTTATATAATTGCAGGAAGTAATTTTAAACTAATTTTCGAACATAACACTTGTTTTTATTATTACTGTAGTATGGTTATTAGTAACTGCTTTAAAAGAATATTTTGAACCTGTATGTGGACTCACAAGTATACACAAGAATAGTATGAATATCGCTAATGGCAACTCTTGAATTGTGTATATTATTCACTTAGTCATTTGATATTCCCAAAAATGCAGACTTTTTTCTGCGGCTTTAACTAAAATACATTTTTGTTTGAAAAATCATAGAAAAATAATTAAACTTCTTTTGCATATAAGACATTTCTAGACGCTAACATTTTTGTCAACTATTTTTCTGCCATTGTTCTTTATATCACTATTTCAATACAAATATGAATGGTTCGTAAAATTTATAAAAATACCGGAGTACTCCCGGTACGACAATAGGGTATTTTACTCTATACAGGGTAAGTTTTTATCCAGTGCGCAAACTGTAACCATGAATTCAGCATATCATTATAGACCCCCTACAGCAGCAATTTTTCGCCCGTTATAAAAAAAAAAAACAGCTGTTTCATAGAAAAGTGCAATACCTACGCGGTCAAAATGTGTGGAACAGCAAAATTTTTTTTTTATAACCGGCGAAAGATTTCTGGGGTAGGGGGTCTAGAATGATATGCTGAATTCATGGTTACAGTTTGCGCACTGGATAAAAACTTCGTTTTAGTTCATCATCATCATCATCATCATTTCAGCCGAAATACGGCCACTGCTGGACTTAGGCCTCCCCCAGGCTCCTCCACTTCGACCGATCTTGTGCTTCCCACATCCAGTGGATACCCACGGCCTTCACAAGGTCGTCGGTCCACCTTGTGGGAGGCCTTCCCAACTCTACGGCTTCCCGTACGCGGTCGCCACTCGGTTTTAATTCATGAAATAACAAAATAAATTTTAAAATTCAATTCAAAGATTTCAGTTTTTTTAATCTGTTCTTGAACACCATAAAATAGTACCCGCCGTGTTATTACTTAATAACGCTGTTTAAACTAATCAACTGAACAAGTTTGTACTTTTACTATTTTTGTAACCAAAGTATTTTTTTTTTTATCTGTTTTTGAATACCATAAAATAGTACCCGCCATGTTATTACTTAATAACGCTGTTTAAACTAATCAACTGAACAACTTTGTACTTTTACTATTTTCGTAACCAAAGTATTTTTTATTGAAATATTATCTTACATTCAGGAACAGCAAACCAACGATATGTAGAATAATAACTCATTTTTTAAATTTATAAACAATTATCGTACAAAATATCAGCGCATTTGTTTACACAGCAAGCTGACGTCATACCCTCAGATCAATATGGCGTCCACTGCGTTCAGCGTTTTCGTCAAATCACGCGCGAAATATGAAAATGCATTTTTATCGCACTAATCGATTCAATAAAAACGTTGTTTTTTTGGTGGTTTATTACCATTTTAAAATCTAAATAAAAGACACTTCAAAAATGCCCTATTCTGAGTACGACTCTGTTGCATCCTGCACTTAGTGACATCTAGTGTGAGATAGTTACGTAACTTCAAAGTAAAAGAAACAGAACGAGCGAGTAGTTTTGCTATTGACCGGTAGATGGAATAAAGAAGTGGACGGGATCACCGAGTTAAAGGGCGGGATCTAACACCCCCCTCACCCTGCAAATTGTCACGCATTGTTTCTTAGGGAAATCTGATTACAACAGCTCCTCTTTGTATTAACTCCGTGGACTGTCCTACAAAACGCCCGCTTTTCACCAGTTCCTAATGCTTTAGCTGGGAAGAAATGGCGCAACAAACTCCCCAGCAGCACAGCTGTCTGTTAAGTTAGAAGAACTTGATTCTATACAATATGTGATTCGATTCAAACATGATGTGATTTTTTTTACTATAAAATAAAATAAAAAAAACATTTATTTTGGCCAAAACTTTTACATAATTTATAAACCTGCCAAACTGCGTGACAGTGCGTGACATGATGTGATTCTATGTAATATGTGATGAGGTCGGTTAAGGTTTCGCTTAGGATGTAGTAGTCTAGTCAATAACCCTTCACCTTTCCAGGCTCTATCTATGAAGATTTGCATACGATAAAAAACAAGTCATGTCGGAGTCATCGCCCTTACGAATACGAAGGATTATTACTGACATTTACAAATAAAGGCTACATAATGCCTTGACATTTCTCATAATTGATTAAACTCACTGCTACTTTTCAGGGTTCCGTAGCCAAATGGCAAAAAACGGAACCCGGATGGATTCGTCATGCTTGTCTGTCTGTCCGTCCGTATGTCACAGCCACTTTTTTCCGAAACTATAAGAACTATGCTGTTGAAACTTGGTAAGAAGATGTATTCTGTGAACTGCATTAAGATTTTCACACAAAATAGAAAAAAAAAAAACAATAAAATTTTGGGGGTCCACATACTTAGAACTGAAACTCAATTTTTTTTCATCAATCCCATACGTGTGGGGTATCTATGGATAGGTCTTCAAAAATGATATTGTGGTTTCTAATATCATTTTTTCTAAACTGAATAGTTTGCGCGAGAGACACAATCCAAAGTGGTAAAATGTCCTCTTATTTTAGAAGTTACAGGGGGGGGGGGGGGGGGGGGGGCCTGTAACTTCTAAAATAAGAGAATGATAAAACTAAAAAAAAATATGATGTACATTACCATGTAAACTTCCACCGAAAATGGGTTTGAATGAGATCTAGTAAGTAGTACGTGCTCCCTTTCACCGGCTTCATAAGGTTCATAACTCATTTATTGGTCTTGGTATAACCTTTTATAACAAGCTTCCCTCTTCTGTGCTAGATTTGAATTTTAATGCGTTTAAAGCTAAAGTAAAATCCAACCTTTGCGCAAAGGCATACTATTCAATCAACGACTACTTTAAGAATAGTTGGTCGCTGTGATTAACTCAAGACAATGTTTGTGTTCTTTCACCAGAGTTTCCTTGCCTACTGACAGGTCATATCTTTATTAACTTAATTGTTTGTTTTTATTTGACTGTATAAATTCATTTGAATTTACTTAGTGTTGACATAATCTACTCATTGTTTTTTATTTTTAATAATGAGTTAAATTGCAAGATGTAGCTAGCTAGCTAGCGACCTCGATAATTGGTCTATTATATCTAGAACAATTTAAAAAAAAAAAAATTCGTATCCTCCATTGTATAAAATCAAGTTCTTCTAACATAACAGACAGCTGTGCTGCTGGGGAGTTTGTTGCGCCACTTCTTCTTCCTAGCTAAAGCACTAGGAAGTGTCGAAGGGTGGGCGTTTTTGGGGAACTGTCTTTTGTAATTTTTGACGTTCAAAAAGTGCTGACACCAGCCTAGTTTGAATAAATGACTTTTGATTTTGATTTTGATTTGATTTTAGTTTTTTTTTATGCGTCATAAATCGTATTATGTTACTTGCTGCTACGGAACCCTTCATGGGCGAGTCCGACTCGCACTTGGCCGCTTTTTATTAATTACTGCGTCACGTGAGAGGAATTTATAGCAGAGCCCATTCTTCTTTTATTTTTAGAACGCTGCACGAGATCACAACAATCGTTTAAGATTATGATCAAGTACTATGTTATCATTGGATATCGGTTTATTATGGCTTATTTATATTTTGATATGAAATCAGATAGTTTTAACTGCTATGCAAATGATTATTTATTTTCCAGGGCGGGCATGATATATTTCGCCTATATTTTTTCAAATCCTACAAAGCACTACAAACAGGCGCGACGCGACTCGCGTAGAACTATTTCTGTTAAAACTTTACGGAAATTGTTCTACAAGTATCGCGTCGCGCCTGTTTGAAGAAGCTTTAAACCTTTGGAGAATCTTAGCCCACCATCACTGACCGCATCGTCACTCATCATCAGTTGATATAAACACAAAATGTGATCCTATCATCATTATCTTTACCTACCCCTATCGTCGTCGCAACATGTCCTTTTCTTCTACATTTCTCTATTAGTCGTCATCTCGGAGTCGGAAGGCACCCCCTCCTCTTGCCATTTAATCTTTCAAACAGTTCATCCATTGTTTCTTTGTTTCGTACTACCTACCTAGATTAAAAGTACTCTATGAGTTAATCCAGTTTATAAACTAATTCTAATCTAAAGCTAAATTTAATCGAAATCCGTTCGTCCGTTTTTATACCAATGCGGAACATACGTCTAGACAAACAGACAAAAACTCTAACTACGATATTTTCCGCTTCGAGCTTGTTTCCATAGTCTGAAACAACTTTTTTTTTTTTATATTCCGGTTTATAGTTGAGACGCTACTATTTTACTATTATTGTGTATTGAAAATAATAGCTTTAAAACCTCAAATAAGTATGATAATAGCGTCGGTATTTTCAATCAATCCGCACTTTGCAAAAACGACAAACAACATTTGGTGATGTCGAGGTCTGTTGGGTGATCGTTAATACCGATAATAGAGGTCTGGTTCTAGGTGAGGTAATTCAGGGCTACGGTTTAAGCGGTAGATGTGATTGACGTGGTCACACATTATGTTTGAGACAGTTTGTCACAGAAAGAAGTTAGGTGTGGACATCCTTATTGGTGATGTTCTTCAGAAAGCGCAGGTACGTAGAACCTGCAACCGGCGTGATATGGCCAGGTTTATGAACGTAAAGGATCAAAAAGAGTATCTAAGGTTCCTTTGTAGGGAGCGATGGCGTGGAAGGAGCGAAGGAATCGTGAGTTAACCAAATGCATGTAAGTCCGATGTGTCCATTCCTAAACGGTGGAACAGCGCAGCGTAACGACCAGTTCAATATTTTGGTCCACAGATCTTCGATTCTTTGCGCTATACTTTACATTTCACTTCGGCGGTTTTAGGCATCCTGCTATAGGGCTTTAAAAAGCTTTTTTAAATCTGGCAATCATTTATACAGACATTGTTGCTGGTAGGTACTAAGACAAGGCCCTTAACAACTCGACCTAACCTAACACTATATTCTGATGAACCTTGACAAAACTGCTAATGTACGCCAGCCGCCTAGGCGGTGTCTTGATGAGGACTTGTTTAATTATTGTGCTCTGAATTAGTATTCCTTAGCTCGGTCAGTGTGGTTATCATCATTATTTTTTTCAATGGTTCTGGCTGGATACTATATTTAAAGCATAATGTTTATGCTGCATCATTATTCCTTTTTCCAATTATGCTTTCCGATTTCCTAATGTTTGATTGGTCAACGGTGATAAAAGTCATTTTTAAGTTACGAATGTCCGGTCCACTCTCGGCACTCAACCCTGCAGGGGGTATCACCGTATAAAAGCTGGTAATCTAATACGTTTAAACGAGCAATTATATTCTTGTATATATGTATCTAATCTGAATCTCGGAAACAGATCCAACGATTTTCATGAAATTTAGTATGCAGGGGTTTCGGGGGCGATAAATCGATCTAGCTAGGTTTCATTTTTAAAAACCTCAAACAAAAAAAAACTTTTTTCAAAAAATAACAACCGACTTCCAAAAAAACACTACAAAGTGCAAAATAACTTTAATTTCGGAAGTCGGTGACTTAGAATGTGTATTTTAATTATTCGTCACCGCCTTCCGAAATTAAAGTTATTTTGCACTTTGTAGTGTTTTTTTGGAAGCCGGTTGTTATTTTTTGAAAAAAGTTTTTATTTTTCACTTTTTAGTTACCTACTCCACACCAATTCGAAATTTCATCATCCTTGGCGTCAAAACAATGCATATTTATGCGATAGCAACATTCGCGGTTGATTTGCTGTAATTTTTTGAAGAGTTCCGTTGTCTGTCTCCGAAACGCATCATCAGATCTATATGAAATTTCAATGGGACCATTTCGGAGTAAACCACTTTCGAACAATAAAAGAATTTTGCAAATCCGTTTATAAACGACGGAGTTATGCCCGAACATACATAAAAAAAAAATATATAAACATGTCGAATTGATAACCTCCTTCTTTTTGAAGTCGGTTAAAAAGAGTCGAGCTTGGCTCGGTCATCCAGATTTTTTATTTTAAGTCCGGACCGAACCGGTTTGGCCTAGTTTAGTTCTTCGGCCGATATTGTTGCCGTTGCGTGCAGAATCTGGATGAGGGTGGCCGAGGAGCAAGGAGATTGGCACAAGAGAGGCTTACGCTCAACAGGGGTCGAAGTCGGGCTGCGGTGATTAAAGTACCTGTTAGGGTTCGAACGTGCGACCTAACTCGTAAGTCGCGGACGTTGCCACTGGGCCACTACTGCTACCATTACACAATTTGCGTAAATCGTCAAAGATGCAAACTTCGTCAAATTAACACTTACTAAGTAATATTTTATGGGTCCTTGACTGTCAAATAGGTGGCTAGTTACACGTAGTTGATCGTAAATCGTCCTCAAGTACGTTATTAAAAAGCACTTAGCTGCTTATGCCAAAGCCATATAAAATTAAGTGACATTTTGTAAGTTTAAACAACCTGCAAGCACAGCACCAAAAGTTTTAGTACCCAACTAAAGTATACTTACACTAATAGAAAAAAGTTGAAGAGTCAGTTTGTTTGAATGCACTGATCTTTGGAACTACCAGTCGGATTTGAAAACTCTTTTTGCATTTTATAGCCTGAGGGGTGTATTCATAAACGATGATTAAAGTTACCTATGAGATTTTTAAACGTCAAAAATGTATTAATCAGTCGCTAAACATTACTTAACTTTAAGCAACGTTTATAAATAAGGGGGTAATTCTTTAAGAACGTTATAGGCTATTTAACATCACGCAACAACCGCCAAGAAGAAAAAAAGCCAGAAAGAACGCTAAGGGAAAACAAAGAAACGGGGCATATAGGATATCTTATATAATTATAAAATCTGATCTGCAGATCAGCCGAGCCGAGACTCAATTCTTAAAATAACTATCTCTATCAATACTGATATTTTAAATGCGAAAGTAGCCGCCTGGTCTGGTTCTGTATGGAGGGAGGATTCTCCATACAGAACCAGAAAAGACAGTGTAGCCTACGTCCTTACATAGGCTATTTTTTACGCAATAACCAACATCCACGCGGGAGGAGCTGATAAATTGATCTTCATTGTGTCATGCACGTGATGTAGAATCACGTGCATGACACAATGAAGATCAATTTATCGCCATAATAGTTAGAAAATAGATTTGTTATATCAATTACGTTGATCATTCAAAGGGAAGACTTTGTAGGTAAAGACAAATTGTCGTAAATACAATGATGGACTTGCAAGACAACATAACACCTGCACCTTCATAAGGCGCACCTAAAAATATTCTTCGGCACCCATGATCGATCGCTGACTGTTCACACCTCCGAAGAGTACTCGTTTGTTGCAGCGACAAGAACGGAAAGAGAGTACTCGCTCAGCGACGCGCGACGGCCGCTGGCGGGCAGAACAGTCGCTGAGAGACTCATGCTTTGTGCATACGCATACCAGCAAGTAACCGCTCGTCGCCGCTGCGCCGTCGCCGTCGCGCAGTCTCGCCCACTCATTTTAGTTGCTAGCTCCACTCGCTTTTCGTTAATTACTGACGGCGGGACAGCCAGACTGACAGCATAGTCCTTATTTGACCTTTAGAAGCATACATCTCAATGCGTGTAGCTTAAGAATTATTTCCTTTGAAACTTTATTACAATTGAGTAGCCCTTCGTGAGGCTCAAAGAAGAAATACTATCAGTGCGCTGTTCAAGTAAAAACTAAGTTAAAATCTTTCTCTTATTCGATGGCACCCTGATTATTAGAAAATTCTGCTCTAACGCCTACATCTTATCTTCACACGTCTAAAACTGTCGTCATCATCCACAGCCAAGCCTCATCAAAGCAGCCGGCTACCCCATAGAGAAGCACCGCGTGACGACGCCAGATGGCTACGTTCTGCAGATGCACAGGATCCCGGCTGGCAGGCGCTCTGCTAGGAGGACCGGCGACCTCAACGCTAAAGGGAAGAAGGCCATTCTAATCTTACACGGTCTCCTCGGCAGCAGTGGGGACTTCGTGATCATGGGGCCCGAGAGAAGCCTAGGTAAGGAAGCAGAGTCTGGAGCTATTGTTGAGACCACGACAGTTACAAACAGATTTCATTTTACCCCGCATAATTAGAACTGCATGAGATAAAGAACTATGGGGCATATTCATAAACGATGATTAAAGTTAAGAGGTGTTTAAACGTCAAAAATAATGGTTAATCAGTCGCTAATCACTACTTAACTTTAAGCAGCGTTTATAAATAAGGGGGTACAGTTCTCAATTGCCATATTTTTGTTTCCAGGGTACCTTCTAGCTGATGCAGGATATGACGTATGGCTAGCCAACCAACGAGGCAACGTGTACACAAGTCACACAAACCTCACCAGAAATGACAAGAAATTCTGGGATTTCAGGTAACCTACATTATGTGCGAATATGCCAATATGCCGTCCTTTAACTAGAAAGGAGTTAAGCCTCACTTGGTCAATTTTTACTTTTTAATAGAATCTAGGAGAGTTCACAATTCTCTATCTTTCTGTCTTACATTTTTACAATTCAAATAGTTCCCAAGATAATTATGAGAGTTTGTAGGCTTGTAACTGGAAAGGGTTTTTAGGATAAACAGAAAGAAATATCAATTGATGTTTTCTACAATCAGTAACGTAAGTATCATAGTTTTTAAGAAATAACGAGTCGCGCGTTTTTTTGCCTCAATGCCTGTCTAGTTAAAGGACGGCAGTATTCTTCTTCTGACTAGGACCTATCACCATGTCTTATAGTCCGAGAGCCGGCTGCAAAAACACCTACCTCATCGGCTACCCCAATGGCTATTTTTAGATCGCTAACCAACACTTAAACACGTAAAAACAATCAGGTGTGTCAGAGCCGATCTTATTTTTATTTATTTTATTTATTTATTCATATAACAATTCGCATTGTGTCTGAAATATTTTGTCCATTAATATTAACATAACAGAAAAGTAATAAATTATGAATTTCAAACACTAGTTTCACTAAAATCTATTCTCTATAATGTATAAACACATGCACAACTTGAACATTTTTCTTGACTTTCCTGTGGCAACACTACAGCTAACAGCTGATTTAAATTTGTTCTCGTAATTTTAATTTTGATTTAATAGATTTCTTTGTTTTTATGGCCTATTTCCAATTACTCTTCAAGTAAATAGGATATTATAGTGTATTACGTATCAAATTCACATACGAAGTGCAAAATAAGTGTAAATATTTCAATGTGAATCAGTGACAGTTCGGCACAAGTAAACTTTTGCATTGTCATCTTGATAACAGGTACAATACTTTGTATTTTACGTGCTTTTAGTTTGTTTACGTACTCTTTTTTTACCAGCAACCGCATTGTAAACTTTTTAATACGGCTACATAAGCCAGTGACTTTTGAACGTAAACATAACCTTAATTTGGTGTGGTGACAGGACTCCTTCTTTACATTTAAATTTCATTTTTCCATTTAAAATAACTACCTACTGGCATAACTACCTTCTCTCTTTCACCTTCTTGTCGCTTCCTTATTAGTTATAATCATGATTATGACTCGCAGCGCCCGTGCTCGCCTCGAAGAGTCCAAACTCAATCAGGCTTTGAGCGAATTACAGGCGTCAAAGCAGTCCTGTGACCAACTCAATAAGGAAATTGATGACAATGAAAAGGTGCTCTTTGATGCCCATGAAAAAAATAGGAAGTTGAAAAGTGAAATGGCTCAGATATATACTCAATACACTGATGCCATAGAAGAACGCGACAGACTTCAGCTCGTTGTGGACGGATTCAGCCAGTGTAGCATAGAGTATGAACAAGCTCTTAGTCACAAATATTTACTACAACAGCAGCTACTTGAGGCTCATAGTCAAATAACTGAACTTCAGACTACGAATCATAACATCACTGCCTCGCTGAATCAAAGTCTGTTCGATGAGTTGATGCCGGTTGCCCCCTCAATGGTTTCTGCCATAAAACCACGTTACACTATTGATTTGACAGGTGATAATGATTCAAAGTCATGTCACTCAGTGAGGGTAGTCACAAGTAGAAACAAACTAAAAAAATACATAAAAATTAATAAATACATTGTTAAAACAAAAAGGTTGGTTAAAAGACATAAGTTCTTCATTAAAAATGTTAAACTCAATAGAGAACGATTAAACTTACTCAAACTATTAGATATATATTCATCTAATTTGGAACAAAGTACTAGGAGGTACAATATTGACACAGAGTACTTGCAATCTGAACTTGACCATTTACAGGAGAGACTTAGTTCAATGACTAAAAGATATAATACCTCAGAAGATCTCATGAGGGAATATGTGTTGGCAATGAATGAGCTGGTAAACTCACAAACAAACAATTGTGAGCAGTGTCAAACCCCATCCAATGTACCTACACTGGACCATTCATTGACAACATGTAAATCCACCTTACCGCAGCCCTGTGTTGATTTGTCATTTCCTGTTATTAATAGTACCAATGAACAGTGTAAGCAAATTGGAAAAAATGATATAGTTTTATTCTGTGATGAGATTGGAAAAGAGTTAGGCAACTTGTTGACGGATGAATATCCGGGACATTCCATAATAAATTACTGTATGCCTGGTTGTTCCTTATTTAATATTATGAAAGAAATTATCAAATATAATTTTAACCAGAACACAACATTGTTAATTTTAATGGGTAATAGGGGAAAATTGAACAAAGGAGAATTGCTCCAATATTATAGAACATTAAGCAATCTTAGTTTAAGTAAAATTGTGTTGTTTACATTCCCATATAGTAACAGTTTGCCACAGGAAGAAAATAGGTTAAGATTTGAAATTAATATGACATTGCATAATTTGACATATCATAATAATTTGTTTCATCTCGTTGATACTAACAATTATGTTGGTAATAATTTGCAATTGACGAAAGATAGATATAGTATTGTGATGTACTATCTTTCTAACTATCATAAAAGACAGATAGCTGTGTCGCTATCATATTTTTTTTCCATAACAGCCAAGAATTTGGCTAAACAACTTGCTCCTTTTGAGCAATGCAATGACATAAATAAGTATTCTGCCAATAATTTGGCAAATAACAATGACATTGATCTTCATTTAAATTAGAAATTAAGACAACAGAGGCAACCTCTTGCAAAAATGTAAGGATAGCAAATGAAAGTGTAAAAGTATTACATAGTATCAACCTGGTGCATCAAAACATTCAAGGGTTTTTGAACAAAGATTTAGAAGTAGATTTATTTCTTAACTGTAATAGTATAGATATTCTGTGTATGACAGAACATTGGCTTAAAAGCCACCAGTTCATGTTTAATTTTAATCATCACCAGGTTGGTAGTTCGTTCAGCAGAGTAAATGCTATACATGGTGGCTCATTAATTTTAGTAAGTAACCTGTTACAATTTAAAGAACGTAAGGATATTGTGAGCCTCTCTGTTGAGCGGACAGTTGAAATAGCCTGTATAGAATTGGAGCGGTTTGTTGTATTAAGTGTATACAGACCACCTTCAGGATTGTATGACTGCTTTGAAAAGGTAATGGATGAAGTATTACACAAGATTTGTAACTCGAACAAGTCTATTATTGTTTGCGGTGATTTTAATGTTAATTTATTAGATAACTCAGGTTATAGTAGTAAAATAATAAGTTTATTTCAGTCGTACAATCTTGTTAACTTATTTATGGAGCCCACAAGAATAACCCCTAGTAGTGCCACATGCCTAGATAATATTTATACAGATGTTGTACCGAGCCACAAAGAAATTATTAATTTATTAGAATCTGATCATTGCGGGCAACGGATTACCATTCAAAATCAAAATAAAAAAATGGGTAAAAAGGATATCACTGTTAACCCCAAAACTGCCTTTCGCCTAGAGGCCTTTAAAGTTAAACTTGAAAATAAATTACCAGTTTTATCTGCAAATGCTGATCCTAATCACCTATATGGTGATTTTTTTAAGATGTATTGTAAACAATTTAATTCCACTTTTATTCCCAAGACTATCTCGATTAATAGTAACGTCTCTTTCAGTGATTGGGCTACCATTGGTATTCATAAAAGTAGAACACGACTTTATGAGCTGTACAATGAAAGGACTTCTGTAAACACTGCTGAATTTAATTTATATGTTAGAAATTATTCCAAATTATTTAAAAAAGTTTGTTGGATGGCCAAGTCGCGTTATTTGAGTTCTAAGATTAAAAACAGTAGTAATGTGATTAAAACGACTTGGAATATTATTAATAGTGAAACGGGAAGGTCTAGCAACCGAAATACTGACTACAGCCTGTCTATCAACGACAACATAATCACATCAGACTCGCAAGTCGCCGCGGCTTTTGAAAATTTCTTTGCAGATATTCCCGTTTCAACTACAAAATCACTAAACTCATCACCTTCTGTTGCTGAGTCTTTGCTGAAGGAAAATGTTAATGTTTGTGATTCAGAATTTCATTTTGAACATATTAGCTGTAGAGATATAATTAAAACCTTTCACACTTTAAATGTAAAAAAGACTGCAGATCTGTGGGGTAATTCTGTAGAAGTTGCTAAGTCTATTATTGACATTGTAGCACCTACTTTAGCTCTTATATTTAATAATTGTATAGACTGTGGGGAGTTTCCTGACCTAATGAAGAATAGTAAAATAATACCTTTGTTTAAATCAGGTAGTACATCAGACCCCTCTAATTACAGACCTATTTCAGTACTACCTACCTTTAGTAAAATTTTTGAGAAATTAATTTTAGATCAATTGCAAAGATTTTTTAATAAACATAATTTATTAAATCGCAAACAGTTCGGTTTCACAAGGGGTCGTTCAACTACCGATGCCGGTGTTGAACTCTTAGGGCATATTTACAATGCATGGGAAAATAAATACGATGCCTTGGGCATTTTTTGTGATTTATCTAAAGCATTCGATTGCGTGCTTCATGAAACTTTAATCAGGAAACTCCGCCACTACGGGATCCGGAACACCGCTCTGGATCTTCTTATTTCATACTTGTGTAATAGGATTCAGTGTGTTGATGTAAACGGAAAAAGATCTCCCGGGTCCGTAGTATCAATGGGAGTCCCACAGGGCTCGATTCTTGGCCCTTTCTTGTTTCTTATTTATATTAATGACTTGCCTTACCTCATAAAAGATCATTATGATATAGTGTTGTTTGCGGATGACACTTCACTTTTGTTTAAACTTAAACGTCAGCAACTTGTTAATGACGATGTAAATAGCGCAATCTCAAAAGTAGTTCACTGGTTCAATGTTAATAATTTACTTCTTAATGAAAAAAAGACCAAATGCATTAAGTTTACGCTACCTCACGTTAAGCAGGTGAAAACTAATGTGTTGATAAAGGGCGAAGAATTGAACCCTGAAGATAGCACTGTATTCTTGGGCTTAACTTTGGATGCCAAGCTTCAGTGGGGCCCACATATAGCCAAATTATCGAAAAAGCTAAGCTCTGCAGCATACGCTGTTAGAAAAATTCGTAATTTAACTGATATAGAGACAGCCCGCTTAGTGTACTTTAGTTATTTTCATAGTGTAATGTCGTATGGTATTCTATTGTGGGGAAATGCCGCCGACATTCAGACTATTTTTGTCTTGCAGAAAAGAGCTGTTCGATCAATTTATAAATTAAGTCCGAGGCACTCTCTCAGAGAAAAATTTAAGGAGATTAATGTAATGACTGTGCCTTCACAGTATATTTATGAAAATCTTTTATATGCCCATAAAAATATTAAATTGTTTAAAAAATACAGTGATATCCATAGTATAAATACTAGGAACAAACACAAATTTGTTGTACCATCAACAAGGCTCAAGAAAATAGGTGGGTCATTCAGATGTCAATGTATACGCTTTTATAATAAACTTCCAAGCCATGTTCAAGATCTAAGTCTCAATAAATTTAAATCATTCATTAAACGTAAGTTGTGCCTGAAAGCCTTTTATACTGTTAAAGATTATATTGAGGACAAAAAAGCTTGGGATTAACCTGCTCCAATTTTGTATACTGAATCTAGTTTTTATTTTTGTTTTGCTCTTTGACATTCTATTATTATTATATACACTTTGACATTTGATTATTATTATATACACTTTGACATGAATATTTACTTTGTGAAGTATAATATTATTTTTGCTTTAATTATTGTGAATGTGAGGACTATGTGGTATTTTTGTTTTTGTGTTTCATCTCTTTCTCAGTTCATTTATAAAGTTAATCTGGCAGTTTGAGTACTTTATGCGGCTTACCCAAATGTCCTTTCTTTGGTATTGTTCGTCAAATCGTTGAGCTCCTCAAGTTCTGAGTTGAGCCGTATGATTACTGATACATGCGTGCACTGAATGGACAGGTCCACTCAACCTGTGTGGTTCTTTCCTCAAAAGACCATTTCAGACACCAATCCACATGGTCTTCACATGATCTGACCAAGATTATGTCTGGACTTTAAAAGAGACTGCGACCTCTGAGTTTGTTTCGGCCTTTCTTCTCAGAGTAGTCAGATAGGAAACGCCGACCTCATCTAGTTTAAAAAAATATGATTGACGTGTAAAAGTGTTTGTACAAACCTACTTACAGAAATAAATCATTTATCATTTATCATTTATAAAATCTAATAGTATTGCTTAAATTTAATGTCATAAACTAATTAATAAATATTAAAACTATGTACTATCATTCGTCCCCAATTCAGATACAGAGTATAAACATTTATTCAATAGGAATGCTTTAAGTTTAGCTTTAAATAGAGTACCTTTGTAAATCAAGAATCTTAAGTCAGTAGGCAACCTATTAAATAATTCTACTGCTTGGTATTTAGAGCAATTCTATTTAGATTTAAGTGGACCATTAACCGAGATTTTATTATTTTTTCAAAAAAAATCGATAAAATTGGTAGTAAGGATATCGGCCGGTAGTTTTTAGGATCCGTTCTTGTGCCCTTTTTGTGCAGCGGAACCATCTTTGCCAATTTCAGTTGTTCAGGAAAAACAGACTCTTCAATACATTTATTAATGAATTCAGATAGAGGATACGCTAATATTTCAATGTTATCCTTGATCACCGATATCGGCAGATCCTGCCGGGTTTTGGAAATAATAGATAATTTTTGACGTATTTTTTTGTGAAAAATAATCAATGATTCAGAGGACGATGATATTGATCAGTATTAAGACAGTTCAAGCGATGAAAGCGATTTCTATAATTTTTGATTCGAAGTTTATGTAATAATTTTATTCGCTTGGTTAGGATTTAATCTACTTTTTGTACATATTTAACTGATTTACACTATAACAGTTCAATCTGACTGCGATTTTCAAAGTTTTTTTGCACCCGAGTTAAAAATAGTTCTAACTGTCATTTGACCGTTATTGTAGCTAGTTTAATGGTTTGTATTTTTTGTTTTTAGATAATTATTGTACCTACATAGGTATCCCAAGTAAATGGCTAGTCAACCAAACTATTATTATTTAAACTCTGACCTTATTTTGGTAGATTAGAGTGATCCTGTTAGTGGTTAGGCTTTGACTGTACTCACGATGGTTCACACAATAACTAGTTCTACACTCGGAAGCCTACTTAGTTCCCTAAATCCACATATCCAGAATTCAAGTAACTGTAATAGCAACTTTAACTAATTTTCAACAGTTGTACCTACATTGTAAGCAAGTTATTGGACTCGTGATTGTTGCTAAATTTTAAATCACATCTTTTAGTGCTACACATAGTTAATATTTATAAATTTGTAGAAATTTAGAAACAAATGTTATTTTGACTTCAGGTGAAATTATGCTCCCACTCCCTACCAACTTTAATTGCTTGGAACACTAAGTTCCGGTAAGCTTAGACCTGGCGGACCTTATGATCCATTATCAGGGGAATCTTGGTTATTAATTGGCGTTAGTTCCATTCGGGTACTCGATGAGGTAAGTTTAAGATGTCGGAAGGGGTATATTTAATTGGTCTGCTGTGTACTTCTGGCAGGGTGTGCAATGGCAAACCCACTTTTTAAACGACTTCAAAAAGACGGAGGTTATCAATTCGACATGTTTTTTTTTTTAATGTGTGTTCGGGCATAACTCCGTCATATATAGACGAATTTGCTAAAATTCTTTTTTGTTCGAAATGGGTTTATTCCGAAACGGTCCCATTTCAATTTCATATAGATCTGGTGACAGACAACGGAATTCTATAAAAAAATTACACCAAACAAAACCAAGCTTGCGCATAAATATGCATTGTTTTGACCCCAAGGATGATGAAATTTCGAATTGGTGTGGGGTAGGTACTATTACTATAAAGTGAACAGTAAAAACATTTTCCAAAAAAAAAACCGACTTTCGGAAAAAACACCACAGTGAAAATAAACTTGATTTTCGGAAGGCGGTGACAAAAAAATAAATACATGTTCAAAATCACCGACTTCCGAAATTCAAGTAATTTTTCACTTTGTAGTGTTTTTCCGGAAGTCGGTTGTCTTTTTTTAAAGTTTTTACGTGTTTAAATGTTGGTGTGTAATTAAATAGAAGAGGTAGGTATTTTTGCAGCCGGCTCTCGGGCTATTAGGCACTGCGTCGTGGGAAGAATATCCATAGGTCCTTATTATGTGTAATAAAATAGTAACGAAGACATGCAAATATTGTCATCTGAAAGCTGTGCTCGGTATGCCACCTAAACAATTCATTCTAACAGCAGTAAGCGATCAAGCTTTAGGGCAAAGTTACATACGACTATTGTTCTCACATATAGAATAAACTGGAATAATATTTCTAGGTTTTTTAAATGTCTTTATTTAAAAGAGCGTCTTCGGATTTTCTTGCCCGCTCTTCTCCATAGACTTACCAAATTTTTGGAATGGGCCACAGCTTCAACTTTTTGACTAACTCACCGACTCCTGACAATTCAAAATTGCCTGTAAATGGTATACGTCCAGTCAAACTAATACGAGTTTTATCCTCTTCCAGTTTTCACGAACACGGCAAATACGACGCGCCGGCGATGATCGACCTAGTCTTAAACGTAACTGGACTGGACAAAATCATGTACCTAGGCTACTCCATGGGAACCACCACCTTCTTCACCATGATGTCAGAGAGACCAGAGTATAATGAGAAGCTGATAGCCTTCGTGGCGCTCGCACCAGCTGTGTATATGACCAACTTAAAACCAATCGCGAACTTGGCGTTGAATACTTTGGAGTTACCGGTAAGTGAATAAGTTTAAATCTATATCACAGTCGTGTAATAAAACTGGAGAGTTTGCTTGAACCCGCTAATCTCTGAAACTGCTGGACGGATTTGCTAAAATATGTTTTGCATACGATAGCCCAATTTATGAGGAAGGTCATAGTCTATTTAACATCACAATACGATCCTTAGGAGACAACAAAAACGCGATGCTATCAAAATTATTATTTTTTGCTTTCAAAATTATTTACGGTTAAAGAGATACACTGCTTTAAAAAAACACCTTTTTGACCGTTTTCAAGAAATCTCCGCCTTAACTTGCTTAATAGTAAAAAATGTTAAAGCACCTTCCCGTTTTCTTTATCAAAACGACCAAATTAGAAAATCAATAGCTATATTTTTGTTTTACCAGTTAGTATTATTTTAAGAATTTGCTGCATCTCGTTAGGGCTAGGCAGATGATGATTACTATTATTTAACAATTCATGTGCATGGAATTTCTTGTCCGCTCTTCTCCGGAGGAACCAACTACGCTTTGGGATAGGCAACTAACATCATCTCTCAATTATCTACTCTTCTGACCAGTCAAAAGAGCCTGCCAAAGGTTTAATTGAAAGATGTAAATACTTTGGATCTTATTACAAAACAAGGTTTTTCTTTAGACACGGTTTAAACCATCGAGCAAATTACAAAACTAACAAATAAGTCCGGTCTGGTTGCTAAATTTGTAACTTTAAAGTTCGTAATACAAAAACTGTCTCGCAGGGTTTACAGTTATGTTTTGTATTAAGACGGTAAGAGGTTTTGATTCATTTTTATTAATTAGGTACATGTTACAGACTGTGATGAAAGCCAGAGGCATGCTGGCATTGCAGCCACAGCTTCTGCATGGCCTCATAGCGACCCTATGTAACCTGAAGCAACCAGAGAGCGATCTCTGCACAAGCGCCATCTACGCCATAGTCGGTGAAGATTACGAGCAGAATGACTTGGTACGGAATATTTATATAATTATATAAAACTTCTAAAAAGTAAAACATTTACACAAGGTGTAACGTAAATAACGCACAACCTCTTAAGGGGTAATTGTACTCATCATTATGAACAACTTTTACTATGGGACCAAACCTGAAATCGCAAAAGCAAAATCAGCTGTTCCCTACATTTATGTTCGCATAACTCGTCGAAATGTAGGGAACAACAATTTTTTTTTCGCGATTTCAGGTTTGGTCCCATAGTAAAAGTTGTTCATAATGATGAATACAAGGACCCCTTAAGAGGTTGTGCGTTATTTACGTTACAACTTGTATATCTGTATTTTTGGCCTTTTATGTTGTAGGTAATATTTTGATCAAAGCATTGTCACGTCCGCGTCGGGGGACGGCTAATGAAAATATTATCCTTTCTCAATAGCATAGTTACAATCATTATTGCTGGGCCTAGTGTGTTTGGCGTTTTCATTGACCATCTCCCGACGTGTCAATGATTTGATCAAAATATTACCTGCAACTTAAAAGGCCAATAGTTTTTTTTTTTTACTTTTTACAAGTTTTGGGTTTACATTTTTTTAAATAAGTTTTATTTCCTGCTTTTTAAACTTAATATAGTAGGTAATGGTAAACACGCTACGATCTACACATGTCTCGTTTCAATCTGCGCAGCTTTACGTATGTTTCCCACAATCAAATTTCTTACTATTTTTTCTTCACTCCTCGTTGCTATTTCATCATTAGACCCTGATCACCATTTATGTATGATAACGTATACGTGCGCCATAACATGATAGTTTAGCTGTTGGTGAGGTAGTTGGGTATCCTGGATATTCCAGGTGATGCTACAGAATCAGTTCAAGGTTACTTTCTTCGTTTAATATCATTGAAGTAATAGTATACCAAATTCCGACACAATCAGAGCCGTGGAAGATGGTCAAATCTCTTCATCAACCAGAAAAGAGCTGATAGTCTTCAAACGGTATTTTTTTTTTTTTTTGGTTGGGAAATCATCAAATAACTTCTCCCGCTCTGGGTGGAGAAGGAGGGCGTGTCAGACTTTTACTGACTAAAACCCACCCGTGTTCCCTCTGTAGCCCGTATGCTAGGGGCTGTGGTTTCTCTTTCGAACAAACCCGCACCCCTGGTAGGCATCGGCCCTTGCGGGCCCCATCATTTTGTGCTGACATCTCTTTGAGGCGCGCGTGGAACACAACGCGCCGTCGCCTTGGACTTGGTCCTTACCGGACAGCGAGCTACCCATTACTCGCCGTCCGCAAGCTCATGCCTACGGTGGCCGGAAATCGGCCTGGGATTCCCGACGCCCGGGGCGTCTCCGTATCCTGCGAGGGCGCATAGACTGCCTCTCGTGCGCCGCCTCCCTCTTCGCGAATATCACTGTTTCGCTGAAGGAGGTGACGGCTACCCATGCCCTCTCGCTCCGTACCATGGCCTGGACCAGGGCCGGACGCGAGAGATCGCCGCCGCCGATCGCCTCCACGAGGACACGGCGGTGCTCCGCCCAAGCCGGGCAGACCGCCACCGTGTGCTCCACCGTTTCCTAAGGGCGATCTTCGCAGTGGAAACACCCGGGCGTTTCCTCCCGCCCTATCCGAAACAGGAACCTCCCGAAACAGCCGTGTCCGGTGAGGACCTGTGTCAGGTGGAAGGTGAGGACGCCATGCCACCTCTCAAACCACTCCTCAAAGAGGGGACTTACCGCCGCAATCGTGGCGTGCCCAGCACTGGGTTGCGACAATCGCACTCTCCATGTCACCATGAGATCCCGCCGGAGCTCTGTCCGCTGTGCCGCGATTTCCCGCGGCAGCGGAGTTACGCCCCGGCGTTTGGATCGTCGATAGGATCCGGCAACTGGGACTCGAGGTGGCCTTGCACAAGTCCGAGGCCATGTGGTTTCATTGTCCTCGGAATGCGCCACCGATGGGTTCCCAGATAACGGTGGTAGGGGTTCACATCAGCGTCGAGTCGACGATGAAGTCCCTAGGACTCGTCCTCGACAGCCGGTGGAACTTCGCGGAGCATTTTCGCCGTTTGGCTCCCAGACTGGAGCGGGGCGGGGCTGCGTTGAAGCGGCTCCTGCCCAATCTAGGGGGGCCAAACGCCTCCTGCCGGAGGCTCTAGGCGGGGATCGTGCGGTCCATGGCCCTATACGGGGCGCCGGTGTGGACGCCTGCATTGAGGCGCCAACCGGCTCGCCGGTTGAGGGCGTCCCATAGGGTCATGGCCATACGAATGATCCGAGGATATCGCACGATCTCCGGCAAGGCGGCGGGCCTCCTTGCCGGATTACCGCCATGGGATCTGGAGGCAAAGGTCCTCGCGCAAATGTGGGAATGAGAGAGTAGAGACTAGAGTAGACTAGAGTCTTGGAAAATTGTGCCACTAAAGATGTAAATAAAATAGTGGATGAAAATTTGTATGGAAATCTACAATTTTCACGAAGAGAAATACCGTGGGGCGCACGGCTTGTCTACTTGATAAATTCTTAAATTCACTGACAACTTACGTTTAGCCTTAACCTCTGGATCTGGATGCATGATTTCGATTTAAAGACATTTATTTTCTCAAAGAACAAATTGCACAAGGATATATTTTTTTTTGTTTTGAATGGAAAATCATCAGATGACTTCTCCCGCTCTGGGCGGAGCGGGAGGGCTACTGACTAAAACTCACCCGTGTTCCTTCAGTTCGAATTCACTCACAACTAACACTTGTCTGGAAAGCATGATTTCCAAATGAAACCATTGCAATTTTCAATTTTCACCTTATAACCGCAAAACCATATGTATCTGTAACTAGCTTCTGCTTGTGACTTCATTCGCGTGGAAGTCGTAAGACACCACTATTGTGCCTCATTATATAAAACTTCCCTGTACAACATACGTCACATTTGTAGATTTGCTCTCAACAGCCTAAATATACAAAGAAAACAGGACTGGTGTCGCGGGATCAATTGACGTACAGTTGTCCGTGCGAGAAGCAGCTTGTCCTGAGGTCGAAACCCGTAGCAATCATAATAATAGTAAAGCTGAAGGGTTTTTTGTTGTAAATGTTTGAAATCGCTATTTCTGGAACTACCAGCCTCAGGCAGAAGCTAGTTTTGAATGAAAATACATTTCTTCAGTTTCATTCGAAACTAGTTGATTACATCACATTTAGCCGATTCGGACACCGCCACGATACCGGGGATCAGATTTTCGCATACGTTTAGTACCTAATAAACGCTTTTATATAGAGTTGTTATTGTCACCTATGTCGTCGTAGACAGTGACTGACTCCGGTATCAGCACATTAGAGGTGAAAGAACTGGCCATTCTTTCAATTGAACACACTTATTCGCACCGCTGACTTCGAGACGTCGATACTTAGGTACTGTACCTACCGTGGTGGTTTGGTTTGGGTTTAGGTATGGTTTAAACCATCGAGCCTGTTTTCGAAATATGAACCTAACTGAAATTGAAATACAGCTCTTTTTATAAAACTGACAACTTAGTCCAGTGCTAAATTGTCATTTTTGTATTAAGAACTTTACCCGAATAGAAGAAAAGTTGGTAATGGCAAAACTGACTGAGAGTTTTAGGCTAGAACTAAAGTTAGACCGCGTTTTGTAATAAGACGGAATCTGTTTCAATTTGACCGTTCAACAATATTAATAGCGTTATTTATGTTGTTGAGCAGACACATTTTTCGAACAGATTATGATTAATCGTGAGTTAGGTACGCAATTAGGGTGCTAATTTTTCCAATATGGTCTGAATTTGTACGTCCAAATTCGACGTATAAATTCAGGCCATATTAATATTGTTGGGTTTTCAGGAAATGGTGCCCATATACTTCCACAGGGTACAGCCGGCGTCGTGGCGTGCTTTAGAGCATTATGGAAAAATCGCCATGACAGGTACGTACCTAATATCAATGTTAAACAAGCAAACGTAACGTATTGAAGTTGTACAAGTTTGCAAATGAATCCCGTAAAGCATGTAGTTGGATTTTGAACTTTCAATGCTGAGCCGAGAGTTAAAATGTAACAGCTCGCTTTTACTCAAGCATTCACTTAACGGTCTTATTGATATTAAAATGATGGCAGCGAGGTTTGACTTTATGGTGTCACTAAACGCTCTCCAAAACACACCAACTTACTTTCATAAATAACGTTACAATGACGTCACTGTTAAAACTGAAGTGAAGTGAAGCTTAAAGTTTGGTGTCATTCCACCGGGGATTGACACTATTGACAGATCCCTTCACCTACTACCTCACGTTGTGATTTTATGGAATCGGTCGGTTGATGTGTTGGAGCAATATTAACAAGAATGCTTAAACATTGTTGGCAGAAAAAATAAATATACTTAGAACACCATTAAGGGCAAGATTTCATGGACGAGTTTATTTTAATAAGTAAGCGTTTCATGGGAATGTGATTGAATTAATGAAATGCACCGAGACCCCAGCGTGGTTGGACCACGCTCGATTAATCGAATGAGTCCCGAGATTTGCATTAGCCCCTGACGCTTGTTTCTTGGTGCTGCAGAGATCATTGCATATCAAGGGACAAACTGGGGGACGCTGTAATAGTAGGGAAAAAGTGCTCCTAGGATAGGAAAGGATTTTGTGCCGTACTGGATATGCATCCTAGGCAGTGGACTAGTGGAGGGACGGGTGATATTTATCTATAGGAGGGGCATGTTTTATCGACGTCACCATCATGTTGATTAGTGCCTTATTTAAAAACTTTACGGACAGTTGTACGTTAAAATTAAGACTCTTAGACCCCCCATATTTGGAAGCAGCTATCACAGGTAAAATGAGCTAAAGAAACTATTTATTTGCCCAGTTTGGAAATAAAATTTGCTACCCGGTAAGCAAAACAATCCGTTTTTGTTCATAGGATCCGAGCATTAGTTGATCGCCACCCCGGTGCATCACCTTTTTTTTAAAGTTACTTAACAAAGTCAAAGTCAACTTTGCACGCAGACTTTGCCCAGTAGAATTTTATATACATTACATGTATTTATTTCCACTTTCAGGCGTGTTCACAACATTCAGCGGCGGTTTGTCCGGTCCAGTGCAACTGTACAATATAAGCAATGTGAAAATTCCCGTTTCATTACTATTTGGAGAGAATGACCTGCTCACTGATAAGATTGTAAGTTCCTACCTTCATTTATTAAAGTAACATAACATCACGCCTGTATTCCCCGGAGGGTTAGGCAGAGGTAAACTGTCATGTCGCCAGTTAAGTCCCATGGAATATGGGGCGAGCCTATTGCATTGACCGGCCCCAACATAGACTCCTGGATGCTACTGCAAAATTCTAAATGGAAAGACCGCAAGAAATAACTGTTGAGCATGGGCTGAGGAATCGCGCTAACGACCATTAGACCGACAAACCAACAAGAGCGAAATTGGGTTAGGATTTTTGAAATCATTATTCATCTGCCCAGCCTTTTTCCAACTATGCCAGCTTCCAGTCTAACAGGACGCAGCTGGATACCTGTATTTTACATGGAGCCACTGCTTATCTGACTTCCACAACCCCGTAACTGGGCAACACGATACCCCTTGCTAAGAGTATTTGTCAGACTTTCGGGTTTCTGACGACCTGTAACGACTATCAAATATCCACGAACGACAGACAGCCCGGGATCAACGGCTATATGGGGAACCTAGTCGCGGGCTCGAACACATAGGTGGGCCTGACTGAAAAGCACGCTGTCTTACCAGGCTTCGTGTCCGACAGAGGTAATACCCGTAATGAGCAGTTAGATGCTAGTCTACACGCACATTACTGAATGAGCTGCAGGATCAGTTATAGTAAAACAGGCGCATAAAAAATTAAGAAAAGTCCTTCGGAAAATCGGCTTTTATAAAAAAACAAAAACCACTGCTTAAATCAATAACCAATAAAGTTATAGTTGAGCTTTGTCGGCACCGACTTATTTTTGGAGATTTTACACTTCTTTTATTACTTTAACACGCCCAAAATTAGGTTAAATTATCAAGAAAAACTAATCTTTGTTGGCTCCTAACTTTTAAATGGTTTTTAATTTTAGTATTCTGTTTCCGTAGAGACAATATTACCATGTTAAATTTTTAATGTAAGTACATGTCAAACAGTGGAGTTAACACACCCGAAGTTTGCGTGGGAAAAATGTGGACTAGATTCACCTTATTAGTGCTTTCCTGGTCTCGGTATGTAAAGATGGTCAACGGATCGGTCGGGCGGCCTCGGCAAGCGTACTTAGCTTAACCTTATCGATCGCCCCGTGAGCCTGTTATTGTTTAGCCACAAACCCCGAATTTTGACATCATGTTCCTAAGTATTAATAACATCGTAATTTTATGTTACAGCAAGTAATGCGTCTAGCAGAAGAGCTGAAAGCCAATGGCGTCCTAGAAGAAGTCAGGCCAGGCTGTACATGGCCCAAGTTCAACCACTTAGACTTTATGTTCGCGAAGGACGTAGGGACACTATTGAACAAACCACTCATCAAGCACATAGACCAAATTTATAATAAATATAGTACCGCATAACTGTGTTCTTTTTTTTTACCTTACTTCAGCAAAATCAAGTAGGATTATGTAATGTGCCTTCAAAATAAAATTTGTCTTTTTATACAAGGGTCGGAAACTACAGAATGCTTTAGCTATGATCCCTACATTTACCTATCTTATTTGTGCAAGTCTTCTTCGTCGTGTCGCTAGCACGACAGTTATTCAAATTCTGTTGGCCCAAATCGTCGGCATTTCCACAACGTTATCAGTGGCAGTCCAGAGGACACTTTGGCTGCATATTTTGGGTCACAGAGGGAAGGACAGGAGATTGAGCATAGTTGGTGAGGTAGCACCATTTTACGAGCATCGACTAACACCTTTTCACTTGCGTTCGGAGACAGTTCAGGGACTTCCAAGTGAACCACGGACGGTTGCACCCTGCAGGGAGATGCTCGTTCGGTGGAAGATTGAGAATAAGTGGAGGAAAGGTATCCTGCCCTAGTTTGCAACTGGCGTCGACCGTGTTAATTAGACTCTGTCGATTTTAAGGAACTGCCAGCTTTTTAGCCGTTGCGTAACATAGCGTGCATTGGTAGTTGAGCGCCAAATAGAGCATGTCTAGTGTCAGTGTTTTAGCACTGCGCTTCCGAATTCTAGAGCTAGCTGTATTGTACAAGTGCTTCACGCAAATGTGCAATGACAACTAAAATAGTCATTTTACTTCTAGTTATAAAATACTAGCTGTTGCCCGCGACTTCGTCTGCTATACAAGATGAAAACTAGCTGTGTCCCTCTCCAGGCCATGGTTTACGCATTTAGCCATTTAGCGCGTTTTAGTGTGACGACGTAATATAATAGTATTGTTTTGGGGGATGTACAGTTAACCCATTCACAAGGTCGGTAACCCCAGGTTGAGAAAATTTTTTGACAGTGAACCTAATAGGTTCGCCAAGTCCTTCACAGCAACCATACTCTAGGACCATTTTATTTTATTCATAGCCTGATTTCAGAGTGATAGTTTAGTACAGATTTACAAATTTAATATCAGTTCTGAGTCCCTGTGTGACCTTTGGCAAAGGCTTCCTCCAAGCCTTTTCAATTCTCCATGTCTTACCAGCTGTCCTCACCAAAACATCCTACTTTCTTTTCAAGGGTTTTCCTTTCTTTCTCTTCTCCTACATAGTGTATCATAGGGTCACGTTTTTGTTCCATTTCCCGTTTTGTTAAGAGCATTTACCATAACATAATTATAATATCATAGATGGTCTATATCCACCACTTACCTTGACAACAACAGCTTTAGGGACACCTGGTGTTACTTTGACAGCGACCCCATGCTGCGGTGTTGGTGTTAGCACCTTGTTGTCCATGGGTAGACTGCGATTCATTTCTGTGTATTCATGAAAATACATAATAATTGAGTTACTGCCAACTACTAAATATTACATTAAGGAATAATAAGCATAATTTGTTGAGTGGAAAAACAAAAGGGAGGCCTTTGCCCTGCAGTGGGACGATACAGGCTGATTTTATAATTATTCATGAATAATTCAAATTCAAAATAATTTATTTTCAAATATACACAATATGCAGATGTTTTTCTTCGGTCTTCTGTATAACCTGCCGCAGCATATGTATGTGGTCTACTGTGCTAAAGCCTTTACGGAAATTGCCGAAATCGTGCCACAGTCGTGACACACACAGAAGTGTCAGTAGTTTGAGATATTTAAAATATTCTTTGCAACTATGTGTTTGTGGATGTTTATAAATTCAACGGACATATCTCTTCTGCCTAAAAAACATCATCCTTCGGTACAGAATGTCCCCAAAACCTTATTCTATACATATACAAGATGTAATTGAACTACAAACTTGAAAAGGATTTGTTAATTAAAGATGAATTCAATTAAGTACCAGGTTTTAAGTATTGCAACAACTTCATTGTCGAGCTAAGAATACAGGTGACTGTGGCAATTTTATTATTGCTACAAAAACGAAACTATGCTAAGCAAAATCAAGTGATGCAGAGGAATGAGGGGCATGAGTCAAGGAAATGGTAAAGTATGAATAGGTACGCTTTATAAACTTCATATTTATCCATACTCTACAGGTAAAAGCCCTGACAGCTGCCAAGTGGATCTATGTGGATCCGACGCAAGTGCAAATATTTAGCTGTCAGGGCTTTTACCGATTAAAATAGATGCAAAGGTAACTCTGTCAGTATGTTAACTTCTTCGCACGGAGGTAGGTGGTGGCAACCTGGCGAAAGACATTAAGCTACTTATTGTCCCGGTAGCATGTTCCCGTGGGATAATTTCCGAATACTACGCGGGCGATGCCGCGGGCAGAAACTATAAATAAATATGATTAAGTCTGACTCAGATTAAAGGTCTGATAAAAAAGGGCCAAACAAAACAATGGGTTGTGACTTGTGTGACAGATGATATGTAAGGAACGAATTGAAGATGACGGCTACTGTTATTAGAGTTGTATTCAATGATACAAAAGACGTTTTGCGTCGATCGACAATATATAGGAATATGGGCAGGGAGCGATTGCCAGGATTACAGTGGAGGTGAAATCTGTACATCTGTACAGATCGGAAGAAATCATTTCGATAAGGATCACGATCTGTGAACGTCATTCATTTGTTTGTGAAAGTTCGAAAGGTAGAAATGGCGGATTGCCAGGTATAATGGCGCAATTTGAGAAAAATAAGTTTCCTAGTGGACGATGAAGCATACAGCTAGTTTCAAGTTTACCTATCCAGTGTTTATGAGATTATTATAGAGCTGGTACTGGCATTTACAAAGATTATGCTCGAGAACAGCTAAAACTAGTCTAATGCTGGTGTGTTGTATAGCTTTTGGAGGGTTAATATTATAGTTTACCTTTATTCGGCATTGTGCTGAAAGCAATCACCGAAAGATATCAGTCAAAAACATGTGATTGCCTGATTTGTAATTATAAAGTTATACACAAAACACCGAAAATAAAAACATAGCACTGTCGATATTTTCCCGTTAACTGTTGACGCGCGATGTCATTGTCACTGTCAATTATTGACAATAGTTTTTTTTTTTTGGGTTTTTGCTTCCCACGGTTTGTGCATTTAGCCAGTGTCAAGTAATTTTACTTTTCAATCAAGTAAATGGCCCGATATTAACTCCGTGGCCCGATATCAGGCACAAAGTAACAAAAAAGTCATAGTCAGTCATGTCAAAGTTATTGTAAAGCGGTAGTAACTTTATTTATTTTTATTTATTTATTTATTTATCAAGGTACACCAACAGCTTCTGTGTATAATATATTATATGCATTGCAGTGATGGCTTTGGACTTACACAGTCGCCAATTACAGGTTAACCAACAATTTTATGAGTAAGTGATAACACACAATAATAATAAGAAAAAAAGAAATAAAAACGGCTACCTACTTTTTGAGCTTAAGATTAACAAAAAGAAAAATAAGATTACAAGACTATCGAATTTTGTCCACTTGCTTATGACTAAAAAATAAAAATATAAATAAAACAAAAATTAGATCATAATTTAAAATATAGCTTCTAAAATAGAGTACAAACAGGTAAAAGTTTCCAAAATACACTAACATAACAAATTTTCCTTGCATTTTCGGGACTCCAGTATTTTGGCTTTTAGAACTTTAATGGAATCATGGTGTAAGTCGACATCTGGTACTATTTTAATCAAAGAATTCATCTCTGCACTGATTCTGTTTAGTGGTGAGTTTACCCCAATATTTGTCTTGGATGCTTGAGTGTGGAATACATTAGTGATAGGATATCTGGGTATTTTGTAAGGAACTTTTAATCCAATAAGCTCAACTAATTTGTCACAGTCTAATTTATTATTGACCAATTTGTAAAGGAATATTAGATCCTGTGTGAGCCGACGATCGCGCAGAGAATCCATATTGTAGCATCGAACACGTTGTTTATATGGACACCGGGGAGATATTTTACCGAAGGTATACGCTAGATGTTGTGTAAAGGCTCTCTGAATGCTTTCGACTCTTTGTGAGTGCACTACGTAGTGCGGATTCCACACCACGCTCGCAAATTCAAGTTGGCTCCGAACTAACGCATTGTATAACACAATTTTAGTTCTAGCCAGCTTGAACCCTTTAGTGCTTCTCTTAAGAAATCCAAGTAACCTTGCTGATTTTGTGACGATGCTATCAATATGACTTCTGAAGTTAACTTTATCATCCATGATGACACCCAGATCTCGAACTTCGTTAACCGATTCTAATAATGCTCCTTTTATATTATATGAAACAGCACTGGATTGCTTTTTCCTACTGAATCGAATGTGGCTACATTTTTGGACATTAAGTTTCATGCGGTTCAAGTGGCACCACTGCTCAATCCTATCTAGATCCTCTTGAATTAGAGTAACATCTACATTCGAATTGATTGTTCTGTAAATTTTAAGGTCATCGGCAAACATTAAATATTTACAGTGATGGATGTGATCTATAATGTCGTTAATGAAGAGTGAAAACAGAACTGGTGCAAGATGAGAACCCTGAGGAACACCTGAGTCAGCAAAGTATGGATAAGATTCATAACCATTTACGACAAGAATTTGTGATCTACGAGATAGATAAGACGAAAACCAGGTTAATAGTGAGCCATGTATACCATTGTGTTCCAACTTCGACAGTAACAGAGAATGATCAACTTTATCAAACGCACTGCTAAAGTCCGTGTATACAGCATCTACTTCTAAACTTTTGTCAAGAGCTAGAGTTACGTTTGTTACAAACTCGACAAGATTCGTTTCCACGCTGCGACCAGCTTTAAAACCATGTTGATTTGGTGAGATAATTTTATCAATGTGGCGAGTGATGAGCGGACAAACAAGAGACTCGAAGATTTTAGGAAAGCATGATAAGATTGAGATGGGGCGGTAGTTTTTAACATTTGCAGGATCACAGATATGGTGTTATTTTTTGGGGTAACTCGACTAATAAAGAAGTAGCATTTAAAGCACAAAAGAGATGCCTTAGAGCAATGTTTAATTTGCAAACCACGGACAGCTGCAAACCTTATTTTTTAATGCATAAAATTTTAACATTGCCATCCATATACATTCTAGAAACCGTCATGTTTGTTAGGAACAATCCTAGATTGTTTCCGCGCCAAGCAGATCAATTTCCCAGGAACAGGCGTGACCAAACTCAACTATGTGGACTTCCCTGTAGGACTGCACTTATGCGCAAAAGTGTTTTTCGCATGGCTCCAATTGTCTACAATAAGTTGCCTAAAAGTTGGAAGGAGCTTAATAATTCACACTTAAAACGAAATCTTAAGACATATTTAGTAAATAAGGCATACTATAACATTAACGAGTTCCTAGAGGAAAGATTTGAATTTTGATTAGGTAGTCTTACTATTTCATATTTGTTTTTGACATTTTGTTATTGATAGCTAGCGAATTGGAATAGTTAGTGGACTGTAAATAGAGATGAAATGATAGAAACACGTATATTAGCAAGATTATAAATTTATTAAAAATATTATGACAATGCTCTAATAATGAACGAAACCTGACAACTGCTCAGACGTAACAAAACACTATCTTTAAAAAACATGACATTTTATCTACAAAAAAGGTCGCACTACAGCCAGTCGCCAACATACCGAAGCCCCAGTGGAACACTAACAACCGGTGGAGACTGACTGGGGTGCGGCTTCTATTAAAATAAGTTTTCGGGCCGGTCGGCGCAGGAGGCCGCCCCTGGTGCGGACGTCTGCTATGCGGACCGCTCCGTCGGAACCTGTATACACCTTCTCTATCCTTCCTAGGGGCCATAAACCACGAGGAAGGCTAGGGTCTGCGATCAGCACCACATCCCCCTCACTCAGATTTGTTATGTTGCTGGTGGGTAGGCCTCTTGGTTGGAGCGTCGGCAGATACTCACGCACCCAACGTACCCAGAATTTATCAGCGAGTCGCAAGGTTCTACGCCAGTCGCACCTTCTCAGCAGGTCTGCGTCCGTGAGTGTTGAAGTCCATGGCGCGATAGAGGATGTTCCAAGAATGAAATGAAATGGCGTTATTGCCTCTGGTGAGTCGGGAGATGTAGGAACATAGGTCAACGGCCGCGAGTTTACAATGGCTTCTGCCTCCATCAAGAGCGTCGCCAGCACGTCTTCCTTGAGCGATTGGTTGGTGAGGCACGATTTCAGTGCTGTTTTTACGGTTCGGACGAGCCTTTCCCACGCACCGCCCATGAATGGAGAAGCGGGCGGAATGAAGCGCCATTCTATTTTGTGATTGGTGGCGTATTCCTCTACCAAGTCGTCATGTAGGCCGCGTAGCTCGCGGGAGGCCCCAAGGAAGTTTGTGCCATTGTCCGAGAAAATAGTTGTAGGTGATCCTCGGCGAGCAATGAAGCGTCTCAGGCTCATTATGGCGGCGTCTGAAGATAGTGAAGTGACTAATTCTAAGTGGAGCGCTCTCGTCACTAAGCACGTGTATAATGCGACATACCTCTTCTCTTGGCGACGGTATATTTTTATCATAATTGGGCCAAAATAGTCGAGGCCGACGTGTGTGAAGGGCCTTTTGTGATGGTCGAGTCTTTCAAGGGGTAGGTTGCCGATCTGGGGTTGAGTTGGTTGGGTTTTCCACCTTCGGCATTGTAAACAGGCGTGTGCTACGCTACGGATGCTGTCTCGTGCTCTAAGTATCCAATATTTCTGTCGTAGTTCGTTCAGCACTAGTTCGTTGAAGTGATGCGACGCTTTGTTGTGTTCATAGAGGATGAGTAGTCGTACAGCATGGTTGCGGCCGTCGAGGATAATCGGGGACTTCGCGGTCTCGCTAACTCCCGGTGCAGAACTTATCCGTGTGTCTAATCTCAGCAAGCCGTCTAAACCGAGTGTCGGTGCGAGTTTCGCTATTCGGCTGTTTCTGGGCACTGGCTTTAATGATTGTAAAGCTGTTAGCTCCTCGGAAAAACTCTCTGCCTGAGCTTGTTGGAGTACCATCTTCTCGGCTTCTTCGATGTCTGCGGCGTGAAGTTGATAGGGAGATGTGGTACCGTCTGTATACAATTTGGAATTTGGAGTTATAGGCCGAGATAATTTAAGTCGGAATATTCGTGCGCCCTGGAGAACGCGGGCGGCGGTGCGAAGGAGACGCAGCCAAGAACTAAAACGCGACGGGTCAGGAAGTAACTTCGATGACGGGATGTCGAGGAGCAGAACCACTAGGTCTGATTTTAACTCAGGATCTAGTGAACTCTCTTCCACGTCAGTGTCGTACTCGGTAGGCCACGAGCATGGAGGTTCAAGAAGAAAAGGCGGCCCGGTAAACCACCGATGACATGCGGTGAAATTCATTTTTTTTGGTTTTGTTGCGTCATCAGCGACGTTGAGAGAGGTAGGGATCCACCTCCAATTGGACGGGTTAGAGGTCTCCAGTATCTCTCCCAACCTGTGGGCCACAAATGCTTTGAATGCGCGAGCATCGCTCCGAATCCACTTAAGGACTGTGGTTGAATCAGTCCAAAAAATGGTCTCGGAGGGCTGAAAACGATGAGCTTGCAAAATCGTTTGTGCATACCGCGAGGCGATTAGCGCAGCTTGTAATTCTAAACGAGGAATCGAAACTGGTTTAAGAGGCGAGACTCGTGCTTTGCTTCCGATGAGAGCCGTAGACACGGTGCTATCGCTGTAAGTGAAACGCCAGTAAGCAACACAGGCAAAGGCTTGCTCGCCGCCGTCGGCCACCACGTGCAGCTGAACGTCTATAATATCTGACCTATTCATGTACCAGCGAGGAATTTTTATTTTGGCTGCAACCTGTAATTGTGTAAACCAATCCTCGCATTCACTAACATACACTTCGGGAAGTGGCGTATCCCAACCAATACTTGCGCGCCACAGTCTTTGAATTAGGATACGGCCCCAGATAATGACTGGCATCAAAAATCCGAGAGGATCGTAAACCTTCATAACGTTTGATAATAGACTGCGTTTGGTTAAAATTTCAGTGGGTATCTGGGGTAAGGTACGAAAGCCTAACGAGTCTTGCCGTGGGTCCCATTTGACACCCAAGACTCCAACCTCAGTACTAGGTGGTAACATAACGTCACAGATAGCGTCGCTTCTAAGTTCTTTAGGAACAAGTGAGAGAGCGTCGGGACGATTTGACACCCACGCACGCATTTCGGACCCGCCAGCTTTGTGGACAGTGACTATCTCAGTAACTAGTCGAGTCGCTTCGTCAATGTTGGAGTGGCTTCCGAGATAATCGTCCATATAATGGTCTTCTATAATGGCTTTACAGGCATTGGAGAACTTTGCTTCCATCAATTTGGCATTTTTGTTTTTGATGTAGAGCGCTATAAATGGGGATGAGACTGCGCCAAATATCATAGAGGACATTCTGTACTCTTTGAGGTTGCCGTCCTTCCCGCGCCAAAGAAAGCGTTGGGCATCCCTGTCTCGTGGAGTGATTTTGATTTGTGGGAACATTTCCTTGATGTCCCCGTTTAAAGCGACTTCGCCTTCCCTAAACCGGAATAAAATGTCGAGAAGGGGTGACAATAAATCAGGGCCTGGCAGTAATAGACTGTTGAGGCTTATACCTTTCGTGACTGCAGCAGCGTCATGGACGGCTCTCAGCTTCTTTTTTTGTGGGTGAAGGACGCCGAAGATAGGTAGGTACCAGCGGATGGATCCATCTGAGTTGATGCACGATGTATTTGATGTAATCCGCTGATGGTACGTCTGTGGATCGCACTCTTCGGCATATCCCTTGCTGATAACATCGTCAATAAATTGTTGAAAACAAGCGGCAAACGTTGGGTCCTTTGCCATTTGACGTTCGAGGACTTTGAAGCGGGACAGTGCCTGCGGGTAACTATCAGGTATGACTTCCGGTAATGTTTGTTTCCAGGGTAGACCCACCTCAAGATGGCCATTGTCGAGTTGACGAGCCGAAGATTCTATAATATCTATGGCCCGTTTATCGTCCTCGTTTAGGCGAGGAGCACTTTTCGCAATACCCAAAGCGTCAATGTCGTATTGTCTTTTAATGAGGGCGTCCAAATCGTCCGAAATGTGATTTACGAACTCAAGTGGCTTGGACGAAACGGAAAGTGCGCCATGAAGTACCCAACCTAATAAAGTTTTAGAGGCAACGGGCTCATTCTTCTTTCCACAACGTACTTCGCTACTCAAGGATAGGTGCCAATCTGGCGCGCCGATGAGGACAGTTGGGGGAGTATCGGCGTACGAAAGCTCTTCAGATAAGTCTGCCAGATGACTATAATCCGAGAAGTTTACCAAGTTATGATTTTGTACACGAAGCCCTAATGGTTTAATGGCCCGCGCATGCTTCACTAGGTAACAATCGGTTCGGTTACGTCCACGAATATGAAAGTCTACATAGCTTACTTCGACTTCCTTGGTCATACCACTGACACCTTCAATGTGAAGACGCTCTTGAGACGTGGGTTTCGCACCGATGTGTGCTATTACCTCTCCGTCAATCAACGTTGCTGTACTGCCCTCGTCAAGTAGTGCTGTCGTCTCGAACTCGCCGTCGGGACCCTCGAGTACAATTGGCACCACTTTCAGCAGACCGCGGGGACGTGACGTCGACGGCAGAGACTCTGTTGCATTAATAAGAAAATCAGACGTGTTCGTGATCTTAACAGCAGACTCGGTTTTGCTGTCGGTACCGTCCGTGTGGGTAGGGTCGGTAGTTTTAACTGAAGAAACTTGTGAATTATTGCACTGTCCGCAGGGTGACGCGCTAATTTTAGCATTGGAGATTCCCGTGCCGTGAAGGAGTGCGTTATGACGTCTCGAACATCCGTCAACTCCACAGCATTTCGTGCGGCAGTTGTTCCACGTGTGCGGATTCGACTTAAGGCATCGATAGCAAACTTTGTTTTCACGCACCCATCGCCACCTGTCGTCGAGTTTCAGAACTAAAAAACTCTTACAATTTTTAATGTTGTGTGGCCTTTGTTTGCAATATATGCAATACTCGGGAGTTTTATCGCTAGACAGCGTTGCGTGTATAGTTTCCTTTCGCGGTTGAAATTTAGAGGAATGTGCCGGAGTCGTTGCCTTAGCAGTACTGTCAGGAACAAAATTGTATTTTAATTGTTTGTCGGCTTCGGTCAGAAGAAAGCGTGACAATAATTCCAATTTTGTGATTAATTGTCGTTCGGGTGCGTTAGCAGAGGCAAAATCTGTAAAGCGAGCTCTGGTGTGTTCGCTCAGTTTTATCAAAATGCACTGAAAAAGCTCCGGTGAACACAGATACTCGTTTTGTTTCAGTAGCTTAAGAGAAGTAACAAAATTACGTAGTTTGTTCGCTAAACTATTTAAATCTTCGGGGGAACTTAGCTTAGGACTGTTACGCAGCTCGGTGATCTCGCGGGCTACCAGCAATTCCGGTCGTGCGTACGTCTGCTCCAGTGCCTTCATGATGTCGCCGGGGTCGCCGGAGATCCACAAGAGTGACGCGATGGACTGGTACGCCGGACCACGTACGGCGTTGTTCAGACGTTCTAAGTTCTCTGAAGGGGAAAAAATTGACTTAGTTCTTTCGTAACTACTCTTGAAAGCCATCCATTGACCGACATCACCCGAGAATGTGACAAGTTCGGGTTTCTTTGGCCTGTTCGAAAGAGAGTTAATCGCTTGTGCGAGTTTGGTTATAGGGTCTGAGGAGCGTTCAGATTGTAGCGATTGATGTGCCATGTTGTTGTAGTTATTTTCGCTAGGTGCATACTCGTATGTGGGCTTAGAAAAGGTTCTGTGGTTGACGTCGGGCACGAAAAACGGTGCCGTGTTGGTGAGGGCGGCCGGCTGTGACTGATGTCCTTGTGGGTTACCCAGGGTAACAGTCGGAGCCTCACCAGGCATGTTTTTATGAGTTACCGTGGTCATGTTGACGTTTTGTTCTAAAACCCAACTTTCAGTGCGCTTTTTAGAGACACGACTAGAAAAACACGAACTACGAGATTTGGCTGACTTATCTGAAGCTTCCAGGGTGGCGATGTTTGCTTGTAATTCGGCCTGCTCTGCCTCAGCCTCGAGGCGAGCGAGCTCGAGCTCGCGCTCGCGCTCTGCCTGATGACGTTTGCGCTCTCGTTCAGCCTGTTGACGTTCGCGCTCCACTTGGCGTCGCTTCGCGACTGCTTCAAGAGACAGCTTCTGTGCGCGGACGGTCGCCGAAGAACACGAGTGGCGAGTGGCCTCACTGCGCGATATTCCGCTGTGGACACTAGAAGTGTTTTTAGTTGGAGCAATGACATTCGCCTTGTTATGTGTGCTAGCGCGAGCATCTGGGCGTTCCGAAGCGGGACCTGGTTGTGCCTCGCTAGGGGGAACTGTGCCCGTCTGTTGTATGCTCGCACTATCAGGCAATGCCGAAGCGCCTTCGGTTGTTGTGGCTGAAACCGGCCGGGTGCCACGCGGTGAATGTTGCACCCGTCCGAATCCCGTAGCCGTCAGGTCTTGCTTTGTCTTGCTACGTGTTTCCACCATGGTTTGAAATGTTTACGAAATGAAAGCGAAAACTAAGAATCAGTAGGTACGTGAAAAAAAAACAAATTACAGATGTCGTAATTTGTAATTACAATGAATGTTATACTTACGGCGAGAATGGACCAAAATGATAGCTAGCGAATTGGAATAGTTAGTGGACTGTAAATAGATAGAGATGAAATGATAGAAACACGTATATTAGCAAGATTATAAATTTATTAAAAATATTATGACAATGCTCTAATAATGAACGAAACCTGACAACTGCTCAGACGTAACAAAACACTATCTTTAAAAAACATGACATTTTATCTACAAAAAAGGTCGCACTACAGCCAGTCGCCAACAGTTATTTCAAATTTATTACAATGTTAATTACTAAATTTATTGTTATTTTGGAGGAATGTTTTTAATTAAAAATATTTGTTGACATTTGCACGTCACATCATGTGGCAAACATGTCTATAAGTACTTCATATTGTTGTTACCATCTTGCATGCAGGTCTTTAATAATTGTATGCGTGACACATGTTTATGCAAATAAATATCTTATCTTATCTTATCACCTTTTTTAAATACCGGGACTATTCTTGCACTTTTCCATACCTCAGGAAAGATTCCTTCTTCAAGAGAGGAATTAAAAATTAACTGCAATGGTAAGGAGAGAACATGGCTGCAACGTTTAATAAAAGAAGGTGGTATAGAATCCGGCCCAGGGCCTTTCGTGACGTCTATGTGTTTAAGTTTATTAAAAATTTGTTTTTCAGTAAATTTAACAGTGCTTATGACACTGTCAATACCCGGGGTGCTTGGACAGGAAACCTCTCCGTGTGCCCGTGGGCTGGAGTTTCCCTTGCATACGTCCGGGGGAAAGGCCAGTCTCCGGGACGGTGCACCCTGGGATGCGGGCAATGCCGCCCCATTAGGTACTGTGCCTAAGGGGTGTCGTTGCCCGTATGCCAATATCCTGTCGGCGGGACGCTCCAACGCGTGTATCTCTGCGCTCATGCAGAGACGCACAGCGGCGGAGTAAGAGCGGGCTCGGTGTGCACTCACCCTGCCACCGGGCAGGCAAGAAGGAGTGCTCTCCTTCTGCCACCGTTAATCTCGTAGCCCCGAAGATTGTCACGGTCATGTCTCTGACTTTTGACGGGGGTCGAGGGCCTTGGCTTAACCGCCCGGGCCGCGAGGAAGAAATCCTCTATAAAAAATTACCCCAAACCTCCAAGCGGCGGCGCACCGTGAGGGAGGTTGTAAGCTTGACTAATGGATAGCTTAATTAGTCTCTAGTGCGGACCACAAATTTTGAGTCAATGCACAAAGTTCAATACTCGTGGGAACAAATATGAATACAAATGAAAAAACCATAAACAAAAATCTACAGGAGGAGGAGAGTGATGCGGGGTCGGAGTCCGACTCCGCATCGAGCGCGAAGGGCTCTATTCAGGAGCATGCGGCGGTGGGCGCTTCGAGGAGGACGGAGTTCCTCAAGAAGCGCCCCAACCCAAAGGACGGCCAGGGGTCGTCCTCGGATGGCGGGACGGCCTCGGCTTTAAAGCTCGGCAAGATCTGTTGGCAGGGTGGGGTTCGGTTAGGCCGAAGCCTAACCCCGAAAGAACCCGCCGAGCCGAGCGCCGGGGCGGCCCAGGTGGCTGAGGCTCCGGAAACCGAGGGGCGACTTTCTGGAGGGACCAGCAGCAGGGCCCTCTCGGAGTCGTCTGGCGGTGAGCCGGACAATGCTGGCGGCTCATACTCGGAGCGAACGGCCAGGCTCGCGGAGGTTGTGGCTGCTGCGGTCAAGGTGGTGGCCTTGAAGAGGCTTCAAGCCTCTAAAGAAAAGGCCATTGCCGCAGCCATAGCCTCCATTATGGCGGCAGCGGAGGACCTGCATACCGGACCTCCGTCGGACAACATGTCCGAAATGCGGGCGGAGGTCGCCCGCTTGGCAGCCGCCATGGAGCATCTCCGTAAGGAAAACGAGGAGCTCCGAGCGGACCTGGCCGTGCTCCGAGAAGCTGGCCCGAGGGTGGTGCCTCAGAAGGGGGCGCGGCATGGTCCCGGGGGTGGATCCGTGCCTGAGGGGGAAGACCGAGTGCTGACTCTGGTGCGGCAGGAGCTGGCTGCCTTCCAGAGTCGGTTTTCCGCCCTGGAGGCCATAGTCCTTCGCCCCCCACTAGCGGCGAGCCGGCCGGCAACGGGCCAGCAAAAGCAAACGCAGAAGACGTATGCCACCGCCACGACTGCCACGGCCAAGTCGGCACCGCAGTCGGCCCCCGGCGGTCGGCCCCCGGCGAAACCGGTGCCGCCCAAGCCCAAGAAGGGCGGGGTGACTACGCAGGCGGCGACGGCACCACCCCTGGTGCCAGGACGGACGGCCCCACCTCCTCAATCTCCTCCGGCCGACGCCGAATGGCAAGTGGCTGGGGAGAAGAGGAAGGCGGGCAAGGCCGCAAGGGCGGCCAAACGTAAGGAGAGGCGGCAGCGGCGCAAGAAGAGTACCGCCGCAGCTAGGCTACGCGCCCCGAAGTCCGCCGCTGTAGTGATTACGCTACAGCCGGAAGCGGAAAAGAAGGGCGTGTCCTACTGCGACGTGCTCTTAAAAACTAGGGCGGCGGTGAACCTCGCGGAGCTGGGAGTCTCCAACGGCATGCGGATGAGGGTCACTGCGACCGGAGCCCGCATGTTGGAGATCCCTGGTGCGGCCAGTGGCCCGACCGCTGACGCCTTGGCCGAAAGGCTCAGGGCGTCCCTAGACGCGGACGAGGTCCGAGTGTCCAGGCCCACCAAGTGCGCTGACATGCGCATCTTGGGCCTGGATGACTCCGTGACGGAGGGCGAGGTGGTGGCCGCCGTAGTTATACAGATGACCCGAACGAAGCTTATAATTGTTTTCTAAACCTTTTCTTATGTTTTTATAATTTATGTTTTCCTTACAAAATTATAAAAAAATCGCTAACCAAAAAATGTAGTTTGTTATCCAAAGGTCTTATAAACTGTAGTAAAACTAAAAGAAAAATGTTATGGCAGTATAGGATACATCCCACAAAAAGAAATAAAAACATATTTAAGCAATACGCAGCTAGATTTAAAAAGGTAATATCACTAACTCAGAAGTCACAAAACAATTATTACATAAATACATCACAAAACAAAGCAAAAGCGACATGGTCAATTATTAACAAGTCTAAATTTAACTTTCCCAAAGAGCCTATTACAGAAATACTTAAAGATGACATCAAGATTACAGATGACACCAAAATCTATTGCGAATAATTTTAACAACTTCTTCATTGACCAAGCTTCAGAATCAGACCAAACCAATAATTTAAGGAATGACAGTCAAAACAAAACCCGACCCTTTTTTTTTTTTTTTTTTTGGGTGGGAAATCATCAAATAACTTCTCCCGCTCTGGGTGGAGCAGGAGGGCGTGTCAGACTTTTACTGACTAAAACCCACCCGTGTTCCTTCAGTAGCCCTTAAGCCAGGGGCTGTGGTGTCTCTTTCGAACAAACCCGCACCCCTGGCAGGCATCGGCCCTTGCGGGCCCCATCATTTTTTGTGCTGATATCTCTTTGAGGCGCGCGTGGAACACAACGCGCCGTCGACTTGGGCTTGGTCCTTACCGGACAGCGAGCTACCCATTACTCGCCGTCCGCAAGCCCATGCCTACGGTGGCCGGAAATCGGCCTGGGATTCCCGACGCCCAGGGCGTCTCCGTATCCTGCGGCGGCTGGGGTCGCGAGGGCGCATATGCTGCCTCTCCCTCACGTGCGCCGCCTCCCTCTTCGCGAGCATCACTGCTTCGCTGAAGGAGGTGACGGCTCCCCATGCCCTCTCGCTCCGTACCATGGCCTGGACCAGGGCCGGACGCGAGAGATCGCCGCCGCCGATCGCCTCCACGAGGACACGGCGGTGCTCCGCCCAAGCAGGGCAGACCGCCACCGTGTGCTCCACCGTGTCCTCAGGGCGATCTTCGCAGTGGAAACACCCGGGCGACCCTCAAATCATAAAATCAACACTAAAATTAATTCAATTTTTCTTACTCCCACAACACATATAGAAGTAGACAGAGAAATACAGCAACTGAAAAATACCCATAGCGTGGGCAACTATGGTGTCTGCACCAAAGTCATAAAATTTGTATCCACGGATATTTCAGCTCATCTGTGCTACATAATTAACTTATGTATTTCTAACGGAATATTCCCAGAAAAACTTAAAACCTCCATTGTCATTCCACTACACAAAAAAGAAGACAAACGAAAAATGGGAAACTATAGACCCATAGCGCTGATCCCCGTTTTTTCAAAATTATTTGAAAAAATCATATATAGCCGACTATATAATTGTTTAGAAAAACATAATATTTTAGTAGACGAACAGAAAGGCTTTCGCAAGGGAAAATCAATAAATATGGCCATTTATGACCTACTGAAAACAGTTCTGGTCGCCATGGACAGTAAAATACCAACATGTGCCATCTTTATGGATATGAGTAAAGCCTTTGACCGAGTTGACCATAGAATACTACTGCAAAAATTAAGCATGTATGGCATAAGAGGAAAAGCGCTAGATCTCATCTCTTCATACCTGCATAATAGAAAACAAATAGTAGAAATAACACAAATATGTCAGAAAACACGAACCGAGACTAAACATAAGTCAAACTTAAAAACTATAAAATTTGGAGTTCCACAAGGAAGTGTCCTAGGCCCTCCATTGTTCTTGCTATATATCAATGATCTTCCTAACCATATCAATCAACCAATGGTACTATTTGCAGATGATAGCACAGTTATAATAAAAAGCGACAAAGAAAATGATTATGAGCACGTAGTAAACCAAACATTAAATACGACGATACAATGGTTAACCGAAAATAATCCAAAAATAAATATGGACAAAACGAAGATAATACACTTTTACCAGAGAACTCAGCTGACAAATATAAACGTTAGTTACCAAGGCAAAATAGTACATCCTGTCACAGATACAAAGTTTCTAGGAATTATCATTGACAATAAACTGACATGGAAAACACATTTAGATTATGTCTGCAAAAGAATTAATAAATCCTCATTTGCTCTGTACAAACTCTCAAAAATTGTCAATAAAGAAGCCTTATTAGCTGCTTATCACGGACTTGTTGCACCTGTCCTAAGATATGGTATAATATCTTGGGGCAATTCAGTCGATAAGGAATATGCGTTTAAAGCTCAAAAGAAATGCATTAGAGCATTATGTAATGTAGACAACACTACCAGCTGTCAACCGTACTTTAAAAAGTTAAAAATTCTGACACTGCCTTCGTTATACATTTATGAACTAAATGTTTTTGTCAAATTAAATCTTAATTATTATAAGACTGCTTTTAAAAGCTACTATAGACAATTACGTGACAAAAAAAGATTAGAAATTGATATACCTTATGGGAAAACAGCACTAATCAATAAAAGTATTCTTTGTATGGCATCATTGATTTACAACAAGTTGCCTGATGATGTCAAATTCAAGTCGAAGCTGCACAAATTACTAGTAAATAAATGTTATTATAATGTCAAGGAGTACTTAGAGGATAAAAATATAGATAGATACCTATATTAAGAGAAAATTGACATTGAATAATATAACAATAAAAATAGTGTGACATGTAGTAATAACTTTATATGACATTGTAATTTTATTTTAATGACATGAATTATAATTCATCTGACAATTTGTATTTTTAGTCCTTTGACATTTGTACTACTTATTCTGAATTTATTTTATGCTGTGTCATGTTATTTTAATAATTATACAATTAGATAATCGAAAATGTACCTAAATATTTGCACATCTTCTTAGGTAATGATACAGTGTACTTTATATTTATTTGTAACATCTCTTATACCTGTATTATGCAAATAAATGATTTGATTTGACATCAACGACGAGGCGGAGTGGTTCCGGGAGACCATGTCCGAGATATGTGATGTGGCAATGCCCCAGGTCCAGCCAGGTCGTGCTTCACGCCAGGTGTACTGGTGGTCGCCGCAGTTGACAACACTGCGCGAGGCGTGTGTTGCTGCGCGACACCTTTACTCCAGGCACCGCAGGCTCCGTATCCGCCCTCCGGATACGGAAGCCATTCAGGCGGAGCTGTACGAGGGGTACAGAGTGGCGAAGACCGCCCTCCGAGATGAGATCCTGCGGGCCAGAGTAGTGGCCCGCGAGGAGTCGCTGGAGACTCTGAACAGAGACCCGTGGGGACGCCCCTACAAAACGGTGCGGGACAAAATCCGCCCGTGGGCTCCCCCGCTGACGCAGAGTCTCCGGCCTCATCTCGTGCAGGACGTGGTGAGCGCTCTGTTCCCCTCGCGAGGGGAGCACGCTCCCCCGCCTATGGCTCCGCCTCCTGCGGTGCCCGATGCGGACCACACCGACGACGACGACGACTCTCCAGAGGTGACCGAGGTAGACCTGAGAGTGGCGGTACGTAGGCTGAATGCCAAAAATACCGCCCCAGGACCCGACGGCTTGCCCGGCAAAGCCTGGGTCCTGGCCTTGCAGGCTCTCGGGCCTCGACTAAGAGGGCTCCTAAGCGCATGCTTGGAGGAGGGCCAGTTCCCACTTCGCTGGAAGACGGGGAAACTGGTCCTCATTAAGAAGCCGGGGTGCCCAGCGGACTCTCCGTCCGCTTACCGGCCCATTGTGCTGCTCGACGAGGTGGGCAAGCTCTTTGAGAGAGTAATTTAGTTTGCATAAAGCCTCAAACTAGACATGCGTTTGCTAATCGATTTTATGTGTATTTAGGTCCTTTTCTGTATAATAGACTTAACAAATTAATGAGCATATATCGTTTGAGCAATAAAAAATGTAGTGCTGTGTTATCAGAATACTTAGCGTTACTCAATTACGCAGACACAGAAAAACTTCTGGAAATTATGTCATGACAATAATTAATTATTCCCTCGTAAGTATTTACTTTTGTAGTATTTACATTGGCTTAGTTATAGGTATTAATGTTTAATTACCAATATGCTTTATCTCATAGTTGCTAATAGATTATTTTTATATAAACTTAATTTTAAATGATATTGACCCAATTTAATTGAAATGTAAAGTGATGGCCCGAAACACAGGTTTCTATAAACCTAGATCGGGTGAGTCGCAACCTAACTTTCTAATTCCGGAACATTATCACTTGCACTTGTAAAATATATATTTTAGAAATAGTTTATTTTTAGGCACTATAATTGTATGGTAATTTACTACTGTTGGCTAAATGTACTGTTTTTGTATACGTTTTTATTAAATAAATAAATTGAAATTGAAAAAAAAAAAAAAAAAAAAAAAAAATTGCAGACCGCCTCGTCGGGCGGCTGGTGCGGGTGGGCCGGATTTGGCGGAGAGCCAGTTTGGTTTCCGCAGGGGGCGCTCCACGGTGGACGCCATCATGCGCGTGCGAGCCCTCACGACGGGGGATGCTGTGGTCCGGGGTGGGGTCGTCTTGGCGGTGTCATTAGACATCGCCAATGCCTTCAACACCCTGCCCTGGAGTTGCATAAGGGAGGCACTCCGGTGTCACCGGATGCCGACCTACCTCTGTCGTGTGGTCGAGGCCTATTTGACGGACAGGGCCGTCATCTACCCCGGTCACCTCGGAGAGTGTAACCGGCGAGAGATGTCGTGCGGTGTCCCACAGGGATCGGTCCTGGGGCCGCATCTGTGGGACATCGGGTACGACTGGGTGCTGCGCGCCGACCTCCCTAGCGGCGTCAGTGTAGTTTGCTACGCTGACGACACGCTGGTCCTGGCGCAAGGGAGGTCGTACCAGGCGGCGGCCGACTTAGGGACACAAGGGGTTGCGACAATCGTCGATAGGATCCGGCAACTGGGACTCGAGGTGGCATTGCACAAGTCCGAGGCCATGTGGTTTCATGGTCCTCGGAATGCGCCACCGACGGGTTCCCAGATAACGGTGGGAGGGGTTCACATCGGCGTCGAGTCGACGATGAAGTACTTGGGACTCGTCCTCGACAGCCGGTGGAACTTCGCGGAGCATTTCCGCCGTTTGGCTCCCAGACTGGAGCGGGCCGGGGCTGCGTTGAAGCGGCTCTTGCCCAATCTAGGAGGGCCAAACGCCTCCTGCCGGAGGCTCTACGCGGGGATCGTGCGGTCCATGGCCCTATACGGGGCGCCGGTGTGGGCGCCTACATTGAGGCGCCAACCAGCTCGCAAGCTGAGGGCGTCCCATAGGGTCATGGCGATCAGGATGATCCGGGGATATCGCACGATCTCCGGCGAGGCGGCGGGCCTCCTTGCCGGATTACCGCCATGGGATCTGGAGGCAAAGGTCCTCGCGCAAATATGGGAGTGGCGCGAGGAGGCCAAACGCCGGGGCGTAACTCCGCTGCCGCAGGAAATTGCGGCACAGCGGACAGAGCTCCGGCGGGATCTCATGGTGACATGGAGAGAGCGATTGTCGCAACCCAGTGCTGGGCACGCCACGATTGCGGCGGTAAGTCCCCTCTTTGAGGAGTGGTTTTAGAGGCGGCATGGCGTCCTCACCTTCCGCCTGACGCAGGTCCTCACCGGACACGGTTGTTTCGGGAGGTTCCTGTTTCGGATAGGGCGGGAGGAAACGCCCGGGTGTTTCCACTGCGAAGATCGCCCTGAGGACACGGTGGAGCACACGGTGGCGGTCTGCCCTGCTTGGGCGGAGCACCGCCGTGTCCTCGTGGAGGCGATCGGCAGCGGCGATCTCTCGCGTCCGGCCCTGGTCCAGGCCATGGTACGGAGCGAGAGGGCATGGGGAGCCGTCACCTCCTTCAGCGAAGCAGTGATGCTCGCGAAGAGGGAGGCGGCGCACGTGAGGGAGAGGCAGCATATGCGCCCTCACGACCCCAGCCGCCGCAGGATACGGAGACGCCCTGGGCGTCGGGAATCCCAGGCCGATTTCCGGCCACCGTAGGCATGGGCTTGCGGACGGCGAGTAATGGGTAGCTCGCTGTCCGGTAAGGACCAAGGCCAAGTCGACGGCGCGTTGTGTTCCACGCGCGCCTCAAAGAGATGTCAGCACAAAAATGATGGGGCCCGCAAGGGCCGATGCCTGTCAGGGGTGCGGGTTCGTTTGAAAGAGATACCACAGCCCCTGGCATACGGGCTAATGAAGGAACACGGGTGGGTTTTAGTCAGTAAAAGTCTGACACGCCCTCCTGCTCCAACCAGAGCGGGAGAAGTTATTTGATGATTTCCCACCCAAAAAAAAAAAAAAACACTGTCAATACCCGAAAAGCCATTGGAAGTTTTGTTAGTACTCGCGGGGTTTTGATTAAAGACGGATACGAATTGATCCGCGAAAAGGCTAGCGATTTCAGGACCACTGCTAGCTATCCTATCATTCATGAACATGTCAGCAGGTATGCAAGATTCCCCACGACGTTTATCTTTTATAAAACGCCAGAATGCTTTAGGGTTTTTGGGAATATCACTTTCAATTTTATGTTTATACGCATTGTAGCAGTTATTTAGTAACGTATGACAGCGACTACGGAGTAGTTCAAAGGTGAGCCTGTCCCGGGGATTATTGTATTTTCGGTATTTTTGTCTGAACTTTTCTTTTTCAGACAGAGCCTTAATAAGCGAGTCCGAATACCAAGATGGAAATTTTAACTTTTTCTTTGTGTATTTTGGTATAAATTTATCGATAGCGCTCTGTAGTATCCCGTAAAAGGTCTTGACCCTTTCATTAACATCGACACATTTATGAAATGTATCATTCCAATTAATATTTTTAAGATAAATTAGGATTTGGTCGTAGTCAGCTTTGAAAAAATTGTGACCGGAGCGATGTATCGTTTTTAATTGTTTTACGTTAGAGATTGGAATTGAGACAAGTAAGTTTGGGTGATGAGAGTCCAGTTTACTTAGCAGATCATTAGGCTTGGTAACTGTTACATCAGATATGTTGCTTAAAACTAGATCTAAAATTCTGCAGTCAGCATTAGGGACATTATTAAACTGATGGAGTTCATTAATTTACAAAAAGTCTACCAGCAAGTAACCCAGTGAATTTTCATAGTTTGAAGGTGAAAGAAAACGGTCATCATATCTCCTGATCCAGTCGATAAAACCCAGATTAAAGTCACCAAGAATCATAACATCGTCGACATTATTTATCACGTTATTAACATTATTTAAAAAGCATTGTAAAGAGTCTAGTTTAACAGGAGGAGGCATATAGACAACACAAAGTGCAATTTTTTTTGTACAATTGTTAATAGTTACATCCACACATATCTATAAATCTTCCAAATCACTCTCCCAGTTTTTAATTCTTGCTGATTTGATTTTATTACTAACCGCAACCATAACGCCACCCCCATCTTTTTTGGATGCCTTAGAACTTAACCTATCTCTACGACATACCGAGAGTCAATGAACTCTCCATTTGTAATATTAGGGTTTAGCCAAGTTTCAGTAAATGCTAATACATCATAACAAGTGAGCAAAATATTTTTGAAAATATCTTCAGTCTTAGTTCGCATTCCACGTACATTTTGATAATAAATACCTATCAAGCATTGCGAATACAATAACGCTAAGAACATTTTCATATAAACAAAATCTAAATCTAAATAGTGACGTTGGTGGTTTTCATAAGGTTCAAGCTATCCTGATTGCGAATGTAGATAGGCTTCGAATAAATATCTTTTCGAACAAGAATGCGCCCGTTTCGTATCCAGACAAAGTTGTAAGACAACTCCTTAGCCAGTTTTCGTGTAGCCGCATGCAGTTGTTTCCCAGCAGGGCATAAATGCTCATTTACAAATATAGGCACTCGGTTACCAGCTATTCCCAAATGTTCTGAGTTCAATTTGTCCGAGGGATGTTTTTTTATTGAAGTCTCCTACAGCAGCTAGAAATTCGTCTCGTTGCCGAGGACTGCGGAGCTTAGCAATCACAGCACGTGGACGGTTACTCTCTTTGTTTAATTTGGCTACTCTTGTGATTTGCATAATGTCCCTGTCGCTAATGTCGCAACTATACACACCGGCACAATTAGCGGAACAGAAAAAAAAATGAGACAATGAGATAATAACGCATATATTTGACGAAAATGTAATTAGACACAAAATAACAAATTGATTAACATCTTTTAACAACGACTTTGAAAAGTCTTCGTTATTTTTTATTGAAAAATAAAGAAATTTGAAATAAGTGAAATTTTTTGATGATTATGAACCATCACAAAAAATAAAAAAAAGTAAGCATTATATGATTTAACAATAAAATTAAAGCAAAATTAATAACGAGTGTTTCCCCCTCTTGCTCTGATTACGGTTTCCATTCGTCTGGGCATGTTACAGATTATGTTATCGATGATTTCTTGAGGCAACCGCTCCCACTCCTCAAGTAATGCGTTTCCAAGTTCATTCAGATTGTTGGGGGGTGGCATTCTGGATTTAAACCTTCTTTTTAGCAAGTCCCAGACATGCTCTATCGGATTCATATCGGGGGAATTTGCTGGCCACTGCATCACCGGTATACCTACGTGGCTCAGATATGCCTGTACCGATTGTGCACTATGAGCACGAGCATTATCTTGCATTAGAATAAAGTCGTCACCAATAAATGGGGCAAATGGTACAACATGTTCTTCTAAAATGTCTCTGATGTATCGATCTGCTGTCATGGTCCCTCCTGTGACTATCACTAACTCCGTGCGAGCTCCCAAACATATCCCTCCCCAAACCATAATCGAGCCGCCACCATAAGCCACTGTGTGTTCAAAATTAGACTGTATGTGTCGTTCTCCTTTGCGTCTCCATATTCGCTGTCTCCCATCGATCTGTTTTAAAAGAACTCTGCACTCATCAGTAAAGAGAACCTGCTGCCATTCGTTCAAATCCCAATGACGATGTTCTCGCGCTTAGCTTAATCGGTTTACGCGGTGACGTCTCTCAAGTTTTGGGCCTTTGGCAGGTATATACGACCCTAAACCAACTTCTTCAAATCTCCTGCGAACTGTACGCTCACTTACTCGTACTCCTCGAACGTCTTCCAGTTCATTTCGAGCTTGTACAGCCGTTAATCGTGTATTCCTACGAACTCCAAGTTGTAAAAAACTGTCATCTCGCCTCGATGTACATCTTTTTCTACCTTGACCCCTCCTCCTCACAAGAGAATTAGACGATCTGTACCGCTGGATGCTGCGATGAATCGTTGATACTGGTCGACGAAGCCTTGAGGCAATCGATCTGTAGGTATGGCCATTTCTTCTCATTTCATCAGCCCTAATGATTTCCAGTGATGTTAAGTCAGGCATAATAAAGAGGTTTTAATAAATAAAATTGCCTATAGAATAACAAATTTATAAAAAACCATTAAGTGCAATTTTTCAAAAAAATTACAATTACGTAGTTATTACTCGAACAAGTTGACAAAACGTATTGTTCGGGAAAATAAAACAAATGAAAGAAAAAAGTGTATGTCATCTAATTTTCTATTTTCAAATTTGACAATAAATTAAAAAAATATCATAACTGGCCAGTTCCTCAAGTAAAAGATTTTAAAATCCTGCTTTTTTTGTGTTCCGCTAATTGTGCCGGTGTGTATAGTTACCTTTGCAATTTTTTGCAGCGTGCTCACTAGGTTTTCGGACTTATTCTCAGGCAGACCACTAATTTCCACGTTGTTTTCACGCATGTTTTGTTCTATGATACATAATCGAGTAGTAAGTTCATTGACATTTCGCTGGAGGTCTGCATTATCGTTGCGCAGTTGTTTAATTAAAGTGTCTTTTTCATCAAACCGTTTCTTGAACTCTTCAAACTGCTCATTGAAAAATCCGAAAGAAACTTTGAAATCCGATAATTCACATTGTATATTTTTCAATTGCTCAGTTATTAATTCTTTAAAAGAGGATTTAAAAGTGGCGGCCAATTCTTCCTTAATAATATCTCTTAGGGTATTTTCGTTCAACCACTGTTCCTGATTATTTGAGACTGACATGGAGTGACTACTTTTCTTTCTATGAGTTACATTAACATCAGGTGGGGTGGTTTGACTGGGAAGAGTTTTAGGAGTCGTTTTCGGGCTTGAATTTTGTTTCGGAGGTGGTGAACGGCGCAGGTTCGCAATATTATTGCGTGCCGGTGCATCAGTATTGTCAGTTTTTAGCTGTTTACAGCAGCATTCCGGACACTTCCAGGTGGACTTATAATCATGGTCCATTAGATAAAAGTTACTCTTTGATATATTCGCACAAGAAATGTCATAGTTTGACTTGCACTCGTAATAACATAAGAATTCCATATTTTTTATTCCGTTAAGACATCCAGCGCAAATGTTTCGGTTTGGTGCCATTATTAAAAATACTAAAAACAAATTGAGACGTGCAGACAACTTTAGCTTTTATTATTGTGCAGCATACAGCTTTAAGTAGTTGAAGCGCAGAGCGTTGGGAGTGCGTGCATGTAAGCGCTGCGCATGCGTGAGTAGAAGCGAGCGATCCGCGGGTTGCCCTAGGTCAGGGACACGACAACAACGCAGCCGTTATTAAAAGATTTTGAAAGTTATTTGCTTATTACTCACGAACAAACAAAAGTCTTGATATGTTGTAAACACCACTGCATAGTCCGTATTCACTGCTTCACGGGGAAATATAACACTACTTATAACGATAACTTTTTACCACATTTCTCAATATTTAAACGGAGCGAAATTAAAACTGTGTTAACGCTTCGGCGTACATACGTGAATGCTTTATAACAACGTATTAGGAGTTTTTGGGGGGAACACGAAAGGTCCACGTTAGTCACTTATTTTCACCTTCACTACACTTGTGCACTCACCTTAGCGCATAGGATATTATGCTCTAAGGCACTCACACGTAACTAAATTGAATAATTCACTACCAAAAACATACAATTTAATTCGATATTTCACGGAATTTCATGAAAATAAAAATTCGTGCAACATGTTCCAACGCCATCCCGCCAAAAACTCCTCAAAATATGTTGGTTTGTTGCTTATTCTCTCAGAATCAGAACTTTATTTGCTATGAATGTAGGTACAGGCATCAGATGTTGTACATAAATTAATGAGATCGGCTACAGTCTACCTTATACGGCTTATTATACGGTTTGTTGGGGACGACGTAGTTTACCTACACAAAAAAAAAAAAGATAGTTGAATGGTGCAATCGACTAAATTCAGTTTTTACTCAATAGAGTTACATTGGTAGAGCATAAGACTCTTAATCTCAAATTCTAATGATTTATTTTCACTAAAACCTACTTAAATAGGCACTAATGAAATATAAGCTAGACGCACAGTTCCAATTGGTTGTTTCCAATGGAGAAATTCGCCAAGAAACATACTCTTGCATTTGGCAATGTTTGCTGTGGCATACATAGTTTTTCAGGAAATCTGAAGTTCAAATATTTTTTCATATATTTTTATGTAACACTAATAACTGTCAACTGCACAGTAATATTTATAATAACAAGTAAGATTTAAATGATCTATTCACAAATTAAAAATGGCGTCAAAAAATTCATCCTCATCGCTGTCGACTGGTAATGTTCCCAAGAGACTGGCAGCATTACCACGTTGTATGGCAATGCTTAACCGCTGGCCAAGGTATGAAAAGAAAAGTTGTTATTTGATTTTAAACAATCATCACCTTTTTTAATTCCATTTCGATAAGTTATAATATGTACAGGTATATAAAAAGAAAATAATCATTAGGCATCAAAAATTAAGTCCGCATCGTTGTCAATGGGAAAAGTGCCCAAAAGGCTGGCAGCATTACCACGTTGTATGGCAATGCTGATTCGATGGCCGAAAAATAGACCAGCCTTTGGTCATGTGAAGTGTCGACCAACCGCTTGGAAATGTCTCGGAAAACTAAGTGGGCACTCGGACCCCATGGCCCTAGAGTTTCAACCCCAAACGGCTCGAACACGTAGGTTCCAACAAGACTGGAATATTTGCGCCGTTTGAAGTTTTCCGCACCTACAGCAGCCGCCCCAGCACAACCCGCCGTACTAGAAAGATGGGATGGCGCAAGGGTGTCGACACATGTTGCATCCCACACCAAAGGCCGACCTAACTTCCAAGGCATTATGGTCATTCTATCTGGTCTCTTCCCATCGTCGCGTGTTAAGCCATTGGGTTCTAGAACAGCTGGAACCCCGGAGGTGACAAGAGCACGACGGATAATGTCATTGATGCTGGCGATGGCGTACCGTGCTATCCGGCCTGCGCTCCTACTGCAGGATAAGCCATGGTGTCCGAGGCAGTCGACACCTTCACCGCATTGACAGCGCAGAGCCACGCAAGGAGCGCCAAGACGCAGGCATGTAGCTAGCCGGAAGGTTGAGTCACCCAACATGGTGCCTATGTTGGGTGACGGTAGTGCCTGCAGCCAGAGGCCCGACTCCCACTCACCCACAGCCAGAAGGCGAGCACGCTCAGCAGCATTGGTGGACGTATTAATAAGTTAATTCCGTACCAACCTGCAGAGCGGCTCATCCCACTGTCTCTGGGAAGATGGGTTCACACTTCACGGGCCGATCTGTGTCCGGGCAAGCCATTTTCCAGGCATTCACCGCATCGGTCAAGCACGGCACTTCAGAGTCAACCAGGCAAGTGGCTAAAAATTTTCCAGCCAACTTTTCAGTGCTGTGGACAGAGGACAGGAAAGCCGGTAAGCTAATATTAGTAATTTTACGGACGCCGAGGCCACCAAAACGGATGGGTAGAGTGGCTTGAAGCCACGCTCAGTCGTCCAAGGCCACATTTAAAATGGATGAAAGTGTGCTGCGAATAATTTGGTCAATTTTGTCCAAGAGCTGTGGATGTTTCCTAAATATGAGGAGCGTACAAAATTTATAAAATTCGGGCCAAAACAACAGTATTTAATCAGGGTGAATGTCGAGTGTACGCCAGCACATCAAGCTACTCCAATCTGTCAAATTTATTTGATAGATTTTCAACTTTACACCATAAGCTTAAGGTTCATGTTCAATTGGAAAAAAATTACAGTTTCGGGTAGGTTGACCTGCTGGCGTCTGTACATTTATTTTAGAGAGTCTTTCCGAAATGTTGTTGAAATTTTTAATTTTATCGTCGATGAATTGAAAAAAGCTGTCTTCCAAAATTGGGGAACCTAGGAGGTGTAGTGAACTTTTTTCAAGAATTTTGATTTGTGGGGCTATTTCGTGAATTTTTTCTAAGGTTAGTTGTCTGTCGCTGACGTCAGAGTTAAATTTCAAATTTTGATGGGTTAAGGTCCAGGCCAATGGATTTAAATTGTTGTTTGAGGAGTTTTAGGTCTTTCAAAACGGTGTCCACGTCACCTCCTAGCGTTCCATCATCTAGATACCATACGTTAAATTTTGAATTTAGTTTCTGGATAATGGTGCCGATTCTGTTGTATGTACAGACGCCAGCACATCAAGCTACTCCAGGCTGTCAAATTTATTTGATAGATTTGATGAGCTGCTTATGGTTCATGTTCAATTGGGAAAAAAAAACAGTTTGGGGTAGGTTGACCTGCTGGCGTCTGTACATACACCGAACTAAAGTAACTAAACTATAACTAAAATTCCTTATTTTTGACTATGAGAATCTGAACGCTATCCTGTAAAAACATATCTCTAAAAAACAATTTTGACACAACTAAAATCCAATTTGACAATCGCGACTCGCACGTGGTATGTTTTGGCTTCGCAACGTGGTACTTGTTTGCCCTATCCCGTGATTTTTTTAGAGCCATAGGCGCGCAGGGGCGGCAGCCTCGATGTGATTTATATGAAATTTTCACTTTTTGTATGGAAAATATGAAAAATTATTACCCACATGTTGAGTTTTAGAGGTGTATGGGGTTCAATAAAGGGGGTCCAAATTTTCATTATTTTTGCGATAGGAACACCATTTTCGAGACATAAGCAAAAGAAAAGAAAAAATAAAAAACAGTACTATTTTTGCACCAGAAGTCGAGGTGTCGGTGTGAATTTTAGTTCTTGAAAACTAATTTTATTCCACACCTATTAACGATTAAAAATAGTCGGATTTAGTTAGACAACCAACATTTTAGGTTGAATAGAATAATTAAATTGACAATTCTTTTAATTTGAAACTAATAATTCAGTGCAATCTTAGTGCTGTGAAACTAAAAAATAGTTAAGCTGTGTCACTTTAGTCAATTCCAGTCGTATTTTATTCGGGTGAGCAATGAAATAATTGGTTAACATTATACAAATGCTTACTAATGGAAAAGTTTGAATATCTTTAAAATATCAATGATAAAGAGGTAGGTATTTGTATGTAGGGGGGTTAGAGATGTGATGTTATGTTTGTGGTTGTCGATGTTTTATACGATTCTGCTAAGAACGAATGATTTTAAGCATGATTCAATTTGGGCACGCCGCGATTGCGGCGGTAAGTCCCCTCTTTGAGGAGCGGTTTGAGAGGCGGCATGGCGTCCTCACCTTCCGCCTGACGCAGGTCCTCACCGGACACGGTTGTTTCGGGAGGTTCCTGTTTCGGATAGGGCGGGAGGAAACGCCCGGGTGTTTCCACTGCGAAGATCGCCCTGAGGACACGGTGGAGCACACGGTGGCGGTCTGCCCAGCTTGGGTGGAGCACCGCCGTGTCCTCGTGGAGGCGATCGGCGGCGGCGATCTCTCGCGTCCGGCCCTGGTCCAGGCCATGGTACGGAGCGAGAAGGCATGGGGAGCCGTCACCTCCTTCAGCGAAGCAGTGATGCTCGCGAAGAGGGAGGCGGCGCACGTGAGGGAGAGGCAGCAAATGCGCCCTCGCGACCCCAGCCGCCGCAGGATACGGAGACGCCCTGGGCGTCGGGAATCCCAAACCGATTTCCGGCCACCGTAGGCATGGGCTTGCGGACGGCGAGTAATGGGTAGCTCGCTGTCCGGTAAGGACCAAGCCCAAGTCGACGGCGCGTTGTGTTCCACGCGCGCCTCAAAGAGATGTCAGCACAAAAAGTGATGGGACCCGCAAGGGTCGATGCCTGCCAGGGGTGCGAGTTTGTTCGAAAGAGACACCACAGCCCCTGGCTTAAGGGCTACTGAAGGAACACGGGTGGGTTTTAGTCAGTAAAAGTCTGACACGCCCTCCTGCTCCACCCAGAGCGGGAGAAGTTATTTGATGATTTCCCAGCCAAAAAAAAAAAAAAAGCATGATTCAATTAATTATTGAATATCACAATTTGTTACTACATTGTAATAAGGGACTGCGCATTTTATGGCGTTATTGAGAGTTGTCGTTAAATGGAGATAGTATAGAGGTATGAGGAACAGGGTGTAAAGTTCACTCATGCTTGTGATGGTAAAGGAGGATCCTCCGACCAGACGGGTTTTGTGTCTGGTGTGCAACTGCCCGACAGTTGATGTCGGGATATTTTATCTATTCGAGTGTTGTGGTAAACTCAGATTGCGCGATGTAGAATTTCTAAGAATAGTTCGCCTGTGGCATTTTAGATGGCGCCACTTTTCTTTTTGCGTTTTTAGATTTTGTTACGAAGCATTTTTTTATTTGTAGTGCCGCTAAATCATTCCACCTGAGGCTGAGTCAGTGCATATAGTGATGCTTGATGCAGTGGGTCGGAACCGGGTGTCGCATAGTTCGCGGTGAGTCGGAACTGTCTGTGACTATTCCCCAGTGAGTCGGGGTTGCGCTGCGTTGTGCTCCAGTGAGTCGGATGTGGTATAGCGCTGGGTTGAGAGGTTGAAGCTGACTGCTGGCGTCAACCGGGAGATTTAGCTCTCGACCGGCTGAAAATGCAGTGTGCTGGGCCATGGTTGCTGATGAGGCTGTGGGTGATGACCAGGCATGCGGTTCGCTGCATGCAGGTGGTTAGGATACCCGTTGAAGCCGTGGGTGCTGGCTGGCTGTGTGACTCGCCGCTCGAAAGCTTGAGGAAGTAGTCTTGATTTGATGAAGATGACGTCACGCGAAGTATTGCACGAAGGCTGCGCTCACGTTCTTTCACGGGGTCACCAGTATAGAGGTATGAGGAACAGGGTGTAAAGTTCACTCATCCTCTATTGAAAAGGAGGATCCTCCGACCAGACGGGTTTGGTGTCTGGTGGGCAACTGCCCGACAGTTGATGACGGGATATTTTATCTATTCGAGTGTTGTGGTAAACTCTGATTGCGCGATATAGAATTTCGGAGAATAGTTCGCCTGTGGCTTTTTAGATGGCGCCACTTTTCTTTTTGCGTTTTTCGATTTTGTCGCGAAGCATTTTTTTTATTGTAGTGCCGCTACAATAGGAAAAATCAATATGAAAATAGAAAGTACTGTTTATTGCGTAAAGTGCTGTTTAGTACTGAGTAAAAGGAGTTTACACTGTATTTCTTGATTACTCGAGTTATCTTTTATGCATAATTAGAATCAATAGCTAATGGGAATATGGGTAACTATCAAAACGGCAATTATTAAATAAATATGTGTTACTTCAAGGTCAGTAAATATTTTTAGTACTACCTGTTATCGTTTCATATAACGTTAGTTTCTGTCAACGGCTTCGCTCGCGTACTTGATTACATGAAAATAAGATTACCCCCCTACATACAAACATACAATTAACATTGATATTTTAAAGATAATCAAACTTTTCCATTATTAAGCATTTGTATAATGTTAACCAATTATTACATTGCTCACCCGATTTAAATACGAAACATCGATATCTGTCTACATCTCTAACTGAGTAACAAAAGAGATTACATGTGCATGCGAATATGACAACTATTTCAAAAGCGCTAGTGTTCTGAATAGAATTACTTCGTTACAGCGCCATCTAGCGTTGAGTAGCTGAACTCGTCTATTTACGGTTTTTAGACGAAAAACGTCTTTAATGTTTGTGTCATGTCAAATAATAACAACTTTCATTCGTTGTAATAAGACTTAATTTTTGAAAGCGATGAGAAGATGATTTGTAAAAGTTGCGTTTGTAATTTGCAGCCAATCATATTGCTGTTTTTTATGGGTGTAATGGACAATTTGATGTGCAAATGTGTGAGTTCGGCGACACTGGTTCCCGTGCTTAGCCAGTGTAGTGGCGTTTCTATGTACAGACGCGGGACGCCAGCACATCAAGCTACTCCAATCTGTCAAATTTATTTGATAGATTTCAACTTTATACCGTAAGAATAAGGTTCATTTTCAATTGGGAAAATTTGACAGTTTGGGGTAGGTTGACCTGCTGGCGACTGTACCTTCTTTGTTCTGTGGACCATCCGCAGGCGCTGGATGTTTGCGTTGCGGCCTAGAGACAAAATACATTTCTGTTAGCGTTCACGCCAAACGCTTCGCCAAAATGTATGGGAATGACATTCATTACCTGTGGAAAGCTTACGTCGCGTCCGTTCCGCAGGTGATGTCATTCCCATACATTTTGGCGTAGCGTTTGGCGTGTTTTGTCTAGGCCTGCAGAGCTGTTCTGTTAGAGTTTCTGGGGAGTAAGGCGCCACCACATCGCTGCTGAACAGAATCCTGGCAGCTCGCCTGATGTCACCTTCACTTCATTTAGATTCCACGTGTGAACATATGCCTTTATGAGACAGGTTATTGAAAGCAGGTAATTTGGGATCTAAAATAGGGGCCGAATTATTGCAATTATCTTTGATTTGATTTTTAAGGTTCTTTTACTCGCCGATTTTTTTTTGCACATGCAGAATCCTATAACGGAAGGTGAGTAATTGCTCTCAGGCACTTAGTGAGTTCTCCTGGGTCGCAAGATGGATACATTGCGCTAAACTTAATGCAACAGACCGTCTCACGCCTCGAGGAACTCTCTTTAAGGGTACACTAGTCGTGGGCTCGAACTCACTGGTGGGTCTAGCCGAAAAGCACGCTGTCTCACCTGGGGCCTAAGTCTACTAATTTATAAACGCCACAATGGTCTCTCAATGGTGTGTTTTTGACAGTTTTTGTATGGCAAATCTGTCAAAAACTTACCATTGAGAGACCATTGTGACGTTTATAAATTAGTAGACTTAGGCCCCAGGTTTCGTGTCCGATAGAGGTAGTACCCGTGATGAGCAGTTAGACGCCAGTCTACACGCACAACATTATTGAGTTAGCTGCAGGATCAGTTAAAGTAAAACAGGCGCGTAAAAAATTAAGAAAAGTCCTTCGGAAGATCGGGTTTTCTGAAAAAAACCACTGCATAAATAAATAACCAATTAAGTTTATTGAATTTTCCGATAGTTGAGCTTTGTCGATACCGACTTGGTTTTCGAGATTTTGCACTCCTTTTACTCGTATTACATAAACACGCCCAAAGTTAGGTAATATTAGCAAGAAAAACGAATCTTTGTTGGCTCTTAACTTTTTAATGGTTTTTTATTTTAGTAAGTATTCTGTTTCCGTACAGACCATATTAATGAGACAAAACCATACCATGTTTAATTTTTGATGTTCATAGTCAAACAGTTGAGTAAAACCCTCCCGAAGTTTGCATGGAAAAAATGTGGACAAGTGTCACCTTAATACCGGGGTCGAATTTTTTAATTTTGCTAACGTTTTCCACAAACTTCGACCTGGAGTTGTTGGCCGGCGTCGCTACAACCGGCATTTAACATAAGTTCAGTAATAAAAAGACTTATCTAAAAGTAAAATTATTTACACTACATAGACAAAATTTACTCACTATTTACACTGATTTAAAATTTCAATAAAAAAAGTAGTATTACATAAAATTATCTGTCATGCATAGCATTGTTTGTTTCGGGAGGTTCCTGTTTCTGATAGGGCGGGAGGAAACGCCCGGGTGTTTCCACTGCGAAGATCGCCCTGAGGACACGGTGGAGCACACGGTGGCGGTCTGCCCAGCTTGGGTGGAGCACCGCCGTGTCCTCGTGGAGGCGATCGGCGGCGGCGATCTCTCGCGTCCGGCCCTGGTCCAGGCCATGGTACGGAGCGAGAGGGCATGGGGAGCCGTCACCTCCTTCAGCGAAGCAGTGATGCTCGCGAAGAGGGAGGCGGCGCACGTGAGGGAGAGGCAGCTGCGCCCTCGCGACCCTAGCCGCCGCAGGATACGGAGACACTCTGGGCGTCGGGAATCCCAGGCCGATTTCCGGCCACCGTAGGCATGAGCTTGCGGACGGCGAGTAATGGGTAGCTCGCTGTCCGGTAAGGACCAAGCCCAAGTCGACGGCGCGTTGTGTTCCACGCGCGCCTCAAAGAGATGTCAGCACAAAAAATGATGGGGCCCGCAAGGGCCGATGCCTGCCAGGGGTGCGGGTTTGTTCGAAAGAGACACCACAGCCCCTGGCATTCAGGCTACTGAAGGAACACGGGTGGGTTTTAGTCAGTAAAAGTCTGACACGCCCTCCTGCTCCACCCAGAGCGGGAGAAGTTATTTGATGATTTCCCACTCAAAAAAAAAAAATGCATATCATTGTTGATGACGTGGCTTGACCACAGAACACTATTACTCCTAGCGGAGTAATATTGGGTAATAATGGGCTTATCGGCTACAGCGCACTGGCGGCGCAGACGTGGCTGCACCGCGGCGCCCCACATCCAGGTTGCCAGTCCCTTTTTTCTTTATTTCTTTTTGCTGGATACGAGAGCACAGAACCAGTTGAAGTGGCAGAACTTGGGGGAGGCCTGTGTCCAGCAGTTGACGTCTATCGGGGTTGTTTAGCGAAAAAAATTTCGAATATAAGATGTAATGTATTAGCAACATCCTTCAGGTAGAGCCGTGCAGTGCACAGTGGAAGGCACTAGATCACGCGGACGCTCACTCATGAGATGGACTGACCAATTAAAATCCGCAGTCAGCGATCCTCTGCATAAATAAGTGCACTTTACATTCCAAAAATTGGAGTAGATGGCGAGAAATCGTGAGTCGAATTACATCAGCCCCCTCAAATATTAATAATGATAATTTATTTTAATTATATTCAGTAACTTGACTGTTGAAGGGCCGTTCCATCCATTCATTCCAGTTATTTGATTAAATTATTTTTGAGTGTTGTTTGTACAATAAATGAGGTTGTTTAATATCTTGTTCAACTTATTGTGCCAACTCTACAACTGTCACTTTGACAAAATTATCAGCCTATCAGGCATACTCAGGTCACTTGCCGAATAATAGCATGGTAAACAAAGACAAGAATAGCAAATTTCGAAAGCGTAACAGAGAGAGCACATTTGAAATGATTTAAAGCTAACGAATCCCAATTCCTGGGCTTTGGAACGCACAGGGCTCTGCTGCGGCATCAGTTTTGCAGCACGGGGTTTTCCTATTAATTTAATATTATAATTGAATTAATTTGCGTATGATTGTATATTAGGATATTTTAAATTCCTGATAGTGTTGTGTGTAAAAATTAGCCATGGATCTCCACAGACCCGTCGATCCTAATAAGGTAAAACATATTCGATTCTAATAAAAGATTTTGGTCATATTTTAACGTGTTAATGTTAATACAACTGTGTTTTCTGTGTAGACTTACGAGGAATTGACTTCAGAAGAAAAGTTGAGGTAAGATTTCCACTAATTTATGTGTTTCGTATTGTTTTCATGGTCATTATCATTTGTTCGGCTCATTTAGTGATAAGCCCATTGCCATATGATATAGGCGTTCCAATACGCCAACGGTTAATAATCTTTAATGGATGTCATGCTCTCATCATTTTCCACTTTAATTAGGCAATAAAAACACTAATAAAAATAAGGTACAATTTTGATACAAATCCGTATGGCTAAATAAAGTAGACCCATTCAGTGTTCTTTATATAGTCCCTTCCAACAAGACCTTAAATCTTATGTACGTAAGTACACTGCAGTAATAATTTATTTATTTGGTTCAGCACTGCCTTTGCAATAAAGATAACATAGCTACTAATAATAATACAACAGTCATTGTTTATGACATGGCTATTTATTTAATCATTCTTGCTGTCATGAGAATTTTGATTATCAATTGACTTTTCAGTATTTCAAAATCAAAATCAAAAGTCATTCATTCAAATTAGGCTGAGAATCAGCACTTTTTGAACGTCAAAATTCATAAGACAGTCCCCCAAAAACGCCCACCCTTCGACACTTTCTAGTGCTTAACTGGGAAGAAGTGGCTCAACAAACTCCCCCGCAGCACAGCTGTCCGTTTATTTTTTTCAAAAAGTCAGTCAATTAGTAAGGTGAAAATGAAAGAATTCCGAAACGTAGATCTCTATGAAGAAGACAAGAAACACCGAGGGAAAAAAAATTAAGTAACATTTCCAAATAATAGGTCTTTACCTATGAAATTGCCGTTTTGTATGAAAAAATTTAAACGAATTTTTTTCATGAATTTTTTATTTGTATTAATCGAAGTAATCACCCATGCAATCAATGCATCTTTGCCATCGCAGTGGCAGTTTATTGATGCCCTTCTTAAAGAAATCAGCTGGACGGGAGGCAACAAATTCTTCAAAGGCATTTTGTACTGCCTCTCGGGTATTAAATTTTTTTCCCGCCAAGAAGTTATCCAAATTCTGGAAAAAGTAGTAGTCTGTAGGCGCAAGGTCTGGTGAGTAGGGCGGATGACGGAGAGCTTCCAACCCCAGTTCTTGCAACTTGGAGACCGTCTGCTGTGCAGTATGAGGTCGCGCGTTGTCGTGCAGGAGCAGCGGAGACGAGCGATTGACCAATGCTGGTTGGAGATGCGCCAGCTTCTCCATCATTGTGTTCAGTTCTTCACAGTACACATCTGCAGTAATGCTCACCCCGTTTGGTAAGAAGCTGTGATGAATCACACCGGCGCTAGACCACCAAACAGTGACCATCACTTTTCTAGGGGTAAGTTTTCGTTTAGGGCATTGATTAGGTGCTGAACCAGGATCCAACCAACTTGCTGAGCGCTTACGGTTATCAAACAGAATCCATTTTTCATCGCAGGTAACAATGCGGTTCAAAATTCCTTCATTTGTGTGTCTGTTGAGCAGTGCAAGGCACGTCTCGACGCGTACTTCGCGCTGGCGATCATTGAGTTCGTGGGGCACCCATTTGTCAAGCTTTTTTACCTTGCCAATTTGACGCAAATGGACCAATATTGTTTTGACGCTAACGTCGAAAGCTGCTGCTAATTCAGCCGTAGATTGTGTATCATCAGCTTCCACAATCGCCTTTAATTCGTCATTGTCGACCAAAGTCTTCGGACGACCGCGAGGTTCATTTTTCAGGTCGAAATTTCCAGAACGGAAGCGAGCAAACCAATAACAGGTGGTGCGTTGGTTTGTAGTGTTAGCTCCGTAAACGTCGTTGATGTTGCGTGCCGCTTGTGCCGCGTTGCTGCCACGACGGTACTCATATTCCATAATTACTCGAATTTTTAACGTATCCATGATGACGAAAAAGATTGAAATGCGATGAAAATGTAACACTAATCAATAAAGAAATGACTACTTTTAGAAAAAAAAATCCATGTTTTTAAAATAAAATTAATTTGAAATTAGAATTCTTAGCCAAACAAAAATTATTTTGATTTGAAATGGCCAGTACTGCAGAACGGCAATTTCATAGGTAAAGACCTAATATAATATCAAACTCAAAGCATTTATTTCAAATAAACAAATTACAGGCACGAAAAGTTCAGATTTAATATATGTCTGTATGAAAATATCATTCATAGAATTAAAATAAAAACAGGCGTGCGGCATATCTCATTGATTATTAGCTACTATTACTACCTACTTTAAAATATACAGTGTTTTGGAAAGTTATTTTGTTATTTAGCTTAAAGTTTATACTGTCCCACTGCTCGAAAAAGGACTCCCCTAATTCCTTCAAGGAGATTTTTTCTGTAGGTATGTATTTTCACATCTTTAATATTTTTCTTATAAAAGGGTTATTTTATGTACTTTAAGTCGTTTTATTTTCTTGAAACCTCCCCAAAACTAAAACCTGGCTACGCCCGTAATATGAACCTAAGTATTCATTATTTCATTCAACAAACAAAGTGACAAATCTTGCATAATTCCATCTTCCTGCTCACATTATTATATGCCAAATGATACCATAAGTATTATATATAGTTTTTCACATCCAATCATCTAAACTCCAGAAAAAAATATTACAATATTATTTTGCTCTAAAACTCTGATACTTAATACATTATAGTGTTCAGTATATTCAAGTAAAATTTCGACGCAGTGTTTCAGAATCATGTACATACTACATGATTCTGAAACACTGCGTCGAAATTTTTCGTCGGTTATTGAAAATAAAATTATGTCTGCCATACATTTTGACCACCTAGGTATTGCACTTTTCTTTGAAACTTCCATTGTTTTTGGTCTACAACCACGTGCTGAATTGTTGGTTTCAGTTTGCGCGTTGATGCCCGTGCCACCGTGTGTACTAAGTGTCGTATTTTTGTGACACCAACTCATTTAAAAATCGTCAATAGGTGGTTAATATGATAAATAATACAGTTGCTCCGACAGGCTAACATAATTATTGTTCATTCATTTATTCAACTGTTCAGAACATGATGTTCTAAGTAGGTAGATGTTGTTATATCTTCAGTAATATTGTAATATTATAATTTTTCTGTCAAGTTATCCAATAATGGGAAGTAGCCCTGTAGAGAAAGAAAATACATTTTAAGAAAAAAACATCATCGTCATCATCATTTCTGCCAATAGGTGTCCACTTCCCTAAGTGGACACCTATTGGCATTTTCATTGGCGAGGAAGGCCATTAAGGCCCCTGCCTTAATGGCCTTCCTCGCCGCCAATTCGACCGATTTTGTGCTTCTTGTATCCAGCTAATTCCTGCGGCCTTCAGCTGGTCATCAGTCCATCCAGTGTCCATCATAAAATATTAACTGGCGAAATGTGGGTGTTCTATAAGTACGCCTGTGACAAACCCTTTTGGGAAAATACACGCGTCATGCTATGTTAATTAATATTTTTAATTAAAAGCACAAACATGTCTAATAATTACAAAGAATGGTCAAAATCAGACTGTGTTCATCAACATTGAAACCTCAAGAGGGTCAAATTAAATTAGCTGGCAATACTTTACCCACGTGTTCGGGTATAGAACTATAGATATAAAAAAACGAAGGAAAAAGAACAACTTTTTTCATGATTCCAACTTTGTTCAAAACTTTCAATGACACTGACATGTACATTAAGATAAGTCTTTATCAACCAAACGACTGTTATGTTTTAGTTTTTGTAAACTCGTAGAAAATATCTTTGTTCCACGAAAAACACAAAAACAGCTGATCGACTACAGGCTCCTGGACTTTCGCCCATCGAAAGGTGTTTTTTTTTGTCCCATTAGTTTTCGATACCTATCGATAGGTGGGTAAAGTATTGCTAGCTAATTTAATTTGACCCCATACACCTGATAAATGTATGCAAAGTTTGTTAAAGGCTAAGTAATATGTAACAGGTATGCGTGGTCTCCATAACAAAAAAAACAAAACATAAAAACAAATGCGCGTCGACATTTAGAACCTTATCCTTTACTTGTTTTTTTATTTTATAAAATGGACGTAAACTTTCCAGATATGATCATCAGAAGCTGCACGAGCTGCACAAGGGCCATGAGTCCATGCACACGACGATGGTCATGATCCTGATCGTGACCCTCATTGTAGCACAAATCGTAGTCATGGAGTGGAAGAAGAGGCATTACAGGTCATATGCTGTGAGTAAATCCTGTAGATCTTATTTTTAGCCTTTTATTTTGAACTGTAGTGACCTGCCCTTGCTTCGCATGTGTGCCATCTTCAACTGATGCCGTGAAATATGTATCAATATATCGAGATTTCAATGCTATAAGTATCCATGTTAAATATTACGGTCGATGCGCTAATGTAGCCCGCCAAATTGACATTTCACTATTTCGTGAAAGAGTCTTTCAATGGCGGTACTTATTGATGATTGTAATCATTATAATTCAGTAAATACATAAGTGTTACGGTCGCCAAGCATATTTTAATCAATATACAACCTGGCAATGACTTGCATATTGCAAAAAAACGTAAGAAAATTATAATTTCGCGGGCTACTTAAGCGTATACACCTTAGGGTTAATTTCTCGTTAGTCAGATAATTTTTGATCTGAAGAATAATAATGTCAATTTGACATTTTTATACAAATCTGTGAAACCGCAATATTTATTCCTCAGATGTCAATTATCTGACCATTGAAAAATTAGCGCTTAATGTAATAAATTGTGGTGAAAACCGCATCAAAATCCGTAGTGGTGGTTAAGTTTAGGAAAATAACGTGGTCGTACAGATACACTCAAAAAGCGACTACAATTTACAATATGCGACGCGTAATTGAATGTTATCGCGAAATTGCGTCGAAATTGACGACGCCAGGTAACTTGTTTTTTCCTTCCTCGAAACTAATAGATTCATCGGTTTACCTAGTTATTATTCTAATGTAGGTATGTGTACCAATATACATACATATATTTGCCGCCTAGTAGCGATGCTGAGTTCCAGTTTAAGGGGTATGTGTGCTGTCACAAAGATGGCAAAGCATCTACAATGCCTGTCCTGTCCAAAAGCGGTGAAAACTTAACATCAGGTTGGCCGTCGGGATTATTCGCTATCCAATCAAAATTACGCACTCACTAAGAACGAAATCCGTAGTTTCGGCTGAAGTTACGGGCTTTTTACTCCGTATCACCGACCGAAAAAGTTAATTAATCGTGAGTGGAGTTTTTCCAAAGTATCAAAATACTTTCGAATTGGCCCGTATCTTTGTTGGCGGAGAAACAGTAGGGCCCCTGGTTATAGAGCACTGGTGCCCAGTGGTAAAGGCACGGAGTTACAAGTTGTAGAATGTGAGTTCGGACTCAGGCTAGCGCTTTAGTTTGTGTAATTAATTTTATACCACAATACTTCCTACCATGTCCTAGAAATGAAAATTCGGAGACATATGACATCAACTAACCTGCGCCGGGCCCCCGTGCAACAAGACGCTCCACTTCGTCTCTCAGAGTGGGCCTGTGCCTACGCAGTGGTACCAGAAGGCTGACTCTGCTTATACGTGTTATTAAACCTCGTGACACGGGTCATCATCATCTGCCAGCCTTTTCCCAAGTATCAGGGTCGGCTTCCAGATGAACTGGATGCCTTAGACATAACTGGAGAAATGTAGGTGTACTAAAGCTACACCCCTGCCTTACTCTTCAGAGATTACAGTCGTGATGTTATGCTGTGTTACTTGCAGTTCTTCACCATGGTGGCGATGTGGTCGATACCGGTGCTGATGAGCGTCAAGAACCAGTGGTGGAGGTTCATCGTCATCTGGAGTATATTCACCATGCTCACCGCTCTAGTCATAAGGAAATCTACAAATAGGCCCATGTCGGTCACTACACCTAGGTAAGACTATACATGTTTGTTTCTGTGAGGAAACGCGATCACGCGGTCTTTGGAATTCATTCCATACTATTCTTCTATTTTCTGCCTGGTTGGATGATACTTCTAAATATTATAATTATAGACAAAAGAGAGAGCTGCAGGCTTAGCATGACGTTTTTTATTTCTACTCTACCGTAGAATAGAAATCGCTTGTCTACATTTCTTAGTTCAAAACTGTCAACTGTCTACACGGAAACGTCATTTTTGTCTACTCTTCCGTCGATAAAACGCTTCTCTACGGTTCTCGTGCTAAGCCTGCTGAGAGCAGTGAAGGCCAGTGGGAATGGCCGCGACTTACGACATGCGTAGGCCATAAGTTTGAGCCCAGGCAGGCGCATTACTTTGTGTAAATAATTTAATTACCACTGCTCTAAAAACGGTGAAGTAAAACATTGTGAGGAAACCGCATGTCCTAGAAGAAGAAATTCAAAGACCTTCCTCTATTATTAGATTATTTTCCTCTGTTTTCTCCCCACGAAAACACAGGAAAATAATTACTTTAAAAGAGAAATACGTTAATATAGAATGAAAGCCAACGCACACGCGACCACGTTTCCTCTTAACTAAACCGATATCATGGATATTTTGCATTCTAGTGATTACTGAATATAGTTTTGTGATAAACTGTGTTAAGAAAACTGCATGAATTATAAAGTCTGAATTAATTTTTATGAGCATTTCATAGTCCCGTATGTGTCGCCGGGAGTAAAAGAATAGCACCATCCCATTTCTTCCAGTGGGGGTCGTAGAAGGCGACTAAGGGACTTACTAGAGAATGGGCAGCAGCGTTCTCTATGTATTTTACCACCATACTGCGATCGCCAACCCGCCTGCCAAGCGTGGCGATTATGGCAAAACCCCCCAAAATGACAAGCAGCCCTACAGAACGGCCCCTAGTACCCGGCGGCCCGCCTACCCTTGGTTACGGTAGCGGCCAAGGTAACGGTGAGGCAAGGGGTGCTAAGAATCTCCGGAACAGGTCTGGCTACCAAAACAATCGGAAACTGCACCTGGCAACGTACAACACGCGTACACTCCGGACCGACGAGAAGATTACCGAACTCGAGGAAGAATTGAGCAGGTTACGGTGGGGTATAGTAGGGTTATCTGAAGTCCGAAGAGAGGGGGAGGACTCGATAATCCTCAAATCCGGTAACCTGCTCTATTTCCGGGAGGGCGACCAGCAGTCCCAAGGTGGTGTCGGGTTTATTGTCCATAAGTCCCTTGTGACCAACGTGGTGAAGATCGAGAGTGTGTCGACCAGGGTGGCGTACCTTACTACTCAGAATATCCGCAAGATATTCGCTGAAAGTCATACAGGTCTACGCCCCGACCTCGACACACCCCGACGATGAGGTGGAGACCATGTATGAGGATATATCCAAAGCCATGCATGGCTCTAAAACTCATTTCACCGTTGTCATGGGGGACTTCAACGCGAAACTGGGCAAACGGGACGATGATGAGCTGAGAGTGGGGCAATTTGGAGTTGGACGACGGAACCACCGGGGTCACTTACTGGCCAGTTTTATGGAGAAGGAAGGCCTCTTCATGATGAACTCCTTCTTCAGAAAACGGGAGCACAGAAAGTGGACCTGGCAGAGCCCTGATGGTGCAACTAAAAACGAGATTGACTTCATTATGTCGAAGAAGAAACAAATATTCAATGATGTCTCTGTGATCAACGCGGTGAAAACCGAAAGCGATCACCGCATGGTAAGAGGCACATTGAATATCAACATCAAGCTAGAAAGATGTCGACTAATGAAGTCTACGCTCCGTCCAGCACCGATCCAAGTCCAAAACCCCGAGAGCTTTCAGCTCGAACTCCAGAATCGTTTCAAGTGCCTAGGGAGCTCCGTGGACGATTATAACGATGGGTTCGTGGAAACTGTCCATACGGCCCGACCGCGATTGCTGCTATGCATATTTATGCGATAGCAGCAATCCCGGTTGATTTGTTGTCATTTTTTGAAGAGTTCCGTTGTCTCCGAAACGCATCATCAGATCTATATGAAATTTAAATGGGACCATTTCGAAATAAACCCCTTTCTAAAAAAAAGAATTTTGCAAATCGGTCTATAAATGACAGAGTTATGCCCGAATCTGCACCTAACTCCTAAGTTAAAGAGTTGTATCTTCCTTCATCAGCTCAGCGTCATGAGATGATGATGACCATACGCAAATGTCTCAATAGCTTTAGAAAACATATGGAAAACATTGTTAATACCTATAAGATTTGAGGGTTGCCCTCGATTTCCCTGGGATTCAATCATCAGATCCTGACTTGGTGCCAATGGGACCACCTCAGGAGTATACTCTTTGGAATAAATAAAAAAATTGAGAATCGGTCCACAAATGGGGGAGAAATCGAGGAACATAAATAAAAATAAAAAAATGCATACAGTGGAACATATAACCTCCTCCTTTTTTGGAAGTCGGTTAAAAAAGGGCTAATTTTACCTTCTCAACATTTCCAGGCTAGTATACAAATGGTTTTACCTAATATATAAACTGAGCTGCTTCCTCGGCGTGGTGGGCTACGTGCTCATGATGCTGACGCTGTTCGGCCTCAACCTGGCGTTCGGGCACAAGCCCCAGCAGTGGATGGACGTGGCCCTCATGTTGCTGTTCTATGGACTGTACTTCGGAGTCCTAGGAAGAGACGTCGCTGAGTACTGTACGGATAAAATGGCGGCTTCTATTGGGGTGAGGATTATTTACTCGTTATTAAACACTAGCTGACCATTGTCCTGTTTGCGAGAACATGATCGCAGCGCCACCTACCGGGTCCAATTGTGAATCTAAACCTCTCAAACACAAAAAACACCAATATTTGTTAAATGGTTTAGGAGGAGTTCAGTGACATACACACATACGTTTGTATGTCACTGAACTCCTCCTAAACGGCTGAACCGATTTCGTTGAAATATTTTGTGTGGGGTTGAGTGACACAAAGTATACAACTACACAATAGTCAAACGCTCGTCTCGTAATACTCCAGACATACTGACAGCATCTCGTAATACTCTAGACATACTGACAGCATCTCGTAATACTCTAGACATACTGACAGCATCTCGTAATACTCTAGACATACTGACAGCATCTCGTAATACTCTAGATATACTGACAGCATCTTTTCCCATGCGTCCGCCAACACATCACAGTCAAGCTTAGCCTAAAGTCTATTCCAATCCTATTTTCCAATGCTTTCCAACTATCGGCGCCAAACAAACAATCAACGAAGACCAATCAAGCTGCCATCATTGAAATTGACGCCTTTCTGTTTGCTTAGCTCAAAATTAATAATTTACATTTACAAGGAACTCTAATCATTACTATAGGCCGACCGTCTAACTGAGTCCTCGCCTGCGCGGTACAGGGGCGCGGGGGTATGACGACCAAGGGGACTGAGACAGGTGCGGGCGGTGGGGGCGCTTAGTAAGATACATACGAGATGAAATGCGCCAAGATAGTTCCTAAGATTTGTGACGTCATAGGAAAGAAATAGTGATTTATTTAATGAAAAATAATTAATTAATGAAGATACAAAATGTTAATGAACTTATGTACGTAAATAAAAGATTTGGTAATAAACTATTGTACTATTTATTATATAGAATAACTAGCTTCCGCCCGCAGCTTCGCCCGCGTGGAAGTCGGAAATTATCCCGCGGGAACGTACTACCGGAATAAAAAGTATTCTATATGTTAATCTAGGTTATAATCTGTCTGTGTGTCAAATTTCATGCAAAGCCGTTTAGACGTTTTTGCGTGATTGAGTAACAAACATCCAATCATCTTCACAAACTTTCACATTTCTAATATCACGGACTACCCTTTTTTACTTTTAGGGGTAAATTTTCGAGAAATCATGATACACTTTATTCTTTATTTTTGGTTTAAGGTATAAATACTGAGTTTGGAGTTAATCAGACCGCGCGTTAAAATTCTTCCATACTAACTTTGACACCCCCCAATCCCCCTTTAGGGGGTAGTTTAGAAAAACAATAAATCGCCATCCTCATAATTTACTTAACTTAGTACTTGTGCCAAGTTTCAAGTTTATTAACTCAAGGAATAAGATTTTTCAAACAAACAAAATCCCCCCTTTTCACCCCCTTATAGGTCGAATTTCCAAAAACCCCTTCTTAGTGCTCCCCTACATTATAAATGGAAGCCGTGTGCAAAATTTCACGTGTCCTAGTAGTTTCGGCTGTGCGTTGATTGATCAGTCAATCAGTTTCTCCTTTTATATATATAGATCATGAAAATAAATAAATCTGACAGGTCGATATCAATGTCGGTGGAACTTGATTCTTCACTTTCGACGGAGTCATCATCGGATTCATCAGAGTCGCCCTGAGTGTTAATAATAAAATCAACAGCATCATCCCGAATTCCATCATGTTTGCAGTACTCATCCTCGATATTAATAACATGATTAACACAATGCTCCCATTTCTGTACGGAATATTCAGCAAATAATCCCTCTAACGTAGTTTTTTTTGGTCTAAATTAGAGTCCACACTTTTTAGTGCTAATTGTCCCTTAATGTCACCCCAGACCAAGTCAATAGGGTTCAGGTCTGGGTGGTATGGAGGCAAACGCAACACTTCATGTCCGCTTCTTTTCAATAACTCGTCAATTTTATAAATATCTTCAGTGTCTGTCCTTTTAATCAATTTAAATAAATCGTCCTTTCTAAGCTTATTATCAAAAACCACGTCATGTCTTCGTAATCATGTTTGCATTACTGTCTTGGTAGAAGCCATAGTCGGCTTTTTTTCTTCTCGAACCGAATGGTAACCTGCGTTATCCATCACGATGATGGAATTTGGTGGTATATTGGGCATTAGCTTTTCGTTAATCCATTTACTAAAATTCTCGAAATTTATAGAATCGTGATAATCACCCGTCTTACATTTGGATTTAAATATCACAAGTGCTCCGTCTACAAATCCAGTTTGACCTCCACAATGTACGATGATCAAACGGTTCCCTTTTCCGATGTGAGATAGCACGCCATGTACATCCTTGGATTGCCAGCATTTTGAAACATTATGAGACTCATTTACATAAGTTTCGTCAAGATATAAAATATGTCTCCCTTCTCTACGATATTTTTTAATAGTCCTTAAGTATTTCCACCTCCACGATGTTATATTTGGCTGCTCAATAAGGAGTTTCCTTTTAGAACCACATTTCTTAAATTTAAAACCTAGTTCATGTAGCAACAGCCTTCAATATTCCCTTCCGCAGTGTAATATATTCTCTTCTCTAAGGACAGCATTCAACGTTTTCAGAGTAGGTATTTTTTTATCAACTGTATAAAACTGAGTGACCTTTCTTCTTACCACTCCTTTTGTGAAATCTTCTATTTCCACTCTTTTTTTGCGAACCACTTTGAATTTTTTCGGTGATTTGAAGCTTTCGTTGTCTTTCAATAATTTCCCTTGATTTAAGATTCTAGATACAGTCTTTTCCGATAGTCCAGTAACTTCTGCTACGGTTTTGTTTAAATGTATGTCTTGTTGATATTCCATAGAATTCGGGTCCAGTTTCTTTTTTCTAAAATATTCGTATACGTTAAAAGCCTTTTGCTTGCACTGACTATTCACTTTATGTCCGAATATCTTTCGATTCATCTTGAGATTGTTATTACATGTGTACTTCTCACAAGGCGTCCGCAACAATTAACACGTGCGATCGCTACCCGTGTAGCGATCGAAATGAGCTATTACAAAAATTCACCCACCGCCCGCACCTGTCTCAGTCCCCTTGGTCGTCATACCCCCGCGCCCCTGTACCGCGCAGGCGAGGACTCAGTTAGACGGTCGGCCTATAGTTTTGTTTAACAAAACATCCATAAATGGTGACCATGTATGGCAGCATTTTAAAAAGCTTGCATAATTTCATAATCCATATTCAGCTTTTAAAGTTCGCACAGCTAGGACACAGGTCTCCTCTCTTCGTGAGGGATTGAGCTGTAATCCACCACCACGTGGGCCCAGTGCGGGTTGGTAGATGTCACATGTCTTCGAATTTTCGGTTCTAGGACATGCCGGTATCTTGACGGTGTTTTGTTTTACCGTTTTGTGAGCAGTGGTAATTAAATGATTAAAAAAAAGTAAATCGCTTGGGTTCAAACCTACATCTCACAAAATCAGAAGTTATTTATTCAAGCTAGGAGACTGAGAGTCAGCACGGTTAGTTTTTTTTTTTGCACTGTTATTTGATGAACTACATGATGTACAATAGGAAAAGATGGTTATATTTTTCTATTAATTATCAGAGTTATGCGTTCTAAACGAATCATGATTTTGTAGATAATCGTATAAATATACTTTATGAGTGGAAAGTTTGTTGTCAGTGTGATTTTGACAGTTTGGGAAGAAATATTCTTCTGAAATAGTCTACATTTATAAGGACCTAGACACAGATTGTTAGAAACGAAAGACAAAATGACAGATTGTAGAAGGATATCTACGGTGCGATGCTAAAAATGGAGGAATGAAATGTCACTTTGTATTGAAAATGCACTGTGTATTCTTCGTAGAAATAGAAACCGTCATGCTAAGCCTGCAGTTCTCCGAAACGCCCGACTTTCCCCACTTCCTTCCTAGTGCTATAGCTGGGAAGAAAAAGTGGCGCAACAAACTGTCCAGCAGCACAGCTGTCTGTTCAGTAAGAACAAGTTAATTTCGTACAATAGTAAGTAAATAACATTACGAAACATATAACTATTAACAACAAACTGTCCAGCAGCCACAACTCGTAAGTCGTGGCCATTATCACTGCGCCACCACGCCTCTATTTTTGTATCTAATGTTCTTATAGTTGTATTATGTTACTTTCAGTACTACACTCAAGAGGGCATGCCGACTCGTCAGTTAGAAACCAATGTGTGTGCAGTCTGTGGCAACCAGCTGTTAGTGGACGTCAACGTGGAGGGCGTGCTCGGTATGTACCGTCAAGTGTTTTGTCTTCGTCCGTTTTCAAATTCTTTCTTTATCAAATCAGCACGCTGTAATGATTATTCTTTATACTTACATTTTGTTAACATTAACCTTGAAATTTAAGCATCTTCTATGTACCTTCATACTCATTTTCTGGAAGGAAATATAGTATTTGCGTGTTACAATAACTATTTCTTTAATGTCTGTAATAAAATAAAATTTGATCTTTGTAATTTTCTATGTTGTGACATGTATGTCAAGAACTGTCAGTTACTTTTCTTTTTTCCCATAGAGTTTCTCACTAGTCTATAAAGAATTACTTTTTGGTTTAATTATTATAAATTATTTTTATCAATATTATTAGCTGAAATATTGTATTTTATTAACTATGATTGTTTACTTCTTAATTTTAAATTATATCTTTAAATTCTTTACACACACATGGTTGTATAATATGTGCTGGCTGGTTACATGTGTCTGGCCACTGGAGGATATAATTTTAAAATGTAAAAAATGTTCTGGAACGACTGAAACTAGTATAAATAGAGGACGAAGCGCAGAAAGCGGGACTACTACGAGAGGGAACTACGAAGAGGGACAGCGACGTAATTTGATGTATGGAGGTGCTGTTTATTTTTCTGAAAAGCCTCTACTAATAATACTACTACTGCTACTACTACTGCTGCGGCCCTACTATTGAGCTTCGGAGTTTTGTCGGGTCCCTCCTGTTTCCACTGCTCGTCTTACTGGAAAGTTCTAGAATTTTAAGAAATTTTACCCGACAATTGCAAAACTCAAAAAGAGGGTTATGTGTTTTCTACAGGTTGCACTAGCTTTGGAAAAGTGTTGGTAGTGAGAAGTATTAGTATTTAGTGTAATGTAGATGTGTAGGAATGTATAAGCGTCTACAGGATACTCTCCTGTTTCTGCCGTGAAGTGTCCTAACAACCAACTTGGGAGTGTCCACGAATGGATTATCACATCAAGCGGCCGTTAGGTACGAATACCAGAGGGTAGACGTAGTGGTGTGCAAGTCTGTGGGATGCAGTGTAGGCGATGTTTTTGTAGAGAGTAAAGTATAGTGTGAGATAAACGACTACGGGATATTGTCCAATAGCCGTCGTAGAGTAACCAATCTCCAACCTTGGCAGTGCCCACTAGTGGGTTAACACTCCAAGAGGCCGAAAGGGTGCCAATTATCTTTCGATAATGGAATGTGTGTGGGGGTGTAGAGTACCTAGATGAAGTTTAGTATAAAGAAGAGTCGAGTAAAAGTGTATGAAAAATAATAAAATGCTTACCAAATTAAAATCCAAATATACTCACTTGAGAAAGTGTAATTTAGAATTTAGGAAGATGAATATCTGAAAATCTGAGGGGTGGGTTAGTATAAAATTGGGCGCCAAACTGTAACAAATCAAACTTAAACCTAAGGGAAATAAAGATTTAAGCAGATTTTTACATTTTTAATTTAAATTAATAAAAAATACAAATAGTTTTATAAAAATTACCTATTTCACTAGAGTCCTTTAGTATCACAAACTGGGAGGAGGATATATTGTGAGGAGGGTTCTTAAGTCACACACACTGGGAGGAGGATATGTCGTGAGGAGGATCCGGTATGAGCGCCTTGTTGTCTATTGGTGCTCGGTTCTAGAACTTTCCAGTAAGACGAGCAGTGGAAACAGGAGGGACCCGACAAAACTCCGAAGCTCAATAGTAGGGCCGCAGCAGTAGTAGTAGCAGTAGTAGTATTATTAGTAGAGGCTTTTCAGAAAAATAAACAGCACCTCCATACATCAAATTACGTCGCTGTCCCTCTTCGTAGTTCCCTCTCGTAATAGTCCCGCTTTCTGCGCTTCGTCCTCTATTTATACTAGTTTCAGCCGTTCCAGAACATTTTTTACATTTTAAAATTATATCCTCCAGTGGCCAGACACATGTAACCAGCCAGCACATATTATACAACCATGTGTGTGTAAAGAATTTAAAGATATAATTTAAAATTAAGAAGTAAACAATCATAGTTAATAAAATACAATATTTCAGCTAATAATATTGATAAAAATAATTTATAATAATTAAACCAAAAAGTAATTCTTTATAGACTAGTGAGAAACTCTATGGGAAAAAAGAAAAGTAACTGACAGTTCTTGACATACATGTCACAACATAGAAAATTACAAAGATCAAATTTTATTTTATTACAGATATTAAAGAAATAGTTATTGTAACACGCAAATACTATATTTCCTTCCAGAAAATGAGTATGAAGGTACATAGAAGATGCTTAAATTTCAAGGTTAATGTTAACAAAATGTAAGTATAAAGAATAATCATTACAACGCACAATACCTTTTGAAGCTACGGCACTGAATAAATATGCAAATCATCATTCTCAAATTTATTAGTGGTCGGCGCAACATGTCTTTGCCTCCCACACTTCTCTATTAGTCGTCATCTCCGTAGTCACACCCTTTCTAACCACATCATCATTCACACAGTTCATCCATCGTTTCTTTGGTCTCCAATTGCTCTTATGGCCATCGACATTCATACTCAAAACTTCCCTCAAGACATTTTCCTCATTCCTCCGTATCACATGCCCATACCATGACAACCGATTTCGACACAACTTTTCAGTTATCGGTGCTACTTTCAGGCTTCCTCTTACTCATCTACCCATTTGTGTAACACCACACATCTCTCTCAACATTCTTTAAATTAATAAATATGCAAATGGCAAATGCATTATAATTCGGTTTCTACTAATGACGTACAGGCTTTGTTTGGCGTCCGCAACTAGTTGTACCAACTACTTGCTGGCAGACCTTGGGTTTGGACTTCTGGATGTCAGGATGGATGGATACAAGGCTTATTTGTTAAAAATATCTCTCTGTTATTGTTTGCAGAGAACACGTACAAGTTGACGTGCGGGCACGTCTTCCACGAGTTTTGCATCCGAGGGTGGTGCATCGTCGGCAAAAAGCAGACCTGTCCCTACTGCAAGGAGAAGGTGGACCTGAAGCGCATGTTCACCAACCCGTATCCTTTTTTTACTAACTGACTATACGACAGCAAAGATGGAGTTGTGTGTTTCTTTGTATCCTCGAAGCATAGAAACCTCATTTATCAAATCCATCCAGCTGTGAGGATGGATTTAATCAATGAGGTGTCTTTCGATTCGTCTAAGTCGCGCAATGGCAATAAGCTTTATTTCTATGCTATATAAAAACAAAATTGCGGATTTAAAGTCTTGATTTTAATTTTAAAGTTGTTTAGATGACTATGTAGGGTATCCAAAAATATTACACACTAAAAATCTGATGCAGTTCGTGGTTGTATTTTAATTCAATCTCACAATTGATGCCATGAATTGCATCACATTGCTTGCAAAGTGAAATTGTTAAGAATTTTTTAATTGCAGTCGGATTTATTTTAAACCTGTCTTGCGATCTCGCCGCTCGAGGTGAATATGATTTGTGTCGTCTCTCATGCACAAGGTTGTGGGCTCAAATCCGGCAAATATCTTGTTTATTAATATCTGTTTCGAAACAAATGAGTTAGGCTTACTTTTAGAGAATATATCTAAAATCAAATATCAAGGTGCGCTCGCCGCCCGCTAAGGACCAAACCCGGGTCGACGGCGCGTTGTGTTCCCCGCGCGCCGCAGAGATATGTCAGCACAAACCGACGGGGCCCGCGAGCGCTGGTGCCTGCCAGGGGTGCGGGCTGTTCGAAAGAGAAACCGCCGCCCCTGGCATACAGGCTACTGAGGGAACACGGCTGGGGTTTAGTCAGTAAAAGTCTGTCATGCTTTCCTGCACCACCCAGAGCGGAAGAAGTCATTTTTTTGATTTCCCGCCAAAAAAAAAAAAATATTTGTGAAATATTATACAGGAAAAGTTTTTATCCAGTGCGCAAACTGTAACCACGAATTCAGCATATCATTCTAGACCCCTAGCGCAGAAACTTTACGCCGGTTATACAAAAAAAAAAAAAAACTGCTGTTTCATACATTTTGTCCAAGTAGGTATTGCGGTTTTCTATAAAACAGCAGATTTTATTTGCGACTTGGATAAAAACTTATCCTGTATAACATAAAGCTTACTTACCATTGTGCAGCACTTGGAAGTAAATATTGCCTTGGTCTTCGAAATTACATAATTTACATGTAAGTCTAATAACAGTATGAATATCTATGACAATTAATTGAATGAAAATGAAAAATGCAGATAGATTTTATCATCTTTTTGGGTATTTTAAATGCTCCGTCGCAATATGTGGGTTAATATCAGTAAGAAGTCGCCAACCCGTCTGGAGTAAGCGTGGTGATCGAAGCTCGTGCCTTCTCTGAATGAGAAGACGCCTTTGTCCTACAGTGGGACAGTAATAGGCTGTAGGAATGAGTCGTATTTATCGTACCAGCTTAGTATAACAGGTATCTGATGATAACAGGCTCTAACTATGACTAACAAACTGAAATAACAGCTACTGTTCCTCGAAATCATAATAACTTTCACAAGCTTTTCTCTATTTATACTTATGACGCAAGCTCTTTCATTTTCTTGCATAGGTGTAGCACCATAGTTAGAAAGAAAAGTACCTACTGTGTACATGGACCAGGAACAGGCGGAACAAAATATGCGGTTATATAGTTTGTTCCCACTTATGAAATAACAGCCTGTTAATTTGTAACAGGTTTCTGGAACTGTTATTTACGTGGAACAGTAACAGGCGGAACAGATATGCCATTATAGCTGTTACAACCCACTCGTACTAGGTTGGTATAATGATAGTGTGATCGCCAATGTATTGCCCTTAACGCGTCGTCAGTTGGGACCGGCCGCACATCCTGTACGGCCAGCTGCTGGACTGGATCCGCTGGCTGGTGGCCTGGCAGCCCCTCATCCTGTTCCTGGCGCAGGGCATCAACTGGCTGTTCGGGCTCGAATGAGGACAGCCCCGTCCGCACAGGACCTCCGTGCTTACTTAGTGAACTGGTGATTGAGGACATTAGTGAAGTGGAACTGTTCTTTTTAACAGTGGTTTGTGAGCCTACACAGTATACACAAGTTACGTGTAAGCAGTCTAGAGGTTTGGTCTAAGATCGATCTATCCTCTACTGTTATTTGGATAAGAGATCAAAAATTTATAAAAATATCATCTATCTGTCTGCCGTTTCCCAACTATGATACAGCTTCCAGTCTAACCGGATGCAGCTGAGTACCAGCATTTTAAATGGAGCGACTGCCATCTGACCTCCACAACCCAGTTACTGGGTAATACGATACCCCATGATAAGACTGGTTGTCAGACTTTTGGACTCGTAACGACTGTCAAAGATCCACAAATGACAGCCGGGACCAGTGGCTTAACGTGTTTTCTGAGGCACGGAGGGGTCTTGGTATGTAAGGTTGGTCACCCATCCACGGACCAACCGTGGCAAGTGTAGCTTAACCTGAGCGGTCGAACCTGCTATCAGTTAGCCACCAGCCCCACAAACAAATATATGGGGTCAACGACCCGCCCCTTTATTTATAAACGAAACTTAAAGTTAATTATTGATTAGGGACTGTTTTACCATACATTTCTGACGTTTAAACATCTCTTACTTTAATCAACGTTTATAAATAAAACCCTATTAGTGTGATTGCTTAAATACCAGTTTTGTTTTTGTGTTAACTTCTACGTGATTGGTATCTATCGATTTACCTTAAAGATAAATGAACACCATAAAACAGACGTTCTCAACCGTCGTTGTTCCCAAAAAAACATATTTTTGTTGTTGTTATGCGATACCCATCCATTCGTCTGCAGTTTCCATAGGTAATTGAATGTGACCCTGAACACAAACTTTTACATTTATAAAGAAAATAAATAAGTAGAAATAGCAACCCGCCTATCTTGCCCAATATAGAGACACGTCCTACCGCTAACATTTGATAGGTTCGGCTCGATCTTGTTCCATAAGGGGCCATCCATAAATTACGTCAACTAATTTTATGGTATTTTGACCCGCCCCCTGTTCTTGTCACATGTGGTTACACTTGCGAAACCCCTTCCTCCTTGTGTGACGTCACATATTTTTACATTTTGTATTCAAAAGTACATAATTAAATGAATACAGCAGTTTTTAAATTTTTATTAAATTTATATTAAAAATAATCTTTAGTAAAATTATCATAAAATCAAATAATTTAGACACTTAATGGTGGTTTTAACATGTGACGTCATAAAGCTTTTGGGCCCCTGATCTTTGTCACACAATGTCACATTTCGTTGACCCCACCCCCTCAACGTGTGACATAATTTATGGATGGCCCCTGATCCCACGTCCCTAGGACGTCACAAAATCGCGGCGGGATTTTTCCCCGCATTGGATTTACACACTGCTTAGCGCTGAGAGTTGAAAATCGAACAGTAATACACACTGTTCCCTTTCAGCCCACTCGCGCTGCACTCTTTAGTGTTCTCGATGCTCTGATCAACACCGAGAGTTGGAAGTCCAGAGCACGACAAAATCCCGCCGCGATTTTATTACGTCCATGTGAATGTCGACTAGAATATGTACATGTTTAATACTAATTAGAACTTAACCCACAATAGATTTGTTTATCAGAAAAGTGGATACAATGAAACAGTAATACAATGTTGTTATGTCAATTTTAATTATGTATTATCACGTCAAATACATATTTCTACATTTTAAACTACCCGGTAAACAGTTTCCAATTTATTTATATTTAATTTATCCTTTAATATTAATTACCTTTCTGTGTTTAAAATTATTTGATCTCTTGTCCAAAATTTATAAATATTGAATTGATTACATTTAATTAAATTAATGCATCATAATAATATAATTCGTTACTATGCCGGAACGTTATGAGTACATCAAATTAATATAATATGCAGGGTGGCTCCTGGGACATCGACGTGCAAAATAAAACCATTAATTCACATGATTCTAGATCCCCATTGCGTGTCGGTGTCCCTGCCACCCTGTATAAGAATAAACTATACAGCATGTTTTAGAAATGTATGGTCATATTTAATGGTGTGGTGCAGACCATCAAACTGAACAACTTTTTCCATGGGGCCAACATCATCATCCTCATCATCATCATTTCAGCCGGAAGACGTCCACTGCTGGACATTGGCCTCCTCCAATTTGGGGGGACTTGCCATAATTGCTACGCTTGGCAGGCGGGTTGGCGATCGCAGTATGGTTAAATGCATAGAGAACGCTGCTGCCCACTCTCCAGTATGTTCCTTATTCGCCTCCTACGACACCCACGGGAAGAGATGGGATGGTGCTATTCTTTACTTCCGGCACCACACGGACCAAAATCGTAATTGCGAAATATTATCAACTGTCCCGTATAAAACTATTACTACTACTATAATTTATAACTACTCGACCCAAATGTATGGGAGGGCTGCCAAAATTGTTCGCGATCACGATGTTTGTCCCATAGCAAATGTTGTTCAGTTTGATGGTCTGTACCGCACACCCTTAAATATGAAGGCAAATTTCCGAAACACCTGTACCTGGTACATCTAGTTAGTAGAAGCCCACCTCTGTCAGCTATTAGTCGAATAACCGTATTGAGCTGACCATTGAGAATACAACACAAGAAATCACAGCGCGAAGAAAACTCGCCAGTGTCAACTTGGGCTAAGTGTGTATACGTAGTAGGTATACATAGAATTATCGTTAAAATAATAACAGTATTTTCGACTCATAGTTGACTGGGGTTTAGTAAGGGTTATTTTTTTAAACAATATAACTGCTCGTTGTCAGAGTTTCGCAAGTTAATGAATATTTATCGAAATGGCAATGATTAATTAGTTTTTAGAAGATTTATCGTAATTTTATACAACAGTGTTGTATTGTATATACAGATATGCGTCAAAAAATGTTAGTTAATGTGTTGCGTCATCTAGAAACATACTTTTATGGTTTGTATATAATAAACAAAACAGATGGTTTATTACAGATAAACGTGAAATTTATACGTCACAGAGCACGCATAGACACGGTAGTGGAGATAAACCACTCTAAAAATGATCGCCCCTCCACTGCTTGTTACATATATATTTCAAATGTTTGTATAGAAAATTTAGTGGAGGGGTTTTCATTTTTAGAGTGGTTTATCTCTACCAATCAAGTTCGTGACGTGAAAAGTGCGTTGAGCGCACAATTTCTGTCACCGACCGCCTACAAAGCCGTGAGGACCTCAGCGAATCGCCGCGAAAATAATGTTGGGAAACCGCTTTGCCAATTCTGCTAAGAAACATTATGTCGCGATTTATGTAGCGAAACATCATGAGAGCCAGTTGAATTGAAGCAATTGGAGCAAAATGTCGTCGTTTTGACTGTTGATACAGTATAGGTCTACTTCGGACCTCTTAGAATAGTTTTTCCGACACACATCTATTTTAGAAAAAAAAAAAAAAAGTTTCGCTTTATAAACTTGTCGACTGCCACAGATACGTGCGAAACAAACGCAGCGCCGCAACAAAATAGCGGACTAAGCGCGGAGTTGTAACTGGCATCAGAGATGATCGGCGAAATCACACGGGAAAGAAATATAATTAAAATTAAATCTGTGCGTTAGCACAAGCAGTTTTGCTTGTTGAGTAGTCGTTTCGAGGTGGAGTTGTGATACCCGCCTCAGCTTCAACAGTCGACATCCTCACGGATGAATATCGCGGCTGAATTTTTTCGCGCGCTAGGGTTTCCACGTCCTGCATATAGTTTATATAGCGTCGAGAGTTACAAATCTTAAAATTCGAACACTATCCCCCTTATTACAAAACAAGGTTTTTCTTTAGGTATGGTTTAAACCATCGAGCCTGTTTTTTAAATAAGAACCTAACTGAAATCGAAATACAGCTCCTTTTACAAAACTGACAAGTTAGTCCTGTGCTAAATTGTCAGTTTTGGAAAAGGAGCTTTAATTCTATTTCAGTTCTAAGTTCTTATTTCAAAAACAGGCTCGATGGTTTAAACCATACCTAAAGAAAAACCTTGTTCTGTAATAAGGGGGTATGTGTTTTCGACACGCCGAGATGCACTCCGTTGGATTCTCAATGCTCTGTTCAACACCGAGGGTTGAAAATCCAGTGCGCGATAAAAGCCCACCGCGATATGATTAGTGTCGTAGTGCGAATAATGATATATGATGAAACGTCGCCGAACCATCCTCGTGTTCTGTGGTCGAACATCTTTCGAGGTATGATTGTCTTTGTACATAATAATAAGCTTACGGAAAGTTGTATGTTAAACCTATGTAAATATAATAGGATACATTTTTTAATTTTTGACGCGAGTCGTTGTATTAATGTTGTAAGCAATACCGTGTGAACAATTTGAAAGCGTAGGTGACGGGTGGTTTTTTCTCGCTGTTGTTTTTCTTCGCGCACTGTCTTTTCAACGTACCGCTTAGCACCGAGAGTTGAAATACCAAGCCGCAGGCCACACTAGAGCTACCGCGGTGAGCGGGGGCGACAGGAGTAAAGACGCTGCGCCTTGCCGCTGTAGTGTGCCACGTTGAAGCGGCCGCGTGACACGTGGTTTTTATTTGCTATTATTGCGCGGGGTTTAAAATGAGTTTGTCTAAATTGGAACTTTCATGTTTAGAAGGAAGTATTTTTTTTGCACGGGATATATTACAAATAAAAATGGGGGTTCATGATTTTTTTGTCTTATTTCATCCCACTTTTTTTTATTACATATTTATTCTTATATTGATCATCCTTACTGCACCAGATTGCTGACCGAGACATTATTTCACTAATAAACTCGTCCTTATTTATGTTTTGCATCGCGGATAATTCAACAAAATTTAATAAATACGCAGGACGCGCGAACTCGTACTATTCCCTCCGCTGGTCGCGGTCGCCGGACGCGCACGCCAGTCGCGCCAGCATGGCGCCCCCCGTTCAACCCGTATTATTATTTTTCCCGCTCATCGCAGACGCAAGACGCGTCGCGCTAGCGTGGCCTGCGACTAAAAGTGTGTTATATTGACGCGCGAATGCAAGAGATTTTACGCTCGTGTGTGCGGGGGCTTATCTCCAGTGCCGTCGAGATTTCTTATTTCAATAGCTTGTGTGTAAGGAGTATTATAATCAGAGATCGAAATAGGTCGAATATACAGGTTTGAAAACGGAAACTATGACGTCAGCACATGATTGTTACGTATTTGCTGTAGGTAGCGTAACTATCTAAATTCAGTGTACTTACAATTTTCATCTGCTGTTCCATAGAAAAGTGCAATACTACATGGTGAAAATGTCTGAACTAGCATATTTTTTTTTTATAACGGACGATAATTTTAGCTTAGAGTATTCAGAATCATGTAAAGAATCCATGCTAACAGGTAGCGCGCAATGTCCTGCTTGTCTTTGTCTAAACTTCTAGAAATTAAGTAATACAAAGTGCATAATAAATACCGCCTTCTGAAATCCCGGAATAATAATCATGATCTTTCTTCATCCCGGATTTAAGAATCATGCATTGTTTATTGGGGTTTGAATACTATGAAAAAAAAAATTTTTTAACAAAAAAATTAAACCGCCGAAAAACCGAAAAGTAAAAAATAATAAACTAGCTTTGTCCAACCCCAATAACTAAGTTCGGAAGGCGGTGACATATAATTAAAAACATATCCAAAGTCACCGCCTTCCGAACTTAGTTATTGGGGTTGGACAAAGCTAGTTTATTATTTTTTACTTTTCGGTTTTTCGGCGGTTTAATTTTTTTGTTAAAAAGTTTTTATTTTATAATTTTTTGTGGCTATAATCTACTAATTACTACATGCTTAATTTTTGATTTAATACACAACTCTATTAAAATCTGTGAGTAAACAATCAATCATCCCCTGTTTTCTTACCCTTAAGGCTGGAAGTTTTCTTCGAAATTTATTATCAAAATCGGACTACTCTGGAAAAAGTTATGCGTGAAAAGTTATACATTTAAATACGTAAAGTTATACATAAAAATAAAAAATAAATATACGCGTCGAATTGAGTAACCTCCTCCGTTTTTTCGTCGGTTCAAAAATGATTGTGTCTTGCTTATACTGTTAAATTAAAATGCTTTGTATTGCGCACAAGACATTTTAATTTGACAGTTTGAATACGGAACCCTAAAAGCTTAATAAGATTCTTATAAATAATAATTTGCTACTGCTAATGTATTCAAAGTGCGATAAATATTTTTTTATTTAGTAAATCTCGGGATGAAAATGTCATCACTATCATTCCGGAATTATAGAGGGAGGTATCCCCCCTATATTACTAGCTTGCTTGAAGTTTAGGAAAATAAACTCTCTGCTTGTAATATTCAACTATTATTATGTTGACTATAAATTTTGATATGTTTTATTTTGCAGCCGTTACGATAATAATATCGGTTCTATTAACTTGTAATTTGTCATCAGGCGGCGCAATGACAAGTTCTAAGCTCATATAAAGTATAATATTTTATCTCACGAAACGACGCGCGCTTTATTCGTGGTAGTCAAGTGTATAAATACGCTGTTAATGTATGTGTGAAGACGAGTAGCGTCAGCACATAGCTCGCACACGCATACACTTCCGACTTCGCTATTGTCTCAGACGGTAGGTACCGAGAGCTCCTGCGCTTACACAAACATTCATAGCGTATTTGTACACCTGGTGGACAAAATAAAGCGCGCGTCGGTTCCTGAGATAAAAATGCTGAGTCTGTTCGAAAAGTATCTGATGCAAGTGTAAACAAACTCTGGTCAGGTTAAATTCTTGCACTATCACTCAGTAACGCTTGGTTTCTGGAACTAATCGACATACAAATAAGCTAGCAAATTGTCAACCACGCGTAACTGCTGTGATTTGTCGAATGAATTATCAGTAACCAATCACGTCACTTCACTTAGGGTTTCGAAAAATAATTAATAACACATTTTACTGTAGTACGAAGATTTCAACTTTAAATCTCACCACATTTTCCAACAATTAATGTTTGAACAACATTTCACTAGAAAAACTATAGACGAAAATTGTGATTGTGATTATAAAATTAAACCCGATTGACACATGAAAAACATTTTCAAGGTAATTTAAATTAAGATATAGTAATAAAATCTCTGCAGTCAATTTGTATGTAGCACTAGAAATCGAATGCCACAGGTACGTTTCCTTCTCTCATCCATACACACACATACACAGACGCCTTCTTCCCATGGGTAGGCAAAACCTACTGATCCATTTGTTTACATTTTATCAGCAACTCTTGGAACAGACCATACATAGGTACATCATCATTTCAGCCGAAAGATGTCCACTGCTGGACATAGGCCTCCCCCAGGCTCCTCCACTTCGACCGGTCTTGTGCTACCCGCGACCTTCACAAGGTCATCGGTCCACCTTGTGGGAGGCTTTCCCACTCTACGTCTTCCGGTACGCGGTCGCCACTCCAGAACCTTTCGGCCCCATTGGCCATCTGTTCTGCAAGCAATGTGCCCTGCCCACTGCCACTTAAGTTTTGCAATTCTTCGGGCTATGTCGGTTGCCTTGGTTCTCCTGCGGATCTCTTCATTTCTGTTTCGATCGCGTAGTAAGCGACCACGTCTCTATACCATAGGTCATCACTGGCAACACACACTGGTCAAAGACTTTCGTCTTGAGACACTGTGGTATTTGGGACGAGAAGATAGGTACATAACTGTTGCATTATATGTGGCATGTTACATTAGGCGCATCGCAGACCAAAGACAAATATGTGTGTTGTTGAAGATTGCTTTGTATCATACACTTGTATGGGATTCTATTTTCTATTAGCGCACCGGCACTGAAATATACAGGATAACATTTATACCAGTGCGCAAATTGGATGACCTGACCGTGAATTCAGTGACCGTAGTGTTAGTTTCTTTTAACCATCTCAATCTAACGCATCGACCACGTTCAACGCTCCCATTGGTCCTGCCAGGGGTGCGGGTTTGTTCGAAAGAGACACCACAGCCCCTGGCATACGGGCTACTGAAGGAACGCGGGTGGGTTTTAGTCAGTAAAAGTCTGACACGCCCTCCTGCTCCACCCAGAGCGGGAGAAGTTATTTGGTGAAGGGCCAATCGGAGCGCCGAACGCGGTTGATGCGTTAAGTTGAGATGGTTAAAAGAAACTAACACGAGGGTCACATGTACATGATTCTAGACCATTAGCTTAGAAATTTTACGTCGGTAAAAAAAATCTGTTCCAAACTTTGTCGACCGACATTGACTAACACAGGGCGGAAACCTCCCTCTAAAATCCCGGAATGATAGTCATGACGTTTCCATCCCGGGATTATAACAATAACAAATTATTTATTGCACTTTGTAAACATTAAGTAGCTTATATTTCAAATATTTCAAAGAACCTTATTATGCTTTTAGGGTTCCGTATTAAAACTATTCGATTTAAAGTGCCTTGTGTGTAATACAAGTCACTTTAATTTATCAATACACAATAATTTGCGGCCAATGTATTCAAACTCCATTAAATAATGCACAATTCTTAAATCCCGGGATGCAAAGGCCATGATTTGTATTCCGGGATTTCAGAAGGCGGTAAGCACTCTAGATTACTTACTGAATTTCTAGAAGTTTAGGCAAAGACAAAGACAAAGGGTGGCAGGGATATGGCACATCATGAATTCAGTACCACATGATTCTGAACCTGCTGCGTTGAAATTTTTCGTCGGTTGTTAAAAAAGAATTGCACTTCCAGACATTTTGACCGCGTAGGTAGGTGGACTGCTCTTTTCTATGAAACAGCAGATTGGTGATCGATGGTTCCGACGAAAAATTTCTACGCTAGGGGGTTCAGAATCATGTAGGTATTAAATTCATGGTTACAGTAAGCGCACTGGTATTTTTTTCCTGGAGATGGAGGTAGGTATGGCATGGTGAAACCCAGTAACAATATTCGAACAGCTAGAAAACCAGTCTTATCAGTCACGAGCATAAATATAATACTATGGACAGCTCGGCATTAATATCTCATTGCAAGATTTATCTATTAAATATATGGATGACCGAGCGTTGCTCGGTTTTTTTTTTGTTTGACGTTTTCTAAAAATGAAACCTTGCTAGATCGACATAGCGCCCCCGAAACCCGCTGCATACTAAATTTCATGAAAATCGTTGGAGCCGTTTCCGAGATTCAGATTATATATTTATAAACATATATACAAGAATTGCTCGTTTAAAGGTTAGATTACAGGGTATAGTTTTTACTAGTGAATATGCTGAATTCATGGTTACAGTATGCGCACTGGTAAAAAATGTATCCTGTATGACGGCAATTATCTTCTTTCACGGTTGATATCAAACGCCGGAGAGAGTGGCGCCTGTTAGGTTTTTATGCTACCAAAGTGACGTCAGATGTTTTCGATCACAACGTGGTAGGAGTAGGCAGATTTTTATGACGGCGATATATTTAAGTATGGGTTGTGGGGGTCAGACAGGTAGTCGCTTCATGTAAAAAAACTGGCATCCGGTTACAAGAAGCCTACCCCAACATGTTGGGAAAAGGCTAGATGAGGCAGATATTTATGACGCAAAACGTCCGTTATTGCATTGACACATACTTTTGAAGCCAATGATGCATCCTATATGTTGGCGTTGCTTGTCTCGCTATATTCCTTCGATGTCACATATTTTTGCGGCCACTTGTATATTCCATCCACAAATAATTAACACATGCAAATATTTGCCGTCGTATCGTATGATTGGATGAATAAAGTGCAATCAGATATTATTGTCGAACTGTTCAGAGTAATATATTTATGCTCGTGACTACGATAAATGAGTTGTGAGAAGCATGTAGTAATGGGTCCTGTATACGTGTACGTTACCCTAGCAAGAAAGTGTCTCCTAGAGTTATATGAGTAAAACGTATAATGTGTGCCTTATCTGCTGTAAATGTGCCCCACATAAAAAATGTGTGCCCCCTGTCGTTTTGGAGAAAAACGGAAAAAACGATTCTTGCTGGGGTAACGTTTTTCTAGCAGGAAAATTCTAAACGAATGATCGGAGAGAGAAAAATTGTGCATGGCCAGAGAGCTTATATGTGTGGCAAAATGTGCCCCCAAAAATAAAATCTGTGCCCCTTCAGGTTTTCGAGATATTGCATTTCCTGCTGGTTCCTTGTATTTTGCCGTCAAAGTTAAGACACCATCATTTTGACTTTTAGCAAGATTACTCAAAAACGCATGCATGAACAGTTTTGAAACTTTGTATGGTTATTAATAGCGTCAAGAAGGACCGAATACAGTTTTCAGCGAACTTGTGCCTTGTCTCATTTAGGCGCTGCGATGTTTTTTCGGGTTTTCATAAAACCGCGATAACTGGAAAACTATAAATATTTTCTTAAATCTAATTGGGGCACTAAGGGGCACACATTAAGAGCTACTCGTGTATGTTTATTCTACAGGGGCACATGCAATGGTTTTAGAGATATACGATTCATCAAAACGTTACTCCAGCAGGAAATGCAATATCTCGAAAACCTGAAGGGGCACAGATTTTATTTTTGGGGGCACATTTTGCCACACATATAAGCTCTCTGGCCATGCACAATTTTTCTCTCTCCGATCATTCGTTTAGAATTTTCCTGCTAGAAAAACGTTACCCCCGCAAGAATCGTTTTTTCCGTTTTTCTCCAAAACGACAGGGGGCACACATTTTTTATGTGGGGGCACATTTACAGCAGATAAGGCACACATTATACGTTCTACTCTTATAACTCTAGGAGACACTTTCTTGCTAGGGTAACGTACACCCTGTATACCTACCACGAAACTTTATAATCACAATCTATATAAATAAAAAGAAGATGAGTCAGTCAGTCAGGACTGACTGACTCATCAACGCCCAGCCAAAACTCTTGGACCTAGAAAGCTGAAATTTTGCACAGAGGTTCCCTTTATAATGTAGACAAGGAATTAGGAAGGATTTTTCGAAATTCAACCCCTAAGGGAGTTAAATAGGGGATGTAAATTCTGCGCGTGCACAGGCGCTGGCAAAAGCTAGTATTTCATAAATACCATCCCCCGCCTCGCCGCGCATACCTACCTAAGGCGCGGTACAGCGGTATCGGTCAGGCAATCATTTGCAGATCTTACAAAAGCGTGTACCGCAAAACTCTAAGCCACATAATCGTAACGGACAAGCTTTACAAGTACTTAAATTGCAAATGTATAGTTAAACAGTCGCTAATCATTATTTAACTTTAAGCAACGTTTACAAATAAGGGGGTAAAGTTAAGTGGTATAGGTACGGCCCGGGTCTGAAAGGCACCTTACATGTTACATGGCATGTTCAAAGTCTGTTTCTACTACCTGCATATATTTATATAATTCGTTTATGTTCCTCATACCTGTATTGCATTTGTCCGTGGCGCTCGAATAGATGTTTACAAACTTATTACTGCAGTGCCGTGAAAACTGTGAAGTGGGCTGTTATTCAACCTGATTCCAAATGGAATTTCTAAGTAGGAGCCCGGCGCCTGAACTTGTGTCCGGGTGATGACAGTAGACACGCCCCCTGTTACATGGGACTTCAACACAACACACTGCCGAAAGATGGGTGAACTATGGCTACACTACACCTCTGCTTATCCCTCGGGGAATACAGGCGTGATGTTATGAGATATGTAACTTTCAGAAGCAGGTTATAGGAAGTTGTTCTCACCTTGTTTGCTACGAATAATGTGTTCAATTAAGGTACCGTTAAACGAAACTGACTCTTCTGCGTTCCTTAGATATCTAAATTTAATTTACTGAATACTATTACAGTATTTATCCTATGATTTTTACATTGAAAGAGAATATCTTAACTAAACCGTAAGCCAACGGCATAAAGTAGCTAATTGCATGTCACGAACCCTTTCATATTTTTATTATTTAAAAAAAAAATGCAGTAGTTTCAACCATTTTTATTTCATATGTTATGCGTTCTTCCTAATAATATTTGTGCTACGCCATTCCATGTTGAAACAACTATTTATGTGAATTTATTAAAAGTATTTTTGTAAAAAAAACGATCAATTATGTAATGTATAATTTATTTCAAAAAATTCTTATGTTATTTTGTACAAAAATAAATTATGTTTGGAATGTATTGGTATGTTTATTTTCGTCACATGTTGGATTGTTTCGCGTTCTGTGAGTGTTCGTGCAACGAACACCTGAGCACGCACGTCCGCTTCAGACGAAAGCGCTAAGTTAGAAAATCTTGTGGTAACCCCAATGAGGGTATACCGCCGCAGCTCCAGCCAACACACTCACACTACAGATGTCTCTAGTAGGTACTCTAAATTTGGGTCAAGAACAATAGATTAACTGTCTCTAGTCTCGTGTAAACACACGAGGACCGTCTCGCTCGATCACCGAGATGCGGGCTCGTTGGTAAATATCGCCGTTTAATTAATAAACATTTACCGGTACCTATAGCAGAACCTAAAAGTTCCACGACCACATAAAAGTGACAAAAATTTAAAACATTCAACCTCCTTAAAAATTCAGGAAGATTTTGACAGAACACTGGCAACGTAACTTTTTTTTTACAAATGCCATATAAAATAGAAAATTTCATCTTGTTCACTTTTTTCCAAATGCTGTCAGAAAACAGTTCTCGCAAAACCTAACATACACCGTTTTTCACAAAAACAATGTAATTTTTAAAATAATAAAGTTTAAATTGGGTGTGTTTATATTTTTTTATATTGATGATAAATTTTGTGTCGGGAGTCAAGATGCTGAGTCCATTTCGTCATTCTCCTATGAAGCACTTGAACCATGCTGCCCTTGCGCTTACCAATACTAATCTAGGGCATGTTGTCAACGGCCTAGGTAAGACACTTTCATTTTCTTCGTAATGTCTTCGCTTACAGAGCCGCCATTTGCATGACGGCACTGGAGGTGCGTCAAAGCATAAGAAAGTTCTTCCCTCACCGAAATGAATACCCACGATCTAGTGATTGGCTCAAAAAAATAGTACCTACTATGTAGATTTAATAGAATAATAAAGAAAAATCACTAGAAATACGTTGCCAGTCCGCGCAGGAAGGACGCTCTTAAAGAGATGTACTTCAAACAATAGCGAGCACAATTTTGTCACCATGATATTAACTTCCATCTTCACACTGGGAGGGAATCGGGCACGGATGCAGTCCTAGATTTTGGGGGTCAACTAGTTTCTAAAATTTTGGGGGTCAACTTGTTTTATGAAGCTTCAAGAACAAAGGAAAATAAATAAAATACAGGAAAATATCATGTGGTTTTCATAAAGGAAATAAGTAGATATAATTTTTTACTATTACTACGAGATTATTCAATGGTTCATCTTTTATGTACATTTTACTAGGTTGAAAATCATCTATACTAATATTATAAAGAGGAAAGATTTGATTGTTTGTTTGTTTGCATTGAATAGGCTCCGAAAATACTGAACCGATTTGAAAAATTATTTCACTGTTGAGAAGCTACACTATCCCCGGGTGATATAGGCTATTTTTATCCCCGTATTCCCACGGGAGCGGGAACTACGCGGGTGAAACCGCGGAGCGCTGCTAGTGTTTTATATTTGAGTGCGGTTTTCAAGATTTTTTATAGAAAACATCTTGAAAAGTTGTTCTAGTTACTGTCATAATTATGTTGAAAATTGTCGTTGTAATGAACTACCTACATCCTACCCAGAGAACATACTTGTCATTACACTTTAGTTTATCTCGTAACTCGAGGTTGATTTATTGTTTGAGATATCAATCGATTATTGTCACCTCACAAATCTTACCAACCGACGTTACCGTATCCTACCTACTATGTTTGTAAGACGAAGGAGACTAGTCTCCGCGACACAGGGAATCCTAGAGTGGAGGCTAGTGCTATTTTAATTTGTACTGCTCTCTTGAACAATAAAGATTTTATTTATTATTAAATCTTTATCTTTTTGTTCCAATAAAGATAAAGAAAGATAAATGATTCAAGTTACAATTAGTCATAGATACACACGGCTATACATCAAGATTACATTTGCAGTAAAAGTTGATCTCGCATTTTATAGGATATCCGTACCGTGCGAGATCAGCGTAAACTGGAAATGCATAGCTTGATGTGTAGCCGTTTGTACAATAAACACTAGAAACCAAAGTTAATTTTGATTGGTATGTTGTTACAGCAGGTCGTCTCAACTACGGAGACGACAAAGGACAAGGGTGCTGTAAGGACATCGCGCAGGCCACCGGCATGAAGGTGGAGCCCTGGCCCAAGCCCGACACGTCGCCGCAGCCGTGGCGCCCCGAGTGCCCGCAGGAGCCCCAGCCACCTAACTACGACCCCTACAGAATCAAAGTCCCCGATACGGTGGTCCCACCACTCCCTGCTAGTAATGCCAAGGTACACCTACCCTTTTTTACATGCATTTGTCGATACTGACTTTAATGGAACCTTTGCGACATTCTTGAAACGGTGTTTGAATAGTGCGTTTGACGAAATCAGAGCCTCGCACCGTGACATTAAGTATCTAATGAAATCCAGCTTGTGCTTTGTTCATCAGCGGATCGGCGTGCTGAACACGGCCTCTGACGAGCAAAATCAAGACCAGCAAGCTGCCTACCACCGCCAACAAAGCTCAGCAGGATACCACCAACACCAAGGCTACCAGCAAGGCTACCCGCACTTGGAGGACGAGGAACCCAAAGACGAGAGCCTTCTTGGACGACTTAAAGGCTTCTTCGGAAGACTGAGAGGCAAAGGGAAGCATGATGGAGACGCCATGATGACCGGCAGTCAAGACATCGACTGGCTGTACCGTTAATAACTCGACGCATTGTTGACTCGACATAGAGCTCTGGTCAAACTGAGGCGAACCCCGCGGATCGCGGGATGAATTTCTCTCGCGCCGATTGTGCTAACTTGTATGGAGCTGTTCAAACTGGGGCGAATAATTGCATGACTTCCTAATAATTGAAAATACGCGCGTTCCGCGCCACGTTCGCCACAGTTTGAGCGCTGCTTAATTCAACTCTCAAACTGAACTTTATAATTATAATATACACACCCAAAGATCATACTGAAATAGACCTGTTACACAATACAATCAAATGGTTTCATTTTATTGTTATATACAGTTATCGAGGGCACTGAATTTCGTCCAACGCACTATAACACCTGTCGATAGTCCCGAAGTGAATAGTAACATTTTTTGACAGGAAGTTCCGACTGAGGATTCGACGGAGCTGTTCAGGAATCCAGCATTTAGTTTGCAATCGAGTTCTAGTGTTCAAGATTTGTTTCACAATTCGCCTATTGTGCACCCAGACTATTGGAAAGATAAGCCATCGAAGAGACTGACTGAGATAGTAAAGGAGGTCCTGCCGAACCTGGGCTACCACGGCAAGATCAAGTACAAGTATGCGTTCCACGAGCCGTGGAAGCCGCTGGACCGCATCGCCTTGCTGCAGGAGGCGGAGCAGCAGGAGCTCGAGCTGATAGGGGACACGTCCAGGCCAAGTCTGAAAGCAGAAACGCAATCACAAGGGCTCTGATTTCTCATTCGGAAAAAAAAATAGAATAAATTCTTGAACTTACGTTTCTTAAAATGTCGCATAGTTTCTAATAAATTATTGTTTCTTGTTTGATTACTTGGGGGCTTTTACTATATATCTTTGATGTGGTTTAGAAACATATTATTTATGGCTATGTAACATGTCCACCTTGTGGGAGGCCTTCCCACTCTCCGTATTCCGGTACGCGGTCGCAACTCCAGAACCTTTCGGCTTCCCACAAGGTGGACCGAAGACCTTGTGAAGGCCGCGGGCATCCGCAAGCACAAGACCGGTAGAAGTGGAGGAGCCTTGGGGAGGCCTATGTCCAGCAGTGGACGTCTTTCGGCTGAAATGATGATGATGTAACATGTCGAATGAATGAGAAATGAAGATTTAACTATGCAGTGCAATAATATGGGCACGCGCTGTGTGGAACCTGTGACGCTGTAAATGAGATAGCGACTTTATTTTCAGTCCTTTACGAAAAACGTCGGTTTCGTAGAGCATACCTACTATGTGTGAAACTCTCTCGAATGTTCAATGTTTACGCTCGGTCACTTATAAAACGAAGGAGACATTACCAGCGACGCAGAGTAAAAGCTTTTACACACTTGTTAGCCTATTACGTACCTATATATGTACATATGGATAAGTATATTCAATGAAACGATCTGGCATATGGAGCAATTACACTTCGTCGTTAGCCCGCATCATTGGGTATCGGAACCTTATTGACCCAGACAGCTTTGTCGAAGTCGAGCTAATAGTGTCAACTGTCAACATGTGGTCGATTTGCACCAAGGAATTGCTGATGTCGGTTTGACGAATCACTCGAAATACCGAAGCCGTCACGTTTTGTTAAAGTACGGATAAAGTTGTTGCATATCTGAAAAATTACGTGTTACTGGGGATTTCTTTCTGGCTTTCTTCCAGCTTACGTAAACTAGGAAGCTGTAAAAGGTTAGTAACGATAACACTACTTATACTAGTTTCATTTTGATAATGTGTTTTGACTTGACCCTCTAGCCTATGATCGAGTGCACCAGAACGCGAGGGCCCTGTTCATTGAAGCCCATAATGGTCCCTCCGTCCGGCGGAGACGACGGCCGGCGGGCGCCGAAGGCCCCGCCCTTTCCCTGGCATTATTTCTGGTGGATGTTGGCCTTCTTCGGTGCATTTGGTGCGGTTAGTATCTGCATTCATTTTAACTTAACTTTGGACCCGTACTATAAACATTTGTAGAGAGGGACAGAAATGCACCACTATTGGTACAAAATCGCGTGACTCGTCACGGTGCTCAAATATTGGCAAAAAAAGTGTTTGGAAACAAACCTCTGAGAACCAAGATCTCTGAGCCTCTTTGAAGTAAAACTGCTAACAACATTTATATTTGGTTTGAGCAATTTGGCGACCGTTTAGTAGTAAGCTACGAGATTCGACATTTTCATAGGCTCAGTAACCAAGGGGTAAAGGGCGCCATCAAACTAGCCACATTTTTCTTGTCGGAATAACGTTATCTAAATTTAAATTCATAATTGCTGGGCCTCGTTGTTTAGTATTTTAATTGAGCGTCTCCCGACACGACGATCCTTTGATCAAAATACTACATACGACTTATTAAAGACCAATACATTTTTTTTTTACTTTTTAGGGGTTTTTGTTTTGGTCGGGGGATATTTTAATTTATAATTTAACTTTATTTTCCTGCTTCTTAAATTTAATATATCTAGTAATAGTAAACACGCTTTTTTTTTGGGTGGGAAATCATCAAATAACTTCTCCCGCTCTGGGTGGAACAGGAGGGCGTGTCAGACTTTTACTGACTAAAACCCACCCGTGTTCCCTCAGTAGCCCGTATGCCAGGGGCTGCGGTATCTCTGTCGAACAAACCCGCACCCCTGGCAGGCATTGGCCCTTGCGGGCCCCGTCACTTGTGCTGACATCTCTTTGAAGTGCGCGTGGAACACAACGCGCCGTCGACTTGGGCTTGGTCCTTACCGGACAGCGAGCTACCCATTACTCGCCGTCCGCAAGCTCATGCCTACGGTGGCCGGAAATCGGCCTGGGATTCCCGGCGCCTAGGGCGTCTCCGTATCCTGCGGCGGCTAGGGTCATGAGGGCGCATAGATTGCCTCTCCCTCACGTGTGCCGCCTCCCTCTTCGCGTGTATGCCAGGGGCTGCGATATCTCTTTCGAACAAACCCGCGCCCCTGGCAGGATAGTAAACACGCTACGATCGACACATGTCTCGCTTAAATTTGTGCAGCTTTACGTATGTTTCCCAGAGTGGAGCTTGCTACTAATTTATCCTCTTTAATACTCCATCTATAACCCATTGATTCTACACGATACTTCTGCTGGAAATTCCAGGTGATGCTGCAGCATCAGCTCAAGGTTACTTCCTTCTAATATTATTGAAGTAATATAATACCAATTTACGCCTGTGGAAGTTGCGCAAATCCCGTCATGAACCAGAAAAGAGCTGATGACCTAGAAACGACAACTGATTTTGATAAAACATATATAAGAACCACTGCTAGAAAACCTTTCGACTTTTAAATAAAAAAATCACTTCCAAATCGGTTCACGCGTTTAAGATCTACGGTGCCACAGAGACAGACAGACACACATAGCGGTCAAACTTATACACCCATTAAGTCCGCCTTTGTCCCTTTTTTTGTGCGAGAAGTTTAAATAAATAAATAAATACGTGCCACCCTATGACGTGGCGTTAGCGTCGCGTCGTCTTTGCGCAGCGTCTACGCCGCATTTACTTTCAATACCAAACGAAAGACAGACACCAGATGCAATTTCTTCTACTTTACAGTCCCAGCAAAGATATCAATCAAAGATATTGTTAATAAAGTTATTGTTTTACGAGTTTTCGATATAAATCAAAATCAAACATACTTGAGTTTATGACCCTAATATTGTTAATATGTACCTATTATGTTCGTAGCCTTAAACTGGACTGTTATTTTTCAACATATCGGGTACTTGTTGAAATCTTATTTGTCAAGAAGATTTACAAGTACCTTCATTAAAGATACACAACATACCCTTACCCCAAGTATGCATGAACAAAATTATAAACATAAATGAAATATAAACAAAACTTACAGCATCATAATCTTCTTAATTCTACAAAAAAAAAACTTTTTTTTTTTCACTTTTTAGTTATGGTACCTACCCCACACCATTTCGAAAGTTCATCATTTATTCATTTATTTAATACTTCACGCACAAAAATGTACAGAGGCGGACTTAATGCCATCGGCATTTTCTACCAGTCAACCTTTGGGTGATGCAGAGACAAACAGTGGTAGGTGCTAGGTATCACGTAAGTCATGTAACAATATTTATTCAAATACATATAAGTAAATGTACACATAATATACCTATATAAATATACAGACTATAAATATGATATACATATAATATGTATACATATTAGCACAAATAAACATACATAAATACACATTAATATAATAAAACAATTAAGACAAGCAATGGGAAAACATTACCGTTGTGAAGATACTGCCAGCTTCTTTTGAATGTGCTCGCGAACTTTAATTTTAAAGGATAACCGGTTGGTTGCCATCCTGATTTACAGGGGGAGCGTATTCCACAGAGAGATAGACTGAACGAAGAAGGAAGAGTGGATAAAGTCTGTGCGGTGAGTGGGACATTGAAGAAGGCGATTATTAGATGATCGAAGATTTTTGTTGTGGTTGATACAAATGTATTGAAAGTGGGGAGCTAGATACCTAGGGAAAGTGGAAGAGTCAAGAAAAGAAAACAAGGTGGTCAACGCCCTTTGCTCTCTGCGCTGGCGTATGGGCAACCACTTTAGAAGCGATCGTTGCACAGAAACATGGTCATACTTACGCAGATTGAAGACGAATCGAATGCAGTAATTGAGAAAACGGTCAAGTTTGTCGAGAAGATCAGCATTCAGATCGTAATAGCGCACATCACCATAATCGATGATAGGGAAAATTAAGGCCTGCACAAGAATTGTCTTCGTACTCATTGGTAATAAAATAAATAATAAAATTTTTAGTCGGTACAGAGCACGTAGCGTTCCAGTAACCTTCTGGCTGACCCTAGCGACTTGAGTACGCCAGTTTAGGGTACTATCAATGTGCTAGCCTAGGTCCTTCACATCAGCACTAAATGGAATGATCGTACCATCGAAGAGTACTGGTGGAAAGGTTGTATTATCCACCTTACTCATACTACGAGAACTACCGATGATGATTGCCTGACACTTGTTGGGGTTTACTGCTACCCCAAATCGATCAGACCAGGCTTTTACGGCTATCAAGTCCCTATTCAATCTGTCGATAGCTTCTGGTAGATCTTCAACCCTCCCATGACAATATAACTGCAAATCATCAGCATACAGATGATACGCACACTGAAGTTCGGAAGTTATGAGATTAATAAAAATAGAAAACAAAAGAGGACAAAGAATACCGCCTTGAGGAACGCCAGTTCCCAAATTACACCAGCATGATGTAGAATCCCCAACACGCATGCTGCTGACGTTCCTGAAGGTAAGAGGAGAACCATTCCAGTGCCTCAGGAGAGACCATAGAGCATAAGACAATATGGCTAACAGGATGTCGTGACTGACGGTATTAAAGGCATTTGAGAAATCAACCAACACTAGTACAGTTGCTTTGGTCTCTTCCAGTCCTGCTCTTATATCGCCAGTCACTTTAAGGAGGGCGGAAACAGTACTGTGCCCGGGTCTGAACCCTGATTGAAGAGGGCTAATAAGACAGTTACAATGAACAAACTTAGAGAATTGCTTATGGACGCAGGCCTCCAGTACTTTGGATAAGAAAGGAAGGATAGAAATGGGGCGGAAGTGGGTAAGAAGAGAGGGATTAGAAACTTTAGGTAGTGGACGAACATAGGCTTTGCGCCACAGGGAAGGGAATACTCCCGTGTATAAGAAACAATTTACAATATGGGTGATCGCAGGAAGGAGATGACCCAGGATAGTTAAAATCATACCACGTGTGATATTGTTACATCCTACCGCTTTTGATTTAATGGATAGAATAATCTTTAGGATCTCTCCCGGTTCAACTGGAAGGAAACGAAAAGGATTAATATCAGGACGCGTTAGACCAGAAATTAGGGACAGAGTTTGATGCTTAGTATGACGATCCATGGTGGGAACAGTAGGAAAATGTCGTTTGAGATCATCCAAGTCAATAGAATTAGGAAGGTCTAAATGTCGCGGTTTGCCGATACCAAGAGAGAAATTTCCAAATATCGGCAGAAGAAGAAGAATTGGTAGTATCTAGAATGTGGCGGCGTTTAGCGTTGCGTATCATCTGATTGCATCTATTCCTTGCAGTCTTAAATAGTGTCCAGTTCTCATCAGTGAGATCTCTTTTAAATTTACGGAATGAACGGTCCCTACGTCGCATAGCCATCTGTATTCCTCTTGACATCCATGGTGCATCATCCTTGGGGTCAAAACAATGCATATTTATGCGATAGCATCAATCGTGGTTAATTTGCTGACTTTTTTCGAAGAGTTCCGTTGTCTGTCTCTGAAACGCATCATCAGATCTATAAGAAATTTAAATGGGACTATTTCGGAATAAAACCCTTTCTATAAAAAAATTTGCAAATCGCTCTATATATGAAGGAGTTGTGCCCGAACCTCCACCTAACAAGAGCTTGCGTGAAGACTTGGCTGGCCGGATTGAGAAAGCTGAGCAAAACTTAACCATCAAATACGTAAGCAGAGTCCCGAGAGTCGTCAGTGCCACAAAAAACTAGGTACTAAAATGATCTCCGAGCTTCGTCTCTTATACACGAACCTGGCATCCTTAAAGGCAAAATTCGATTTATTTCTCGCTGAAGTTAATTATCATAAACCCGCTGTAAGCGACGCGATGTACCTACGTGTATGTTTACTATTTACTCACCCGCATTTATTTTAATAACGGAAACTCACCTACACTCTGGAATCACCGATAACCTCATTAACATATTTGGATACGTACTCTATCGCAGGGACAGGAACAGAGAAGAGGGAGTGCCATCGCCATATATATAAGAAAGTAACGTCCTGACAGTGCGTCAACTGTTTATATTGCACACTTTGCTGAAACAACACACTCTCTTGGTTTATAATCCAACGCTGTCCAGGGGGAAAAGACGATATGACCCAGTGGAGCGACATCATCTACGCCTCAAAACTATTTTTGCAAGGCGTTTCTTTTGCTATCTAGGTGGCTACTTATACAACAAAACGCATAAGGTGTTACATATCTTTAGTCTCACAAAGAATAAATGCAAAAAGAGGCTTACTGATTGGCTACTTGAATTTAACTATAATGATACTGAGAACATCCTTAGAATGACCTAAACACACAATCACACTCTCTCTCGCACCCACACAATTACACACCCACACAAACACCCATACTACACATCTACTAACATTCGTCTCGCATACTTATCCTAGATTACAATAATAATAATACAAAAAAACAAAATGTTTAAAATGTCGTATGACTCGTTATTACATTCTGTCAGCGCGCTTAGTACATATTTTATTAAATGTAAATGTAAAGGGGTGGGATCCTGGTGTCCTGAAACACAGGCCATGAGCCTAGCTTAGGCACCAGTCTCCCACAATATATACTTACCTGAATTGTGTATCTTTGTCGAATCTGACTAATGTAAAATAATGTATGTATATTGTGGTGAGAAAATAAAGTGATTGATTGATTCATTGATATGTAGCTCATGAAGTCAATAAGACTGCAATAATCTCTCAAATCAATAGTGTGTACCATAACGACATTGTTGAGGGGTTATGGCTTGATATTCATTATGAAAATCTCGACTTACTACTGGCTTGTATATACCGACCTCCTTCCAGCACCCTTGCAGAATCAGACGAAGTTTTATTTAATACTATTGGGAAAGCAGCAGCTGAAAACACAGTAATCATAGTAGGCGATTTCAACCTACCCAGCATAAAATGGCCTCTTCAAAAAATTAATGGACATGACAACTTACACAACTCCTTTGTTAACATTTATTCTAACAGTAACCTTAGCCAACTTGTTACTCAAATAACTAGGAAACGCAATGAAGAAGAATCTCTGCTAGATCTTGTGTTATGCAATGACAAAACGCTAGTTTGTGATGTGGACTACCATCCGCCTGTAGGTAAAAGTGACCACACAGTCATAACAGCTACTGTACAGGTAATCCATACCAATAGTAAGAACGACGTTAACCGATTGCAGTACGATTTTTACAAGGCAGACTTCAAGGAAATCTCAGAACTTCTGACAAAATGTTCAACTAATAATGAAAATTCAATTAATGACATGTGGTTATCTCTTAAAAATCAAATTCATTCATCAATGGAGGGTTTTTTTTTTTTTTTTGGTTGGGAAATCATCAAATAACTTCTCCCGCTCTGGGTGGAGCAGGAGGGCGTGTCAGACTTTTACTGACTAAAACCCACCCGTGTTCCTTCAGTAGCCCGTATGCCAGGGGCTGTGGTATCTCTTTCAAACGAACCCGCACCCCTGACAGGCATCGGCCCTTGCAGGCCCCATCATTTTTGTGCTGACATCTCTTTGAGGCGCGCGTGGAACACAACGCGCCGTCGACTTGGGCTTGGTCCTTACCGGACAGCGAGCTACCCATTACTCGCCGTCCGCAAGCCCATGCCTACGGTGGCCGGAAATCGGCCTGGGATTCCCGACGCCCAGGGCGTCTCCGTATCCTGCGGCGGCTGGGGTCGCGAGAGCGCATATTCTGCCTCTCCCTCACGTGCGCCGCCTCCCTCTTCGCGAGCATCACTGCTTCGCTGAAGGAGGTGACGGCTCCCCATGCCCTCTCGCTCCGTACCATGGCCTGCACCAGGGCCGGACGCGTGAGATCGCCGCCGCCGATCGCCTCCACGAGGACACGGCGGTGCTCCGCCCAAGCAGGGCAGACCGCCACCGTGTGCTCCACCGTGTCCTCAGGGCGATCTTCGCAGTGGAAACACCCGGGCGTTTCCTCCCGCCCTATCCGAAACAGGAACCTCCCGAAACAACCGTGTCCGGTGAGGACCTGCGTCAGGCGGAAGGTGAGGACGTCATGCCGCCTCTCAAACCACTCCTCAAAGAGGGGACTTAATCAATAGAGGGTCATGTACCAAAAAAGCTTAGAAATAAGAAGCGATATAACAATAAGCCTTGGATAAACAAAGAAATTCTTGACTTAATCCTGAAGAAAAAGCAACTGTGGACCACCTACAGAATGAATCCCAATGAACCTATAACAAATATAGAAGAATAAATAATGATATTATAAGTATAACTCGAAATAGAAGAACGTTGTTCGAGTCGAGTGTTAGGGTTATATCAGGAAGCAGCTCAACTCTAAAGTTTGTATCCCAAATATTGTCAGAAACAAATCTAACCAACTCGTTGTGAACCTGGAACAAATCGCCGAATCTTTTGCGGATCAATTCGAACTAAGTTTTGTTAAAAAGCCCGATGGACCTTTACCAACCATTGATGCGCCTAGAGTAACAAACTCAGTTGAGAAGTTCATCATTACAGAGGATATGGTACGAAAGGCATTATTAAGTTTTGACGATAATAAAGCCACTGGTCCAGACAGCATACCGTCAATTTTACTCAAGAATTGCTCACAGGCTCTGACCAGCAACTTGGCTCAGATTATGAACAGATCTTTGGAAGATGGAATTGTGCCAGCTAATTGGAAAGTGGCCAACGTAGTGCCCGTTTACAAGAAAGGAAACAAACTATTACCCGTTAACTATAGACCCATTAGTCTGACTAGCGTACTATGCAAAGCAATGGAAAAAATTATTGCAACTAAGGTAAGAGAATTCCTATCGCAAGAGAAAATTATCCTGGAGGAGCAACATGGATTTGTTCCGAGACGGTCAGTCACAACGAATCTATTAAAATGCGTACACGAATGGACCAAAAATCATGACAAAGGGCATCCCACAGATGTGATATACTTGGATTATGAAAAAGCTTTTGATCGCGTCCCCTTGCATCGTCTGATCCACAAACTTTAACATTTTGGCATACGCGGTTGTGTATTAGCCTGGATAAGCGATTTTCTTACCAAAAGAACATTCCGTGTGCGTATTGGAGACGTTCTTTCTACGGCTCGTAAAGTTCTCAGCGATGTTTCTCAGGGATCGGTGCTCGGACCACTGATATTTATTTTATACCTCACAGACTTGAAAAACACGCTTCGCCTGCCATTTTCGTTATTCGCGGATGATACAAAGTTTTTCGGGAATCCTCGAAAAACTTATCGTCTCGGACTCCAAAAACTCTCAGCTGTTCAGTCACAGAAAGACCTAGGTGTTATTATGTCCAACGATCTAAAATGGGAAGCACACATAACTAGTGTTGTTAAAAGAGCGAATTCGAAACTCTAAATCATCCGCAAGGCATTCAAGTGCCTTACGCCCAATACATTTGTCAAGTTGTACCTCACTAGCTATCAGGTGACATCAGGTGTCTGATGTCATCTGATAGCTGGACGGCCCATTCTTACAGTGCCTGGTAACCAACGTGGTCCTCTTCCATAATTTGTATACATCACATTTTACCAATGTCTGTTTCTCTGTTTTTCCTTTGTGCGTTATTGGTAATTTGCTGCTCGTCTCTCATATGCTGTTTGTTGACTGGATGAGTACTGCCCAGTACTGTCCTTAACCGTCTGTTCATTAATAATTCTGAAGGGCTCTTTCCTGTTCCTGAACATGGCGTTACTCACAGTCCAAGTTACATGTTAGGTACCTTCACGTCCCATGATAAATCATCCATTTTTAAAGAAAAATATATTCTATCAACATGAAGAACACGTTATATCCATAATTGCATCAATGTTGCGCGACTGCCAAGACAGCCAGAGACAACGGTTACTAGCGAAGTTCTCTGACTAAGACCTTGAATATGTGGACCAGCTCCTGGAGTGGCATTTCAAATATATGGACTAAGTGGATGGCACTATTTGACTCCAGAACTGCAGACATCGCCATTGTCAAGTTTTATCTAGTACTTTTCTCACCACTTCCTTGAGTGCGTATTTTCTAGGAATAGGTAGACACGACAGTAGGGACCAGCAAAATCAATATTTAGGCGAGACCAAGGTCTTGTAGGTACTACCCACTCGCAACTTATCCTGGGAGGAGGCATGTGCCTATTTTCGAGACACTTGGTGCAATTGTTCACCAATGCCTCAATGTCATTGTTTAATTCCGGCCACCACACATATCTTCTGGCCAAAGCTTTTGTTTGAGCAATGCCACTGTGAGTCCTATGTAAAGCTCGTAAAATATGAAATGTCTTAGAACTCATAGCATTTGGTCGTTCTTGTCCATCCTGCATCACATGAGACAAAACTGCGCCTACACCATACTCTGAGCTATCGCACGTGAGTACGTGAGTAGCAGAACTAATGTCTGAGGATAGCAAGCGTTCGCTGCCTCGAAACTTTCTCGTTCCCATTCTGTCCACTTGTGTGACTTATCAAGCAACCTATGGAGCGGTTCAAGGACAGTAGCCTTGTGAGGTACAAACCTCTCATAAAAATTGTACAACCCTAAAAAAGCCTGTAGCTGCGGAACATTCTGTGGTTCTGGAGTTTTGACGATCGATTCCACTTTGCTAGGAGCTGGATGGATGCCGTCGGCGTCAATAACAAAACCTAGAAATTCTACGCATTCTTTAGCAACCTTACACTTACCTGCATTCAGTCGCAGGCCAGCTTTTTGTATGCGTTCTAGTACAGCATCCAGTCGTTCACCCATATCTCTAAGGTATGCCCACTTATAATTATGTCATCAATTAGTACTGCGACGCCAGGAATACCTGCCAGTAAAGGTATCATTAACCTTTGAAAAATGCCTGGACATGCTTTTACTCCGAACGCTAACCTGTGGACAGTGTGAAGACCTTTAGATGTATTCAATGTTAACAGTTTAGCCGTGTCTTCATCCACAACGACTTGTGTATATGCACGGTCTAAATCTAACGTTGTGAAATACCTTCCTCCAGCTATTGCAGCAAATACCTCATTAGCAGTCGGCATAGGGTTTTTTTTTTTTTTTGGGTGGGAAATCATCAAATAACTTCTCCCGCTCTGGGTGGAGCAGAAGGGCGTGTCAGGCTTTTACTGACTAAAACCCACCCGTGTTCCTTCAGTAGCCCGTATGCCAGGGGCTGTGGTATCTCTTTCGACAAACCCGCACCCCTGGCAGCCATCGGCCCTTGCGGGCCCCATCATTTTTTGTGCTGACATCTCTTTGAGGCGCGCGTGGAACACAACGCGCCGTCGACTTGGGCTTGGTCCTTACCGGACACCGAGCTACCCATTACTTGCCCTCCGCAAGCTCATGCCTACGGTGGCCGGAAATCGGCCTAGGATTCCCGACGCCCAGGGCGTCTCCGTATCCTGCGGCGGCTAGGGTCGCGAGGGCGCAGATGCTGCCTCTCCCTCACGTGCGCCGCGTCCCTCTTCGCGAGCATCACTGCTTCACTGAAGGAGGTGACGGCTACCCATGCACTCCCGCTCCGTACCATGGCCTGGACCAGGGCCGGACGCGAGAGATTGCCGCCGCCGATCGCCTCCACGAGGACGGTGGTGCTCCGCCCAAGCCGGGCAGACCGCCACCGTTTGCTCCACCGTGTCCTCAGGGCGATCTTCGCAGTGGAAACACCCGGGCGTTTCCTCCCGCCCTATCCGAAACAGGAACCTCCCGAAACAACCGTATCCGGTGAGGACCTGCGTCAGGCGGAAGGTGAGGACGCCATGCCACCTTTCAAGCCACTCCTCAAAGAGGGGACTTACCGCCGCAATCGTGGCAAGTCGGCATAGGGTAAGTATCAGATCCGGTAGCCTGATTCACCGTGCTAAGATAATCTCCACGCAGGCGAATCTCACCTGTTTTCTTAACCACTGGTGTGGCCCACTGTGAGTAGGAAACAGGGCGTATTACCCCCTCGGTTATCAATCGATCTATTTCCTTTTCAACTCTATTCTTAATTGCAAACGGAACTGGGCGAGCTTTAAGAAACCTAGGGGTAGCGTTTGGTTTTAAATGTATAGTCACTGGTTCACCTCGGTAAGTACCAAGACCTTCTTTGGTCACATCAGAGTGTTTTTGTAACATTTCATTAGCCATTATTGATATGCCAGTACTAGACAAGAAATTAATACAAATTTTTATATTAAGAGCAGAAAACCAATCACGCCCAATTTAATTGGGGCCTGAACCTCTAGCTACAATTACCGGTAAAACACACTTCGTGCACTACTGTCTGCCCGAGCACGATTACCGGTGTCGCCGTCCAGATACGTGGATTGTTGTGTACGGCGCGTAGTTCGGGGCGTGGCTTTGCGTCGCACAAGCTTCTCCACGTGCGCTCGTTCACGAGTGAGAAACCAGCACCAGAATCGACCTGCATAGTCACTGGCATTCCATTCAGATTAACCTTAACATTATCCTAAGCTGGCACCCGCAATCGACTACTGTCCATGTTGTATAAAATATACACCATTCAACTGATCCTGTGTCTCGTCCTCCTCTGTTAAATTAACTTTTCTGTTCGAGGCTTTCTTCTTTGTAATGCAAACCTTTTCTATATGTCCTACCTTCTTGCAGTAACGACAAGTAACCTTGGCAAAACGACATTCTCCAGCATGGCATCACCACAACGGTAACAATATTTTATGTTTGTTTGCACTGCATTGATGTCCATCGGCTCAGGAGCTGGTGGCATGTTCGTAGATGTACTCGCCGTCGAATCAAATCTGCTTGCTACGTTGCTGGTGTTCCCATTTACATTTTTTATCATGCGAAAATCTCTTACCGCGCTCTCAGAAGACAACATAGCCTCGACAACATTGTCATAACTAAGTTTAACTCTTTTCAATAAATGATATTGCAGTCTGTGATCGTTCATTCCACACACGAGTCTATCACGTAACATCCGTCCTAATCCAAAAAATTGCAATCAGAACTGATCTTCCTCAGCTGAGCAATATATTCCGCTGCTGATTCACTTTGGTCACGCTTATAGAACTTATATGAAACTGATATTACGTTTTTTTTTTTGGAGGGTGGGAAATCATCAAATGACTCCTCCCGCTCCGGGTGGACCAGGAGGGCGTGTCAGACTTTTACTGACTAAAACCCACCCGTGTTCCCTCAGTTGGCTGTGTGCCAGGGGCGACGGTGTCTCTTTCGAGCAACCCGCACCCCTGGCAGGCATTGGCCCTTGCGGATCCCACCAGTTGTTGCTGACATCCCTGACGGCACGCGTGGAACACAACGCGCCGTCCCGCCTACCACTTTTCGGCCGCAGGGTATAGGCAGAGCGGCAAACGCTATACCGACACTCCTCTTCCCCTGCGGCCCCACCGCGTCCGCCATCAACGGTGGCGGTCCCGTCCAGGCCACGGAAGGGAAGAGCGCTGCTCAGAAGCACCGGCACTGCTCCTCTGCCGCAGCCCGTAACCCTCAGCCGCGATGCCTCCCATTCGCCATCGCGGCCCACCTCAGTTGCGGTGCACCTCACCGCAACCTACTTTTTGGCCGCTACGTCATCAGCTAAAGCCCTGACGAGCGGCCCCACCTTTGGGTTCCTCTTCGCTTCACCGTGGCTGGGAGACCACGGCTACTGAGCCCCCCCGCAACGACAATGCGGGAACCTACTCGGGGGGGATATTTCGTTAGGTTTGGGGCTAAAATGTTTCGTTAGAACATTCACGATGTCCAATTGTTCCAATTGTCTGTTTGAGAATCAAATTCCGTAAACTTCACAGCCCTACGCTCCATTCTTTGAAGTTTATTCCACGTCGCCACTATTATGTTCAATAAACTGGATTGTTATTTTTCAACATATCGGGTACTTGTACAAATCTTATTTGTCAAGAAGATTTACAAGTACCTTCATTAAAGATACACAACAACATGTTTTCAACATACTTTTAATAACACATTACCACCTCTAGTGTAATGAACTTACATAGCACACTCGCATCATAATGCATCAATTATTTCAATAAACAATTTCAATTTATATTCGAGCCTTTTCGTGAGTAACGCCACTATTTCGAGAATCCGGTACCTCAAAAGGAAAAAAATTTAGCCCTCATACAAAACAAAAATAATGTTTAACTTTCTTTTTAACCGACTTCAAAAAAAGGAGGAGGTTATATGTTCGATTGTATGTATTTTTATAAATGTATGTTCACCGATTTCTCCCCCATTTGTGGACTGATTCTCAATTTTATTTTTATCTGAAAGAGTATACTCCTGAGGTATTCCCATTGGCACCAAGTCAGGATCTGATGATGGAATCCCAGGGAAATCGAGGGAAACCCTCAAGTGTTATAGGTATTAACAACGTTTGTCATATATGTTCTAAAGCTATTGAGAAATTTGCGTATGATTATCATCATCTCATGACGCTGAGCTGATGAAGGAAGGTACACCTCTTTAATGGTTAGGAGTTAGGTGGAAGTTCGGGCATAACTCAGTCATATATAGACAGATTAAAAAAAAAAAAAAGGTTTTTTTTGTTCGAAAATTGTCCCATTTAAATTTCATATAGATCTGCTGATGCGTTTCGGAGACAGACAACGGAACTCTTCAAAAAATTACAGAAAATCAACCGCGATTGCTGCTATCGCATAAATATGCATTGTTTTGACCCCAATGATGATCAAATTTCTTAATGGTGTGGGGTAGATACTATAACTAAAAAGTGAAAAATAAAAACTTTTTTTTTGGAAAAAGTTTTTGTACTTAATCATTATTTTGTACATTGCGATCTGATAAAATCGTTGTAACATTTTGATTGTTTTAATTTGTGTTGACAGTATAGTTATTTTTATTATACGCTTTTTAACCAACTTCAAACAGAAGGAGGTTGTCATTCGTCTGTTTATCTTTTTTTTAAATGTTCCTTAAAATATTCGGCAATTATGGAACGATTTCGAAAATTATTATAATTAATTTAGTGTGAGTAGTTTTTGTGTTAGCTTGGATAATACGTATTTAAGAGGCCATATAAGAAATTTTTTCGATTTCGCTTATTTACTCAATTTATTTTTAGTTAGCACGCTAAGCCGTTGGTCCCGGCTGTCATTGGTGGATCTTTGACAGTCGTTACGGGTCGTCAGAAGCCCGAAAGTCTGACAACCAGTCTTACCAAGAGGTATCGTATTACCCAGTAACTGGGTTGTGGAGGTCAGATAGGCAGTCGCTCCATGTAAAATACTGGTATTCAGCTGCATCCGGTTAGACTGGAAGCCGTGCCCAACATACTTGGGAAAAGGCTAGGCAGATGATGACTCAATTTATTTTTACAGTTAAAATACTATCTTTCCATTAGTTTTAATGCACAACACGAAAGGTTGATTCAATTATTTACTTATCTAATGAATGAGCTCCTTTTTTATTTTTGTCGAAAATTATAGCCCTCATACAAAACAAAATTAATGTTTAACTTTCTTTTTAACCGACTTCAAAAAAGGAGGAGGTTATATGTTCGATTGTATGTATTTTTTAAATGTATGTTCACTGATTTCTCCCCCATTTGTAGACTGATTCTCAATTTTATTTTTATCTGAAAGAGTATACTCCTGAGGTATTCCCATTGGCACCAAGTCAGGATCTGATGATGGAATCCCAGGGAAATTGAGGGAAACCCTCAAGTGTTATAGGTATTAACAACGTTTGTCATATATGTTCTAAAGCTATTGATGACTCAATTTATTTTTACAGTTAAAATACTATCTTTCCATTAGTTTTAATGCACAACACGAAAGGTTGATTCAATTATTTACTTATCTAATGGATGAGCTCCTTTTTTATTTTTGTCGAAAATTATAGCCCTCATACAAAACAAAATTAATGTTTAACTTTCTTTTTAACCGACTTCAAAAAAGGAGGAGGTTATATGTTCGATTGTATGTATTTTTTAAATGTATGTTCACTGATTTCTCCCCCATTTGTAGACTGATTCTCAATTTTATTTTTATCTGAAAGAGTATACTCCTGAGGTATTCCCATTGGCACCAAGTCAGGATCTGATGATGGAATCCCAGGGAAATCGAGGGAAACCCTCAAGTGTTATAGGTATTAACAACGTTTGTCATATATGTTCTAAAGCTATTGATGACTCAATTTATTTTTACAGTTAAAATACTATCTTTCCATTAGTTTTAATGCACAACACGAAAGGTTGATTCAATTATTTACTTATCTAATGGATGAGCTCCTTTTTTATTTTTGTCGAAAATTATAGCCCTCATACAAAACAAAATTAATGTTTAACTTTCTTTTTAACCGACTTCAAAAAAGGAGGAGGTTATATGTTCGATTGTATGTATTTTTTAAATGTATGTTCACTGATTTCTCCCCCATTTGTAGACTGATTCTCAATTTTATTTTTATCTGAAAGAGTATACTCCTGAGGTATTCCCATTGGCACCAAGTCAGGATCTGATGATGGAATCCCAGGAAAATCGAGGGAAACCCTCAAGTGTTATAGGTATTAACAACGTTTGTCATATATGTTCTAAAGCTATTGATGACTCAATTTATTTTTACAGTTAAAATACTATCTTTCCATTAGTTTTAATGCACAACACGAAAGGTTGATTCAATTATTTACTTATCTAATGGATGAGCTCCTTTTTTATTTTTGTCGAAAATTATACTGCGAAATTTGGGTTGTTATGAACGATTGTTAACTGCCAATTTTTGCATTTTTTTTTTTGGGTAATGGTTTGGTCTTGAACTGAAGTTTATTTCTGTTTTCTTTTTTTCGAAGTAATACATAATTATGTAATCTACAATTTTTGTCTGACCTAATTTTAAGATAAAACATATCGTTTTGCTGAAAAACCCATTTTTCAGACCTTTGTCCTTGAGTATGTTTTTTCCAGGTACGGGATCGATAGCGACTATAGCATTCATTGATAATGGTGTTCCGAACATTCATACCAATTTTTGTACCATTGCATGTGTAAATTGACCGGACTATAATAAGCCTTAGTATCACTTTGTACCTAGTGTTTTTTTTTTTGGAACTTTGGTTGTTGTTTTTTTTAGTATATATATATATATTTTTAGTATATATTAGTTTTAATTTTTTGGCAGTTAAAAAGTCGAAGTCTATTTCATAGGCTACCCTGTTTAAACTATATGAAAGTTTAAACTTTTAAAGTAAACGTTTGATATAACTACTATTTTTCCGAGTATGTCGAATATCCGACTGCTTGCTCTAGATATCCACCTACCCAGGCTATCCACACCAAGGCTGATTATCAACTATTTGTCAAAGCGATTATCTGTTGCAACTCTAATTTTCAATTCCTTTCAGATGTATAAGTTGTATTTATTCATGGAACAGAGGAAAAAAACGACTGAAAAACCTGTGTGTAAGTGCAACATTTTGACTTCTTTCTTTTTATATTATCACACCTGTGTTCCACAAGGAGGAATGTATCTGGGTGCTTTTACGTTCACCAAAAGAGATCGTCGTCTCTTCGGATTTAGTTGAACTTTAGTAAGAAACCGTTGGATGTTTTTGAATAAAATTTCATTTAATAAACAGAAAACAAACAGTTCATTTATAAAATTAAATCTCATCCGAATACATCCAGCGCTTTCTTACTAAACTTCATCTATATCCGACAACCCTGGTTACTATATCTTTTGGACTGTACAGTGTACACCCACAACCAGGGGCGGCTATCCCTTAAGTGCACTCGTGCGCTGAACTACCAGATTTTAATAGGTGTCAAAAGAATCACAAAATGTTTAATAATCGCATCGTGTGGCCACTAGTTGTGGTATATGTAATACTAACAAAACTGACTAAACAATATAACCTCTTTGCTAAACTATTAAGACTTATTTTCGCTGTACAGAAGATCACTCGTACGCTATGCCGAAGCGCACGGCGAATGCTCATACATTTCTATGAGATCCGAGCTAAAACACCTAGCGCGTGAGACAGAAGATAGTTGACATAACTGTAAGGAGCGAAATGGAGTAATTTGTCCATTCTCGTGCGCCGCACGGGGGAACCGAAGTTTGTCGAACTGAACCGAATATTACCGAACGTCGATTACCGAGAGCGCCCGAGGTTTGGCGAAGTTTGCATGCCGGCCATAATGAATGACCGACTCATTATTGTCACCGCGAAGTTTAGTTTACGTGAAACTGAGTACTATTGTTTATTCGTTTTGATTTAAATTACTTATCTGAAATAAATAAATTTTATTTATTTACTTATTACCCTTAATACTTAGTGAGCTAGTAAAGTGCACCACCAGTTCCATGACCTACCAGCCGCCACTGCCCACACCTGGTAACAGTTGCGACGCTTTAGGCCTATTTCATTAGAAGGCTTGCCTTTTGTTATCATTAATCCAGACTCAGAATTTCCTTATGGAAAACCCAATAAAATTTTGCTCAAACTCGGGATCGAACCTAGAGAACCCAATGCTCAACATTCGCTCTTACATAACCCAAAGAGGTAGGTTTGGGAGGCAAGATGTGGGTGCACTAGGTATACATCTGAACTACTCATGAAGAATACAGAAATCAGAAATCATTTATTTTTTTGCAATAAATGTGGGTCCAAAATAAGATGTAAACATTGTAAAAGCAGTTCCAACAGCAACGACAACAACAACGTTCCAACACGCTCGACCTTACGGCATGCAAAAGTAAAAAAAAAAAAAAAGACCAAGGTAGACTGTAGTCGATCTCGATTCATAGCAAATAAAGTTCTGATTCTGACATCAACCAAATTAACACAAACAAAAGTACAGCGATGTGGCCTTCCTACGTAAACTAAACATCAAAAATAACAATCCTAATTCTATATTTTACAAATGGTTGATTATTTTTACTTAGTTACAAACATTAACAAAAACAACAGAAAAAGGAATAGAACATTATAAACTCATATCATTAAAAAAATCTTGTATGGAATAGTAACATTTATCTATTAGTAAGTATGTTAGCCTCTTTTTAAATATACTTAATGATTCTCCAGGCATGAGGTTGTGTGATGTACAATAACTATCGTATTTGTTGTTTAGGGCGACCTCGAAGGAAGATCAAACGACCGTATGCAGCATCGGATCTACCTGATTGCGTTCAGTATCTCATCATAGGCACCGGCGCGGCGGGCTGGGCCGCCTCCCGGGCCATCATGAAGCACGATAAATCCGCTAAGGTACATACACGATACAAAAATATGACCTTGTATATTTATTTGATATCTGGATGACCGAGCTTAGCTCGTTTTTTTTTTTTTTGTTTGACGTTTTCTAAGAATGAAACCTAGCTAGATCGATTTATCGCCCCCGAAACCCCCCGCATACTAAATTTCATCAAAATCGTCGGAGCCGTTCCAGAGATTCATATTATATAATATATATTTACAAGAATTCCTCTTTTAAAGGTATTAGATACATGTGGAAGTGGAACGGATAGGTGTTTGGCCGGATACTGGATATCCGGCCGCGTGTGTGATCGTGCGCAGAGGTAGCAGCGCGCCTCATCTGAGGCACCATGTTACACAAACTCACTTTTACTGAGTTTTACGGGCCTTACTGGTTCAGTCTTGTTTACTAGACTATTCATTGTGCAGATATTCTTCATTACCAAAGAAGACGCATTACCGTATAGACGGCCGCCTCTCAGCAAACAGATGTGGTGGAATAAGGAACCGCCCGACCTCGAGAAACTCGCTTACATAGACGATGGGACTAGAAAAACGTTAGTGTTCCAATTTTTTGTAGCGATTTCGAAGATAAGACTTTGATTTAATCTTCTTCAACAGCAGGCAGCCGTTAGTCTGGCTCGCTGCTTAAGTACTTACGTACATATAAAGGTTAAAAACATATTTGGCTCCGCCAAAGTTAGTTCAAATGTTCGGCTTTTAAGAGCTTCCGAACTTCTGATACTTGTCTAATGTGACGGTCTCTTCATTAAACGCGCGGTGTGTCATTTAGACTGGCAGATAGATACTGTAAAGCTACGGTTTCTTAGAAGACCGCTGGCCGCCAAATAGCGTCCGAAAATTACCGAAAAATAGCGTAACTGAGTAGTGGCGGCCCCACGGAGCAAATACAAAGAGTTATACAAGATGTTGTAATCAGATTTCCCTAAGAAACAATGCGTGACAATTTGCGGGGTGAGGGGGTGTTAGATCCCGCCCACTTCTTTATTTTCCATCTACCGGTCAATAGCAAAACTACTCGCTCGTTCTGTAGATTTTACTTTGAAGTTACGTAACTATCTCACACTAGATGTCACTAAGTGCAGGATGCAACAGGGTCGTACTCAGGATAGGGTATTAGACCCATTTTTGAAAAGTGTCTTTAAATTAGATTCTAAAATGGTAATAAACCACTAAAAAAACACAACATTTTTATTGAATCGATTACTGCTATAAAAATGAATTTTAATTTTACATTTCTATTTTTCGCGCGTGATTTGACGAAAACGCTGGACGCAGTGGACGCCATATTGCTCTGAGGGTATGACGTCAGCTTGCTGTGTAAACAAATGCGCTGATATTTTGTATGAAAATCGCTTAAAAATTAAAAAAATGAGTTATTATTCTACTTATCGTTGGTTTGCTGTTACTGAATGCAAGAGAAATAAAAGTATAAAGTTGTTCAGTTGATTAGACAGCGTTATTACATAATAACATGGCGGGTACTATTTTATGGTGTTCAAACAGATTAAAAACCTGAAATCTTGAATTGAATTTAAAAAAAAATTTTGTTATTTCATGAACTAAAACTAACATTTTGGGCCTGCTTCTTACTTATGCTATCTCAATAATATATTGTAGACTTTTTCTCATAAAGAGTAAAATACCTTATTGTACTCCCGGGAGGGAGTACTCCGGCTTTTTATTAATTTTGCGAACCATCCATATTTGTATTGAAATAGTGATATTAATTTTTGTAATCCATTACTGTCTTAGATTATCTTCGGAAAGAAATCTAAACATATGTCATTAAAAAAAAAAACAAAATGAATTGGGTAGGGTTTAAGATCTTTTAATTAAGTAAACAACAACTACCATACTTAGTGTCTCACGGAGGGAAAGTACTTTATATACATTTTTGTACATATAATATTTAATTTATAGGAGATGCATTTTTATGAGTAATTCCATTTATTTGACATTTTGTACACTAATTGGATTCTAATTACGGCCCTGCCTTTATGTTATGTTTCCGTTTGTTTTTCATAGTTGACGATACATGGCGGCCTGTTTACAAAATGGTGTAGGAACTACAAAAATATGATTTTGGCGACTAAAGGGTATTTAAGAATGAATGTTGAACAAATCTCAATACATATGATTATTCAAATATGTTAACATTGAGCTAAATATTTTTGTTTCCCATAACACAAAGTGTCGCCATCCAGTGTCGGGTAGAATTATATATTGAAAAGACCGACGCTTAGAGATTTTTCTAGATCTATTTTGATAAATTACTCATATAATAACTTAGAAATGAAATGTGATGTAAATTATTTCTTCACTACTGCTCTCAAATTTCGTATTACTGTGGTTATTAAATAAATCAAAAAAATGATATGAAAATGGTATATATGATGGTATTCTTTTGGTCCCAAAATACTAGTCAAAAATAATATAGGTACTTAGGTGGAATCCGGGATCACGGATCGAATGGCCCCATGAACCCCATTATCATGACGTCCGCGTCCGTCACTGCGGCCTTAGGTGGCGGATGTATGAAACCATAGCTTCATTACAGACACGCTGCCCGCTAAATCGAATTAAAGGTACCTTGCATACTACCACTTGTCCCTAAAGGTTCTTAGAAAACCAGCATCAGACAGCATCTGTCTGCTATTAATGCACACTACTGTTGTTAAAACATTATTTTAACTGTGTACACCATAGTAACTGCTGCGAATTGCAGCCATACCTTCATTTGAATAAACGTGTGGCCATTACAAGTCTTACGAAAACCTGTTACAAAGTGAAGAAGTATTAAACATAATATATTTTTTATAACTTCAGAATGTATAATGCAGAATGTTTGGATTTTATGGACCCCGTTAAGTTTTATCGAAAAAAGAAGGGTCCGGCGATGTCCATGGCATCCGGGTGGTGTGTCTTGAGGATTGACCCTGACGACCATGTGGTTTGGGTGAGAACCTTAGATGAGGACCGTCCGATTTACTACGAAAGATGTCTTCTCGCACCAGGTGAGATGGCCAGCCTATGTTACGTAGCAAAACAGATTTTTGTGAATGAGCTCTTCCAGGAACAAGTACCCCCAATAAACAGGACTAGCATACCTATGTACCTACTACTGCAGCCGAGTTGCGCTGTTGTGTTGCGGATTGAAGTGGGTATGGGTTCCGGTGTCTTATAGGCTCATGAGATAGCTATGATTGTGTAGTGTCTAGGATAACAAGGCGTCTGTAATGCCTCTGGTGTTGCAGTTATTCATGAGCGGTGTTGAATACATTACATTAAGGGAGCCGTTCAGATTTGTCAAAAGTCCTATCAGGGGTTGAAGATAGGATATTACGGGCTCTAGGCAGTCCACATTTTATTCGCAGCATGCTCTGACGCTCGTGGATTCGGACCAGAATGTCCCTAGCTGACCCAGTTGTATGTAGATATATAAACCTAGTGTTGCATTTAAGGCATTGTTTTTTTTTGTGCAGGTGTAAAAGCCAAGAACTTATCTATCGTGAAGGCTGCGCCAAAGGCAGTACGGGACAAGATTTGCAAAATGAGAACGATTAGGGACCTAGAACTTTCATTTAGGTACGAAAACATCTTTGTTTTAGCCAACATATAGGATGTAATGGACATGACACGCAAACTGTTAAAATGAATGCAGCATATGTGCTGGATCCACCAGCGTCGAAATTATTTGCTGGTTATTAAAAAAAGTAGCGTTTCCATTTATTTTGTGGGCAGTAGGTACCAATAAGTTATCTGAAAAGAAAACAACAATAAATCAACTTTGCAAAAGCCTGGGTTATAGCACCACAAAGAGAGAGGCGACAACGACAATACTGTACAATCGACACGGCATGGCTTTATTTAAATAATACAGCCCCTTCCCCTTGTATACAAATAAAGTGTGCGACCGGCGGCTTCTGCCAGGAACGAAGTTCCTTACGCAATACTCGCAAACTCAAACACTCAAATATAATAGAAAGAGAGAGAATTTTGCATGGAGGTACATGACGCTTTATCCTTGCGTGACGATTTCTACCAGTCATTTTGAACTGCAACCCGCGTTACTACGTTCGAAAAAAAGGCATTCTACTTGAATTTTGATGTGTTTGCAGGAGGGTAAAAGAGGCGAAGCATGTCACAGTGATCGGCGCGGGCCCCTTGGGCTGCGAACTCGCGTGGTCTCTGGGCAGGATGAGTAAGTTAGCACTTGAGAGCGCCAGCGTAGCGACACATCTGCCAAAATTACGTCGCTGTAACCTAACTTAACCAAGCTGAACTGTACTGAAACAACTGAAATGTATAGCCAAATAAGTCGTTTATTGAGAAAAAAAAACGCTGTAGGTACTTCACTTCGATCGCGTATCCTACGTACATATGTAGCTAGACTGAATTAATTGGCTGATGACGGAATTATTTAGACATACCGAATTCATAATTACATTTGTAGCCTTATTTTTTCAGATAGCCTCGTAGGTAACGAAGATGATGAACTCCCACCAGAGATCGTCCACGTGTACAAAGACAAGGGGGTCCTCTCCGGCATCCTGCCAGAGTACCTCGGAGAGTATGCGGCGGAACAAATCAAGTGTGCAGGGGTCACACAGATGCCTAAAGGTACGTGTGATAACGTCTTAAGTTTTTACTAGGAGCTACAGCGCTACAAGGTGCTTTCAAAGTCGGAACGAACGCCGCCATCTTGGCTTTTCAATACATTTCACGAAGCAATTGCACAAATGTTTACCAACAGGCACCAACCCGCACTGGGCCCGCGTGGTGGATTACGGCCCACTCCCTCTCACTGAGAGAAGGCCTGTGTCCCAGCAGTGGGAACGTTATAGGCTGAGTACTTACGTACGTTACCAACAGGGCCCCCTATCAACGTTATTCGGGTGCCTAAAGGTCCGTGTAGCAGTGTATCTGTTCGCTGAGGCGAGTCGTCGGTCCTTTACAAGCTTGGCTCAGAAATGGACACAAATAAAACAAAGTACATATTATGAAGTAATATTAGTGTTTCAAAGCCCTGTTTATTTTTGTTCGTCGTAAAACTTTGTGGAGGGCCATACGGCTCTTCTCAAATGCTGATTACTTCAAACTTGCCAAAAAATAAATCAAATTAAACCACTAATCCACTGTCTTCCTACAGACTGAATTGCACTCAATAATAACGACTGTATTATCGTACATGATTAATTTGCTATCCCCCAGTTTATAGAACACTAGCAGCGCTCCGCATTTCCAAAATTCTTTTATTGTTCGAAAGGGGTTTATCCCGAAATGGTCCCATTTAAATTTCATATAGATCTGATGATGCGTTTCGGAGACAGACAACGGAACTCTTCAAAAAATGACAGCAAATCAACTGCGATTGCTGCTATCGCATAAATATGCATTGTTTTGACCAAGGATAAAAAAATTCGAATTGGTGTGGGGACCTACCCTTAAACTATACGTAAGTAGATAGGTAACTAAAAAGTGAAAAATAAAAGCTTTTTTTTAAAAAAAAAACAACCGACTTCCGGAACACTACAAAGTGAAAAATAACTTTAATTTCGGAAGTCGGTGACGTTGGATATGCATTTAATTTTTTTGTCACCGCCTTCCGAAATTAAAGTTATTTCATTTTGTGGTGTTTCTCCGGTTTTTTTAAAGTAAGATATATATTTCTCCATCCAATATGATTAAGTAAATTAATTAAGTATTAGCTGTGAAAGATGTTATTTCTGTGTCTCCATTAATCAAATCCTACTCTTATTGTAAAAGTTTATGTTAGTAAGCATGCACATAATAGCAGGTACATAATATTATGTTATTTCTTCTCGCAAAACCGAATTGACCAATTACGATGAAAAATGATAGGTACATAGCTGTGCCCTATAGCAGCTACTTTTTATCCCGATATTCCCACGGAATCGAAACCTACGGGAGTGAAACCGCGGGGCGCATCTAGTCTATATCTTTATTTAAATTACGTAAGCTAATATTTTATTATGATTTAAATAAAAAAATTAAAATAATTTTGGTCGAACACCGGCCCGTGGTCAAAATAGGGTAGGTACAACACGCTTTTTTGAAAAGTGTCTTACATTCTAAAATACTAATAAACCAATAAACAAAACCCAAAATTTTTATTTAATCGATTAAGTAGTAGCATAAAAATGCATTAAAATTTTGCATCTTCATATTTCGCACGTAATTTGATGAAAATGCTGGACGCAGTGGACGCAATTTTGGTCTGAGGATATGACGTCAATTTGCTGTGTAAACAAATGCGCTGATATTTTGTATGATAATGGTTTATATTAGAATAAAAAAATAAGTTACAATAAAAATTACTTTGGTTACGAAAATAATAAAAGTACAAATTTGTCCAGTTGATTCGTTTATTCAGCGGTATGACGTAATAACATGGCGGCTACCATTTCATGGTGTTCAAAAACAGATAAAAAAATACGTGTGGCACTCGGGGACTGCCGCGGTGAAGCTATTGCATAGCATTTTTTATCAACTTATGCAATTATAATTATTTATTATTTTTTATTTAAACAGTTTTTTTTATATTAATTCAAGTTACACTTTTTGAGCGTGGTGACCGATAAGAAAACAAATTTTATTATATCGTACAGTCGTACCATATACATACACGTTAAGCGAACGCTCGGCAGAGCTACATGGTAGGCGGAGTGGGGGGTGTTAGGTTTTATTTTCGTTACGGGATTTCTTGATTCAGTCGCCGCGCTCAGTGCGTGGCCGCGCGTCTTCATGGTTGGATGTTGATGATGCATTTAGGCCACTACACCATATTTAATTATAACAAACAACTAATAATACAATTTACGTTTACAGCTCAAGTGTACGATGTCTTCGAAACAAAAGATGGAAGACTGGAATTGACTTTATCAAATGGAAAGTCAATCGTCACAGATTTTGTAAGTATTTTAATTATTCACTTTTTCAATTATTCATTGTATAGTTGAACACGGTGGAAGGGATGTCTTGACAAGTGGGTACATAAATCATGGATTCAGTGCATAATTCAAGAACACAAAGCATTGAAAATATTTATCAGTAAAAACTTTCGTACAATACTTACACGATCAAAATGAATGAATCAGTAGATTCTATTGTTTACAACGCTTAGTTGACGTTCACACGGACTTAAAAGAACCACGGCGGGTTTTTGCGCGCACTGTATTTTCAACTCTGTGTTGAACCGACCGTTGAGAATCCAACAGAGTACATCTCAGCGTGTTAACAAAACACAATGTTGGATTTTCAACTCTCGGCGCTAAGCAGAACGTGAAGATCTAGTGTGCGAAAACATCCCGCTGCGATATTATTACGTTCGTGTGGACGTCGAATTCCACATGATACATTTTTAACCAGTGCGCAAACTGTAACCATGAATTCAGCATTTATCATTCTAGACCCCCCAGCGCAGACATTTTTCGCCGGTTATACAAAAAGAAAATCAGCGGTTCCATACATTTTTACCGCGTAAGTTTTGCACTTTTCTATGAAACAGCAGATTTTTTGTTTTGTATAACCGACGAAAAATTTTGCGGGGGGGAATGATATGCTGAATTCATGGTTACAGTTTGCGCACTGGTTAAAAACTTATCATGTATGTAGATTGAAAAGACACTGGAAAATAAGCAAGTCTGGGCCACTGTATTCTTAGACGTCGCGCAAGCTTTTGATAAAGTTTGGCATGAGGGTCATATTTAAACTGAGACGCATGCTACCTCCAGAATTTGCCGACATTCTAGAATCATACTTAAGTGACAGAATGTTTAGAATAAGACAAGAAGATGCATATTCCGAGCTGTAAACTATAAAAGCCGGGGTACCACAAGAAAGTGTGCTAGGCCCTATCCTGTACTTGCTATACACATGTGATATCCCAGAACTGGAAAACAACACTATTGCGACCTTTGCAGATAACACTGCTATTATGGCTACTGGATCAAGCCAAGCCACAAAGAAGCAGCAGAGAAAGTTCAACAAGCTGTGAACAAAGTGTATGACTGGACACAAAAATGGATGATCAAACTCAATGAGTCAAAATCAATTCATATTGACTTTACTAATAAACACTGCGATTACCACCCAATCTACATAAATGGCATGCAAGTGCCTTATGCTAATACAGCAAAATACCTTGGCATAACTCTTGACGCCAAGCTGCGTTGGAAATCCCACGTCAAAAAGAAAAGACAGGAACTTGACATACGTTATAAAAGTATGTATTGGTTATTCGGAAGGAAATTCTGTCTATTAGTACATAATAAAATTATGTTATACAAGCATATTCTTATGCCAATTTGGACGTATGGCATCCAACTTTGGGGCTGTACCAAAAAAAGCAACGTTAAAATAATTCAACAATTCCAAAATAAAGTACTCAGGAATGCTGTAAATGCACCATGGTACATTAGAAACGACGACCTCCACCGCGACCATAAAATAGAACTCGTCACCAACATCATCCAAAAATTTGCTGAAGCCCACGAACACAGACTTCACCGACATGTGAACATTGAGGCAATTCAGCTGCTAGACAACACGGACATAGTGCGTAGGCTAAAGAGAACTAAACCATTTGAATTAGTGTAGTGTATAAATAGTGTATAATAGTGACAGTGATGTGCTATACATGTAACACATGAACAAAGTGTTTTTTTATTTTTGTTATCAGACTTTAAGAAAGTGCAACGGAATTGTGTAAAAGTGCAAAATGACACTATTCTTAGTTATAACGTAATCTACCACGTAAAATATTAAGTTACGAGTTAAATTGCTTATTAGTCTATTAGGCTAGATTGTAATAAATTACTAAGAACTTTAGATTCTACAAAAAAAAAAAAAAAAGTATTTAGAAGCTATTTTATTACTTTAGTGGGAACGTTGACTTACGGTATTATTAAAAAAAAAAAAGGCTTACAAAAGGAAATGTTATCATACATACTTTCCAGAAGTATTGTAATATGAAAATATACTCGTATTTTTTACTAAATGAGAATATCTAAAAAAAGTTTTTACGAGATCTTGAACATACTAAAACCACATATTACTGGATCAAGCCAATTTCGGGAGTGCGTGTCTCATCAGCTCCATCCATAGTAGCCTTTTAAAAAAAATATCCGAATAATTATTATCCGACGCCTGATTCCATATAGCTTGTCTATTTTCTTTTTCTATAATGAAAAGCTCCGTATCAAACGCCATCCTGTACACACAAAATACGTGTGGCTGCTGCGACAAGTGCGCGCACACTGATCTCTTTCATACGAAATGGTGGATCTTGGTTGGAATGGTTGGTCGCGACGACCAACTGTCCACGTGTGGGTCACGATGGCCAACTGGCCGCGTCTGGGTCGCGATGGCCAACTGGCCGCGTGTGGGTCGCGATGTTCCTGCTGGCCGCGGGGCCGATACGTGGTCGCTGGCCGCTGGCCGCCTAGTACGCGCACTTGCATATGTCAAACATAATAACAGTGGTGGGAATGGCTTTAATTTTATTTCATTTTTATTTTTTATTTATACATATAGGATACGATTCATGTTGGCGTGGGATAATTTTGGATGTTCACGCGGGTGAAGCCGACGACAAAAGTTAGTGTAGGTATCAAAAGGATGTGCCCAGGCAAAAGTTAGTGTAGGTATAATACATCAAAAGGATGTGCCCAGGCAAAAGTTAGTGTAGGTATAATACATCAAAAAGATGTGCCCAGGCAAAAGTTAGTGTAGGTATAATACATCAAAAGGATGTGCCCAGGCAAAGGTGTCAGTTACTTGATAAGGAAGCTAAAGAGGTTTTGGTTTGTTTTCAAGGCTCTTTTGGCGGTGGGAACGGAGCCGCGGGTCGATATCGCGGAAGACTCGACCCTAGAGAGAGACCATGTGAACGGAGGGTACCTCGTGAACACCGAGCTGGAAGCCAGAACACACCTCTACATTGTAAGTTGTGCTCGCTTTCCTTGTGGTGGTTTTACAATTACGTTCTCTAGGTTATACGTAGCTGTTGCGGAAGCTATCTAATTAACTATCTTTATTTATTACTACCTTTTTCTCACGGCTCCGCCCGCTTGGATGTCGGTAATCACGTAAAAAATATATCTATATCCTCCATATCTCAGGCTATATCTCTGCCAAATTTCATGACGATTGGTTCGGTGGCGGTTTAGACGTGAATGAATGAAACAGACAGACAGACAGATACTTTCGCATTTATAATATTTGTAGGGATAGTAATTTTTCTGTACATGTGTCTGTCGCTGAACTCCTAAACGGCTGGACCGATTTTGTCGATTTTTTTTGTGTGTTTTTGAGTGGAAGGTTTCGATTCGCAATCAGACCCGTTAGGTGGCGCTGCGGTCGAGTTCTAGGGTCGATCGATTAGGTTATTAAGCTATGATTGCCGCGGTTGGTACGTGAATGGGTGACCATTTTTACGTACGTAGATCCCTCTGTGCCTCGATTAGCACCTTAAGCCGTTGCTCCCGGTAGTCATTGTTGGGTTTTTGACAGTCGTTACGGGTCGTCAGAAGCCGGAAAGACTGACAACTTCACACTGACTGACAGTCTTAACCAAGGGATATCGTGTTACCCAGTAAAGGGTTGTAGAGGTCACTTAAGCAGTCGCTCCTTGGAAAAAACTGGTATTCAACTACACCCGGTTAGACTGGAAGCCAACCCCAACATAATTGGAAAAAGACTAGGTAGTTGATGATGATGTTAGTCAATAATGTAGTACTTTCTGCACCTTGCTATCAATATTTATGGATCTTCATGAGCGAGCAATAAGGCATTTGACTACTATCCAAAACGTACACGAAATAATACTTATTTTAAAGATTTTGGTGGAAAAATGTGGAGGTTACACGTAAGTTATTCTTAAACTAGCTTTTGCTAGCGACTTCGCCTGCGTAGAAGTCGAAACTTATGACACGGGAACGTAGGTACGTTGCCGTGTGATAATTTTCGACTAAAAGGACTACTGGAATAAAAAGTATCCTGTGTTAATCCAGGTTTAAACTATCATTGCCAAATTTCATCCACATCCTTTCAGCCGTTTTAACGTGATTCAGTAACAAACATCTAAACATACAAACTTTCACATTCATAATATTAGAAGGATGTAGGATTCAGCCGCTATTTGTCATTCCAAAGTACAATATAGCTCTGTTTATATTTTGTTTATTCTGTTTATTTTCTGTTTATATCTCTGTTTAGCAAGGTTTTGTTTTTTCCGCGGCTGAATCTTTTTCCAGGTTTCGAAAAATAACATTTAAAATAGACATACCGTCCAATGGGTCATTTCACGCAGGCTCAAATTTTACTAATTTCGGTGGAATTTTTTATTTGTAGGTTTTTGGATGAAAAAATAAACTTGTTTTATTCTAGAACATATTAGCATTCAAGATATTTTAGTAGGAAACAAACAACTATAGTTGTTTTGAAAATATGGCGGCCACCGAAATTACCAACCCACCGAAATTGAAAATTGTACACCGAAATTGAAAATCTTACACCGAAATTGCAACATCACACCTAAATGGAATTTGTGTATTGTATGTAAAATACGTTTATTTGTCTGTATTCGATACTGCATCTTTTGACATGGATCATAAGACCACATTTAGCACATTAACTAAATTAACTTTAGTTCTACTAGCTTATAGCTTCTAGTTAACTTTAGTTCTAAATAAAATGAAGTTTTGATGAGATCTTCGTTTAATTATCACTTGAGCAAATAATTAGGGATTTTTATAAACATTATTCAATTCGTAAACAAACATAAAATAATAAAATCTCAAAAAACTAAACTGAACAAAACAAAAATCTAAAAATATTCAAATCACTGTCAGAGTCATTTTCGATAAAGGTCTTAATTTGTGCGGTCGTATACAAACATGAAATAATAAACTCGTCTGAGAATCTTGTTGAGTCTGTCTGCTCTTTATCTATAAAAGTTTTTTCTCTCTTTAGTTGTATAACTTTTTTTCTAAGTGACATTATCTCCTTTGCTTTTATCCTTTGGTATTTTCTGAATCTGGCACCCAAACCCTTCAATGAGGAAGACATATCAGTTAAAGAAGGTACAGAGCTACTAGGACACAAAGTAGATACAGGACTGCTTGGACATAAGGTAGTTAGATACAGGGCTACTTGAACACAAAGTAGTTATAGGGCTACTTGGACATAATGTAGAATTAGAGGTTTGATTTCGCCTTGAATAAGAATGAACGGGACTACTAGTGAATATTTTGTTTTTGGAACGTAGACAACGAGAAATGCTTGAATGAGGACTAATGCTGCGAGAACGTTGAAAGTTGGAATTGAAGTTTCCATCATGAGAAGGTAAGGTCCTGGTTGTGGACTTATCGAGCGAGAACGATTTAGAATGGAAGGACTTGTGGGAGATGACGTGCCTGTCATATTGTCACCTTGTGTCTCAAGAGGATCATTGGTTATTTCAGGTGGAACATTTTTAAATGGTTTTTTTTTTCATTTGTTAATTTTTTGTTTCTTTTTCGTCTTTCTTAAAATGCTTTAAAGTTAGCTCTGTTTATTTTTTGCTTCAATCTTCGGGCACTTGGAGTCATTTCAGCCATCGATACAAAAATTCCTCCCGGTTTTTTATTTCTATATCGTTCTCTATCTTTTCTTCTTAGTTCTTCGCCTAGTACTGGATCATCTTTTATTCTTTTCTTTCTTAGTCTTGATTTGAATTTACTTAGTGTTGACATAATCTACTGATTGTTTTTTATTTTTAATAATGAGTTAAATTGCAAGATGTAGCTAGCTAGTGACCTCGATAATTGGTCTATTATATATAGAACAATTTTAAATTTTTATATTTCGTATCCTACCATTGTATAAAATCAAGTTCTTCTAACATAACAGACAGCTGTGCTGCTGGGGAATTTGTTGCGCCACTTCTTCTTCCCAGCTAAAGCACTAGGAAGTGTCGAAGGGTGGGCGTTTTTGGGGAACTGTCTTTTGTAATTTTTGACGTTCAAAAAGTGCTGACACCAGCCTAGTTTGAATAAATGACTTTTGATTTTGTTTTTGTAAAATATGTACTACCTACTTACAATAATACCCTCCTAAGTTTGTCCAATTAATTGTGTTACCTCTCAGGTGTAAATATCTTAGCATAGTCACATAAACCCACAGCCATTTTAGTATTGATGTAATATGCAGCAGCCATATTGGTATTGGTGGGGAAAAGCAGCCAATTTTTGTGACCGAAAATCTGACTCTAGCTAATAAGAAACTCATGCAGCGACAAGAATCGCTGCTAAGGAAAAGAAATATAACTTTGTATGGGTTCGGAATGGTCGCATATTTGTCAGGAAAGATTTAACAATTAAATCTGTACTTGTAAAAAATTTGGAATCTGTAGAACAGACACAGACACAGACATGTAACTGATTATTTTATTGGTCACATTTCTTTGCATGCTTAAGTGTTATAAGAATTTAAATTGAAGTTTAAAATCTATTATCAGAATGTAAGAGGCTTACGAACCAAGACAGAGGATTTCTATACTGCTGCTTTAAATTTTGATTATGATATAATTATGGGCACTGAAAGTTGGCTCAATAATACGGTGTTAGATCATGAATTTTTAGATAACCGATACAAAGTGTTCAGGCGCGATAGGTCTTCTACGGTATCCTCGAATACAAAAAAGGATGGTGGTGGGGTGTTTGTTGCAACTCTGGACAGATTCGAGGTCTCACGAAGATTAAATTGGGAGTCCCATTGCGAGGAATTGTGGATCACAATCAAGTGTGAGAGTGGCTTAAGATGTAATATTTGTGCGGTTTATATCCCACCTCCAATCAACCAGGACTATATCGATGCACTGTTTCGCAACTTTACAGAAGTAATTAACAAAAAGACCAAAATCAATTCTGTCAATTTACTAATCGGTGATTTTAATATGGGCAATATCTCTTGGGAATTTAATGCAGATTCTGGTTTACTGGTTCCCAAAGGATCTAGTGGTAATAGGGAACTCATTTTTTTAGACATGCTAGCCTTTAATTATCTTCATCAATGCAATACGATACTCAACGCTTCAAATCGCGTTTTAGATCTAGTTCTTAGTAGTAGTAACAACAAAGTGCTGGTGTCTCAGGCCTCAATGCCACTATTACAAATAGATCCTCATCACCCTGTGCTGGAGATCTCGTTTACGTATTATGAAAGCAATCCTCTTATGCAAAATAAAGTCCCATACTTAAACTTTATCCCTGCAATTATGAAGCGGTCAACGCTGAGCTTGGGAAAATTGCATGGTCTGAATAATGGAGTTCTGTGTCTAATATTAACGAAATGTTGCGAAAGTTCTATGATACTCTTATGCCAATTATTAAACGGCACACTCCGATTACAAAACCACGAGATGAACGGTATCCTGTCTGGTATAGTCGAGCTTTATTAAAAGTCATTAAAGAAAAAGCAAAATATCACAATGTCTACAAAAAATATGGGAATCCTAGAGATAAAATTACGTTTGAATGCCTTCGAATGCGCTACAGTGAATTGATAAAAGAGTGTTATGCTAATTTCAAAAATAATATAGCTGAACATCTGCGCATCAATCCTAAATACGTCTGGAGGTACCTAAAAAATAAACGGATCGGTACCAGCTATATTCCAAACAAAATGACTTGGAATAACACTAGGTTTGCTAGGGGTGGCCAGGAGATTTGTGACTTGTTTTCTGAAAATGTTCAGTCTATATACAGAGCGAGTAGTAACATACCTACTGCAACGCCAGTTGAAACCGTTACCAGTAACAATAACACTTTCAGTCGGTGCAAATTTGAAGTAAAAGAAGTTCTGTATTACTTGTCTTCCCTAGATTGTGATAAAGGACCCGGGCCTGATTCAATACCCCCTCTTTTCCTTAGAAAATGTGCAGAGAACCTGGCTGATTCCCTTGACTACACTTTTCAACTACTCTTTAGCACAGGGTGTATTCCCTGATCAGTGGAAAATAGCACACATCACGCCAATCTTTAAATCTGGTAGTGTAGATGATGTTGCAAATTATAGACCAGTGTCTATTCTATCTGCATGTGGCAAAATTATCGAATCTTTTTTCAGAAAAAAATGTTTTCCCACTTCAAAAATATACTGGATGATAGAAAACCATCACAGCTTTCGCCCCAAAAAATCCACGCTGTCTAACCTAGTCGAGTACGTTACATATATATCATCCGCATTAGATGATGGTAAAGAAGTTCATGCAATATATACCGACTTCAAAAAGGCCTTTGATTGCTAAATTGGCAAGTATGGGTATTCATGGGTCATTGCTGCGTTGTTGCGAATCATACTTAAAAACTCGCTCACAATTGGTGTATCTCAAGGGTTTTAAATCCAAACAATATGACATACCATCAGGCGTACCACAGGGGTCACACTTGGGGCCTCTATTTTTCTTAGTTTTTGTAAACGATTTGGGCTGCAAAATTGATTCGGAATACAAGCTTTTCGCTGATGATTTAAAAATATATCGAACCATAACTGACGAATCCGATATTCTTCAGCTTCACCTAGATCTCAATAAAGTTCACAGTTGGTGCTTACAAAATAAAATGACGTTAAATGAAAATAAATGTTACTTCGTGAAATTTAGCAGAAAAAGGAAAACATGTCAATATTATTACTTGATCAATAACAACCCGCTCCAAGAACTTGATACTATACGGGACCTTGGTGTATTAGTAGATAGCAATTTGAGTTTTAGGAGTCATTACGACCAAATGATTACGCGGGCATCTAAATTATCAGGTTTCATTGTCAGGGAAATGATTTTTTTTAAAGAACCACTTCTGACTATTTCCATTTACAATAGCGTTATTCGAAGTATTCTGGAATATTGTAGTATGGTATGGAACCCTTTCTATCAGGTGCACTGATCGGATAGAGCGCGTTCAAAAAAGGTTTTTGTATCACTTATGTTACTCAGATAACAAATGTCGTAGTCTGAACTCGTATAGCTCTAGGCTAAGTCATTATAAAATGAATTCGCTAAGCGCACGTAGAAAATCTTTAGATTTCTTGTTTTTGTACAAATTAGTAAATGGTGTAATAGATTCTCCTGACCTTTTAGAAAAAGTAAAATTCAGTATCCCACGTAAGCCGCTTAATTAACCGAAGGACTTTCGCCCTACCTCATAGTCGAACTAATATAGGTAATTTTTCACCCATTTACCGCATGCTTTCTCTTGCCAACTCCATTCGTGGAGAAATTGATGTCTTTGCTGGTTCTGTAGCCTCAGTTAGAACTAAACTTAAGAGTCTTATTTGTATGATTATTTTCTTTTATATCTTTTTACGTTTAACTTATCTTTACGAAACTTTTTCATTTTCTATGGATAAGTTCACATTTTTTTTTTTAGTTTTGTGTATGTTTAATTTTTATTTGTAAGTGTTTTTATATAAAATATGCATGCTAGATTCACATCTAGTAGATGTCAATCAAAAGTATTTATGGTAACTCTTAAAATGTAATTGGAATTGTGATTGAACATCAGTTTTGTGAATTACAATAAAAAAATAAAAAAACCCACCGAGATTACATTATTTCGTATTCCCTCTTAGTTTCAAAAAGTACTTACGTATTGGCGCGAAACCTCAACAGGATCGGACACGTCACTACTGCGAGAACGCAAGAGCACGACTGGGCCTCCGTGTGCGTAAGGAGATAGTTCGTTAGAATAGACTTGTTAACGTTATAGATCGATTTCAACAAAACACACTGATATATTGCACTTTTGGCGTGGACATTCCTTATCACAATGGTCCTGATGTCTGCATGATAACAGAAGTAAAGGAAGTAATAAATATGGTTGCTTTATGCATAGACCAACATAATAAAGTGCAATTCAAGTACTAAATTTCCATCACAACGTATTTAAAGAGGTAAATGTGCTTAAAAGTTAATCACGGACATACTCGTACCACCGTTGTTGAGAAACAAACATATTTTTTTTTTTTAATTTATATTTCAGAGATTTTTATTTATAAGCGCCTTCATATGAGCTAGTTTTCTTATTACACGAAAAAATATAAAAATGGTCTTATATATACATTTTACACAGTGATTTCACGCGAAGAACCTCTAAAAACGCTGTCGGTAAAACTACCCAAATAATACTTACCCTGTTGTTAAAATGTCCATCTTTGCTCGGAATGTCGCGTTTTTACGTTGTGTTGTTGTTCGACCAATAAATGTTGTGACCTACTACAAAAAGTGTATAATGCTTGTCGTAGCTTCTAAAATACGTAAAAAAAAAATGATGCGGTATTCACTGTGCTATCACTTCGAGAGTTTCATCCGGAACAGTTATAGGTGTATAATACATTAATTTTAAACAAACAGACGTATTGTAAAAAATCTCCATGTATTGCCAAGTCGTAAAAATCGTGAAACGAGGGGATTTTTTTGTCGAGGTTGTGAGTCTTGCTAAGATTTCCATTACTTTTTTGTTTATGCACGTGAGAATCTGTAAATGGCTCTTTGTTGTCAATACCACAGTTATCCTTCTGTTATGCTTCAGGTGCTCCTGTAGGTACCTACTTAAGACGCTGCCAAAACGTCATCATCATATGCCTAGCCTTTTCTCAAGAATAAGTTTTTGAGTACCAGTATTTACATGGAGCGTCTGCCTATATGACCTCCACAACCCAGTTACTGGGTAACACGATACCCCTTGATGAATCTGGTGTTCAGACTTTCGAATGATGAGACCAACGGCTTAACGTGCTTTCTGAGGCACGGAGTGGGTCTTGATATGTAAAGATGGTCACCCATCCACGAATCAACTGCGTCAAGTGTAGCTTAACCTGATAGATCCACCGGTGCAGCTGTTTTCCCACCCAAAAAAAAAAAAACCAGTGCAGCTGTTATGACTTAGCCACAAGCCCCGCCGTCAAAACGTATGACACCGTAAAACGCTGTTTTTATTGAGTGTTTCCCTATTCTCAAATGTTCATGAAAAGACTTATTCAAAAATAGTTCATGAAAACATATACCTATATCATGGAAAACGGGTTAGTTACCAACTCGACACGAGAGACTGGACATGCGTGGGAACTACTCGAAATTAGTATCACTTAATTTCGTCGACGTGTCCAGTTGGCGGAAATTTTAAAATTATTAATTTCCTTTAAGTTACACTATGTGGACACGCTTAAGAATCTTAGCATGTCCAGAAGACGAAATAATAAGTGGTACTCATTTTGAGTTTCACCAACTGGACACAAGCGTGTCCAGTCTCTCGTGTCGAATTGGTTTGACTAACCCGATAAAACAATCTTAAAACGGAGCTCAAACACTTTCGTCGCATAATTCTCTAAATTTTGAGCGTAAATTACAATATTTTATGCAATCGTAACAAAGAGAAGTCAATCAAATAAAGAAATACCTACCTAAAAAAAAATCTACTGAGCTATTATATTTTTCTTTCTTTTTTTTTTGCTTTTTTTACACGACGTACAGTAGCCCTCACTAATGGTGCCCCAATCTCAAAAAGCAATAGATTGACACTTCGCTTTAACTTACGACCTTCTTATAATAAGCAATTTCTATAGGCTATAATCATACGTTTACGAATGAATGTATTTCCTAAATTCAACCGTCAAAGCAAATGGCATGATAGCTGAGCGGTTACCGCACTTGATTATCGCGTTTGAGCGCAGCGAGTCGCGGTTTCGAATCCCACTCGCTGTGTGATAGTCTTTTTATTGTTTTAAAAATCACTTTTGAGTCTAGTTTCTTGTTCTGTTCTTCTTATTCACTAAACTCGCAAAACTTTATCATTATACCCACAGAAACCTAAATAAATTTAAATGATTTACGACTCATTCACTGCGACTTATAGAACGGTGTTGGTTGATATTGTGTGCTAGTGACGTGTGTTTCATCTATTAGCGTCCTTCTAATTTATTTTAAAATGTAAGCAAATTTAAATATAGAAATGAAAGCGAATATTATTGCGCTGCATAAAAGTGGACTTAATACCTATATCACAAATACCTATGTGATGAAACCGGACTGAGTGTGAGTATTATGATTTAAATATAAATATTAAACATTTATTTAATTAAAGTATAACTGCTGATCCTTGCAGTTATTTTTAAACGTTTTATAAACATCACAATGTCTAAATAGAATAAAAATATAAAATTTCAATGTAAATTTATTTCCTAGATTATAGAACGATGAAAATTGCAATAAACTTAATACCTATGTGAAATTGCCCTTTTAAATAATTTTGTTTCTAAATAGTAGGTAATACATAAAGTGTGTATTTTGCTTAGTAGCCTAACAGTACCCCTTTTTTGTTTTAGTGAAATACTGTGAGTCGGTGGGTGAAAAGATATGAGGAAGGCGGTAGCCTTGCCCGTGGTAAGCAAAGTGGAAGACCCCAGCTCCTATAACAGGCACACGTTCAGCGAATATGAAACAAGTGGTTTCAAAACGACAAGACATTTTGCCGAATTATTCGACACATCTTTACGAACCGTGCGCCGTGCACTCCACGCAGAAGGTTCGCATCATGGAAAACCAGCTCGAGAATCAGCTCAATAAACATAGTTAACGGAAAAAACATTAACATTAAGTTATAAATTACAAATATTTATTTATTTTAGTAATATTCAAATAATATTTTGTCTTATCCGTAATCTGGATTATTTTGAGGTTTAGTTTCAATCTTCTTTTCGGAATGAAAATGAACACTTAAGCTATAACCTCTTAAGAATCCAACGAACCAAGCTCGCAACTAGGATTCGAGCGGACACAATATTTCGTCCGAATATTGCTATCTCTGTTTGACAAAAGAAGCACCGATGCGCAGCTGTGTGTGTGAGCGTAACGAGTCGTAGGCATCCTTATTTATTCGTAATTTATTAGGTATGTTCATAATTTGCTTTGTTTTGTTGACTTTTTTGGGGGAATCGTTAGTAAATGTACAGACTAGTAATGCGTTTTTTGGAAATTCCTCTACAGTGCCGGGATCTCAACATATTAGGAAATCCCGAGATTTTGGCCTTGTAGAGAATTTAACAGATACATACGTCATTTACGAACTATTCCTAAATACCTACTTTTGAAAACCAATGTTGAATTTGTATGGTAAGTATTAGTGTTCTTGAACAAATAAAATACATGAAGTACCTAGCCACACATTTAGGGTAAACTCAAGTTTACAAAACTAAGGCGTTTTATTCCTTTTACTAAACTTTAAAACTAATAAAAAAACGACTACAAACCAACCTGTGTCAAGACAGATGTTCCAATAATTTATATGTGCCTAAAAACAGATAAATAACAGTATTCTGAGCCAATAATAATTGTGCCCACAGGCTTCATACTTAGATAACATCACGCCTTGTTTTCCCGAATGGTTGGGCAGAGGTGTACCTAATAGTACACCCACATTTCGCCACTTATGTTTTAAGTCCCATTTAATAGGGGGCGAGCCTATTGTCATCAACCGGACATAAACCCAGACTTCGGGTGGGCACGCCACGATTGCGGCGGTAAGTCCCCTCTTTGAGGAGTGGTTTGAGAGGCGGCATGGCGTCCTCACCTTCCGCCTGACGCAGGTCCTCACCGGACACGGTTGTTTCGGGAGGTTCCTGTTTCGGATAGGGCGGGAGGAAACGCCCGGGTGTTTCCACTGCGAAGATCGCCCTGAGGACACGGTGGAGCACACGGTGGCGGTCTGCCCTGCTTGGGCGGAGCACCGCCGTGTCCTCGTGGAGGCGATCGGCGGCGGCGATCTCTCGCGTCCGGCCCTGGTCCAGGCCATGGTACGGAGCGAGAGGGCATGGGGAGCCGTCACCTCCTTCAGCGAAGCAGTGATGCTCGCGAAGAGGGAGGCGGCGCACGTGAGGGAGAGGCAGCATATGCGCCCTCGCGACCCCAGCCGCCGCAGGATACGGAGACGCCCTGGGCGTCGGGAATCCCAGGCCGATTTCCGGCCACCGTAGGCATGGGCTTGCGGACGGCGAGTAATGGGTAGCTCGCTGTCCGGTAATGACCAAGCCCAAGTCGACGGCGCGTTGTGTTCCACGCGCGCCTCAAAGAGATGTCAGCACAAAAATGATGGGGGCCGCAAGGACCGATGCCTGTCAGGGGTGCGGGTTCGTTTGAAAGAGATACCACAGCCCCTGGCATACGGGCTAATGAAGGAACACGGGTGGGTTTTAGTCAGTAAAAGTCTGACACGCCCTCCTGCTCCACCCAGAGCGGGAGAAGTTATTTGATGATATCCCACCCAAAAAAAAAAAAACACCCAGACTTCGGGCGGCTACGGCGAAATTCCAGTTAGAAATAGCCAATAACACTTTGCCCAACCTGGGAATAGAATCCAAGACGTCATGCTCCGTAGTAGCGCGTGCGACCACTATACACAATAATTAATTTCGATAAATCCTTTTCTTATCGAAATTAATTGTTTTATCGCTTTCGGACCGCATAAGTAAATCCTCTAAAATGTGCATTGTAAAAACAGTAGGTATCTAATTTAAATGCCTTTAGGGCTCACTATTTTTTGGCTATAACATAAAAGACAGACATAAAAGGCAGAAAAATAAAGGAAAGGAAAGGAATTACCATACATTTTCATAGGTTTAAACTTGGAATAACTTTATTCTGTGCTTTTATTAGTAATAGGGTTTACGGTTTAGGCAGCGCATGCCAAGATACCTCTCAGTCAGAGGGCAGGATTTTTTCCGACTTGATGATGATAATAGATAACGGAACAAACCCAGATGGTTTGATAGGTGATGACTGTATCATAGAAGTAACGTGTCCTGTGAGGGCAGCGAAATCTACACCTGTTGAAGGGATCTGGGACAAAAAACATTTGCGCGAAACACACTTGCGCGAACCCACATGCGCGAACAGACATTTCCGCGCTTGGACTTTTGCGCGAACGGACTTTTGCGCGAAGGGTCACTTGCGCGACAAGACATTTCCGCGAACAGACGTTTGCGCGACTGTACACACGGCTACACATCAAGCTATACATTTCCAGTATAAGCTGATCTCGCATTGTATAGGATTTCCGTACAGTGCGAGGTCAGCGTAAACTGGAAATGTATAACTTGATGTGTAGCCGTGTGTACCTTTGCGCGAAAGACACTTGCGCGAACGATAGTTGCGCGAAGGGCACTTGCGCAAATCCTATTGCGCAAACGGACGGTTGCGCGAAAAAGTTGAGGAAATGAAATTTATTCATAACATCATTCTGCCTGTATTCTATCAAAGGGTTGGGGGTGTGGCAGACTGGAAATAAACAGTCCAACTAGATTTAAATAGTAATCGTCGTAGCTTTATACGGCACATTTAAAAAAAAAATCTTCATATTTGTAGGTACCTACCTAAGGTACCTATATTTTTTACTGTTCCATCATGGGTGTCGTTTTCAGGGTTTTTGGGTGATCTAAAGCCGATGGTGAGGTCAAAATGTAAATCCAAGATAGCGGCCAAGAAAATTTTCGAATTTTCCATTATGGGTGTCGTTTTCAAGGTTTTTGGGTGATCTAAAGCCGATGGTGAGGTCAAAATGAAGATCCAAGATGGTGGCCAAGAAAATTTTCGAATTTTCCATCATGGGTGTCGTTTTCAGGGTTTTTGGAGGTTCTAAACCCGATGGTGGGGTCAAAATAAAAATCAAAGATAGCGTCCAAGAAAATTTTCGAATTTTCCATCATAGGTTTCGTTTTCCTCCAAAAACCCTGAAAACGATATCCATGATGTAATGTGTGTGTTAATTTCAAAAATTTCTTGGCTGCCATCTTGGATTTTCATTTTGAAAACCATGAAATCGATATCCATGATTTTTTATTATTTATTTATTTACGTACATACGCTACCATTACAGTGTCCCCATTTCGGATGATGGAAAAATCGTAACTTTTCTTGGCCGCCGTGTTGGATTTTCATTTTGACCCCACCATCGGCTTTCTTCTTCTTTAATCGGTCCCTCATTACTGAGGATCGTGGTCACTGAACGCTTTTAAGCGAACAATCTGCCTCCATCGACTCCGGTCTGAAGTTGCCATCACCATCTGCTGAAATTTGCTGGATGAGGTAGCTTCCTTTATTTGGTCAGACCATCGTGTTGGCGACCGGCCCCGTGCTCTCTTTCCTTCGGTATTGCCAACAATGAAAAACTTTTCAAGGCTGCTGTCTCCCCTTCGCATTATGTGACCGAAGTAGCTCAGAATACGCTGTAGGCAAGTTGTAGACAATCGGGTCTTGATAGCGAGCTGAGATAGGACAGACACATTTGTGCGTTTGGCCGTCCATGGTATTCGTAGCATTCGCCTACAGCACCACATTTCGAATAAAGAAAGAAAGATAAAGTATTTATTAGACTCGCACAGGAAAATCACAAACATAACTACAACACAATAAAATCAAACACTAAAAAACTAAAACACAACTACGCTACGCTAGGTACTTAATAAAATTAAAATTAGATTTACTTGTACATAAAAAAGTAAAAATAAAAACAAGATCCCGTACGAGACCAAAAGGCCACTATCTCAGCACGATGCTGCGACATTTAAAAAGTGTCACAGCGCTGGTATTCTGATAGGGCCCGCTATGATGTCACGGACAGAAACATAAATAAAAAGTAATAAATGAAATAAAATAAGATAGGTAAGTGTGAAATTACTAAAAACTAAACAATAACGCATAATGCAAATAATTGTAATCCGCGTGTCTGTACGAGACAATCCGAGCAAGAGAAAGACAAAGGATAGACGCATGTCTATCCTTTGTCTTTCTCTTGCTCGGATTGTCCAGGTCTCAACTCCATAGAGAAAAATCGGGAAAACTATTGCCCTAACCAATCGGGCTTTGGTTTTGTAACTTATACCACGATGTTTCCAGATGTTCTGGAGGCGTGTCATAGAATCTTTAGCCATGGCTATACGTCTTTTTACTTCTGGGACGCAGCTGCCGTCATTATTAATGACTCGGCATCGGCTTTAGCACCCCCGAAAACCATGAAATCGACATTCATGATGAAAAATTTGATAATTTTCTTGGCCGCCTTCTTGGATTTTCATTTTGACCCCACCATCGGCTTTAGAACCTACAAAAACCCTGAAAACGATATCCATGATGGAAAATTCGTAAATTTTCATGGCCGCCATCTTGGATCTTCATTTTGACCCCACCATCGGCTTTAGCACCCCCGAAAACCATGCAATCGATATCCATGATGGAAAAATCGTAACTTTTCTTGGCCGCCATCATGGATTTTTATTTTGACCCCACCATCGGCTTTAGCACCCCCGAAAACCATGAAATCGACACCCATGATGGAAAATTCGATAATTTTCTTGGCCGCCATCTTGGATTTTCATTTTGACCCCACCATCGGCTTTAGAACCTACAAAAACCCTGAAAACGATATCCATGATGGAAAATTCGTAAATTTTCATGGCCGCCATCTTTGATTTTCATTTTGACCCCACCATCGGCTTTAGCACCCCCGAAAACCATGAAATCGATATCCATGATGGAAAAATCGTAACTTTTCTTGGCCGCCATCTTGGATTTTCATTTTGACCCCACCATCGGCTTTAGCACCCCCGAAAACCATGAAATCGACACCCATGATGAAAATTTGTAAATTTTCGCAGTCGCCATCTTGGATTTTCATTTCGCCTCATATTGGCTTCAGCACCCTAGAAAACCAGAAAAAGGACACCCATGAAGAAAATTTTGAAAACAGTCTCAGCCGCCAGCTAGGATTTTCACGTTGACCTTGCAATTGGCTTCAGCCCCCTTGGGCGGGTACAAGGACAATTACAAAATAACAATCCGCAAAAATAAAGTATATAATTTTTATAGAATGGACGCCAAAAGGACTGGCATAATGAACAAAAAAATATATCTATGGGTAGCAGGGACATTGACGTGCAAACTGTAACCATGCATTCAGTACATGATTCTAGATCTCCGCGATCATTATGTATGCAGTAGCTATTTTTTTAAACAACCGAAGAAAAATCGATGTCCCTTCCACCCTATAAATTATACTTTTTTCATAAGCCAGCAGTCCTACAAAAAATTAAACGCGGAAGGATCAGAATCACAGGTTTGCGTCGATGTCCCTGCCACCCTGTATATCCAAATCCGGAAACAAAGAAAAGTTCGTAAGAATGTAGGTTACTCAATACTAAATCACAATTTTATATCCAAGTGAATACCGTCATGTTGCGCTAGTGTTAGTACCTGTCCGAGCGATACACACCTACAGTGAGCAGTACGATCACACACACATTGACATTGGCTTGACGCGATAGCGCTACTAGCTACTGATATTTATGATGAATTTGGATGTGTTCCGTAATACCAAAAATGATGAATGAAAACTTATTGTATTTTAATATTTTTTTCGACATTTTACAACTTGATAATATGAGCTATGCTTCTGAGATAACAATATTACAAATATTGTTGGTTATAATACCAAAAAAATAGTGAGAAAACATGTCATTTACGCTGTAAAAATTTGCAAAATTCAATTCGCCTAAACTTCATTTTAGGTAAGAATTTTGGAAAAAAAAACCTCTACGAGCCTAGATAAATACTGTCTGAATCCGAATATCACCTTAATATGGTGGAAATATGCTCGAGTTGCAAATGATTTTGGTATTACGTTTGTATGGACAATTCGTTCTGCGTAGGCCTCTTAAGTCCTATTAAATCCCTCTTCGTCCGTTACTTTACTTGAAAGTGAACGTGTATTCGGTTTGCGCATAAATTCTTAAAGATCACATATGCGACTTTAGCCCGCAACCACTTAGTGAAAGTGACCAAATTTGCTTATACATTATTAAAAATATTAATTGTTTTTGACCGGTCGCCGCTGTGCTTTGGCACCGCAGATCTAACTCGTCGGTTTAGCCCCGCCCACACGCAGGAGCGGGACAGTTGTCATAATTGCTCTCCCGCTTACTCGTAAGCCTGAGTGCTGCTGTGTACTATAAAATATCCCCGAGCTCATCGACGTGTGTGTGTTCGACATTGGACTGTGTACAATGTTTCGCGTTCAACGCTCGCCTACGGCTTCGCCATCAGTAAACTCCAGTGTACTGCAAACAAAGTCAGACTCGGATATACCCGCAGCGGTGTTGGATAGCCCAGTCGGTAGTGTCAACACCGCGGTGCGGTCCAAACGTCCTTGCCCAGAATTTTCACCTGGTAATGAACTTCAAGACATAAAACGCGAAATACTACAAATGTTGTCGACCTGGAAAAAGGAACAAGAAGATCGCCTTACAAAATTCTCGCACGATCAAAACACCTGCCTGTCTAAGTTGGTCTCTGAAATAGCAGAACTGAAACGACAGAATCTTGCGATTCAAAAATCAAGCGTCGAGATAGAGAAATCTATATCATTCATAACTGAGCAGTACGATGACATGATTAAAAAAATTGATGTTCTGCAAAATGAAACCCAACAACAGAAAGACAAATTAATTAATTTGGAAATAAAGATCCAGGATATCCAACAGCTTTCCCGGTCATCGTGCGTCGAGATCCGCAACGTGCCTGCCGTGGAGAACGAGTCAGCATCAGATTTGACCGCGATTATCAGTAAAGTCGGTGCAGCAGTTGACATGTCTCTCTATAACACCGAGCTACGTGATGCGTACCGTTTACCCGGGAAACCAGGCACCGTCAGACCTATTATTGCGGAGTTTATAAATGTTCAGATTAAAAACAAACTCATAACAAGTGTGCGTGACTTCAATAAAATCCACCCCAACGAGGGTAGACTAAATACGAAATCCATTGGTTTACCCGGAGATCGACGTCCTGTATATGTTGCCGAATATCTCCCCGCTAGCTCCAGGAAGCTATTCTATGAAGCAAGAGAATTTGCAAAGCAAAAAGGATTCAAGTTCTGTTGGACGGCGAATGGTAACATTTTCTTGCGGAAAATTGAAGGAGCAAAACAAGTTCTGGTCAGATCTGAGCAAACTCTTCGCAATCTTCAATTGGATATAAACCAATGACTATATTATAGCCTAATCCACTTATCCGCTAATCACTTATTTATTTTTTCGAATGTTGTTATTACTCACCCATCAAAACTTAAGTGCTTAAAATTCTTTATAATCTGTATAAATAATTACCTTTTGGTTACATTTTCAAAGTACACATCCCTATCGTAATTTTATTACCAATACACCTCGCTATTACGCACCTTAAATTACACTCGCATTTCTTAACACTAAATGAACCTCAGTACCCAGTATATACTATTACCGCATCTTTTTTAAACATATACAGGGTGTAAAAAGACACATCACAAAGCCGTAAACTACGCATACTGTACGTATAACTAAGTAGCTTTGCGCAATTTTTTTTGCTGGGAACCGATTTTTTTTTTAAGGTATGAAATAAAGCCATTTTTTATTGCGCGCAATGTAACGCGAACCCAGGCTTGAACGGACACAGTACTGTTGTGTGAGTTAAGCCCCGCCCCTTCGCTCGACGCGGTATGAGCGAAATGAATAAAAAGTTTCCATGATAAATGTACAACCATTTACTTAAATTAAAACTCTTAAAAACACTAGATTTTAGTTGTTTTTAGCCTGTGTGGACACTTACCTACTGTCCATCGCTGTCATCATCAAACATCGGTGGCCTCTCGACACTCACGAGCTGTGGTTCAAACTGCCGACCTCCCACGCGGAGACAAACGCGCGCCCTTTTCAGCGTATTTTCATGAACCCGCTCCAGGATTCCTTCTCGCTCTGACAGCTGCTTTAGTTCATCAAAAACTTCAACAATTTTCTGACGCATCTCAACAGCGGTCTCACAGGGACGGTCAAACACCCTATCCTTGACGTAGCCCCACAAAAAGAAATCCAGAGGGGTTAAATCTGGCGATCGTGCAGGCCATGCATGGGGCCCATACCGCCCAATCCAATGGTCGCCGAACAGTTGCGTCAGCTGTTCGCGAACCGGTCTCACAATGTGTGGCGGCGCGCCGTCATGCTGGTACCACACATTTCGCCGCTGGACCAATGGCATGGCTTCCAGCGTGTCGGTCAGGTAACCATTGATTAGTTCGAGGTAGTTAGGTCCGTTCATTCTGGGCGGCAAGAAAACGGGGCCCAGGATCTGGTTTCCCACAATGCCTGCCCACACATTATGTTTCCACCGTGCCTGGAAACCCGTTTCCTGGGTTTGGTTTGGGTTCACGGAGCACCAATAGTGTGAATTACGGCGGTTCCACATACCATTATTTGTAAAGGTACTTTCGTCCGTGAAAATAATGTTGTTCACAAATCCTCGGTCCTGCCTTAACAGCCACCTGCAGTACTGCATACGGCGTGTTGTGTCGCCCGGCACGAGCGCTTGCACGCGGTGAATTTTGTAAGGCCGTTGCCTATCTCTTTTAAGTACTTTGTGCACAGTGGAATGAGACACCACGTACCTAGCGCGATTGCCATGCCGTCTCCGCAATACTTTTGCCGCTGTACGCACTCCCAAACGTGGGTTTTCCCGCATTACAGATTGGATGGCCATTTCTGCCGCCGGTCTTATTTGCCTGCCGCCTCCCTGTGAAACCGGCACGATCGGCTGGTTGTCCAATAACCGTTGCACTGCCCGAGTGAAAATACGTGAATCAGAGGGCTGAAACGCGGTAGGATATTCAGTACCATAAAGTCGTAGGGCTGCGGCAGCATTTCCTCGGGCCATACCGTAGCAGTACACCATGTTAACGTACTCGCGCGCCGAATAATCGTGAAACGGCATTTTCGCAACTAAAACAATTAACACAAAAGCACTAACAAACAAACAAGTACGCACTCAAACACAGACACTTCGTGTGCCAGCCAATACGCAGTCACAGTCACTGCACAGCAGCACAGTTTCTACACTTAAAAGTAGGTAATGCTTTTCGGAAAAAACAACACAAGCGCATTCGATAACGTAAGAAACCGAACTAATAATAATGCCGAAAAATTTGATCAATTTCTTGTTTTGCTGGAGACGTTCCTAGGTGCGCGGTGCGGGAGGGGTGACAGTTACAAGTTGACGAATCACTGAGCTCTCGCATCACGTCACCACACCCCCGCGCGCACCGCGCAGCTACCTCAGGAAACGTCGCGGTAGGCATAAAGGAGCCGCGGCTTTCTTTGATCTATGCGAAGCGCGCGCGATCGGAACGTTATGTATCTTTATATCATTGCGCTATTAGGATCTACCAAATTATGGAAACGTAAACGGAAGACGTAATACGTCATACGACGCGACGTATACGTCAATCAAATTCTTTTAAGGGCTATCATAAGGTTACCTAAATAATCAATGTTATTTTAATTCTGTGGAACACAGCTACCTAATTAAGCTGTTTTCAGGCCAGCGCGATTTGTCGCGCGACGCGACACGAACAATACAAAACTTCACGGTATAACAATAACCGGTGTCTGAAAACAGCTTAAGATGACGAAATCTAGAAAAAAACTAAAAGACTTCAATTGCAGTTATGTAATTATTACCAGCATACACGTTTATTTACAATGAATAAATATCCACCCTATTGGCAGTAGGTATGGCTTCGTGTGAATAAAGTGAATAAACCTTTATTTTTACCATAAGTAGTAAATAAATACTGCCTCGTTGGTCTAGTGGTTGCAAACGCTACTGCTGAGCATGAGGTCCTGGGTTCGATTCCCGGGTTGGGCAGTGTTATTTGATTTTTCTATCTGAAATTTCTCAGTAGCAGCCCGGAGTCTTGATGTCTGCCCGGTTGATGGCAATAGGCTCGCCCCCTATTACATGGAACTTAAACATAGCTGGCAAAATGTGGGTGCATCTGCTACAGGTACATCTCTGCCGAACCCTTCGGGGAAACAAAGCGTGATGTTATGTTATGTTAGTGAATGAATAGCTCAAACCAAAAAGTGGTTTTGATAGGTAGGTAGGTAATTTGTGCAGTAATAATAAAATTAATTCTTCATTATTTGCTTGAATGTAGGTAGTAAGCACTTAGAATAATAACGCACTAGACTAGCAGTTTACTTTTATTGTAAACGAAACGAATGAGGACCAACTTCGTCAACATTTTTAATTGAATCTGCAAGAAGTTTAGTGATAAGATGTACCTACTTGTAGTACTTACAAGGGCGTGTTCTTCGACATTACAGACAACGGACTTGCCTGCAACTCATAATCAACGTCTTTGAAATCAGAAACTTCAACAAATGTAACTACGAAATGTAGGCACTAACAACCGATCAGCTGTTACAAACACGGGTCGTTGTAACGTTCAAGACCACGTGACACTGATCGTGCGCTTGTTGTCGTACAGTCGTGACGTGCGTGGTAGTGTGCGCTTGATGTTCATTGCGTTTTTGTAACTTCAAATGTGTTATTTGTTAAGAAAAATTGAAAATTTTGGTAATGTTTCTTTGGAAAAAAGTTTAGTAATAACACGTGGAATACATTTACGCAAAAAAAGTATTAAAAAAAATGCGACTTTGACCTTCAATATCTTCAGAACCAGTGGATTCCCAGGTATGGTCTAGTGGAAAAAAATTATCCAAATAATGGGTAGAATATGTGGCTTCCGGCTTCGGAAAGGGTCTTTTTACACCCGATATTACTCATCTCGTACCACAACTAAAATTTCATATCAATACCGAATTCACCTAGTTTCCACTAACTACCTCCTGCACAACTCATTGCGACATATACTAATGCACCAAACTAAGTTTTCTAATGGCTAATGTTGCACAAGTTATTGATGACATTGATCATACGGCTTTTACAACTAGCCTGAAGCTCCATTCTATAGACGACTGTAGGCTGTACTTGGGCGACACAGGAGGTCAATACTCGGTTGTTGTTCAAAATATTCGCAGTATCAAAAAGAATTTTGATGATTTCTCTGTTCTATTGTGCCGGTTGCTTTTTTCGCCTGACATTAAATGATAAATGATAATGATAAATGATAAATGATTTTATTTCTGTAAGTAGGTTTGTACAAACACTTTTACACGTCAATCATATTTTTTTAAACTAGATGAGGTCGGCGTTTCCTATCTGACTACTCTGAGAAGAAAGGCCGAAACAAACTCATTATTTCAATATTTCAAATTATTATTTTGACAGAATGTTGGCTTGACGAATCGTCTACCTGTTTCGCATTAAATAACTATGATTATCATTGTTCCAAAAAATACCTTAACCAAAACGATGGAATAGTCGTATTTACCAAACCATCTTTGCAAGCCTCTGTTGTGGAACCATCTTGCAAAGACTCGAACTGTCTGGTTGTCAATGTCAGGGACGAACTATCACTGATTGCCGTATATAGGTCTCCATCTTTCTATAATATAAATAACTTTTGCGAATCTTTAACAAAGCTGATGGAATCGTGTAAGGCTACCACATGTGCTATTGTAGGGGATCTGAACATTGACATCAAACCAGAGTGCACTGACAGACGAGCCACTGAGTACCTAGACTTAACCGGCCACTATGGGTATTTCCCAGGACACACTTTGCCTACGCGAGGTGACAACTGTTTGGATCACGTTTTGCTTAAAACTCAGAAGTCACCTACTGTTATTGTATGTGACACAGGCATAACAGATCATGAGACGGTTATCCTAGGCATTCAAAAAGACTCAGTTAGGGCCAGGGTGGAAAAACGACACGCGAGAATTGACTATATAATATTAAAAAAAGACATTGAAAATGAATCTTGGGACTGGCTTCTTCAACAGACCAATGTTACTGATGCATTCCAAAAATTTGTCGAGACACTTTCTGTTAAAATTAAAAAACACACCACTAACCGTATCTGCCGCAGTTCTGAGGATATTATCAAGCCTTGGGTTACTAGAAACCTCCTAAAGTGCATAAGACGACGTGACTTAATGCACATTAACGCAAAGAAACAAGAAAATCGCGACAATCTTAACATCCAACAAGAATATAGGAAGTATAGAAATTACTGTAATAATATTTTATCAAATCTTAAACAAGACCATGACCGTAAACTTCTAATGGAAACAAAGGGCGACTGTAAAAAGTTATGGTATGAAATCAAGAAAATTTGTAACATTAAAAATAAAAAAAGCGGAAAAACTGAGCTTGTGACCGACAGCGAAGACCCTGTTCTCACATTAAATAAAGTGAACGGCTATTTCTCAACTGTTGGCAAAAACCTTGCAGCAAAAACTCTTAGTCTATTAGGCTTAACTGAAACTGACTTGGCCCGTAACAACAAACAATACAGTACTGTAAACACTAGCCCAAACTCTTTTTTCCTTACTCCGACTGATGAAAAAGAAATATTTTCAATCATCTCCCAGCTTAAAACGTCGTCAGCGTCAGGTTATGATAATAATAAATAATAAAAAATAATTTATTTCCAAAAGTAAATTACAAAGTAGTTATGCGCAGCATTTACAGCTTAGGACTTACAAGTGCACAGAAATTTGATCAATGACCCCCATGCTAGGTAGAACCTGTGTTACAGGGGTCATCCATCCGTCCATTATACAAAATGACAGATAAGTAAGTAGTACTTATTTTTTTAAAAGGCACAATTATGTTTTTAATTCTAATTCGAAAAAGATGTGGTAAGTGCTTGTGTGTGAGTATGAGTGAGTGTGTATGTGTGTGTATGTGTATGTATGTGTGTGTATGAGTGATTGTGTGTGAGTGTGTGTGTACAGAGTGGATGGTTATGTATATTGCGATTTCAATAAGTCTTCTGTTTTATTGTAGTCAAGAGTTAAAAGATATTCTTTAATTTTAGATTTACAATGAAATGTGTTAAGGGAATGTATATCCAAAATCTGGTTCAATTTATTATAAGTGAGGGTGCTTAGAAATGGGTAGTGTCGTTTAGCAAAAGTCGTGTTCGTGCTTTTTATAGGACATGGGGGTACCGGTCTTCTTCTTGCGGTAAAAGGATTATTTTTGTTTAATGGTGAGTTTGAGTGTTTGCGGATTAGTGCACGATAGATAAAAAGTTGTCGGACTGTTAAAACCTTGTACTCCAATAGAGTAGTTGCGTGGGAAATCTAAAAGGCTTACCAAGAAGCACTTTAATTACTGCTCTTTGCGCCCGCTCTACCTGTATTAACGCAGTCTTCGCTGCTCCTCCCCAGGCTGTAATACAGTACGTTAAAATAGACTCACAGAGAGCACAGTAAGCCATATTTAGAACTTCCCTATGAGCGGACAGTCTAAGTTTTTTGAAGACATAAATAAGTTTTCTAACCCGCGCGGACAGAGTCTCAAGGTGATTGTGCCAAGATAGGCAGGCGTCAACCTGTAGGCCTAGATATTTAACGACCGGGGCTCGGGATATGGAGGGGCATGCGCATTGCGGATCACTGATGATCACATGATGGCATTAATAACATTTTTTTGAAACTATGTTCACATGCTTTGGTTGGACCGATTGCTTTTCTTTGCAACCTAAGCCTAAGTACAGGTAAAGTTCCTGATTGCATAAAGATTGCCAATATATGTCCGATATTTAAAAGTGGAGATGCAAAAATCCCTTCGAACTATCGCCCGATTTCTCTGCTGACAGCTCTCTCCAAAATCCTTGAGAAAGTTGTGAACAAACGACTACTCGCATACCTAGAACAAAATAGATTACTGTCGGACAATCAGTACGGTTTTCGGGTTGGTAGGTCCACAGAGGATGCAGTAACCAACTTAGCCGATTTTATAACCCTCAATCTAGATCAAGGACAGGCATGTACTGGCATCTTCCTGGACCTCGCCAAGGCATTTGATACAATATCTAGGAAAATCCTGATTAAAAAAATGTCGCTTCTGGGAGTTCGTGGCACTGCCCTGGACTGGTTTAATTCATACCTCAACGATAGAACGCAAAAAGTGGTGCTTGGGGAACATTCCAGTGATTCAGCCACAGTGCAATTTGGCGTGCCCCAAGGTAGCGTGCTGAGACCCACCTTATTTATTATATATATAAATGGACTATGCGCCATGAAAATTCCTCAAGCTAAAATTTTTACATATGCTGACGACACCGCAATCGTTTTCTATGGGAAAACTTGGGATGACGTTAAGATCTCGGTTGAAAGCGGAGTTAAAGCTATTGCGAACTGGCTGCAACATAATCTTTTGACGCTAAACATAGACAAAACGAAAGCAATCAACTTTGCCATCTCGAAACGTTCTGCCCCTAATTCTGTAACTTGTATACAGCTGCACTCCTGTCCTAGCCCAGAAGACTGTAGTTGCCCGTTCATCGAACTAACAGATTCGATTAAATACTTAGGCGTCTTTGTAGATAACCGTTTGTCATGGTCCACACATCTGACTGCTTTGAGGGGTAGGATTCGAAAGATGCTCCGTATCTTTAAGCAACTGGGTAAAATTGCAGATGACTCAGTTCTAAAAATGATTTATTTCTCTCTGTCAATCAGTCCTTAACTATTGTATTATAGCTTGGGGCGCCGCCTGCAAAACCTCGTTAATAAAGGTTGAAAGAGCTCAACGAGCTCTGCTTAAAGTTGCCTATAGACGACCATTCCGGTACTCCACTAACACACTTTACACCGAAGTGGGAGTTCTTAGAGTCAGACAGCTTTACATCCTATCTGTCACTCTAAGATTTCACAAAATCTCCATGTGCACTTGTATCATATCAAGTCGAAGGGTACATTGGGAAAAGGTTCAGTGCCGTAAAACACTCGGTAGGAAGTCGTTCGGTTTTATGGGACCGCACATTTACTCAAAACTCAATGACCGACACAAAATACTACAACTCACTCATAGTAAATGCAAAATTACGGTTACAAAATGGCTTCTTACACTGGACTATGACATGACTGAAAACTTATTATACTAAAAAACAAAACATAAATTGGACATGCAGCGCTTTAATAGATAAAGCTATACATCTCTATCTCTATTTATATACTTATTAGTTAGTTAATAACATAAACTACAACATAATTATATACATCCTCAGGCAAATTCAGAAAAATTCCCTCAACACCAACACAACTACCTTAACACATACACCCACACAATCACACACCATCAGATATACACACAGTCACACACCAACAGATATACACACAGTCACACACCATCACGTATACACACAGTCACACACACTATAAATCACAAACAACACACATTAACAACATATTAGGTTATTCTCTATTCTCTTTTTTTTAATAATTTTTTATTTAAGTTTTTTTGTTTTATTGTAAGTTTTATTGTATATTCTTCTCTATAGATTAGAAGAAATTAAGAAATTTATTGTAACGTACCATTATCTACATGTATAGAATCATAGCAATCAACCGACCTCATCTAGTTTAAAAAAATATGATTGACGTGTAAAAGTGTTTGTACAAACCTACTTACAGAAATAAAATCATTTATCATTTATAATGTAAACGGAACGAAGGAGCCTGGATCTCACGACACAGGGAATCCTAGTGTGAGTTCCAGGAAGCAACGCATTTGAATGTAACTTTTAAAACAATAAATTATTCTTATTCTTATTAAATACGATTTGTTAACTTTGAGGTTTGAGTTAGAACGAACTCACTCGCAGTAGAATAAAAGTAGTACTACTGAGTCATTTAATTGTATTGTGACAACTTGTCTGCATTTGTTACTTTTACGTGGGTAGATTTTTGTAGAATATTGTGATTTATTTAGAGTACCGACACACAGTAGTAATCAGCACAATATTATTATATTACTAAGATACAATAGCCTGATTATCATAGTTCACCAACTAGCTTTTTTTACTTCAATAAATTGTTCTTTATGAGAAAATAAACTGTTTTAACAAGAAGTTATAATTAGTTATTTTTTACATTCTTCATGAAGTTATAACGAATAAACATTTTGTAATCATTTATTATTGGTAAACCTTTATTTAAATAACAATACGAGTAATAATAAAAAAATGTTACATTATTATTCTGGTATATTAATAAATCGAATAATAAAAGAACAGATGAAGATGATTGTTGAAAATAAAAATTAAAGCTTCATCGCGAGATTTGAACCCAAACCTATGAGTTTCTTAATCCAAGACGATACGCTGCACGCTACCGGAACCCTAATTATAAAAGTAAATTTTAGCAATGGTATGAACCGACCAAGGTCATGTCTGTCGTCGCTACGGAGTTAATACAAAGGGGAGCTGTTGTAATCAGATTTCCCTAAGAAACAATGCGTGACAATTTGCGGGGTGAGGGGGGGGGGTGTTAGATCCCGCCCACTTCTTTATTCCATCTACCGGTCAATAGCAAAACTACTCGCTCGTTCTGTTTATTTTACTTTGAAGTTACGTAACTATCTCACACTAGATGTCACTAAGTGCAGGATGCAACAGGGTCGTACTCAGAATAGGGTACTAGACCGATTTTTGAAAAGCGTATTTTATTTAGATTCTAAAATGGTAATAAACCACCAAAAAAAAACACAACGTTTTTATTGAATCGATTAGTGCGATAAAAATGCATTTGAATTTTCATTTCTCGCGCGTTATTTGACGAAAATGCTGAACGCAGTGGACGCCATATTGCTCTGAGGGTATGACGTCAGCTTGCTGTGTAAACAAATGCGCTGATATTTTGTATGATAATTGTTTTTAAATTTTTGAAAATGAGTTATTATTCTACTTATCGTTGGTTTGCTGTTTCTGAATGTAAGATAATATTTCGATAAAGATTACTTTGGTTACGAGAATAGTAAAAGTACATAGTTGGTCAGTTGATTAGTTTAAACAGCGTTATTACGTAATAACACGGCGGTTACAATTTCATGGTGTTCAAAAACAGATTAAAAAACTGAAATCTTTGAACTTAAATTTATTTTATTATTTCATGAACTAAAACGAACATTTTCGGACTGCTTTTTGCCTAAGGGCGGGTTCGACCAAACAGGAATAAATTTTATTCTCGGAATAAATCGCTACTTACTCGAGAGTAAATCAATTTTGCGTTTAACCAACTACAATTCGAAGAATAGCGAGTCTATTCGGGAATAGTCACTATACCACCAATATGCTTGGATTAAAAGAGCTATTCCAAGAATAACAAAATGGGGTTCTGTTGTTTTTTGCTGTCATTTCAACTCAACACAAGGAATTATCGTTTCAAAAACATAAAATGCAACGTTTAAACGATTTGATTCAAGAGAGTGATAGTGATGAGAAAGTTATAACTAGACGTCCAAGGAAGAGAGAATCGATTTAGTTGAATATTAGGTATGATGATCGTGATTTCACGATAAGGTTTCGTTTGAGCAAAGAACCAACTTTGTTTTACTGACGAAAATTGAACATAAATTGGAATACATTTCCGACCGGTAAGTTCAATTATATTAAAATGAAACTACTAGGTTTAAAAATAGTTCTTTTTGAACTGGGACTACGTTTACGCATAATGTCACTCATTTTGTGATGATATAAACTTGTAAATCTCGAAAATAAACACCACATGAACCAAACCGAAACTACAAGCAAAACTTCAAAAATTTACAGCTACTTTCCGAAGCTTACGGCAAACGGGCTCATTGAGCTCGCTTGACAGTTTTTTTTTTTTTTTTTTTTTTGGGTGGGAAATCATCAAATAACTTCTCCCGCTCTGGGTGGAGCAGGAGGGCGTGTCAGACTTTTACTGACTAAAACCCACCCGTGTTCCTTCAGTAGCCCTTAAGCCAGGGGCTGTGGTGTCTCTTTCGAACAAACCCGCACCCCTGGCAGGCATCGACCCTTGCGGGTCCCATCACTTTTTGTGCTGACATCTCTTTGAGGCGCGCGTGGAACACAACGCGCCGTCGACTTGGGCTTGATCCTTACCGGACAGCGAGCTACCCATTACTCGCCGTCCGCAAGCCCACGCCTACGGTGGCCGGAAATCGGCCTGGGATTCCCGACGCCCAGGGCGTCTCCGTATCCTGCGGCGGCTGGGGTCGCGAGGGCGCATATGCTGCCTCTCCCTCACGTGCGCCGCCTCCCTCTTCGCGAGCATCACTGCTTCGCTGAAGGAGGTGACGGCTCCCCATGCCCTCTCGCTCCGTACCATGGCCTGGACCAGGGCCGGACGCGAGAGATCGCCGCCGCCGATCGCCTCCACGAGGACACGGCGGTGCTCCGCCCAAGCAGGGCAGACCGCCACCGTGTGCTCCACCGTGTCCTCAGGGCGATCTTCGCAGTGGAAACACCCGGGCGTTTCCTCCCGCCCTATCCGAAACAGGAACCTCCCGAAACAACCGTGTCCGGTGAGGACCTGCGTCAGGCGGAAGGTGAGGACGCCATGCCGCCTCTCAAACCACTCCTCAAAGAGGGGACTTACCGCCGCAATCGTGGAGCTCGCTTGACAGTTAAGACACATTTTTGTGTGAGCTCAATGATCGCGGTGCGACAGTGAATATAGGCTATTCGTGCATAGCTAATCAAAGTATAGTTATACGTTAGATTGCATGGAAAAACGACTGTTGATTTACTCGAGAATAAAATCGTGGAAAAGATTATTCCTAGTATAGTTACTCGCGTATAATTTCGTGCTTGGTCGAATCCGCCCTAAGCTATCTAATAATATGTTTATAGATTTTTTCTCATATATATAGAGTAAAATACCCTATTGTCGTACCGGGAGTACTCCGGTATTTTTACTTATTTTGCGAACTATCCATATTTGTATTGAAATAGTGATATTAATTTTTGTCATCCATTGCTGTCTTAGATCATATTCGGAAAGAAATCTGAACATACTCGTACATCATTTAAAAAACTAAATAAATTAGGTAGGCTTTAAGATCTTTTGATTAAGTAAACAACAACTACCATACTTAGCTGTCTCACGGAGAGAAAGTACTTTAAATACATTTTTGTAGACAGAATATTTAATTTAAAGGAGATTGTATTTTTATGAGTAATTCCATATATGAGACAGCCGCGGGAGATTTGGTACACTAATTGGATTCTAATTACGGCCCTGTCTTTTTGTTATGTTTCCGGTTGTCGTTCATAGTTGACGACAAATGGCGGCCTGCTTACAAAATGGTCTATGAACTACAAAAATATAATTTTGGCAACTAAAGGATATTTAAGAATGAATGTTGAACAAATCTCAATGCATATGATTTTAAAATATGTTAACACTGAGCTCTACGTACCTAAATATTTTTATTTCCTATGACACAAAGTGTCGCCATCTAGTGTCGGGTAGAAGAATTATATACTGAAGACCGACGCTTAGAGATTTTTCTAGAACTATGTTGATAAATTACTCATAAAATTACTTAGAAATGAAATCTGATGCCATCCATAGCAACAGAACGTCTATCTGAGTAGTTTTTACAAGATAAAACACAACATTTCATTCTTTTTTTTTCTTCGAGCTCGATATGCTATAAAATGGGAATGTGTACAAAGTTGTGCACAGAACTTAACAGGACGAACGCTAACAATACACTGACTAAGGCCACGCCCACGTGATGACGTCAGGACCTGGTTGAGAATCACAGTGCACAGTTGCTTAGGCCGTCTCCTCTTTGTTTTAACTCCGTGGTCGTCGCCGACGGTATGTATAAAATACAAAGAGTAACGCCAGTGTGTGAGTGCAGCGGTGAGTTTTTTGTTAATACATCACTTATACACACAGCTGTAGGTACGGCCTGGACCGCCACTTCATAGCAATATAGCCCTTAGTATGCGACTGCATTAGTGAATCTTGATAGTACACAACCATATTTATAAGCTAAGCTTAAAACTAGTGGTACATGACCCTGTTAGGGCGCAGCAAGATAACTAAAAACAAAAAATACGTATTCTGTGAGATCCAACATGACGTAGATTAGGGACTTACACACTTAAATATTATATTAATTAAACTTATATCTAGCCTGATTACATTAAAAAGAATACATATTAAAATTAACACATGATATAATATTTAAACTCTATTGTTACATTTATCTTCCTTAAACTCAAGGATGCTATAGTAACATTTTTGTAAGAGCAATGCCTTTAACCTCGCTTTAAATACACATACTGTCCTCGTGGACCGTATATATTCAGGTAATTTATTAAATATTTGTATGATACGATATTCTGAGCTATTTTTGTACATTTGTAGTCTAGGTGCTGGTAGAATTAATTTGGTTTTGCGGCGCTCGTTCTTATCAAAATTAAACATTTTTAGGTTTTTCTTAACAAAAGTAGCTACTTCTAATATGTGAATGGAGGGCAGAGTTAGCATTTTTTCTTTTATAAAGTGGGGATTGCAGCTGTCGCTAGGTTTTATTTGAAATAATATTCGCATACATTTTTTTTGAGCAATGAATAAATCATTCGCATCTACACTGTGTCCCCTCATGATGATACCGTAGCGTAGCCACGCGTAGGCATATGCGTAGTATGCAGAGAGAGCACAGAGTCCATATGAAAATTGTGATAGTTTAATTTTAGTATTTTCGATATGTTTTTTCCAGTTTAAGTGAGAGTCTAATGTGATACCTAATAATTTAAATTCTTCAACTTCTTCAATATGGATAGTGTCTGTTATATCTTTTAGGTTAATTTTCTGTTTTTGGTAGGGTTTAAATTGTATTATTTTAGTTTTTTTGTTGTTTGTGATTCTGAAGCCAACGTTTTATGAGGTTATAAGTTTCAATAATTTGTGAGTTATACTACGTTTGGTGGCTACTTTTTCAAATATTTTTGAGAATGTTGAAAGAAGTGCTATTGGTCTGTATTGGCTAGGGTCATTAGCATTTCCACCTTTTTTTTTTGGTATAGGTTTAATTATTGCAATTTTAGTCGGGACTGGAACGTATTTTCCGTAAAAGCTTGATTTATAAAGTATGTTAGTAGGAGGGTGAATTCTAGGACACATGCCTTTATTAATGTTGGTGGTATCTCGTCAATGCCACAACTGTGTTTGTTTGGAAGGCTTTCGATAATATCAAATATCTCTTTTTCTGTAACAGGTTCTAAGAACATGGAGTTAATAGTGGGCGTAATTACTTCATGGTCCTTGGGACTATGCAAGCTGTTGTTTTGCGTGTTTGGGGAGCCTACGGTAGCAAAGTATTGATTGAAGCTATTTGCAATAGTGTAGGGGCAGTTTGTTGTGTTGTTATTTATGTTTATTTTTATGTTGTCACTGTGAATCTGTTTAGGTGTTTGTGTTATGCGTTTAATTATACGCCACGTAGTTTTTGTTTTATTTTTCGATTTTTCCATCTCTTGTGAATAATTTTGTTTTTTAGAAACTTTTACATTTTTTTTCAGAATTTTAGAGAACAGTTTGTAATGGTGTTTTAGTACTTTATTTTTTGATTGGTTAACTAATGTTTTTAAAAGTCTTTTATGTTTACATGATTTTTGGGATTAGTTATTTTTACACGTTTCAGTGGGATAGTGGCATATAAAATTTCTTTTAATTTGTCTTCGAAGAGGTTGTAGTTGTCGTTTATAGTATTGTTAGGTGTTAGAATGTTTTCCCAAACGATATCTCTTAATTTACGTTTGAAAGGTATGTAGTATTTTGGGTGATTTGTTGGTCGAATGTTTTTGTAAATAGGTTTAATTCGTTTCCTATAAAATAGGTCAAAGCTATAAGTTACGCATTTATGATCGGAGATTCCTTTATTCTCAACGGATGACTGATACATACTCGTACTTATTATTTGTGAAGACTAGATCTATGAAGGTAGATGACGTTGAAGTTTCCCTAGTTGGCTTATTAACAATTTGATGTAAGTTATATTCTAGCACATAAGTATCATAGATCATATTTTGTACTTGGCCGTTGATCATGAGTTGATTATGTCTGATGACCGCATGGTGACCTTCTTTTCTTGCTTCGTGTAAGATTTTCCTTAGTTTGTTTCGTTTTTGGAGTGCTTCATTTTCCAAGAATTCGCCAATCACAATTCCAGATCCCTTTATAAATTGTCTATTTGGAGGATGTAACTGGTCATTTGTTTGCTAAGAAACTCTATCACAATGGGTCTGCGATATCCTTGTTTTCCTAATCGTGTTAGTTCATCTATTTGTCCCTTTAGATTGATGTTCATAACATCATAAAAGATGTGTACGATGCGCTCATAAAGTTCGTCTTCTGTCTCCCAGTTGGATTCTTCGAGTCCATATAGAACTAGTTTCTTCGTGTTGTTGCTTGTATTGTGTTCAGGTTTATAGTTGAAGTGGTTTTGTAAGTATTTAATTTCACTTTTTAGGCGGTCGCATTCTATTCCTAAAATATTTATTTTCCCTGTTAAACTTTGTATCTCACTGTTCAGTTTGTGTTGTTCGTTGGTGACATTATTAAATTTACTTGTTATTTCAGTACTTCAATTCCCCATTTTTTTTTTCTTCTTGCATAAGAGATTTTAGTTCAGTTTTGATTAGTGAGACTATTTTAATTTCGTTACTCTCAAGTTTTTATCTAAAAGTAGGCTGAGTTGATCAAGTGTGAATGTGGGCACGGAAGCTCTTACATGGGTTGATGGCACTGCCTGGGTGTTTATCGTGTCTCCTAAGAGGCTGTCATCAAAAGTAGATAGTTCGTATAATTAAGAGTCGTCATTATTTTTCCGTTCGGGTGATGGTTGTCTGCCAGATGGGGTTGGTTTTCTTAGAGTGACATTAGCATCTTGGGAGAGAGTTTTAATGTTTTCAATCAAAGCAGAGCAAGCTGAACAGTTCTCATTATTCCTTCTTGGCTTTTTTGCTGTACACGCAGGATACTTCCATACTTTCTTGAAATCAGAGAGTCGGTTTTCGGAGATGTTAGCACATTCTAGGTCGTAGCTTTGCTTATTTATTTAAATAATATATATATTAAATATAATAAAACATAATACTTGAAGCAAAGACTTTGTATCCCTTTTACGAAAAGTACGCGGACGAAGTAGTATGACATTTGGCACAGTTATAGTTTACATGGAGATGGGAGTGCAGAAAACTAATATTTTATTTAATAATGCATTATAAATACATTAAGTTTTAAATGAATTTACTAAAACTCTATCATTCCTTGTACAGTCGCCAGCACATCAAGCTACCCCAAACTGTAAAAATTTCCCAATTGAACATGAACCTTGTGGTTATATGATAAAGATGAAAATCTATCAAAGAAACTGGACAGATTGGGGTAGCTCGATGTGCTGGCGTCTGTACTTTGGTGATCATTCGATTCAACTAACATCAAACGTATCGATATTTTGAATCACGATGCGTTATTGTCAAGTACCTAAAAATATGCTTCTTACCGCGCACTCGCGCAGTCATTAAATAAAGGTTATGTGTGTGTCAGAGAAGGGAGTTTTCTCTCACCGAGGGGAAGCCTGTGTCCCAGCAGTAGGGACATTATAGGCTGCTTATGTATATGTCGCACGTTTCGATCCACCATAGACCTCATCAATCGCTTTCCATCAGGTGTGATCGAGGTCAAGAGCAGGCCCAATTAGTAATCCCTACTAATATTATAAATGCGAAAGTAACTCTGTCTTTCTGTCTGCCTGTCTGTCGCTTTCACGCCTAAACCGCTGAACCAATCGTCATGAAATTTGGCAGATATAGCCTGGGATATGGAGAGGAACATAGGATAACCGACATCCACGCCGGCGGAGCCGCTGGCAAAAGCTAGTAAAAAAATATAAATGTTGTGTGTCAGGCGGGCGACGCAGCCAGCTATTACTCGCAGTGGCGGGACACACGGCTGCGCGCGGAGCACTACATCAACGCGGAGGAGCAGGGCTACATCGCAGGCGCCAACATGACGGGCTACTGGCTGCCCTGCAACATGGAACCCAACTATTGGGTGCAGCTGGGAGATTCCTTCCAGATGGAGGTAATTTAACACTGGCTGCGCTTAATGCTCTCCTCGATTCAAACACACACACATTTTGATTTGATTGCAGAAGAATGGAAGGCGATGCTGTCAGTAAGTATGAAATCAAGTGAGGAGAATGTATGACTGAATATCATGTCATCGTTTGTGTGTAGCTTTGAGTGGCAGTAACATGGTAAAGTATCTTCTCCTATTGTACATGATTTAGTTAATAGTCGTGTCTATTCTTCCGTCGACAAATTGGTGCTCGTGCTAAGCCTAGGTCACAAACAAAGTCTATGGATAATCTTTTTTGAAATGTGGTCTTTTCTATCCTCAGGTAATCGGTGAAGTTGGAGCCTGCATGCCTATCGTAGCACTGTTCAAGGAGTGTGATGATGAGGAATCCGTTCAGGACGCTGATAGACTAGTCCCCAGAGACAAGGGCAAAAGGAAATGCTTTAAAAAGAAGTACTTTGAATTGATTTCACCATTTGCCTATTTAGTGCGAAATTCACCATTGTTACTAAACGGCCACTGCCATAACACTGACAGCACATCTTACTGCGTTCGAGAGCTGACAGTGTTATGGTGAAAACTCCGGGTAGGTAGGTAGCCCGCGAAATCTTCTTAAGTAGGTTAGGTGAATACCTATGTTTATTATGCAGGGTAGTAACAGTAGGTAACTCGACGTATTCCTTGCAGGACGTCATAGTAGGGTTAATATGCAACAAATTAAGGAACCAAATGTTCTTTAATTTTAATTTAATTTTTTTAATAAAAAATCCCAGATTAAATAATTTGAAACCAATTTAAAAAATGATTTACGGCGCAACTGTACTGAAAAAGTTATTATCATAGTTGATGCCGTAGCAGATTTTTGTTAATAATTAAAAGTTCAAAAATGCCTAAAACCTTGGAAAATATCACTAACCAAACATTTAATTTTTTGGAATTTTTACTTCATAAAAAAAATTGCATAAAGCATATCATTCTAGACCCCCGTCTAGAATGATATGCACAGTATAACAGTTTGAGCACTGGACAAAAACGTATGCAGTATTTTTGTTTAATGAAAAAGTCATTCAATGGAATTAAATTAACTTGGGGGTTGTATTGATGATTTTAATGATTATAATTCCGTAAATACATACGTGTTAACATCGCCAATGTAGCCTCTACCTGTTGTATTCCCACCTACAATGGGTGACTGAACAATAAAACGGGCGTGTACCTTTTAATTATAATATCGGAACTAAGCACAGCCGGAGACACAAAATTTGTAGGTCGTGGGTTACGATCGTCTGTTAACGCTTCTGCAGGGATAGGTACTCCCCTGTAGTTGCAGGCGAAATAACGCCCGTAGCCGGAGATGGAAGTTGGCCGTTGGATCGAAATGTACTACACGTGTTACGTCGCAAATCATATTTTAATCAACTTATAATACAACCTTGCAATGACGAGCAAATGGAAAAATAAAATGTAATGTTAATTTTGTGGGCTACCCGGAACATATTCCACAGCAGAGATGACACTGATAAAAGCTCTTTTTTTTAGTTTTATTCTCTTATTTTAGAAGTTAGAGGACAAGTTACACGCATTTTACCACTTTGGAAGTGTCTCTCGCGCAAACTATTCAGTTTAGAAAAAAAATTATATTACAAACCACAATATCATTTTTGAAGACCTATCCATAAAATTATATTTTTAACCGACTTCAAAAAGAAGGAGGTTATCAATTCGACATGTTTATATATATATATTTTTATGTATGTTCGGGCATAACTCCGTCGTATATTGACGGATTTGCAAAATTATTTTTTTGTTCGAAAGGGGTTTACTCCGAAATGGTCCCATTAAAATTTCGTATAGATCTGATGATGCGTTTCGGAGACAGACAACGGAACTCTTCAAAAAATTACAGCAAATCAACCGCGAATGTTGCTATCGCATAAGTATGCATTGTTTTGACCCCAAGGATGATGAAATTTCGAATTGGTGTGGGGTAGGTAACTAAAAAGTGAAAAATAAAAACTTTTTTCAAAAAAATAACAACCGACTTCCCAAAAAACACTACAAAGTGCAAAATAACTTTAATTTCGGAAGGCGGTGACAAATAACTAAAATACACATCCAAAGTCACCGCCTTCCGAAATTAAAGTTATTTTGCACTTTGTAGTGTTTTTTGGGAAGTCGGTTGTTATTTTTTTGAAAAAAGTTTTTTTGTGTCCCCACACGTATGGGTTTGATGAAAAAAATAGTTTTGAGTTTCAGTTCTAAGTATAGGAACCCCCAATTTTTTTTCTTTTTTTGAGTGGAAATCTTAATGCAGTTCACAGAATACATCTACTTACCAAGTTTCAACAGCATAGTTCTTATAGTTTAGGAAAAAAGTTGCTGTGACATACGGACGGACAGGCAGACAGACAGACATGACGAATCCATAAGGGTTCAGTTTTTTGCCATTTGGCTACGAAACCCTAAAAAGTGAGTTTAATACTTGCAAATGTCCACTGTAACGTTAACATTTTCAATCTTTGCCTTGCTTTGCTGGGAGACGACCACTGCTGGACATAATACGTCATGAATATGAAAAACTTTCACTGTGGTATCGACCCAGAACTGAATAAAGTGCGGCCAAGTGTGAGTCGGACACGACGTTAATTTAACTTTTCACACTAGCTTCTGCTGGCGACTTCTTCCGCGTGAAATGTCATGTTCCCGACAGTCACCGCGTTGCATGCCATCGCCCGCTCGCGCTATTCATTTGTATTGCTTAGCGTTGTTTCTGAGAGCGTATATCCGGCGCGTAAAAATCATATTATAAATACACAGAAGACAGGGAAGTTTGGCATTAATTCCTTCTGCACATGTGACTTCCCTGGTACCTCATTAACAGCAGAACTATGTTAAAGTCTATTAACTGCTCCCAAATTACAATGTTAATTTTGATTCTTTGTTTAATGTACTTATGACATATTCTTCTTCATTATTTGACATTATACATCAATTTTAATATCGACTACTTTTTAACCCCCGACGCAAAAACGACGGGGTGTTATAAGTTTGACGTGTCTGTGTGTGTGTGTGTATGTGTGTGTGTGTGTGTGTGTGTGTGTGTGTCTGAGGCAACGTAGCTCCCGAACGGATGAACCGATTTTGATTTAGTTTTTTTTGTTTGAAAGGTGTATTAGTCGGGAGTGTTCTTAGATATGTTTAATCAAAATCGGTTCAGCCGTTTGAAGATTATCAGCTCTTTTCTGGTTGAAAAAGGGATTTTAGCCTCTGATCAACTCAAAATTTGGGATTCTATTACTTCAATAATATTAGACGAATAAAATAACCTTGAACTGATGCTAGATTAACACCTGGAATTTCCAGGAAACCCAAGTTATTCACCATCAAACAGCAGAAGTATTGTGTTTGGGCTCATTGAAAAGGTCTCTGAATGCGCGATGCTTGAATATACTCGAAAATAATGCTAAATAAATTTAGGCACACATAACTATTATGGCAAGTAGGAAATTAATAGGAAAAAGGTAGGTACCTCGCACCGACGATCTTCTTGAACCCTGGATTCTCGGGGCGCCCCTTGTCTTCCACAAAATGCTCAAAAATTGTCACACAAAATGACGATTGCTATGTAACACACGATTATTTGGTTTATTACTGATTTTAAAATATATTTCCAAGAGATGCACTTTGAACGATGACGTGACACGAACTGATTCGTGGTGACGGCTATACCTTTTCTGTCAAGTGCGACAAGGTGGGGAATAGAGTAAATGGGTGAGAGGGAAAAAGATAGGACGTTACCAGCCATAATGTGCAATTTCCAACCCAATTTGAATTCAAAAAATTAACGATTTAGCGTTAACATCTTCCCCGGCTTGACAGGACGAGAGGCCTTCAATAGTACAAGGCACATTCAAAATTAAGTCACTTCGACGCACCTTAGTTAGTTAGATGACATTGCGATACAATATGCATTAAAATTCGCAATTTAACAATATTTATTTTAAATTTAAGTTACTACATTATTCGTAGCTTATTTATTAACTTATGTACTAAATTAAGTTATTAATTATTCGATAGCTAAACTAGAAATGTGGACTGTATATATATATTTTTTTTTTATTGGTTAGGTAATGGGTAAAGTTTTACCACTGGTCTGCGGTAAAGACCTGGGGCCTAAGTCTACTAATTTATAAACGTTACAATGGTCTCTCAATGGTGTGTTTTTGACAGTTTTTGTATGGCAAATCTGTCAAAAACTTACCATTGAGAGACCATTGTGACGTTTATAAATTAGTAGACTTAGGCCCCTGATTTCGTGCGGACGTCCGCAACTCTCACGACACTGTCCTTACCTTCGAACGTGCGTTCGACCACTCCAAGAGGCCAATTAAGAGGAGCGCTGTTGTCTGATTCGAGCAGCACAACAGTTCCAGGTTGGATAGAAGTGTTAGACTTCGTCCACTTGTTGCGCACTTGAAGCGTGTTAAGGTATTCGACCTTCCACCTTTTCCAAAATGATTGGACAAGATGGTCGATTGCGCGTTTTCTACATATAAGATTGACATTTTCGCGAGATAGGTCTTCCGCAGGTAAAGATTTAAGAGGTGTTAACACCAGAAAGTGGGCGGGCGTTAGAGCTAGAGGTTCCGCAGGGTCACTACTCAAAACCGAAAGGGGCCGCGAGTTTAACAGCGCTTCTATTTGAGTGAGTACTGTCAACATCTCCTCAAATGTGAGAAGCTGAGTTCCTACTACCTTTGTTAAATGATTTTTAACAGCCTTCACGTTAATCTCCCAAATGCCGCCAAAATGCGGTGCCGCCGCTGGGTTAAACCTAAACTGAATGCGATTTTCACGCAACTCATTCGCGAATTCATCGCGATACTTTTCTGACTCGAGTAAGTTATATATATTATCAAGATAAGATTTAGCGCCTATAAAATTTGTACCTCTATCAGCATATATGACATTCACTGGCCCGCGTCTAGCCAAAAATCGTCTAAACGAATTCATGAATGCTTCAGTGCTAAGATCTGAAGACAATTCTAGGTGGATCGCTTTAGTAACGAGACACACAAATAAACAAATGTACGCCTTAATGCTACGAACGCCCCGACCCCGGTGCAGGGTAATAGACAAAGGCCCAGCGTAATCGACGCCTGTGTGACAGAATGCCTTGGCTTCCGTGACTCGGCATGCAGGCAAGCTTGCCATTATGGGGAACTGATTGACAGGTCGCGTCTTAAAGCAAACATTGCATTTGTGTACCCTGCTACGTACTATGTCACGAGCTGCTAAGATCCAGTACTTTTGTCGCAGTAAAGACATTAAAAGTTGCGGTCCAGTGTGTAAATTTTTACGGTGATAATAGTCGATAATAAGGTCGACGATGTGATCGCGTCGCGGTAACAAAATAGGGTGTTGACTATCATACCCAATCGGGGCATTGGTCAAGCGGCCACCCACGCGTAGAACGCCATCGCCGTCTAGGAATGCGCGGAGCTTTTGAAAAGCAGTAGGCATAACTTTCCCTGCCTTAAATTTGGCAATTTCATCAGCGAAATGTACGCTTTGAAGATTCCTAATGACAATAAGTTCCGCATATTCAAGATGGGATAGTTCAAATTTCGACGGTAATTTTTTGATAAATCTAAGGACATACATTACTATTCGAAGTAATTTGTTCCATGATGAGACTCGATTGGCGAGCTCATAAAAAATAGGCGGTGATGGTGAACACACTTCAGTTGTCGTCATCACAGTTACCTTAGCTTCAGGTATTTCATCTGTGATGTTAAAATCGTTTTTAAGTGGCCATTCGGAGCGAGGTTGCTTAGCAAACCTCGGTCCGCTAAACCATAATGGATGCACAAGTAGTTGTGCAGGGGTTAAGCCGCGACTTAAACAGTCAGCGGGGTTATCCACGCCGGCAATATGATAAAAATTAATAGGGTCAATATTTTCTTGTATCTGAGAAACTCTATTAGCAACGAACGTCTGCCATCGGCTGGGCGTTGCATGAATCCACGCGAGAGCTACCTTACTATCGGTAAACGCGTAAACGGAACATGCTGGTAATGAATAGGTATCTATCACCAGGCGCATTAGCTTGGCCAAAATTAAGTTCGCGCATAATTCTAATCGAGCGAGAGTAACAGTAGTTTTCGAAGGTGCGACTCGCGATTTAGCGCACACTAAATTTACCAAGGTATGACCATATTGGGGGAAGTACACGTGAATGTAAATTACTCCACCGTACGCCTTCTCCGAGGCATCCGCGAATCCCAGTAAAGAGATGACGCAATCATCTGTGACTCCCACGTGACGCGGCAATTTAATATTTTGCAATAAAGGCAATTCCGATTCAAAGTTTTGCCATAATTTAATAATGTGAGACGGTGGCATCTCATCCCAATCAATGTTGTCGTTCCAAAGTGATTTTACAATTAATTTTGCCGAAAGGGTAACGGGTGCAATAAAACCTACCAAGTCCCATAGACGGGCAATTACGGAAAGTACATTGCGTTTCGTACACTCGCGAGGTTCAATATTTACGCGAAACGTGAATACGTCCTCGGCCGGTAACCAATGTAAGCCCAATATTTTTAGATGGTCGCTCGGACTAAATTCTACAACCTCGGAAACGCGATGAGTGGCAGGAATACTAGCCATGACCTCAGGTGAGTTACTCGAAAATTTTACAAGTTCGAATCCGCCGGCCGCGAACATTTTAATCAGCTGATCGGACAACTCAACACCTCGGTCAACCGAAGAGCAGCTAGTAGCCAAGTCATCCACGTAAATATCTGTGTCAACCACTCTGGCTGCAGCTGGATAACGAGAGCTCTCATCCTCGGCCAACTGGCGAACCGATCGCACGGCTAGATACGGGCTACAACACAATCCAAATGGAACGCGAGTTATTTCAAATATTTGAATCGGATCATCAGGGTTAAAGCGATACAACAATCGTTGAAAACGAAGTCGTGCTACTTCCGTCTAGAACGACACGTAGACGAGAAGTAGTTTTATCAGTGCGCACCACGCCATGGTGAGGTATTACGTAATGCGGTTTATCAAAGTCGGCGTCAGTAGTATCGACAGTACGCAAATATCCCTTTTCTAAGTATTCAATAAATACATTATCGTATTCCTTTTTAATCGCGGGGTCGGTCAACAGCTTGCGCTCTAGTGCTAAATACCTACGCTTAGCAAGACGTATGGAATCACCTAAGGCAGACGCGTCGCGTTTGAATGGTAGGGATACCACAAAGCGGCCTAATTCATCGCGACGAGTGGTACTTGCATAAAACGCTTCGCACTCCTTTTCGTCAGGAGAAAGTGTAATTTTATTGTTAGGCACTTCTTCCAATTCAAAGAACCGATTTACGCGATTGTCAAGCGATTCGTCTATTGTGCAATAGGCACGAACAATATTACAAACAGGATTAATCACGGGCGCTTGACCGACTACTATATAACCGAGCAGAGTTTCTATAGCTACCGGCTCGCCGGGCGAACGCGCTACGGTGCGCGGGCGCAATATACGCGCGAACAAATCCGACCCTAGAATAATATCTACGGCGGCCGGTGAGCTATAACAACTATCTGCTAAAGGCAAATCTTTTAAGTAATCTAACTGAGTGGTATCAATTTTTGAGACCGGCAGGGCATCCGTAATACGACTGACAATTAACGGTTGAATGGTAAATTTCACCTCATCGTTGTGGCGGGAATTGAATGTTAGGCAAGTGATGCCATCAATCGGGTTCGTGACGTCACCAACACCCGATACAAATTTATTTGCGGTCGCATAGACCGGCAGTTTCAAACGCTTACAACATTCGGTTGTAATAAAATCGCGTTGCGACGCGCTGTCAATAATAGCGCGGATAATTGACACATTACCCATCGCATCAATCACGTGACATTGAGCCGTACCTAGCAAGACTGAAGTCGAGGGTTTAATATCTGGCGTGCTAACAGCGGCGCAAGATGCACCTACAGTACACAAAGAAACGGGGCGGTCGGTGGCACTGCAATGTCCATTCTGACCGTCACCACGTGTATCAGGCTGTGCGGTAATAAGACGCTCGTCTGCAGGCGACGAGGCGCATTGTTTACATTCGGTTATATCAGACAGCGGGGTTGTATTCTGATTTAATGCAGAAGAACCGTTACGCTGATTAGTATCATTCCTATTTGGTGAGGAAGTGCCATTATTATTAAAGTGTAACAAGGTATGATGACTACGAGAACAAGTCGTACACCTGTTTGTTGATTGGCAATCAACTAGCCCATGTTTATTAGAAAAACAAAGAACACACAATTTATTACGCTTTATCAACGCGAACCTATTATGAGGGGACATTGACAGGAATGTAGGGCATTGAACCAATTTAATGTGGTCCGTTTTTCCACAAATATCACATTTACTGTGATCCTGCACATTTACAAACGTCTTAATATTATTATTATGAGCACGTGACCCCGGGATTTTATCAGACGATTGATTGGTAGTCGAAACCGTATTTTTACGAGATTGAGAAATTGATTTTACATTTGTGACGTTATGTGCGCGTTGTAATATTTGGGCATGTTTACGCATGAAGTTCACAAACTCGGTACAGGTAGGTGATTTTTCATGACCGATATCATTTAACGACATCTCAAACGCCTTAACTGTCTCGAAATTAATTTTCTTGCAACCAATATGGATAAACAATAGATCTTCCAAGCTTGTAACCTCCAATTGTCGCAACGCCGAAATAATTGACGAAAACTTATCGACAAATTCTTCCAAACTGCCCGCCGAACCTGAGTCGACGGTAGGTAAATCTAACAATTTATCTAAATACGAAGATGCCAATAAACGTTTATCGTTGTACTTATTTATTAACGCATTCCAAATAATTTCATAATTTTCGGCAGACGGTAATATACCCTGACAAATAGCTAACGCCTTGCCTTGTAATCTACCCACTAAATATTGTATTCTCTCGCCGTCGGTAAGTTCCGGATTGTCATGAACGACCGCACGAAAGGTCTCATAAAAAAGCGGCCAATTTTCATGTTCACCGTCAAATGAACGCATTTCTAATCTAGGTAATCGCATAGTACCTACATGACCCTTATTAGTCGAGGGTTTTACATTAGTCTGTTCGCGTGATAGCAATCGTATTTTATACTTAATTTGCGAATAAAGTTGTTCAAACGACAATAACGATTTATACGAAGGCAAACTTGCATCGATTACTGAAGTTTCATAGCGACAACGTTCTTCTAACGCGTCTATATATTTCTGTTGTATTGAATCGATAGTGAAACTAGCCGCCAGAAATGACTCAATGTTATCTGGATTACTAAAATCTAGTTTTTTCATCATGTCATAAATCGATTGAACATGTTCGAAATAAACCGCTAATTTGCCTTGAATTCTTTCAAATTCACGATCAATACCCTCCTTTGCCCTGGTCATTGTATTAAACAATGAAATACCACGATACGATAAGTATTGACTTACCCTTGAAACTTATTAAAAGTTAAAAACCGACCAGTAATTAATAACCAAAGCAAAATGGCGGGCGCTAAATGTGAACAAAACGCTCGGCAGCGTGCCTAAAACTTTACAATATTTACTTATCCGGCTCGAAGTGACCAAAAAAATGAATGCGCGATGCTTGAATATACTCGAAAATAATGCTAAATAAATTTAGGCACACATAACTATTATGGCAAGTAGGAAATTAATAGGAAAAAGGTAGGTACCTCGCACCGACGATCTTCTTGAACCCTGGATTCTCGGGGCGCCCCTTGTCTTCCACAAAATGCTCAAAAATTGTCACACAAAATGACGATTGCTATGTAACACACGATTATTTGGTTTATTACTGATTTTAAAATATATTTCCAAGAGATGCACTTTGAACGATGACGTGACACGAACTGATTCGTGGTGACGGCTATACCTTTTCTGTCAAGTGCGACAAGGTGGGGAATAGAGTAAATGGGTGAGAGGGAAAAAGATAGGACGTTACCAGCCATAATGTGCAATTTCCAACCCAATTTGAATTCAAAAAATTAACGATTTAGCGTTAACAGTCTCAATGAATAGATTATAGATAAATGGTGATTTATGGGAGACATTAAGTTTGAAAAGCAAGAAATAAAATTTAAATTTAAAATTTAAAAAACCCCCGACCCAAACAAAAACTCTATAAAGTAAAAAATAATATTTATAGGCCTTTTAATTTGAACGTAATATTTTGATCAGGGCATTGTCAAGTCGGGGGACGGTCAATGAAAACGCCAAACAGAGGCCTAGCCGTCCCCCGATTTGACAATGCCTGATCAAAATATTACGTTCAAATTAAAAGGCCTATAAATATTATTTTTTACTTTTTAGAGTTTTTGTTTGGGTCGGGGGTTTTTAATTTTTTTTAGTGATTGTCATGGAAATCATGTCACTTGGTTCAAATAGCTTAATTTTAATTATGTAGATTCTTTTACATATTGTGAACTAGCTTTTGCTAGCGGATTCGCCCGCGCGGAGATCGGAAATTATCCCACGGGGACGTACTACCGGGACATACAAACAAATAATATTCCGTAAAATGTTGTTTCGGTGTGGTGAAAATATGGAAAACTAATCACAGCTATGTTAAGTGTGCTCCTACCGATTTATGCCAACCTGGTACTTCGTTCAGAGTAGGTATCAATTAACAAAAGATCTACTTATTTAAGTACATTTCTTATTTGTTTCTATATTTTAAACTACTTTTCCCTGGGAATGTATTACCGGGATAAAAAGTATCCTATGTGTTAATCTAGGTTACAATTTATCTGTATGCCAAATTTCATCCAAATCCTTTCAGCCGTTTTTGCATGAACGAGTAACAAACATTTAGGTATACATACATCCATACATACAAACTTTCGCGTTTATAATATTAGTAAGGATGAGATAACGTTGTAGGCCTTTGAGACTAGATTTGTAGACGATTTTCTATTCTGTATTTTCATTCCTCTAAGTACATGGTACATATTGACAGGCCTGCACTGTCCTCCCATGCCTATTATCACTATAATTTGAAAACATTGTAAAAGTCAATTATTTAAAAAAACCGGTCAAGTGCGAGTTGGACTCGCGCACCGAGGGTTCCGTACAAACCTGTGGGTATATAAGTAAAAGTTCAAAATTGTCAAAAATTTTTTTTTTTATATGACGAAACTAAAAATTTACGGTTTTCGTAATTTTTCCTATATCTGTACTGAACAGGCTTCGGGATGCTTTCCCCATTCCTTTCCTTTTCCTCCCTATTTAAATTTACCGCTACTTGCACTCACCGATTGCTGTGAGCGCGCCAAGGACGACGTACCGCTCCTGCCATCTGACGGAGTGAAAAAATATCAGTTCGAACTCAACGAAAAGATCGGCCGGCTGCAAGACCGCGCGCGCGGCAACAAAAACACAAAAATATCGTGAAATATAACTGCTAGTGATACAGTGTGGTGATCTCCTGGTTCCCAGCCTCCCGTGAGTACCTGACCTCTTTCAATTTACATTCCTTTAGCCTGTTTCTGAGTAGGAAACTTCAAAAGCGTCCTTGGCTATACGCGAAACTCAATCATATTTGTGGTCCATTTCGAGCGCGAATACCTGTAGATTACAGTTTTTTCAGGCATTCTCAGGTTCAATTTCAATAGAAAACTCTGAGATTTGCTAGATTTTCGCATTTTAAAAGTATTATCCTACAAAATTGTGTTGGTCATACTCGCAGTGTAACTTATGCGGATTCAGAGGTCATCTTAATTTAGTCGGGTTATATCACAATTGTTCATAGAAATAACGTAATATATTGTTTGTAATCTTATTAACCATAACTATTCACGGTATTTATACACTAACAAACATTATTACACAACTATTTCACCTAAAAGTATTGATTTACACCTAATAAATCTCAACTTAGGTTCGTATTTTCATACCTACTAACATTATTTTACGTTCGTAACAAAATGGAGGTGAAGTGAATGGAGGTGAACTTAAACTTCTTCAATCTCAACGCGAATATGTTTATCGTGATATTCAAATCCTTTACGACTTATCAAAATCTATGATTCAAGATTGTTCAAAGGTATCGTCGTTCAAGGCGAGATATACTCGAATACATTCAATTCGCGAAGAATTTGTTGCGTTATGTAGTAAAATACAAACTGTGGAGTTAGCCATGAATCCTGATGCAAAAGTGTGTCAAAAGTCTTTAAGTTCGTTTGATGATTTGTACTATGCCGTAATCAGTGCAGCGGCTGACTTGCAGATCGCTGTTAACCCTAGATAGATAACCATAAAACACTGTACAGTAGGATCCAAAAGCGGAGTACCAATCTCAAAAAGTAATAGATTGACACTACGGTTTAACTTACGACCTTCTTATATTAAGTAATTTCTATATTGCACACACACACTCTCATACGTCTACAAATGATTGTATTTCATAAATTCAACCGTTAAAGTGAATGACGTGATAGCTTAGTGGTTACTGTACTTGGATTAGCGCCCTCGTGCGCAACGAGTCTCGGGTTCGAATCCCACGCGCGGTGTGCTAGCCTTTTTATTGTTTTAAAAATCGCTTTTGGCTATAGTTTCTTGTTCTGTTCGTCTTGTTCACTAAACTCGTAAAACTTTATCAATATACCCACAGAAACCTAAATAAATTTAAATGATAGTTAACTTACGAGTCATTCGACGTGACATATAGAACGGTGTTGGTTGTTATTGTATGCTAGTGACGTGTGTTTAATCTATTAGCGGTCTTCTAGTTCATTTAAAAATGTAAGCAAATTTAATAATAGAAATGAAAGCGAATATTATTGCGCTGCATAAAAGCGGACTTAAATATCACAAATATCTGATGAAACCGGCCTGAGTGTGAGTATTATGATTTAATTATTTTATTCAGCACTTATTTAATTAAAGTATAACTGCTAATCCTTGTAGTTATTTTTTAAACGTTTTATAAATATCATAACGTCTAAATAGAAGAAAAATATAAAATTTCAAAGTAAATTTATTTCCTAGATTAAATAATTTATGTGAAATTTATATTTCAAATAATTTTGTTTCTAAATAGTAATACATATTAGTATGTATTTTGTTCAGTAGCCTAACAGTACCCCTTTTTTGTTTTAGTGAAATACTGTGAGTCAGTGGATGAAAAGATATGAGGAAGGGGTAGACTTGCCCGTCGAAAGCAAAGTGGAAGACCCCAGCTTATAAAAGAAAGCGACAGCACAAGTGGTTTCAAAAAGAAGAGACAATTTGCCAAATTATTCGACACATATTTCCGAACCGTGCGCCGTGCACTCCACGCAGAAGGTTTGCAACCAGCCAACGACAACCAGCTCAAAAAACATAAACATTAACATTAAGATATAAATTAGAAATATTTATTATTATTGATTTTTATTGATTTTAGTAATATTCACATAATATTGTGTCATATCAGTAATATGGATTATTTCGAGGTTTAGTTTCAATCTTCTTTTCGTAATGAAAATGATTACTTAAGCTATAACTTCAATAAGTCCTATTAAATACGATTTGTTAACGATTTGTTATTTGTTTAGGTTTGAGAGAACTAACTCACTCGCAGTAGATTTATTCCAGTAGTAGTACTACTGAGTCATTTAATTGTATTGTGACAACTTGTCTGCATTTGTTATTTTTACGTGGGTAGATTTGCGTAGAAAAATGTGATTTCTTTAGAGTACCGCACATAGTAGTAATTACAGCACAATATTATTATATTACTAAGATACAATAGCCTGATTATCATGGTTCACCAATTAGCTACTTTACTTCAATAAATTGTTCTTTATGAGAAAATAAACTGTTAACAAGAAGTTATTAGTAGTTATTTTTATACCTACTTCATAAAATTATAACGAATAAACATTTTGTAACCACTTATTCTTAATCCTTTGTTTAAATAATAATATAAGTAATTTAAAAAAACATTCTCATATAACGAATAATACAAGAACTGATGAAGAATATTGTTGAAAAGAAAAATAAAAGTCTCATCGGGAGATTTGAACCCAGACTTATGTGTTTCTTAATCAATGACAATACGCTGCGAGCTACCGAGACTTGATATTATAACGTGAATTTTAGCGATGGTATGAACCGACCAAGGTCATACGTAGTTAACTAGTTACTACGTAACACAGTACAGACAGAGACAGAGTACTCTGTGCGTCGACGCCGACGGTATGTTTTTTATATCTTTCGACGACAGTGGTGTGCGAGAACTGTGGTGTGCGGTCTGGTTACATCAGTTATACACACAGCTGTAGGTACGGCCTGGACCGCGAGTCATAGCAATATAACCCTTAGCATGAGAATGGACTCTTGACCGCGACCGTACACTAAAGATAACCATACGTCGATTCGACGTATGTTTGAGTGGGCATAGTTTAGATTATGTATATATCTACTAGGTTCATGAATGTGGTAATATGTCGTAATGTATGCTATTGTGTTGTGATTAAATGAAAAATATTTGGATTTATTTATAATTTTATTAGAATAAAAAAAACAAAAACAAAACACTGTACTTCTTACTCTGAAAAACTCAACATTTACGAATCTCTCTGTCAGTCTTATAATTTTCTATGTAAACTTTTTTAAATCAACTTATTGAAAACTCTATAATATGAAAAATCTAAAAAATAAAAATATTTTATTGATTTTGGCCTCAAAGGCACTTAGGACAGGCGCTGTACTTGTGCTCTCCACAAATGGAATTATTGCAGCTATCGCACACTGTTTTTGTCATCCTTCTAATTTGTGATGGACAAAAAGCACAATATTTTAGTTTATCTGGCTCAGGTACACCTTTACGTCGTGTGGGAGGTTCGGCTTGTATTTTGGACAACATACCATCAATAATTTCTTTTTCTTTGGTCGGCAAAATAAGCATTTGCTGCCTTGTTTCCATCTATGGGGTCATCAAGCTATTGCTGAGTTTTTTCATGAAATCTCTACGTTTCAGCGGTTTTTCTTTCTTGGACAGTAATTATAAATACCATATTCAACATCCCATAGAACATACTCATGGCCTATCTGTTAGTTTTCCAGCTGCACGACATTGACGGGCACATTTGGTCAATAGTGACTCCACATTTTATTTCATTTTAAAAATGAATCATATTTGTTTTGCCTGACTTAGGACTCTTTATCGCACGATGATAGAATAAATACCAATTTACTCGGCTTCAGTTTGTACGACACTAACGTCAAGGGCCCATCATAACAGAACATGGATGTTCAACAACCGAATGATTTCTGCATCGTCTGCACGAATTTGTGACGTCTTTGTTTTTTATTATCATAACCTTTAACAAATAAAATAAAGATAAATACATTTATTCTTAAATAAGTCACAAAAACACATTTTACTAAAAGTCGAAAAACGGACACTAAAGATAACCATACGTCACTTCGACGTACGGTAGGTAAATATTGACGAAAATATTGCACTTACCGGAGCGATACGGACGTCTTCTGCAAGCTCCGAGGGCCAACAGAGTTGGTAGGAACAGTCAGTTTAGTAACGCGAAAAATAAACGAATTATAACGATTTTTCAAAATAGATTACGTCGATTCGACGTAGGTTATCTATCTAGGGTTAAGAAAGGAAACGTCGACGGGACGTCGCAGGCGACGGCGCCGCCCCCGTGTGCGGGGGCGTCCGACTCCATTCAAACGGGATGTAACGTGCGGCTACCAAAACTTGAGTTACCTAAATTCGATGGTAAAATAGAAAACTGGCAAACGTTTTACGATATTTACAAAACTTTGATTCACGACAATAATTCGATTTCGCAAATAGAAAAATATCATTATTTAGCGTCTTGTTTACAAGGCCCGGCTTTGTCTATGGTCAAAGGGCTTCCGATGACCGCCGATAATTACGAAGTAGTTTTTAATTTTTTTTTAAAACAAGCGTATTTTAGCTTTAACATATCTAGACAAATTCTTTAACCAGCCAGTTTTAAAATCGGGTAACTTCCAAGATCTACAAACTTTTATAAACGTAATTTATGAGGCTTACCATGCACTCCAAGCTTTAAAAATTGAAAATTTAGGTGAGTTTATCTTATTTTGTTTAACTTCGCGCGCGTTGGACTTGGACACGCGTAATCGTTTCGAATCTCAGAAAAACATTTCACAAATACCTACTTTTTGTGAATTGTTAAAGTTTCTTCAAGATTATGTTAAAATCTTAGAAACTAGTCATTTATCTTCTAAATCTAATATCAATAACAATCCTAACCCTCGTAACCTTGAAGGGAAAAAATCTTCGCCCGCGTTTAGTAGGCAAAATAGCAGCGGATCCAAACGCTCATCTTATCTCGCAAAATCTAACCCACCTGCAAATGTGGCTTGTGCTCATTGCAGTGATTCGCACCTGATTTATCGGTGCCCTACCTTTCAATCCTTAGATTCTCGTGCTAGACTCGCGTTAGTACAAGGTAAAAATAATATGTGTACAAATTGCTTACGTACAAATCACGTCATAGAAAAATGTGTATCTAAAATGTCTTGTACGGTGTGTGGATTACGTCATCATACTCTATTGCATATTGACCCAGCGCCATCCAGCGCCGGCGCAACCACTGGAGCGAACGTTACAGCTCATTCTCACATCGCCCGTGCCGTTCCGAACCGCGATATGGTTTTACTAGGGACATGTCAGGTGCGCGCGTTTAACACCGCCGCCGGCACCCAATGTACCGTGCGTGCACTCGTGGACAGTGGGGCGCAGGATTGTTTCATCACAGCTGCGTGCGCGCGAACACTAGGGTTAAAACTACGCCGGTGCAACCTTAGCATAGCCGGACTAGGACAAAACTCAGTCACGCAAGTAAGGGGGGTGACGGAATGCACTATACGACCTGTACATGGTGATACTCCATACTTTAATATCAAGCCAGTCGTATTAGATAATATCACTGCTCTAATACCAAGCGTTAAAGTACCATCAGTCGTTCGAGAACGTTGCAACCATCTAATGTTAGCCGATCGCGACTACGATGTTCCCAACAAAATCGATTTATTGATTGGGGCGGAGCTATTCCACGATATCTATGACGGCCAACGTATCAATCTGGGGCCCGGTTTACCTACCGCTCTGCATAGCGTTTTCGGGTGGATTTTGTCAGGGGCAGTAAACTTTAATTCTGCACCTTTAAACACCGCGTGTTCTTTAGTGGCCACCACATTTAAATTAGATGAGCAGATTCAAAAATTTTGGGAAGTGGAGGAACCACCGCGCACTGTTATCACCGCACCCGAGAATAATATCTGTGAGCACATGTACACTGAGTTAACTTATCGCGAACCTGACGGACGATACGTCGTACCTATCCTCTTAAAGGATGGCGATCGTCCTTTGGGTGAATCTTACAATAGTACCTTGTCGCGTTTGACTCATCTTGAAAAGAAACTTAATCGTCAGACTGAACTTAAATCCGATTATGTTAATTTTATGCGCGAGTACGAGAATTTAAATCATATGTATCCCGTACCTAACCTTGTGGTACCTACTCTCAATCGTTATCTTATCCCTCACAGTTGTGTCGTTCGCCCAGAGAGCACGACCACTAAATTGAGAGTAGTTTTCGATGCTAGTTCTAGAACTACTAACGGTCTATCTTTAAATGATATTGTATTCACTGGCCCTAAGCTTCAAGTGGATATTGTAGATATTATAACCCTTTTCAGATTACACACAGTAGTTTTAACTTGTGACATATCGAAGATGTATAGAGGAATCTTGATTAGACCGGAGGGTCGGAACTTACAACACATACTATGGCGAGAATCTCCCAGTGATCCAGTTAAAGAGTACGAACTTGCGACTGTCACCTACGGAGTTAGTAGTTCCCCTTATCTGGCCATCCGCACCCTCCACCAATTAGCAGCCGATCATGGCACCGCGTATCCACGCGCAGCTGAAGCTCTTCTTCATGAGACATATGTCGATGATATTACGACCGGCGCGCCCTCTGTACGCGAAGCCATAGAATTGAAAGATCAACTTGTCAGTTTATTAGGTTGTGCTCAACTCGAGCTCCGAAAATGGAGTAGCAATTCACAATCCTTTCTTGAAACTTTGCCTGTAGAGCACTGTCAATCACCTAAACGTTTCTCTGAAGAAAGTAATAAATCTATTTTAAAAATCTTAGGAGTCCAATATGATCCTGTGCGTGACAATTTTAGTTACTCACAGTCCCCAATCGAGGACAATAAATGTACCAAGCGTTCCATCTTATCTAGCATCGCGCGTATCTTCGATCCTCTTGGGTGGCTCACACCTTGTATCTTAAAAGCCAAATTGCTCCTTCAAGATTTGTGGCATCTTAATCTTTCATGGGACGAACCTGTGCCCAAAGACATAGCTCTAGAATGGCAGGGTTTTATAGCGGATCTTCATAACTTAAGATTAATAGAAACCCCCCGTAGGATGATACCTTCTCAGTCTAAGGAATTTCAACTCATCGGATTTTGTGATGGTTCCACTAAAGCATACGGATGTTGTGTTTATCTTCGTGTCGTTACCTCTCACGACGTACAAGTTTATCTTTTAATTGCTAAGTCTAAAGTAGCACCTCTAAAAGTGTTGACTGTCAACCGCTTAGAGCTTTGCAGTGCTGTATTACTGTCCAAAGTAATAATTCGCTTTCATTCCTTGCTTAGTTCAAAAATCATAATGAATAAATCTATCTTGTTCACAGACAGCTCGACTGTATTGTCATGGTTGAATACTGAGCCACACAAGCTTAAGACCTTCGTTGCCCACAGAGTAGTCCTAATTAATGACACTCCTGTGCCAACGGAGTGGCGACATGTGTCCACCCATGACAACCCAGCCGACATCTGTAGTCGTGGCTTATCATGCTTATCTTTATCTTCTTCTCAAATCTGGTGGTATGGTCCTCAGTGGCTGTCCAAAGAACCCTGCAACTGGCCTGTTTCAGCAGTTGAAGTATCCGATAACGTGCCAGAACTTAAGCCCGCATCACGCGCGTCTCATACTGGTGTGACACGTGAATCTGACTTGCTTGGTTCCATCATGGAACGCCACTCCTCTCTTTCCCGCGTGGAAAAAGTGGTTGGATGGATCTATCGTTTCATCAACAACGCGAAAGCTACACGTTCTGAGCGTAACTTATTACCTTATCTGACAGCCACTGAACTACTCCAATCTTTAGATCATTTAACAAAATATGTTCAACATCAAAGTTTTGATGATGTCATATCTTTAATAGCATCCAAGAAACCTTTACCCAAACATTTATCTAAACTCTCTCCTTTTCTTGACACTCGCGGAATCTTGCGAGTGGGGGGACGTCTCAAGCACGCGTCATTACCAGGTCGCGTCAAACATCCATACCTCATACCTAAGATTTCTCAATTGAGTTCTCTTCTTATTGACCACTATCATACAACTTATCTTCATTGTGGGCCTCGCCTACTCCAATCTTTAGTAATGCGTCGATTTTGGATACTCGGCATTAGAAATCTTATCAGATCGCGGTTATCTAAATGCGTGACCTGTTTCAAAATCAAACCTATTCCACTTCAACCTTTACAAGGTGATCTTCCATCTTCCCGACTACAACCGGGTCAGTGTTTTCAAACAATCGGTATCGACTTCGGAGGTCCTTTTATGATAAAAGAAAGTAGACGTCGTAACGCTAAAACTTATAAAGCGTATCTTTGCCTCATAGTCTGCCACGCGACCAAGGCCGTTCATCTCGAGCTGGTTACTGAGCTCACATCTGAAGCATTTATAGCGGCCTTAGATCGTTTTGTATCGCGGAGAGGACTTTGTCACTCCATAGTCACAGATGGTGGTACTAACTTCGCGGGTGCCAGGCGTTACTTGTCGGAAGTTAGCGAAATGCTCAACCGCGAAAGCGATAGTATTTCCAGTCACCTCGCTTCTCGAGGAATCACGTGGAAGCTTAATCCTCCTTCCGGTCCTCATTTCGGAGGCATTTTTGAGAGCGGTATAAAATCGACAAAATACCATCTTAAACGTATTATTGGATCCCAAACTCTTACCTTTGAAGAATTTTATACTATCTTAACGAAAGTGGAAGCCATGTTAAACTCTAGACCCTTAGTAGAATTGTCTTCCGATCCCGGCGAGGTTGACGCTCTTACAGCTGGTCACTTCCTCGTCGGTCGACCTTTAGTATCTCTGCCTGAACCGATGTATACCGAAAACGAGACATTACGTACTCGTTGGCAGCTATTACAGCGCCTATCACAGAGCTTTTGGCGCACTTGGCAAAGGGACTATTTGCATACCTTACAACAGCGAATGAAATGGTTAAAACACGGCAACCGTCAGCCAAAACTGAACGATCTTGTCACCATTTATGAACCTAATTTACCTGCTAACGAATGGAGGTTGGGTCGCGTTGTACAGCTCCATCCGGGTAAAGATGACATTACTCGTGTTGTGACACTAAAAACGTCTAAAGGCTTACTTGTAAGACCTGCTGTCAAAATTTGTCCTCTTCCAATTGAACAAAATAACTAACTTATCAATGTATCTACATTATATTTCTATACTTATAATTTAACGTACTTATAACAATTAAACATTTTTAAGTATCTATACATATATCAAACTTATATATTAACCTTAAACTTAAAATCTTATCAGCATGGATGACAAATGAATCCGCATAGGCCGTAAGTCTCGAACTTCATCTATCTTATCTTATGAAATCCCTGGTCGATTTCAAGTGGGGGGATATGAACAGGCTTCGGGATGCTTTCCCCATTCCTTTCCTTTTCCTCCCTATTTAAATTTACCGCTACTTGCACTCACCGATTGCTGTGAGCGCGCCAAGGACGACGTACCGCTCCTGCCATCTGACGGAGTGAAAAAATATCAGTTCGAACTCAACGAAAAGATCGGCCGGCTGCAAGACCGCGCGCGCGGCAACAAAAACACAAAAATATCGTGAAATATAACTGCTAGTGATACAGTGTGGTGATCTCCTGGTTCCCAGCCTCCCGTGAGTACCTGACCTCTTTCAATTTACATTCCTTTAGCCTGTTTCTGAGTAGGAAACTTCAAAAGCGTCCTTGGCTATACGCGATACTCAATCATGTACTATAAGACGTGACTTCGTACAAAATTTCAAGATTCTAAGTTCACGGGAAGTACCCTGTAGGTTTTGATTCCCGTGCGAGTTTCGAAAATTTGCGGAATTTTGCGGCCTAAATGGCTGTATCTTTTGATTGCGTTGACTTAGAAGGTTGATTTTTCTACAGCTTCCAGGGACAGTAGAACTAAGTATCATATAGAAATTTCAGTTTGATACCTCCACGCGTTCCTGAGAAAAACGGTCTTGACAGACGGACGGACGGACGGACGGACGGACAACAAAGTGATCTTATAAGGGTTCCGTTTTTTCCTTTAGAGGTACGGAACCCTAAAAAGTTACCGTGGAGTTTCTTGCCGGCTCTTCTCCATAGGAAATGACAAATTGGAACCGTGCACCTAGCTTCTGACATTTCATAAGTGCCCATGCAGGTTAATGTGAACTAAAATAATTTGATTTGAATTTTTGAAACTTATGAAACCGAAAATTTGGTATAAATTCTTAGAGTATTTTATTTTGAGCTGAAACTATGTATAGTGATTCTATACCAGCAGGCTTAACACGAGCACCGATTTTTCGACGGAATAATAGACATGACTATTAACTAAATGATGTACAATAGGAGAAGATACATATTGAAAGGGATTTGCACTGAAACACCTTGACAGTTAACACTTTTGTTTATTGAGCCGCTCACTATGGAATACTAACTTATACTTTTTTTTTGTGAATGATCTCGCAGTTGACCTTGAGAGGCCATGACTGCTCAACCGGACTTTCCTGTGAAGGTTTTTAGGATTCTAAAAGCCTCCAGCCAGGGCGTAAACCTACTTAAACCTAAAGCCACTGCGCACTGAGGGCACCCCCTGTGTCGGTACGAACCTCGGCTCAGGGAGTCACTGGCGGGGGGGGGGGGGCAGCTAGTGGGGACAGGCTGGATCAAAATATTTTCTTGATTATTAAACGGGGAATTTAAAGCTAATGGCTCAGCTGCGGCGCGGGCTGGCGCATCAACGAGCAAGGGACGGTCGGGGGTCTGATCGTTACTCGGGGGTCTTCGCGGGGCGCGAGGACCTCGACGGCGAGGTCGGAAGGACGGTCGTTTGTGTTTGTGTGCTGTACTGGTGGCACTATTCTTTTCTTGGAGAACAGTGATGGGGTCGTCTGGGTCGGAAAGGACATGTCTCGGTCGGCGGATTCTACTGATTCTACTGGGGACATAACTAGCGGCCTTCACAATCAAGGGATTGCGATGTAACTCGGCTTTATCGAAGAAACGCTTCGAGTTGCATTTCAGAAATTGAGCAATAGTGGGCATTTTCAGATCGAGATGGAGGATCTCGTTCCGAACGAACCATGGGGAGCCTGTGGCTTGGCGAAGGAAACGGTTTTGGAGGGTCTGCATCCTATGGATGTGTCGGGGGTGCGTGTGTGCAAAGACTGCACATGCATACGTCATGATGGGCCTTATGCACGCCGTGTAAATACGCAATTTGCACTTGAGTGACAATTTGCTACGTGCGTTCAGAACAGAGTGCAGCCTTCCGAGAGCGAAGGCGGCGCGTGAGCGCGCCTTCTTGATATGCTCAGAGAAGGAGAGGTGCTGATCTAGAATCACTCCAAGATATTTGGCTCGCTTTTCCCAAGGGATCGGCTTGCTGAATATGGAGATGGGCCGGGGGGGGGGGGGGTCAGGCTTACTTCGCGGTTTCGAAAAGAGAACCGCCTGACTTTTGTCCGGATTTAATTCGGTTCGCCATTTCCTAAACCACGCGCCAAGTACGATGACTGCGGTTTGGAGGGAGGAGGCTATCGCTTTATGACTACGCCCAGAGTGGTAGATGACTGTGTCGTCTGCAAACAGTGCCAACTGTGCCTTTCAACTTTTGGGGATATCGCTAGTGAACAGCGTGAAGATGAGAGGGGACAGCACGGCGCTCTGAGGGACGCCGGCGCGTATCGTGTGGGGGGATGAGAGGGTCCCTTCGATGCGATAGCGAAAGGTGCGCTTCGACAGAAAGTCTCGTAAGATGAGTACGAGACGGTCCGGCACGCCGACTTGTACAGTTTGTAAATCAAGCCGTTGTGCCAGACCTTGTCGAAGGCTTTCGCTATGTCGAAAAATACTGCACCGGTCGCATTGCCTCGTTGGAAGCCAACGCTTATATGCTCTACGATCCGGTGTACCTGTTGTACGCAACTGTGCTGGGTTCGGAAACCGAACTGCTCGTTGGGTATCAGGCCTTTAGTCTCGGCGAAGTCCCTGAGACGCTTGTAAATAAGTCGCTCATAGATTTTTCCGAGGCTGTCCAGTAAACTGATGGGCCGGTAGCTCGTGGGCTCCGTTTTGGGTTTGCCGGGTTTTGGAAAGCCAATGACCGTGGCTTGCTTCCATGCTTGGGGGAAGATGTTATTGCTCAGGGCTCCATTGAAGATGGTGGTCAAGAGCATGATCAGGTGGGCGGGTAGCATCTGGATCACCCTATTGGTGATGCCGTCAGCGCCGGGGGCCTTTCGAGGTTTTAGACTTTTGATGATCTCGTGAACTTCGTCAGGGGTGACGAGAGGTCTCTGTATCTGGGTCTTCGACGGGCGGGAGAGAGGTTCTACATTCGACTTCAGCCTGGCACATTCGGCTGTACCGTGACTGCCTAGGCACTTTACGCACCTAGGGGTGGCGTAACCACGGAGTTAATACAAAGAGGAGCTGTTGTAATCAGATTTCGCTAAGAAACAATGCGTGACAATTTGCGGGGTGAGAGGGGTGTTAGATCCCGCCCTTTAACTCGGTGATCCCGCCCACTTCTTTATTCCATCTACCGGTCAATAGCAAAACTACTCGCTCGTTCTGTTTATTTTACTTTGAAGTTACGTAACTATCTCACACTAGATGTCACTAAGTGCAGGATGCAACAGGGTCGTACTCAGAATAGGGTATTAGACACATTTTTGAAAAGTGTCTTTTATTTAGATTCTAAAATGGTAATAAACCACCAAAAAAAACAACGTTTTTATTGAATCGATTAGTGCGATAAAAATGCATTTTCATTTTCATTTTTCGCGCGTGATTTGACGAAAACGCTGAACGCAGAGACGCCATATTGATCTGAGGGTATGACGTCAGCTTGCTGTGTAAACAAATGCGCTGATATTTTGTATGATAATTGTTTATAATTTTTTTTAAATGAGTTATTATTCTTCTTATCGTTGGTTTGCTGTTCCTGAATGTAAGATAATATTTCAATAAAAAATACTTTGGTTACGAAAATAGTAAAAGTACAAAGTTGTTCAGTTGATTAGTTTAAACAGCGTTATTAAGTAATAACACGGCGGGTACTATTTTATGGTGTTCAAGAACAGATTAAAAAAACTGAAATCTTTGAATTGAATTTTAAAATTTATTTTGTTATTTCATGAATTAAAACCGAGTGGCGACCGCGTACGGGAAGATGTAGAGTGGAAAGGCCTCCCACAAGGTGGACCGACGACCTTGTGAAGGCCGTGGGTATCAGCTGGATGTGGGAAGCACAAGATCGGTCGAAGTGGAGGAGCCTGGGGGAGGCCTAAGTCCAGCAGTGGACGTATTTCGGCTGAAATGATGATGATGATGAACTAAAACGAACATTTTCGGACTGCTTTTTGCCTAAGCTATCTAATAATATATTTATAGATTTTTTCTCATACAGGAAAAGTTTTTATCCAGTGCGCAAACTGTAACCATGAATTCAGCATATCATTCTAGACCCCAGAAATCTTTCGCCGGTTATACAAAAAAAAAAATTTGCTGTTCCATACATTTTGACCGCGTAGGTATTGCACTTTTCTATGAAACAGCAGATTTTTTTTTATAATGGGCGAAAAATTGCTGCTGTAGGGGGTCTATAATGATATGCTGAATTCATGGTTACAGTTTGCGCACTGGATAAAAACTTACCCTGTATAGAGTAAAATACCCTATTGTCGTACCGGGAGTACTCCGGTATTTTTATAAATTTTACGAACCATTCATATTTGTATTGAAATAGTGATATAAATTTTTGTAATCCATTGCTGTCTTAGATTATCTTCTGAAAGAAATCTGAACATACATCATTTAAAAAACTAAATTAATTAGGTAGGCTTTAAGATCTTTTTATTAAGTAAATAACAACTACCATACTTAGTTGTCTCACGGAGGGAAAGTACTTTAAATACATTTTTGTAGATAGAATATTTAATTTGTAGGAGATTGTATTTTTATGAGTAATTCCATATATGAGACAGCCGCGGGACATTTGTTACACTAATTAGATTCTAATTACGGCCCTGTCTTTTTGTTATGTTTCCGTTTGTTGCTCATAGTTGACAACATAAATGGCGGCCTGTTTACAAAATGGTATAAGAACTACAAAAATATAATTTTAGCGACTAAAGGGTATTTAAGAATGAATGTTGAACATCTCAATACATATTATTATTAAAATATGTTAACACTGAGCTCTACGTACCTAAATATTTTTATTTCCCATGACACAAAGTGTCGCCATCTAGTGTCGTGTAGAATAATATATTAAAAAGACTGACGCTTAGAGATTTTTCTAGAACTATTTTGATAAATTACTCATAAAATTACTTAGAAATGAAATGTGATGCCATCCGTAACATCAGAACGTCTATCTGAGTAGTTTTTACAAGATAAAACACAACATTTCATTATTATTTTTCTTCTAGCGCGAATATGCTATAAAATAGGAACGTGTTTAAAGTTGTGCCCAGAACTTGACAGGACAAACGCCAACAATACACTGACTAAGGCCACGCCCACGTGATGACGTCAGGACCTGGTTGAGAATCACAGTGCACAGTTGCTTAGGCCGGCTCCTCTTTGTATTAACTCCGTGGGCGTAACAGTGCGATTGCGCGTGTCCTTACAATTGGAACCTGTGGCATTTGCCGATTATTCCCGTCTTGTAGGGCTTTTCGATCTGAATGCCGGACAGGTTGCAAATTGTGCGGAGATTAAAAATCGGGTTGTGGCCCTCAAAGGACGGGCAAACTACGAGCACCATGTCGTATGGCACCCCGCGGCGGGCGCGGTGCATCCGGTGCACTTCAGTGAACGGGATGTTTTGTAAGTCAAGGTCGGCCTTGACTTCTTGGACCGTGATTTCAACCGGAACCCTCTTGATGACAACTCGTGTCTGTCGGTCTTCAGGGAGGGCGTACGTGTGGAAGGACACGTTACGGTTTCGTAAAAGCTTTGTAAGGCTGCGGTAGTCGCTAGCCGTCGGGATCGCAACCTTTATCCCTTGGAGGGTGGTGCGGGCGCTGGTGTAGGCAATTTTTTGCTCTAGGCACCATTTGGACACGTCAGTCCATTTTGACTTGTCTTGGATGAAGACAGGGGGCGGTACTGGCACCCTTTTTCCCCGCAGCGGCACGGGGTACGGCGGTGGGTGCGGGCGCGGTCGCAGTCGCGGGGGTCGACTCGGTAGGGAAAGGGGGGGGGGGTCAGTTACGAGCGCGGTTATTTTGACCAATCGCGTGGAATCGCAGATCTTCTTCTTCCTCTTCTTCCCCTTCGACTTGGACTCGACGGGGGTGAAGCCCTCGTCTTGAGTCTCTACCACTTCCTCTTCGTTCGAGGAGGGAGAAGAGTGAGAAGCGACTAGCGTTTCGGGGTCGGAGGGGGTGTCTTCAGCGTCCATCTGATCGGACGCTGCATCGGAAAAGAGTTCTTGGGTTACCGGGGCCGGTGAAGCCGGGGAATCTAGGAACGATTTAGCGGGCGCGGGTTTTTTTGCGGTTGCGGTCGCGGCGGGAAAAGTGGGTTTTTCGTGACCCAGCATACGGTCAACTATTTCGCGGGACTCGGGGTCCTTTAGGATCGCCTCCAAGGTCGCCCAAAAGGCTTCCCTGGAAACTTCCATGATGAAAAGGGAGGGGGTAACCTACTTCCCACTCATAAGGAGTGAGCCTGAGTCCCTATAAACTCCTATCAATCCTAACGTCTACTTCCACGGGGGGATGCCCGGGGATGTGTGATTCCTCCCTGTCGGGTATAGACAGGGAGATGTGTACCTCGGGTGAGCCCTAAGCTTGTAAACCTGTTGCCAATCTTATTTTGCAACAGGGCCCTGTCAGTCTAGCGCGAGGGCTGTACACACGCCCCAAAGACACTAGGTGTGTGGCTGCGGAAGGAAGACTGTCACCAGTATCGACTAGGAGATCCCCCAAGGCCGATGGTCTGGGACCCGTCCAATTCACTGCCTTGCCCTGAAGAGGTTCGGCGGGTGTGTTGGGACAACACCCTCTCGGTTTCGTTGGCACCGTAAGGTTTCCACCGAGAACCACGAAACTGTGGATTTTACCCAGAAGGGGCCAAGTGAATTTACTTGACGATTTACTTCCGTAAAGAAACAGAGTTTGTTTTCAAAAAGACAGTTTTGTGCGATTAATAATCCAATCAATAATTAAATTAATTTGATTATTAATACAGCGGAGTGTTCGCAGCGGGGCGCGGCGAGTCAGGTTGGCGGCGGAGGATGTGTCACGCAGCAGGTAGCAGGATCAATTAGCACGTGCGCTCGGGGCGAGTGTCACGGGCTAATAATTGTCACTAACTTTTATAATTTTAGATTTTCTAAAGTAGTTTTTTACTATGGTACAAGTAGCAGATGTTCTTATTAAAAAGTTAGGCTTCTAAACCAATCACAATCTAGAGGGGCTGGGATTTTGTAGCCAGACAGGCGCCTCATTCCTGACAAGTATGAACCTGCTCCCTTATCGGTACCTTTTCTTGGAGACAGGTTTCGACTCATTTGTAGGCGATACCATTTTTTGCGTATGTGTGTTTAGGTGCCTGTTAGTGTTTTACCTGTGTGTTTTTGTCGAGTTAGAACCTGTATTATGGGCGATACCATTATTTCCACCTATGTACCTTCTCTTTAGGATGTATGGGGGTGCTAACTACGTTTATTATTGATTGGTTTATAGCTATTTGGCTACTTTATCTATAAGTACCAATTAAACTTATTCGCTATGGGAGATCAAAACTAGCCCTATGCTAAGAGATATAACAAACAATTACCTACTTATACCTATCTATTTTAAAATGGTTTTTTATTGTTTAATCGAACGTTTAATTGTAAATCAAGTCTTCTTGTAGTCCCTAACACATATGTTTTCCTATTAATTATCACAGTTATGCGTTCTGAACTAATCATGACTGTAGATAATCGTATATACTATGTGGTCGTCGAGTATTAAGTTTTTAATCGGTGTGATTTTGACAGTTTGGGAAGAAATATTCTTCTGAAATAGTCTACATTTATAAGGACCACAGAACAGAGAAGGTATATAGAAACGCCACTACACTGGCTAAGCACGGGAACCAGTGTCACCGAACTCACACATTTGCATATCAAATTGTCCATTACACTCATAAAAAACAGTAATATGATTGGCTGCAAATTAAAAAACGCAACTTTTACAAATCATTTTCTTATCGCTTTCAAAAACTAAGTCTTATTACAACGAGTGAAAGTTGTTATTATTTGACATGATGCAAACAATAAAGACGTTTTTCGTCTAAAAACCGGAAATAGACGAGTTCATCTACTCAACGCTAGATGGCGCTTTAACTAATTCATTCTATTCAGAACACTAGCGCTTTTGAAATAGATGTCATATTCGCATGCACATGTAATCTCTTTTGCTACTCAGTTAGACATGTAGACAGATATCGATATTTTAATATCGATGTTTTGTATTTTATTCGGGTGAGCAATGTAATAATTGGTTAACATTATACAAATGCTTAATAAAGGAAAAGTTTGATTATCATTAAAATATCAATGTTAAAGACAAACATAACATCACATCTCTAACTCACAAAAGCCGGCAGTGGCCGATTCATGAAACTATCATGTGAGTGAGAGTATCAGTAAAACAAGTATCCATTGCGCTATTAGACCAGCCGATTCACTAGTAGATTTATACTAAGCAAGCAATGGTTTTTGTTCCTAATGCAAACAATTGATTTGGTTTTTCGTGTTTCTAGTACCACGAAATAATGTTTTAGTGAATTTATTAAGAAAAACAATAATATTTTAGTACTTACGTGTGAAATGAGATGCCATCTTTCATGTAATTCACAATACAGCTGTTATTATTGCAAACAATCACTGAACACCGCCGCATTTTATCAAAAATCACGAGCTGTGAAGCCGTCGCAAGTTGACATTTAACTATTTACCGAAACTGGCATCAAGCCGCTTTGCGGCCAGATGCGTTCGCAAGCGCCACGCCTCCTGACCAAATCTCCTTCCTTCTATGATCTGAGATAAGGATCTAGACAAAGATCGTTAGAAACGAAAGAAAAAATGACAGATTGTAGAAGGATTGTGCGATGTCAAAAATGGAGAAACGAAATGTCTTAATTACTTGTCACCGCCTTCTGAAATTAAATTTATTTTTCACTTTCTAGTTTTTTGAAAGTCGGTTGTTTTTTTTTTTTTTGTTTTTTTTTTTCACTTTTTAGTTATAGTACCCACTCCACACCAATTCATCATCCTTGGGGTCAAAACAATGCATATTTATGCGATAGCAGCAATCGCGGTTGATTTGCTGTAATTTTTTGAAGAGTTCCGTTGTCTGTCTCCGAAACGCATCATCAGATCTATGTGAAATTTAAATGGGACCATTTCGGAATAAAACCCTTTCTAAAAAAAGAATTTTGCAAATCGGTCTATATATGACGGAGTAATGCCCGAATCTGCACCTAACTCCTAAGTTAAAGAGTTGTACCTTCCATCATCAGCTCAGCGTCATGAGATGATGATGACCATACGCAAATGTCTCAATAGCATTAGAAAACATATGAAAAACATTGTTAATACCTATAAGATTTGAGGGTTGCCCTCGATTTCCCTGGGATTCCATCATTAGATCCTGACTTGATGCCAATGGGACCACCTCAGGAGTATACTCTATCAAATAAAAAAATAATTTTGAGAATCGGTCCACAAATGGGGGAGAAATCGAGGAACATACATAAAAATATAAAAAAATACGTTCGGTGGAACATATACCTAACCTCCTCCTTTTTTGGAAGTCGGTTAAAAATCGTTTGCATAGTTTAAATAATTGAAATTTGTTATGAGGAAAACCAAAACATTCTTTTTGGAACTAATTTAATTTATCTCATAATCAATCAAACCATTCGAAAATAAATTGAAAAGGTTTAGCACATATGTATTAAAAAAATCACTTACCCTCCATTTCCAGAAATACACTTATTTTGGCACTTTTAATCACTTGAAACAACTTTCCTGGCCGTTCACGTTAGATTTCGAATGTAAAGTAAAAGTAACTTACAACATGTAAAAAATGGTCAAAATTCATTTTTCTTTTCTGTGTGGCTAAAGACACGGGAGACGTGTCATCTAATCTTAGGGCGCTTTGCACGGCAGCCGTGTCACGTATTTTTGTTCGACGCCACAGTTTGCGAAATTAGAGATCGCAACGAATCAGTTGTCAATATTTTTCATATATTTTCTAAAACTATTGAGACATTTGCGTATGCTCATCATCATCTCATGACGCTGAGTTGATGAAGGAAGGTACAACTCTTTAACGGTTAGGACTTAGGTGGAGGTTCGGGCATAATTCCGTCATATATCGACCTATTTGCAAAATTCTTTTTTTGTTCGAAAGGGGTTTAGTCCGAAATGGTCCTATTTAAATTTCATATAGATCTGATGATGCGTTTCGGAGACAGACAACGGAACTCTTCAAAAAATGACAGCAAATCAACCGCGATTGCTGCTATCGCATAAATATGCATTGTATTGACGCCAGGGATGATTTGATTGGGCACGCCACGATTGCGGCGGTAAGTCCCCTCTTTGAGGAGTGGTTTGAGAGGCGGCATGGCGTCCTCACCTTCCGCCTGACGCAGGTCCTCACCGGACACGGTTGTTTCGGGAGGTTCCTGTTTCGGATAGGGCGGGAGGAAACGCCCGGGTGTTTCCACTGCGAAGATCGCCCTCAGGACACGGTGGAGCACACGGTGGCGGTCTGCCCTGCTTGGGCGGAGCACCGCCGTGTCCTCGTGGAGGCGATCGGCGGCGGCGATCTCTCGCGTCCGGCCCTGGTCCAGGCCATGGTACGGAGCGAGAGGGCATGGGGAGCCGTCACCTCCTTCAGCGAAGCAGTGATGCTCGCGAAGAGGGAGGCGGCGCACGTGAGGGAGAGGCAGCATATGCGCCCTCGCGACCCTAGCCGCCGCAGGATACGGAGACGCCCTGGGCGTCGGGAATCCCAGGCCGATTTCCGGCCACCGTAGGCATGGGCTTGCGGACGGCGAGTAATGGGTAGCTCGCTGTCCGGTAAGGACCAAGCCCAAGTCGACGGCGCGTTGTGTTCCACGCGCGCCTCAAAGAGATGTGAGCACAAAAAGTGATGGGACCCGCAAGGGTCGATGCCTGCCAGGGGTGCGGGTTTGTTCGAAAGAGACACCACAGCCCCTGGCATACGGGCTACTAAAGGAACACGGGTGGGTTTTAGTCAGTAAAAGTCTGACACGCCCTCCTGCTCCACCCAGAGCGGGAGAAGTTATTTGATGATTTCCCAACCAAAAAAAAAAAAAGGGATGATTTGATTGACGTGTAAAAAGTTTTTGTACAAACCTTCTTACAGAAATAAAATCATTTATCATTTAAAAACTTTTTCCAAAAAAAAAACAACCGACGGTCGTCCGGAAAAACACTACAAAGTGAAAAATAACTTTATAGACCAGGGTAGAAGCCTTTAAAAATAATGAAAAGTGAAAAAAAATTATAATAGAATGAGACCCATTAGAAAAGGAGGGAAATATGATAAAAATGAAAGGAAAAATAATTTACGGGCGATCTGAGGTTGGGAAGGGGATGGGGGTGAGTTTTTAAGGGTAAAAAACGGTTTTCTCGATTTCCGGCAAAACTTAAAGTCCTATCGAAAAAAGTCAAATGGAAAAGTTGTAGATAATAAAAAGATCTAAAACTTTTGTATTTACACTTTTTTCACATAACCTCAAAATTTATGTGAAAAATTAAAAAAACCAAGTTTTTGGTTTTTTATTTTTATCTTTTACAAAAAATATTTTTTTTTAACGAAATTTTGTGAAAACTTACCTTTTTATGTCCCAAATACGCTGTAATTTATTTAATTAAAAATATTTTTTTTTCACCTTATTTTGAATTAATATCGAAAAAACACCCTAATTTTCAATCGAAAATTCACCCGTCAAAATATCAGCTTTTTTCAAAAAGTTGGTGTGGTTTCTGTTCGTTGGAATCTCTACTTTCCGATGGTAAAAAAAAATATATATGTTACTATGGTAAATCTTCTCAGAAAATGCAAAAATTAAAAAAAAAACTTGAATCCAATAGTCATTCATACATAATCCCTACCCTACCTACCCTACCTACCCTACCTACCCTACCTACCCTACCTACCCTACCTACCCTACCTACCCTACCTACCCTACCTACCCTACCTACGCTATAAACCTCACGGAGCCCGAGACCTTTCCAACGAATGCAAAACCGTGGAAATCGGTTCGTGCGTTCTGGAGTTATAGCGTCAGGAAGGAAAATCCGACTTATTTTTATATAGTAGATTAGCTTACCTACTGACAGGCTATATTATGAGTTACTTACTCCATAGCATTGTTTATTTTATTTGACTGTACAGACCATTTTTTTTTTTTTTTTTACATTTTTCATTTTTTTGGACGAAATTTAATTACTTACATATTATTGTATAGAATCAAGTTCTTCCAACTTATCAGACAGCTGTGCTGCTGGGGAGTTTGTTGCGCCACTTCTTCTTACCAGCTAAAGCACTAGGAAGTGGTGAAGGGCGGGCGTTACTCTCGCGTCCGGCCCTGGTCCAGGCTATGGTACGGAGCGAGAGTGCATGGGTAGCCGTCACCTCCTTCAGTGAAGCAGTGATGCTCGCGAAGAGGGAGGCGGCGCACGTGAGGGAGAGGCAGCATATACTCCCTCGTGACCCTAGCCGCCGCAGGATACGGAGACGCCCTGGGGGTCGGGAATCCCAGGCCGATTTCCGGCCACCGTAGGCATGGGCTTGCGGACGGCGAGTAATGGGTAGCTCGCTGTCCGGTAAGGACCAAGCCCAAGTCGACGGCGCGTTGTGATCCACGCGCGCCTCAAAGAGATGTCAGCACAAAAAATGACGGGGCCCGCAAGGGCCGATTCCTGCCAGGGGTGCGGGTTTGTTCGAAAGAGATACCACAGCCCCTGGCATACGGGCTACTGAAGGAACACGGGTGGGTTTTAGTCATTAAAAGTCTGACACGCCCTCCTGCTCCACCCAGAGCGGGAGAAGTTATTTGATGATTTCCCACAAAAAAAAAAAACCTGCGTTTGACGCACACACAGACACATACTCTTTGTGTATGATTAGTTTGTTTAAGTTGTATTGTCTTACTGAATGTCAAATAATATCAAAATAAATATGAAAATGTCAAAATCAAATAAATATGATGTCAAAATCAAATAAATATGATAATGTCAAAAGTGTCATAATACGTTCAAAATTAAAATGAATAATGGTCTAATTTCGACCGCTGGGTGACCACTAGCCAGCTAGCTAGTAGCTAGTCAGCTTTGGCCCTACATTGAAAGTTGTTTAAATTCATGAGTAAGTTCCACGACCTGTGATAGGTATTTGGTTTGTATCTTAATACCCAGTGTCGGAATTGAGTGTTTGAAGTTTAGAACTGGTAAAACTCTACACAAGCACCGTGCAAGTTCTTTAAATTCGCTATTATCTGCAGGCTGCATTGAAGTAATACTGAGGAGTTTGTTGCATACTTCTTCCCAGTTAGGTGAAGCACTAGTAAGTGGTGAAGATGAGGCGTTTTACGGAACTGTTGTAATTTTACCGATCAAAAGTGCTTATTCTATAGTTTGAATAAATTACTTTTGATTTGATTTTAAAACACCATAGGGCACAGGTAATTTTGAATGTACTCTTCGTATTGTCGTTATGAGTGATAATAGTTCTTACTGCAATGCGATACGGATTTAAATCTGTTGTAATAAATTCGAACAATTAATTAGCAAGCATTGTCGTAAAAATGCAAATAAAATCGTATAAAATTAGATGTTAACTATTTGATAATATATAATCCATCACTGCATGCAGTTTGGCATTTGGAATTTTATGGTATATTTAAAATTTTAATAAAAATTGTTATTGAAGTGATAAACTGTTTTTTTTTAAGTTATTTAAGAGGTGACTTTGATGATTTTGTTTTGATGCATTAACGTATGTTTAATTATGTTTTAAGTTCCATCACCGTATGCAAAAAGATTTGAAAATATCACATATTTAATTGCTTTCAATATTATTTACGGTTGAAGAGGAACACTGTTTTTTTTTTTTAAAAAAACACCTTTTTGAGCGTTTTCAAGAAATCTCCGCCTTAAGTATTGTAGAGTTTGACGAGTTATCAATTTAGAAACCGGGTAATAATGTATTGGAACAAGGGTTTGAATAGCTTTCTGGTCGTGTCGCAGGCCCAAGGGTACAGAGTTCTTCAACCGGTACAAGCGCGGCATGCTGTTCTACCTGCGAGACGAGATCGTGGTCGGCTTCGCGTTCTGGAACCTGCCGCCTATTGAAGATCGCAAGAAAGTGTGTGCTGAGGTAAGTATACCCAATCCCCCACCCACTCAGGGCCAGAATGACCTAAGCAAACTTGGCGTTTCAAATAACAGTAATCCCTGCTTTATACTATAAATGCGAAACTGTATGTCTCTGCCAAATTTCATGACGATCGGTTCAGCGATTTAGGCGTGAAAGCGTAACCGACAGACAGACAGAGTTAATTTCGCATTTATAATATTATTGTAGGGATGGTACGCGAATCATGTTCATACTCGTATGATATGCTTACGTAGTAGTCTGAGAATGAGTGCTGTCCGTGTTTCTTGCACTTAGCATAGGTTCATAATAAGCCACGTAAAGTTCGAGCGCAACAGCACCCAGTTTCAAAACGAACCAGCATGTTAATTGCGTAATTCACGATAAATCATAATCTATTTCGTTTTGAAACAGATTGCTAAACCATTGCTTCATATTTATGTTCGAAAAATGTGTCTGCTCAACAACGTAAATAACGCAATGAATATTGTTGAAGTGTCAAAATGAAAACGCAATTAGGGTGCAAGCTGGAGAACAAGACGCCCTCAACAAAAATGTCCTTTGTCAAAATGCATCGTATAGTTTGGTAGTTATGAGGGAACAGATGAACATACATATTACCTACGTCATTTGGCTTTGCCTAGTCGGGTAAAAATGACTTTTATTTAACTAGTTTTTTAATTTGCTTCCGCAGCTGCTTCGTGCGAAGCCATCATACATGGACATCAACACGCTCGCGGAGCTGCTCGGCTTCCCGGGCACCAAGTGTGTGTACACGCAGGAGGAATTACTGGCTATGCAAAGGGGGGTGTTCGGCACGGGCGCCGCGGGACAAAGCGCGTGTCCGACCTTGCAGCGCTAATGGAAGCGCAAGGACCATGCATATCGTAAGTGTTAAGGCTGAAGCAGACTGGGGTGGGCGGCACCACATTGCAAGAATCCTCCCACTCCACTACGGTACACCACTTTTTTATACGAAAAAATAAAGCAAATAAATACAATCTTATTGGAATCCTCCTCTTTTTTGTGAAGTGGTTTAAAGATTCGTTGCGGCTTTTATGTGCGTTTTGCTTATCTGTAGGCCTAGACAAAACACATTTCTGTTAGCGTTCATGCCAAACGCTACGCATAAACAGAGTCGTCATCAAGCAGTGCTGCGCTATGGTAGCTGAGCGCAACTTAGCTAAAAGCAGATTCTCACAAACGTTTGAAAAGTCCTTGATAAGTCAGTATGTCGTGCTAACAACAGTAAATAAACATACCTATACATGGTTTTAATTTCGTTATAAAACCCTAAACGGTTCCCTAATTGAGGTGGAAAGGTAGCTCGCAAAATTCAAAATGCAAATACGTCTACGTTTTTTTGCATGTTGCAGGCCAGTGTCGGCTGTATGTTAAAGATAATATTTATGATTGACGACCGTAACACGTGTGTGTCCAGAATTATTATAATAATAACTAAAATTATCAATACGACTAAAACCTTTGTACAATTTGTATTTCGTGAGCTACTCTCTTTAACCGCCACTTTTTGTTCCAGATTTAAAACTTGGGAAAAAAAATTCGCAAGAGAAATTTGAAGGAATTGTTTGTGGGAACAATTATTTTTTTGTTATTATTAAATTTTGAGGTTAAACTTTGTATTTCATTTTATTGTTGAATAATAGACTCGGTCAATGGACGCCAAACGCACAATAGACAATTTACACATGATATACTTATATTATTCCGAAAGAAATGATAAGGACGCCTCGTCATACGTACTATAGCGTGACCACAGCGTGACTGTACGTACGACGAAGCGTCCTTATCATTTCACCTTTGCATATTATGTAAAGGTGCAATGATAGTTCATCAGTTTATTTATAAACGTCTCTTAAATAGTAAACAATTGTTAATTGCAACTGATTAGCAAAATTCTTATAAATAAATATTAGGTATTCAGCCTGCGTATGTCATAGTCTTGTGTAGTTCGTGAACGATGAACGAATCGGTCTATTTGTTCTAAAAGCTCCTCGTACATTTACGTATGACCGAACGAGAACGAGAATGACAGCGACTGATTTGACGGATTCGATTTCAATGAGACCTTTTTGCTCTGTGATAAATGGAAGTATGTACTGACTGAGAGCGAAGCTCGAATAGAGCTAATAGAATGAACTAGTTCACTGACCGAAATGAACTAGTACAGAGCGATCTCAAAAATGACCGAGCGATCTCAAAAATGACTGAGCAGGCACAAGACAGACTAGCGCGTGAGTCCGCATGACCGCGGTCGCGAGCGTATGTCACCGTATGTACATACGTTACGCAAATGGCTTCCAAAAGGTTAAAATGTGCGAATTGCAAGTAGTTATTTGCGAAGTTTTATCATAACATTTTATGTAACATTCATTTTATGTAACAATAGCTGCGCGGCTGTCATTTGGGGATCTTTGACAGTCGTTACGGGGTCGTCAGAAGCCCGAAAGTCTGACAACCAGTCTTACCAAGGGGTATCGTATTACCCAGTAACTGAGTCGCTCCATGTAAAATACTGGTATTTAGCTGCATCCGGTTAGACTGGAAGCCGACCCCGACATAGTTGGGAAAAGGCTAGGCAGGTTATGAAGCTTGATATTATGGATGAGGAAAGTCTTGTTCACGGAGTAAATACAATGCTCCGTGGTCTTGTTCGCATTTGTGAAAGTGCGTTTAGTGTAGAGGAGATCGAAGAAGCGAAGTCGTTACTTTTTGAATCGCTGCAAAAAACGGCCAAAGTTAGAAAGCATCAAGGGAAAACCCAACGCAACTTTAGACGATATTGGTGCCGATTCTGTTGTACACCGAACTAAACTAACTAAACTATAACTAAAATTCCTTACTTTTTACTATGAGAATCTAAACGCTATTCTGCAAAAAAATATCTCTAAATTTAAAAACTATTTTGACACAACTAAAATCGAATTTGACAATCGCGACTCGCACGTGGTATGTTTTGGCTTCGCAACGTGGTACTTGTTTGCCCTACCCCGTGTTTTTTTTTTAGAGCCAGCAGCGTGCCGGGGTCGGCAGCCTCGACGTGATTTATTTGGAATTCTCACTTTTTTCATGGAAAATATGAAAAATTAGTATCCACATGTTGAGTTTTACATGTGTTTGGGGTTTTATAAAGGGGGTCGAAATTTTCATTATTTTTGCGATAGGACACACCGTTTTCGAGATATAAGCAAAAGAAAAGAAATAAAATACAGTACTGTTTTTGCACCAGAAGTCGAGTTGTCGGTGTGAATTTTAGTTCTTGACAACTAATTTTATTCCACACCTATTTAATCGCGATTAAAAATAGTCAGATTTAGTTAGACAACCAAAATTTTAGGTTGAATAGAATAATGAAATTGACAACAACAGAATAGCAAAATTACCATTTTCACTAAACTAATATTTCAGTGCAATCTTAGTGCTGTCAAACTAAAATATAGTTAAGTTGTGTCACTTTAGTCAGTTTCAGAATAGGAAATCGTCGTTTGACAGGAATAAACTAAATTTTGGTGATTTTTAGTCTAGTTTAGAGAATTTTGTGACAACAGAATCGGCACCATTATCATGTTACTGAAAGAGACTGACCCTGAAAAGATACCAATATTTGCCGTTTGTTCCCGTTGAGTTACACCTTTTTGGGTTACACTGTTACCCATTGGGAAAAAATTTACCGATTAGTAACACTAACTCAATGCCATTTTTTTTCCCCATCAATTTACACTGTAACCTAATAGTACGTAATAGGGTTACATATCGGGAACAAAATGTCCCAAAGAGTTACAGAACTATAATGTTCAATTAAAGAATAAAACCATTGAAATCCAAAATATATTTTTAATAAGTATAACCATTTAGAATGATTTTAATGTCGCTGAAAACACAAATGATAGATACATAAATCATTGCAGATACATAATCATAATTAAATTTATACCTGTAGGCATACTATTTTCGTAAATATAATTAATTATAATTGAAGTCGAAAATAGTATGTCTACAGCATTGTTCTATAATAATCTAGATAGAATAATTTCTACAATGCTACTTAAACCACTCCAAAAATTAACAATATGAAAATATTTATGTTGCATTAGACCAGTATTATAAAAATATCACAATCAATTTTAATCCTAATCGAAATGTCAGTTCCAAAATAATTCTGTTCTATCCGCTAATCACCATAATCAAAATTTAAATCGTAGATTTCTATTTTTCAATGCCGCAAAATCTCTAGAAGGTGGCCAACTGTCACAGAACCTTCTATTAATTCGAGCTGTGCCTCTTGTATGAACTCATCATTGAGTACAGTGTTCCGAGCTCGTTTTCTTTTTGGGGCCACATTAATTTTCTTTTGGATATTACGCACAGCATAAAGAGAGGAATCTTGTTTAGGCACGTGCAATAGTTGCATCAAATTTGGGTTTTTTTTTTCCAACGGCTTTGTTTAATTTATTATGCCACGCTTCCAAAAAGTTTGTAGTTCGATGAGTATCTCCGTATACACACCACACTTTAATAAAATCATCGAGTAACCATTGTTTCTCCATGTATTTGATGAACTTTTTGATCTGTATATCTTCGCCAACAATACCGTATCTCTGATAAATGTAAGCCCAACCCTCCAAATTTTTTTCTTCGGGCAACAATGGTAAAACAGCACAGAGTCCTACCAGCCGCATTTTTCTTGGATTCAATCGGTCCATCTCTCTGCCTTTTTAAAAAATTGCTTTATTATAGTGAAAATAACATCCTTTTATAATGGCCGAAGGAAAAACTATAGCAATAGCCTTCATCGTTGCTTTTTCGTAGTCCACTTTGAATGTAGTAGGGAGCCAATTAGGTACTTGGGATAGTATTAATCTAAACAAGGTGACGTAAGTAGATGTAGTCCGGTCACTTAACAAAGCATATACCAAAGGTATAATATTTGTGTGGTTGACGGTGCTACCTATATCTCCGTGTATCGTGTACACTTCAGCAAATGGAGTGGGACAATTTTTGAAAGTGCCATCACCATAAAATTCTGTCAATTTACTCATGGTTTGCCTCGATTCTAGTGCAGAAAATACCAAAATTCGTTTGTTGCCGTATAAATAATCGGCTAATATAAAATCTTTGTATCCAAATGGCACCTCGACTTCTTGTACGTTTTTACTTTGCAGCTTTGACACTTGTGCTGCACTATTTCGATGTCGGTACAAAGAGTTCTTAATGCTATTGAAATTTGGAATTTTTGTTATAATATCTAGCCCTGAGTCTTTTAAAGGATAGTGGGCAAAAATGTTTGGACGGCACACCCACGTCCGCCACAGCTCAGACTACTTTTGTTTGGAAGGTATCACAGCCATGTCTCACTGTGCCAATGTGCATCAAATTCTGTCCGAGGGTTCTCTTTATATTTTGAGTCGAATAGGTTTAACTTACTGAGCATGAATAAATTAAACAGTGTTTAATTATTAACGTGATCTATTATTATTGAGTCCAAGAAGAGAGGCGGTCTGTGGATATTCACTTCATATCTCGCCAGGCTCAAAAACCATATTACAACCATTACGTGGGCGCAGCAACCCATGGTTTTTTTTTTTTTTTTTTTTGGGTGGGAAATCATCAAATGACTTCTCCTGCTGAGTAGAGCAGGAGGGCGTGTCAGACTTTTACTGACTAAAACCCACCCGTGTTCCCTCAGTAGCCCGTATGCCAGGGGCCGTGGTATCTCTTTCGAACAAACCCGCACCCCTGGCAGGCATCGGCCCTTGCGGACCCCACCAGTGGTTGCTGACATCTTTGACGGCGCGCGTGAGGAACACAACGCGCCGTCCCGTCTACCACTTTTCGGCCGCAGAGGATAGGGAGAGCGGCTGACGCTATACCGACACTCCTCTTCCCCTGCGGCCCCACCGCGTCCGCCATCAAACGGTGGCGGCCCCGTCCAGGCCACGGAAGGGAAGAGCGCTGCTCAGAAGCACCGGCACTCCTCCTCTACCGCAGCCTGTAACCCTCAGCCGCGATGCCTCCCATTCGACATCGCGGCCCACCTCAGTTGCGGTGCACCTCACCGCAACCTACTTTTTGGCCGCTACGTCAATGGCTTTGAGGCAAAAGCCCTGACGAGCGGCCCCACCGTTGGGTTCCTCTTGGCTTCACCGTGGATGGGAGACCACGGTTACTAAGCCCCCCCGCAACGACAATGCGGGAACCCACTCGGGGGGGAGCAACCCATGGTACGGTTCCCTGTTTTACATGAACAATAATAATGAGTCAGTGCATTCAATCTGCTCTCATCATCGTTTATTAGCACATATGTGTAATAAAACTTCGACCTAGTGTACCTAGAGTGTATCTTTGCTCTCAGAAGCCACAGGTTTGTTCCTTCAATGCCAGTATTATTGAGCTCGGTAACGAGTTGCTCGGGTTCTCGGTAAAGCGAAATACTGAAGTGCCCGTCACCCCGAACATGCTCACTATAATAACTTTTTGCCAATTTACGTTGATATGTACCCAGAGCAAAAATAATTAGTTCCCTTTGGGTCAGCGAAGGAAACCTTAATGAATTAAGGCTTGCAGCCAGGGCTAATGGCACGTACCTCAGCTTTGGGCGTCGCTGGTAGGATAGGCTAGACGGACTGAGGTAGGTAATACGTAATAGGTAAAACGGGCTGTTGTCCGCAACTCCACGTTAAAACGCGTATTTTGCGTACGGGTGGGAGAATCGGTAATTCGATCCACCCCAGCTCCTCGAGAAAGGCCAGCAACGCTTTGGTGTTGCTGGCAATCTCACGTACGGTACCTGGGTTACCGAAGTATTCTGCCCTGTAATTAGCGAGCCGGGCAGTTTAACAGCACATGAGCCGCTGTCTCGTCGTCCTCCATGCAGGCCCTGCACAGCGGACTGTCTGTTACTCCTATGACAAAGAGATGTTTATTAAATGACCCATGGCCAGTTACGGCTGCTGTAACTGTACGCAGCTGTGGTTTTGTTAAACGGAGAACCTGTTTCGTGAGGCGGACATCGAACGCAGGAAGTGCTTCCTTAGCCTGCCTGCACCCACTTAGGTCCATCCATATTTTGTGATGATGATCCCTGGTTCGTTTCCTTACCAGAGTGCGTAGATACCCGAAGGGAAGTGGCGCAATGGGTTCTGGTCCCACTGGTATCATGCTCGACCCCCTCCTGGCAAGTTCATCGGCTGCATCGTTGCCTAGCGAACCACTGTGTCCTTTGATCCACTGAATGGTAATATTGTTGAGGCTACCTACCTCTTTGAGGCGCTGGTGGCACTCGTATATCAGCCCAGAGTCAACCGTGTGACTGTTCAGCGCTTGTAGAACAGCCATGCTGTCTGAGAGTATGCGAATCGAGTGATCCTTAAATTCCCTGGCCATGATAGCAGACGCGGCAAGGGAGATGCCCATGCATTCGGCCTGGAACACTGTGTTATGGACCCCCAGTGGTGTGGCTATGTGGATGTTGAGGTCCTCCGAGAAGACTCCAGCCCCTGTGCCACTTGGGCACGCCACGATTGCGGCGGTAAGTCCCCTCTTTGAGGAGTGGTTCGAGAGGCGGCATGGCGTCCTCACCTTCCGCCTGACGCAGGTCCTCACCGGACACGGTTGTTTCGGGAGGTTCCTGTTTCGGATAGGGCGGGAGGAAACGCCCGGGTGTTTCCACTGCGAAGATCGCCTGAGGACACGGTGGAGCAGCGGTCTGCCCTGCTTGGGCGGAGCACCGCCGTGTCCTCGTGGAGGCGATCGGCGGCGGCGATCTCTCGCGTCCGGCCCTGGTCCAGGCCATGGTACGGAGCGAGAGGGCATGGGGAGCCGTCACCTCCTTCAGCGAAGCAGTGATGCTCGCGAAGAGGGAGGAGGCGTACGTGAGGGAGAGGCAGCATATGCGCCCTCGCGACCCCAGCCGCCGCAGGATACGGAGACGCCCTGGGCGTCGGGAATCCCAGGCCGATATCCGGCCACCGTAGGCATGGGCTTGCGGACGGCGAGTAATGGGTAGCTCGCTGTCCGGTAAGGACCAAGCCCAAGTCGACGGCGCGTTGTGTTCCACGCGCGCCTCAAAGAGATGTCAGCACAAAAAATGATGGGGCCCGCAAGGGCCGATGCCTGCCAGGGGTGCGGGTTTGTTCGAAAGAGACACCACAGCCCCTGGCTTAAGGGCTACTGAAGGAACACGGGTGGGTTTTAGTCAGTAAAAGTCTGACACGCCCTCCTGCTCCACCCAGAGCGGGAGAAGTTATTTGATGATTTCCCACCCAAAAAAAAAAAAAAAAAAAGCCCCTGTGCCACTACCTGTTTTTGATCCGTCCGTGAAGATACGCAGCTCTGCGGGGCGCAAGCCTTCGCATCGTCGATCCTGATGCAGTTGGATTCTGTATTTTTTATCGAAGATAAAACTCACTGTTGAGTTCCTTAAGTAGCTCGGTGTGTTGTGTGTCTGTCTTACTCCAGAGATTTGTAGCCTTTAGACGCACCGCCGCCATCGTTGCTTCCTGCTGTATGAACAGGTGGAGCGGCGCCCCAGCATGGCCTCGATCGCTGCAGTCGGAGTAGTCCTCATGCAGCCCGTGGTCGCCATGCAGGCTAGTCTTTGCATGCGCTGTAGTTTGTTGGTAGCTGTAACTAGCTTGGTGCGGACTGAGGTAAAACGACCGCGCGGCCGACCCAGCTAACCATTTTGAAAACGGTCCATGGGTGGGGGTAAGTACGAACGCAGGAGTTTTTATGGTCAGCCAGCCTTTGTTGTGTCTCTGGCCCATATCTTTTGATAAAAATCACGTCATTATAGTCAATAATAATATTAAATAACGATACCCACTAGTAAAAATATTTCACTCAGTTTTGGTACGTACACAGTTTTATGTAATGACCTCGAGGATAGTTTTTAATGCATCGTAATTAAAAATTATTACAATTGTGAGATGTTTCGAGTCATATTTAACACATGGCTGGCGGAGCTGGGTGTATCTTGCCCAATATCCTTTGCAACCATACTATTGTATGATGTTGGAACGTTGGGGCATTCCGGTTTGGTAAGTTGTTGTTTCAATTTGTCGAGTGATTCATCAATTTCGTTCTTGGCAAAATCTGGCTTGCATGATGAGGAATGAGCGCATTCATCTAATATTTGTTGATCCTATAATAAAAAAATCAAATTATAATACATATTATTAATTAGAAGGCCCGACAGACGTGGTTATACGCTTAAACTAAAAAAAAAGCGGCCAAGTGCGAGTCGGAGTCGCGCACGAAGGGTTCCGAACCATTATCTACAAAAACGGCAAAAAATCTCACGTGTTGCATATGTTTTATTTTATTGTTTTTAGTCTGTATTTGTTGTTATAGCGGCAACAGAAATACATCATCAGTGAAATTTTCAACTGTCTAACTATCACGGTTCATGAGATACAGCCTGGTGACAGATGGACGGACAGACAGCGAAGTCTCTGTAATAATGATCGGCATCGGCGAAAAAGTTTCAAGGTCACATGCGCCGAAGTAAAATAGACCTAATGCCTATGAGCGTACGGTGCTCAAAGTCATCCCTACTACGTTTTTTTGACGTCAAGATCCGTGCCGGGCACAATATGTTGTAATAAAAAATGAATTTTGAACACTGAATCATTTTATTTCTGAACAATGCAATTTATTGTTAATATCTAAAGAATATTTGGTAAGTAGGTAGGAACTTACTTTTATTCTCATAAGCCCTATGTTTCGTTTTATGCACGTCCACACTGTCAAACCACTTTTGTGTTTTCTTCTGACGTAGTATTGATGTCCACCACGCAAAAGAATAGTTCCTCCTTTTCTTTTAACATACACAAACTCACAATTACTACATGAACTACTATTAGCAATTTCCGACATGGTAGACGACCGAGAAGTAAAATAGTAACTGTTTTCGATTTAGTATGTCAGATAGAGGGTAGTTAACAAAATTATATTGTGGCATTACCTACAAAATAAACATACCCGCTGAATTAAATATTCTGTAAATATACTGTGACATCGCAGCTGCGGTGCAATTAAAACTACTTACATAATTATTATGCTTTGTGAGGAACGGATTCGATTTCTGGCTGGTCTAGTGCAGATAACAGACGATCAACATTGAGCCTGGATTGTTCTGGTTCCGCCGTTGTTTCTAAGTGCATTTTACGATCAAACGTTTAGTTGATTTAAAGACAGTCGTTATTGTGGGATAATCGTTGAATTATTCAAGATGTATTTCAACAATGCTCTTTTACCCAAGGTGTTACTAAACGGGAACACAGCGTTCTGTTGAGTTACACTGTCAATGAAAGGGAAAAAAATGTGGCTTTGAGTTACAGTGTTACTAATCGGTAATTTTTTTCCCAATGGGTAACAGTGTGACACAAAAAGGTGTAACTCAACGGGAACAAACGATATTTGCCGCCAAAGATTTGGTAAAATTAGCGCCTGTGTCAAAAAGTCCTTATAATGCAGGAATCTATTGACAATATTCGACAGAATTATGTCTCTTAAATGGAATTACAGGATCAATTTAATGTTACGCAGAATAGCCACGGGATTTCAACGACACATGAAAATAGAAATGTTAATACTGTTCCAAGATATACCTCACAACTTTTAAATACGTTAGATAGCGGTCCAATGGCGTTATCGCTGAACATACTGTAACTCAAAGCCCCACGTTAACAGTCCATCTGTTGGTTTAAAAGCGATATTTACACCTAAGTTCACGTGTACTAAATCTAAATATAAATAAGCTAAATCTGATGCTGCGGCCACACTACGGCCAACGTCAATGCCCAACATCGCGATTAACAACGCGGTAAAGAATCGGCTATTATGCTCACGGTGGACAATGACAAACGTTAGTGTGGCCGCTTTATCTCAATAATTCTCACGTTTTGTAACGTCAAATGGCAATGTGAATGCCGTTGTAAAATTATCGCGGTGAGTTGTGGCTACGGTTAACGTCCAACATCGCGAAACAACAACGGCGTTTCTCGTAGGTGTAGCCGCACCATAAGAAAGGTATCCAAAGCGAGCAACCTTGCAGCGAAGGTACGGGCGTGAGCGAGACAGCAAATACTTGTACTGTACGCAGTAGCGAAACGAACTTACCAGTAAGCGGTGAATTACATCAAAACAATGTGGATACCGAGTTGTTGCAATCAGGACCTACTCATAATCTCTTTCGCTGAAATAGCCAGTTCCGGTAAAGAGTGGAAGGAACCAGTACAAAGTGACAAGTGGGTTACTGTACAAAAAAGCAGATTGAAGAATAAGTTCTACACCAAGACAGGGAATGCAGTTGCAGAACCAGAAAATCCCGAAAAATTTAAAGCAGCCGATACTAAGATTGCCTTGTTCATATCAAATGTGCACAAACAAGTCTCGGAAAAGGTTAACGACTACGTTTACAAAAAGACAGGCGAGTCAGTTTCCTTAAGTAAAAATTGAAATGATAAATATAAAATAGACTTATTTTTAGACGATAAGTTGTGGCCGTCGGGGATCTCATTCAGACGGTTCATAAACTTTCTAAAAAGACTAGAAAAGCATATTTTAATTTATTAAAAGTTAATGAGAATTATATGGCGTAACCGTTAGGCGACTCTGAGTGTGGCTGATATATGATAACAAGTTCTCACATGGTTAGACATTTCAATTCCCCCGCTACCCCGCGGGCGAGATAGCTGGTTACGTTGGAAGCTCCTATATTTAAATCGATAATCAGTGTTAAAAGTTATTAAATAGTTGCAAAATATATAATATTTTGTAGCTAATTGCATTCGTTACAAAGTGTTCAAATCTTCTCTAATTTCGTCCAGTGGATAAGAAGTAAACTCAGTTTTAAAGAGGACTGCAAGTGGTCATAAATTGCAAAAATTCGACACATCTAGTAAGCGAACACGGCAGTGTGACGCATAGGGTCAACGAACGACCTTCAAAATTTGTCGGAGCGCACATCGGAGCCGCAAGTACAGCATTCGGTTCGACTCGGCTAGCGCTCGGTTTGACGAGTGATAGACGGCACACACGTTATCTGTGCAAGCGCCAATACTCCAAGTCACTCGGTGAGTCATCTTTGTTTTGAACGGCGCTGGCGACATACAAACTACGAGCGCAATTTAAATTTCGTAAAACAAGGGGTTTGCCTTATTATTTTGCTATTGCTGTTCTTATTGCGCACCTAATCGCTTGCTGTGGCTCTGCTTTTATACCTACTCATATCACAAATAAATATAAATCATCTCTTTAAGGCGCACACCACCCAAAATTACGCCTAAGGGTGACGCTATATCCCTCTGTACCTGGGAGCCAAACCTAACAATCACTCCGTCGATGGATACCCCTGATGATACAATTACCTTCCGCAATAAGCGTAGACTGGACAATACCTTCAGCGAAGAAATTAAAACACTTCGAGAAGATCTCATCCGTATGCTTAAGAACCTGAGCAACGAGCAAAATGTTAAGTTCAGCCAACTTCATAATAATCTTGAGGAGAAAAAAAAGCAGAACTCAGAGCTGCGAGCTGATGTACAGTTTATGAGCGATAAATATGATGAATTGCTAGAAAAAACCAAAATGCTGGAGTCGGAAAGAAAAGATAGTAACGCTTACATAAAAATATTAGAAGACAAAGTAGAAAACTTTGAAAAATCATTAAAGTCCACAAGCATTGAAATAAGAAACTTGCCAAAGAAACATGCTGAAACGAAGGAAAGTCTTGTTGAAATCGTGAAGAGTATTGGCAAAGTAATAAAATCACAAATTCAGACTTCGGATTTAAGAGACGTATTTCGCCTTCCCAGCAAGAAAGTAGAAGCCAGAGGTCCCGTGATAGTGGATTTCAATAGTATGATAATAAAGGATCAATTACTCACTAACATAAAACAATTTAATAAAGAAAACAAGGGCAACAAATTCAACACTAATCACATAAAACTGGATGGAAACTCACCTATCTACATTACAGAAAGCCTCACAAACAGAACAAAAAAAATGTTTTATTTGGCGCGTGAGTTTTCCAAGGAGAATAACCTCGACTTCTGTTGGACATCACATGGAAGAGTGTTGATACGATGCAAAGAAGGCCAACAAGCAGTAAGAATAGACGACGAGGCGGACCTACATAAAATAAAACAAAATATTGAAAACTTACAGTCAACATGACTAGCGCCTATAGAAATTGTAATAGCAGTCACTTGCATATGTAACTGTTACTTTTATTTTAATAGTAGATGTTTAACGCCTTATAAATCTGTAATAGCAGCCTTCTGCTTAACTTGCACTTGTTTTTATTATAGTAGTAATGTAATTCTGTTCCAAAATCTTAAGTCTGTATCAAAAACCATAACGTTAAATCAATTCAAAACTTACACACACTACGTATACTCCTACTCACAAACTTCCTTTACACAAATCACAATTACAAAACTCTTCAATGCAAATATTTCCACGAAAATTGTATGTATTGTATTGTATTATCAACATACAGGAAAATACCACTTCAATTTAAGTAAATCACGTAGCCAGCATTTGCGGTCGTCACCTAAGATATATTACCTGCATTTATTTAAATGCAATAAGATAAATAATCTGTGCCCACCTTTAAATTTAAAATTCAATCAACTTAATGAGTATACTACCGAAGTTGAAAGCACTGGCCTAGTTGAATGTATTCCGCTAAGTGACTCAACCCAATGCTCTAGCGTACTTAATTGTTGTGACAACCCTATTGATTCATTGTGTGCCCTTAGCGTGAACATAAGAAGTATACATTGCAATTTCGAATTGCTACTAGCTTTTCTATCCACGTTAGACATACCAACTGACATTATTATTTTAACCGAGTGCTGGACAAACGTTAACACACCACCTCCCAATATTAACGAATATAATATGTACTGGACTAAAAATACCATTAATCAAAACGATGGTGTCGTTGTGTACGTACGCAAGGAACTTAGGGTGTTCTCAATTGAACCTGTTTTTCCCGAAGGCAACTGTCTTGTCATCACTATTAATACGGATTATACTTTTATTTGCTGCTACAGACCGCCTTGTTTTAGAAACACAGGAATATTTCTCGACTCACTTGAGCAAGTCCTAAGTAAAGTAACTACCCAGAACGTTATATTAACGGGCGATATAAACATAGACACGCTGACTGATAACGCCACAGGTTCAGCTCAGAATTATCTTAACCTAATTGCTATGTATGGGTTGAAGATCGGAGTTACTAGACCTACTAGAATCAGTACATGCATAGGCCATTTTATGGTTAAATGCTCTAAATCATGGAAGACGGTTGTTTTTGAACAACAGCTTACTGACCATACACCGATATTACTATTTATTCATAATGCCAGGGTCAATAAAAATACTGTTACTCACCAAAAAGTAACAATCCATCACGATACTATTAAAGAAGCTCTCAAACATGAAGACTGGGACAGTCTTTACAATGCTACCGATCCAAATGATGCTTGTGACATATTGACCACAAAGCTCCTAACACTAATTGAATCCAATACTACAGTTAAAATGCTTTCCAAACGATACCAACCACTAAAACCATGGATTTCAGCTGGTGTTGTTAGGTGTATAAAGAAACGGGACAGGTTACATGGCCGTGTTAAAAAAAATCCGAATGACACTGACCTTAAACAAAAATATATACGATACAGAAACTCATGTAATAATATAATTAAAAATCTTAAAACTAAATATTATCAGGATAAATTAAATAGCTGCGATGGTAACTTGAAGGACACTTGGAAAATAGTCAAAGAAGTGTGTAATATGAAACAAAATAAAGTATCTTCGGAGGAGCTTCTTTGTATCAATAACACACCGAAACAGTCACTTAATACAGTTAACTCATACTTTACATCAATAGGAGGTATTCTGGCAAGCGACATTTTAAAACAGACGGACACATCTGAACATGTTTTAGCACGACAAGCATCAGTGCCAAACTCCCCGCGGGATTCAATGTCGTTCACTTTAACAGATCCTTACGAAGTAAGAGAATTTATTTTAGGATTCAGAACGCATAGCGCACCAGGGTGGGATAAAATATCTACGGACATCCTCAAGCGGAATGTCCTGTCCTTGGCAATGCCTATCGCACATCTTTGTAATTTAAGTCTCGAAACTGGTATCTTCCCTGATCTGTTCAAAAGGGCTGTTGTGTGTCCAATTTTCAAGGCTGGGGACAAGAATAGCCCGTCCAACTACAGACCTATTTCTCTATTGTCTACACTATCAAAAATACTGGAGAAAATAGTTAACAAGAGGGTAATCAGGTATCTTGAAAAAAATAGACTGCTTAACAGCAACCAATATGGTTTTAGAGTAGGAAAGTCGACTGAGGATGCGGTTCTTGCCCTCACCACGGCTTTAACAACTTATCTGGACAAGGGAGACAAATGCATAGGAGTGTTTCTAGATCTCCAGAAGGCCTTTGACACAGTTTCCGTTCCTATCTTAATAACGAGGCTAGAAAACGTGGGCATCATAGGGTTACCTCTAGAATGGTTCAGGGGCTACTTGTCTGGTAGGACACAGCGAGTACGTGTTGAAAAACATGTAAGTAATGATGACATATGCAAATACGGTGTGCCACAAGGCAGCACTCTAGGACCAACGTTATTCCTTTTGTACATCAACGATTTGTGCGGTTTGGCGGCGCCAGGAGAGGATATTTTTATGTTTGCGGATGATACTGTTCTTATCTTGCATGATAAAACCTGGGAACGAGTATTCAAATTGGCTGAAACTGGTTTGGCTAGGGTGACCACATGGCTTGAAAGCAGTCTTCTATCCCTCAATTCTGGCAAAACCAAGTATGTCTGTTTTACCAAATCCACTATTGGTAGTGCCGATTCTGACCTCAGGCTTAGGATACACACGTTTCCATGTAACCGAAAAAACGACCACCCCAATTGTAACTGCGCAACACTATCTCGTGTTACCACTATAAAATATTTAGGAGTTATACTAGATGAGAAGCTTAATTGGAACGTCCACATAGCGTCGCTGGTGGGAAGGATCAGAAAACTGATCTATATATTTAAGAATCTACGAAAAGTAGCTAATCATAAACTTCCGATCCAAACTTACAGGGCGCTGTGTGAATGCCTACTTAGGTATTGTATATGTGCTTGGGGTGGTGCCGGGAAATCCTTTCTTATTGCTGCCGAACGTGCTAAACGGGCAGTTCTCAAAGTGCTCATGTATCTACCATTCCGGCACGCAACTACGTCGGTGTACGAGAAGGCTAATGTACTATCGGTTAGGAAACTGTATATTTACGAACTAATTAGTAGATACCACAAAAGAATAGTTCCTACTCTTCCTGTACTGTCCAAACGAGTGGAATGGTGCCCCGTACCCCGCCATAAAACATCAGTTGCACAAAGACATTTTATTGTACTGGCTCCTCGCATCTATAATATTGTTAGCAAAAAATTCAAAATTAAGAAACTTAACTTAAATCAGTTTAAAAAAGTTATACTACCCTGGCTAAAAAGTTTGGATTATGATGCCACAGAAAACCTAATTAAGTTGTTATGAAGAGTAACACTCTCACTCCCCAGTACACACACACGCACACACACACACACACACACACGCGCGCACACACACACACACACACACACACACACACACCTTCACATTCAGACACCTGCCTACTTCAACTGCTTACTTCTTACTAACACTTTTCTCTCTTTTTTATTACTTAAATTATGCATGTTAGATTACGTTTAATTTCAGTTTTATTATTTCTAGTACTTTTGATTCGATTTGTAATCTTTGGATGCCATAAATAATAAGTAACATTGTAATTAGGGGAAGACACTAGCTCCTGTAATACAGTGTACACTAGCGCAGGAGCTAGGGAATTCACAAAAATGAATGTAACATTTGTGTCAATAAAGATTATTATCATTATCATTATCATTTCCAAATTCATAATTTTATTGAAATAAAAATAAATATTTAATACTTGATAATAAAATGCTCTCATCTTTTAACATTGTTCATATGTTCAGAATTTGATTTATGTGAACGTTTTTTACTCCTCGTTACGGGTTACATTATAATTTCCGTATTTTAGGTCTGAGCTTGCTGAGCTGCCTGGGCTTGACCCTCTGAGATTACACTTTGTATTTTTTGCTAATGAACGCCACGTTTTACTAGCTCATTTCCCAGTAACGTCGCCATAACGCGCGCCGCCTGTAGCAACGAGGGCGGGGAGCGCGCGGGAGGGGCGCGGTTCGCTTGGCCGGCGAGCGCGTGGCGCGCGATCGTCAGTACGCTGTATTCTAGTGATACGCACGTTGTCATTAAACAGTGAGACTGTTCGAGAGATTATCTTCATTTTTGTATGGATTATCTCGATTTTAAGGTGAGTCACCTATTTTTAATTCTAAGATGGTTACAAAGATAGTCTATGTGCTTTGTTTTGTAGCATGGATAGATATTCTTCAGTGATTGCACGTGGAAGTGAGATTAATATCGTCGCTTCATAATTTTTTCTCTCCTTGGACTCACCCATGGTAGCCGTACGTGGTTTTTACCACTTAGTTTTGATCCTATGATGTGAGATCATTATTACCTTGCAGCCCGTCGGCTCAGGTTAATGATCCAATCAAATGTCGGCTCAATAAATTGAACCGTTTTGGCTCAACAGGCTGAGCCGTCGACTCGGTATAGTGAGCCTTCGGTCAAGTTTGAACAGCCGTCGGATAAAAATCTTGACCCGTCGGCAGAGCTACGGAAGCAGTCGGGTCGTATTAGATTTGATACCTAACTCATGAGCTGTCCGGTCAGGCACTCTTTTCGCATTATTTATGTGATATTTCCTATTGCAGGATATAAGATGGCGCTAGCTAGAGTTTTCACAACCTTGGGAGAACACGCTAACCTCGAGGTACCAGGAGACATAGAAGTTTTGGATCGTCTCATCCAGGTCGTTGATCAAGTTTATCCGGACACATAGCGTGACTGGAATGTCGTTAATTATAGCAAGAAAGATCTTTTTGGCTCAAAAATAGACGCACAAGTATTTAATAAGCTGAGTTTTGCTATTCCAACAATATCCATCATAAAAGCGTTTGACCTAGAAACAACCTCAATATCGGAAAAGGCTTTTAAGAATTTAAAGCTGTCTCTTCTGGACTGGGCTTTCTGCAGGGCTCTGATAATAAGTCCGAAACCATTGGTTCTTAAAATACATGGGTCAGCTTCTAATTTAGATCTCATGACCGCCATTCAGGATTTAAAAGACAGTTTTGTGTCTAGGGAAGAGGCGGAAAATTTGAAGTCCGGTGGAGACAAAAGGAAAAGACCATCTTCTCAGTCCTTAAAGTATAATTGTCATAAAAGACTAAAGAAGATGAATTCAGCTAAAGAGATGGACATTCTTAAAGAGCAGACGAAATCCCTGCAAAATATGGTGAATCAGTTACTGGGTAACCAATCGTTTTGCAACACTTCTGTGCATCATCATAAAAGAAACGAAGATGATAACTTGGATTTGGAGGAAGTCTTGCCATTGAGCGAAACCGAAGAAGAAAATGAGGATAGGCCGTTCTCTGCGTTCCATGCCCCTGATATGGTTCTAGACTTACCAGGAGGTAATGAAGATTTATTTGATTTCTCCCCTTGTGACAAAGAAGCTGAACCAAAAGTCTTGCTTGCTCCTGCCGATTTGTTGGAGCAGGCCGTATCTTGTCAAAGGTTCAGTAAGCAGAGTTGGGCAAACCTCCGATATAACGAGGTTAATAAGAAGCTCCAGGCAACTCCGGCTTTCACATCTTTATCGGTGAACCCCCAGTTGGCCGGAAAGACTGCGAACTGGGTTCCTTACGAACAGGTTGTTAAGTTTGATCAAACTTTGGGTGCCGTAACACATGGACTCCTGTTGCACTGGAAACAAATAAGGGAAGCCCTTTCGAAGATAGCAAACGAAGTGAAATCGAAAGCTCCGAACGCAGCTATTGCGAGACACATCACCGGGGCGGAAACGAATTTTAAGAAGTCCAGTGACGACAATGAGTGACGATATTCTTCATTACGTATGTGGACGTCGTGCTGAACTTATACCCCCTTATTACAAAACAAGGTTTTTCTTTAGGTATGGTTTAAACCATCGAGCCTGTTTTTGAAATAAGAACTTAGAACTGAAATAGAATTACAGCTCCTTTTCCAAAACTGACAATTTAGCACTGGACTAACTTGTCAGTTTTGTAAAAGGAGCTGTATTTCGATGTCAGTTAGGTTCTTATTTCAAAAACAGGCTCGATGGTTTAAACCATACCTAAAGAAAAACCTCGTTTTGTTATAAGGGGGATAGAGTTCAGACGTTCTGTTTATAAGCCCCCTTCGAAATTCATGCAGACCACACTGCAGCCAGCTCTATCTGTCAAAGTCAATAATGTCAGACTAATGTCAATTTTTGCCCCCATTTTTACTTTTGTGAAAAAGGCCTCATTGAGATAGGAAAAACATGCGACGCGCAAATAAAAACATAAAACCTAAATTGTTTAACTTCATCGACCTCTGGCCATAAATAATAAGAAATATGTTCTTCTTTTTCTTGTGCGAATGGAAAGGAAGATATCCAGGAGTCTACAGAATACTCTGTCTACGCCTTCAGGTTATTTCTGGGTTACATGATTCGAAAGGTTACTTTTAGGTGATTTTACGGAATTTGTAGAATACTATTAATTTCTTACTTGAAACGGAAAGCAATGTTGCTAATGTTGGCTAGTAAAACTTCAATGAGTGCAACTCCTAAAAATGAGTCCTACTCTGTAGCAGTCACAGAATCACAGAACACATTTAACCCCGTATCATCCTAGTGATCCATTTTTGGATCGGTTTTTTTTTTAAATAAAAATAGCTGAACGATGCCATGATTTTTTCTTTATAATGGTAGCACTGACAGTTTTAGTGGTGAGATCAATGTGTCAGATTTTCATTTGGGCGCGAAATTTGTGCAATTTTACGTGCTAATTTTTATTAAAAGTCGTGAAAAAAATGTCTCGTCGGCAAATGTAAGTATTTATAATTTCTTATATGATAATAGCTTATATTATACATTGTTTTTGTCGGCCATAGATTGAGATAGCATATAATAATACAATGAAATGTAAATTGAGCAGATTTGCATTTGATTTTTACATTTGCATGTACCGATCCATTATTGGATCACTAGGATAATTTGGAGATGGTACATTATATGAAGTTGTGTAATTGTTATTCACTATATTTCTTTTTTTTTGTTGTAGATTGTCGGTAAATGAGATTATATCGCATCTTGAAGAGGACGAAGATGTGTTGTCTGCGGATATTTACATAAAACCCCCAGATAATTACGACAAGAGTGATGAAGATAGCGGAGATGAGGAGTCTTCGAGTATAAATCATCTATCCGGGCATCAGCTCTTAGCACAGGCTGAATTTAGGGCTACTGTATCTTCCCAAACCAATTTAGATATTATAGAAGACATTCCAAATGAACCTTCCTTCGATAATTATACACCCAGTGTTTCAGCAGTACATCCACCTCCACCAAAAAAGAAATGTCTAGCTACCCGAAAATGGAGGAAAAGAGATACCCCGGAAAAGGTAGAAAAAGTATCAGAGCCACCAAATTTTTTAGAACAATTTGATAATCCTGTTAACTTCTTTGAACTTTGTTTTGATGAAGACGTGTTTGAAATGATGCGCTCTGAAACTGAAAAAATGCGATTCAAAAAGGGCATAATTTCAAAGTTACGACTGAGGAAATAAAGCGTTTTATTGGGATTCTTTTGCTGTCGGGTTACAATAGTGTTGCAAGATATCGAATGTACTGGGAACAAAGTGTCGATTGTAATTTTCAAGGAGTGGCAGCTGCTATGCCTAGGAACAGATTCGAAGAACTGTTGCGATTCTTTCACGTCGCCGATAACACCAACTTGGCTCCACAGGATAAGTTCGCAAAGGTTCGCCCTCTATGGAATCTACTCAACAACAAATGGCTGAAGTATTATCCTGGTGATAGAAATCTGAGTATTGATGAATCCATGATTCCATATTTTGGAAAACATGGGACCAAACAACACATCCATGGTAAACCCATTAGGTTCGGTTATAAGAATTGGTCTCTTTGTACTCGACTTGGTTACTTGATATATGGAGAGCTGTATCAAGGAGCAAGCACAGGAAATACCCACCCAGAACTCTGTGTAGGTGCTTCTGTTGTTTTAGAACTGATATCAAAATTGCCGCCCGGTAGACAATTTTTTTACGTCTTTACCGTTGTTGGATGAAATAAAAACATTAGGACACGATGCGACAGGAACGATCAGAGCAAATAGAGTTGAAAAGGCACCCTTGAAAGACGCAAAAGAAATGAAGAAGACTAACAGAGGATCTTTTGATCAGTGTATAGACACTTTGTCTGATATCACTCTAGTTCGCTACAATGATAACAATATTGTTACTGTAGCTTCAACCCAATGTGGTGTGGAGCCTATTGCTAAAGTGAAACGTTACTGTGACAAGCAAAAGAAAGACGTCGATCAACCCCGCTGTATTGTCAATTACAACAGATATATGGGCGGTGTAGATCGTCTCGACCAAAATGTGGGATGCTATCGAATTTCGATTCGTCTGAAGAGATGGTACTGGCAGCTACTTATGTTCCCTATAAATGTTTGTATGAACAATGCTTTCCAATTATACAAATTATCCCCAACTTCACAGAACAATCAACATGACTATTTATCATTTACAAGGCATATTGTAACAACATACCTTCGGACTTTTCCTGAAAATTCAACTACAATAAATAATTATATTCCAAGATCATCTCTGGCAGTCATAAAACGAGTTCCAGTCGGTATTAGATTAGATGGGAAGGCACATCACATTATCAAAAAGTAATAAACAAAACCGTTGTGGTTTGTGTCATAAAACACGACGATGAAGTGTGATAAATGCAACGTCGCTCTACATCAGAAATGTTCTCCTGCTTTTCACACAAAGTATTAACCATACTTCATATTTCTAGAAAATATGTTTTCGTTTATATAATAAATAAGATTCTGTATAAAAATCTTTCATTATTTACAATCATCTTCCTAAGTAGTACCTACGCAATTAATACAATGGCATATTTTCCTACTGTTCCATTTTTGGATCGGTACTGTAACTAAAAGACCGAAGGCTGAATTTTTTTTTCAGATACATACTATTGTTCAGTACGATACTAAAATGTATTATTATAAGTTTAATTCAAATCGGTTCAGCCTTGAGGTGCTTGGGATGATACGGGTTAGTTCAACGGTTGTGAGCGCCATCTATATTCGTCCCTAGGAAAAAAACTCGTATGGCGGAAAATACAAACGATTGCTTAGCACCTAGGCTATTGAACTGAACATGGTTTTTGGTAGGTCAATTCCCTTGTAAGAAAACTCAGAGTTTCGTACAAGAGAATGTACACACGGCTATACATCAAGCTACATACATTATATATAAGCCAAACATTGCCAGTATAAGCAGATCTCGCATTGCAAAGGATTTACGTACAGTGCAAGATCCGCGTACACTGGAAATATATGGCTTGACTAGCTTTTGCCCGCGGCTCCGCCCGCGTGGATGTCGGTTATCGCGTAAAAAAGTAGCCTATGTCCTTACCCATATCCCAGGCTATATCTCGGCCAAATTTCAAGACGATCGGTTCAGCGGTTAAGGCGTGAAAGCGTAACAGACAGACAGACAGACAGACAGAGTTACTTTCGCATTTATAATATTAGTAGGGATAGTAGGGATGTGTAGCCATGCGTACCTACCAAAAACCTACAGAGTGAATTTGACAAAATAAAAGGATTAGTGTGTAAATATTAGGTCTTTACCTATGAAATTGCCGTTCTGCAGTACTGGCCATTTCAAATCAAAATAATTTTTGTTTGGCTAAGAATTCTAATTTCAAATTAATTTTATTTAAAAAACATGGATTTTTTTTTCTAAAAGTAGTCATTTCTTTATTGATTAGTGTTACATTTTCATCGCATTTCAATCTTTTTCGTCATCATGGATACGTTACGAAATTAGAATTCTTAGCCAAACAAAAATTATTTTGATTTGAAATGGCCAGTACCTACTGCAGAACGGCAATTTCATAGGTAAAGACCTATTATGTAGTTTCATATTTATTTCAACAGTTTCATTACAATTTTTCTTCCTTTATTCATTTAAGTTCTTATTAAATACATTTTTAAATATTTTATAAAACAAAAATTTAAAAAAACATTTAAAAATATATAAAATAGGGATCCGCCGATATTGGGAGCAGGGTCCAAGCTACCGGTGGTTAGGGCTCCAGAGACAGGAACCTCCTCACGATGCGAGCCGTATCGAGGAGTACTGCCTTCTGAATCAGGCCTTTGATCCAGCCGCCTAACGAGAGCCTCGAGAGATGTTGTTCAAGGCTTTCGGCGATCAGTCCATTGGCTGATACGACAATCGGCACAATGACAGCCGAGTCCACATTCCACATGTCAACAACCTCGTGTGCTAAGTCGAGATACTTAATTTGCTTCTCTTTCTCAGCTTTCACGAGGTTCCCGTCATGCGGAATGGTAACATCGACTATCATTGTGCGGCGCGCTAACCTATCTATCACCACTATATCAGGCTTATTGGCTGCAATAGTCCTGTCAGTAATGATAGATCGGTCCCAGTACAACGTGACATGGTCATTTTCAAGAACTGGGTCGGGCACATACTTGTAATACGGTACCTCCGAATCCACAAGTTTATATTGCAAAGCAAGTTGCTGGTGAATAATCCTGGCTACTTGGTTATGCCTGTGCAAGTATTCGCCGTTAGCCAGACGAGAACAACCAGAGATAATATGTCTGATGGACTCACCCGGACGGTGACATGCCCGACACACGTCCACCGTCCCGTCCTTCATAATATGTCTCCGGTAGTTATTCGTCAAGATAACTTCATCCATAATTGCACAGACGAAACCTTCAGTTTCCCCAAAAAGGTCACCAAAACGTAGCCAGGATACGGACGCTAAGAAATCAACACCGGGCTCGTGAAGAGCCCGATAGAAGCGCCCGTGAAGCTCCTTGTTTCGCCATACTTCCTTGCGGTCATCGGTAGTTAGTATTACAGGTTTGCGCCAGTTCTCTTTAGCCATGGACAGTGGGGTGAGTCCCTTATCCACTGCGACCACATCACGGTGCATATCCACTTCGGCTTTTATAGAATATTCCCTGAGACTGCACACCTCGCGGTTGTGGAGGGTCTTGGCATTCAGAAAGCCTCGACCCCCGCACTTCCGCGGGATGTACAGTCTCATCACCGATGATCGTGGGTGATAATAATAATAATAATATATTTATTCAAAAAATAAAAGGCTTAAAAATATGTACAGTTTTGCTTAAATGTAATAAATATTATTTCTAAGAATTACGTGCCTGAACTAGGTAATCCTGTATTTCAGGCAAAAAGAGCTAAAATAGTGTTACAAATTTAATAAATAATCACAAGTTGAAAATACAGAAATACTTTTATAAACGAAGAGTAGCTTAGTTTCTAAATTTTACAAATACTTAACGTAAATATTCACTTAAAATTACTTTAACACAGTTAGTAAATTCTCTGTTTCTTCGTAAGACATGCTTTGGAGTGCATCATTGAGAGTTCTCTTACATGTTGTGTAGTTCAGGGAATAAATGTTTGCTTTCGAGTTTAGTCTATTATAGAGGAGAGGACCGAGGTACAGGTAAAATTTGGATATAAAAGCATGTTTAGTTATATTTTGTGGACAGACGATATCTTTACGTCTTTTATTAGTATATTCTGTACTGTAAGGTAGAGCTGTGTGTTGTTTTAACACAATGCCCACTATAAAAAGTTGTCGAACTGTTAAAACTTCACAAGATTTGTATAGTAGGTTAGTAGGAAAAAGGAAAGGGCGGGAAGTAGACACTTTGAGAATAGCCCTCTGAGCTCTTTCGGTGGTTAGTAATAGTGTTTTACCCGCACCACCCCACTTGGTAATACCGTAAGTTAATATCGATTGACATAGAGCAAAGTAGACTTGTCTAACAATTTTTGGATCAGCAATATAGCGTATTTTCTTAAAAACAAATATCAACTTGCGAATTCTACTATTTAAAGCTTCTATATGTTGTTTGAACGAAAGTGTTTCATCCATTATAATACCAAGGTATTTTGTTGTTTTTGCCATTTTAATTTTAGGACAACCACATTGGTTATCTGTAGGAATAGCGCAATAATGAGCATATAATGTCGAGCTAGTGCCAGTTAAAGTTTGCTTACGCATTGAAAACTTAATGCAATTTGTCTTGTCTGCATTTAGTGTTAGTGAATTATTTTGAAGCCATTTGTTAACAACATTGAATCCTTGTTGCGCAAACTTGAAGACATTGTTTTCTGAGTCAGCGGAAAATAGAAGGGCAGTATCGTCAGCATAAGAGACAATTTGGCCGTGATCAAGATTTAGATTACAAAGATCGTTTATGTAAATTAAAAATAGCGTAGGCCCTAAAATACTTCCTTGGGGAATGCCGTAGGACGTGTTCTTTTTATCATCGCTGACGATATTACCAATCCTTACACATTGGGTACGGTCTTCTAGATAGCTCTTAAATAGTTTCAGCTGGGTGCCTCTGATACCTATGGCTTCAAGCTTGTGCAACAGAATAGGAATAGAAACCGTGTCAAAAGCTTTGGCGAGGTCCAAGAAGATTCCGACTGTGTGGTTACCATTATCAAGTTCTTTTGCTAAAAAGTCAGTCAGATGGTGGACGGCATCGTCTGTTGACATTTTAGGCCTAAATCCAAACTGCCGCTTCGATAAAATTAATTTATCCTCTAAGTATTTATGAAGCCTTTTATTTATAATTTTTTCTAATATTTTAGACATTGACGGCAGTAAGGAAATCGGTCTATAATTTGTTACTTGATCTTTGCTGCCCGACTTATAAACTGGGACAACAACAGCTTTTTTTAGGCATTCGGGAAAAAGACCCGTAGATAAACATTTTTGGAAAATATATGTTAATGGTGGTACCAAAATGTGCCTTAACTTTTTAACAATTTTATTTGAGATGTTATCCCAGCCAACTGCACAGTCGTCTTTCAAACTCATAATTATCGTTTCTACCTCAGACTCGTCAGTGTCGAGCAACACAAAGGATGATAATATAGTGCTACACGATAATGGAGTACTTGTTAGATGTTGTGAGTGGCCCTTAACTTTTTCAGCCAAATATTTTCCAACATTCACAAAGAAATTATTTGCAATGTTCGCAGACGTTAACTGTGATGAGTGTGATTGTAATAAGCTTGAGGATGATTGATTTTGTTTTGTGATATACGTTACATTTTTAATATAATTCCAGATTTTTTTGCTATTTGTACCAGCCTTTTCAAGTGCAATTTTATCGTAGTTACTTTTTACTTTTCTAAGGAGATCATTACAAAAGTTACGATATCGTTTATACGACAGTTGCAAAATTAAATTATCTGGATTAGATTTCGCTTTCATATGCAGTTTATCTCTATTTTTCATGCAGCGAATTAGTCCTGTCGTGATCCATGGTTTTATGTTGTAGTTTTTGTTTTTTAGTCGAGATTCAATAGTGTTCTTGTGAATTGCATGTTGCACTTTTTTTATTAGGTACAATATACAAAACTGCGGATCAGCGGAATCGTAGACTGGGTCGAAGTCGATATTGCGTAAGTCTTCTTCAAGTTTATGTACGTTTAAACTAGAAATTGTGCGAGTGACTACTTTAGGTAATTTACAATTTAAAATAAGTAGGTTAGCACTGTGGTCGGTAATTGTTGAATTAATTACAAGGGTTAGTGCAGGAAAATTCGATTTGAGCATTATATGGTCCAAGCAGGAACCACTTTTATGTGTAGGAAGCGTGTGAGTTGGAAGCAAAGCATGGAAGGCGCATAGGTTGAGATATTCCTCAGCGGATGCGTCAGCATTTTCTGGAAGAATATTGATGTTAATATCTCCAATTAATATAGTATTTTTGAAAGATGACAGGTTCTGCAACGTGTCGTTTAGAGAGTCAGTAAAATTGTTTATATTTCTAAAAGAGGGAGGACGATAAAGGGCAAGTATTGCGAATTCTGATCCAATTTTTACTAACAATCTGCTACAGTCGTGCATATTCGGCTCCTCGATAGACACATTTAGATGATTTTTAGCGTAAACTATCACCCCATCGTTCTGATTGTGGTTTATGCTAGTTTTGTACATATTATATCCTGGAATTAGTGGTATGTTATATTGTTTGGATAGCCAACATTCTGTCAAAACAATAACGTCACAGTTTATGTCTAGACGTTGTAAAAAAATGCTTAAATTATCAAAATTCTTAAAAATGCTGCGAATGTTTTGAGTTAGTATGGTTAGTGGACTAGTGTAGGAGGAGAGATATTTTTTACAGTGTTCAACGTCACAAGCATGGGATTCAGAAACAGAGAAATTATCTATATCATCAATTAAGTTATTCATCATAATTATAAGTAATAAAAACAATAACAAGGGCCAAAAATACGTAATTAACGGCGCTCTTAGGCGCCTCCATAATTAATAGAATTTATGTACCTCTTTTCAGCCATTATTTTCGCTGGACAGTCAACAGCACTTGTCTTGTGATTGCTCGGCTTTTTGAATTTCAAGCAAGTAGCGCATTTTGGTTCCTCAGCCTTCTTTGTGCAATCTTTAATTGAGTGACCCTGATCACCACAATGACCACAGGTATTGGTGGTCTCCCGACATGATTTGGCCGCATGTCCATACTGCTGGCACTTATAACAGCGAGTGACTAGAGTAAAGTCTCTCACAGGGCATGATGACCAATTTACAAACACTCTGTCTTTAGAAATTAGGGCTTTACGTATGTCTGCAGAAACTTCAATGATATAATTACAGGTTTCAGCGTCCTTCTTACCTGACTTATGGCTTAACTTAATGGAGGTCAAAAAGGTCTCGAGGCTGCAATCTTGAAGGTTTTCAGCTAGATTCTGGTGGAACAAACAAGTAAAAACTTCATTCTCTTGCATGGATGAGGGGACTCCGATAACAACTACTCTGGGCTTCCTTTTTGGGGGCTCGTCTACTGTAAGGCCTGAATTTGACAACTTCATAGATTTTTTCACCTTCTCAATGTCGTCCTTTGTTTCCGTGCTGATAATCACACCGCCATTTTTCGTTTTACGTAGTCCTCTTATCTGTAGTTTCATTTGTTCAGGGCATATAATTTTTTGGACTAGTGTTTTTGTTTCCTCACTTGACTTCAGTTTGTCGTTAGGATATATGGCCACTGAGCTTAAATTTATCGGCTGTATATAATTGTTGTCACCTTTTTTAACCATGTCAGCAAAGGAAGTTCCCGTAACTGGTTTGTTTGAAGCTCCGATTTTAAACTTCAGGTCTTTCAGTTGCTGCGATAGATCAATTTGGTCTTCGAGTGTTTGGACGGTGGAGTGGGCCCGGACGGCTCTCAGTTTAAGAGACTGGTACTGGACGGCCATCTGCGATGTTCCGTGACTAACTTTTCGGCATAGGGCACTAATCCGTAGTTTTTGCTCCATGTTTAATTTCCCATCTGATGTAATAGAGCACACTTCAGTCAGGCACTGCTCAATAGACGACATCCAGTTCTGGATTTCCGATGTTGCTATTACTTCCAACGCGTCATCGTCTCTTTGGCTGGGCGGTTGAGGGCGAGGTGTGGGTGCGGGCTCGGGTGCAGGTGCAGGTGCTGGTACGGGCACGGGTGTAGGAGGTGGGCTCCGAGCACATCTGCCACCGCGGCTGAAGGGGCTGGTTGCCATTGAAATACAAGTTATTTACTGGTTAATAACTTATACACATTTTCACAGATACGCTTTACACATACCTAACATATTATAATTACGTACGACACAGTTTGCTTCACTACCGGCTATTTGGTAAAACTAGGTCACGATTCAGCAAGTTATTATTTATTAATTTTAGTAAATGATCGACACGTCTGTTCACAACGAAAATGCCAGCTCCGTGATGCATCCGGTTTGCAGTCAGCAGTGTAAGGACCCGTCGATCCAGGGCGTCGAGTTCAGTCTGAGTCCATTTGAGTATGCCGAAAGAGTACATCAAAACCGGCATGACCCAACCGTTGAAGGCGCGCACCTTGTTTCCGCCTGAAAGAAGACTAACTAATACCTTCTTCAGGCGACCAAAGAAGCGCTCCGTCAACGATTGCTTCATGTCGGCAGCGTTGATGCCCAACGCTTCCGACATACCCAAATACTTATAGCTCTCGGATGAGGAGAGGGATCTGAGGTGTATGGAATCCGAAAGTTGAATTCCCTCGGATTCCATAATCTCACCTCGCTTTACATGCTTGACTGCACATTTGTCCACACCAAATTCCATCCTGATGGCGTTACTAAAAGTTTCAGTTACCTTCAGTAGCTCCATCAGTTGTAATTTGTTGGGGGCAAAGAGTTTAAGGTCATCCATGTATAGGAGGTGAGATATAACCTCACCACCTCAGCCGATAGCCTAGACCTGAATCCTCCAGCAGTGTGCTTAGAGGATTCAGGGCTAAGCAAAACCAAAGTGGACTCAAGCTGTCGCCCTGGAATATTCCCCGTTTGATCCATACAGGCTCATCATTCCTCTGGATCTGTGGACATCCCGGATAGCGAAGGACTGTCCTCCATTGCCCCATGCACGACTTAAGGAAGGTGCGTAGAGTTGTATCAATCTTGTACAACTCCAGCACTCTCATGAGCCATGCATGTGGCACCGAGTCGTAGTTCTTCTTATAATCTATCCAGCATGTCAACAGATCCTTGCGGGATCAACGAACCTGTTGGCTAATGGCCATGTCGATGAGGAGTAGCTCCTTAGTACCGCGGGAACCATTCCTACATCCATTTTGAGAGGAAGACATAATCGAGTTTTTCTCGATGTGCGTATTAATTTTCGCTCTCAAAATGGATGTAAGAAGTTTATAAACCGTTGACAAACATGTAATCGGTCTATAATTCTTGGGTTCCGCGGGACTACCTGATTTATGGAGCAGGTGGGTAACGCCTGTTGTTAGGAACAGTGGTAGCGACCCAGACTCTAAGGATGACTGGAATTGAGATGCCAGGCGATTGTGAGAACTAGTAATCCATTTTAGCCAAAAGTTATGCAGTCCGTCCGGTCCCGGTGATTTCCAATTCGGTAACGGACGGACTGCTTTGGCTACGTCTATTGGTGTAATAGACACCGGTTCCATTTCTGGTATTGGTTCACACAATCGCTCGACATCCTGCATCCAGTCTGCCTCAACGTGACAGACGGGCACCGACCAAATGCTCCGCCAAAATACACTCGTGGCGGTATCATCCGGGCGGCACACGTCCGTCACATTTCGTTCGGGTCGCTCCCAAGCTCTATATACCCACCTCTCATCGCTCTGGAACATGCGATTCTGCGTGTACCGATCAACCCAACGCTTATACCGCCGAATACGGTTCGCCCATGCACAGACTTTCTGCTTCAGGAAGTCGATGCGCTCTGTGACACGGGACATGTATTCTGGAGGACTGATTCCAGTCCCCGAGAAAGCCCGCTTCACAAAGCGCATCACTCGTGGACGTGTATTGCCCTCCCTGAAGCAGTATAGTTTGCCGATGAGTACCCTGGCCCCATCGATACGACGCTCGATCCTGCACTGCCAGGCTGGTGCGGCTGGTTTCGGTCGAGTAGCTCCGTCACAGTTCGGGAATTTGACGTTAGCTAAACGACATGCTGCAACAGCCGCGCAATACGGGATCGAGTGTGTATCAACGACATCCTCGCTGCTCTCGAATAAACTTTTTAGCTGCGAGTCCAAGGCACTCACCAGCGCCCTATTTTTCTTGTGCATAGGTAACCTTGGTAGTCGGGGTCTAAGTTCGGTCGGGGTGAACCGAAACTCGCGAATCGCATCTTCCAGTGCACCCCTCAGTCGGGCGTTGCACTGGCTACTTACTGTGACAACCCTATCATCTTCTTCAAGATGATTAGACCGCGGCGAGATCGCATCAATTCTTGACGCATGTGCCGCGGTTTGTGTCGGAGTCGAGACGATATGGTTGCTCAGTACTTCTGAGCGCAGCCTATCAAGTGCGGTATCGTCCAACCTGTGATTGCGTTGGATGACCCGCACCTGATCCGACAGTCGTTGGGCCGAGACGTTGACGGTTGGTTCTAGAACCTGGAACAGAGACAGCATCCTTTCGCGGTACGCAGTGAGGTTAGTTCCCCCCTCTGTAGACCCGTAATATGCGCGCATGACGTTCTCGTTTATAGACTGAGTCCATCTCATGCGCTGCACACAACCACCGGCAGCGGGGACCCGGCTCGGGGCCGGATGGCCCCTAAGTCCCAAGCTCTTCGGTGGCCGGCCTCTCCCCTGCCGACGTACAGGTGTTGGCGACGTCGGCGGGGAAAAATATTCGTCGCTCGAGCTCGACGCAACTGCCACGGCCGGTGTCACAGCACTCTCGATGGGGCTGGGTTCCGGCGGCGGCGAGGCGGGGCTGAGCGACGAGTCCGGGGGTGGTAGGTGTTCATTCATTACAATTTATTATTAGGCATTGTGTTGCATGTTATTACTTTCAAATACTTTTAATAACAATCTGTTTGCAGTAGCCTCAGAGTACTTATAAACTAAACCAAAAGTTTCTTTAACAACCAATTTTCAAAATGTACTCAATCAGAAACTTCGATCAATAAAGATCAGAAAGGAGAAACCCAAACTTCATAGAAACTTGGGCCTGGCGTTACAGGGCTGGAATTTGGCCATAAATTAGAACATGTAGGAAGGTTTCACGCACCCAATTTTCACGTCTCCCAGCAATGGCCAAATTGGTGAAATCAGACGTTGTTTAAGTACATTTTAGGTTATGTTTGTCATTAAAAAATATTTTTGAGGTTTTATTTCCTACGTAAATGTGGTGTGCTGCTGCTTGCAGCTTATATTTAGTTAGATACCTACATAAATAGCGCTCCCACCTCCTGGTGACTTCAGATTTATCTGGTTGATGCTACTAAAAGAACCAGCTGAAAACTATTTTTATTAGACATGGCCGACTTAGGTCACGTATGCCTTGCATTTGTTATTAATCGGATATTAGGTAGGTACTATAATCTGAAAATGCATTTTCAGATTATAGTAAATGCAAATGCATTTTCAGATTATAGTACCTAAGTACCTAATATCCGATTGCAATACATTATAGGTATATGAACATAAAAAAACAACATTGTGATAAATGGTTTTATTAATCACCTGCTTCATTAGGTCTATCATAATATAACAATACAGTATCCAGAAATTGTGCAGGAGGCAATTTACTACCCTGGTGCCATGCCCAACCAAGATACCATATTATGCTCATGGTGTGGGCACAGTAACGAACCATTGTTTCACCAACGATACAGGGGAAAATAATATTGTACATTCTCGAAATCCAAAAACATACAATATTTTAATGAAAACATACTTGAATTTGTTTTCCACTAAATGTGTGATAATTATCCCATGATGTGCATGTTAAATGGATATCACAAAGAAAATTATTTGGAGGTACATAATAGTTTTATAAGTATCAGTTTTTGCATCGTAATTGTTATTTAGTTTCTTTCATATATCCGACATCCTTCCACAAAACTTCTACTTTTGGTTTCAACAGCTCTAAAACAATTGGGTAAAACTATAAGAGTTCACACAGTAGTTGTCCTGGGTGCAGAATTTGTTTCTTGCCTTGTTGAAGGTTCTTCTAAATGAGGAATGTCTTGACTATTTGGCCCATTGACAGCTGATGAAGATGCGCCAGATGTCGAGGTGCCCGAATGGAAATGCCAGGATGCTTTATTAGCTCGCACCAACAAGAGTAATAAACAACACTTGAAGCATCCACCTTCCGCCGCAGGATACGGAGACGCCCTGGGCGTCGGGAATCCCAGGCCGATTTCCGGCCACCGTAGGCATGGGCTTGCGGACGGCGAGTAATGGGTAGCTCGCTGTCCGGTAAGGACCAAGCCCAAGTCGACGGCGCGTTGTGTTCCACGCGCGCCTCAAAGAGATGTCAGCACAAAAAGTGATGGGACCCGCAAGGGTCGATGCCTGCCAGGGGTGCGGGTTTGTTCGAAAGAGACACCACAGCCCCTGGCTTAAGGGCTACTGAAGGAACACGGGTGGGTTTTAGTCAGTAAAAGTCTGACACGCCCTCCTGCTCCACCCAGAGCGGGAGAAGTTATTTGATGATTTCCCACGCCAAAAAAAAAAAAAAGCATCCACCTTGGGCACGCCACGATTGCGGAGGTAAGTCCCCTCTTTGAGGAGTGGTTTGAGAGGCGGCATGGCGTCCTCACCTTCCGCCTGACGCAGGTCCTCACCGGACACGGTTGTTTCGGGAGGTTCCTGTTTCGGATAGGGCGGGAGGAAACGCCCGGGTGTTTCCACTGCGAAGATCGCCCTGAGGACACGGTGGAGCACACGGTTGCGGTCTGCCCAGCTTGGGTGGAGCACCGCCGTGTCCTCGTGGAGGCGATCGGCGGCGGCGATCTCTCGCGTCCGGCCCTGGTCCAGGCCATGGTACGGAGCGAGAGGGCATGGGGAGCCGTCACCTCCTTCAGCGAAGCAGTAATGCTCGCGAAGAGGGAGGCGGCGCACGTGAGGGAGAGGCAGCATATGCGCCCTTCGAGACCCTAGCCGCCGCAGGATACGGAGACGCCCTGGGCGTCGGGAATCCCAGGCCGATTTCCGGCCACCGTAGGCATGAGCTTGCGGACGGCGAGTAATAGGGTATTTCCGATTTCATAAAAACTATTTTAATTTAAAGATTGGGACGATATATTTAACAGAAAAATAAAAATAAATTTATTAAAACACATTTTCTCACTTAAAAACGATTAAAATCTAATTTATTTTTCGTGGTTTTGAATTTACCGCCAAAACGCTCCTTACGATGACTTTTTATCACGTGACATGTGACGTCAACTTTGTTTATACGGCACTGGTACAAATACTTAGTTTGGCGCCGTTTTAGAAGTATTTTTGTACAGAGGCACCGCACACCAGTAATATCACTTTATATCCATTAAAAATCTTGTTAATTATAAACTCGACATTCACTTATTTACTTACTAACTACTTTAGTTTACACAAAGTTGACGTCACGTGATAAAAAGTCATCGTGAGAAGCGTTTTGGCGGTAAATTCAAAACAACTATTTTGCAGGAGTTTTCGTGCAGCACTAACCCGAAGAAAAGAGGTGGTTTTAATAGACAGACTTTTATTTCAATTAATTATTACGCCATTGACCGGCGGGTACACACCAGAGAGTCTAAGATTTTTGGGAAACAGTGTTACCAGTATATTAAAGATAAAATTCCTGTTGCCTGTTTAATTTCTACACACCCCCTCAACAGTAATTTTATTCATCAATAACAAAAATATTTTTACAACATGTTAGGCTACCCCTTAACAAATTAGAAATGAACTTCCCTTTAACATGACACTGACATTTTACTGATAACACATTGATTCACATCAAAAAAAAAATTACTACATCTGCTACATTAGTCTTAAAATTTACTGACCTTATTCTATTAGACTCGATACAAAATTAAATCTCTTAGTTTACTGAACAGATGTTTTCCTAGAGGTTTTGTAAACATGTCTGCAATGTTACAATTTGTTTTTATATAATCTATGTTTACCAAACCTTTATTAATATTGTCCATTAACCAATGATATTTAATATCCATATGTTTCAATCTCTTGTTATTATCATTATTTTCCACAATTTTAATGACACTCTGATTGTCCTCAAAGATATTACAAGTTATTTCATAATCAAAATCTAACAATAGTTTTTTCAACCACAATGCTTCTGAAACAGTTAGAGTTAATGCAACATATTCAGCTTCACAGGATGATAATGACACACAAGACTGTTTCTTTGTTCCCCATGAAATAGGACAACCACAAAAATAAAAAATTTGACCTGAGGTAGACTTTCTGTCCCTGGCATCTCCTGCCCAATCTGCATCACTATAACCTTGTAAATTTATATTCTTATTACACAAATTATATGTTAAAGATAAATCAATAGTTCCTTTAACATATCTTAATATTCGCTTTAGACATTGATATAAGGCCTTACTGGCACATTGTAAATATCTACTTAAAAAACTCACTGCTACAGACAAATCAGGTCGAGTATTACAAGCATAAAGCAAACTCCCTATCAATCTTCTACAATCTTTTTCTATCTCTACAGATTCTGGTTTATCCCTCTTTAACAAATCAAAGTTAAAGTTCTGTTCAATAGGGGTTGATACACTTTTACATTCTGACATTTGATAACTATCCAATAATTTTTGCAAATATTTCTTTTGGTTTATTACAGTTACACCATTCTTCAAATCTTGTTTAATGTTCATCCCCAAATAGTTAGTTGCTAAACCCAAATCTTTCATTTTAAAGTTCTGACATAAAGAATTTTTAAATGAATTTAACTGACTTTGGTTGTTTCCAAAATAAATCGTCTACAAATAATAGTACATACATGTAGTCTTTACCTTTTCTTTTAATATATAAACAAGGATCATTTTTAGATCTCTCAAAATTTTCTTTTACTATAAAGTCGTTAAACTTAGTGTTCCAATATTTAGGTGATTTCTTAAGGCCATAAATTGACTTTTTTAACCTACATATTTTGTTATTAGGTAATCTCATAAAAACAGTCTCTCTAATATCACCATATAGAAAAGCTCCAGTTACGTCCATTTGATATATTGGATGTCTTTTCTGAGTAGCTACTGCCATCAGGGTTCGAAACGTTGTCATCTTCGCCACAGGTGCATAGGTATTGTTGTCACAGTTCTTTTGCTCGAAGCCACGAGCTACCAGTCGCGCCTTGTAGATTGGATTTCCATCAGTTTCCTTTATCTTGAAAACCCATTTGCTACTTACTATCTCTTTACCATCTGGAACATCTTGTATTTCCTCCCAAGTATTATTTTCATCTAAGGTTTTTATTTCTATCTTAATAGCTTCTTCCCATTTGTTTCTATCCGGTCCTTTTATGGCTTCTTCATAAGTAATAGGTTCTTCACATGAGATACTCAAAAAACTATTTTCACTATCCTCGGATTGTTCATTTATTTTGTAGTCTTCCATCCATGCAGGTGTTCTTTTTATTCTTTTATGTCTTTCTTCACATATTTGTTCCTGTTCTTCATTTATTTCTTTTTGTGTTGTTTCATATGTCAATTCTGGTATTTCTTCTGTTACTTCGACAGAATCCTCATATTCTTCACTAAATGAATTTGTTTATTGTTGATCGGATACATTTTCATAGTCTTCCTCCTGATAGCATTCTTTTTGAATTTCTTCTTCTGTACTTTTCTGATTAGTTTGGCGAGATTCAAATGATATTACTTCAATTTCATCTATGTGTTTGTTCACAATTTTTTTCACAATTTTCTTCTCTCTCGTTTTCTTTTATGAAAGTCACATCCCTTTTGGTTTCTACATTGTTCTTCTCAGGTAAGTAAATTCTGTATCCTTTGATATTCACACTTTCCCCATATCCAACAAAATAGCCTATGTCTGCTTTACTGTCGAATTTCAATCTCGTTTGTGTTGGAATATGCACTCCTACTTTAGATCCAAATATTTGTAAATTTGAAATGTTGTACATGGGTTTGTTCCACCATAACTCATATGGCGTCTTGTCTTTTATTCTACTTGTTCCAGTGTGGTTTATCACAAATACAGCAGTATTAACAGCTTCTGCCCACAGGTTCTTGTTGAGGTTACTTTCTAATAACATAGTTCTAGCAGATTCTACAACTGTACGCATTTCCCTCTCAACGCACCCGTTTTGCTCAGGAGTGTATGCTACACTTCTCTGATGCTGTATTCCATTTGATTTTAATATATTTGTCATCTCTTCACTACAGAATTCTTTTGCATTATCTGACCTTATACATTTAATTTTATGACCAGGATTATTTAATGTTTCTTTTATAAATTCTTTCAGGTATTTAATACTTTCACTTTTCTTTTTTAAGAAATAAACTCTTCTGTATTTAGTGTAATCATCTTTTAATAATAGGAAAAATTTTGCTCCACCCAATGATATTTGTTCAACAGGTCCTCCTATATCTATATGTATTATTTCACCAGGTGCCTGACTTCTGTTTTCACTATTCGGAAATGGTAACCTATTGTTACGAGCTAGGGGTTCGTGACAATTAAAAACTGCCGATATGAATTACCAAAAATAACACTTTAATAAAACACACTAATAACACAACACAATTGCACAATTAATCACTCTTTAGTCGCACTTGAAGATCGCTTTAGATGTTCTCGCATGTATCGCTTTCAATGAACTACCCCGAGACGCGCTCCGTTCCCGCTTATATAGGGCCCTCGGATAGTTCCAGAACCTTCTACCGTAGAAGCATCTAGAATGTTCGAGTACATATCGGCCCTGACCGAACGCATGTCGATAGTTCCAGAAAGTTCTAGCATCGAACTTTCTAGAAAGCTCCTGACAATTAATTTCGCTATTCGATAAGAGATGGCGCTAGTGGCAACCAAACATTAATTGTGCGGCGCAACACTGCCCCCACCTAAGATATGCTCGTCCCGAGCATTATCGGCCCCATAATAACGCGCCAGTCGATCCACATGGACTATCTTAGGAGTACCTCTTGCACCTTTCTGTATCCGGTAGGTAACGTCATTGATCTTTGTCACAATCCGGTACGGTCCGTCCCAGTTAGCTTGAAGCTTAGGAGATTTCCCTTTGCTGCGGACGGGATTGTGCAACCACACTAGTGAACCTTCGTCAAACCCTTTATTGTTCATTTTGCGGTCATAACGGGTTTTCATCTTTTCAGACATTTGCTGGCCTGATTGTCTGACGTGCTCATAAATGTCATTCATCTTGTTCCGCAAGTCATTCGCATAATCGGTTATACTGCGTGGGGCATCAGGTGGTATTCCGGTAATCAGGTCTGCAGGTAGCCGTAATTCCCTTCCAAAGTTTGCGAAAGCTGGTGTCACCGATGTGCTTTCGTGAACAGCGCTTCGATATGACAACAAAAACGGTTGTATATGCTTGTCCCAATCTCTTTGCCGATTTTCCACAACTTTTGCTAGGTACCTCTCTAATGTCTGATTAAATCGTTCCACCATTCCATCCGATTGTGGGTGGTAAGAAGTTGTTCTTGTTTTATGAGTACCCATCACTCGACAAGTTTCCTGGAAAATTTGAGACTCAAAATTCCTTCCTTGATCACTGTGAATCTCTAAAGGTACTCCAAAACGACAGAAGACTTCATGAACTAATTTATCTGCAACTGTCGAAGCTTCTTGATTTGGAATGGCGAAGACTTCCGGCCACTTAGTGAAGTAATCCATCACAACCATGAAATACTTGTTACCACTTTCACTTTCCGGAAACGGCCCCGCAACGTCAAGGGCTATCCTCTCCCATGGTGCACCGACATTGTACAATTTCAATGCACCTCTGCTACGCGTCTGAGGTCCCTTTACAGCTGCACAACTTGTACATTTGCGACACCAGTCCTCGACATCGTCCCGACAGTGGACCCAGTAAAACCGTTCTCGTATCTTCAGTAGAGTCCGTTTTACTCCCAGGTGACCTCCTGAACAACCATTATGGTACAGCTGCAGAACATCCGGTACTTGTGATTTAGGGACAACCATTTGCAAGTGACAGCTGTTTCCCCGAGCATTTTCCCATTTACGGCACAGGACTCCATCCTGAATCACCAAGCTGTCCCATTGGGCCCAATAGCTCTTTGTGATCGAACTCATTGCTGAGACGTCGCTCCACTTGGGCTTAGGAGATTTGGCCTTCATCCACTCCAGAATCGGCCTGATTTCCGAATCTTCCTGCTGTGCACGTTGTAGGCTTTCCTTCCACTCGTTGCTGAGATCCGTCCTGAGCATCCTCACAGGTACCACTTCCTTACTCTCTTGCCTAGTACAATGCTTGCAGTCTTCTGGACAAGGTCTTCTTGACAATGCATCTGCGTTGCCATGAGATTTCCCGCTGCGATGTTCGACCACAAAGTCGTATTCCTGCAGTAGCTCAATCCATCTCGCAACTTGTCCTTCTGGATTTTTGAACTGCAATAGCCATTTCAGTGCAGCATGGTCGGTTCGTAAGTGGAATTTCCGCCCCAGAAGATATTTGCTAAAATGCTGCAATGACTTTACCATAGCAAGCAATTCCCGTCTCGTGACACAATAGTTCCTCTCCGGCTTTGACAACGACTTGCTGAAGTACGCTATCACAACCTCTTGATCACCATTCCGTTGAGACAACACACCACCAAGTCCTATGTCACTTGCGTCTGTGTCAACTATAAATTCCTTGCCTGCATCAGGGTACCCCAAAATAGGTGTTTTGCATAGTCGGTCCTTTAACTCCTGGAATGCGATATCGCAACTTTCATCCCAGCAGAAATGTCGCTTCTCTTCGGTTAGCTTATGCAGGGGTTTGGCAATATCCGCAAAGTTCTTAACAAATCGCCGATAATAAGAGCACAACCCCAAAAACGCTCTGACCTGCGTCTTGTCTTTTGGAACTGGCCAATCCTTGACAGCGGCGATTTTCTCTGGATCCGTGCGGATACCTTCTTCCGACACTACATATCCCAAAAAGCTAACTTGCCGTTTGAATAGTGAACATTTCTTCGGACTCAACTTGAGGTTGGCACTCTGGATCTTCTTGAGCACGCGTTCCAGGTTTTGAAGATGTTCTTCAAACGTACGGCCAACGATGATGATGTCATCCAAGTAGACCAGACAGGCATCGCCAATCAACTTAGTCAGTACAAGTTCCATCAACCTTTCAAACGTTGCCGGAGCGTTGCACAATCCAAACGGCATAACTTTAAATTGCCACAGACCCTTTCCTGTCGAGAATGCTGTTTTCTCCTTGTCCTTGGGGTCAATTTCCACTTGCCAGTAGCCACTTTTCAGGTCCAGCGTGCTAAACCACTTTACTCCAGTGAGCATGTCCAACGTGTCATCAATTCTTGGCAAAGGGTAGCTGTCCTTCTTCGTAACGTCATTCAGACGACGATAGTCAACACAAAACCGCATGCTGCCGTCCTTCTTCCTTACCAGCACTACCGGTGAACACCATGGACTAGATGAAGGTTCAATAACACCATCCTTCACCATTCCCTCAATCATGGTTTCTACTTCCTTTTCACGCGCTACCGGCAATCTCCTTGGCCGCTGACGGATAGGCAACTCGTCTCCTGTATTTATTTTGTGTTGAACTAGGCCAGTCTTCCCAATGTCACTATCGTTTAGGGAGAAAACTTCGCCGTACTTCAGTAATATCTTCTTTGCCTTGCCCATCTCATTTTGAGACAGAGCGCTGCGACACTCTTCTAAAAGTGTGGTCACTCTCGTTTGTGCATCCTTGCTGGGGGTCCCAGTCGATAGATATTGGCATTGACGCAGCCAATCCACTTCCTCGCAAGTACCAATCAGTGTGCCTTTTTTAATAGTCTGTTCTTGATCACAAAGGTTCAGCACACGTACCCCTGAGATGTCGGTGGCTCTGACCAAAGTTCGTGCCACTTTCCATGGAAGGTCATTGTCTACCCTTTCCACGAGTACACAACGATGAGTTTTCCCAGGATTCCGAGGAAGACTAACCGGCACAATCGTTTCTGATTTCGGAGGAAGAACAATTTCCTTAAGGCTGTACACATTCCCTGGTAACGCCCCTTCCATAAAAAGTTCCTCTCGTCCACATTTCATAACTCCCTGCTTGACGTCAATCTCGCAAAAATTCTTCCTCATAAAGTCAAGACCCAGGATGCAATCGTCCATTATATCAGCCACGATGACCTTATGCAGGTAGGTCCTGTTGCCTAGCTTCAACTCCATCTCCTTCTCTCCACGGACGGGTATGCGCTGACCGGTGGCTGTCACCAAATTAATGCGTTCCCGGTTGTATGCGGAGTCCCCAAGGAGCCGACTCATAACTTTGGAACTGACGACCGTACGAGAGGCTCCCGTGTCTATGGTCAGCTTACAGGGCATTCCGTTGATCTCACCCTTGATGATTAAGGTGTTCCCGTCATGGGTTTGTGTGATCGAAATCCTTGGGGCTCTTTGAACATCAGCCAGCACCCGCCCCGCAGTCCTGGCTATTACTCGTTTCCCTGCTGCTGCTGGGTAGTGCTGTTAGCCGCGCTACCCTCTGGAGACCGGCCATCTTCCCTTTCTGCAGTTCGTTTAGGGCAACTGGATCGAAGGTGGCCCCTTTCCCCACAGCCGTAGCACCTAGGGCTGTATCGTTTTCGGTCGCGAACTGTAGCCGCTACAACCTCCCTGACGCGATGGGAACGATGATCCTGCCGCACAGCTTCCACCTCCAGTGCATGGGCCAAGGCGTCCTTAAGCGTCCCGTGGTGACCGAGTCTCACAGCAGCTCTAACTTCAAGGTCCCGGATGCCGTCGATGAATGCCTGCACCAGGTTCCCATCAATAAGCGCAGGTACGGACTGGTACGCTTTTCGAACCAGCTTCTCCACTTCAAGGGCCCACTGCTGCAGGTTTTCGTTACTGCGTTGCACACGATCCTTGAGCTGCGCACGAAACACGTGTTCCAGGTGAGCGTCGCCATATCTAGCCTCCAATGCCTCGAGGAGCTGCTCGTAAGTCACTTCCTTACCGAGAGCTTCCAGCACATTTAAAGCCTGGTCGCGCAGGCCTAGGGTGAGGGCAGTCATGGCCTGACTTTTATTCCACCCGTTCGCCTTCATGACAGCCGCAAACTGAATTCTGTAGGCCGACCAGGAAGAAGTCCCGTCGTACGGCGGCACTTTGAATCCACGTAGCGAAGGTGTTGTAGCTACGGGACCTGCGATTCCATCCCCAAGTTTGAGGTTACCCAACTCTTGCTTCACATCAGCAATGACGTCACTAAACTTGCTGATCTGAGTTTCAGCTTCTGACAAGCGGTTGTCATGCTGGGCAACCTTCTCCTTCACCTCCTTCATGTCTTTCCCGAAGGTTGCGTGAAGGTCCTTTATGAGGAGCATCTGCTCTTCCTGGCGGCGCACCTGCTCCTCCTTATCCCGTTTGAGCTGTTCTTCCAAATGACGGGCCTGCTCCTCCTGTCGGCGAGCCTGCTCCTCCTGTCGGCGAGCCTGTTCCTCCTGTCGGCGGGCCTGCTCCTCTTTATCCCGTTTGAGCTGTTCTTCCAATCGGCGGGCCTGTTCCTCCTGTCGGCGGGCCTGTTCCTCCTGTCGGCGGGCCTGCTCCTGCAACATCATCATCAGAGCAGCAAAATCTGGTGCTGGTGATGCTGGAGCAGCTGTGGACGGGTCGGCCTCTGTGGTTGGTAGCTGGCCCTCCGACGTCTGTGGCATTGCTCCATCAAATCGCCTCTGGTCCGTCTCCTGCTGGCGTTGACTCCGGGTACGGATACCCTCCGTGTCGTCTTTAGGTAAAATCGGCATGATTTTAATCCTTGCTTCTGACACCAATTGTTACGAGCTAGGGGTTCGTGACAATTAAAAACTGCCGATATGAATTACCAAAAATAACACTTTAATAAAACACACTAATAACACAACACAATTGCACAATTAATCACTCTTTAGTCGCACTTGAAGATCGCTTTAGATGTTCTCGCATGTATCGCTTTCAATGAACTACCCCGAGACGCGCTCCGTTCCCGCTTATATAGGGCCCTCGGATAGTTCCAGAACCTTCTACCGTAGAAGCATCTAGAATGTTCGAGTACATATCGGCCCTGACCGAACGCATGTCGATAGTTCCAGAAAGTTCTAGCATCGAACTTTCTAGAAAGCTCCTGACAATTAATTTCGCTATTCGATAAGAGATGGCGCTAGTGGCAACCAAACATTAATTGTGCGGCGCAACACTATGTTGTTTTCCTTTTACACAGGATATACAAGTTTCTTCACTTCCTTTATTATATGTTATATTACATTTATCTAGTATTTTTCTTACTTGATTAATGTCCTGGTGACCTAGCTTTGCATGCCATTCTGACAAATCTGTGCTACACTTGCCAACCATAGCTATTTCCTTTTCATATTTAAATAGGGTATTTTCCAATTTATTAAAAACTATTCATATTTGAAGATTGGGACGAAATATGTAACAGAAAAATAAAAGTAAATTGATTTATATCCATTTTCTCAATTAAAAACGATCTAAACCAAATTTATTTTTCGTTGTTTTGAATTTACCGTCAAAACGCTCCTTACGATGACTTTTTATCACGTGACGTCAACTTTGTGTTAACGAAAGTAGTTAGTAAGTAAACAAGTGAGTGTCGTGTTTATAACTAACAAGATTTTTTATGGATAGAAAGTGAAATCACTGGTGTGCGGTGCCTCTGTGCACAAATACTTCTAAAACTGCACCAAACTAAGTATTTGTACTGGTGCTGTTTACACAAAGCTGACGTCACGATGTCACGTGATAAAAACTCGTCGTAAGGAGCGTTTTGGCGGTAAATTCAAAACAACGAAAAATCAATTTGATTTTATCGTTTTTAATGGAGAAAAGGATGTAAATAAATTTATTTTTACTTTTCTGTTAAATATATCGTCCCAATCTTCAAATTAACACAGTTTTTATCAAATTGGAAAATACCCTATTGCATGATGTACATTTTTCCTTCTCTTTTTGCTATAGCATATACATTATCATGCTTTATAAATTTGCTCTCATTAGCTGTAGTTTTCAACTTGTAGCCTTTATCTAATGCTGCGCTCATAGAGAATAAATTTACCTTCATATCTGGTACATACAAAACACTGTATATTGTAGTTGGTATCCAGTTGTTTCCATCATATGCACTCAATTTAATTTCTCCTTGTCCTAATGCTTTAATCACTGAACCGTCCCCAACTATGACATCTTTAGGAACTTGAAAGCTGCAATACAAGGTGCAGTTTTGGATCTGCAAAACATTTTAGGAGGTAATTATGTTAGTGATTCTCGACCCGAATCAACAATAAAATGGGCAGGTATTTTTTTTTCATTTTATTCTTATTTACGGAAATCGGCAAGTGTAAACTCCCCTTTTTAAAACGCGACCAATCTGTACGTGTCCTTAAACTGCGCTTTCACACACACAAACAAACGCAACCGACATTTCTTTCATAAATCCAAAGCACCAACCACCGCCCGCTCCCTCTCCCCCGCCACGCCCCCGCGGCCATCGCAAACGCATAAATCGGGTCAATTTATTAGTGTATTTGATGACGCCGGTATGTGCATACGCTTGCAAATTCCGCCCCTCATTTGCGCCTTCGATTAACGGTCGGGATAGGTACCTACTACCTAGTTGTAAAAATGACGGACCAATACTCCAATGTAGAGTTGGTGGAGATGGTCCGCTTGTATGCCATCAGTGGAGACAATGTATCTCGAGCCATCGAAATGTTCGCGGAGTTATTCCCCAATCGGCAACGTCCCTCACACAGGGTAATGCTGGCTGCTACGCAGAGACTGCGCGATCATCGGCAGTTCGACGTTCCCCAGCATGCTGAAGGTCGCGGCAACGAAGGCCTGCCTGTCGCCTTGCAGGAAGATATCCTCGAATTCTTCCGGCGAGAGCCACGTGCAAGCACGCGGGAGGCTGGTCGACGGTTTGGAGTGCACCACTCCACAGTGTGGCGGCTACTGCACAAAGAAATGCAGCATCCTTTTCATTACCGCAAGGTACAGGATCTCCACCAAAGTGATAACGCCGCGCGAGTTACATTTTGTCGCTGGTTGCTGGAACACCAAGACGCCAACATCCTGTGGACGGACGAGTGTTTATTTACTCGAGTTGGCGTCTACAATGTTCATAATGAACACTGGTGGGCTCACCGCGAACACAACCCGCACGTGACTAAAAGGCATTCTTTTCAAGTGAGGTTCAGTTTAAATGTGTGGGCTGGCATAATAGGAGACCAATTGCTTGGACCCCATTTTATCGATGGTCACCTCACTAGTGCCACATATCTGGAGATGTTGCAATACGTCGTCGAGGAAATGTTGGAAGAAGTTCCCCTGGGAGTGGTCCGCAACATGTACTACCAGCAGGACGGTGCACCTCCTCACTATGGTAGGCAAGTACGTGAGTACTTGAGTGACAGGTTTGGCACCCACTGGATTGGTCGCGGTGGTCCAGTGGCTTGGCCTCCGCGTTCTCCGGACCTCACGCCCCTGGACTTTTATCTGTGGGGAGACGTTAAAAGATTGGTGTACACAGACGAAATCACCAGTGTTACCCAACTACGTGCAAAAGTGATCAGTGCTTTCGACACAATAAAAACGAATGTGTTTGTGCTACGTAAGCTGAAGGAAAATCAGCAACGTCGTGCTAGACTGTGCCTGGAGTGTGACGGTGGAAATTTTGAACAATATCTCCAGGTAACATAAGTAGGTAATTTATTTATTTATTTGTACATAGACAATAATTTGTAAATACGATGTTAGCTAAATCAACTTGATTAATGTAAATAAGTTGATTTAAAATTTTTAACTACGCCAAAAATACCTATCAGACAAAATGAATCACCTAAAATCCCTAACACATGGGTACCTACCTACTTAACTAGCACAAATTATCTTGATGTATTTTTGTCGGTCCTCAGCCCGTTAAAAAGTAGGAAGGAAAATCTTAAATCAACCAATTTAATCTACAAATAAAAACCGTCCTTGGGGCTGAATTTACCTACAGAGCGCGCCGACTGCGCCGAGTACCTACATGCCTTATTATTACTATTAGGTGCCTACCTAAATCCCGCGCACGCGCTCGCGATCGTAGTTTCACAATTGTGCAACAGGAACTGCTTACGTGCTTTGTAAGGTTTATTTATCTCCGCCTATCATTTTATTCATCAGCTGATAGGTAACTAACGACGCCAACGTGATCTTTTTTTTGGCGCAGTTGTATCTACTTCCTACTATTATAATTTATCGTAATAGCCCAGTGGTTAAGGCTTTCTCCTCTCATGCATGAGGTTGCGGGTTCGCAACTGAGCAAGTACCATTGTGTTATTTTTTTAATTCATAATGATGTAAGTACTTTTTAAATTTATCTGGGACATCATTGAAATCCCGTGTTTCGGTAAGCACTTAATTAAAGCCTTTGGTTCGAATTGATTTGTAGCTCTCGGACGGTCGTTAGGCACCACACGGGTCGGTACGGGTCAACGACCTTACAGTCCTGCCGTATGGTCGTTGGTACGGGTAGTCAAAAGCCAGAAAGTCAGACAATTAGTCTAACAAATGGGTATCGTGTTATCAACAACTGGTTTGTTGAGGTCTGATACGCAGTCGCCCTACGTGATTCACTGGCACTCCATGTAGTGAGCTGCATACAGTTAAACTGAAAGCCGACCCTAACATAGTTGGGAACAGGCTCGGCAGATTGGCCACGGCATTGTAATGATGCTTAAAAATGAGTTATTATTTAGCGAAATTTAAAACAATAATGTAGGTACATTGTGATTTTCAAATTCGAACTACATCTAAGGTAAAATTATTTGCTATAAGTTGCTGTAGCTACAACAACTTGTACAGATCGCGGCACGTTGGTTGAACCTTCGATGCGCAGTAACAGATTTTCGAGTCTTAATCGAAATGCGGTATGACGAGCATCGCGGGGGCTCCCCGTAACTCATTCATTTTAGTTTAACGTACCTACGTGCCGCGTTCGTTTCATAGAAATGTGGGCGGAGACTCGTACAGGCTGACGTCACTGGTCATCGCATTCACGCACACAGTGACATGACGCGCGATACATCGCAATGGGTGATTCTGTTTTTTTGAAGAGGTTTATTTAGAGAGTTATTCTGAAAAACAATAAAATTGAAAAATCGAAAAGAAAAAGTATTATTGATTACTGACTAGGTATCGTATTGTTATATGATTATTTACGAGTCTCATAACCACCTCCTGAAATGTTTTGCAGGTTCAAAACTGCACCTTGTATTTAGAAAACATGTCTTTTGATTTACACATGTGCTCGGAAGCACCACTATCCAAGTACCAATTACTATAGTCTTTGTAATCAGCTGTTAACGCACTTATTGATCCAGTTGTAACAAAAGCATTTTGTTTATTTTCATTTTTATTTTCCTGATGTACTGTTTTTTCTTTATTGAACCAACAATTTTCAATTTTATGTCCAAGTTTTTTACATTTAGTACAAAACACTTTCACACTGTTAAATTTGGATTTACAGTCAGCTTTAATATGTCCTAGTTTTCGACACTTAAAACACTTTCTGGATGCACTTTGCGCTTTGAATGCTGAAGTTTGTACTTCTTCACTTTGTTTATTTCTCTGTTCCTCAATTATGAGCCTAGCTGTCAATTCTGCAAGCGTTTTTTGACTTGCCGGTACTGAATCCCAAGCAGAAATAAAATGGCGGTAATGTTCTCCAAGCGATGAGATTATTTTCGTTATCACCATACTTTCTGAAATTGTTCCTTGTGCCTGTTTGATACGAGCCACTAAATCCTCTATTTGAGCTATAAACGTTGTAACGTTTTCGTTGTCACACAACTTTATTTCGAAGAATTTTTGCTGCAGTAAGTGCAATGACACATCGGAGTTATGTTCATATATTGTAGCTAATTTTGTCCACATTTCTTGTGCCGTTTCGCAGTTTTGTATGTGTATCATCACTGATGGTGACATGCGAGTTACGATCACGCCTTGTGCCTTAGCGTCAGCTTGTAGCCATTTTTGTTTGGCTTTGTCGTCCTCTTCCGGACATATTTTGTACGATCCGTCTATTACTCCGAAAACGTTGATTGCCTTCAATATAACCTTGATCTGGAATTTCCACGTCGGCCAGTTGTTAATTCCTTCCAGCCTTGTGTTAGATTGAGGATTTGATCCGAAAATCTCGGCGTCCATCTTTTCTTCTGTGTTCCTTGCTTGACCACAAGTATTTTCACTTTACCGTGATTTACCTTTGACCAGAAGGCCAATTCTACTAATTAAAAAACGGTCACATTCAAGTCGCAGTGACATCGCAGTGCCGCTAAAGTTCCAAAATGCCACAAACGGTATTCTGGTACATCAAAAAAAGTGAGGTTGACTGTAATGACACTGCGACTAGACTGGAATTAATAAATGTACTAAAACGGTATTCCGCTCAAGTTAAGACTTGAGATCGTTTTGACATCGAAAATAAATTGGTATTCCGGTCGTTTTAAGAACGTCAAAACTGACGTAGGCATGAGATTGAAAGTTGACTGAACTGACACTATAAATTATAGCTTCTGCAGTTTCATATATATCGTGTTATTTCAATTTTATCCTTGAAATCATCTTGTAACCGAAGATTCATGAAGGAAAAACTTATTCAGGAACACTATGGTAAATAATTTTGTGTTTGTGTCGTGAAATAATACAAAAAAAGTGAGTTTGGCCTTTGGGAATAATTTTCATTCCTCGCACAACGTGCAGACGACGAATCGGCGCCAAAACAACGTAAAGAGCACAGGAGCAGCTGTTCTCAGGATTGCGGGCCACGGCGTCTCACTTAAAACGCATTTTCCAAAAGCGACAGTGCGTGTTTGCAAAAAGTTACAAACTAAACAACCCGTACGAATTGAAGCCGCTTATGCCACAGGAACTAAAAACAGGATCTAGGAAAATATGAACAAGGTGTTGCAGCCAAGGTAGGTCTACCAAGTACCTACACATTATTTTATTATTATTAAAATATTATCGATTGTCATTCAACAAGGCAGCTATATTCTATCATACGTCATCACCGTATCTACTTAGTTTCGGTCCTACGTTATCCGCCTGTAGCTCCGTCCAAACTTTCGTAGTTGGTCATAAGTCAGATTCCCAACTTTTGCCCAGCTCAGATCCCCAGAATTTGTTTGTAGATTTACTATAATATGGTACCTACCTAAAATTATGTCTCCTTTTTAGATTCCATACATTAAGATGATCTACGTGTAACACATTTTTGCTTCATAAGACCAAGAGGAGTAACGATATCCACCTGAAGTCCCGACAGAATTGTGGTGATGACAGTCAATTCCAATGGAGACACCCAAGTATAGGAGGTGCTATGGACAACAAAACAAGTATGACATAACCGGGAAGACATTAAGTGCAGTAAGTGCCTAACCAACGGCTGAATGTGCATTCTTAGGGACGGGGTTGTCACACTAATACCTTACTATACCTGTTGACAAATACACATCCAGGACACTCAATAATGAACCACAGTGTGGCTAATTGTCATTCATTTGACATACTCAGAGGTAATGAAAAAGTCATAATTAAAATACAATTTTAACCAGGATACTATACTATTATTAATAATAATTGTTGGTAATAGGGGTAATGTGAACAAAGGAGAATTAGTCCATTATTATAGATAATTGTGCTACCTTAGTTTAACAAAAATTGTCATGATCACATTGCCTTACAGCCAAAGTATGCCACAGAAAGAAAATAACTTTAAGTTTGAAATTAATATGAAATTGTCCAATTTGACTTATATGAATGATACATTCCATTTAATTGACACTAACAAAATGTTGATAATCATTTATATTTGACAAAATGTAGATTTTTTATGTAAAGGTACTATCTTGTCCCTATCATAGTACCTATCTTACTTTTCTTTTACAACCAAGAATTTGGCTAAACAAGTTGCTTCTATTGGGCAATGCCCTGACATTTTAAATAATTCAGCCAACAATTTGGTACTTATTGATAAGACAATAGAGGCAACCTCTAGCAATAATGTGTACAGAATTGCAAACTATTAACCCGGTGCATAAAAATGTTCAAGGAATTATTAACTAAGATTTAGAAGTACCTAACATTATTTATCAGTTTTAACAGAGTTGTATTGTAGTTCATGTTCAATTTGAATAATCACCAGGTTTGTATAGCAGAGTATTTACTCTGCCACCATAACACCATGTACCTATAGCATTTGCTATAGGTACATGGTGGCTCATTCATTTTAGTAAGTACCTAACCAGCTAAAATTTAAAGAATATGAGGATTATTTGTGCCTTTCTGTTGGGTCAATAGTTAAAATAGCTTGCATAGAATTGGAGCAGTTTATTGTATTAAGTGTGTACAGACCACCTTCAGGATTGTACATATAATTGCTTTGAAAAGGTAATGGATGTAGTGCCAGTAGTACCTACCTAGATACCGAATATTTATACACAATGTTAATGTTATACCAATTCACAAATAAATTATTAATTTATTAGATTCTGATTGTTATGGGCAACAGATTAGGTAGGTACTATTCAAAACCAAAATGGGTAAAAAGGAAAATTGCTACCCCAAATCTACAGTTTGCCTAGAAGCTTGTAAAGTTAAACTCATTACTAATACTTTACCAGTTTTGTCTATGAATGCTGATTCCAATCATTTAAACTTCTTTTGAATTAAGATTAGACATTTAAACAAACCTTTTGACATTGGAGCACCTACTAGTATTGTATCGACTGTGGGGAGTTTCCAGACTTTGAATAATAGTAGGTAGGTACCTAAATTAATAACTTTGTGTGATATAGTAGGTGTAACAGAGTTGACGCAACACCTCAAAGTAGTTTTTCCTAACTGAAAACGGAATCGATTTCCGAAACTTTAAACCTATAAAAAAAGAAGTGTTTTGCCATACCTACCGCCAATTGTACCAAAGAAAATTCAATCTTATTTCAAGGCAATAAGACTAAATTTTTAATGCATAATGCTAACAACAGCACGTTTTTCTTGAGGTCTTGTGTTCATTCTGTATGAGCGAAAATCACGGTCACTATATCTGGTAAAAAAAAGTTTCTCAGCAGCCTAATAGGCACATAATAGTGTTACTCGTTTTGTAAAGTGTAGGTTACCTATGTACCTACGTATTTAATGTTTGTATTATTAATTAGTTAGGTAGTTGACAACTAATAAAAAAGATATTACTTCTGTTGTGCTAATTATTTTTTCTGCAATCACACGACTTCTGTTAACCCTTCTTCTCAACCCGTCGAAGTGGCGACGCCCGTCGGAGGCCTATCACGGCCTATGTATGGTCAACAGTGGACGCCGTCGGCTGATGATGACTCCAGTTCTATAGGGCTGACTGACTAATTAATAGTCGGTAAGCACTTCGTCTGCAGCTATCACGGCACGCTTGCTCTTTCACTAAGCTCGTGAGAGGAGGTGGTCACAGCTCCAAACTTACTACATCATACCTAAATATACACGAGACCAGACAACAGAAAATGTAGATGTATCACTTATGGATTTTTATAAATGTGCTTTCATTCTATAGTACCTAAGTAGTTAGATACCAATAGAATGAAAGCACATAAAATCGTAGCGAAGTCAAAACTGCATTGAATACTTGAAAAAAGTAAGTAAGTAGGTACCTACCTACCTAATTGCTACGAAGTGTGACAACGATCCCGATAGGTAGGTAGCTATTAGGTATGGTTTGGTTTATTGTATTTGTGTTCGTTTGCCTCTTGTTTCAATGTATGCGGAAGCTTCTGCAGGTTAGGTAGGTATAAATACTACAGAATATGTACGAATTTTCCAAAACACAAGGCAATAAGAGTCTACTGCTGAGTAGGTATAGCATAGAAATATAAAAAGCAGAGGTATAGGTACCTAAGGAAGATAATCACGCTAGTTGCTATAACTTCTTAGCAAGTGCGTGCCTCTTGCATTTTGCACGAGTTTTGTTGTTTCATATAGTTCAGTAGTTAAATTAGATTATGTCACCTCATCATCATCATTTCAGTCGAAAGACGTCCACTGTTGGACATAGGCCTCCCCCAATTTGGGGGGGTTTGCCATATTCGCCAAGCTTGGCAGGCGAGTTGGCGATCGCAGTATGCTGGTAAAATGCATACCTAGAGAACGCTGCTGCCATCTCTAGTAAGTCCTTTTGTCGCCTCTTACGATACCCACGGGAAGAGATGGGCAGGATGGGCTGGTTCTTTACGTTCTCGCTAGGTACCTACGCCAAGTCTTTTGAAGAATGTCTACAGAAAATACACACTCATCGGTGTTTACTCTCTTCTGGTTAATTTCCACCAAGATATACAGCATTGGGATGATTCCAGCGAGTTTGGCAGATAGTAATTTTCATTTACCTGAAGCAAACATTTATAATTTGACTATTATGTCTAGTACTAGCATAGCATAGTTACCTTATTATATTCCCACTGCAGGGACACAGGCCTCCTCTCTGAGAGAGAGAGAGAACAGGCCATAATTAACCATACAGGTTCAGTAAGGGTTGGTATATGAAGTTGTTTCATGTTCTGGTATTATTTCATAAAACACAACAACCAACAGACAACTAAACATAAGCAATAACACTATGTAGTTTGATTACATTAAATAATTAGGTACTTACATAGTACAAAAATGTTGCAGTTTAGAAAAATGGGATACTAACCGTTTGAGGTGCGCCCCATTGCTTTACTGTTGAAAGAATCATTTCGTCTTCCAATCTTCGCCTTCCTATTGTATTGCAGCGGTCCGTTACTATTCCGCAATATTAATGTACAGACTCATGGTCATGATATCGTTATTAACCAGTCGTCAAAGAGCAATATCCGGTTTTCCAGCAAAGGTGGCAGGTTACAGTTGACGAATGTTCAAGCAAGGGTTAGTCAAAAGGCAATCAATTACGGCGAGCAGAGGTCTAATGAAACAATAATAGAAATACAAGAAAAATCATTCACTTGGACAAAAATATGAAGTGACATGCATGACATTACAACCATCACAAATGACAATTGACAGACATTGACACTTACCGTTTACTAGTGCAATCCGCGATGTAATCGATTATATCGATATTTTTATTTCTTTTTGGCTTCTTAATGGTGCTTACGTTAAAAATGAATTAGATTCCTAATTTTTTAATTTAACATTGATTTTAATCCCTAAAAAAACAATTAAACTAAAAACATGGAGTGTTATTAATAATTTGTTACAGTATCGATTTCCACTAAATCGATCTTATTCTTAGGGTACGCTCTATTGAAAAAATGGAAGCGTTTGTGAAGTTAGTGACGTTTATTGAAATAAGTGATAAAACGATTTACAAAGGTTGATAAGAGCTAAGAAAATAGAAATCAATCTTTTTTCTACACTTGGCCATTGCTAATGAGGCTAAGATTTAAATGAGTTAATTATGAAAAATAGATGAATTTTTTGGTACATATCTGATTCCTGTAACGGTTGGGCCCAGAAACGGGTTTCTCCAAAATTGACAGTAGATTTTATTTATTTATTTATCTAAAAATTCACTAAAAACAAAGGTGTACACAACACTGCACAATACACAGATCAGCAGGCTTAGCATGACGCTTTCTGTTTCTACTCTACCGTAGAATAGAAATCGCTTGTCTACATTTCTCGGTACAAAACTGTCAACTGTCTACACGAAAACGTCATTTTTGTCTACTCTTCCGTCGACTAAACGCTACGGTTCTCATGATAAGCCTGCAGTAGAAATAGTGACAAAGTTATTTAGTTATTTACGATACGTACCTACAGTAAAAACTCGGCTTATTATAAGTACACGTAACGAGTCCTAAAGATACATGGTAGATTCGATTTTACTAAGAATGTATTAATTTACCATGACATAAAACAGTTTCAAAGACATCTAACATGACATTGAGTTGCCACTGTGAATTATTAAAAATAACTACAATATTTCCGGTTTTATTTAATTTAGGACAATATTACTATGCTCTATCTAATTTGGACTAACAAAAAAATTTGCATTACTTTAAACAGTCATTCACTTTTTTATTATCTAATAAATACTTATATTTATTTCCTTGGGAAATCTGCAGTCTTAAAATTAATATTAAGAAAGAAAAAAAAAATAGACAAATACAATGCACCTGTGTTACAACTTAAAAATAAAGCAATATTAGGGACCTAATTTTCTGAGTGCTTCACAATATTTTTAAGTCTGCCCCGGGTACCTCTCCTGCATTGGCCAATAGACATTTGATATCCCCTGCTAGCAGTAATGTATTCCAAAAACACATTTCGGTTATAAATAATTGTTCGCTCAATCGGACAGATTCGTTCTTGTTGGAGTTCGTCCGTGCTTTGGCGCGCGCTCATTGGTTAAAACTAAAATAAAAAAAGTTTTTTAATCGGTAGGTTAGGTATGTTTTTCTACTTTTTATTCCACTTGCAAATTACAAATATAGCTGTGTAGCCGACGGGCATAGGATTCGGGCCTCTGAGTGAAAGTACTTGGTAATTTGATTCACTACTTTAATCAACCCAAATGGAAACACAATACACAGGAAACACAGTACAAGAGAAACACAATACAAGGGAAACAAAACAGGATTACACTAGAGATCAAAAATGGCCGGCACTTTACGAGTGCGGCTTGAAGCGCGTCGCATCACACAAGGGTCGAGAGCAGACCAAGGAACATAATACAATGGAGCAGACTGTTCTGATTGTCCCTTGAGAAGTGCTTGTTGAACACTGGCGCCAGAAGCGGCGCGCGCGGGAAAATTAGTGGCGCGTGATTGGTCATCTACAGGGGCGCCAACCGTTCTAACGCCCCCGCGATCATCAGATTGGATGCTACTTGCGATTTGGCCAACCTCATCGTTAGCCTTATGGTCGTGGGGTTGCCGCGCTACAGCTGGTAAATGCAAATTACAAATAGAAAATTACAAAATTGACCATAAATGTCCGTTTACTTTTAATCTTAAAATGAAAAAAAAAAAATAACTAAATGGTTACTTTTTTATCCATGTCGGGTAACTTTTTACAAGACCCGGCTGGCAACACTGGCACACAGCATAATAATTTATAAACTGTATACTGCTTGTCATTGTCAGTGGCCAGTGCTTGTGTTACGGGTGTTCATGTAAAAATATCGATATTTTTTTCGATGTAATATATCGTAGTATTTTATCGATACTTTGCGATTTTTCGTACAAATACATCGAGATTTTAGAAATATCTTAAGCAATTTGTTTGTATTTACCTAATCTATTATATTAGATAGGGACCAGCACCCTAATTGCGTAACTCACGATTTATCATAATCGGTTTCATTTTGACAGTTCAACAATATTCATTGCGTTATTTACGTTGTTGAGCAGACATATTTTTCGAACATATGAAGCAATGTCTTAATAATCCGTTTCAAAACGAAACAGATTATGATTAATTGTGATGGAATTAGGGTACAGGTAAATTTGAGTAGGGTACATTACGCAATTAGGGTAGAGGTTAATATGACTGAAACAGCTAGGGTGAAGAAACAAATCAACTTTATTAATTATTCTCAATATTTTTTCTCTAAACCTTGCTTAGACAAAATTTTATTCAATATTTTGGTTTGCAGTCTGCTTCTCTGCCGAGTTAGAACCAGTGCGGCTTTGAAGAAAAGCCTTACAGACGGAACAGAGCTAGCCACCATATTTAGACACATAAATTATACGTTGGTGCCGATTCTGTTGTCACAAAATTCTCTAAACTAGACTAAAAATCACCAAAATTTAGTTTATTCCTGTCAAACGACGATTTCCTATTCTGAAATTGTCTAAAGTGACACAACTTAACTATATTTTAGTTTGACAGCACTAAGATTGCACTGAATGATTAGTTTAGTGAAAATGGTAATTTTTCTATTAGGTTGTTGGCAATTTCATTATTCTATTCGACTTAAATTTTTGGTTGTCTAACTAAATCTGACTATTTTTAATCGCGATTAAATAGGTGTGGAATCAAATTAGTTGTCAAGAACTAAAATTCACACCGACACCTCGACTTCTGATGCAAAAATAGTACTGTATTTTTTTTTCTTTTGCATAAATCTCGAAAACGGTGTGTCCTATTGCAAAAATAATGAAAATTTCGACCCCCTTTATTGAGCCCCAAACACCTCTAAAACTCAACATGTGGATAATAATTTTTCATATATTTTCTATGAAAAAAGTGAAAATTCCATATAAATCACGTCGGGGCTGCCGACCACGGCGCGCTGCTGGCTCTAAAAAAAACACGGGGTAGGGCAAACAAGTACCACGTTGCAGAATAGCGTTTAGGTTCTCATTGTAAAAAGTAAGGAATTTTAGTAATCGTTTAGTTAGTTTAGTTTGGTGTACACACGGCTACACATCAAGCTATACATTTCCAGTTTACGCTGATCTCGCTTTGTACGGAAATTTTATACATTGCGAGATCAGCTTATATTGGAAATGTATAGCTTGATGTGTAGCCGTGCGTACAACAGAATCGGCACCATTGTATAACTTTGGGAACTGTACTTTGTAATCTACCCACACTTCTAATGGGTTTTCGTTAAATCTTCTAACTGGAGCCCTGAAATAAAGCGATATCTCATCTGAAAGACTTTCGTCTGCTTTCTACTGAGAGGATAGCGAGTGACCATAGACGCAGAATGTAAAAAAATTACTACTAGCTGCGTTTTGTTCTTGCGAAAGTTAGTTTTTCAACAATTCGGAGGCTAACGTTTGATTTTCCTCAAGCTGCTTAGCTGCCAACCGTAAATAAAGGTATGTGCATTCAAAAAGGAATAGAATGTGCTTTTAATTTGTCACGACATTGGGTATATCGGATAAAATATGTCGATACTAGATGATTCGATATTATCGGGTTGAAGCGGAAAATCGCGTACATAATTATATCGATATTTTGTGAATTTAAAATTTTATATAAATTTAAATCGTGCACGCCACCCCTAGCTTGTGTACATTATAGCGATGGGCGATTCCGACATGTTTTAACAAACGAAAGAATCGAAATCTTTAAAATAAAAAACCATCGAGTCAACCATCGACTCGCTGTTCTACAAAACAATCGATATGTTTTTCGATTATTCCGAGTCACTGGAATCGACCGCTAATTGTCGATTGTTTCGAGTCAGTGGAATCGACTGCTAGTTGTCGATTGTTTCGAGTCAGTGGAATCGACCGCTAGTTTTCGATTGTTTCGAGTCAGTGGAATCGACCGCTAGTTTTCGATTGTTTCGAGTCAGTGAAATCGACCGCTAGTTGTCGATTGTTTCGAGTCAGTGGAATCGATCGCTAGTTTTCGATTGTTTCGAGTCAGTGGAATCGACGGTTGTTCGAAATGGTCACCGAGTCTCGTTCGGTCCCCGAGGTCAGTCGATTGCATGCATCTAGTAGAGGCGCTTGTTAGTTAGAGGCGAGAGCGTGCCAGACTCGAGTAGAGCGAGCTGAGCGTTATTTGTGAACGTTTACCTTTACTTACGATTACAATACACTGTTTTATTTTTAACTAGTTTTTAAATTCATCAAAATGCCACGAATTTTTAAACAATCGCGCCAACCAACCAACTCGCGAAACCCTAAACCATCGAGGAACAACTCTCGACTAGAGTGAACACGTCATGCGCCAGTCGCAATAACAGACCGAGTCGGACTCGAGTCCAAGTCGAAACAATCGAGAACCATCGAGATGTTCGAACAATCGAAACAATCGAATAAAACCTCTCGCTATCGCGCATCATTAGTACTGCGTGATGTGTCTCTGTGCACTTACAGACATTGTCATTGAATTTTTAAATAGTGGTAGGTACTGTGTTTTGAAATTGTTTGTGTGTTGTGTTCTATTTAGTTGTTTTTTTTTTTATAATTGGATAGTAGGGTATATGGTGATAATTCCAATATTTTGTTTCTATTATTGAGGTTAGGAATTGAAATGTTCCAAAAACTTTTCTCATCCTTCCTTGACGAGACGACTTGTTCATAAAATTACGTTGCGTTTCTTGAATTTTGACTGTGTTCCATATTTCCACGTTGGTTATGACCTGGTTGAAACTTTCCTTCGTCAAACTCGGGTCATAAAATGGATCCTACGGTTACACCTACGGTTTTAGATTTGTCCGCTGCTCAGTTCAGTATGTCAAGTATACAGTGGCATAATTATTTAATTGAAAATGTGTTTTATTTTACTGCTAATAAAAGTAAGAAAAAGATGCTAGGTTCTTAATAAGGTTTCTTTGATTAAAAAACATTATAATTATAATAATAAGTTGTAACAAAAGTTGCAAATTGTTGCGAATAACTTCTTCCGCTCTGGGTGGAGCAGGAGGGCGTGTCAGACTTTTACTGACTAAAGCCCACAGCCCTCAGTTGCCTGTGTGGCAGGGGCCACAGTATCTCTTGCGAACAATCCGCAACCCTAGCAGGTGTCATGTAAGGTTTCATTGTTGGTAGTCCAAAGATTGTGTTTTTCAAAGGTTGCAAATTGGCTCCTGGAGCACAAATCCAGGTTTCAGGAACATATTGGTAGGTATTTGTGTGCCAAAAGATACTACCTATGGTGTTCTAGAGTGTAATGATACCTACTGCAGGCTTAGCATGATGCTTTCTATGTCTACGAACAATACACAGTGCTCTTTCAATACAAAGTGACATTTCGTTTCTCCATTTTTGACATTGCAATGTAGATATCTTTCTATTCGTTTCTAATGATGTCTGTCTAGGTCTTTATAAATGTAGACTATTTCAGAAGAATATTTGTTCCTAAACTGTCAAAATCACACTGACAACAAACTTTCTACTCGACGGCCACAAAGTATATATGATTATCTATAAAATCAAGATTTGTTCAGAACACATATTTGTGAAAATAATTAGAAAAACATAGTTAACTTCTCCTATAGTACATCATTTAGTTAATAGTCATGTCTATTCTTCCAGTGATAAATTTGTGCTCGTATAAGCTTGCTGGTATCTACTATTGTCTTATTTACAAGTTTAAATGAACATACGGAATGAGCCGCATGATCAAGCAGGCAGTTAGAATTTTCTTCAATCTTCATGGTGTATTAGCAGTTGACACCAATAAATGAACGATTAAGTATTTTTGACAACTTAAAATAGTTGTAACTCATTTATTTCACGACATTGATGCATGCTCATTGTGTTTTTAGTAATCAATCAGTAAACAGAGTTAAAAAAAAAAACACTGTCTAGATTAACAGTTGATGTTTTAAGTTTTGTAAAAATACCTATTAGGATTTTTCCCCAATAGTTGAACACAGCCCTGATTATGAACCTTTTGTACCCAATAGTTGGAACTAGCATGTTAATATGTAGTAGTAGAGGAAATTTTGTATATTTGTTTAAAATAGCAGATAACCGATTTGTCTGAGATCATACATCATTTTAATAGCCATTAAAAACACTCAAAACATGGAAACAAGCATATTATAATAGATTTTTTTTAAAGAGATAGTTTTTTTTGGGCCCACTAGTAAATGGTAATGTATGTTAATCATATTACACAAATAAAAAGTGATCATCTTTTTATAAATAACAGACCAAATTTTTATACATAAAAATAGGCTCATTTATTTATTTATTTGGATCTCCAACAAAGATTACACCTTACATGCTAAAAATAAAACATAAAAAGATACGAATCCTTGTGCATCTTCAATTATAGGAGACCACAGCTTGCATTAAGATATTAAACAATCAATTATTAATATGGAAATAAAGTATAAAATTTAAAGTAAAAACAACAAGAATCAATCTCATATAATATTAAATATTATAAGAATTTTTATCACTAATTTCCGTTCTTACAAATTGTGAGCAGTGGTGGCCCAGTGATAACGCCGCGACTTACGAGATGTATTAATTCTTTACTATATATTTAGTTAATAAAACACTAAAATATCGCTCCTTAAATACAAAAGCACCACAAGTCAAAATAAGCAAATTATACAGGAGCGGCATTTGCAAAAATAATTTTGATTATTTTATGATTTTTGTATAAACTATGTGTATTACGTAGACTTTTTTTATATCAAAAGATGCGTAATTAAATAGCCTATTTTTAAATAAAGCAATCTTAACCATACCTCGAATGGACTCTGGAAAAAATGCATATAAGTTAGTTTTGTATATAGACTTTGACTTCGAGAACATTAAAATTTTAAAAATTAAACCACCATTATTAGGAAAATTTGAGTTTTATTTTCAGTTGTCAACCGCACAAAACGTAAATTTAAGAAAAAAATGGCACATACTAACTTCCTACATAGTAAACTTGCTAAGGGAAAACAAATAGTTAAATCTTATCATGAGATCATCAAATAAGTCTAAAATTAATATTACCTATATTAGTAGGTAAGAGTAATAAATTTAAGTTAAAAACGAAACAAACCTTTTAAGCTATAAAAACAAAGATGCATAAAACTTTTACATAGAATTAACAAAACAAACATAAGAATTATTGTAAAAATAAATACACTAACTAGGTATTTAGCTGGCTCCCTAAAAGATAACAGCTCTCAGTTACAACAATATAGGTACTTATAATTATTATCTGAAACCTTTTTTGACAAGTGATTAAATAAACAATAACTAAAAAATAACTTACTTTAATAATTAAATTTTAATCACGATCAAATCAGACTTTTTAAACAGAATAACACTTACTATTTTGTATTGTTTTACCACACCTAAAACGAAACTAGACTAATTTATACGTTACAGGACTTAAACCTATGTTTTGTAATGTGCCGGGTAGACACGCCCTACATAAACACAATAAACATTGAGTATCTTCTCTTAAAAGCTGTATTAGCTTACTTATCACAGGTGTGTGGAATGCAGTTCAATAATGAAAAATACCTAATATTAAGCTGTCTAAACTATAATGACTCGTATCTAAATTATAGTGTCTCGCAGTAAAATAAAACCATGTTACGCCACTGAGTTACGATAAGATCATTACTCCTTTTCTACAATTTAAATGAAATATTAAAGCTAAGTTAATCAACTTGGTCCATAACATTACGTTTCAGAAACAGAGGTAATTTTATCTTAAAATAGTATTAGCAGTTGTGGTTTTATAAAATAAGGCACTTAAGGAGTGAGACACCTTCAAAATTAACTATTTCCATGATCTACACTAATCACAACCGTATAAAGCACATAAAAGTGGTGTACATAGTGTTCTTACAAAAACATTTTTATAAAACGTTTACTTAAAACTACATTGAGCGTAATGCTCGTAAAAGTATTAAAAAAAACTTAAACTAAAACATTAAAAATCAGTTCCCAACAGTAACTTATGTACGAATTTAGAGATTAGCATAAAAAGATTCATAAAATCTTGGCACGACGTTTTTTTGAATTAGCTTTAGAATGCCTTGCTTCTTTGCTTCAGGAACTGTAAGCTTTTCAGTGTAAAGTTGGTTTAGAGTCAAATTATTATCAGGCACCGTCTTCGACTTGGTGCGGCGTTTTCTCAACGTAGATACCGACCTGAACTCTTCCTCTTCGTAGGATGTTTTAAAGAAAAATATGCCATTGCTTACTTTATCCGCCTTCAGAATCTTTATATCGGTCCATTTGAATTTATTGCCATCGTCATCTACATTGTAGTTTCCTGTACACAGAGGTTTGAGGTCAAAAAAATTCTTATGTGTCAGTTCTTCAACAGTATAAGGCTTTCCAGTTTTCTTTGCTGTTTTAATTAGAGTGATATATTGGTCTGGAACGTAAATTGGAGATGATTTTAATGCTCTCGTAATGTAACGTTGGATGACAGAATCAACTTCAACACTAGGAGACTGCTCGCCGACGCTAGATGGGTGCTCATCAACGCTAGGTGGCTGATCATCAACTCTGGCAGATGGTGAATTAATACTAAATAACTCCTGGTTATCCACGGTTGATTGCGGAAAGTCTTGAATGTCAGATAACTGTGCTTGTGGTTGTTTCTCTTCATCGGAATCTGACTGGGCTTTGCAGTTTTCAGAAAATGGATCTTCATACGTAGGATCTTTGACACTATCATCGGATGAGAAATCTTTGAGGTTATTTGTAGAACTGGAGCTACTTGAATAACTAGAACTAGAACTGCTGGAAGAGCTAGAAGATTCATCAGAGGAAGAGTCACTGTCTGAGTCGGTTTCTTGGATGACTAAAGATGGTTTATTGAATATTCTGTGTTTTGGAGGCGTTGCTTGAATGTCTTCGTTTTCTTCACCGGAGTTCAGAATATCTAAAGAAAACTGACTGTCCGGTAGAGAGTTAACGTCATCAGCATCATGTTCATGATAAATACTATTGGTAGTCTGAATGTCACTTGAATCCATTTCACTAGGTCGTATTGTTGACGGAGATTGCTGTCCATCTCAAGGGGCATTTAAAGGTGGTACCATGTTCAAAATACGGTGCGCTCTTGTGGTCATTCTGAAAAAAAAAAAGAATAAGTACTTATCTGTATCAACCAATTTACTTTCTCGTCAATTGGCGTTATAATGTATCTATGTGGGTAAGTAAAATTTAATTGGTTTTAATAGTTCTTCTAAATTAATTTGTTTAACCTATAAGATTACTCCAAAAACTACAAAAACTTTCAAACAAAAAATTAAATTTAAAATTTAAAAAACCCCCGACCCAAACAAAAACTCAAAAAAGTAAAAAATAATATTTATAGGCCTTTTAATTTTAACGTAATATTTTGATCAGGGCATTGTCAAGTCGGGGGACGGCTAGGCCTCTGTTTGGCGTTTTCATTGACCGTCCCCCGACTTGACAATGCCCTGATCAAAATATTACGTTAAAATTAAAAGGCCTATAAATATTATTTTTTACTTTTTTGAGTTTTTGTTTGGGTCGGGGGTTTTTTAAATTTTAAATTTAATTTTTATTTCTTTCTTTTTAAACTTAATGTCTCCCTTAAATCACCATTTATCTATAATCTATTCATTGAGACCTTTTCAATGAGCCCAAACACGATACTTCTGCTGTTTGTTGGTGAATAACTTGGGTTTCCTGGAAATTCCAGGTGTTGCTCCAGCATCAGTTCAAGGTTATTTTATTCGTCTAATATCATTGAAGTAATAGAATCCCAAATTTTGAGTTGATCAGAGGCTAAAATCCCTTTTTCAACCAGAAAAGAGCTGATAATCTTCAAACGGCTGAACCGATTTTGATGAAACATGTCTAAGAACACTCCCGACGAATACACCTTTCAAACAAAAAAAACTAAATCAAAATCGGTTCATCCGTTCGGGAGCTACGTTGCCTCAGACAGACACACACACACACACACACACACACACACACACACACAGACACGTCAAACTTATAACACCCCGTCGTTTTTGCGTCGGGGGTTAAAAACAACATTAAAACTAAAAATTGCTTTTTAATATAAAATAAAATCTATTTAAGATCACTTTCAAATACAAAGACACCATATTTCGAAATATGTTACTTTAGCATAAAGAAATAAGAAAATAATTCTAATTATTTTTTGCAAAACTAACTTAATTCAAAATATGGTAGTATTGCAAACATAAATAAGAGAAAATATCAGATTAATAAATGCAAAACTAACCTATTTCGAAATATGGTACTTTAGCATAAAGAAATAAGAAAATAATTCTAATAAATTTTTGCAAAACTAACATAATTCAAAATATGGTAGTATTGCATACAAAAATAAGAGAAAATATTAAATTTATAAATGCAAAACCAACCTATTTCGAAATATTGTACTATTGCACATAAAAATGATAAGATACTTACGTGAATGTGATCTGCAAGACGAATATATTTTAGAATGTGGCACTTTTGAATATATAATTTCACCTGTTTTATAGCAGTTTTTTGGAATGTGGTAGTTTTTCACAAAAAATGCGTGTGCTCGTGCCAAATGACTGTTGACAACTGACAATATGGTACTTTTGCGCGGAACTCAGTTACAGAAACGGGACAAAACAAAACTAACGTGTGTGCGTGTATGGGTGTTTTTGATCATAAAACGACGGCTGTTTTAGCGAAACATTAAAGTTTCATCGTTTAAGATGCATTTTATGCAAAAAAATCATTTTTGATATTTTTTGAAATGTGTGACTTTTGTATTTAAGGAACGATATATGGGCACCATTTTAATCAGCAGAGCAAATCGGGGCAGAGAGCACATAGAACCATTATAGTTTTTGGAAGAGTTGGCAACCACAGATAATAAGTTTTTTTTATTTTTTTTATTAGTTTTATGGGGATAATAAGATACTTAATGATAACACCACAGATAAACCTCAATTTGCAAAATTTATAATAACATAGCTGTATTATTGCTTATTAGAGCTTTTTTTTTTTTTTTGGGTGGGAAATCATCAAATAACTTCTCCCGCTCTGGGTGGAGCAGGAGTGCGTGTCAGACTTTTATGTACGTTTGCCCAGCACGGCCCCTCAGAATTTGCATTTATGGTGTACACCATTGCAATGTACTCGCCTCTAGCAGTATATGTACCGATTTCTTTTTCAATGTACCTCTATACTTTTGAAGAAATATGCAAAAAAAGGTGGCCGTGCCAGCCAAACGCTTTCAGCACGGCCCCCCATGTAACTTGAATAATACATACCGTATTAACAAATGTCTATAACTCAAGAAATGTACTCTATTAATACGTTATATGTGCCGCAACAGTTATTGTGAATTCATAATAACAAATTATATATAGATGTGGATAAGGGGCCGTGCTGGAAAAAATCATTTTAAGAAATATCTAAAAAAGACAAAACATACTTAGCCAAAAACTATTAAAAAATAATTGAAGTTTAGCAAGTAACATATGTACCGCATTGATTTCTCATACAACTTGTTATATTGTGAAAAATAAATCTATTTTAGTTCATTCAGCACGGCCCTCTATAGTTGCCTATATCTTTTTAAATAAGCCGTGTATGTTTACAAAATTCGACTTCCTGAATAATATATAGGAGTACATTCCTTTCAACTAAATTGCAATTCTGCTGTATCAATACTTTAGAAGATAAATTCAATCTAAAATATACATACATTAAAACTGATGGGGTGACCATGATTCTACATGAAAATAGGATAAAAAATACTGCTTAAATTGAGTAAATCTTTATTAAAATAAACAAATCAACAATATGGTAAACTATATAAACGATAACTAGGTACTTATACATAATAGGTCGATAATCGTACAAGTGTCAAGTTAGTGTCGCTAAGACTACATAGCTCAAAGTCTTAAAAATCATACATTACAATAAAATCACAGATTCATTACATTTCACAAATTAGTTCGTTTACATGAAATAACAACCTATGTCTCAATAACACTACAGAGCTTAAAAATCTTAAAAAATCACAGATACGCGTTCAATAAATCATATTGATTGAACCTTACATTACACTAATATTAATTTGCATGAATCGCTTTAATTATTTGGTATAATCACAGGCAATTAATTAAATCCACGTAATCACAGATGTTTTTCAACGACTATAACAATTAGAATATTGTTCGTTTATGTTACTAATATTATGTTACCTATGGAATAATCATAGAAAAACTAGTACATAAATTAACTTATTAAAAGTAATCACAGATGACATTACAACAGTATTGACTTCTTATTAAACAGTTCACAGTTTCATATGCATATTTTTAGCAACTAGTCTTTACCAGATTCTTAAATAGTGTAAAATTAACTTTAAATTATTACAAAATACATGTATTTAAAAACCATGGCTCAAAAACATATTCTGGTTTCACTGTAATTACCAGAGCCGTCACTCATAGGATCATATTCAGCAAACCCTGAGCTCCGCTCCGACGTGAAAGCGGAATATTCGTAAAAGTTATTATTTTTAGTTGTATTAAATATCACATATCACTCACTAAAACGTAAGTAAGAGTGTGTAAAAATATCGACTCCACTGTACTGTTGTTAATTTTCAAGGCCAAATCATCATAACATAGCCACAGATCATGGCTAAGCGTATGGCACTTATAATGGCCCAGAGTTCCCTCTGAATTCCCTACATATTCAATGGCACCAACGACACCATAAATTTGATTTTGAATATTAATAGTGACCGGGATATTACACAAAACTATTGCATCTGTTCCATTTAAATCAAAGGTTATAATCCTTTGTAATTTATAACTTGAAATGACAGTTCCACCGCAATTATTTTTACAAATTTGAGAAGTAGTTTCGATAGCAAGTGATTCTTCTAATGCCAAAATACCAAACGTGTTAATTATGTTAATATTCAAAGCTATAAAAGGTCTTATGATTTCTACATAATATTGACATTCTTCTTTTGTGCAAACTTTTATAAACTGAGCACTGTAAAATAAATTGGTAAACATTTGCTCATACAAATTAGCGACATTGCATTCACAATCTGTTATTATCTTTACATGCGCTGGCCGGTCAAAATATTCATGACAAACGTAATTTCTCATTTCATACACAGTACCTTTGTCAACATTTTCATTTAAGATGAGATTTATATAGTCTCGAAGTTTATTATCTTTTGACTCAATTTCCATTTTGAAATTAGAAAACGACTGAAAGCCAAATGCAATCAAAAACATTATTGCATCAAAACCGCATGTGTTAACGACTGTTGAATTTTTAATCATGTTACCATTTTTTATAAATTTTATACCGGTATGTGGCTTTACATTAACGGCCTTGTCTGCTTGACCTCCCCAATTTTCTACAAATGTTGGTTGATCGCTAAATATTGAGTCTTGAACAAATTGTCGTTTCGGTTTTTGTTGTTTTTTACTTATGGGTTTTGTCGTCCTGCGATTTGTTTTTTTTACAGTGTTAGGTTCTATATGAAATTTACTCGCTGCAATATTTAACTCTCCTTTTAAATAATTAATATGTCTTTGCAGGAAAACGTCAATTCTATGTTTTGTTATTTTAGATTTCAGCAGCAAGTGTTTTAAAGTTTTAAAATGATCCTCTGATGCACTCGACGAAGGATTTTTATTATCTGATTTATATAATGGCATCATGACATTCGACCACAGGGGCAATTTTCGCAGTAGTCGTTTTATTGTCGTTAATAAGGGCGGATAATAAAAATCATTTAGAGGGCCAGTTACACAAACTTCTTCTTTATGATGTGTAACAGTTTCCTCAAACCACTTCGCGAAATTCAGCTCATTAAACGTTGTATCAACATGAACGTCATCATGTAAACAGTAACGGTCATCACTTGATAAAGAGTCATCTTCAGTTATATTATCATGTATTTCCTTAATATTTACATTTTGAAGTACACTTCTCAGGTAATATTGGGCTTCAGTACAATGCTTGGAATGATATTTAGACAGGATTATAGCTAGCAGTTTATCGATGATGTTTTTGATGACATTAATATTTTCTGCTTTTTTAATGTAAAGAATACACTGAACAAATAAGTAATTCACTTTTTTTGGTGCGTTTTCTAAAGAAATTTTACGAATAGATTTAATAAAATGGCTCGTATCAATTCTCATATATAAATTAGGTACAATGAAGTTGCCTTCTAATGCTTTAAAAGAAGCCTCTAAATAATCCTTGGTTGAGTTAAATTTTGTAAAACAATTAATTACAGCCGCAATCAAAGCCGATGAGTCGTCAGTTATAACTTCTGCGGGCGAAGTGATATTCTTTGCCCATTTAGATAACCAATCCGCAATAGTTTCTTTGGTATGGGAATTGCTAACCATTTGGGCGACGGGTACAGATTTCAAGCTATTATTAGCAGTTAACATTACTACGTATAAAAATAATTTCTTGGTTAGGTTGTTAGTTTTATAAATAGAACCAGTAGCATCTAGGGAAATAGTTATTCTGTCAACTACTTTAGAATAGTGTCTATAATAATTGAGTTGTTCTTCTAACCAATAGTGTACATGAAATGTTGGTTTTATAAGTATTTCTTGAATTATATTAGAGAACTCGACGCTGTCAGCTAAAATTATCAAAGACATTAATTCATTTTTGTGATACCAATGTTGACTATTAGATTCATAACGGATTATCCTGAGTGCTCCAAGAGATGGCAATGTAGGTGGTTCTGTATCTCCGAATGTCATTGTGCGACGTGCCAGATCTTTATGAACAACGGCTGCTGGCTTTTCTTTTAAATTATCTGATAATTTTCGTCTCAAGTACGGAGTACAACGAACTTTCTTTCGTGGGTCATGCTTAAAGTTATTATCTAAGTTGATAATTTCACAAAGAAATTCGACGACCTTGTCTGTCTTCTCGGTGTCATGAATACGCACTTTTGCGTTGCACTGAGTACATTTTCCGTGGAAGGTAATTCCATTGCTATTAATGTTATAATTTTTAAAAGATATTGTACATGGCAATTTAAAATGTTTCCAAAGCTTTTGCCTCAAAAGGCAGGACCATTTATACTTAGGAATGGTTTTGTATGTTTCATATCTCAGGTATGGCTTCTTTTTATCGTTTCGTCGAAAAGTGCTGCGTATTGGCTGTATTTTTTTCCACTCGTGAATATCCACAGGAAATTTAAAAATAACTCTATTTCTATCTTCGTTTTTACTATGTTCGGATGATTCAGGCAAAGGTGTCGATTTCTTAGACGAATTCAAAGGTGTCGTTCCAACACTAATGTTTCCTAGTTTGTCATCAATTTTTGTTGGCTCCGGTGTGAGGTCATTAGTGCCCAGAAAATTTCTTTTATAACTTAGGTACAATGCTTTCGGAGACATAGCATAATTAAGCTCTTCAGCTAGTTTCTGGTACACATTTCTATCATATTTCGGTCCTTTGAGCTGATGTCGATTTTTCATAAATAGTTGTTTCTGTACATCTAATGCTACATCACTTTTCTTGCCCATCCTCACCATTAATTGTATCAATCTGAAGAAAAAAAAATCTGTACAAATATTTATAGTGAATTACGTAACTTCTTTTTAGATTTATATATAATTTTGCTACCTATTTATTTACTAAATATATTAATAAATAACGGTTAATATAAAGTGATAATTATTTTTGATACCCTAATTATTCAACATTTTTTATAATTACTGCTCAGTATGATTACACCAATTCTTAAGTGAAAAATGCTGAATGAATGAACGATGCTGCCAACGGGCCGCTTTAAGTTTAAAATAGCGTCCGAAAATTGTATATCTCAACTTTTGCGTGTCACATTTACCTACTCTATATATGTATAGTGGGTAAAGTAGGTATATTTCCACTATATTGAAGAGTTCCTTAAAATTTTAAAAGATGGTAGGTAAATTTCTATGGACTCTGGGCGTAAAATCAACAGAAATGTAACTCCTAATAATTGTAAAGGCTTAATACTACTAGATACACAAGTATTTTCTTTTATATAACTACGAAGCACTCTTGGGTTTTGCTTGTAAATGAACAGAACACAATTAAACAAAAACTATGATTAATTATGTAAGGTAACATAATAATCGTAGGCTCATTACACAGTTTGCTATCATATATTATGGTTAGCAAAATAAATTTAATGTAAGAAATAATTAATAATAGAACTACTCATTAGACATGGATATGCACTGCGGTTGATATCACAAAGTACATATTCACTGAGCAGTGTATACATTCACTCGCATTGCCCGAGATATTGAGATATGTACTATACACCGCATTGACTATGGCATCGCATTCATTCGTATCACACGGGCAATGAGTGAGAGAAAGAGTGCATGTAATATGTATGGCTCGCCAACTCTGACGTGAAACGCATTACCCGCGACAGCTAATACAAATTATAATGAGAGTGAATGAGACCGAAGCATAGCTTAGCCACAACAAGTTAAAATGAACCCTATTCCATTGCGTTACAGTTTATATCTCAAGAAGTGATGTTCTGCATAGTGTATACACATGTCTGTAAGTGACATGGGTATGCCCTATGTACTATTAATCGCAGTATATATTATATACTGCGGTTGCTATTATCAACCGCAGTGCATAGTGTATAAATCGTATTTATCGACCGCCCTCATGGCCGGTTGATATGTACTAAAGTGCATATCAAAAGTTGATGTACTTTGGAACCGGTGCATATCATATGGCATTGACTTTCGATGCACTGTTATGCGCATGTCTACTACTCATGCAAAGATTTGTAAAAAAAGAAAATTTGCAAAGATTTGTGTCGTAAGCAGGTGCTTCATACATTTTGGTATTTTTAAATAACATTAAATAAATCTAGCATACTGATTTAATGTGCTTTGCATTTTCTTATGTGCATACAACGTGTAACTTTAATATTTACGCAATCTTCTTTAGGGTCAAGTTCAATTCCTACATGCACTTACCTAGATATACTTACATCAAATCTATTTTTTAAATACATATAAATTATATTATAACTTAAAACTTACTTACCCGTTTATTTTAACAATCCATTTTCGTCCTTGAAATAGAATTCACTGCACAAACACACGACCCATTATTCATATTATTTGAGCAGTATTTATATTTACTACTGTCTGTTATGCGCGTAGAGATGTGACTGTCAATAAACACTCAAGCGCAACATGAAGTAACCGCGACACCAGCGCCACATTAAAAATTACGGTAGCGTCAGTGAACTAATAGCGATCGCACACGACAAAATTAACTGATAATATATTATTATACTTAATTATTATTTTTTAAGATGTAATGAATAAACACATAATTATTTAAATAAATTACCCAATAGCGGACAAATTTTAAACTTTGAGAAACATTGAATATTTTGTTTTTTTTAGCATTTCTCATTCTGAATAACATTTATTTAAACATATTATAAGTTGTGTTTTTTCTAGGGGAAGGTTATAAGCACGCTTTATATATTTTTTATTTCTACCACGCGAGCCGAACCGTAAGTTAAAGCTAGTCCACTTAGAAATTCGTTTATTTAATATATTATCCCACTAGATAGGCTTTGAGGAAAAGAAAACGATTAATTACTTGACGCCAAGAATCAGTTATTTTTATTTTTAATGTTTTTGATGGGTACCTATACCTACCCTGTGTCATTCTCACAATTAAGACGAATATAACACGACATCTCTCAAGTTGAAATTAATAAAGCCGTTTAGACTACAAAGCGTGCCAAAGAAATGAAGGTTGCTACATATCTACATTCATTCACTCGAAAAACCTTACCGTCCTTCTGGTACAGTCGGGTAAAAAGAATGTTTATTTCAATGTAGTCACATAATTTAATTAATATAAGTACATAAATATAGAACATTTATGTACCTACCTACCAAATATATGAAATCATGGTCACCCCATCAGTTTTAATGTATGTATATTTTAGATTGAATTTATCTTCTAAAGTATTGATACAGCAGAATTGCAATTTAGTTGAAAGGAATGTACTCCTATATATTATTCAGGAAGTCGAATTTTGTAAACATACACGGCTTATTTAAAAAGATATAGGCAACTATAGAGGGCCGTGCTGAATGAACTAAAATAGATTTATTTTTCACAATATAACAAGTTGTATGAGAAATCAATGCGGTACATATGTTACTTGCTAAACTTCAATTATTTTTTAATAGTTTTTGGCTAAGTATGTTTTGTCTTTTTTAGATATTTCTTAAAATGATTTTTTCCAGCACGGCCCCTTATCCACATCTATATATTATTTGTTATTATGAATTCACAATAACTGTTGCGGCACATATAACGTATTAATAGAGTACATTTCTTGAGTTATAGACATTTGTTAATACGGTATGTATTATTCAAGTTACATGGGGGGCCGTGCTGAAAGCGTTTGGCTGGCACGGCCACCTTTTTTTGCATATTTCTTCAAAAGTATAGAGGTACATTGAAAAAGAAATCGGTACATATACTGCTAGAGGCGAGTACATTGCAATGGTGTACACCATAAATGCAAATTCTGAGGGGCCGTGCTGGGCAAACGTACATAGACTTTTACTGACTAAAACCCACCCGTGTTCCTTCAGTAGCCCTTAAGCCAGGGGCTGTGGTGTCTCTTTCGAACAAACCCGCACCCCTGGCAGGCATCGACCCTTGCGGGTCCCATCATTTTTTTGTGCTGACATCTCTTTGAGGCGCGCGTGGAACACAACGCGCCGTCGACTTGGGCTTGGTCCTTACCGGACAGCGAGCTACCCATTACTCGCCGTCCGCAAGCCCATGCCTACGGTGGCCGGAAATCGGCCTGGGATTCCCGACGCCCAGGGCGTCTCCGTATCCTGCGGCGGCTGGGGTCGCGAGGGCGCATATGCTGCCTCTCCCTCACGTGCGCCGCCTCCCTCTTCGCGAGCATCACTGCTTCGCTGAAGGAGGTGACGGCTCCCCATGCCCTCTCGCTCCGTACCATGGCCTGGACCAGGGCCGGACGCGAGAGATCGCCGCCGCCGATCGCCTCCACGAGGACACGGCGGTGCTCCGCCCAAGCAGGGCAGACCGCCACCGTGTGCTCCACCGTGTCCTCAGGGCGATCTTCGCAGTGGAAACACCCGGGCGTTTCCTCCCGCCCTATCCGAAACAGGAACCTCCCGAAACAACCGTGTCCGGTGAGGACCTGCGTCAGGCGGAAGGTGAGGACGCCATGCCGCCTCTCAAACCACTCCTCAAAGAGGGGACTTACCGCCGCAATCGTGGCGTGCCCAGCACTGGGTTGCGACAATCGCTCTCTCCATGTCACCATGAGATCCCGCCGGAGCTCTGTCCGCTGTGCCGCGATTTCCTGCGGCAGCGGACTAACGCCCCGGCGTTTGGCCTCCTCGCGCCACTCCCATATATGCGCGAGGACCTTTGCCTCCAGATCCCATGGCGGTAATCCGTGCTTATTAGAGCTAAGAACTTAACTGTTCTATGTCAATGTTCACTCTATACATTATTAATTCCAATTTTGGTCTCAAAATTATGTCTTTAGCAATTATTTTGCTCATAAATCTATGCAATACAATAATTATTTTAAACTAAACTATATTCCAAAAATAGTAAACACACAGCTTAATAACAATATTCACTTCAAATAAAAATTCAGCTTAATACAAAAATAGTTGGGTAAGGCCGTAGATTTTGCCACTTAGTAACATAGAGTAACATAGACATTTCTATGTTACGGTAATATAGAAGTAGGTAACGCGAAAGTAACGCATAATGTTTGTAAGGCCAATTCCACAACGCACTATTTTTAGGAGACTTTAAAAAGGCGAGGTTTCGATGTATTAACTAAACTAACTTGCAAGTACAGTTCGCGAACTGTGAGGAGTTCAACAATAGAAAAAAAAAATGTACGAAAATGAGAATGCAAACTATTTATAATTATCATCTGTGTAAAATTATTACACAACTATAAAATCTGGCCATGTTTACCACATAAACGAATATTACCAGGAAAATAATACTATTATAGAGTGAAGTAACAAAAATAATTTAATGTCATAGATAGTGTTTTAAAAACTCTTCTAGCAAAATCAATAAAAATAAAATTAGATAACATTCACTATTATATGTTGTAATGATTATTCTTTATACTTACATTTTGTTAACATTAACCTTGAAATTTAAGCATTCTCTATGTACCTTCATACTCATTTTCTGGAAGGAAATATAGTATTTGCGTGTTACAATAACTATTTCTTTAATATCTGTAATAAAATAAAATTTGATCTTTGTAATTTTCTATGTTGTGACATGTATGTCAAGATTTGTCAAACTGTCAGTTATTTTTCTTTTTTCCCATAGAGTTTCTCACTAGTCTATAAAGAATTACTTTTTGGTTTAATTATTATAAATTATTTTTATCAATATTATTAGCTGAAATATTGTATTTTATTAACTATGATTGTTTACTTCTTAATTTTAAATTATATCTTTAAATTCTTTACACACACATGGTTGTATAATATGTGCTGGCTGGTTACATGTGTCTGGCCACTGGAGGATATAAATTTAAAATTTAAAAATGATCTGGAACGGCTGAAATTCTAGTATAAATAGAGGACGAAGCGCAGAAAGCGGGACTACTACGAGAGGGAACTACGAAGAGGGACAGCGACGTAATTTGATGTATGGAGGTGCTGTTTATTTTTCTGAAAAGCCTCCACTAATAATACTACTACTGCTAATACTAGTGCTGCGGCCCTACTATTGAGCTTCGGAGTTTTGTCGGGTCCCTCCTGTTTCCACTGCTCGTTCTAGAACCGAGCACCAATAGACAACAAGGCGCTCATACCGGATCCTCCTCACGACATATCCTCCTCCCAGTGTGTGTGACTTAAGAACCCTCCTCACAATATATCCTCCTCCCAGTTTGTGATACTAAAGGACTCTAGTGAAATAGGTAATTTTTATAAAACTATTTGTATTTTTTATTAATTTAATTTAAAAATGTAAAAATCTGCTTAAATCTTTATTTCCCTTAGGTTTAAGTTTGATTTGTTACAATGTTTTAAACCTAAATAAACTTCACAATGACATCAATAAAATTTTAAATCACAAAAATTAAAACAAAACAGGTATATACCTATACCGCAAGAAGCTCGTCGCTGCCAGACATTCGTCATTATATACAAGCTGAGAGTTTGTCAGTGTGTGTCGGGACCCCAACCAATACGGTAGAACTAATGCCCAAACTATTGTTGCTTTTTCAGGAAGTAAATGTGTGTGTAGTAAGTAAGTAGTAGTAGTGTGTAATGTAGCAACTCATGATCATTTTTTTTTACATGACAACAATATATGGCAACGTTCCTACCTGTGCTGGGGACATGCACTGACAAACTATTAGCTTTTAAAATATTACGAAAGTCTGGCAGTCGCAGGCTCTCACATCACTAAATAAAAAAACTAGTCTTTCTCAAAAAGATTTCACAACAAATGACAAAAATTAAAAAAATCTTTAGGAACCGAATTAATATTGGTAAGTACGAGTATAACGAGTATACAAAAAGTTTAATAGAAAATGTTGATCAAATAAAAAAAATCCAAAATAAGATAGTCTTAATTATTATTTTTAGGCAATTATTTTGTTAAATCGTAGGAGTAATAAGTAAATCTCTTAAATGAAATAGGTAAAAATAAAGAAAGTAAAAACCTACATGAGCTCAGTGCTATAAAAACCCTTCTTAAGTCTTAAAAAATGAAATATTCAATCAAAATAAACTTTGTCAAAATCGGTGCCAAGGTAATATTCTTTTGAGGATTCCTCCCGTTGAATTAAATTTACCTTTTTGACGATAGAAAAGTTGGTTACTATATCAATGTCTAATTTTCTTTGAACTACAAACTTCACTGAATCGGATAAATCCTTGACGGTTTTCAAAAATTTTACCTTATAATAACTTTCTCCGTCTTTAAATTCTATGTTCTCAATAAATCCTATAAAATATTTCCACGTTTTTCTTTGGAAATATCTAACTATGACACTATCATTTTCATTTAAAATAAAGTTCTGCGAATTTTCTTCACTCTCAATTGTCTTTCTTCCTTCTTCTTCATTATTTATATTCGAATCCTTATCACTTGCATCTTTCTTGAAATTCTCAAATTCGTTTATTTGATTTAAATCTGTTTTGTCCAGTTCTTCATATTTATTTAAATCTTGTAGATCTTCACTAGTATTATCTTGTCCATCCATGCTTTCAAGCGGTTTCTTATAATCAATCTCAATTGTATCATTGTTTATATTTTCATAAAATTCTTTTCTCTCTTGATCACCAAGAACATTTAAAATTCCCTTGCTCTCAACTGTCTTAGTACATTTTATCTCAATTTTATGTTTTTTGTCTATTATAAACTTCTCTTGTAGAGTCTTATTGATTTCTTCTTTGGTATTGTTTTTGTTTTCCTTGTTCTCATCTATTTCTCTATTATCAATCTTAATTATGTCACAGTTACTATTTTGTCGCAATTCCTTTATCAAGACTTCATTCCCAAATAAATTACTCTCTCTTAAATCGTAACTCGCAGTATTTTCCGGTTTTTTTCTTATTTGTGACAATTTTGTCACTTCATCTTGCCCAGTAACATATGTCGTATTTTCACGGAATCTTTTATGCATTAAATGTTTATCTTCACAAATTATTTTTCTTTTCCTTTCTTCTTCAATATTATATTCGGCATTAGGTTTTTTAACCCCCGACGCAAAAACGACGGGGTGTTATAAGTTTGACGTGTCTCTGTGCGTGCGTGCGTGCGTGCGTGCGTGCGTGCGTGCGTGCGTGCGTGCGTGCGTGCGTGCGTGCGTGCGTGCGTGCGTGCGTGCGTGCGTGCGTGCGTGCGTGCGTGCGTGCGTGCGTGCGTGCGTGCGTGCGTGCGTGCGTGCGTGCGTGCGTGCGTGCGTGCGTGCGTGCGTGCGTGCGTGCGTGCGTGCGTGCGTGCGTGCGTGCGTGCGTGCGTGCGTGCGTGCGTGCGTGCGTGCGTGCGTGCGTGCGTGCGTGCGTGCGTGCGTGCGTGCGTGCGTGCGTGCGTGCGTGCGTGCGTGCGTGCGTGCGTGCGTGCGTGCGTGCGTGCGTGCGTGCGTGCGTGCGTGCGTGCGTGCGTGCGTGCGTGCGTGCGTGCGTGCGTGCGTGCGTGCGTGCGTGCGTGCGTGCGTGCGTGCGTGCGTGCGTGCGTGCGTGCGTGCGTGCGTGCGTGCGTGCGTGCGTGCGTGCGTGCGTGCGTGCGTGCGTGCGTGCGTGCGTGCGTGCGTGCGTGCGTGCGTGCGTGCGTGCGTGCGTGCGTGCGTGCGTGCGTGCGTGCGTGCGTGCGTGCGTGCGTGCGTGCGTGCGTGCGTGCGTGCGTGCGTGCGTGCGTGCGTGCGTGCGTGCGTGCGTGCGTGCGTGCGTGCGTGCGTGCGTGCGTGCGTGCGTGCGTGCGTGCGTGCGTGCGTGCGTGCGTGCGTGCGTGCGTGCGTGCGTGCGTTGTAACAAATCAAACTTAAACCTAAGAGAAACAAAGATTATAAGTAGATTTTTACATTTTTTTAATTTAAATTAATAAAAAAATACAAATAGTTTTATAAAAAATTACCGATCTCACTAGAGTCCCTAAGTATCAGGTCACAAACTGGGAGGATATATCGTGAGGAGGGTTCTTAGGTCACACGCACTGGGAGGAGGATATGTCGTGAGGAGGATCCGGTATGAGCGCCTTGTTGTCCTCTGGAGCTCGGTTCTAGAATATTTCAGTAAGACGAGCAGTAGAAACAGGAGGGACTCGATAAAACTCCGAAGCCCAATAGTAGAGTCGCAGTAGCAGTATTAGTAAAGGTTTTTCAGAAAAATAAATAGTTCTTCCATATATCAAATTACGTCGTTGTCCCTCTTCGTAGTCCCCTCTCGTAGTCGTCCCGCTTTCTGCGCTTCGTCCTCTATTTATACTAGAGTTTCAGCCGTTCCAGAACATTTTTAAATTTTAAAATTATATCCTCCAGTGGCCAGACACATGTAACCAGCCAGCACATATTATACAACCATGTGTGTGCAAAGAATTTAAAGATATAATTTAAAATTAAGAAGTAAACAATCATAGTTAATAAAATACAATATTTCAGCTAATAATATTGATAAAAATAATTTATAATAATTAAACCAAAAAGTAATTCTTTATAGACTAGTGAGAAACTCTATGGGAAAAAAGAAAAGTAACTGACAGTTTGACAAATCTTGACATACATGTCACAACATAGAAAATTACAAAGATCAAATTTTATTTTATTACAGATATTAAAGAAATAGTTATTGTAACACGCAAATACTATATTTCCTTCCAGAAAATGAGTATGAAGGTACATAGAGAATGCTTAAATTTCAAGGTTAATGTTAACAAAAATGTAAGTATAAAGAAATAATCATTACAGCGTGCGTGCGTGCGTGCGTGCGTGCGTGCGTGCGTGCGTGCGTTGCGTGCGTGCGTGCGTGCGTGCGTGCGTGCGTGCGTGCGTGCGTGCGTGCGTGCGTGCGTGTGTGTGTGTGGGTGCGTGCGTGCGTGTGTGTGTGTGTGTGTGTCTCTGTCTCTGTCTCTGTCTGAGGCAGCGTAGCTCCCGAACGGATGAACTGATTTTGATTTACTTTTTTTTGTTTGAAAGGTGTATTAGTCGGGAGTGTTCTTAGATATGTTTCATCACAATCGGTTCAGCCGTTTGAAGATTATCAGCTGTTTTCTGGTTGAAAAAGGGATTTTAGCCTCTGATCAACTCAAAATTTTGGATTCTATTACTTCAATGATATTAGACGAATAAAATAACCTTGAACTGATGCTGGAGCAACACCTGGAATTTCCAGGAAACCCAAGTTATTCACCAACAAACAGCAGAAGTATCGTGTTTGGGCTCATAGATTATAGATAAATGGTGATTTAAGGGAGACATTAAGTTTAAAAAGCAAGAAATAAAAATTAAATATAAAATTTAAAAACCCCCGACCCAAACAAAAACTCTAAAAACTAAAAAATAATATTTATAGGCCTTTTAATTTGAACGTAATATTTTGATCAGGGTATTGTCAAGTCGGGGGACGGTCAATGAAAACGCCAAACAGAGGCCTAGCCGTCCCCCGACTTGACAATGCCATGATCAAAATATTACGTTCAAATTAAAAGGCCTATAAATATTATTTTTTAGTTTTTAGAGTTTTTGTTTCGGTCGGGGGTTTTTAATAATTACTGTCGATAGCAGAGTCACTTTCTTATTGGGATCAATTTTTGGCCTCAAAACACCAGTTGTTTCGTCAAGTTCAGTGATCATGTGCTTTTCGTCGTCGTTAATATCTGAACTTATTGAACCGTCAGAAAAAAATACCGAAGAATCGCTTTCAGCATACTCAATATTATCATCAGATTCGTCTTCTTCAATGGACGAACTGATACGCCTTCGCAAAGTTTTCTTGCTATTCCTTGAATTTGTTAGTTCCTTTTTCTGTTCACTATTTATTTGTTTATTCGGCTGTTTTTCGTTTGTGTTAATAGTAGACAAAAAGCTATGAGGTACAGGTGAGTGGCATTCACAACTGCCTCTAGGATCCCCACAGAAACATCTGAGATCTCTGTATTTAAGTGTCAGTTTTTCCATTGTTATCAACTGATGAATCTTCATTGTTTGGTAGCCCACAAAAAATATCCCATTCCGGAGAAGGCATTCGAACAATGCAAGTGGTGGAGTCAAAATCTCGAAGAGAAAGAAATTCTATTCAGTTGCGCCGAAACTATATTCATCACATCGGACGCTTCAGACAAGGGATGGGGAGCACAGGTGAACGAAAAACACATCAGCGGCACCTGGACCACTCACCAGTCTCAATGGCACATAAACAAGAAAGAATTGTTTGCTGTAATTCTAGCTCTAGATTCCGAGAAGGATTCGATAAGGAACAAAAGAGTTGTCGTTCAGTCAGACAACCGAACCGTAATAGCATACATAAGAAATCAGGGTGGGACAAAATCACCACAGCTGACAGATCTTGTCTTTCAACTGTTGACATTGGCCAAGCAGTTAAATGTGATAATTTGTCCTCAATTTATACCAGGGATTTACAACGATGTAGCCGACAGTTTATCCCGGCAGATGCGTCTTGCGGATTGGCATCTGTCACCAAAGATTTGCAACCGAATATTTCAGAAATGGGGCATCCCCGAAGTGGACCTGTTCGCATCGAGCAATTCGAAGGTGGTTCCAATTTATGTATCTCGGGATGCAAAGGACAAAGATGCTCTCTTTATAGACGCCTTCAGCAAGATATGGGAATTCAAGTTAGCATGGATCTTTCCACCACCTTCGCTGATTCCCCAAGTGCTAGCACATCTAAATCATGCCAAAGGCTCATACATCCTGATTGTTCCACGTTGGGAGAAAGTATTTTGGAGGTCCGACCTGAAATCTCGAGCAATAGACCATCCATTTCAAATACGGAACCTACATCATCACCTCAAAGACCTAACAACCCTGATGAATCCATCAAAAGTTCTAAATGTACATTTGGAGGCTTGGAGGGTACAGGGTGGTCTTTGTTAACAAAGAACTGGGCCGAAGAAGATTCCAATTTAATTCAAAAAGCATGGCGTATTTCTTCACTTAAGACGTATCAAGCTCCATGGAAAACATGGTTAGCAAGGTGTAAAGTCCTTGGCCTTAATCCAAATAAACCAGACGCAGCATCAGTAGCACAACACTTAAGTTTTCTATTCAGAGTAAAAAAATTGTCACCTAGTACTATAAAATTACATAAATCAGTAATTGCTACATTTGCTGATCCCATTATTAGGGATTCTATCACAGACAGTCCAGTTATTAAACAAATACTTAAAGCCATTGAATTGTCAAAACCTCCAGCAGGTAAAAAGCAAATTTGGGATGTCAAAGATCTAATTAAATGGATGAAGAATGTTACAGTACTAGAGGAAAATCTATTTCAAATATCGCGCCATTTGGCTCTATTGCTACTTTTAGCATCTGGTAGAAGAATACACGACCTTACTTTACTTAAGATTAATGAAGACAGCATGGTGATAGACGACTCTTCAGTTACATTCTGGCCGGAATTCGGGTCCAAAACTGATAACCACTCACATAGGCAGTCTGCTTGGAAACTCTTGCAAGTTCCAGATGAGAAACTCAATCCAGTCCGATGGATAAAATTGTATATGGCTGTGTCAGATTCAAGGAGAATTGCCAATGGCAAGAAAATTAATTCATTGTTCGTTACTTCAAGAGGTCGGGTAGCACCGGCATCAAAAGCAGTTATAGCAGGATGGATAAAAACTGCGTTTTCCGAAATAAACATAAATTTTTCACCGGGCTGCATTAGGGCAGCTGTTGCTTCTTCAAGAAAAGATAATAATGTTCCTTTAGATATAATAATAAGAAATGGTAATTGGAAGAGTGATAGAAATGTGATTAGACATTATTTTAAAGAAATAATTAGTACTCCGTCCAAAGATAATGCCAATGATTTAAATTTAGTCAACTCTAGCTTTACTACTATGTGATTATAGTTCCTAATTAACGTTACTTGTACGGCTAATCTTGATTATAGTTCCTAATTAATGTTACTTACATGACTGATTTTAAACAATTTATTTTATAATAAACATGTCTAGGAGTGTTATTTGATGTTTCATTTAATTCAATACAGGTACCTACTTACACTTACCATTTATAATGATAATAATGATAATCCCTAATTTTTTCACAGTACGCCTTTCCCGTGTCGTCAGAACCCAAAGAAATCTCATAGGTCAAGCCGACGGCACAGACCATGAAATAGCAAACGTTTTTCCCCCGAAGGGATAAAAACGATATATTTCATGTCTTGCCTAGGCTTGACCGGGTAAACCCTTGACGACCATAATCTCAAGGTACTGGCATGCACTACGCGGCACCCGCCCGCGCGCTGCCCACTCCGCGCGGGGTTGAGCGGCGATCGGGCGGTGTCGAGTGCATCTAGACGGCACGGGAAGCTAGGACACGTATGTATCTTGAGGTAAATCGAGAGAGGTAATCTCATAGGTCAAGCCTAGGCAAGACATGAAATATATCGTTTTTATCCCTTCGGGGGGAAAACGTTTGCTATTTTAATTTAGAGTAGGTGTAGGATTTGTTTTAAGTTTTCAATTATATTAATGTTTAAAAATAAAAAGGTTACGATTTTTATTCCGCATTTGATTTTTATACTTTTCCCGCGGTTTCACACACGTTCCCGTAAGAACGTATCCTTTGTCCTTTTCTGATAGGTAGGTTCCTTCTCACCGAGAGGAGGTCTGTGTCCCAGCAGTGGAAACATTAAAGGCTGATTATGATGGCAGGTAGCTATGCAAAATTCCATGATGATCGCTTGTGTAGTTAAGGCGCCAGAAGCAGGGGGGTTCAATCTATCACTGAATATAGGGGGCTTAGCTACCACTGAATCTATTATACGGGATGCCGACGGTATATTTATTTATTTAAAAAAACGTCACCGTCCTTTTAGCAAAAGACCCCGCCAAGATATTTTTATATGGGGCGTTAAAGCAAGCCCCATAAGGGCTAGCTACGCCACTGCGTAAAAACTGAAATCGTAGGTAACAAATAAACACTCACTTTTGTATTTTATGCGGCTTCATCAGAGTTCTCATAGGAATAGGTTTTCTTAGGACAATTTGGGTGTAGCCGCAAATGAAACTCAAACAAAGGAACTCATATTCTCATTGACAAAATATTTTGAATGTAATGAAGTAACGATAATAATTATAGATTCGAATTTTATTTCCCTAGAAATCTTATCTTATTTCTTGCGCAATAAGTTTGAACTTCATGTAAAAGCAAACTTCGGTAGGTATAGGTAATTCCGTTACTAAGTTCAACCTTATTACTTTGGGAATAAGATCGTTTCAAACGTTAATTTCAAACAAGGCGGACTGACAAGAGGCGTTTTGTAGGTATAATTAATTAAAACTTCGTCCACGTTTTTTGTGATGGGTATCTATGTTGTTTTTGAAATTTCATGCCGATTGTGTCATGGGTTTTTGCATTGAACTTCGTAAAAATACTTAGAATAGGAAGGCAAGGAACGCACGAAAACAGGTGACCGCCAGCCCACCAGTAGGTAGGTAACAAAACTCGAAAAAAGTAAATAAAAACTGCGCGAATGAATAAAAAAGTGTTTTTCTCACATCAAATTACCTACCTGTCTACTTAACATTATTCTCCGAGAGCGTGAAATTTCGCTACCTACCTGTTTAAATATATGAGTAGGTAACACCTACTTAATACTTACAGGTATTTCCAACTATTAAGTAAAAATGGAGAAATAAAATATATAAAACGATTATGTCTAAACTTTCTTAAGTAGTTTAGGCAATGCGCCGTGCACGGGCCGCTTATTTTTATTACCACGCTATTATTTGGATTCTATTCAAATATTCAACCTGCTACGCTATTTCTTATCGCAAAGTATCTTATTCTACACCACGACGCACAGTGTTTTATGAAGCCCGATTTTCGGACATCCCATTTTTATTGAAAATGCAGACAGAAATAATCATTTAAGCGCAAGATTTCGAATCCCCATTGAGTTACCAAGTCTACTTTTTGAGTTATAGTTTTTTGAAAATCGTAATTTTTCCATCCGGATTTTAAGAAAAAAATTAATTACGCTTAAAATAAGCATGATACGAAATAATGATGCTAGGTACATTGATGGCGTATCTTATGCCGAGTACTTCAGTCCATAAATGAACCTCACAACTTTGCTAGATCCAGATTTATACGACATTTTTGGTTTTTAGTTTTTTATTTTTTTCTCAAAAATTCCGCCATTTCGGGGAAAGTTATTAATACAGAAATAATTCTATTTACTTCTCCAATACACCACATAATTATGAAATCCCAAATCCATGGAACTTAGAAGTTATTCCAATTTAACTATTTTTGTTAGGGTTGTCAAATTTTTATCCTTACTTTGTGGATAATTTTTTTTTTTCGTAAAAGTAAAAGTTCCGTACTCACAGTGACAAAAAGAACGTGTACCAGTTTACTGACAGCCTACCGATACCGAGGCCTTTCAAAGTATCAAGTTTCAAGTCCCCTTCAGGTTTACCTACTACATTTTGTTTGTTTGTTGGTAGAGACTAGGAAATAAATAGCAAATCAAGTGCATGTAAAGTTAGGATTGAATGCTATTGATATGATATGATATGATACGAAAACTTTCGATTTTAGCCGTAGGCTACGATTCTGATTTCCGATTTTCACTTTATATTAAAAAAAATCAAATTGCATTTCAGTCAAACCTCACTCTCTATATCTTCTTCGTTGCAAAGCACCACACATTCTTCTGCATCATAACTTTCAATTTCATCAGCACTGGTAAGCTCTTCTATCATGTTCGGGTCTGGTAGAGGTTTCAGCAATGTTATTGCGACTGCAGACAAAGGAATTTTACATTGCTTTTTTTGGCGTTGGAGCAGCTGTGCTTGTGATATTACAGGATCGGATGACTCTAAAGCCCTATGGAATAAATCAGTCATCGTTTTCACCCTATCCATTTTTCGCGATGATGCTCACGGTCGCTTCTCCAAAACTTATTTCTCGATTCCGACGCGTGCTCTGACAGCATTCCAATGGGAAGCGATGTTGAATTAATTATTGCAGCCCCATGCACCAATATTTTATGTACAGTTACTGTCATCGGATGCCAGTCGTAATTTTCTACTTATTTGTAGGCGATTTGTTTGCAAAAATTGCCAAATTTATTACCATCGATGGGCAGACCACTGGACATAACAGTTAAAATAACGTGTTTAGTCGTCCAGTAGCCATTGCTCGAGGTCAAGAATTTTTAAAAAAATTGACGATTCTTGTCGGACAAAGTGATTCGCGCAGTATTCCCGTCATTAGTGGTGCCAGAATTTGGCCGAACAACGTCTACTAGTAAACCTAACTTCTCCCTCATTTGTTGCTGAATAGCTTTTTTTTCGAGCATCTACCAGACCTTTTTCTTCCGATTTTTGAGGTATCCTCCATTTTTTAACCACTTTTTTATAAGATAGATGCAATAGGAATTCAAGCACACGGATCCACGCATGAAGTGGACTCACACCATGCTTAAGAGCATCAATATTTACAGGTTGCTCTAAAGCTAGGTCAATATTGTTGAATTGCGTCGCCGTTAAACCACAATATGGGCAGCGCATTTGGGAGAGGGTATGTAAAATGGTATTTAATACCTTGCCATCAATGGCAGCTAAATTTAATGAACAGGAAGCTTTTATTTTGTGTCCCTTTGTGGTTTCACCTAATAAAGATGAAAGATTATTTATTGCGGCTTCCCCTTTTGATTTTTCCGACGGTATTAATGCTGCCGTTTCTTTCCTGTACTGCACGCATACCGGTCTACAGTATCTGTAGGATTGTGGGGCTGGATTCTTCCAAAGTATAACATTATTCGTTCTGAGTACTAAAGGAATAAATGTAGTTGCAATGAGGCTATTTTCTTCACCGCGCTCAGCATCTGAAAAGGCTTGTTTATACAATGACTGTCCGGTACTCCCATCAAAGCCCCAGTTTCCTTCCATCACACATTCCAACTCTTTCACAGTTTTTTGGTCACAACATTGTGTTACAACTTCATCACTGATTGTCAATAATCTGTCAAATGTGTGTTGTAAAAGGTCTTGGAAAGGAACTGAGGCTTCTCGCTCTGAAATTATAATATTGGCTGGATAGCAATCCTTTTTTGCTGCTAAAACTTTATAATATGGAGGAAATGCAGGGAACCCGCGATCTTGAAGATCCATATGAAGAAAATTGTAGGTCTCGATTGTTAATTTTCTATCTATTACCACTGATAGCGCTTCTTCCGGAGTATACGGCCGAGGACAATTCGTAATTTTTTGAAAAATATTTGTTGGTGCTTGAGGTGCTTCTAAACATCTATAAATAACCTTTTCTAAATCTTTTGCTGGCTTCGATTGTATAGAAACGCCTTCAATTGACAGTGATTCAGTAAAAGATTTCACTTTTTTTAGTAAAGGCTCTTCCTGTAGTTGCGTTTGGAGCCGTCGACGACTTCTTAATTGCTGCCGCATACTTAAGTTCGTGAATGTACTACTTTTCGGTGACAATATTGAATCTTCAGCCACCTTCAGCTGCCCGGTAATCATTATTTGGCTTAACCAGTTTTGATGTTTTTTTGCGAAATGTGTAATTGTATAATTACATTTTTTGTACATGCTTTTACTTTTGCTTAAAAATGTAGCAAGAACAGGTGAAAATTCTTCCTTAATGTGAGAAAGAACAATGGCAGTTCTCCATACTAAGAATTGTCTGGGATCAAATTGAAGCGTCCCGTTATGAAAAATATGTTAAAAGATTGGGCGTTAGCTCTAGAATCTATAAATGAGACTATTTTCAATTGGGAAAGCCGGAAAAAAAAGATTTCGGTGTTTGAATTTTTAGGTTCTGAATGAACGTCAAACAACAATTACCTATATATATAAAACATCGCAGATTGAAATTAAATCATAAAGAAATTGATAATGTGGTGTGGTCTAAGTGAGGATAAGAGTATTTACGGATAAAATGAGAAAAACCCAAATAAATTCTAACCCTCGGTGTAAACACTAAAACTGAGGGTTAGGTATAAAAATGTTAGGGCAAATAAAAAACACATTTTGTTAAACATATTATTTTATTCCTCATCCTCATCTCGTATTATTATCTCATCAAGAAAACCTGCTGGTGCTGAGATATGTTCTTGATGTCTGGCCCATCCTAGATACCACACTAAGGTCATAGTGTGTGCGCAGCAGCCTACAGTGCGCCGGCCAACTAAACAACTACAGCAATATTCAATTATACCGGTTCTGCCAGGAATATTATTTTCAATTAAAATGTACACATAATATTGTTTCCGTGATATGTGTCGGGACTTTATTTTCCCTCGTATAAGGGTCTTTTGTCCACTACCTCCTCTAAGGTTATAATCATTTTGATTTATAATTTCGCCCCTATTCACCTCTATTCTGTATCTGCCTTGGAAACGTACATGTTCGCCGTAATACGACCGAGCTTGTCTTATTTGGTACGTCCCCAAGGCAAACAGAATTAAATCGCTATGTTCCAATGTTGGAAAACTTGAAATATTATTTTGGTCGGCACATATATTTTCAAACTGGGCTGATCGTCTATTCATATTAAGAGCCTCTACCATGTTTGCCAGATTATTTTCTAACCCCATTCTTTCTCGAATTATTTCTAATATTTCTGAGGAATAAATATTGTTTTCAAAACGAACACCAAATCTGTTCAACAATGCTGCAGCTATTTGAAAATTCTGCATCATATGTGGTAGAGACCGATTGAAATATTCTTGTCTTAACAGTTTGAAATCTCTTTTAAAATGACCATTGACGGCCTCTACCACCCACCTGCAAATTGTTACGCAGCGGCTTCTATTTGCTTGAGCAGTTGTTAATTGATGCTCGTTTTCTAATAATGATTCTGGCATACATGTTTTATATTCACATGCCTCTAACTGACTTATACTATCCCTAAAACCTCTATCTAAGATAAACACATCATCACGTTGAAAATACTCCCTTAAAGCAGAACCATCACAAAACAAATTATTCATGATATCAGCATCCGAAGTTGTTGCTTTGTAAGGGCCATAACAATCAAGAATATATCCATCACAAGCGACAATCATAAAAGGTTTTAAAAGATTTCTATATTTATGGAGCGAGTATGTTTGTTTCTGGAATGAGTAATTCGAGCTTTTTTGCACATAAATATAAGTTCCATCACATATGACAATACTGTTTGTTCCAGTTCCATAAAGTCCATTTGGTATCATCAAATTATGTTGGAGTAATTCTTCCCTGGGTAAATGATTAATCCCAAGATTCCTTGGGACAAAATCTTGGAGGAGTATCTCCCTTATTTTGTTCATTAAAACTTCTAACGTTCTACGGGGAACATTCACCAAGGTCGCGATTCTTTCATCAGAATCCCCTGTTCGGAGTTTTAGTAAAAATACTAAAAGACCTAATGTGCCTCTATGAATATCTCTTATTCGAGGTACTTCATCAAGTAATAAATTAAAGTTATGTTTTGAACGTCCTATCCAGTACTCAAATATTCTGTCATCCATTTCTTCTATGTTTTCAAAATCAATTGATGGATTGAAAGCATTTACAAAAGAAAAAACATGCTGTATTTGCTGAACGGTAAATGTTGTGTAACTGTTTTGGGAGTCAAATAATGTATCCCACATATTGGCCATCAAATGGTCATTACAAATACGGGCTTCCTTAGGCAGATAATATTTGTAGTCACTTAGGATTATTGCTCTTAATTTATCTGATATACTGTGCAATGTAGTGCTTTCACAGTTTGGAAATACACAGTGATGATTAGTGTTGGCTGCTCTTCTGTAATCGGGTAAGGTTACTTCATCAATTGAGTGTGTTGCTTGTTCTGACTGTGACACCTGGAGCTCCTCCAACACTTGGGGCTCCTCCTGCGGTGGTGATGAACTCAACTGGGATCTTGTAGCATCAACAGTAGACATGCGACGAGCTTCTCTTTGTACCCGAAGCCAGCAAGTATGGCATACAACATCATGCTGTGAAATCTGAAAAAAATATACAATTCTTTTTAATCATCAATATGCTTGAAATGTATTGTTTTATATACATATAAAAAAATAAAAAAAAGAAATTCTAGAAATTGGCGAGTTATATTTTACAATTATATTATTCTAAACAAATTAATTTGACCAACTTCTGTAAAATAACTTTATAATCATTCATACCTCTCGTGGTGCTACTCTGCTTTCTATAATAGCAATCATGGATTGCTGCAATTGAGATGGATTGCTTCTTAATATTCTATCACTCCGTCTTCTTAAAGTCGAAAATCCACATAAAAGACACACATTAGTGTGGCCTTGGTGACTTGATCCAGCTTGTTGATCTGTATTGCCAGAAACCTCTTGCTGCAAATTCTCATTTACTGCAAACATTGCTAGATCTCTACATGCTTCACAAACAACGTCTTCTTGTAAAACCTGTCAAAAACGTGAATTGTAATTTAGACACTGCCTCTGCCTATCCAGATCTTCTTAAGTAACTTCCAAGAAAAGATAGGTACTTACAACTCGTGGGCAAACCCAGCTGCAAAGTAAGCCAGCAACTCTTGGGTCAAGTGCTAAGACTTGATATCGGCGCAGTGTGTTCACGCATATATTGCAGTTTACACATAAAATGCGCGTGCGACGATGACCTCCATCGTAATCAGCCATTATAAATTGTTCCGGGCTTACAACAAAAATCCAATTCACTTGGCACAATCGGAGCACAGTAAGATTAGCTTAAGGTCACGCAAAAGGAATATCGGAGTCCTAAGGGCATGCACTAGTCACACAGGGCAGTATCAATCAGTCCATAAACAGTCCAGGTCGGGTAAAAATACATAGAAAGCCAAATAGAAACACAAAACACAACCGAGATGAAAAACGCGGAAGGATTCTGTAGCGTCTTGACAGACAATACATAAGGTAATACCCCCAATTATCGACACTTTAACGAACGCATTCGAGCATTTTTTTTTATATCTCATTTCTTTATGATATTACATGAAACTTAATGAACTGGTTAAAATTTTAGGGTTCATTCTTTATAATTATAATGTAAAACATGTGTGAAACCAATAAGTACAAAAATAAATCAAAGTAGATTTAGGCTCTTATCGACTGCAAAATTCCACATATCGACATACAGTAATCGACATGTTCCAATAATCGTGATCTAGTAATCGACATGTTCTATTTATCGTCATCCAAATATCGACCTAATCCCAATGCTATCACAGCGGACAGAGCTTCGGCGGGATCTCATGGTGACATGGAGAGAGCGATTGTCGCAACCCAGTGCTGGGCACGCCACGATTGCGGCGGTAAGTCCCCTCTTTGAGGAGTGGTTTGAGAGGCGGCATGGCATCCTCACCTTCCGCCTGACGCAGGTCCTCACCGGACACGGTTGTTTCCTGTTTCGGATAGGGCGGGAGGAAACGCTCGGGTGTTTCCACTGCGAAGATCGCCCTGAGGACACGGTGGCGGTCTGCCCTGCTTGGGTGGAGCACCGCCGTGTCCTCGTGGAGGCGATCGGCGGCGGCGATCTCTCGCGTCCGGCCCTGGTCCAGGCCATGGTACGGAGCGAGAGGGCATGGGGAGCCGTCACCTCCTTCAGCGAAGCAGTGATGCTCGCGAAGAGGGAGGCGGCGCACGTGAGGGAGAGGCAGCATATGCGCCCTCGCGACCCTAGCCGCCGCAGGATACGGAGACGCCCTGGGCGTCGGGAATCCCAGGCCGATTTCCGGCCACCGTAGGCATGGGCTTGCGGACGGCGAGTAATGGGTAGCTCGCTGTCCGGTAAGGACCAAGCCCAAGTCGACGGCGCGTTGTGTTCCACGCGCGCCTCAAAGAGATGTCAGCACAAAATGATCGGGCCCGCAAGGGCCGATGCCTGCCAGGGGTGCGGGTTTGTTCGAAAGAGACACCACAGCCCCTGGCATACGGGCTACTGAAGGAACACGGGTGGGTTTTAGTCAGTAAAAGTCTGACACGCCCTCCTGCTCCACCCAGAGCGGGAGAAGTTATTTGATGATTTCCCACCCAAAAAAAAAAAACCCAATGCTATGACGGCGCGTTGTGTTCCACGCGCGCCTCAAAGAGATGTCAGCACAAATTTTGGGCCCCATCATTTTGTGCCACAAAATGATGGGGCCCGCAAGGGCCGATGCCAGCCAGGGGTGCGGGTTTGTTCGAAAGAGATACCACAGCCCCTGGCATACGGGCTACTGAGGGAACATGGGTGGGTTTTAGTCAGTAAAAGTCTGACACGCCCTCCTGCTCCACCCAGAGCGGGAGAAGTTATTTGATGATTTCCAACCCAAAAAAAAAACCCAATGCTATTCCAAAATAAAAAGTCTTATTCTTTTAATCGTTTTAATTAGCATAAAATAATATATACAAACAGGGTCACATATAATGTGTAGGCAAGGTAATTAATAACTTTTTAATGCTATGGTGTTACAATACTTATACTTTTTTTTACAAATCGAATCAAATCAACAAAATAAAAACCATATTTCTCTTTTTTAAACAATCTTATTTTTTTTTACAAGAACCCGTTGCATCAGTACCTACTTACCATTAGTATCATCTCCTGAATTATTTATATACTTTCATAAAAACTTAATAAGTTTTGGAAATGCTATTATTCGGTTACGGTTTATCACAATAGTTTTATATTACTTATATAATATGGCAATTTTTAATCACAGTTGCTATTTTAGAGAAGTGGGTACTCGAAATGGCAGAAAAATATGTTTTTCTGCCATTTCGAGTACCCACTTCTCTAAAATAGCCTCCTCCTTCGTTGACAAATAAGTTTTGGGGCCCATAGAACATTCTTCTGGAGTCCTACCAGTTATCTTATCATGCAAAGTTACCCGCGGCACGCCAAACTTTTTTGCAGCAGTTGAATTTTTTTCACCTCGTTTGGCTGCTTCTATCGCCTGTGTCATTTGAAGAGGTGTATAATTTTTTCTAGGCGCTATTCCTGCAAAACAAATATAATGTCGATAACTGGAACATATGGAATATCCAATCATCGACACGCCTGTCGATCATTAGAAGCAGTTTGACGATTTAAATGAAAGAACTATATTTTTAGAGTGCTGACAAAACTTAGCTAAATAATAAAATAAGATGCACAACATAACAACAAAAAACGTTTCGACATTTGTCGAAGATAAGAACAAGCGAAGAAAAAATTCCAATTATCGACAGGCGTGTTTTGACATTTTAATATAACTTCACCCTTGTAAAAGTTTATTAGAAAGTAGACTATTTGTGTCCTAATTTTAAAAAATAAGTAACATTTTCGATAAAGGTAAACAATTATAAGTTATAGGCAGTAAATCGTACTCACCTCCTTAGTGATTTCACTAATAAAACTGGATTTTAGTTTGAGATCTGTCGCGGTCGAAACGTTCGATTACGCCATTTGTTTCAAAATGGCCGAATGTATGAAACGTCATCCGCAATGACAGCTAGACAATAATCGTATTTTGTTTATGCATAAAATGCGTTCAGAAATAAGATATTACTCTTATTTTTTTTGTAAACTTTTTTAATGTCGAACAATGGTGCTTTGTCGAAGATTGGGTGTTTTACCTTACAACCACAGACATGTCACAGATACACTGTCAAAGACAAAAGTAGTGCTGCACGTTTCGATTCAATTTCTTAAGAATCGATACAAAACTGAAACGATCCTGTGATATTTTGATCCATTATTAATTGGATTTCAAAGTAGAAGGATTTCTTCAAAGATATCAGTTGATTAAAGACGAAAGAGTAGAGCATTTATATACAATAATTATGTGAAAAACAAAACCAACTCCACATGGGTCGACCGATCGGTCGATTAAATCGATTATTCGTTTAATTATTGATACAGATCAAATTGCATTCATACTATTTGTACTCACATCACTATTTTAATGGTAACATTTCGAATGTAACTAATTCAAACATCATTTGATAGGCTTTTAAAAACATAAAATAACTCCGGCTTTTACGAGAAGGAGTGAATAATTGAAAAATCGTAAAAAAATAATTAATTTTGATCCATAAATATGAAATCTATGGACGCCAAAAAAAAGTCCAGACCAAATTCTGCCTTTGTTCTTTGGTAGCTCTCCCCAAAATAGTGAAATATTTTATTTACTAGTTCAGCTGTTGACATGTCTTTGAATTTATTCGTAAATAAATTAAAAACGTCTAATCTTGTCAATACTTTTTCTGAGGGCTGATTTTCAACGTCCTGTGTGTTTGTTGCTACTTCTGAAGGCTGAAGAGCACCAGCTTTGGTGCTATCCATAGCTTCGAATGTCAAATTGGCCACTTGCAGACCAGCATGTAGATTGGGATCCTCATGCCCCCCTGGCATTAAAGAGTCCTCTGGTCGGGGCCCAGAAAGACCATCTCCAGCAGAGCGGGTCAGGTTCTGCTGAGGTAAAGTAGGTAGTGGGTGGGTAGTGACCGGCTCCATGATTACTAATAAATTCCGCTTACTATAGTGTTAAATATTTGGTGGCTGCTCCCCTGCGTTACCGGGTAGGCTACCGTGCCACTAAACAGATGTACGCAATAGACAACGAAAACAACATACTCGTAAGCCCGAAGGCATAGCCGGAGGTCAAGTTATAAATATTTATGGGAGTTTTAGCTTATGTTATTGCTACTGCATACGTGTATTTTGCGTGTCATTTACGAGTATTACGCACCACAAAAATACTTAAATAACACAAAATGCCTGACTTTACCTTTTCATGCACAACATCGATGAATAATATTTTATTTAGATACCAAGCTGGTATCCTGGCGTCTTCTCGTCAGATAATTACTACCAGGTAGACATTTTTGGCAAAGTTATATAAAATCCGGATATAAATAATTATCTGAGATTTTGACAACCCTGACGACGTAAAATCCGGAACAAACTTAAAATCGTTGTGGTTTCCAAGTTCCATGGAATTAGGATGTGAAATTTATGTCGTGCGTTGGAGAAGTTATCAAAATCATTTCAGTATAAATAACTTTTCCCGATTTGGTGGGATTTCCGAGAAAATTAAGAAAAACTAAAAACCGGAAAACACGTATATATCAAGATCTATCAAAGTTACAAGGTTCATTTGTGCACTAAAATACTCGGCATAAGATACGCCATCAATGTACCTAACATCATTATTTCGTATCATGCTTAGTTTAATTGTAATAATTTTTTTTCTAAATATCGAGATAGAAATTGGTCGATTTTCGAAAAACTATAACTCAAAAACTAGACTTTGTAGCCAAATGGGGATACGAAATCTTGCATTTAAATGATTGTTTCTGTCAGCCTTTTCAATAAAAATGAGATGTCCGAAAATCGGGCTTCATAAAACACTGTGCGACGCGCATACACACACACTCTCACGTACGCACTGCAGCACGAAACATTACGAGTAAGAACGGACAGAAAGCTATATATCTCTTTCACACGATTCTCGCTGTTGCTGCTTACAAAGCGTTCAAGGTCAAAGTGGGGTAACTTGATGTGCTGGCGACTGTACATATGAAATAGACACAACTGTCTTATAAATTAAATCTTTTATATATTGGTATTTTATTTCAATATGTTGTATAGATGCTTTAGTGTTAATTTGGTTCTGAATCAATTTAATAGTGCTCTGATTATCAATTAACAAATGAGCTGAAACACTTTCATCACCTAAGAAATCAGAAAGTAAGCCTTTGATGTGTATAAGTTCACTTACCGTATGTGCTCCTGCTACATATTCAGCCTCGGCTGTTGACAGGGCGGTACAACTTCCTAGAGAACCATGATATTATATTGTTACCTTGATAAATAACACAACCACTTGTACTTTTGCGGTCGGTTTTATCAGCTGCCCAGTCTGCATCTGAGTATGCTAGAAGTTTCATGGAATTACCTGTCTTTGTATATAACAGCCCCTGTCTGGTTGTTCCTTTGAGGTAGCATAATACTCTCTTACCTGCCAACCATAATTCCTGAGTAGGCTTATCTAAAAGTCTGCTCAAATAGGCTACAGCATAAGTAATATCTGGTCTACTATTCATTGCAATGTACAGTAACGAACCTATTAATTCCTTGATTGGTAGGTACTTCAATCACTTCAGATCCAGTGTTTGCATTGAAGTTGACTTCCATTGGAGTTTTCCATGCTTTGCAATCTTGCATTTGGAATTTCTCTAAAAGTCTTTTAATCATTTCACTTTGTCTTAGTTCCAGTGTGTCCTTTTTTCTTGTAATTTCTAGTCCTAAATATTGATGTACTTCTCCCAAGTTCTTCACTTTAAATGCCTTTTCTAAAGCTCTTATCATCTCAGCGTCATCCCCAAGGTGTAGAATGTCATCAACATAAAGTAGTATCCATGTATTTCCTTTTCCATATAAACATGAATCATGCTTTGATTGTACTATCAAGATTCACAATAGCAGTCGCATACTAAGGGCTATATTGCTATGAAGTGGCGGTCCAGGCCGTACCTACAGCTGTGTGTATAAGTGATGTATTAACACAAAACTCACCGCTGCACTCACACACAAGCGTTCTGTATTTTATACATACCGTCGGCGACGCACAGACATGACCTTGGTCGGTTCATACCATTGCTAAAATTAACTTGTATAATTAGGGTTCCGGTAGCGTGCAGCGTATCGTCTTGGATTAAGAAACTCATAGGTTTGGGTTCAAATCTCGCGATGAAGCTTTAATTTTTCTTTTCAACAATCATCTTCATCTGTTCTTTTATTATTCGATTTATTAATATACCAGAATAATAATGTAACAAATTTTTTTTATTACTCGTATTGTTATTTAAATAAAGGTTTAACAATAATAAATGATTACAAAATGTTTATTCGTTATAACTTCATGAAGAATGTATAAAAATAACTAATAATAACTTCTTGTTAAAACAGTTTATTTTCTCATAAAGAACAATTTATTGAAGTAAATAAGCTAGTTGGTCAACTATGATAATCAGGCTATTGTATCTTAGTAATATAATAATATTGTGCTGATTACTACTGTGTGTCGGTACTCTAAATAAATCACAATATTCTACAAAAATCTACCCACGTAAAAGTAACAAATGCAGACAAGTTGTCACAATACAATTAAATGACTCAGTAGTACTACTTTTATTCTACTGCGAGTGAGTTCGTTCTAACTCAAACCTCAAAGTTAACAAATCGTATTTAATAGGACTTAAAGAGGTTATAGCTTAAGTGTTCATTTTCATTCCGAAAAGAAGATTGAAACTAAACCTCAAAATAATCCAGATTACGGATAAGACAAAATATTATTTGAATATTACTAAAATAAATAAATATTTGTAATTTATAACTTAATGTTAATGTTTTTTCTATATTACTATGTTTTTTGAGCAGATTCTCGAGCTGGTTTTCGATGATGCCTTGAACCTTCTGCGTTGAGTGCACGGCGCACGGTTCGTAAAGATGTGTCGAATAATTCGGCAAAATGTCTTGTCGTTTTGAAACCACTTGTTTCAAATTCGCTGAACGTGTGCCTGTTATAGGAGCTGGGGTCTTCCACTTTGCTTTCCACGGGCAAGGCTACCGTCTTCCTCGTATCTTTTCACCCACCGACTCACAGTATTTCACTAAAACAAAAAAGGGGTACTGTTAGGCTACTAAGCAAAATACACACTTTATGTATTACTTACTATTTAGAAACAAAATTATTTAAAAGGGCAATTTCACATAAATATTAAGTATAATGTTATTTTCATCGTTCTATAATCTAGGAAATAAATTTACATCGAAATTTTATATTTTTATTCTATTTAGACATTGTGATATTTATAAAACGTTTTAAAATAACTACAAGGATCAGCAGTTATACTTTAATTAAATAAATGTTTAATAAAATATTTAAATCATAATACTCACACTCAGTCCGGTTTCATCACATAGGTATTTGTGATATAGGTATTAAGTCCACTTTTATGCAGCGCAATAATATTCGCTTTCATTTCTATATTTAAATTTGCTTACATTTTAAAATGAATTCGAAGAACGCTAATAGATGAAACACACGTCACTAGCACACAATATCAACCAACACCGTTCTATAAGTTGCGGTGAATGAGTCGTAAATCATTTAAATTTATTTAGGTTTCTGTGGGTATAATGATAAAGTTTTACGAGTTTAGTGAATACGACGAACAGAACAAGAAACTATACGCAAAAGTGATTTTTAAAACAATAAAAAGACTATCACACAGCGAGTGGGATTCGAAACCGCGACTCGCTGCGCTCAAACGCGATAATCAAGTGCGGTAACCGCTCAGCTATCATGCCATTTGCCTTAACGGTTGAATTTAGGAAATACATTCATTTGTAAACGTATGAGAGTGTGTGTGTCTATAGTATTATAGCCTATAGAAATTGCTTATTATAAGAAGGTCGTAAGTTAAAGCGAAGTGTCAATCTATTGCTTTTTGAGATTGGGGCACCATTAGTGGGGGCTACTGTACATATATCCTTTCTTAGTTATGAAGTCATGAAATTTTCGATTCCAGCATTTGGGTGCTTGTTTTAATCCATATAGGGCCTTTTTTAGTTTTAAAACCTTTCCTTCACTTATATTCATTCCTTTAGGACATTTTATATATATTTCTTTATTCAAATTACCATTTAAAAATGCTGTTGGCACATCCAATTGTTTAAGTGTTAAATCTTGTTGGAATGCTAAGCTCATCATCAATCTTACTGTTGATAGTTTGGCTACTGGAGCATAATGATTATCATTACTATGTTGTTGAAAACTTTTAGCTACCAGCCTTGCTTTCTTAGTACCATCTTGCTTTGTTCTGAATATCCACTTAGTATCTATCGCTTTACTTCCTTTAGGTAATGCAGCTTCTTCCCATGTTTGTAATTTTATCTGTGAGTTTAATTCTTTCTGTATCGCATTTCCCAATCTTTATCCTGAACTGCTTCTTCATATTCTTGAGGATCTCCTGACAATAGACAGTATGCTGTATACAACTCATAGTCCTCTTCAAGATTCTTTGGCTTTTGCACATTTCTTCCTGACTTTGTTGTATAGTATTTTACTTCTTTTGTATTCTCTTCATTTTCACTTTCTTGATCTATTTGTTCAATTTCCTCATACTCTTCTTCATTCTTCTGTATTTCTTCCCTGCTTTCTTTTCCTTTTATTTGATCCTTTTGTCTATTTTCTTCATTCTTATCATGTGTTTTCTTTTTCAGGTTTTCTTCTTGGTCCTTCTTCATATCTTCTTCAAGCTCTAACTCATCTTCAAATTGTCCTTCTCATTCTCCATGAACTTTGTTCTTCATCTCTTTATATTTTATTTGAGTCTCATCAAATCTCACATCTCTAGATATTATTACCTCATTGGTTTCAGAATCCCATAAACGATATCCATTTAAGCTATATCCTACAAATCTCATCTCTTTTGCTCTTTCTAGTAGTTTGTCCTGTTTTGGTAATATACGAGTATGTACCCAAGTTTTTGATCCGAATACCTTTAGTTTTGTCAAGTCCTTGTTTCCAGTCATCTTTTCAGCTGGTGTTAGAAAATTGATAGCAGCAGATGGACACCTATTAATTTGATAGACAGCACATTTTACCGCTTCACCCCATAGTATTTTTGGTAATTCTGTTTCAATCAACAGTGTTCTCGCTTTGTTGTAGATGTTGCGATTCATTCGTTCTGCAACCCAATTTGATTGTGGACTATATGGTGTAGTGAACTGCTGAATAATTCCTTGGTCTCCGCAAAATTTATAAAGCTTTTCATTTTTGAACTCACCACCATTATCGATCTGCCAGGGGTGCGGGTTTGTTTGAAAGAGACACCACAGCCCCTGGCATACCGGCTACTGAAGGAACACGGGTGGGTTTTAGTCAGTAAAAGTCTGACACGCCCTCCTGCTCCACCCAGAGCGGGAGAAGTTATTTGATGATTTCCCACCCAAAAAAAAAAAAAAAAACATTATCGCTTCTTATTTTCTTAACTTTATTTCCTGTTTGTCGTTCCACTCTATTGACATATTCTATAAGTCTATCAGTTGCTTCGCTTTTCCTTTTTAATAAGTATGTGTGTAATCGTCTATGATTGTATGAAAATATATCTCACCTTTAGATGTCGGAGTGCTCACCGGTCCAGATATGTCAGTATGTATCAACTCCGCAATATATTGGGAACGTGGTTTTGGAGTGTGATAAAATGGTAACCTAGTGGACTTACCTTTCATATATGGCTCGCATGGTTTGTCGCTATATGGAAGATTCATCATATTTAACGTTTTCCTGTTGGCATGACCTAGTCTCTGATGCCATACATCCTTTGTAATTAAACATTTTTCATCAATTAATTTTGTGTCTATAACATATAATCCAATTTTATTTTGCCCTATGACCTCACCTTTTGAATTACAAATAGATACACTATTATTATAAAATTGTACTTTATACCCTTTCTTTAGTAATTTTCTGACTGATAATAAGTTATGTGACAATCCAGAAACAATTAGTCCTTCTAGTTCCATTTCAAAATTATTATATTTCTTTTTTAATTTGCCTCTTTTATTACTTTTTAAATATTGGCCATTTGCCACAAAGATTTTAACTTCCTTTTCTAAATCAGTTATGTTAGTCATACGAGTATATGGTAAGTATTGAGACATTATCAAATGTTCGGTAGCTCCTGAGTCAACAATTAATTGAACACAATCATCTTCTATTTTATTATGAAATTCACTTACGGTGTTTACAGCGTTCAGTACGCTGTAAACACCATAATCTTGTCTTCATCTTCAGTCTGCGCCATTCTAACAGTCTGTGATGGCGTTCGATTTGACCTTGAGTTGAAGCCTCGACCTCTGCTCCCCATTCCTCTTGAGTAGCCTCGTCCCCTTGTGTTTGGACGTTCTGGTTTCTTACATTGGTAGGCTTTGTGACCATTTTTACCACATTTAAAACAGGTTAAAAAACTGTGGGCATCTTCAGATACTACCGGGTGACTCTGAGTTTTCAACTCCACATCCAACAATTTGCTTTTGACATATTCCGTTGTGAGTTCCATATTGGTTGTTTCCAAAGCAGCAATCGTCGTATTATAGGTTTCAGGCATGGTTAACAATAGATGACACACCTTATCTTGCTCTCACATTGTACCTCCAGTTTCTTCTAATTGTCTGATCAATGTGTCAAAGTTGTTGAAGTGGTCACACAATTCCATATTGGCATCACATTTTAAGGTTAATAATTTCTTTCTTATGTATAATGCAGATAGTGTACTCTTCCTGTCAAATACCTTCTTCAAGTTTTCTATCATTTCCCTTGCACTTTTTGCATGTCTCACGTATCCCAAGTACTTGTCGCTTAAGCTGTATACTATTAGGCTTCTTGCTTTCGCATCTCTTTTTCTGAAATCTTCAGATTTTGCGATCTCCGACTTTATTTCATCTTCTATAGTTTCTTTGCACTCTTTCTCTTCCAGAATGCATTTCATTCTAAATATTCATGTGCTAAAATTCGTGCCTGTGAATTGCGGCAGCATTTTTCTCGCCGCTTCATCCGCCATTTTTTTTTTTAATAAATTTCTCAATTTTCTATTACTTTACGTATACATAATATACTTTCGTAGTAATATTTAATATCGACGGCACATAGCAAACTTTTCGCACTTGGCGCAGTGGAAGCGTATTCATTCTTTACTATATATTTAGTTAATAAAACACTAAAATATACGGGCACCATTTTAATCAGCAGAGCAAATCGGGGCAGAGAGCACATAGAACCATTATAATTTTTGGAAGAGTTGGCAACCACAGATAATAAGATACTTAATGATAACACCACAGATAAACAATCCTTAATAGGTCGTAGGTTCGAACCCAGACAGACGCTTTACTTTGTGTATATTATGTCATCAGTGTCATCACCAATGCTTTCAAAGCGGTGAAGGAAGAAGATATGGAAGAAGATCGTGAGAAACCTGATGTCCTAGAACCAAGAATTCGAAGACATTTGACATCTACCAACCCGCACTGAGCCCGCGTGGTGGATTAAAGCCCGCTCCCTCTCACACACTGACTGACTATGTATGTATATATGGTAACTACTAGCTAGTAGCCATCAGCAAGTGGCATCGACACGCCCGTCGTCTGTTTTATTTCCGTACGCCGTCTAAAACTGTTGTGTTATTCGATTCGTACGACAACATTGCGAATCATACAGTGGGATAAGCGCGCATTACGGTTGTTTTTTTAACCCCCGACGCAAAAAGAGGAGTGTTATAAGTTTGACAGTTAAATGTGTCTGTCTGTGGCACCGTAGCTCTTAAACGGGTGAACCGATTTGGGTACGATTTTCTTAATTTGAAAGTAGGTACAGATATTCTATTTCACGAAGTCCGTTCGACTTTGATTGTAGTAGTGACGTATCCCGACAAGCGCGCTTGTGTGTGTAAAAGTAGGTAACGTTAGCAAAAAAATCTGATATATATTCAAGTCGAGATTTAATAATCTAAATAAAATTTTGGTTTTAAAAGTATATACATTTTGTAAGTAAATTAGATTAGGTTGCAATAAATACAAAATATTAAGAATATGTAGGCATTTAATTAAGCATTGGTGTTACAGAATAGAAACGAAACAAGTAGGACTATTCAGTATTTTCAATCACTATCAGATAAATTTTCGATTTCCGATTCCGTTTTGCTGTCGTCAGAATCATCTTGTACATTGATTATAAATTCAAAATCGAGATCAAAATATTTCAAGTAGTCTTTTTCAATTTTTTCAACATGAGCACAAGTTTTTTGCCACGTTTCACTGCTAACTTGGCCCAAACTTTCATTGATCAGTCTTTCCGTATTCGTCATGTTTTGCTCGATATTTTTAGATGCGACATAATTTTTAACGATCCCCCAAATATTTTCAATCGCATTTATTTCTGGGTGATAAGGGGGAAGGCGTAAGACATCAAAACCCTTGCTTTTTATAAAATCGTCAATCTTGTAGATTACGTGTTGGTCTTTGTACTTCTTTATTGTATCGTACAATTCCAATTTAAGAAGAGATTTATCAAATGCTATACCCTTATCCCTGAGCCATTGCTGCATATCGGCTTTCTTTGTAGATTGCGTCGGTAGTCGTTCAGCCCGTGTGTTGTGATAAGATGCATTGTCTAAGACAATGACAGAGCGCGGAAGTAAATTGGGTAGCAACTTTTCATTTAGCCATTTTACATAGTTATCATAGCTCATATTTGAATGATAATCACCAGCTGTTGAGTTGGCTTTATAAACCAAGGAAGCATTTTCAATAAAACCATCCTTGGTCCCCGCGTGCACTAAAATAAAGCGAGTGCCTGTGCTAAATTTTTTTTAAAACGGAGTTCTTTCCTTTTTTTTTGCCCAGGTGTTGTTTCGCACGTGTGTCGAAAGGACGTAGCTCTCATCGGTTTAGACAATGGGCCGACTTTGAGAGCGGTACTCTGTTATTTTTTTTAAATATTTTAAACGCCACATTTGTATATCATGACGCTCCGTCAAGACTTTACGGTTGTTCTCTGTTTTGCACCACTTGTAACCTAATTTCAACAGTAACTTGCGAACAGTTTCTAAACAACCTTCGAATCCGATTTTTTCATTCAATGCTGTTCTTAACTTAGCTAATATTGGAATTTCTTTATGGACAATATGGAAATCTTGTACAGTACTGCGAACCACATCGGCTGTAAAATTATCTATATCCACTTTATTATCTCGCTTTCTCCTTTTCTTCATAGGTGAAGTGAATTTTGATGAAGTGGATAAATGATAAATGATTTTATTTCTGTAAGTAGGTTTGTACAAACACTTTTACACGTCAATCATATTTTTTAAACTAGATGAGGTCGGCGTTTCCTATCTGACTACTCTGAGAAGAAAGGCCGAAACAAACTCAGAGGTCACAGTCTCTTTTAAAGTCCAGACATAATCTTGGTCAGATCATGTGAAGACCATGTGGATTGGTGTCTGAAATGGTCTTTTGAGGAAAGAACCACACAGGTTGAGTGGACCTGTCCATTCAGTGCACGCATGTATCAGTAATCATACGGCTCAACTCAGGCAATGATGGCAATTCCTTCTCTTCTTTTAATATTCTTTGAACTGTTTTTTGGCTCACACCCGTAGCTTCAGCTGTACGGCGTGTAATGTCTCGTAAATGAGACAAATCACAGTTGAGTTCCATCAATGATTTTGTAAATTCGTATTCTTCTCGCAGAAAATAATAAACACTAGCTATCATGTTTCGACCCTAAAACAAAATGTAATCAAAATAATTAAGTTATATAAACATTTTATAACACAAAAAAACATTCATTTTATAAATACTTCTATTGCTATATTAAGTATCTTTGTATAACATTTTAATTGAAAACGTATAAATAAATATTACCTCACTATGGACAACTCTTCTTCGTTTTGTTGCCATGCTGACCTTACTCCGTGAAACAATTTGGCGCGAACTAAAAACCACTACTGATCCGGACCGTGTCCCGATCGACACTGAGCGCTCTCGGGGTTACGCACACAAAAACAATGTGCATGTGCACGCTTGACAACATTCATAGCCAAACGGACTTCGTGACATAGAACATCTGTAGTAGGACCTCTAGAAATAGCAGTAGTTTTTAGACATATTTTATCATAATCGGTTCAGCCGTTTGAAGATTATCAGCTATTTTCTCGTTGATGAAGAGATTTGAGCACTTTCCACGGGTCTGATCGAGTCGAAATTTGGTATTCATTACTTTAATTATATTAGACGAACAAAGTAACCTTAAACTGATGCTGCTGCTTCACCTGGAATTTCCAGAATACCCAATTACCTCGCCAAAAACAGCAGAAGTATCGCGTTTGAGCTCATTGAAAAGGTCTCAATTAATATATAAATGGTGATCAGGGTTTGATGATGGAGAAGCAACGAACGATGAGGATAATTTTGTAACAAGGTTCACTGTGGGAAACATACGTAAAGCTGTGCAGATTTAAGTGACACATGTTTCGATAGTAACGTGTGTCGTATTTTTATTACTACATTAAGTTTAAAAAACAGGAAATAAAAGTTAAATGAAAAAAAAACCCGACCTAATTGACCGTCCCCCCTGCCTAAAAATTTATTTGGGTGTTTTTAACATTTTGCTGTCGTGAAGTGCAGCTAGATCATAATCATGCAGCAAAGAACAAAAGTATCCGACATAGCTTGGACTGTTAGCAGTGGACTGATACAGGCTGATGTTGATTGTATTAATCATCATCACTGAATTCGTCCGATTTATAAACCACTGTATGAATGGTGAATGAATAAACGTAATAAAACCAGAAAAAAATCGTATACACATTCAATTTCATTTTGATGTATCCATAACAATTCCAATAACACGTATACATTACATTTTGTATACATGTTATAGAAATTGTCATGGAGGCTTAAAAATGACATTGGAAGTGTAAACTTTTTACTGAGTTTGTTTCGTGACACACAAAAATGCCGTACACGTATTTTTTGAATGGTTAAGATATTTTAGAAAATGTGACAATGTAAATATATTATTGCTCGTGACTGTACATATATGTGGTTAGTGAAACCTACAGGCGGCCTAGGTGGAGCAGATTCTAATATAAAATTCGCTTCATCAATACTTCGACTAGGCTTATGGACCATTTCATGCTCAATTGTTGAAGGTGGAATATAAATTTTGCCCTGAACATCATACTGAAAAGAAAAAGAACTAATATAAATTGTCAAGATTCCTGTTATTAATATACTACATGTATCGAATTTTAATACATGGGCGAATCTCCTCAAAACAATATTCTTGACAAAAATAATTAAGTCAAAGTCAAAGTCAAAGCATTTATTTCAGTTAGGCACTTATAAGGCACTTTTGAACGTCAACATTTACATTTAAAAAATAGAATTGATTCTAGTCGCCCATTCCAAAATGTAGTTTCGTATGGAGAAGAACGGGCAAGAAACTCCACCGTTACTCTTTTAAAAATTTTTACATACAATTTATCATAGTACATTCATTATATAATTATATGTGAAGACGATGCACCCAGAATAAGAAAATACTATACCAAAAAAGGTAACAAAATGCAACTGAAGCAATAAAGATAAATTAATTCTATGATAGATACATGGTGCTCACATATTTACAAACATTGTAAGAGTAAGTATACGATTTTCCTAGAATATTAACAAGAAATAAGTCAGTGTGTGAGTGTAAATCAATGTCATAAAATATAATTATTTATATAATTCAATTAGCAACCAGTTTGATTTTGTCTAGACTCTGGATTGTCCCATGGAGCAGGACCAGCATGTTTCCAAGCATTCTTATCTTGGATATAATCCTCTAATGTATAATACGCTTGTTTACAAAGTGTACTTTTAATATGAGTTTTAAATTTCCTTTCATTTAATTGCAATATATCACAAGGTATTTTGTTATAACATTTAACACAGTACCCCATAAAAGATGAATGTACTTTAGCTAATCTGAAAAACGGTTGATCTATTTTGTCTTTGTTTCTAGTATTAAAATTATGTCTATCACTTATTTTATTAAAAAGATGTAGATTTTTTCTTACATACATGATATTTTCATAAATGAATTGGCAAGGTACTGTCATAATATTAATCGTTTTAAACAGTTCCCTGAGGGATTCGCGGCGACGTAGATTATAAATGGCTCTGACAGCTCTCTTTTGCAAAATAAAGATGGATGCAATGTCAGCAGCCCGACCCCACAGTAAAATGCCATACGACATAATGCTGTGAAAGTAGCTAAAATAGACCAAACGCGCGGTTTCTACATCTGTTAACTGTCTGATCTTTCTAACAGCATAAGCGGCCGAGCTTAGCCGCCCCGCAAGAGATGTTATATGAGGTCCCCATTGCAATCTATCGTCTAGCGTGATTCCCAGGAACACCGTTTGATTAACAAATTCCAGTTTTTCTCCATTCAATAAGATGTCACATTCGCTACTTCTAACATTTGGTAATTGAAATCTAATGCATTTGGTTTTTGTGCCATTTAGTACCAAATTATTTACCGTAAACCAATCTTGGACCTGAAGAATTGAGTTATTCACGTCGTCAAGATTTTGTGCACGTCGGTCTATTTTAAATATCAATGATGTGTCATCTGCAAATAACACCATCTTCGGTTGATTTAGAAGTATATACGGTAAATCATTTATGTAAACTAAAAAGAGGATTGGACCCAATATTGAACCTTGGGGAACGCCCATTGCCATTTCAGCCCTTAGTGAGTTTATGCCGTTTACTTGAACTTTAACTTTTCTGTTTTTCAGGTATGATCTTAGTAAATCTAGAGCTGTATTTCTAATCCCATAGTGCTCCAGTTTCAGCAGAAGTGTCTCATGGTTTACGCAATCGAACGCTTTGGAGAGGTCGCAAAAGATTCCAATGGCATCTTTTGCTTCTTCCCAGGCTTTAAAAATGTTTTTTATTAGGGTAACACCAGCGTCAGTGGTACAACGCCCTTTGGTGAAACCGTACTGCTGTTCATGAAAGATGGTATTTTTATTAAAGTGACGTAACATTTGATTGAGAATCAACTTTTCAAACACTTTACTGAGGACTGGCAGAATTGACACGGGCCTATAATTGTTGGGTTCTTTACTATCACCGGATTTGAACAACGGAACTACTTTACTGTGTTTCATGAGATCCGGGAAGACTCCTTGGTCTATACTGGTATTAAATATGAAAGCTAAATAGGGCGCAATGGTTTCGATAATAGCACTACATACTTTTACAGACATTCCCCAAAGATCTGTTGATTTAATTTTAAGATCTTTAAAAGCTTTTATAACAGCTTGGGGGTCGGTATGCTGAAACCTAAACTCCAAAGGGCATGCCGTTACATTCTTCCTGAGTAAAGCAGCAGAACGCGCGGGTGAAGAATTTAAAGCTTCAGTAGTTTTAACAGGAATATTGGCAAAAAAGTTCTCAAATTCCTGAGCTATTTCTACATCTGAGTTGATGGAGCCATTTGCAGTCTCTAAATTAAATTCAGTATTACGCTGTTTTTTTCTACCTGTTTCATTATTTATTATTTGCCAGGTCGTTTTTATTTTATCATCAGTTGATTTTATTTTATTGCTAATGTAAAGCGCTTTAGCTAATTTGCACACAATTTTAAAAGTTTTTGAATATTTTGAAACATACTGATCGAAGCTTGTATTATTCATTTGTTGCTTTAGGCCATAAAGTTCAAAAAGTTTTTCCCGGCTTTTACGAATACCTGGAGTAGCCCAATCACTAAATAAGAACGTTTTGCAAATAGTTTAGTCTTTAGTGGGAAAGTGTTATTAAATTGAGTGTTTAAAGGTGAGAAGAACTCGGCGTAGAACTCATTTGGGTCACATACATTATTAAAACTCTGAACACACAATGTACTGGCCAAAGAATTATTAAATTTTTCTAAATTTCTACATGTCATTGGCCTAAACCTAATTTGAATTTTTTGTAAAGGCATGTAGGAGCAAAAAGTTATGGTTTGTCCACAATGATCAGACGGCAACTTATTTACAATTTGTTTGTCCAGGTAATCACAGTTACAAAAAATATTATCAATACAAGTGGCAGAAGAAGCTGTCACTCGGGTTGGTTCACTAAAACATTTGGCAGATCAAATGACCTAAATAGATTTAATAATCTCACAGTATTTGAGTTATTTTCTAATAAATTAATATTAAAATCACCACATATTTTATGACTATTGACTTACTACTAGTACTAAGTTTCTTTAACACATCTTCCATTACAGAATCAAACATAGACAGATTCTGGTAACTTGGAGGTCTGTAAACGCTAACTATAACATGCTTATCAAGCTCAACACAGGACAATTCAATGGTGTGTTCAACAGACAGCCCGGTGATGTAAAACATAAAACATAAAACATAAAAATTTATTTAATTTCTCATCACAAATGTTGTTGTGGACAGAAAGAGGTTAATCTAAAAATAGGCTTAACATTTGTGAGAGACTGGTGCCCGAAAAAGGCATAAAATACCTGTGTTACAGGTCACCAGGCCCCCAAGACTTACATGTGTATATATTAAGTTAGATTATTGAACAAAAACAGTAAAAGTATGTGATGAAGTTTACTAAAATTCTAGGTACAGTTAAAAAAATAATGAAAAAGAAAATTAATGAAGACCAAACATACATAATAAGATTGTGAGTGATTTAAGGCGTGTGTGTGAGTGTATGTGAGTGTGGGGTTGTGTTTGTGTATGCGAGTGTATGTGAGTGTGGGTATGTGTGTGAGGGTATGAAAGAGTGTGTGTGTGTGTGCGTTTAAAAAGTCTACGATTGTGAATGAGATAGAAATTTAGCGAATAGGAACCAGAAGACTCTCAGTTGCTTGATAGTCGAGAGTTTTAAGCCATTTACATACGGTTTGGCTGCAGATTGATCTACGCATTGAGTATATTGAGAGTGTTGTATTGATTTTATTATACAAATATCCTCCAAGAAAACAGTAAAACCTTTGCGAGAGAAAGGTTCGAAAGAGATTAGTAGGACAGACGTTACCTTTTCTTCGCTTATCTTTGTTGAGATTAGGAATGTATTTTAATTCGGCATGTTTTTTGCGTATGAGAGTGAATATGAAGGTCTGCCTAACTGTTAGGGTAGCCCAACGTTTGTAAAGCTCAACAGTTGGATAGCGATAAGGGAGCCCAGCTCCCACTTTTAGTACAGCTCTCTGTGCTCTTTCAACTTCCAGAAGGTGCACCTTTCCTGCTCCTCCCCAGGAGGTTATGCAATAGTTTACTATTGACTGGCAGAGTGCAGAGTACACCGTTTTGTTAGTCTTTAGATCCGTTACGTGTCTTAGTGTCTTAAAAATGTAAATCAGCTTACGTATCCTAGTGACGAGAGTGTCAATGTGAGGCTTAAAAGTTAGTGTCTGATCGATATACACTCCAAGATATTTAATAACGTCCGTTCGTTGTAAGGGTACACAAATGCAGGAAGAAGGGGCCAAGTTGGTACAAGTGTGAGCAGTAATATTGAGGTTTGTGGATGGCAGAAGATTTCTCCTAGGTGCAAAGGCAATGTATTTTGTTTTTGATACATTTAGCGTCAAAACATTGTGTATAAGCCATTGACATACCTCATTGAAACCATTTTGGGTACTTTGGAAAACCTCTTCCCAATTTTTTCCACTACAAAATAGCGCAGTGTCATCTGCAAATGATATCAATTTCCCTTGTTTAAGATGGAGTTGACACAATTCATTAATGTACACAAGGAAGAGGCTAGGACCCAGAACACTCCCCTGCGGTACGCCATAGTGCACAGGAAGTTCATCACTAGTCCAGTTGTCAATTTTCACTCTTTGTTTCCTATTACTTAAGTAGTCTTTTAGCAGTTGTAATGGAAGACCTCGGACCCCTATATTTTCGAGTTTATGTAATAATAATGGAATAGGGACTGTGTCAAAGGCCTTGGCTAAGTCGAGGAAGACCGTTACACACTTCCTGCCGCTATCAAGATTAGTCACAATATGGTTAGTGAGTTCATGAACAGCATCATCAGTGGACCTACCTGAACGAAAGCCAAATTGAACAGATGAGAGGAGGGAATTTGTCTCAAGGAAATTCATAAGTCGCTTGTTGATCAGTCGTTCTAAAACTTTGGACAACGCGGGAAGGATCGAAATAGGTCTGTAATTGCTAATACAGTCTTTGTCTCCTCCCTTATGGATAGGTTTAACAAGCGCTATCTTCAAGGCTAGTGGAAAGGTACCAGTTGCAAAAGCCAGGTTGCAAATGTGAGTAAGAGGGAGTATAAGCTGCTTAACGTAGCGCTTAAGAATTTTACCTGATATCTGATCTACTCCAACAGCTGCGCTTTCTTTCAAGTCCATCACGAGGAGTTCCACCTCATCTACATCAGTAGGAAACAAGACAAGCGAGTTTGGTGATACGGGAATAGAATTCCGGCTGCCACTCAGTATACTGGTGTTACCAATAATTTCTTCCGCCAAACTCTGTCCAACATCCGTAAAATATTTATTAGCGTTATTGACACTGTTTATAGGATTATCACTTGTTATCAACGCAGAGGAATGGTCTGCCTTTTTATTAGTACCGGAGATCTTTTTAATTACATCCCACAGCTTTTTACTGTTATTTTTTGACTTTTCAATCTCGTTTTTCTCATATATTCTCTTCTGTTTCCTTAGGAGAGCGTTGCAAAAATTTCGATACCTTTTGTATGTTAAATAAAGTACTTCATCATTAGGGTTCCTTTTAAGCTTTTTATGAAGATTGTCTCTATTACGCATACATCGTAATAAACCAGTGGTAATCCACGGTTTGTTTATTATTTTTCTATTAGGCAATTTGGCCACATGTGAGTTTGCCTGAATGGCCTTGTCTAATAAGGAAATGAGTTGATCAGTAGCTGCATTAGCATCACCGCAGTCAAGTATCGGTTCAAAGTTAGTGTCACTTATTGTGTTGTCTAATCCGGAATAATTGATACGTTTCAAAGTAAACAAAGGCGCGTTAAGTTTTGTGAGCAGATTAATAGCAATACCAACACATTCGTGATCAGTGACTGAGGATTCAGCTGTAAAACAGGTGGCTTCCAATTTAGTTTTCACCATAATATGATCCAAACATGTGAAGCCATGAGTGGGTGTGGTATGAGCGGGAAGTAAACGATGACTAGCCAAGACGTTGAGGTACTCGAAAGAACGCTTATCATTAGTTTTAGGGGCTATGTCAATATTTATGTCTCCACAGATTATTATGTTTTTGTAGTTGGATAATTTTCTTAGCAGCCCATCCAATGAAGTACAGAAATCACCTGTGTTACGCTGACCTGGAGGACGGTAAATTCCGATAACGCATGTATCAGAGCTCATTTTTAACATGAGACAATTAGCATCGGCGATAAGAGGTTCCTCAGCTACAATTTTGTAATTATTTTTATGGTAGATGACAACACCTTCATTTTGAGTGTTATGAAAAGTCGTAGAGTTGCAGATATAACCATCCAGCTCAGGTATAAACTGAGTAGACTTGAGCCAGCACTCCGTTAGGACAATTATATCCCAATTAACGCCCGAGCGAGTCAATAATGTATTAAAGCTAGGCATGTTACATTTAATGCTCCTTATGTTTTGAGTCAGAATTTTTAATTTATTGTTTGGTGATGGTATTATGGAGTTAATGTCATCAACCTCGCATGTCATAGAATTGGCCACAACTAATGAATCGAGACTGTGGTGAATACATTCAAGACTTGTACTATCGAATTTTAAAATTAATGGTCTTTAAGGCTGACTTAATGGACATGAGATGCACACTAGATATATCGCACTGTGTGTGTGTGTAAATGGTGTAATTATATGTAAGTGCAGATGAGGTAGTTGTAGTTGAGCACTGTTTATGTTTGGTGTGTATGTGTGTAAGTCCAGAATTCATTACATTAAATATAAGAATAACTAAGCATACAAGTATTTTTATAGAGATTATTGCCGTGAGTGTTGAAATATATGTATATTTACCATGAAAAGCTTTAAATATGGCAATTACAAAAAATGAATACGGAAAAAGTTTAAAATCTTTAAATAACACGATTAATATGTGTCCTAAATGGATCAAACAACAAAGACTTATAAAATCTAAATATACTAGCAAAAGAAAATAGCTTCGATTTAGTCACATTATAATCTTGAGTATTTCAGCTTCATCTTGAATGCGGATAGGAACCTGACCCTCCTCCTTTTTCACGTAGACCTTACCGTAGGACGTCCACGTCGCTGCGAGTTTTTTGTTTTTAACATATCCCCTTGTCATGTAGTACAAACGTTGGGCTTTAGTGGTTAAGGACTCGGAGATATAGATTGGTTTAGCTGGTCCCTGTATTTTTAGAAGGGCCGTGTTTAACTGAGGCTTCTTTCCTTCTCGATTGATTTTGTTAAACTTTTTGGTCGAAAAAACCATTGATTCCTTTCTGGTTACGGAAGTAAATTCAACAACAATTGCATCAGACTTAGATCGATAAATGTCTCCAATTTCCAGGTCAAGGATAGGAGTTTCCAGTCCGATAGCTGACCCGATGTCCTTGACAATGTTGGTCATATCTTTTTTATTTTCATTACTTTGTTTCGGGATATTTCTAATTTCCATAGAAGTAGAAAGCATCTTGTTTTCAAAAAGATCTATTTTATTTTCCAAAGTCTTAATGCGGCATTTGTAATCAGTGTTTTCTTGCACTAGACAATTGATTTTAGACAATAATTCGTCATATTTAGCAGACATGAATTGTACTGATTTATGCATTTCTTCGTTTCTATTGGCAATAATATTCATTGAACTAGTCAAGGATTCGAATTTTAGTTCTATTTGCTCTTTGATCTCAGAGAACATCGTTTTCACGACATCATCAGACGGAGTGGAATGATCACAAAACTCATTGAATGTACGCTTGAATCGTTTTGTTACTTCACTCGATGTTTTATTGATTGCAGAGTCCGAACCATAATGCGTCGATGTTGGGGACTTTACTGGTAGTGTTGAGCTCTGTGGCGAGCGATGAACAGACATAATTCAACATAGTAAAGTAGTACCAATTTTCAAATCAGGTAGTAAGAGTGATCCCTCTAATTATAGACCTATATCTGTGCTTCCAGCATTGAGCAAAATTTATGAAAAAATCATGCTAGACCAGATGTTGTCACATTTTAACTCAAATGGGATTTTACATAGTCGACAGTTTGGTTTCACGAAAGGTAGGTCGACGACTGACGCAGGAGTAAAACTCATCAGTCACATTTTGGAATCCTGCGAGAATTCCCAGGACGCGATTGGCATTTTCTGTGACCTCTCAAAAGCGTTTGACTGCGTTGACCACAATACACTGATCTGTAAATTATACCACTATGGAATTCGTGGACAGGCTGCTGATCTTGTACTTTCCTATTTATCAAACAGGCAGCAAAAAGTAAACGTTAATGGGGCGACGTCCTCTGGGTCTCTAGTTAAGATGGGCGTGCCTCAAGGTTCAATTCTTGGCCCTTTTTTATTTCTAGTTTATATTAATGACCTTCCTTACCTGATGGCTAACTTCTCGGATATAATTTTATTCGCTGATGACACTTCTCTTATTTTTAGAATAGACAGAAAAGATACAGATGTCTTACATGTCAATGATAGTCTAGCTGTTCTTTCGAAATGGTTTGCCGCTAATAATCTTTTACTCAATGCGAACAAAACTAAATGTCTTAAGTTCTCGTTACCAAATGTACCCCAAGTAGGTCTAAACTTAAAACTTGATGGGAAGAAACTAGATGCTATCTCGGAAACTGTATTTTTGGGAATTACTTTAGATTCAAAATTGCAATGGGGTGCTCACATTAGAGCTCTTTCAAGTAGATTAAGCTCAGCTGCTTACGCAGTAAGAAAGATAAGGCAGTTGACGGATGTAGCCACAGCTAGGTTAGTTTACTTTGCTTATTTTCACAGTATTATGTCTTATGGCGTTCTGTTGTGGGGATCGGCAGCTGACGTAGATTCAATTTTCATTTTACAAAAGAGGGCAATCCGCGCAATCTATAAAATGGGGCCTCGCGAGTCTCTCAGAAACAAATTCAGCCAAATTGATATTCTAACTCTGCCGTCTCTTTATATCCTAGAAAATATCTTGTATGTTCGCAAAAACTTAGGCCTTTTCAAAAAACGATGCGATTTCCATAATCTGAATACACGTAGTAAAGATGAAATTGTGATTCCAAAATTTAGATTGACTAAAACTAGCAAATCATTTCTAATAAACAGTATTCGCTTCTATAACAAGTTGCCAAAGTCAGTTACAGAACTTAGCGATGGAAAGTTTAAAACGCACATCAAACGTGTCCTTATCAAAAAAGCATATTATAAGATAAAAGACTACGTTGAAGACAGGGAAGTATGGCATTAATTCCTTCTGCACATGTGGCTTCCCTGGTACCTCATTAACAGCATAACTATGTGAAAGTCTATTAACTGCTCTCAATGTTCTTTTTTATTCTTTTTATTTTTACAATGCTGACATATTCTCGTCATTATTTGACATTTTATATCAATTTTAATATCAACTTATTTTTTAGTGATTGTCATGTTAATCATGTTACTATGTTTAATTAGGTTCATTTTATTTATGTAGATTATTTTACATATTGTGAATGGGGGAACGTTGTAGGCCTTACAGACTGTAGATTTGTAGACGATTTTCTATTCTGTATTCGTCTAAGTACCTGGTACTTATTGACAGGCCTGCACTGTCCTCCCATACATTTTATCTCTGAAAACATTGTTAAAGCCAATCATTTTTAAAAGAGTAACCGTGGAGTTTCTTGCCGGCTCTTCTCCATAGGAAACAACATTTTGGAACCGTGCACCTAGCTTCTGACGTTTCATAAGTGCCCATGCAGGTTTATATGAAATAAAAATATTTTGATTTTGATTTTGATTTTGAATGTTTAAAAAAAAAAAAAAAAAAAAAAAAAAAAAAAAAAAAAAAAAAAAAAAAAATGAAATATCCAAAAAGGCAAAAAGTTAACTTTGTCAGTGAGTAGAATCGAACTCGAAACACCATGCGCTGCGACCCGAACTGTTTACATAGGCGCTATCTCAGTACAACCGTTTGTTGTGAAATTATAGACTAGTATGTCGAACTCAGTTTAATCTCTTATGAGTATAATTGATGACAGTGGGTATTGGTAGATGTCTTTTCGTTCTTTCGATTTAATATAATTTTTTACTAATATTAAAGATCCGCCATGTATCATACGTTTTCGGCTGAAAAAGCTAACTAAACAATAATTTTCAAAGTTAATTGACATTATTTGATGATCTTTTAACCAATGTTCTGTTAAACAAATTACATCAAACTTGGTTTTTTCCAAAAACAATTCTATTTCAAGTAATTTGGAAGAGCAACCTTGGATATTTTGGTTAAACAATTTTAAAGTATGTTCCACTCCCTTTGCTTTTTTATTATTTTGACTTAAATTGCCAGAAGATACCTTTTTATGATTCTCTAACAATAATTGGCTATTTTAAGGGGTAACTTCTGTTGTCTTACAAACTAGTTTAAACAGTTAACCGGAGCAACCTCCACCACTACAACTGAAGTGTCTAGACTGTCCATATGAGTTCCAGCAGAAAGAGAATACTCTCTCTGATTGGTACTGGCCTCCATAGATGTTGGTATCATAGGTGGATCCTCCTTCGTACAACTTAACAATTCATAAGTCATATCTATGTTGTTAGTATAACTAGACAACACAGACTTGTCACTAATACTAGTATTTGTTATATTATCTATAACCTCATTAATATTATATGCTATCAACATAGCAATCATTTGTCTACATTCCCAAGACAGAGATAAAGTTCTCTTAGTTAACTTAAAACCACTAACAAATTTGTTAGTGTCAAAATACAATAATTTGTCACTATGACAACATGTCAGCCTGTGAATAGTACTATTCAACTTATGAATATAGTAATTTTCATGATCTGATAAAGTATCAGAGTAAGGTAAAGCACACAACATTACCTTTCCTATATTTAATTTTAATAAGGTGTCTACACCATCCTTTCTGGTAATACCAGTACTATTACCTAAAAGCAAAACCATTGTAGAATAATTATTGAGGTTGGCGTTTGCAATTCTTTTAATAATTTGTTTAAAACTTATGTTATGATAACTATGATTGGTGAAACTGTGGCTAAGGTAGTTAAGTAAAATTTTTCCAAAGCCTGAACCTAATTCGTCACAAAAAATATTGACTTATTGTTCTGCGTGTTAACACAGGGCTCTGCTGGAAAAACCAACAGCGGGGGAGACAAGTCAAGCTGAGGTTGAGGAGGTGGTGGTTGGTTGGCACAGGTGCATGAGAGGTTATTAGTCAGAGACTCATACCTCTCAGCATTGCACTTCACGACTTCAAGTAGTTCCCCAGCCTCAATCAATCGCTGACTTAGTTCTTGTTGTGAAGTCTCATATTTCTCAAAAATATCCTTTAGCAATTGCTCCTTTTGTAGAATAACATTATATAAGAGCTTAGTATCAATGTCATACTTTTCCCTACATTCATCTAACTCAACACTACAACTACTTAAACTTTTTGAAAGGATAAGACGTTCCTTTCTGAGGGAAAGATTTAATTTTAAGAGATTTTGTTTTTTAATTGCTCTCTGTGACCGTTTGATTAATTTCTTAATTTTAATATATTTCTTTAATTTATTATGACTCATAACAATTGGACATAATGGCATGGTATCGTCACCAGTCAAATCTATTGTTACAGCTGGCTCACACACTGATTTTGACTTACTGCCAACCAATTCATAAAATAGGTTATTGGTGTTAGCAACCTGTTCACTGACCTTGACAGACTCTGAGAGAGATAGGGCCTTATGGGCCTCACATAATTTCTGCTTAAGTTCTGAAATTTGGTTCAAAGCCAGTTCGTGGGTGTCACTGCACACTTGAAATGTTGACACTTGATGTTGTAGTTCACTGTGCTGCTTGGCTAAGTCCATATGTAGTATGTGTAGCTCAGCCAGCTCACTTTTGAGGAAGGTGTTCTTGGAGTTAATATTTTCCACTTCCACCTCGCTGTCTTCCCTTTCCTGGAGCAATTGTTTGCATTCAGTTTGAGATGCTTTAAGCTCCTTCAAGGCAGCGCTCAGCTTTGCTTCCATCTCCTTGATAGTAGCTCTGCGGGTCATCATTTTGAATATGTATCAGTCACCTGGAATGTGTGAAGTTATGCAGCTAAATAACAGTGCAAGAAAAGATATTCTGATAAGTAGATAAGTAGGAGGTAGTTGGGGAAAAATAATAATAAAGTTATTTATTAAGAAATAGCTATTACAGTTAGATAAAGTTAATTAGAATTAGATGGGAAAGTTAAACAGAAAATAAATACTATAAGAAAACACTGCTTTTCTTGTTATAAACTTAATTAAAACTAGTTATTTAGGTGGTACAAATAATCTAGATTTTAAGTGAAGAGTTTGTAACACATTAAGTACCGAATTGAGTTATAAAGTAAGAACCCGTACTATGTTTATTTTGTATAGTATAATAAGTAGTGCTTATTTGTCTGGGCGAATGTTTTCGTCATCAATTTTGCTTCCACTAATTGTCAAGCAAAAGGAGACATAAACCGTGCCAGTGTGTGATGATGGACGTAGCTCAGAGACCTGAGCAGTATTTGTGGTGTTCAGTAGTCTGTAAATACTAACTACAATCACATAAATAAAACAAAATACTCCCCGGGACTGATGATAGTTTGAAATCCGTCACCGTTGAGGCGTTGAGTTGACAGCTGGTTTCATATCCTTTTTAAACGAAGTTTTCGCGACAAAAACACTGTTTATTCAATGTATATAATACTTAATACCTAGGTTCGACTATATTACACCAATTTAACACATTAAAACAATTTTAGAAATTAATTAAAATAAAACAGGATAAGATTTTCTAAACCTCGCGGCAGAGCTTCTATTTAAGGCCAGACGTGTAGATATATCAAATATATAGTATGTTGTAATGAAGGCACTTCAAGCAGTCTATTAATTTTGGATATTTTTCAAAATCATTAAAAAACGTTGTTGCTGAAAATGCCACATTGTGAGAATAATGACGCAATGTTGCCGACAATGAGTTGAATAAGTATTATAAATATGGACATGAATTTACATGTGACTTAAATACTATTTTGGGTATTATTTTGTTATGATATGGACAAGGAAAATAAAATGCAAAATTATAACAAAAAAATTGAATATAAAAATAAATTTAAATCCTCCTAATATATTGATTCTTTGGTCTCCTGATTGGATATTCTGACGATAACAGAGTTTAATGAAATAAAAAACGCTCGACTTACGCTATACATAAACATTAAAAAAAAACAGACTTAGAGAGACCATAAATGTACTTAAATACGTTTTTAAGCCACTGATTGTATTGTTAGGACAGAAGTGAAATCACAATTTTAATAACAAATTATTTATTTGTCTAAAAACTAATCACATTCATTTTATAAAAATAATTATTAAACTTAGCAAAATTAAGCAAAACTACGATCAGAGGAACAAAATCATCACTTATCAAATCAAGGAAATCAACAGGAGAATAACGAGAAACAGAGATACCAGATTGCACCGAACGGCCGACGGACAGACAGTGCTTCCGCACGCAACGCAGTCCAACGAAGAAAAAAAGGGCCGAACCGCCGCCTGCGGTGGTTTATATAGTGGCCGGGCTCCCCGCGTCCCTGGGCTGGGTAGTGATGTCCAACACGGCCATCCTGATCATGCGTCGTCCGCGACAGCATCAGATAGGTCCGACAGGCTCTGCATGGCAGCTCGATGGGTTTCGTCAACTGGACGGGAAGGCCCCGCGGCTGGCTCTGCACCATGATGAGTGGGAGTGGTGTCATCAGTCAGGTCTGTGAATAACAAAGAAGATTAATGTCGCTAGGAGAACAAGCACATTTGCCTACTCTTTTGGCTTGCACTCAATTCGGCTCACATGGCCTTTTCCTTTCTTTCATCAGTCACATAAAATGACTAGCTAAATAATCTATGGGGTACTAAGACGACTTCACTTTAATTCACCACACAGAAACATCATAACTCGTAGGTATCATCGACATTCATATAATAAATAAATAAAAAAAAAATAAAAAGCCTTTTATTTCCTCTAAGTTACAAAATAATTTTTACCTAACTAAATAAATAATTAAGTGTTCTTTAATTGTTATGGGTAACAGGAACCCCCCTCAAGGTGAAGGCCTCTTCCAAAGATTGCCATTTTTCCCGGTCTTTTGCTATAAGTGGCCATTGTTGTCCAGCAATTTTTGTTGATGTCGTCGTCCCATCGTGCGTAAGGTCTTCCTTTGTATCGATTGCCCTGTGGGCCTTTCCATGTCGTAACCGTTTTGGTCCATCTGTGGTCTTTGAGACGCGCCACGTGACCAGCCCATTTAAATTTTAGTTTTAAAGCGTGGTTTAGAGCATCTATCGTTTTTGTCTTAGCTCTTATTTTTGTGTGTCTTATCTTCTGTATTTTTTTTACATTCATCATGCTGCGCTCCATTCCTCTTTGGCATGTAATTATTTTATTCCTAATTTTTTGTGTGAATTTCCATGTTTGACATGCGTATGTCAAGCAAGGGATAAGACATGAGTCCATTACTTTCTGTTTCAGTTTTATTGGCATAGCGCTTTTGAATATTTCTTTACAACTCCAGTATTTGTTCCAGGTATTCTTGACTCGCCTATCTACTTCTAATTCATTCCTATTTTTGTAAAATCCAATCTGTTTTCCCAAATATATATATTGTTCTACGTATTCTAAAGGTTTCCCATCTATTTTTATGCTTGACTTTATGTGGTTCGACATAGTTTTTGTTTTTGAAATGTTCATTTCGAGGCCTATCTGTCTGCTAGCATTGTTAAGAGATTCCATCATACTTTGTAGTTGAGAAGCAGTTTCTGAGAGCAGCACTAGGTCATCTGCGAATCTAAGGTGGTTTAGATATTTGCCTTGTATAAATAAACCTTTGTTGTTCCAGTCAAGTTTACTTATGACGGTTTCTAGTACCGCAATAAAAATTTTGGGTGATAGAGGGTCCCCTTGCCGTACTCCTCTTTTCACTGGAAAACTTGGACCAATGGTTTCTAGTTTGACTCTACTAGTACACTTGCTGTAAATATTTTTCAGTATTTCTATGTATGTTTTCTCTACGTTTTGAGCTTCCAGTGTTTCCCAGATGCTTTCATGCGAAATGGTGTCAAAGGCTTTTTGATAATCTATGAACGCGATATACAGAGGTCTGCTGTATTCCAGGTATTTTTCAATTATTAATTCTAAAGCATGTATGTGGTCTATGGTGGAGAAACCCTTTCTAAAACCAGCTTGTTCAATGGGCTGCTTTTGCTCTATTGATGCACTTATTCTGTGGTTTATTATTGTAGAAAAGAGTTTATATATAGTTGGCAGTAGGCTTATTGGTCTGTAATTGCCGATGTCTTTAGGATCTCCTTTTTTATAGATCAGAATAATATTGGATTCAGACCACTGTGAAGGAGTTTCTGAGGTTTCCAAAATCAGGTTAAATAGGTTTATCAAAGGCGCGGCCAGAATGGTGTGGGCAGTCTTTATAGCATCATTGGTAATATTATCCGATCCTGGACTTTTTTCGGGTTTTAGTTTTTGTATTGCCTCTATAACTTCCTTGCAGTCTATTGGCTCTACCTTGTGAGTAGTATTTTCGCAAATCATGTTTATTGAGTCGCTTGGGTAGGAAACAACACTACGATCCTGTGTGGTAGATTTGTATAGATTTTTGTAGAAGTCCGTTGCCATGTTTATGATGCCGTTGCGGCTGTATTTTGTGCGACCAGACTCTTCTAAACCCTCAATCCATGTTGTTTTTGTCTTAAGCTCTCTATATCCTTTTTTTAGGCTTCCTTTTAGTTTTAAATGCTTTTTAATTATTTTTATTCTATGTTTCTTGTAATCCATTTTGATGCATTTGCTTGTGAGCTTGTATAGAGCTTTAAGTTCGTTCTTTAGGGTTCGTGTTTTATTTTTAGTTTTTTGTAGTTCTTGTCTTCTTTTTATAAGGTTTTTTGTGCGATTTGATAATGTACTGCGGTCTTTAGTTGTATTCTCTGCTTTCCATGTACTTCGTAAGCTAGTTTGGATAGAGTCTATTAGTTATATTATCGTGAAAAACTTGTACAGACTCATTTAAGGTCCTGTTGTGTATATCAGGTAGGTGATTTTTTTGACTTTCTTTATATATTAAGATTGCTTCCTCACTTTTGAGTGTGCTGTATTGGTGGTTTTCAAATTTGGCTCTGCTTTTTGTTGGTTTTGTGAGTGAGATTGTTGCTCGGAGCGGTCTGTGGTCTGACGGGTAGTTTAGAGTTAGTGTTTCGATGTTTTGAAACATTTGTGGTTGGTTGGAGAGAATGAAATCTATTTCGTTTTTATATTTTCCGGACGGTGAGCGCCACGTCCATCTCTTTTTTGGCTTTTTCTTGTAAAACGTGTTGATAATTGCTAATTTGTTTTCCATTGCAAAATCTATGAGTCTTTGCCCTCTGTCGTTCCTTCCTCCGTATCCGTTTTGCTTCATGATTAGTTGTTCATACGCAAGAGGCTCACCTATTTTTGCATTAAAGTCTCCCATTAAGATGAAATCTTTACATGCTATGTCCATTGCCTTGTATATATGCTCGTAGAAAAGGTTGATCTCTTCCTCATCCGCTGCTTTAGTAAGGGCGTAGACTTGTATTAAAGTTATTGGTTTATCTGGCGTGTTCAAATTAAGTACTGCAACTCTTTCAGAGATCGGATAAAGCTTTCCACATATTTTTTTAGGTATTTTTTTATTATAAAGCCGACCCCATATTTGCCTGGTGTCTGGCCTGTGTGGCACAAAATGAAATCTTCGTATTCTGAAATTTTGTTGCCGGAGCGTCGTACTTCAGATATGCCAATGATATCGTATTTTATATTCATTAGAGCTTCTCTTAGTTCAATTATTCGTTCGTACGATGAAAGTGTTCTAACATTGTTAGAACACTTTCATCGTGGTCGCTATATAGAGTTGTTTTGTGCTATTTTGTCTGGGATTTAATTGGTTTGACGATCGACATTCATACATCTTGCAAAATACTCGGATCCATGTTCATTCACCGTCATGTAGGGCGTTTTTCGCCGAAAGGATCGTCTCGCAGTCCGTCCTTTACATGACCCATCGTGTAGGGCGATTACCAAATCACCGAAAGGAACGTCTCGCAGTCCGTCCTCTACATAACCCATCGTGTAGGGCGATTACCAAATCACCGAAAGGAACGTCTCGCAGTCCGTCCTCTACACGTCAAAACACACGTTATACGGGAACGACACACGTTATACGTGGGTGGCAAGGCCAGTCTTTATGAGACCGGTCAGGTACCTCGCAGTTTACCTGACGTAGACATCTCGCAGTCTGTCTACTGCCTCACCTCAAGATCTGCACAACCCTCTAAGGCAATGCAGACCCCTCATAGTACACAAGCACACTCACGCTCAAAGAATGCAGCGCAGGTCTCAGGACACCACTCCCCTTTCCAGAGCATCATGTACTGAGCAGCAGCTTGCGTCGTCTTGCCATAGGAGCCGGTCAACAGGCGCAGCTCATACCGCCCACTCGGCAGCACGCGTGTGACTCTGTACGGCCCTCGCATCCCGTGGTCCATCTTTCCAGTTGCCTGCGAAAACTTAATGACGAAAACCAAATCATTGACATTAAAGACTTTTGGTGGCCGTCGGTTTCGATTTACATAATCGTCCTGTCGAGACTGGTTTTGTTTTAGTAGATCAGTTGCGTGGGCTCGGCGTAACTCTCTTTGTGCTTCACGATTCGGCTGTACGACTTCCAGAGCGACATCACGAACCAGTGATCTGATGACAGGGGTCGCCGCGTCGGTGCCCACCAGTAGATTTAATGGCGATGCCTGAGTCGTCTTCTGCTTGGTTACGTTGAGGGTCAATTGGAGTCTCCACAGCGTCTCGGACCAGGCTGTCCCTTTGTGATTAGTCTCGATGCGAAGAAGGTTCAGGACGGTACGGGCGTACCTCGAGAGGTACGCACGGCCAGGTCGAGACCTGGCCGTTTGATTGGTGCATCTCTGCAGTAACCAAATGTATCTCCGATCCTATATCTTTAACAAAATATAGGAACCTAGCGGACTGATACATTCTGACTCTGTCGGTTACAATCATTTTTGGTACACCAAAAAGTGAAACTGCGTTTGTAAACACTCTTAAAAGTTCTGCTACATCCTGTCTATAAATGGGATAAAGGAGCGTGTACTTAGTGAACGCATCCACAATAAGAAGAACAAACTTGAAGCCGTTTGACTCGGGAAGTGGACCTAGTACATCTGAGTGTACAACTGAAAATGGTTGATCGGGTTTTTCCCACGAAGTTATGTTTTGTTGTGGAGACCTAGGCACGCGTTTCTTGGAAATGCACATCAAACAATGTTCGAGGTACTTTTTAACGAATTGCCTAAGGCCTGGGAACCAAAAGTGCTTTAGGAATAAGTCCAAGGTCTTGTCATAGCCAATATGATTGTGCTCGTCATGAAATACTCGAAGCAGACTAAGTCTGTGACCTCGGGGGACAAAGCAAAGGAATCGCGGTTGCTCGCCAATCGCAGTGTACTTATAATACAAAAGGTCATTTTTCTCAACATAGCGATTAGGATCTAAGCTGCCTTCTTTTAGTCTTTGGAGAAGCTCCCGTGTCTCTTCATCTGCGGCTTGTGCTATCTGAGTCCAATTGCGATGTTGAGTCACATGAAGCACTTTACGAGGGGGGTTTCTGCTCAAGTAATCGGCATGTGACAACATCGCACCTTTTCGGTACTCCATCTCGAAGGTAAAATCTTGGAGATACATCCACCAGCGAGCAACTCTCGGTAGCAAATCCTTTTTACGTTCGGTGGATTTGAGAGCATTGCAGTCTGTAATTAATTTAAACTGGAGTCCGATCAAATAGTGTCGAAAGTTCTGCAATGCTTTCACAACCGCCAACGTCTCTAACTCATATGAGTGGTATCTACTCTCTGCGCCTTGAGTGGTCCGGCTGAAGTAAGCCACGACTCTTTTACTATTGTTCGGATGGGTTTGCAAAAGAATTGCGCCATAGCCAATGCTCTGCAATGCAAAACTCTGTGGGTAGACTCGGGTCAAAAATTGCTAACACGGGCAAAATTGAAATAATTTCCTGTCGCACTTTTTCTTGTTCGGGACCCCACTTGAACTGAACATCTTTTTTGGTTAACTGTGAGATTGGGGAAAGTCTTCGTTGCATAGCCCTCAATGTACTTCCGAAAGTAACCGGCCAGTCCCAAGAACTGCCTAACTTGTTTGATACTCTCCGGGGCGGGCGAGTCTACTAATGCCTGGATCTTATGAGGGCTCGGCCTAACCTGACCTTGACTTATTATTCGGCCAAGGTATTCAACCTCGGTGGTGAGAAAGACACACTTGCGCACGTTTATGGAAAACCCTGCATTGGTCAAGGTCGTAAGTACCTGTCGCAACAGGTCGACACCTTCGTCCACTGTGGCGCTCATCAACAGTACGTCATCGATGTAATACATACATATGACCGTACATATGACCGTATGGCATTTTTAGATATTCATAATGCCCCTCGGGCGTAACAAATGCGGTGCGATGAACGGACTCGTCACTAATTTTAATCTGGTGGAAACCAGAGGCCATGTCAAGAGATGAGTATCTTGTTATGTTTTTATCACCTAAACGATCGATATGATCATCTATTAACGGGAGGGGATAGCGCTCTTTGACAGTCACCCTGTTCAAGGTGCGAAAATCAACGCAAAGCCGGTCCGACCCGTCCTTTTTTCACTAAAATTATCGGGCTAGAATATTCGGATTCGGACTCTCGAATAATGCACTTCTGTAGAAGGTCATTAATGATTTCGCGCACTCTAATTTTCTCAGCAATTGAAAGTTTATAAGGGCGGTAGGTAATGGGCACGTCACTGGTTACATTTATATGCATTTCACCCGTAGTGACAGTAGTTGTCGCCGTGCCTGTTATAAAAAAATCCGCAAAATCATCAATTACCCTCTTAAGAGACTCCCGTTCTACACTCTGCAGTGGTGTAACTATAGGTATGTCAGTTTCTTTGGACACCGTGGACACATGAGACGTGTTCTGACTTTCAGGTGCGCGTCTGAGATATTGTCGGTCTTTGGTTCTGATGTACGTTATGCCATCCTTATTCAAAATGTCAGTGCCAATTATCAGAGGTGTACTCATAAACGCGGCTGGTACTACAACGAAATCAGCCTCTACTGAAATGTTAGTAAACTCAACCGTAAGGGTTGCGTAAGACGTGGACACAATTTCGTGATTACTAATACCCTTCAACACAGTAGGTTTTACTGCGCAGGCCAAATGTTTTACCACGTCGGACGATATGAGGGAGACATTAAGCGCGCCGCTATCTATTAACACATCGACCGGTATACCGTGTACTACTGCGGTGGTTATGTCGCTGTTTCTTCCGCACGATCCTGAAAAAAATTTAAGTTGCGTTTGTTCTGCTGACCCTGTGGTCCAGACGATCTTTCCTTGGCAAAACAAACGTCCTCCGCATGCCCTATCTTTTTACAGAACGTGCAGGTTAGAACATTGGGACGTACTTTAGACACTGGTTCGGACGGTTTAGATTTTTTTGGGCAGTTGTGAGACAAGTGACCTTGGACTTTACAGTTAAAACAGGTCTTTCGCCGATTCGAATCTGCATGTTCTGTGTCGCGTTTTCGTGATAGTGGGTAAGCCGTAGTTATAGCAGAGCCACCCTTCGATTGAGCCGGTTTCGCATATATAGATAGAAAAGACACCAGATTTTCTGAAGAGAGTGCTGCGTTTGCCGCCGCTGCCCGCACTTGTGCATCGTCTATTCCGCGGACCACTATTTGCGTCATTAATTCCTCACTAAGGCCTTTGACAATGCGCAAGCGGAGCAGGGTACGTCTCGCGTACTCAGCGTACGACGTGAACCTGTTAGACGTTGTGATCATTGTTTCAGGAAGTATCGTCGCATAATCTAACTTTCGGGGGCACAGTGGTTTGAATTCGCGTTTAAAGCTACTCCACGATCTATCAGAGGTTACCCATTCATTTAACCAAGTTCTCGCGTCGCCTTTTAAACATCCAGCTACGCGTGACAGGCATTCTCTGTCACTCCAGCGATTGGCTATATGTGCGCGATCTACTTCATCACACCAAGAGTCCACATCATGGATAGACGGGTCAAAGATTGAAACAAAGTATGAACGTCCCGGATTTATGGAATTAATCGCATCCACTATAGCTGGAGCCACGGACGGCGCCGTTGAGTCCGGTTGCGAAATGGGGGTAGACGTGAATTTGTTCTCGATAATTTCCAGACGGGATAAGATTGTGTCTAGCGATCGCGTTTCTACGGGGGTAGACCGCGTTGTCTGGCTAATATACGACGCAAGTGGCGGCGTTCCGCTCGACTGTACTCTAGAGGGAGTCCGTTCGCGACGACTACTACGTGACATATTTCGACGTTTTCGTGAGCTATCCCGCGACCGATCGCGCCTACGATGCCGCCGGTGCGATCTGCTCCGTGAACTATGCGTGTTAGGCATGTTCATCCGACAAAACAAGTTCAATGTACACAAAACAAAAACAAAAAAAAAACAAATTCACACACGTGGGTAAGTAACGACAAAGTTCCTCTGTTATGATTTTCAAACTGGTCAAGGGGCCTAAATCGGGGTTGGATTGTTATCCCACTTCTGATGTTAGGACAGAAGTGAAATCACAATTTTAATAACAAATTATTTATTTATCTAAAAACTAATCACATTCATTTTATAAAAATAATTATTAAACTTAGCAAAATTAAGCAAAACTACGATCAGAGGAACAAATTCATCACTTATCAAATCAAGGAAATCAACAGGAGAATAACGAGAAACAGAGATACCAGATTGCACCGAACGGCCGACGGACAGACAGTGCTTCCGCACGCAACGTAGTCCAACGAAGAAAAAAAGGGCCGAACCGCCGCCTGCGGTGGTTTATATAGTGGCCGGGCTCCCCGCGTCCCTGGGCTGGGTAGTGATGTCCAACAGTATCTTATAATTGCTATTTACTCTCCTCACAGTTATAAATGACTTCAACGGTCTCTAAACTAATCAGACTTTTATCCTCTGATAAACCCTGATTAGAATCTTAATTAATAATATTTTTTGACATAAACATTTAAATTAACATTTGGCAAAAACAGCATCTAAAGTAAAAGGTAACTAAAATGATTTTGTTTAATAAGCTCCATAATTAACAACGATAGCCAAAAAACGATATTCTAATAACAGTTTTATAAGAAGACGATGATTAACAAAAGCCTTTAATTTAAACCAATTAGGCTCAGAAATGCCCCTCTCCTACAATGCCCTGACAATTCAATCATCAAAACTTACACTATTATTGATTATGATAACAATTACAAGAATAGTTACTTTTTCTTCATTGTTATTTTATTTTTTTTGGGTTATTTTCTGATTTCGTTTTTTTTTTTTGTGGACGTCTCATCTTTCGGTGGAGATTTCTGCGTGTTAAGCACATTTAGTGAAATATCCGACAATATTACCACTTTTTTGGTCATAACCCTTGAGGTCGAAGGTTCTGATTGAAATTTTAGAGTTTCAGCTTTTTCTTAAAAATTTGGCGCAGCATTGAAATTCGCAAGGTGCCCAAGATGATGTCCGTGAACGCAGATTAGTGAAGCGGAGCATTCAAAGCAACTCATTATTCTCATGGTTAACTTTTTCGTCGTTTTCTCCCACTACACCTGGTGCACGGAAAATTTGCCCTTGAAGAGTTTGATGTTATTGGGAATCAAGTTACTTTTTTGTGTTATATCTTGTTCTTCTATTTTTTTTTACAATAATATTGAGCTGTTCGTTTTCGACGCGTCGCTTAATCAGGTTATAGAATTGATCGAATGTACCCATATCTTCACCGTAGAGAACCATTTGATCCGCTGTTCTTTTCAATGTAGCTCCAACACCATCTGGGGCACCCTTGCCGTGGCCGGCCTCAGAGTAGTTCCACGTGATTTTATTTAACTCCGAGAAATCTTTTATAAATTTGGGTGATTATGTAGAACATGGTCTTGTTTCTTTATTGCGATGATGGTGAGTCCGACAAAAAATGAATGGTGACACCATTCATTATTAAGGGGTTCAATCTCATTACTTCTATTAAAGGCACCAGATGAGCCCATACCGAAGGAGCGTTGTGCGTTAAACAATCACTTATTGTACATATTGATGTAGGGGTTACAATTACAAAGTATGATGTATTCCAAGTTTTAAGTATTAAGTAAGTATTTTTACCTAATTTTAGTTAAGTTACTTTAGTTTAGTTTAGTTTGTACAATTTCCTTAATATGAATGCGGAGTTTACCTCTAAGGGCTCCCACACATAAACACGATACGACGTCGCGTCGTGGAAATCTACGATGAGCATCGTAAAAAAACACGACATCTTAACGTAATGTGCCACGCACGATACACGGCACGATGCCGTCGATACAGTGGGGTTAGTTCATTCCGAAAAATGGACCGCTCTAGACGCATTCTGCTTCTGCTGTTAATAAGAAGACGAACAAAGAAAAGACAGATACTCAGAAGATATTGGGTTCACCCATTTCTTTCAAACATGAATAACGGGAGTCACTTTATAAAGAAGTACAATGCCTTAAAAATAGACCACAACAAGTTTTATGATTACTTTAGAATGAGTGCATCAAGTTTCGAAGAGTTACTTCATCGGAAAACGCCACATATAGCAGGAAAATATGGCAGAGGCAGACCACCCATCGAACCTCTCGAGATGCTGGGATTAACTACATATAAGATAAAATGAAACAACAACTTTCTCATATTTTTTCATTCCACAAATCAACGACACTAAACAACAATTTTTGAAAATTAAGGGGCATATTCATAAACGATGATTAAAGTTAAGAGATGTTTAAACGTCAAAAATGTATGGTTAATCAGTCGCTAATCATTACTTAACTTTAAGCAGCGTTTATAAATAAGGGGGTAAGTTGTTAACAAAGAAAGCTTCACCTCAAATTAACAGCTATTAAATCAACAACTTAAACATAATTTTAAATCAACATTACACCTTTGGATTCCTTTTTTTAAGAAAAGTCGTAAAGCGATAGGGGTGATGCTATTGGTTCACGTGATGTATTCGAATAATCATTAGATTCGCTCTCATCGCTTTGGCCTTACTTGGCAGCTGGTGACAGTGCTGCTTCTCGGGTAGACTGTGTCGAACTTCCGGCTGTTTGGTAACCACCGTGGTAAGAACTTTGCCATGAACTTTGGGGTCTTTGTGTTTCATAGTTACCCTGGTACGAAGATGGACAATTGCTCTGAGAATAATATATAGAGGTACGTTGCTGTGATTGTTCGTATAGATCCGTTAAAACTTGTAAGACCCGACTTTGGAAAATTAACGTTTGATGATCATTTAGTTTATTTAATGATGGTAATATCGCTTTAAAAAAAGATAAATGTCTGTTTTCGGGCTCTTCTAATTTTGCCATAATCTCTTCTTCAAATGTATCGACATTTCTCCTTTTTCGTGATGGCTGACGGAGAGATGGACTTTTAATTTTTCTTTTTGGACTTTCCTTTTGTGTGTTCTGATTGTTTGTTTCTAGATCTAGTATACTATCATCGGTTTCATTTTGATCATTTCTTTTTTTTAAAAGGAGCTGTTTATATAAATGATATTCTTTAAGTTTGTTAGCGCCTGCTCCAGATTTATTTATTTCTTTAAGTTTTTTTACGTACTTGGCATAATTATATTTAATACCAGTCCATTTCTTTAACACAGCATTACCTGAAAAAAAAGTCTAAACATAAAATACTAATTTTATGTTTAGACATGCATAAATAAATAATACATTCATTCGTCTATCCCACCAACACACGCACACACACGCACCACACTGATACACATATACACATGCATACCTTCACATTATTTATTTATGCATACACTTTTAACTTGTAGTGTGGGCTATGCCTATACTACAAATTATTTCATTTTATTTATTTCCTTATTTTATTTCAGGTTTTTGGCATCAGGAAACACCTTTCAAGACATGCATTTAAACTGCTATCGTGGAGCGTCTACTATTGCTAAAACTGTAAAAATAGTCTGGAGCTATATGGAAGCATCTTTTGATCGAAAATATACCGAAAATAACTACTGAGCGGCTAACAAAAATTGCTGAGAAGTTTGCCAAGATTGCCAACTTTCCTAATTGCATAGGCGCACTTGACGGGAAACATGTTCGTATTTGGAGTCCCAAACATGGCGGATCTCTTTTTATAATTACAAAAATTATCATTCTGTATTGTGTTGTTGGCTCTGGTAGATTCTGAATACAGATTTATATATGTTGATATTGGAGCATATGGCAAGGAATGTGACTCAACCGTTTACAATAATTCAAAATTGAATGAATTACTTTTAAAAGGACAACTTCATTTACCAACGCCAAAGCCTTTACCAGGCTCCCAAACGCCTCTTCCTTTTGTTTTTATTGCAGACGAAGGCTTACCGTTAACAAATAATGTAATGCGCCCATACCCAGGAAAACATTTGACGATACAACAAAGAGTTTTTAATTATCATTTGAGCCGAGCAAGAAGATTTGTAGAATGTGCGTTCGGTATCCTGGCTAACAGGTGGAGGGTATTTCATCGACCATTAAACGTTTCTTTCGATCTTTGCACAAATATCATAAAAGCAAGCTGTGTTTTACATAATTTCATTCTTAACCGTGAAGGAGCCGAAACATTTGAAGATATGTTAATTGACGATTCTTTTATTGAACTACAACAGCCCACACAGGAGGGTAGAACAAGAACAAGAGCTACCGACATAAGAAATAAATTTTGTGAATACTTTAATAGTGATGTGGGTGCTCTTAGTTGGCAACTAAATAAAATATAGGATATTACGTACCATGTTTTATTTTTTCTTGATTACTTAATTCTTGAAAACCAGGAAATAAATTTTCGCAGACCTCTTTCCATGCTGTTGTTTTTGCATTTTTATTCTTGTATTCTTCACATGTTTTGTTCCATAGTACGGGACGCTGCTCGACTAGGGTAATTAAATGATCGACTTCAATACCATCCGTCATCTTTGAATTTCGAATAACAACTGCGCAGGATTGCATCGTGAGTTTCTAATGTCACGACGTCGTATCGTGCATCGACACGTTACGACGTCGTGTCGTGAAACGACGCCGCATCGTTGTACGACGCGACGTCGTATCGTGTTTATGTGTGGGAGCCCTAAGTGGTTGTTACGCTACTACATTAATCTATCTTAGATGTTATTTTTAGCATAATACCAGTGTAAACAATTGTTGGTGAACCTAATAATATAAATAAATAAAATTCCAGTATCAAAATTATGGGCATATGCAAATAGCAGTGTGTAACGAAACCTGTTGTCTGCTGCCACCGAATTGAAAAGACTGTACTTCTTCGGCATATTTCAAAGCGTAATTTTCGGAGAAGTCTACATGAATGAGACATTCTTGAATGTTCAGGTTTTCTTTTAGATTTTTGATAGTTTTGTATTGGCCAACAATTTTGTAAATGTGCTGAAGAAATATTATTAAATCATGCTCCAGCTTTGAAACTGCTTCCGTAAAACGGCTTGTTACACTCTTTTTCTCCGAAATTACTTGCTTTTTCGTTGTGCCGTTTTTAAGAATTATATTTTTAGTTATCTTGACCCATTGAAAGTAAGTTACGTTTTTATTTTTAAAAGCATTATTGTACTAGATGATTACTTCTGCATAGGGTTGCCATACGTCCGGAATTTTCCGGACAAGTCCGGAAATATAGGTCTTTGTCCGGAATGCGGGGGGAATCTTAAACCGTCCGGAATTTCTACAAATAAGTGAAGAGTGAAATAAAAATGAAAAAACCAAATTATTTATTAATTATTTTTATTCTAAATCAAAGGAAATCAAAATTATTTTTATTCTAAATCTACTACATTACTTCTGATTTAATACTCCCAGAAATATTGTTCAACACTTCTGAATCTTTAATAATAGTTTTGTAGAACACTTCGCAAGTCATATTTTTTAAATTATATTGAGTTATGAGAATCGACTTGACAGAGTACAGAAAGCCTGTTTCTTTCCTTTGACCATTGGGTTCCCATTAAGGAAAAGATCCTTTCAACATTGGCATTTTGTGCCTGCATCGCAAATGCATATCTTACTTACGCTAGACTAAATCAAAACAAACAAACTCAAAGCAAAAGCACACGGTGCGCGGGTGTATCATGTGCGCGGGTTGAACGCAGGCGACAGAGAGGCGCTTCCCCCTCTCCCCTTACCATTTCACCGCGCGCGTGTCAAAATTCGAACGATTTGGCAGTCGATTTGGTTAGTTTATTTACTTGCACGATGCGTAGCGATTTTAATAAAAAATTAACAAGATTGTCCGGAAATTTCATGGAATGTCAGGAATTTTCTCCGGATTTTTGATATTTTGATCTGGGAACCCTACTTCTGCAGGCGTCACACTTTCTTTGCAATCAATTGGTGTTCCTAGAATCACAGCATAATTTAGAAAGCACCTGGTTGCTGTTTTTCTCATTTATTATTAAAGCTTTATTCAAACTGGTTATAAGTAATTCCATATTAACATGGTGTGACGGAAGGGGTTTACGTGGGGTATAAATAACACCACGTAACCTTGTCAGCATAAAAAATATATTTAAATAATAACGAATAATGTTGGTAGGTCTATGGTACAAGATTTTCTGAATTCCCCTGGGAGCAGCACAGTACTCTTCTGGCTCAGCCTGGTGCGACGATGACCCTAGCGGGTGTGCCACGCTGTAGATGCCAGGAACGATGACGGTCGGCGGATGGTTGCGCCCGACCCGTAAATGGTCCGAACGTGCTCACGCGGGCAAATAACTGCCCTGCAAGGAGCACGACAGTAGTCGCCAACTCTCGCGGTTAGTGGCCCGACAGGTAGTGAGCGGATGCCACCGATAACCTTTACGGGTGAAACCCGGACTTTGAACCCTGGAACATAACGTCCAGCGTGTCACAAGATGAACGTTAATCATCTCCGCTGATTGTGACACCAAGGCATAAGCAAAGCGAGAAGTACAGTGCGCTAATGATGATGATGTGTGGATGTCACAATCAGACGGAGTTTACATACAATTATGGAAGGTGAGAAACGCTACATGACTTGCACATTTAAGTCGTGTACATAAAAAATGCGCAGAGCTAATGGCAAATAGCAAAGAAAGATAATCACGCAGAAGGCATAATAACTTTACGACCATAAACGGGCAAATAGGCACACGCCCTAGGTTATCCTAAATAGGTAGGTACAAACAGTATAAAACATAACTAGCTGTTCAACACTTACCCAGTATGCGGTTACGAACACACAGAATTTAATTAGGTAGTTAAGTAAAACTGTTGCCTGCTTTAGGCTTATAGAATTACGAAGATCTGTACGTTGGATCCAAGCTATGGGATCAAGCTCCGTCAGTCTTCGCCCGTAGCAGGAATCCGAATGTGCTAGTCACTGAACCGGATGAATGCCGAGTATAAAGAAAAACGATACTTATAACTTGCTTATACTTTTATTTTCACAACTGTTCTCTTCGACTGTCTAACAACCAATGAATCTACATCATTTTTCATTTTTAAAACACATTTATGTCCCCACCCAGAAACAACGGCTCGGTGACGTTGCTTCTGAGTGTTGCCATCGTACAATTACACATTAAATTGTCTGATTTGTCATAATATAAAAATATATCTACAAAAGACGGTTAAAATTCATCATAATAACTTAACAGTGCTACCACAATGGATATTTTCGATTCGGTATTTAAATAATACATTTTTTCTTAAACGAAATCAATGAAATCACGACACGAGGTGAACAGAACGCGCGCCTCACTAGCGCAGACGGCTAACTAATCGTTTAGGTCGTGTTCCGAAATTCAACAAAAGTGATAATATCGCGAAGCCAACCAAAATAAAATCAGTACTAATGATCTGATAGCACTTAAATTTTTTGACTATTCAAATTCTATGTTTTTAATAGAAAATAACGATACTGTTAAATTTTATTGGACGAGATCTATGTGGGCGGTGTGTGCATCTTCATATAAATAAAAGTGGCTTCTTCAATTTGGAAGTTTTATTTTACTAATCGTATGCAGACATTGTTTTTCTATCCCTTTTTTTAATTTAAAAAAATTAACTCAAATATGTGACAACGACAATTATAGAACAATCTTCCATAGACTATCTGCGTAGAGTTGTGTTAGCTAAATTATTATCTTAACATCCCCTCTCAATTTTTACAATTTGAACTTTACTCAATCAAATTATAGAAATTGCCTTACATAATAGACTAAAATCTTAGTAAAATAATAATAAACTCAATGAAAACTAAAGTTACTGAATACCTAGTTTATCAACAAAATAGTTGTGCTTTAGTTGCACTAAAGATTTCGTCATGATATCAGCAATGTTTTCATGAGTGGGCACATAACTCAAAGTTATTAATTCCACAACATCCTTTACAAAATGTGCTTTGATGTCTATGTGCTTTGATCTCTTGCTGTTCTCATAAGACTCAATCATACAAATTGCACTTTGATTGTCTAATAATAGATAGATTTTTGAGTTTACACAACCAAAGTCATACAATAGTCCTTTCAAATAAAGTAATTCTGATACAGTTATAGCTGATGCTACATATTCAGACTCTGCAGTTGATAAAGCAACCATATTTTGCTTCTTAGAAGTCCATGAAATTAAATTTTGGCAATAGAATATGGCACTACCACTAACGCTTTTCCTATCATGTTTGTCACTTGCTCAATCAGCATCACTGTAAGCAGTTATGTCCTTTGCCTTGTCTTCTTGGGTATAAATCAAAGTTTCCTTGATGGTTTCGCTCAGGTATCTTAATATTCGTTTAGCTGCTTTCCACAATTGCTGTGTTGGTTTGTCCAAGTATCTACTCAGAAATACAGTAGCAAAAGTAATGTCTGGTCTACTGGTTGTAGAAAAATAGAGTAGGCAGCCTATAAGTTCCCTATAAGGTACTTGAATGATATCTTCATTTTCATTCACTGTAAAGTTGACTTCCATTGGTGGCTTTGCACCTTTCCAGTTTTCCATATTAAATCTTTGTAGCACCTTCTATATGATTTTTCCTTGATGGATTTCCAGTCTGTTCTCTTTTCTGTCTACTTCCGTACCAAGGTATTCCTTAATTTCACCCAAGACTTTAACTTGAAATTTTGCTTTTAGTTTTTGTATAATATCTGAAGAATTTCCTGATACTAATATGTCATCAACAAAGATCAATAACCATACATCTTTTTTCTTGTATAAGCAGAAATCATATTGTGGTTGTACAAATCCCATGCTCACAATTTATTTGTGTAATCTTTCATTCCAGCATCTTGGTGCTTCTTTGAGGCCATACAGTGCCTTTTCCAGTTTCATAACTTTACCTTCTGTTATGTTTACACCTTGTGGTGGTTTGATGTACACATCCATGTTTAATTTGCCATGTAAAAATGCAGTAAGTACATCTAATTGTGTCACTGTCAGGTTTTCTTGTAAACTATGGCTTAGAAACATCCTAATGGTAGGCATTCTTGCTACAGGTGAATACACATTTGTGTATGTCTCTTCCTGATAGCCTTTTGCCACTAACCTCGCCTTCTTTGAGCCATCACTCTTAGTTCTAAATACCCATTTAGTATCAATCGCCTTTTTACCTTGTGGTAGGTTTGTGACTTTCCAAGTACCTCGTTTTTCATGTGAATCTAGTTCTTTTTCTATCGCTACCTTCCAGTTTTCTCCACTCTTTATTGCCTCATCATAATTCTGTGGGTCAACCATGCATAAACAGTATAAAATGTTAGTTTCAAATTCTGTTTCATAGTCTTTCAGATGTATTGGTGTTTTCACTGTCCTCCTTGATTTTGTTGATAATAATTAACAATTTTGTAGTTTTGTTCTCTTTACTTCTTTATCTGATATCTTTTGTTCTTTATCTTCATGCATCTCTTCCATATCTTGTTCTGGTTTTTGTTCTTCTACAATAGGGATGTTGACTAATTTTTGGAATTGCTTTTATTTTATAGATAGACCCTATAGTAACACGAAAAAACATATTTTATGAATAACTATGACAAATTTCAATAAAAAAATACTTAAATAAACATGGTTTTCAAAATTCCCGCTAAAACGCTCCAAACTGTCACGTGACTATGATCTACGTCACAGACCGATAAACAAATCCCGCGTTCTGTCAAAGTTAACTGATCTTGTCTGAGTTTTTACAAATAAGTTAGATAAAAGCCCTAAAAATGAATCCATCGTTTTACAAATGCTGTGCAGTGCCGATGTGCAAAAGTACGACAATCAGTACGCCCCAAAAACTTTTCATTAACGTTCCAAAAAGTGCACAAATAAGGAGAAAGTGGTTAACACTTGCTAGAAGACATCCAGCATCATTGACGACAACAAGTACCAGTCATTTTTGTGAAGATCACTTTGATGTAAGTTCGATAAACTACAAATACAAATAAAAGTCGTTTTAGATTGTTTATTTTTGGTTATGAGGCAAAAATAGAGTATCTAATATTAATTAGTTGTTTGTTTACTGGGCTACTTCTGAGTAACTAAGTGCTAACTAAATATCACATTTCAGCTGCAAAATGACATGGAAAATTATGTAGAATATACTACAATGGGTGTGGTATCTCGAATAAGGATGAGACCTGGTTGTTTACCTTCAAAGTTTGCTTGCCAACCAACGAGAGCCAGTACTTCTACGTCGACTGATGTCTGTCGACCAGCAGCAGTAAAAAGGCAACGACTCGCATTGATAAATGAATGTGAAGAAGAGATGAGAGCAGCTGCATTTCAACAAAGTGAAAAATTACATATTGATGTTCCAAGTCAAGATGAAGGTCAGTACTCATTGGAATCCATTAAATAGTAAATGTAAAAGAACGCAAAATCTGTCTGTCACTGTATCATTGTTATCCCTTGAAACAATTTTCATCATAATCGGTACCTGTTTGTTGTTTAAAACTTGAAGATTAGGCACCTTTGTGCCTACATCCATCCATTAAAGCCAAACCACAGACCTAATTTCATATCTCAATGGGCTAATGAATGTACCTGTTCTTTCGTATATTATATCTATTGTATCTTCTTCCATTTATTTCATTCTTCCTTTCCTTAATAAGTAAGAACTAAATATGAAGTACATATAAAGCACTTAATTAATTATTATTTTTTCAGATCCACTCCATGAACAACAACAAAAAATAACAAAAATTGATAAAGCAGCACAGATATACATAACAGCCAAACATCGAAGTAAAACGACTCAGACTGAAATCAAATCATATACAAAGCAAACCTCGCCAATGAAGTTTTCTAGTACATCTGTATCTACTTCTCCATTCAAAATGTCAGAATTGAAACCATTTATAAAACCACAACCATTTCGACCAAGTGTAACATACAACTTAGGTAATGATGACAAATCTGACAGTGATATATCATTATATACTCCACCTGCAGCACTCATGGCAAAAACTTCTTCTGACACAAGTAGTTTTAATGAACCAGAGTTGAAAAAAGAAACTAATTTAAAATGTATGGTAGATCATACTGTAGATAAAATAGAAAAAAGGCCACAGTTCTATATTGGTGTACCTAAAGATTGTTATGATTTAATTAAATTAATACATGAGCAAACCGGTATTCATAAACATCAAATATTGTTGTGTTTGAAGAAAATTCGTTTGGGCACCAAGTTTTCTGAACTTTCTGATGAGTTTGAAATAAGTACATCATATGCATCTAAAATATTTACAGAAAATATACCTAAGATTGCTAAAGTTATGAGGCCTTTTACTGTAAATTTAGACAAGTCTTCTAACAAAAGATGTTTGCCCATAGCATTTAGAAAAAAATATTATAATGTAACTTGCTTAATAGATTGTCTGGAAATTGAAGTTCAAAAACCTGGTAAAGCCTTAAATCAAGCTCTAACTTGGTCAGAATATAAAAAGGCTAATACCATAAAATACCTTATTTCTAGTACACCAAATGGACTGGTGAATTATATTTCCCTGGGGTATGGAGGGAGAATTAGTGATGTATGTCTGGTAGAAAATTGAGATTTTCTTAACTGTTTACCTAGTGGATCACATGTAATGGCTGACAGAGGCTTTAAACATATTGAACCACTATTACTAGTGGTTGGATGTAAACTAACAAGGCCACCCAGCATAGTATCAGGCAATAAATTATCTAAAGAGGAAGTTAAAGAGACAAAAAAAATTGCAAGTCTGCGGATTCATATAGAAAGGGTCATTAGACGCATCAGGGAGTTTTCTTTTTTGAAGCCTCATGCTTGCATAAACAATAATCTTTTAGGGAAACTTGATGATATCATAGTTATAGCTTGTGGCCTAATAAATTTACAAAACTCATTAATTAATAAGTGATTATGTTACTAATAAACAATTTGAAACTAAAAATAAAAGACTAAAATACAAATAATCAGTATTTTTATTTACTATAAATTTTACTTGCTATATTTCTGTAGATTTATACAATAATGGGTAGATATGTGTTTTCCAAAATAACAATAAAGATTGTAATAAAGAGTTTACATATTCTTCATCAAACTCCACTAATATAATATTAACTTTATTATTATTTTGAAAATGGACATCCGCAACACAAAAGTAGCACTTTTTATAACCACAAACATACATTTGTATTTGCATCTGGTCATAACACTTGTTTGAGGGTCTCCCATTCTGTATGTAATTTTTTATAGTGTTCTCATTAAAGGGGCATTTTATTTCTATGAGAAACTGCTCACCTATTCCATCTGGTGAACCAGCTATCATGGGAAAGTGTTTGCTAATAAAAATACCACATTTTTGTATTGTTTTTTTTAGCATGGTTTGTACTGTTTGTAGTACTTTACATTCCATAACCCTGCCACGTTTCATTGCTGGAGTATCAGGAATGTTGCCACCCATAATCAAGGATACTAAGGCACCATCGTTTGTTTTACATTTTTTAACTTCATAAGCTTTGGAAGCCGTTATTCTGCCAAACCTTAACTCATGCCACAAGTTGCTGCGGGTCTGGTTTCTTGTGTTTTCTTCAACCTTTTTTAATAGCTCAGTAGTAAATAACCCAGATATACGCTTAATGAACTCTTCACTACATCGTTCTCTATAGTTTTGCACTAACTGGTACATAGAGAGCCCTTCTAGCTCATTAGTGATGTTTTTCACATACCTTAATAATTCACAGTTTCTGATACCCTTCGCTGTAGCCTGTTCCACAAATTTTTCAAAAACACTGGGATCTGAAGAAGTCGAAGCATGTCCTTTGGCTAATTCTGTAGTTGTTATGAATTTCAATGTTGTTCCCACCTTAGATAATTCAGACTTTTTCCAGTAGCATTCTACCTGAGTACAAGATGGCTCTTCACTTCTTCGATGTAGCCACATCAAAAAAGCCGCTGCATGTTTACACCCACCCGCAGACGCAGCACAATCGTGGCATTGTGAACTGACAACAACACTGTTTATTTCATCCACAGTGATAGTGACTGTGTATGGTTTAGTACGAACTTTGTGTTCAGGGCACACACGGCACTTCACAGTACAAATATTTCCTTCTCTTTTCAACTGAACGTATCCTACGGCATCATCGCCATAAGATTCTCTTGAAGATCTTGAATAGACGAAATAGGATCGTAAATATTCTACTAAAACTTTGTACATAACCTTAAATAACCCAACTTTTTATTTCGTTGATGATAGATGATCAGTAGTTTTAAATATGATAAAATAGTATGTAAAATCAGTAAGGGGTCTCTTTCTTTTGGAATAAAGTATATCAGTGTAAAATTATAGGTACTTACAAAGACATTTTTACGTTTCTGAGCTCCGCTTCACAAAAATCCTTGTTTCTAACAAAGAAACTTGCCGCCATTAAATAATCAATCTTCGGTAAGTTAGAACTACTTCCTTTGATGAATCCAGTCTCCATTGTGATAAAAATCGTAAAATATTATCGTTGTTGTAATAAATTAACGAGATAAATAATTCACCGGTGAAACTTATCTTGGTTATGTTATGTTATTGACAGCTGAGTCGGCTTGTTTCCCGGTTAGTGACGTCATCGCGTTCTGATTGGTGTTCGCAGTCACGTGATATTGGGAACTAAGTAGCGCAATTTAAATTAATTTTATTTATTTTAAGACGAATAATTAGTTTCTTAAAATGTCATTTTCGGTATTAAAAACCTATCTTTAATGTATAAAACATAACTTTACATGAATTTGTAACATGTGTCAACATCCCTATTATGTCCTCTGATTCTTTGATACTCTCTTGCTTTTCTTCATCATATTTTTCTTCATAATATTTTCTCTCAACCTTTTTTTCTCTGCTTTTATAGCGGATATCATTTTCATCAAAGCTAACATCTCTTGATATCATTATTTTATTAAATACAGGATCCCAAAGCCTGTATCCATTCTTGGCATAACCAACCATTCTAACTTCTTTTGCTCTGTCGCTTAGCTTGTCTTGTTTTGGTATGTTTACCATCCATCCTCTTGCTCCAAATATTTTCAGTTTTGTAAGATCTGTCTTCCCAAATCTTATGTCTGTAGTTATCTTGTACCACATAGCCGCCGAGGGACATCTATTTAACTGATATGCAGCACACCTTATTGCCTCTCCCCAAAGTTGCTTCGGTAAATTACTTTCATTTATGATTGTCCTAGCCTTGTTGTATCAAGTCCGATTCATCCTCTCACTTACACCGTTTTGTTGTGGCGTGTACGGTATTGTTGTCTCTCATTGTATTCCTTTGTCTTTATAAAAATCTTTCATCTTCTTACATGTATATTCTCCACCGTTGTCTGATCTTATTCTTTTTACTTTCTTGCCTGTTTCCGTCTCTATCTTCTTTATGTAAGTGATTAAATTCTCAGTTGCATCACTTTTATTCTTTAACAGGGAAACTTCACAGAAATGAGAGTAGTCATCTATTACTGTTTGATAGTATATCTCACCTTCATCAGTAGCTGGTCTTATTGGACCTGCTATGGCACTATGTATAAGTTCTGCTATGTCTCTTGACCTTGGACCTTCAACTGACTTGAATGGTAGTCTCGTTGATTTTGCTTTCATGCACCCTGGACAAACTTTTCTGCCAACAGGTAACTTCATGATCTGCAAACCCTTGCGATGGAGATGCCCTAACCTTTTATGCCACAAATCATCACCAACAACATTGCATTGCTTATCATCAACAGAGTCATTATCATTACATACTTTACCAATAATGTAGTATAATTTACCATTTAATTTTCCTACCACCTGAGCTTTGTTGTTAAATATCTTAAGTGTAGAATTGTCAAAGTTTACTTTATGACCTTTCTCTACTATTTTCTTAACTGAGAGTAAATTGTAAGTTACGTTTTTTACGATCAAAGCTTCTAAAGTTATTGCTATACCATTTACATTTAGTTTAATTTATCCTTCTTAAAAGCTTGTATACATTGCCTATTTGCTACAAATATTCTAGTAGGAGTGTCCATGATAGTGATACCTGTCATATAATCTTCATATTCTTCCTTCACTAAATGTTCAGTACATGCTGAATCTACTACTAAATGCATTTCATTATTCAATGATGCATGCACCTCATCACAACTTGTGAATGCCAGTCCATCACTATTATTATCACTCACTCTTGCCGCAGCACTGTTCTCTGAAAAACGACCACGTCCACGACCTCTGAATCCTCTTCTTATTCTTCCACGTCCTCGACCGGTTCTGCACTCGAACGATTTATGACCTGGTTTTCCGCAGCGATAACATTTGATTGTGTTAGCACTGAACGCTTCATTATCTGCATATTTGTTCCGTCCTTGTTTTTCCTTAAGCTTTAGCTCAGCATCTAGCTGTCGCACCTTCACCAATTTCTTTTTCAGTTCTCATCGTTTCTATAGAGGTTATAACTTGTTCATACTCCTCAGGTAATGAAGACAGCAAATAACAAATTTTATCAAGGTTCTCCATTTTTGAGCCTGAAGCTTCTAACTCCGTTACTAGCTTTTCAAATTTTAGAAAATGGTCTTCCAGACTCGTTGTATATTTGAGGTTTATCAATTTTCTTCGTAAATATAGTTTATTCAGCACACTCTTTCTTTCGAAATGTTCTTCTAGACATTTAAACATACTTGCAGCCGTTCTGCCGCCTTTTATTATCTGAAGTTCGAAGAGAGGGGGAGGACTCGATAATTCTCAAATCCGGTAACCTGCTCTATTTCCGGGAGGGCGACCAGCAGACCAAAGGTGGTGTCGGGTTTATTGTCCATAAGTCCCTTGTGACAAACGTGGTGAAGATCGAGAGTGTGTCGACCAGGGTGGCGTACCTTATACTCAGAATATCCGCAAGATATTCGCTGAAGGTCATACAGGTCTACGCCCCGACCTCGACACACCCCGACGATGAGGTGGAGACCATGTATGAGGATATATCCAAAGCCATGCATGGCTCTAAAACTCATTTCACCGTTGTCATGGGGGACTTCAACGCGAAACTGGGCAAACGGAACGAGGATGAGCTGAGCGTGGGGCAATTTGGAGTTGGACGACGGAACCACCGGGGTTCTTCATGATGAACTCCTTCTTAAGAAAACGGGAGCACAGAAAGTAGACCTGGCAGAGCCCTGATGGTGCAACTAAAAACGAGAATGACTTCATTATGTCGACGAAGAAGCAAATATTCAATGATGTCTCTGTGATAAATACGGTGAAAACCAGAAGCGATCACCGCATGGTAAGAGGCACATTGAATATCAACATCAAGCTAGAAAGATGTCGACTAATGAAGTCTACGCTCCGTCCAGCACCGATCCAGGTCCAAAACCCCGAGAGCTTTCAGCTCGAACTCCAGAATCGTTTCGAATGCCTAGGGAGCTCCGTGGACGATTATAACGATGGGTTCGTGGAAACTGTCCATACGGTCGGATCTAAGTTCTTCAAGACCCGCCGTGCTAATGGCAAAAAGAAACTCTCTGATCCTACTCTGCAGCTAATGGAGGAGAGGCGTGAAATGATCCTGCAGTCTTCAGACGACGCGCTAAAGTACCGACAGCTCAATAGACAGATATCTAAGGCCTTGAAAAGCGACCTTCGCCGTTTTAATACGGACCGCATAAAGGACGCGATAGAGCGGAACAAGGGCTCCAAGGTCTTTTCAAGAGATCTGTCTATTGGGCAGAGTCAGCTTGCGAAACTGAAGACCAATGATGGCAGGATCGTTTCCTCCAAGCCGGAGCTGTTGAGAGAGATCGAGAGTTTCTATGGACAGTTATACACGTCAACAAGCAACCCCGTTACGGATCTGGCAAACGACCCAAGAGCCAGATTGACCCGACACTACACCGAAGATATCCCGGACGTTAGCTTGTACGAGATTAGGATGGCTCTGAAGCAGCTAAAAAACAACAAGGCGCCGGGTGATGACGGAGTCACGGCCGAACTCCTGAGGGCCGGCGGAAAACCCGTTCTTAAGGCCCTCCAGAAGCTGTTTGATTCCGTCATACTCGAGGGCAAAACGCCACAGGCATGGAACAGAGGTGTGGTGGTACTTTTCTTTAAGAAGGGTGATAATACTCTTCTTAAGAATTATAGGCCCATCTCACTTCTGAGCCATGTCTACAAGCTGTTTTCGAGAGTCATCACGAACCGTCTCGCGCGCAGGTTTGACGACTTCCAGCCTCCCGAACAAGCCGGATTCCGTAAAGGCTTTAGCACCGTAGACCACATACATACGCTGCGGCAGGTTATACAGAAGACCGAAGAGTATAACCTGCCTCTCTGCTTAGCATTTGTGGACTACGAAAAAGCCTTCGATTCGATCGAGACATGGGCTGTACTGCAGTCTCTTCAACGGTGCCAGATCGACTATCGGTACATCGAGGTGCTGAAGTGTCTGTATGAAAACGCCACTATGTCAGTCCGACTCCAGGACCGGACTTCGAAACCTATTCTTCTGCAGCGAGGTGTGAGACAGGGAGATGTTATCTCTCCGAAACTGTTCACCGCTGCACTGGAGGATGTCTTCAAGGTTCTGGACTGGAAAGGGGCTGGCATCAACATCAATGGCGAGTACATCACTCACCTTCGGTTTGCCGATGACATAGTCGTCATGGCTGAGACCATGGAGGACCTCAGTGCAATGCTCGATGACCTCAGTTGAGCTTCCGAAAGAGTGGGTCTTAAAATGAACATGGAGAAGACAAAGGTCATGTCGAATGCCCATGTAACACCCACTCCCATGACGATCGGAGGCGCTACACTCGAAGTTGTGACCGAGTACGTTTACCTAGGACAGACTGTCCAGTTAGGTAAGTCCAACTTCGAGAAAGAGGTCAATCGTCGAATCCGACTCGGCTGGGCAGCGTTCGGGAGGCTTCGCAATATCTTCTCGTCCCAAATACCACAGTGTCTCAAGACGAAAGTCTTTGACCAGTGTGTGTTGCCAGTGATGACCTATGGTACAGAGACGTGGTCGCTCACAATGGGCCTTATCAGAAGGCTTCAAGTCACCCAAAGGGCAATGGAGAGGGCTATGCTCGGAGTTTCCCTACGCGATCGAATCAGAAATGAAGAGATCCGCAGGAGAACCAAGGTAACCGACATAGCCCGAAGAATTGCCAAACTTAAGTGGCAGTGGGCAGGGCACATTGCTCGCAGAACAGATGGCCGATGGGGCCGAAAGGTTCTGGAGTGGCGACCGCGTACCGGAAGACGTAGAGTAGGAAGGCCTCCCACAAGGTGGACCGATGACCTTGCGAAGACCGCGGGTATCCGCTGGATGTGGGAAGCACAAGACCGGTCGAAGTGGAGGAGCCTGGGGGAGGCCTATGTCCAGCAGTGGACGTCTTTCGGCTGATATGATGATGATGATGATGAGTCGTCTCCCAGGTGCCGGGTGGACCCGTTAGGGTCCTGCAGCCAAGGCGGCCGAGGCGCCGGCAGAAAATCCTGTGGAGCTTCTGTTCGTGGTCTCGGCACCCCGGCGGTCAAACCACCGCCAGGTGAGACCCCCACTGCCGTGGGGGAGGCCCAGCGGATGGCGACCAGCGACAGGGGGCGCCGTGTGCGGCGGCCGCCAGCGCAGGGCTGCGGCGACAAGGGCCACAGGGTGCGGGGCGGCGCCGCGTGCACGAACAGCAGCTAGCAAGTCCGGTTCGTCGAAGCCGGCCCAGCTCGGGCCAGCTTCGGAGTCGTCTCCGCTCGCGGGCCGGACGGGCGGCGCGGAGGGTGGGGCTACCGCGTGGGGTGCGGGCGGGCGGGCTTCGGCGCGGGGGCTGGGGTGCGCGGGCGACGTGCGAACGCGGTCGGCGCATCGCACGGGCGGCGCGGGGACACAAAGGGGTGGTCCGCGCGGAGAACGGGTCACAAGACGGCCCGTCACACACAGACCGACTTGTGACTAACCACGAGCCGATCCTCTGAGCCAAACGTGCGTGCGCCTTATAAAGCGGCCGGCGCGTAGCGGGGAGCGAAGCTCCGCCTCCTCGGTGACGTCTACGGTGCCGCGGAGTAGGAACGCCGTGTGCGCGCGCGCTTTATGATAATGATGTTGTTACGGACTCCCCCTCTGGATCTGAAGTCGTCCCGACGATGATCCAGGATCAGAAGGATTAGTCTTGGGTCTGCCGCGTTTCCTTACTTGTACCTCGGCATCCACAAACTCGGGTTGTTGTTTTCGTGGTCGCCCTTTTTTTCTGATAGGCTGGACGGGGACTGGTAGCTCAGGACAATTTCCGACATAGGGTACCAAAGCAGAAAGAAGAGTGGTACACTCCGACCGCAACATCAGGTTTCTTGGGATCGGCAAGTTCGTAAGATGACGGACCATGTTGCTTCTTAACCTTCCTATGCTCGCGCCAATTTTTGTAACACCTATACTCGCGCATGGTGTCACAGACCGATGGTTCGTACCCCTACAACATTATTTTTTAAACTATGAAGCCTAAAAATATTATTAATATTTCAAAGTTTAGGATATAATGAAACAAAATAGTATGAATAATTCTTAATTTATTAACTATTTTACTGACTTTCAGTCTATTACAAATCAGTCTTAGAATTTGAGATTTTTTCATAAATAGGGGGAGGGGTGTACAGTGGATCACTTTTTATAAGCGATATAAATAAGTAAATAAAAAATAAATTTAAAAAATTACAGTTTCATATAATAGGACAGGTTATTGGCTAATGAAATCTATTTCAACTTTAGCAATAACGTCTATAGATTTCTGGAAAAACAGGTTTTTTTAAATTTGGGTCACACTGGATCTTCATGTGGGGAACTGTGGATCGTAATGGGGTACAGTGAATTATTAAATGGAATTACCATGCTTTTTTAAATGGGTCACAGTGAACTGTTTCAATATAGATATGAAATAAAACATTAATTTGTTTAATCAATACTTTTAATCAAAATACTACAAAATAATCAGTCTTCGATTAATTTTTATCAGTCTGTAGTTTTAAATCTGGGAAATGCAGTAAATCTACTCTATGAAATAAAAAAAAAAAAATTAAAACAATCTTATTCTCAATCACAAAATTATCACAACTTATAAAAGAAATAAAAACAATTATCACTTTAAGCGGGAAAAGTCAACATCTTTATAGACGTCTTAAAATATGGAAAATTCTAAGAAATTTAAAAAATAAAAAACAATATCACAAAATTCTCGAAACTTTTTAAAGAAATAAAACAATTATCGCAAATTTAAGCGAGAAAAGTCAAGATCAAATTTATAGACGTCTTAAAGTATGGAAAATTCTAAGAAATAAAAAAAAATAAAAAGCAATCTTATTCTTAATCAAAAAAATAAAAACAATTATCGCAAATTTAAGCGGGAAAAGTCTAGATTAAATTTATAGACCTATTGTTGCCGTTTAGTTCCACTAAATGTAGGCGAAAGTAAAATCATTTTTACATCTCCTAAGGATACCGAAGCTATGTCTGGAACATCCGGTAACCTATATACAATCTGCACTTTTGTACTCTTTCTTAAAAAACTTACATACACAAAATCTTACATCTGTTCCACCTCGCTTCCCTATATCCTTTCCTATGTAAAATACCTTCGTTTTGTGTGCAGCAAAATGTACTAAAACAAAAGCGCCTTCATTGGGACTAGATTCAAGAGGTCGGAAGTAGTCAGGATCCATTTCGTTTTCATCTTCGTCGTCATAGCCACCTTCTTCAGAATATGTGCTCATATAACCAATGTCTTCTTCACTTGACTCAGACTCTGAAACTTTCCTTTTAGCTCTTCTTTGTCGCTGTTTTCGCTTTTTTCGGTTATGCTGTTTTCGTTATCACTCGATACGGTCTGCAAAATTTTTTTCTTTATATTCTTAGCTCCTTGCATACGCTGCCTTTTCTGTTTATCGGTTTTCTCCTTCTGACGGTTCTCTATTTCTTCTTTATTTGGTGTGTCTGTAGCTATCATGGATTTCCCTTTATGGCGTGGTGCTTGATTATTTTTTCTCGGAGCAGCTTTTGGGATTCCTCGGAAATCAAAAGGACTGGAGAAAGTTATTACTTGAGTGCTTGAACTCTGGAGTCCCGAAGTAGACGGAGATGGAGTTTTTCTGCAGATTTCATCTTCAGGCAGCATAACTTCGACAGGAGCTCTTTCTCTATTTACCAGTGTCTCAATTTCAACTCTTTCAGAAGTCGATCCCATAATTGATGGGTCAAGGAATGCAACTGGCTGCAGTGCAGGTGTTACAGTTTGATCCAATGTCTGTGTTACAATTGAATGCTCGGAAGCATCGTTGTAATCCATAACAAGTGATGGAGATGGCGTTCTTGTGCGGATTTCATCTTCAGACAGCGTCAAGGGTAGCACTATGTCTCTGTTTCTCACTTCACTTGGAGCAAAGTCTACGTCAGTGAATATATCCCTATTAAAAGGAAATATCCCCGTGCACTGAAAAGCAGCACAAATGGTAGCTGTGGTCATGGCTTTCATATGTGCCTCTTTAATGCACTGTGCCACCTCGTAAATTGAAAAAGGTTGACCTGAATCCGTCGCCCCCTACTTCTTAGAACCCGAGATGGCGGCGCGTAGTGTTCCACGCGCGCCTCTCATTGACGTGGGGAGTTTAACACCTCACTCCCCCCTATCGCGAGGTGGCCCGCATAGGCGGGCCGGCACTAGCCGGGGATCGCGGAAGACTTACTAGTTCCCGTGATCCCCGGCGTAAGTGAGAGACGGAACACCGGGGTGGTTTTAGTCAGGAAGAGTCTGACAGACCCCTCCGCCCTCCCCGGGGCGGAGGACATCCATGAGGATTTCCCCCCGTAATAAAAAAAAAAAAGAAGGGTTTCTCATCATCCAACTGTCAATAGCAGCGTTATAAGCAGTCTTAAAGGGTTTGAAAACAGCAACGTCTAACGGTTGCAGTTTGCCAGTTGAGTGGGGAGGAACTGTGAGGATAGTAACCCCATTTTCTCTTGCCAAATTGATGGCTTCTATGCAAATGTGAGCTTCATAATTGTCCATTATTAATAACGATGGATTTTCTTTGCTGCTTTGGGAATGATCAATATTGTGCTGCATAGTTTTAACAAATAAGGCACTGTTCATCCAGCCTGAAGGATTAGCGAGGCCTAAGGTGCCTGTAGGAGCACCCGAAATCACATGTTGCTTAAAGTGGACGCGTGGGAATATCATCACAGGTGGAAGAGCATGGCCTAGTGCGTTGATTATGTAGCAAGTAGTCACAAGTGTCCCCTTTTCACCACTAGTGACCTTGCTCACTTGCTTCTGCCCTCTAACCGCTAAAACTTTACTCGATTTTTGGACGGTCATTGTGTTAGTCTCATCCAAATTATATATTCTTGTACCGTTCCCGAATGATTCGTTCCTCGTCATTACTATCTCGAAGTTATCAAAAAACTTGTTCACATTGTGCCTATTGAAAGCTGTGGCTCTACTGAGACTACAGCCCTCAGGTGTCCGGAGACTCAAAACTTGATGGCGTTTTCTAAAACCGTAATACCACTCCCGTCCAGCCTTCTGTGCGTCGTGCCAGTTTTTTGATACAGTAATATTCAAATCAAATCAAATCAAAATGTTTTTATTTCATATAAACCTGCATGGGCACTCATGAAACGTCAGAAGCTAGGTGCACGGTTCCAAAATGTTGTTTCCTATGGAGAAGAGCCGGCAAGAAACTCCACGGTTTTTCTTTTAAAAATGATTGGCTTTAACAATGTTTTCAGAGATAAAATGTATGGGGAGGACAGTGCAGGGCTGTCAATAAGTACCAGGTACTTAGTCGAATACAGAATAGAAAATCGTCTACAAATCTACAGTCTGTAAGGCCTACAACGTTCTCCCATTCACAATATGTAAAATAATCTACATAAATAAAATGAACCTAACTAAACATAGTGACATGATTTACATGACAATCACTAAAAGATAATTGATGTTTAATGTCAAATAATGACGAGAATATGTCAGCATTGTAAAAATAAAAAGAATAAAAAAGAACATTGAGAGCAGTTAATAGACTTTCACATAGTTATGCTGCGAATGAGGTACCAGGGAAGCCACATGTGCAGGAATTAATGCCAAACTTCCCTGTCTTCAACGTAGTCTTTTATCTTATAATATGCTTTTTTGATAAGGACACGTTTGATGTGCGTTTTAAACTTTCCATCGCTAAGTTCTGTAACTGACTTTGGCAACTTGTTATAGAAGCGGATACTGTTTATTAGAAATGATTTGCTAGTTTTAGTCAATCTAAATTTTGGAATCACAATTTCATCTTTACTACGTACGTGTATTCAGATTATGGAAATCGCATCGTTTTTTGAAAAGGCCTAAGTTTTTGCGAACATACAAGATATTTTCTAGGATATAAAGAGACGGCAGAGTTAGAATATCAATTTCGCTGAATTTGTTTCTGAGAGACTCGCGAGGCCCCATTTTATAGATTGCGCGGATTGCCCTCTTTTGTAAAATGAAAATTGAATCTACGTCAGCTGCCGATCCCCACAACAGAACGCCATAAGACATAATACTGTGAAAATAAGCAAAGTAAACTAACCTAGCTGTGGCTGCATCAGTCAACTGCCTTATCTTTCTTACTGCGTAAGCAGCTGAGCTTAATCTACTTGAAAGAGCTCTAATGTGAGCACCCCATTGCAATTTTGAATCTAAAGTAATTCCCAAAAATACAGTTTCCGAAATAGCATCTAGTTTCTTGCCATCAAGTTTTAAGTTTATACATACTTGGGGTAGGTACATTTGGTACACGGCGTAGCACACGCTGGCAGAGTGTGCCGCTTGGACGGAGCCACGCCGTGCCCTCATCTCAGGAGTAGGCAGTGACCTGTCGCTGCCGGCCGTTGTCGACTCGATGGTCGACAACGAGGAGTCCTGGGACGCGGTGGTGTCCTTCTGCGAAACAGTCATCTCGCAGAAGGAGGCTGCGGAGAGGGAGCGGGAGATCGCTTCTGCTAACCCGATCCGCAGCAGACGCACCGGGCGTCGGCGGAGGGCGGACAACGCCCTCTTCCAGCCCCCCTAAATGGGTCCAGGGGCGACGGACTGGGGAATCCGTCGCCCCCTACTTCTTAGGACCCGAGATGGCGGCGCGTAGTGTTCCACGCGCGCCTCTCATTGATGTGGGGGGGAGTTTAACACCTCACTCCCCCCCTATCGCGAGGTGGCCTGCATAGGCGGGTCGGCACTAGTCGGGGATCGCGGAAGACTTTCTAGTTCCCGTGATCCCCGGTGTACGTGAGAGACGGAACACCGGGGTGGTTTTAGTCAGTAAGAGTCTGACAGACCCCTCCGCCCTCCCCGGGGCGGAGGACATCCATGAGGATTTCCCCCCGTAATCAAAAAAAAAAAAAAGGTACATTTGGTAACGAGAACTTAAGACATTTAGTTTTGTTCGCATTGAGTAAAAGATTATTAGCGGCAAACCATTTCGAAAGAACAGCTAGACTATCATTGACATGTAAGACATCTGTATCTTTTCTATCTATTCTAAAAATAAGAGTAGTGTCATCAGTGAATAACATTATATCCGAGAAGTTAGCCATCAGGTAAGGAAGGTCATTAATATGAACTAGAAATAAAAAAGGGCCAAGAATTGAACCTTGAGGCACGCCCATCTTAACTAGAGACCCCGAGGACGTCGCCCCATTAACGTTTACTTTTTGCTGCCTGTTTGATAAATAGGAAAGTACAAGATCAGCAGCCTGTCCACGAATTCCATAGTGGTGTAATTTACAGATCAGTGTATTGTGGTCAACGCAGTCAAACGCTTTTGAGAGGTCACTCTTTTTTTTTCATTTTTTTTGGAATTCTCCCAGGATTCCAAAATGTGACTGATGAGTTTTACTCCTGCGTCAGTCGTCGACCTACCTTTCGTGAAACCATACTGTCGACTATGTAAAATCCCATTTGAGTTAAAATGTGACAACATCTGGACTAGCATGATTTTTTCATAAATTTAAGCACAGATATAGGTCTATAATTAGAGGGATCACTCTTAGTACCTGATTTGAAAATTGGTACTACTTTACTATGTTTCATTAAATCAGGAAACGTACCGCTGTCTAAACATCGATTAAATATGCCTGTTAGGACAGGGGCAATTGTGTCAATGATATTTTCAAGAACCTTAACGGAAATCCCCCATAAGTCTTCAGTGTTTTTTATGTTAAGACTTTTAAATGCTGTTTTAATTGTGGCAATAGAAATGGGTTTGAATTCAAAACTTGGAATGTCCTTGCTGAAATTTTCTTTAAGAGATTCGGCTAATACAGATGATGAGGGGAGAGATTTCGTAACTTCTATTGGGATGTTGATAAATAAATTTTCTAGTAAGGGCCATCTGATACGCAAGCTGACTTCATTTGAACTCAGACCATAGAATATTTGGCTGCATGTGACGAGATAGTCGACTAGTGACTGCTCCTGTTCATTAGTAAATATTTTGTTAACTGCGTAATTGGGTGTTAATCGCTGTTCAGCATCGCTTGTGACCACCTTCTTGTAATATCTTTGTAAAGTTGTATACGGAATGTTCTTTAGTGCAGCAACTTTCCTAATTTTATTTCCTTCTAAAATGAGATCGATCGCATTCTTCATCTGGTCCTGACTAAGGAGACCAATATTAGTTTTTCTTGTACGGTTCCGGACCATGTTGTTGGCCTGAAACAATTACCAAATTAGGTTAGGTACATCCACTGTACCCCAGCCGCAGTCCACTGTACCCCAGAGTCAAACAGTCCACTGTACCCCAGAGTCAAACAGTCCACTGTACCCCAGAGTCAAACAGTCCACTGTCCCCCAACATACCTTAGTTCAAAACGAAACACATTTTTACGATTAACTTAAACCTAAACTAAAAGCGCACCACATTATTTTGAGACCTTATTAAATCGTTATTTAGGAAATCTAATCATATTAACACAATATCAAATAGTTTTTAGTATAGAACATTCGATAAACACAGAAAAAAATAGATTTAGTAATTACGGGCGACGAAATGGCAGCTACACGTGCTTCCACAGCGAGAGCGTCAGGGCCACTGGCGGTCGGGAGGGGGAACTATCAGACCGCGCGTTACATCGGCCTGCGGTGTGTGTGTAGTCGATAGACAAGGAGTTATATAAGTGGATTCACTGTGCCCCACGGTCCACTGTACCCCCCTCTCCCCTACTAGGAAAACAAAAATAAAACCTGTACTTCTTTTTAAAAACAAAATAAACTTCTAAATAGTAATAACATATTAAAGGACAAAGGAGAATGGTCAAAAAAAACCCAGAGCGAACAGACACAGGATGTAGCTCAGAATTTTAGTAATATTTAGTGATATCATTCTGTGAATATTTCACTATTAGATTCGATGGCTAAATGTGTGATATTGTGCTATTTGTTTTTCATCAGGGGTGATTTTTTTTCTTCAAGATTTCTTCGTTTTGGGCATTTTCGACGACATACATACTTACACCGCACCCTTAATCCCAAAAGAGTAGGCAGATACTGCAGATTGTCAAAATCAACTTTCCATTCCAGCCATTTTTCCCCGTTTTTTGCGAGACTCAGCGTTTTGAGTGGAATTCTGTCGCCGCCGTTTTAATGTTAAGTCTCATATTAGTCTCTTTTATATTTTATTGTACTCATCATAACAAACAACTTTCCCAGAAACGATTTTTTTTAAATTGGTTGGTTAATAGGTTGCATAATAAAAACACGATTTTAAATAACAGAAAAATGTATTTATATAAAAGTTTACATTTCATCTAGATCTAATGTGACATTATCTAAAAACAGAGCAGGGTGTAAAAATGTGGGTTCGTGTCTTGCCCATCCCAAATAATATACAACGCTTATTACATGGGAGCAACTTCCCAAAGTCCTCTTTCCATGGATGCAGGAGCAGTAATATTCTAGTATAGCTTGTCTGCCATCTTCTCTTTTATATAAAATATACGTGTAGTACGTCCTGCTCCTAACGTGCCTTGATTGTATTTTACATCTGATTAGTACTAGTGAGTTAGTTTCATTATATTCTTCCAGTTCAATCCGCTCCGGATGTCTGAAGACTTCCATTTCATATACGCCTGTTCTTTTAATATGCTCGCTGCAATAAGAGCGAGCGATTTTTACGTGGTATGTTCCTATGGCGAACAAAATCAAATCCTCGTGAGTTAGCCGAGGGAAATCCGTCAAGTTTGGGTCGTTCCCTTGCATCAACACAAACGCTACCCTCTGTCTATTTAAATTATTTATAAGTACGTAATTCGCAAGAAGATTGGGTTTGTTTCTGTTTCTTGTTATTATTTCAATGAACTGATTGGTGTAGGCGCTGTCTTCATAAGGCTCTTGAAAACCATTTATGAGAGCGGCGGCGATCTTGTAATCTTTGATAGTGGTCGGTAACGAGCGGTTAAATACTTTATGCCGAAAGATTTTAAAATCGCGTTTAAACCGACCGTTTATAGCTTCCACCACCCATCTACATACAGTCACAAGTCTAGATTTATTAGCATCTTCAGTGGACAGTTGAATTTCACCGCGTCTCTTCGTCGGAGGCATGTGGGCTACATACCCATAAGTTTCCAAAATAGGGATTGAGTCGCGGAATCCTCGGTCTAATATAAAAATATCTCCTTCTTCAAGAAAGTAATTGATTACCGATTCTTCCATTGGACCTGTGTGATTTCCTAAAATCTGCTGAATAATTGTGGCGTCGGAGGTTGCTGCTTCATAAGGACCAGTCACATCCAAAATATACCCGTCTGCACAAACCATCATAAATGGTTTGATTAGGTTTTGGTACTTATGAGTACTATAACTCCTCCTTTGGAAGAGGAAGTTGCTACTCTTTTGGATAAAAATATAGGTGCCATCTAATATTAAAATAGCCTTAGGCGATTCTTCACTGCCAAAGATGTAGTTAGGCAAAATCCTATTTCTGTTTATCACTTCAGTCCGAGTAATATGATCAAGTCCCAAATGCCGGGGAACAAAATCATGCAAAAGACAATTTCTCGTTAAGTCGATTTTTCGATCGATAGTTCGCCTAGACTTGTTAAAAATAGTACCAATTCGTACGTTAGGCTCCCCAGTTCTTATTTTACATAGATAAATGCCCAGATCTTCTCGTGGAGACACCGATCTACGACTTAAGGTTGGTACTTGTTCGATAAGATCGTTAAACTGGTTATGGTTCAAACCAGTCCAGAAGTGCAAGTCTTCTGTAGATATTTCAAAAATATTGTCGAAATCCAAATTGTTCCGTCGTTCTAGCGCCATCGTATACAAATCAATTATTTCCTGAACATTTTCAGGATTGAAGGCGGATTGTCTTTGTGGTACGTAGCGAGGAATATCTTCCAAAGATGTGTTCCTTAAATGATTTTGACAAATCCGGGCAAGTTGAGGTATGTAAAATTGATAATAGCTCAGAAGAAATACCTTGATGGAGTTTGTGATGTGTTTACGATTGCCACTCACACATAGTTCTTATATTGTGAATGTGTGGGTGGACCCATGTTAAAGTCAGTAATAAACCAGCGTTCTACTAAGACACTCGTGTACTTATTTCCGCACCTCCAAGTGAATACATATCATTGGCGACGAGATCGAACTTACCCTCGCGAAGAAAAAAAAAAAAATGGCGAAGACGTTTTTAGGGAACTTAACTACGTTTGATTATAAATCATGTGAGTGGTTAATTTATAAAGGCCGGTTGACTCAATTTTTTAAAGTCAACGATGTGAAGGAGGACAATAAAAGTGCAATATTAATCACACATCTATCAGATGATTCGTATCGCTTGGTGCGTAATTTAGCATATCCGGACGATTTGGAGGCACTGGATTATAAGCAGCTGATAGGATTGCTCGACACTCATTTTAAGCAGAAGCAATGCTCATTTTCGGACAAGGCAAAGTTTTACGGAGCGAAGAGGAACTCAGGCGAATCGTTGGGCGATTGGGCTGCGCGATTGCGAGGATTAGCGAGTTATTGTGAATTTGGAGCCGCTCTAGACACGAATCTTACGGATCGTTTCGTCCTTGGCCTGGGAGCGGGCCCCGAACGTGACAAATTGTTTGAGCAGAATGCTTCCACCCTCAGTTTGTCGAGAGCACTGGAGATTGCAGAACGAGCGGAATGTGCTAGAGAAGCCAGGAACGTATTGCCCACAGATATGACTGTGATCAAAGAGGAAGCAGTGAACAACATATCGTACAAAGGCGGCAAGCGGTCGAGCAATGGGAGCGGTAAACGTGGTGGCAATGGCGGTGGTGGCGCAGGCGGCGCTCGAACGAGCTCGCGAGATGGGCGCGCATCAGCGTCGAATCACGATCGTGACCAACGTTACGAAGAACTCCGTTGTTCGGTGTGCGGTTTAAAAAATCACGATAAGGACAAGTGTCGATACAAAAAATATAAATGCCAAAAATGTGGAAAAGTAGGCCATTTGAAGAAGGTGTGTAAGAAAAATACCCAAAATGGCAGTGTTCGGGTAAACAAAATCAGTAGTGATGATACTAGTGAGGCAGATACAGATGGCAGCTGCGATGAGTGTAATAATTTTAATATAAGGTACGTAACTGATAAACCGATGATTTTGAATGTTAAAGTTGGTGAGGTAACTGTGACTATGGAGTTAGATTCCGGGTCGGGTGTTTCTGTTCTGTCAAAACGAATGTACAGTGAACTGTTTGCACGTTACGAATTAAGTAACTGCAATTTAAAAATGTGTTTATACAATGGGCATAAAATTTCACCGCTAGGGTATTTCCAGGCAGCAGTCGAATACAATAATCAAAAGAAACTTATAAAATTATTTGTAGTAGATACAACTGGCCCCCCCCTGCTCGGTCGTGATTTTATGTCCGCATTCGATTTAGTTTTGACTAATATTTATAGAATAAGCCAAGACGCTGACGTTAATGCATTATTGGAACAGTATCCGAATTTATGGAAGGATGAACTTGGTACCTTTAATAAATTTAAAGTCCATTTGCAACTAAAGGAAAATTCAGTACCGAAGTTCTGTAAGGCTCGACAAATTCCATTCGCTTTAAAAGACAAGGTTGAATCAGAACTAAATAGACTGGTCAGTTTGGGTATACTAGTTCCAGTTAGTAATTCGCGTTACGCAACCCCCATAGTACCCGTTCTGAAAGATAACGGTACTGTTAAGATTGCAGGGGATTTTTCAGTCACACTAAACAAGGATCTTATAATAGATAAATATCCACTACCCAGGATTGAGGAAGTGTTCGCGAAACTTGGTGGTGGTGAACATTATTCAAAAATTGATTTAAAAAACGCCTACAATCAGTTTGTTTTGTCAGAAGATTCCCAAGAGTTGACTACGATTAACACACCAAAAGGATTATTCAAATATACGCGCCTAGTTTATGGTCTCGCAAATGCTCCTGCCTTGTTCCAAAAGGCAATGGAAGTACTGCTGTCTGGTATCGAAGGGGTCAGTATATGGTTAGACGATATTTGTTTGACTGCGCCAACGAAAACACTTCACATGACGAGGTTAGCTCAAGTTTTAAGCAGGTTAAATGAAGCTGGGTTGCGCCTTCAGAAGGACAAATGCGAGTTTTTTAAGGAGCATGTAACTTACTTGGGTTACGTAATCGATAAAAACGGATTACGTACAAACCGCGATAAAGTAAAAGCGATATTAAACGCTCCGGAACCGAAAAACGTAACAGAAGTAAAGAGGTTCTTAGGGGTGGTCAACTACTACAGAAACTTTATCCCAAATGCATCAAGTATAATGAACCCACTCCACGAATTACTGCGCAGCGGTGCACGGTGGGAGTGGGGCCCGAAGCAGCGCCGCGCAGCGCGCCGTGTGTGCGCCGAACTCGCTTCCGAGCGCGTGCTGGCACATTTCGAGCCGAGCGCACAGTTAGTGTTGTCGGTGGACGCGGGTCCGTACGGTCTCGGAGCAGTTTTGTCACAAAGGGATAGCGATGGCCGCGAACGACCGTTGGCATATGCTTCAAGGTCGTTGTCGGCGAGTGAACGCAATTATAGCCAAATCCATAAAGAGGCGACTGCAATCATATTTGGGGTCAAACACTTCCATCAATACCTATATGGTAGAAGTGACCCTTTTATTCTCAAAACCGATCACCGTCCCTTAGTGTCAATATTTAATAATAAAACGGGCATATCAATAACCACAGCGTTACGTTTGCAAAGATACGCTATTATACTATCTGCATACAATTATGTTGTTCAGTATATAACTAGTGAGAATAACTTAGTCGCTGATTATTTTTCCCGTGCACCTGTACCCGATAGTGAGTGCGAGAGAGATAGCGAATATGACGCATACTGCTCATTGAATTTTTTTGATGCGATCGCACCAGCTGTTTTGTTTACCGACGTAAAGAATGCTACGTGTAATGATAAGACGATTCAAACTGTCATTAGGTATACAAAGGTAGGCTGGCCGCGTAAAATTGTTTGCGAGTCTATTCGTCCATTTTTTTTATGTCGTACGGATTTGCAATATGAAAATGGTATCTTAATGAGGGGACCTAAGGTGATAATTCCGTTGACATTGCGTGAAAGAATGTTGAGCGAACTACATAACACGCATTTAGGCATCGTCAAAATGAAATGCAATGCGCGTAGTAGGATGTGGTGGCCAGGTATAGATGGGGATATTGAGAGGTGGATCGCCGCATGCGATGTATGTGCAAGCATGAGGGCAGCTCCACCACAGGCTGCGCCCTCGCCCTGGCCAAGTCCAGCGGCACCATGGGAACGAATTCATATTGATTATTTGTCCATACGGCAACAGACTTACTTGGTAGTGATCGATGCATACTCAAAATGGTCAGAGTGCATTTATATGCGGAACGACGTTACCACCCAATCCTTAATAAAAAAGTTAAACCACTTGTTTTCTATATTTGGTTTACCATGCACAATAGTCTCGGATAATGACGTTAAGATAAATTCTAAAGAATTTAAATTGTTCTGTTCCAATAATGGTATTAAGTACATGACGTCTCCAATTTACCATCCATGTAGCAACGGGCAAGCGGAAAATTCTGTGAGGACGTTTAAAAAGATGTTAAAGAGTATTTTAAGTGAAAATGTAGCTCTAAATGTGTTACAGGACAAATTATTGGGTTATTTATTTGTTTATAGAAACACAGAGCACTGTACTACTGGACATTCACCTGCACAATTAATGTTTGGCAGGAATTTAAGATCACGTCTTGATTTAATACTTCCCAAAGAAAATCAACCTCGTGCAACATTGTCAGGGGAAAATTCAGATTGTCGCATAAGAGCTTTTAAAGCAGGTGACAGGGTATGGGTTCGGTGGTACAGTGGAAGAAAACAGACTTGGAAATTAGGAATAATAAGTGAGGTTATAGGAAAAAGAATGTATAAAGTGCTAGTTGAAGATGAAAATATTTTCTGTATAAGACATCTTGATCAATTATTAAATTGTAAAAACAAAAATTGCACTAACATTGCGCAGACGATTGATTGCGGGAAATCAATGTCTACAGGTTCCCCACTTGTTCCTAGTTCATCGATTTCGCCAGTTCCATTCATATCACCAACACTAGTGTCCGTTCCGGCCGTTGAATCAAGTTCAGTAGTTTCAGAGAAACCAATGGAGTCGGAACAGAGTGAAGAGCCCGTTGGCACGGCCGTAACTAGCGGTGATTTTGACGGGAATAAGACTGTAGTAACAGATACTGTGAGTCGAGAAAATGCACGGCAATCCTTAATTGGAGCAGCAGATACCCAGGCTTCTCCAGTCTTGGCGGCTGCGCAGGATATTGCAGATATGCAAGTATTACGTGCACGTTCTCAGCGCACAAGAAAGAAAGTAGATTATACTAGATTTTACAAATAGTTGATTTAAATAATAAGTTGTGTTTATTACCTACTGTTATATTATGTTTAAAGATAAATTGTATCATGTTCATTTTGTCAACAGGTTCCGAAATTAGTGTGGAGGAATGATGTGTTTACGATTGCCACTCACACATAGTTCTTATATTGTGAATGTGTGGGTGGACCCATGTTAAAGTCAGTAATAAACCAGCGTTCTACTAAGACACTCGTGTACTTATTTCCGCACCTCCAAGTGAATACATATCAGTTTGGTACTCGGTGGAGTTGTAGGTTATCACAATGGTCTATTATACAACGCCTTGACGTATTAGCTGCCCGTGTCAGGCCTGGGATCGCGAAAGGAACTCGAGGGGCTGGTGGAGGCGTTGGTTCACGTTGTAATGTGCGGTCGATCCTACACCAACAAGCGTGACAAATTGACCTTGATCCGTCAAAAGCAATCTGTAAGAAGTATTCAAAATAGTAATACATATATCATACATTTACTATAGCACGATTTATACACTAAGTAGTTAGAAATCTTAGAATTAAAGGTAAGAAAGTACCTAGAAGCATTGTAATTGTAGCGATATGTAACACATGAGCTTAAGCACCTATGACGGCACACGTCTACTAACTACTAAGTTCAAGACAGTCAACGTCGCGATGTCAGACTATACAGTCGGTTACTAACCATAGCTCGCCTCACTTGTGTTATTTTTAATAAGGAGGTGATGGATTGCATTAAATATAGAATAATAATGATTCCAAATTGAAAACTGACTTCGTCTAATAAGACGATGTATATTGCTATTGCAATCATCATCATGATTTTTTTTAAACGTTGCCCCACACTAGGAATTTCTCCTGTATTGTGCTATATTTTGTAAAATATAGCCTATGTCACCCGAGGATAGTGTAGCTTCCCAACAATGAAAGAAGTTTTCAACTCGATTCAGTAGTTTCGGAGCCTACTCAATGCAAACAAACAAATAATCAAATATTTCCTCTTTATAATATTAAGAAGAAGAAGATGAAATGACTCTTAGCACTGTAAGATGATTTCGGATCATGGCAAGAATAGTAATTATGGTTGACCTACTAGGTAAATAAAAGAGTAGTACATACCTCTTGTAGCGGTTCCAAGTCACGAAAAATAACTTCTACGAAGTCTCGCCGGGTTTCGAAGAAAACATATGTGAGAACATGTCTCCGAATCCGTCTCAGTGCACGGTTGCATGTAACACATGTATTATCCATTTTAACCAGTTACCAATCTTTAAGCAAAATTCGAAGTCCAAAAATCAGTGTCCAAGTAGTCGTAATATTAACACAGCAAAGAACGCACAGATCACAACAAGGGCTATTGAAGGACTGCGCTTGGGCATTATAAAACACTTTTCAGTTGAACGATATTTTCGCTAACACCAGGATTGGTGTGTTGGTTGTACTTGCCTGTATCTTTTGTTTCGGTTACGCTGGGATAAGCAAATATTATCTATCTCGCTCATACTTATGTGAGAGGGATAGAAGATTATTTGTTTTACACAAAGCTTCTTAAACTTCTTGGAATCGATAGCGGTGGCGAGTTAATCCCTGCGCATTGTTCAAATGTCCAATGGACCTACGAGGCGGTCCGTACTTTTAAAAGTCAAGTCTTCATATAAAGTAAATAATTAAATCAACGTTGCTTTATGTTTATTTTTAAAATACTTAGTACGTAGGTGTATTTAGTAAGTATATTTGCATTTTTGACGTGACAACGTCTTATAATTCGATGGAGCCGGCTGCACGCACGAAAAAACATGACTCATGCGGCGTTACCTCGCTCTGAGGCGTTCCATTTAAGGCTTGAAGTGCAAGCGAGAGCGCGGAACGACCGAGAAAGAGGCACAATCGGCCTCCGCGTTCGGCAGCGTTCGACATCTGTCTCTCTCCTACTTGAGTAAGCGATGCGTCCGCGTGGACAGCTGCTATACAATAATACAATAATAAACAATAGTATTATCTTATGACGTTGTCACGTTCAACTATCGTCAGTAAACCGACTTTACAGACAACCGATTTTTTTTTTTCATTCAATAAGTAGGTACGTTGTCTTCCAGTATTGTTACTTTAATCCCTGACCTAATGGCTATGGAAGTGTATTAACACTATTGAATAGTGTATTTATATCGTGTGTAAATGTATTTATTTATGTAAGCCGTGTGATTTTTTGTGTCGTAAAAGTCGACTAAGAGACTTATATTATATGTCTGCATGTGTATGTATGAGACTTAACACTGAAACGGTGGCGACAGAGTTCATCACTTATAACGCTTAATCTCGCAAAAAAAAAAGCAGCAGAAAGTGGACTATAGATAGTTGATTGACAATCTGCAGTCTCTGCCTACTCCCTTGGGATTATGGGCGTGAGTATATGTATGTATAACGTCGGATACACCCACAGCAAAGAAATCTTAAAGAAAAAAAAATCACCCCTGATGAAAAACAAATAGCACAATATCACACATTTAGCCATCGAATCTAATAGTGAAATATTTACAGAACGATATCACTAAATATTACTAAAATTCTGAGCTACATCCTGTATCTGTTCGCTCTGGGTTTTTTTTCCATACTTGATGACCATTCTCCTTTATCTATGATCTGAGATTTATTCCACCTTGTCTGTCCATCTTTTCCTAATTAATTATTTGTCACCGCCTTCTGAAATTAAAGTTATTTTGCACTTTGTAGTGTAATTTTGGCAGTCAGTTGTAATTTTTTTGAAAAACGTTTTTATTTTTCACTTTTTAGTTACCTACCCCATACCAATTCGAAATTTCATCATCCTTGGGGTCAAAACAATGCATAGCAACATTCGCGGTTGATTTGCTGTAATTTTTTGAAGAGTTCCGTTGTCTGTCTCCGTAACGCATCATCAGATCTAAAATTAAAATATTAATGGGACCATTTCGGAGTAAACTCCTTTCGAACAAAAAAAGAATTTTGCAAATACAGGGTTATTTGAAAAACACCAATAACCTCTTAAGAGGTCATTGTACTCATCATTATGAACAACTTTTACTATGGGACCAAACCTGAAATCTCGAATAAAAAATCAGCTGTTCCCTACATTTATGTTCGCATAACTCGTCAAAATGTAGCGAAAAGATGATTTTTTTTTCGCGATTTCAGGTTTATGCCCAAACATACATAAAAAATATATCTATATAAACATGTCGAATTGATAGCCTCCTTCTTTTTGAAGTCGGTTAAAAATGTGTTTCGTCGGTCTCATAGACCAACGCGCGAGTATAGGAAGGTTAATTATGTAAGGTCCATCACGTCGTGGTGCGAATTTGCTACTCACACCTTTAGAGGCATTACTCAAGGAATGCAGCGTGGCGAGTACAAGTTGTAGGGCAAACAGTTCCACCCAACGAGTTGCCACATCTTCCACGATGAGGATCCATGTTTTTCCATCCGGCGATGGTGGCAATGGTCCAAACGAATCAAAAGATATGACTTCAAATCTTTGACTCATCACGGTAGTTTGTAGTAGTCCCGCTGGTTTCTGATTTATTGCTTTGTACCTTTGACACTCTAAACAATTCTTTGTATAGCTTTCAATATATTTCCTCATTCCAGTCCAATAATATCGCTGATTGATTCGCCAGTAAGTCTTATCCTGACCATAATGTCCGGCTAAAGGGTCATCATGATATGTCGCTAGTACGTTAGCCCACTCGTGTTCTGATACAACCAATTGTGCCTCGTCAGAGTCTGAATGGGGGCTATGCCGATAGAGTATCCCATTATTTAGTAGGTACCCTTTATTGCTCCAATATACTGCCTTCTCATCCTGGTCTATTCCTTCCAAATCCTTCACAATTGGTCTTAATCTCTCGTCCTTTAACTGTTCTTCTCTAATTTTCGCTGTACTTCGTAAGGGCATGTACAAACGTCACTCACTTGAAGCATTTCTTCATTACATCGTTGTCTAGAAAGAAGGTCTGCGACGGTGTTTGTTCTACCAGGTGCGTATTTAATTGTGATGTCAAATGCTTGCAATAGTAGTGCCCATCTTGCAAGCCTTCCTGTCGGCGTTTTTAGTGACATAAGCCACTTCAAGGCTTGATGGTCTGTAACTATGGTAATAGGGAGACCTTCAATGTAACCACGGAACTTTGTTACTGCCCAAACGATAGCAAGCGCCTCCCGTTCTGTGGTAGAGTAGTTGCGTTCGGCTGATGTCAGAAGACGACTAGCAAACTCGACGGGTGTTCGTCTTCTCCCTCCCCCTGGACCAAAACTGCTCCGATTGCGTAAGAGCTTGCGTCACTTTTTTACTATGTAGGGTTTGGTTTCATCGGCCCGCCTGAGTATTGGGGTAGAAGTCAAGCGGCTCTTGAGTTCGTGGTAGGCATTCTGCTGGCATTCTGTCCATTCCCAGTTAGCGTTCTTTTTCGTTAAACGAGTGAGAGGCTCCGCCACCTTAGCGAAATCTTGGATGAAACGCCGATACCAGGAACACATCTGTAGAAAGCTCACTAAATGTATCAAGGTTTTCGGTGTGGAGAGCTTTGTGATTGTAGCTGTTTTCTCAGGGTCCACTTGCAGTCCTTTCGGCATAATATACATAGTTGCCTAAGTATTTAATAGTTAAGCAGCAAAAGCGAAATTTTACTCGATTTAATGTTAGGCCGAATTCTGCTAGCCTATCGAAAACTTTTCCCAGATCTTCGAGATGTATATGAAAGGATGGTGATAGTATTACCAGGCCATCCAAATATGCGAGGAGCTTCACATCAGGCAAACCCACTTGCATCCGATCAATCAATCGCTGAAATGTGGCTGGAGCATTACGTAAACCGAAGGGCATGCGAGTAAAATTGAATATGCCAAACGGCGTAATAAATGCAGTCTTCTCTTGGTCTTGTTTGCGCACTCCAACTTGCCAATAGCCTGCTTTCAAATCTAATAGTGACATGTATGGGGTTGGCTTAGCTTCATGCAAGAGGTCATAAATCCGAGGAATTGGGTATGAATCGGGTATCGTAATCGTTTTGAGTCGACGAATCCACGCAGAGTCGGATGTTCCCGTTGGGTTTCGGTACAAGAACCATAGGCGCGGCCCATGGAGATAAAGAGGTTTCAATAATACCGTCTGCCAGCATAGCGTTGATCTTACGGTGAAGAGCTTCTTTGCGAGGTGGTGCAAGACTGTATGGTGGGACCGAGATTGGCTTATCATCTATGGTTCTGTTGCAGTGCTCAATCAGTTTTGTTGGTTCTCGCTTGGCACTGAAAACGTGCCTGTTTTCTTGTAGAAGCTTGTCCAGCTGTTCACACTGAGCACTCGTGATGCGTGTTTCGATGTCATTTGAGTCAATTCGTATTTCCCAATTGTTTGCGTCAAAGAGACTGGTACTTTGTGGGGACAATTCGATGTCTTCCCGGTGAACATTAATTTGTGCGTCTCGTAGCATAAAGTCCATGAAACTGGGAGAAAAGCCATCGAATAGTCGTGGTTTCTTCTTTGATGGAGGTGTACTGGAAAGATGGGATGGAGGTGTATTGGTGCCAGCTTATATTCAACGTAACCGACTTGCTGATTCTTTGGTGTTGATGGATTTTCAGATATTTCCATCGGCTGGGGTGTTGGTGGTGGAGTAGGTGGTATGTCGCAATACTTGTACTATCTTCGCTGTCTGTAAGCGAAGTTATTGGGCTTGGCAAATCCATCATTTCATTAATGATAGTTGTTTCAAAGATGGCAAATTCTTCAGAAAATAACTCATACTGTTCTTCTGGTTCTTCTATAAAATTCTATGTGAACTGCGGCAGGTTAATGACCATACCTGCGTTCCGCAGAAAGCCAACACCCAAAAGAGTGCGATTCTCCCTTGCTCCATGCAACACGATGAATGTCGTATGCACCTTTCGACCTATCAAGTCAACCTCAACTCTGCACGTTAGCACTCTTTGACTTTTTGTCACTCCGTCACCTAACGTTAAGTTGGCTGGCTGTTCCTCGAACTTGCATCCGCATTCGACCTTTTTTTTTTTTTTTTGATTACGGGGGGAAACCCTCATGGATGTCCTCCGCCCCGGGGAGGGCGGAGGGGTCTGTCAGACTCTTACTGACTAAAACCACCCCGGTGTTCCGTCTTTCACGTACACCGGGGATCACGGGAACTAGTAAGTCTTCCGCGATCCCCGACTAGTGCCGGCCCGCCTATGCGGGCCACCTCGCGATAGGGGGGGAGTGAGGTGTTAAACTCCCCCCCCACATCAATGAGAGGCGCGCGTGGAACACTACGCGCCGCCATCTCGGGTCCTAAGAAGTAGGGGGCGACGGATTCCCCAGTCCGTCGCCCCTGGACCCATTTAGGGGGGCTGGAAGAGGGCGTTGTCCGCCCTCCGCCGACGCCCGGTGCGTCTGCTGCGGATCGGGTTAGCGGAAGCTATCTCCCGCTCCCTCTCCGCAGCCTCCTTCTGTGAGATGACTGTCTCGCAGAAGGACACCACCGCGTCCCAGGACTCCTCGCTGTCGACCATCGAGTCGACAACGGCCGGCAGCGACAGGTCACTGCCTACTCCTGAGATGAGGACACGGCGCGGATCCGTCCAAGCGGCACACTCTGCCAGCGTATGCCACGCCGTGTCCTCCCGACAGTCGACGCAGTGGTGACACCGAGCGTCCGGCTCCCTGTTTATGCGACACAGGTACTTTCCGAAGCAACCATGCCCCGAGAGCACCTGTGTCACCCGAAACGACAGGGAGCCGTGCCTCCTCCCGAGCCAGCGCTCGAGTACTGGCCGGATCGCCCGATGGTGGCGGAGCCGGCGGTAGGGCGTGAAAGCCTGTCCCGCCATTCCGCCACCAGGGCTGCGCGAAGCTGTGACCGACGCAACTCCAAATGTCGCGGCGTCAGCCACTCGCCCCGCGCCCTCGAGTCCTCGCGCCACCGATGCAGCGACGCGAGTACCTTCGCCTCGAGGTCCCACGGTGGGGATCCGGCCAGTACGCAAGCCGCCTCGTAGGAGATCGTGCGATATCCCCTGATGACTCTGACGGCCATAGCTCGCTGCGGTTTCCGCAAGACAGCGATGCTGCCGGCCGTCAGGTCAGCCGCCCAGATCGGGGCCCCATACAGGGCCATCGATCGCACGATCCCCACGTAGAGCCGCCTACAGGCGGCGCTCGGGCCCCCCAGATTGGGAAGCAGCGTTGACAGCGCCCCAGCCGCGCCCAACAACTTGGGCGCCAGCCGCTGGAAGTGGGGTCCGAAGTCCCACCGGCTGTCGAGCACCAATCCTAAATACTTCATGGTGGACTCGACAGCAATTCGGGACCCCCCGACCACGATGTGTGATCCCAGCGGCGGCGCCCGCCGGGGGCCATGAAACACCATGGCCTCCTACTTGTTGAGGGCCACCTCTAGGCCAAGGCGCCGTATGCGGGTCACGACCTGTGACACCGCAGCCGTCGCCAGCAACGCTGCCTCCCTGTACGAGCTCCCCCGGGCCGTGACCAGCGTGTCATCTGCATAACACGTCAGGTCCACGCCCGGCTGGAGCTCGCCCCTCAGCACCCAGTCGTACCCGATGTTCCACAGGAGCGGTCCCACGACCGAACCCTGTGGAACACCGCACGACATGCGGCGCTGGTTTCCGCCATCACGTCCCATGTAGGTGACACACCTATCCGCCAGATAGGCCCCAACGATGCGGCGGAGGTACGGAGGCACCCGATGGTACCGCAGTGCCTCCCGGATGCAGCTCCAGGGACACCGCTTCCTCCGCCAGGACTCTCACCCGCGATATCGCGTGGATGGTGGAGCGCCCGTGCCGAAAGCCGAACTGGCTCTCGGCGAGGTCAGGCCCCTCCATGCTTAAGTGGCCGACGAGGCGGGCGGCGATAATCCGCTCAAACATCTTACCCACCTCGTCGAGCAGCACTATGGGCCTGTACGCGGACGGCGAGTCCGCGGGGCGCCCCACCTTCTTGAGCAAGACCAGACGACCAGATTTCCACAAAGTGGGAAACTGGCCCTGCTCAAGGCACGCAGTGTAGAGTCCTCTCAGTTGGGGCTCTAGCTCCTTCAAAGCGAGGGCTAGCACTATGCCGTGAATACCATCGGGCCCCGGAGCCACGTTCTTGGCCCGGAGCCGCATCACGGCCGCCCTCATCTCTGGCTGTGTCACCTCTGGGACGTTGATGGCGACCTCTTCGGTAGGCTCTGCGGCTGTGGGCAAAGCCATCGGCGGCGGAGTGTGCTCCGCTCTAGCCGGGAAGAGCGCTGCAACCACATCTTCCAGCAGCTCGGGTTGGAGACTCTCCGTGAGTGGAGGCGCCGCGGCTCGAAGTTTCCCTCGAACCGCACGATACGGGCGCCCCCACGGATCTCCGTCGAGAGTCTCCAACATCTCCTCCCTGGCTCGCGTCCTCGCTTCGCCGATGGCCAGCCACAGAGCCTCCTTAGCCGCGCGGTACACCTCATACAGTGCGGCTTTTTCGTCAGGGACCCGACGACGTCGCCTCCGGTAGCGTCTGACCGCCACGCACTCGACACGTAGTCGCGCGATCTCGGCAGACCACCAGTACACCTGGCGCCTTCCCGATTGCGTGTGGACGCGGGGCATGGACGCGTCGCTGATTTGCGTCATCGCCCCGCGAAACCACAGCGCCTCCTCTTCGACGTCGACGGGTCCAACCGTCGCCGACTCCCGGATCCAGGCCTGGACAATAGCGGCCTCCTCGAGAACTTCCCTGTCGATGCGCTTACGCGCCCAGCGCGGGCCGTCCGTTCGCGGGGCCGATGGACTGCGGCCGCCTGCGGTCTGGGCGGAGACGTCGAAGCGGATATATCTGTGATCCGACAACGTCTCCACCTCCACCGCGACACGCCAGTCGCGGACACGGCTCGCAACAGCAGGGCTAGCGAACGATACGTCCACGATCGAACCGCCCCGCTGCCGCACGCACGTGTATACCGAGCCCCGGTTTAGGACGACCAGGCCAGTTGTGACCACCCACTCCTCCAGCGCCTCACCCCTAGCATCGGTCACCGGGGATCCCCACGCCGAAGACTTGGCGTTGAGATCCCCTAGTAACAGCACGGGGCGAGGGTGGAGTCGGCCTACGACGGCCTCCAACTCGACAAGGAAGTTCTCGAAGTCGGCGAGGCTCTTGTTGGGCGAGAAATACGCCCCAACAATGCCAATGCCGTCCGCGAGGGCGGCCACCCAACCGCGACCTCGGGACGGGTTGACGAGAGCCCCGCCAATGATGGCCACCAAGCCGTCTAGGTCTCCCACCCAGTTATCCCTGGGGGGGACGAAATACGGCTCGGCGACCACAGCCACGTCGATCGACCACTCTGCCATGCTCTGGATCAATAGATCCTGAGCTCTGGCAGCGTGGTTGATGTTGCCCTGGAGGAAATGGTAAGGCGCCATTATGCGCAGTCCATTCCCTCCATCGCACCTTCAGTGGGCCGGGAGTCGGCCGTAGGGCACCCAGGCTGAGGGGGGGGGGGTAAAGAGCCCTCGGCAGCCTTGGTGCCTCTCCTCTTCTTCTTTGTGGTGGGTGAACCACAAGCTCTTCCACCCGCCCTGTGCCCAGCGGGCCTCCCTGCAGCTGTACAGAGGCTGCAGTTTGGTGCCGCTGAGCACTGGGCGGATTTATGGCCAGGCTGACCGCAGCGAAAGCACTGCTCGCTGCGGTCTATTTCGGCGGTGCACCCTGCCCGGACATGCCCAATGTCCAGGCGGTACGGTAGCACCGTAGCGCTCTGGGTTGCAGCAGCTTGACTCTCGCTGCAACCCAGCCCACCAACAGGCGCCCTCCGTCGGCGACTTTGTTTGCCGCCGACACTGGGCACCGCACCCAGATGGCTCCGAGACCGGAAGCGCCGGTTCGGACGTCACCCGTGCGCACGTCCTCAGGCGGGCATCCTCCGGCTTTGGCGATGGCTGCCACAACCTCAGCCGGAGTCGTCGAGTCGTCCAGGCCGTCGACTCGCAGCTCGGATGTCTTCATTGGCCTGGACACTCGAACGTCATCGGGGTTGAGGACCTCCCTCAGTTTGGCGGCCAAGATGTCCGCCTTCTCTCCGTTAGAGGCACCCGACACTTCCAGCAGCCGAGCCCCCGTAATTGCCGTCCTAAAACCGACGCCCGACGGTATGCCAAGGTCGGGGAAAGCGACCTTGGCTTTGGCCTCCGTCAGGACCGACTTGTATGAGACGCCCCTTTCGATAGCTCCGGGCTGCAGTGTAATTACCACAGCCGCGGAGCGTGGGGCTCTCGGCCTAGGCGGCCTCTGGGTCCTCTTCGAAGAAGGTGCCGGTGCCACAGTGACTGGAGGCGGCGCTGTCTTCTTCTTTTTCTTCTTACGGCCCCCCTTTACGACCGTTGTCCAGGCCTCCGTGGACGGCCCGGGAGTGGTCGCCGGGGGACCAGCCGTCTGAGCAGTGGGCCCAGGCTTGGACGCCAGGGGAGCAGCCTTCTGGGATGTGGGCGCAGGCTTCGCCTTCTTCGACTTGCTGGCACCCTTCCTGGACCCGCTTGGCTCAGCAGCCACAGTCGTCGGCCCCGATTTGGCGGGTTCAGCCGACTTCCGCACATCGGCAGCAAGCGGTGGCCGCAGAATTTCGGCCGGGAGGAGCCTCCCCTCTATGGCCTCCATCCGAGCCCCCACCATCTGTCCGCACTGCATCATGCAGATGCGAGCGATCTTTTCGATCTCCGCATCCGCAAGTGCAGGGACCGATGATGGGGCCGTGGATGGAGCCGGCGGCGGGACCAGCGATTGAGTGGTCGCGGGAGCTGCCCTCTGAGCGGCAAACTGACGCTTGAGGTCCTCCAACTCGGCTTGGAGACGGCGGTTCTCGTCCCACAGCTTCGCCGTCTCCTCCGTAGTCGAACGACTCTGGAGGACCTCGACGGCCTCTTTTATACCGTCGGCCGCCTCCTTAAGAGCGCGCGTGAACGTGCCCCTCAAGTTGCCGGATTTAGTGGCAACCTGAAGGACAACGCCCACGCCGTCCAAAACTTGGCGACTGAGCGCCACCGCCGATGGGCTCCCCCCGGCAGCCATCCGGGCAGAGCGCCGCTCCCGCAACTGACGGGCCAGCTCTTCGACCTCGTCAGCCGCTCTGGCCTTTCGCTGCGCCCGCTTAGCCGCATTGGCCTCCGCCTTGTTTGAGGGCAGCAGCAAGCCCTCGCCGACGTCTGAGAACGCGGGCTCGGAGTCGCTGCCCACGCTCTCAACGCTTTCCGCATTCTGCAACGGAGCCGGCGTACTTGGTCGGGATTTCGACCCAGACCGCCCACCGCACTCCGACAAACGAGCAGATGCTCGGCTTGCCACTGCTCGACCTCGCCCACTTCCGCCCGTTGCCACCTTAGCGGCCGGCATTTCCACGCTATGGGAGCGTGGCGAGCGCTTCCTCCTTCCTTTGGGGGAAGACATCCCCTCCGTAGCTCTTGAGCGCTGCGAACTAACGCTCGCCACGCTCGCCATCTTCTCGGATGCAGTGTCGGACTCCGACACAGCACCCCCACTTATCCGCTCGACCAAAACGATCGGCGACTTCTCAAAATAGTTTTTTTTATTTACGGTATCCATATAGATTCCCACGAGTGTGGGGGATATAAAAAGTCCACCTAGGGTAACCCCCTGTCCCTAGGTAAGTGTACATTTGTAACCCAACCAGGGGGTCCACCAATCCCTGGCTGGGGGTGCGCTTGAGACTGATGCGCCACCTGCAACTAAGAAGCTGCAGATGACACTACTCCTCAGCCATTCATACCCTCGCCGCACACCAAAACTTGGTATTAGAGGAATTTTTTATAGAGGTTATCTTCCTCGCGATCCGGACGATTAAGCCAAGATCCTCGTCCCGCTCCGAGTCATAAAACATGACCATGATCTCGTTACGGATTACGATTTCGACGGTTGCAGTCGGGAGAATCAGATCCCCCGCTGCTAGCCCGTTGGCAGGGTAAGTGCACAACGAGCGCCGCCCATGTTTCTCCACCTTGGAGAAACGTCCTACGCCCACTCAACCCATCCTCTGTAAGCAGAGGAGGGAGTGAGCGACCGTAGGGCGGTCTAAACGACCGACCCAGGAGCATAAGCTCCCCCCCACGCAGAAATTCGCCACAGACAATACCCTCTCCGACGTGGAAAGACTATTGGCCGTGCCCAGGATGCACCGGCCGTCCGACTGCCCTTTCCCCCGAACGTATTCGAAAGGAACGAGCAGCCGTCAGGCACACGAGGAGGTTTTCTGCTCGCACCCCATCCGCATTCGACCTGCGTTAAGTACAAGGAGTACGATGCAACACTCATCTTTGCGCAAGTATCAATATGTTTAATGTAAATAATTTTTCAGTTGCCAGTGCGTACAATAGGTCTTCGATGGGGGGTGGTACTTTGATATTGTGTAATAGTTGTTTTAAATGTAAGGAAAGAAAGGATATCACCGCTTGCTCTGTTGATCGCTTATGTGAGGTAGCATGTGCAGAGGTTGAGGGCCATACTTTCTTGTCTGTGTATAGACCACCAGCCACGAACTTGTCATCATTTTTGATAATTATGGAAGAAATATTAGGTAAAATATTCAAAGATAATAAATTAGTTTTGTGTGTGGTGACCTAAATATTGATTTATTAGTTAATTCACCAGAAAAAAGTAAGCTTATCTCTTTGTTTAAATCATTCAATTTAAAATGTATATTTAATGAAGCGACTAGAATAACAGCAACCACAGCTTCATGCATAGACAATGTATTTACCAATTGCAAAATAAAGAACTCATCCTTAATTAGTGGCGTCAGGTCAGACCATACTGGTCAGCTTGTATCGTTTGACTTAGATAAAAAGTTACATCTGGATAAAACCATTGAATTGAGACCTCTGTCTAAAAATAAATTGAAATCTTTTAATAATAATGTTCTTAGCAAGCTCTCAACAGCGAGCTTTGATTCACAAGACCCCAATATAAACTATGGCACTTTTTTTTCTGTAGAAAAAAAAGTGCCATAGTTTATATTGCAAATAATAATAATAAATAATAATTGTTAATTCTTTGCATACTGTAGTATGCAAAGAATTCAATAAAGAAGCATGTCCTGTAAAAAAAGTTACGATAACTACTAAACCAAAATTTAGCGAATAGGCGACTACTGGCATTAGAAAAAGCAGAGATATCTTATATAAATTGTATCACGAAAAATAATTGACTTCTGATCAGGCCCTTCATAATTATGTAAGAAACTATTCTAAGATATTCAAAAGAGTCTGCGCTCACGCTAAATCTAAATTAATAAGTAACAAAATTAGTATCTCTAAAAATAAAATAAAAGCTGTGTGGCAGGTAATTAACAAAGAAACTGGAAACACAAAACAGCGAGATCAGAATGAGTTAGCTCTAAAAAAAAATGATAATGAAATCATTTCAGATAAGTTACAAGTTGCTGAGACTCTAGAAAATTTCTTTACCAACATCCCAATAGAAGTTACAAAATCTCTCCCCTCATCATCTGTATTAGCTGAATCTCTTCTTACAAGCAACTTACTTCTTACTTCAGCAAGGACATTCCAAGTTTTGAATTCAAACCCATTTCTATTGCCACAATTAAAACAGCATTTAAAAGTCTTAACATAAAAAAACACTGAAGACTTATGGGGGATTTCCGTTAAGGTTCTCAAAAATATCATTGACACAATTGCCCCTGTCCTAACAGGCATATTTAATCAATGTTTAGACAGCGGTACGTTTCCTGATTTAATGAAACATAGTAAAGTAGTACCAATTTTCAAATCGGGTAGTAAGAGTGATCCCTCTAATTATAGACCTATATCTGTGCTCCCAGCATTGAGCAAAATTTATGAAAATATCATGCTAGACCAGATGTTGTCACATTTTAACTCATATGGGATTTTACATAGTCGACAGTTTGGTTTCACGAAAGGTAGGTCGACGACTGACGCAGGAGAGTAGTTGTTAATTGGGGTTTCTAGATCAGATCTTTGCGATCTGATCTAGAAGCCCCCAATTAACATTATTCTACTATTCAAACAATAAAAACATCTATTCAAATATAAACACATGTACAAATGCGGAATGTGAATTGAATGAATGAATCATGCTGTGATCAGTATGTGTTTTATACTGTACGCTAGACACTAGTAAGTAGAAATACCTTTTGAAGTATAATTTCACTGAATCTCATTTATTTTTAGATTGTTTAATTCAGGTTATGATTCAACTATTTAACCAAAATTGTAGAAATTGAATGTCGCATAAAATGACTGTAGGCAATTTATAGTTACTCGGGCTCCATTGCTAACAGCATTTAGTACCTCATTCAGCAGACAATCTATCTATCCTCCTCCACTTTAGAATAATTTCATATATTTGTTTTTTTTTTTTTTTAAATAGACGTTTTGATTCGTCAACATAATCTGTTCCTTTTACAGCTTTTAAATAAATGCAATCAGGAAAAAATATAGCATGTTGCACCCAAGGATCGTCGTAATACTCCCAGTCCTCAATACCACCCCCACACGAAAAACACATAACTTTGTCGTTTAAACCACTTCCACAGTAAAAAAAACCTGCATCAGCCATTTCCATCACCAATCTTCGTTTGGAATCTACTGTAGCCCAATAATGCCTGAATGAACATGATCGAATTTTATGTTTATTATATAAGGTGTATCTATTCATATACGAAATATTTTAAGAGATATACCTATAGCTGGCACAGAATCTATAAACACGGAAAAAAAAACCTCAATGTTTTTTATTTGACGTAATTACTATAATTTTAAAACTGCTTGAGACATTTTGCATAAAACCTTTACTCCATATTCTATGAATGACCCGCCCGCCGCGGTGAGAGGTGATGCGCCGCCACGCGCCGAATCGAGGCGTAGGGATGCCAGACGTACGATGATTATCGTACATGTACGATAATTTCGACACCGGTACGATGTACGATACAATTTGTATTATCGTACGTAAAAGTACGATAATTTGCAACCCTCCTCCGAAGTGGGATGAAACGACTATGCAGCAAAAATTATGCGAGGAAACCAAAAATAAGAAACAAACTTGCAACAACAACTGTTAAAGGGGCTTTACTTTCAGGGCAATGCGTAAAAACTCAATCAAAATAATGCTGTTATGGTTTTAAAGCAACGGAAAAAATTGTTTTACTTATTTAATTTCATTCATATTTCACAACTTCCTAAAATTCCTATCCTATTTCTAGTTTTGCGAACAAGCTACGCGTTCCGCGCGGCTGTGGCAGTTGTTGTACGAAAAATATTCATTTGGTACGATAATTTTCGATTATTGATACGATAATTCACTCACACTAGTCTGGCAACCCTGTCGAGGCGTCTCGCTCTCGTCTATTCTGTGTCGAGCAGCGTGTTGAGGTTGTGTTCGTTTCGCATGCATGTCTCCATGCGAAGCATGGTAGTTATTTCGCGTTCTGACGGTTACCGCACTCCACAGTCTGTGTGCTGCCGGACGCAAACACCTGCCCGCACCTCATGGTACATGGGACTTATGGGACCTAACAATATCACTGGTGAACTGTAGTGGACGTACGAAAATACACCTCTGCCTATTACTACGGAGAATGTAGGCGTGATGATGTTAAAAATAAACCAACGTAGGTAGACTTCGTAACTCTATCTAGTGTTATTTTAATAGCGTATCGCTTACAACGATAATAAATGTGAATTTAAAATACAATACCACCTAAACCTAAGTAGGTAAATTATTAAATTCCCTCCTTTAAAGTTTTACGAAAAGGAACCTAGATGCGATTAAAACAAATTTTAATCCTAATCTACAATACCTACACATCTGTAAACTAGGTAAATACCTACCAATGAACAGCTGATAGGTGCAACTCGAATTCGCATGTTATTGACTTCTGTGAGGTTATTAACATGCGTCGAGTCCTATCCGTCAGCTGAGTGTTAGTTGCCTACACATCTGTAAACTAGGTAAATACCTACCAATGAACAGCTGATAGGTGCAACTCGAATTCGCATGTTATTGACTTCTGTGAGGTTATTAACATGCGTCGAGTCCTATCCGTCAGCTGAGTGTTAGTTGCCTACCTATCTACTCATACAGATGTGAACGTTAAGAAGTCTAAGTGCGTAGGGCTGATTGTTATTGTGAGAATCAAAAATCGTACTAGAGATTAGCAGACGTGGACATACCTACTGTTGTAGGTACACGCGGTTTGTCGCCTCGCAGTGGTCAAAAAATAAACGGGATAAATGGCTTGTCATGTTATCGTCACATCGTGGAATAACATACGGTATGATTCATCAAAACCTATTTGACGATTAAATAACTACATTACGGCTAGATTTTAAGTTTTATTGACTAGTCTTTTTGTGGGCAAACAACATTGTTAGCCCACGTTCGCACGGACGTTATAAAATCGCGGCGATTTTTCTTCGTGCATTGGATTTTTAACGCTGTGTTTAGCACTGAGAGTTGAAAATCCAACAGTGTGTTTTTTCAACGCATTGGGACGAGAGTGCGTCCCAGCGCGTTGGATTCTCAAAACTCGGCTAAACACCGAGAGTTGAAAATCTAGTGCGCGATAAAATACCGCCGAGATTTTATTACGTCCGTGCGAACGTCGGCTTATTGTTAGTAGATCCGTAGTTGAATGATGGCTATTTAACTCAAGACGATTGGTAGTGTTTAACTTAATTTATTAATACCTAACCTAGTATCGCGACGCTGCTGTTAGCTTATTGCGCGGGTTGCAGGCTTGTTCTCGCATGGAAATCTACAGATAGTTGATTCGGGCCTCGGTGTTCATGCATAATATGAAATTTGTGTTTGTAAACGTAAGCACGACACACGAAAAATCTTTCGTGTGCGGCAACGTTTTTATAACAAGAAAAACATAGGTACCTATTGATTCTAATTCCCCATCACGTCGCGCCGGTCTGCACGACGCTTCAGGCTTTGCACTGGCGAATTATTGATACAATAATTTGTTTAGGTAGTTGCCACGTATTTTTTTTTTGAGGGCGTGTCAGACTTTTACTGACTAAAATCTCTTTCGAACAACCCGCACCCCTGGTACCTACCCCGGTAACGCTGTCAATAATGAATAATACTTATTATTCTACGTTATTATTTTTATGGTTTTATGTCGCAGTGTGTAAGTTAGACGGAAATCTATCTATTTTACACAAATTCAGTTATCCCATTGCATCAGGTATGCAGGTGCCTTTTACGAATTACTGTAACAATAATTTGGCGTGTATTACAAAAATAGAATCATCTTATTTAAGTACAATAATTTAAAATGTACATACCTAATACCTACGTAGTTTTTATTTACACTTTACACTTTGCACTTTTAATAATGTGTCTCTATCACTAGCCATCACTGCGAAAGCGTTCATAATTCGCGTTTTTAATTGTTCCGCACTTGATATGGTATGGCCGTCATTACCATAAACCAGGTCTTTAGCCCTACCCCACACATGAAAGTCCAACGGCGTAAGATCAGGCGAGCGAGCTGGCCAGGCGACCGGTCCACCTCGACCTATCCAGCGATTGCCGTACTCGTTAGAGAGGTATTCTCGAACGCGCCTATCATAGTGCGCGGGTGCGCCATCATGCTGGAAGTACATTGTCCTTAAATAAATAAGTGGAATGTTTTCTAGCATGGTCGCTAGTTCGCCTGTCAAAAACTGTAGGTATGTTTGACCTTTAAGCCGATCCAGGAACACAGGTCCTAAGAGTCTATCGCCTATTAACCCAGCCCACACATTGACACTGAACCGCGTCTGGAAATGATCCGGCCTAACAACACGTGGATTGTCTGATGCCCACCAGTGCGCGTTGTGGATGTTAAACAACCCAACGCGCGTAAAGGTGGACTCGTCCGTCCAGAGTATGCGCCGCGCCGGGTCTTCAAGCAACCAACGGCAAAATTCCACGCGTGGAGTTAAGTCCATCGGCTTTAATTCTTGCACCCTTGTGAAGTGGAACGGGTGCTTCCCCTCATCCCGCAGAAGGCGCCAAACTGTCATTTTGCTCACATTAAAAACACGAGCGGCGTCTGATGTGCTGGCCATTGGGTGTCGCAAAAAGAAGTCAATTCTTGCTGGCACTCGTTGCCTGCCTCCGTCTGCAACTGGTGGCATGTAGACCCCATAGTCCATGTGCCGCTGTACAGCTCCAAGGATGGTCTGCAGTGATGGTCTTCTCCCAAATCGCTCCAAGAAGAGGGCTTGTGCTGTGAGCAAAATATTTCCACCCTCATTGTAGCACACCACCATGTTCTGGTACTCCTGGTTTGTATACCTGTAGTTAGGCATTGTTTCGTTATCTTGCCCGAGCGAGCCCGACGCGTGTCAGCTAAAGCGCGCGCGAACGACACAACACGCGGATTGTGTGGGACTGGACTGGCGAAATGGCGAGGCGCGGGCGCTTTGGGGGGGGGGGGGGGGGGGGGGGGGCAGGCGCCCGCGCGGCGCGCTCACGTGTTTCTCTTTGATCATTCATAAAAGCCGCGCGCCGTCTCAAATACCGCCGCCCGCGTAAACTAGCGTAATGGATGTTAAAAAATAAGAAGGAACCAACATTTATTAGGTGTGTTCATCGATCACTAATAAAGAACTAGATACACAATCAGCGGCAAAAAATGTCCTCACCGAATGAGCACCCACTTGAACATTTGGGTGCGCTTTTCATTTAGTAGCATTCGAACGCTCCGACGGTAAACATGTCTCGGTGCTCGTTTAAAAATATTAAAATCACACATCTAGGACGCTAAAAAAGTATGGAGTTTGATATTTTCGGTAAGTATTAATATTATCATTACATAATTGTTATCACTGTATTATAAATGCTGATATTTTGTCAAGAAATCATCGTAAAAACATTTTTTAAATAAATCGTTTTAAACAGCAGGCATTATAAAGCATCTCAATTCTAAAGACTCATACTAAACGTATTAACCATGCTATAGCATGCCCACTTAAATTATTCGGGTTATGTGCGTTGATTCTGTTCCATTTGTTGGAGACGCTATTGTTTTTTAAATTTTGTTATTAAGTAAAGAATTATTGTTTTTTTTGTTTAATGAGAGTACTTGGCTGTTTCTGTCAATATTATGGTAACATTTTATCGATTTAATTTTGACTATGTTCCTAAAGGGGGGTTGGGGGGTATCAAAGTTTGTATGGAAGAATTCTAACGCGCTATCTGATTAACTCGAAACTCATAAAACCAAAAATAAAGGATAACGTGTATCAGGGTTTTTGGAAAATCTACCCCTGAAGGGGTAAAAAAGGGTAGTTAATTTTACAAGGGATGATTTTACTGCGTGTCATGATTAACTGAAAAATTGGTATAAATAACCTATAAGTCAAATAATGTAAAACAAACAAAAGACTTTAAAAAAAATACCCCTTTGAGGGTGAAAAGGGGGATATAGTTTGTTTGAAGAGTTTTCTGTGGAAAAGTAAATAATATACACATACCTGAGCCATATTAATATAAACCTGAAACTTGCTGAGGTGGTTTTGTGTGAAGGATAGTGATCACATCACTTTTGTTGACGTCAGAAGAGAAATATTTATCCTACTAATATTATAAATGTGAATGTTTGTGAAGATGTTTGGATGTCTGTTACTCAATCACGAAAAAACGATTGAGCGGATTTGGATGAAATTTGGCACACAGATAGAATATAACCTAGATTAACACATACAATACTTTTTATCCCGGTGGTACGTACCCGCGGGATAATTTCCGACTTCCACGCGGGCGAAGCCACGGGCGAAATCGCGGGCGAAGCCGCGGGCGGAAGCTAGTTAATAAATAAATGTGGTGCCCTATCCAAAAACATTTACTTTCAAGTAAACTATAATCATTACACATATACACCATAGAATATAATAAAATTTATGTAGGTACACACGGCTACACATCAAGCTATACATTTCCAGTTTACGCTGATCTCGCTTTGAACGGAAATCTTATACAATGCGAGATCAGCTTATATTGGAAATGGATAGCTTGATGTGTAGCCGTGCGTACATAATACATTATCCACGAAATTAAAAAAGGCCATTTATTATTACAGTACAAACAAAAAATATTGGACAGTTCGACTCCACTCATTCCTTGTCCTAGCGGAGAGCCTGGATCGTAAAACTTTATTGCTGTTTATTGGCACTTTTCAATTCAAACTTTAAGACATGCGTGTAAGGTTGATTTTTTTTAAATTTACGTTGACCAGTGAGTATCGGTCGTAAAAATTTATTGCTTTTTGTACATAGCTTTGTGAAATAAACTTTAAGCATTGCGTTTAAGGTCGAATTTACATTACTGTATATTTATTTCAACTAGCATTACCTAAACACAATTTGGTGACAGTTTTAAGAGAACTTTTGCTTGGGATTGTGTATCTAGTTCTTTATTAGTGATCGATGGGTGTGTTAAGTAATATTTTATTTTTATTTATTTTTATAATTGGGTACATAGTTTTTTTTTTGTTGCTATGGTTTCTTTACCAGCTATAGGTATATGTCTTAAAATATTTCGTGTATGAATAGATACACCTTATATATTTCATATCGCGGTCTGAAATAATTTTGAATCATTTTAAGAGTCTTGATACAGGTGTGTATGAAAGCATAATGAAGTCTTTTAACTGGTGTTGTCAATTTATTAAGATGTGCTCCGAGTCATACCATATGGGGGCAGGACTTACCTTTTAATGTTTTTTTTTTTTTTTCTAGTATCTTTAGAATAATATAGCACAGTTTGGTGTGGTTTTCTGTATCTAATGTATTTTTTATGACATAAAAAAAGAAAACATTTATTGAAAAACCTTTATTCTCATTATAAATTTAGATTGACTAAAACTAGCAAGTCATTTCTAATAAACAGTATCCGCTTCTATAACAAGTTGCCAAAGTCAGTTACAGAACTTAGCGATGGAAAGTTTAAAACGCACATCAAACGTATCCTTATCAAAAAAGCATATTATAAGATAAAAGACTACGTTGAAGACAGGGAAGTTTGGCATTAATTCCTTCTGCACATGTGGCTTCCCTGGTACCTCATTAACAGCATATCTATGTGAAAGTCTATTAACTGCTCTCAATGTTCTTTTTATTCTTTTTATTTTTACAATGCTGACATATTCTCGTCATTATTTGACATTATACATCAATTTTAATATCAACTATTTTTTAGTGATTGTCATGTTAATCATGTCACTATGTTTAATTAGGTTCATTTTATTTATGTAGATTATTTTACATATTGTGAATGGGAGAACGTTGTAGGCCTTACAGACTGTAGATTTGTAGACGATTTTCTATTCTGGATTCGTCTAAGTACCTGGTACTTATTTACAGGCCTGCACTGTCTTCCCATACATTTTATATCTGAAAACATTGTTAAAGCCAATCATTTTTAAAAGAGTAACCGTGGAGTTTCTTGCCGGCTCTTCTCCATATGAAACAACATTTTGGAACCGTGCACCTAGCTTCTGACGTTTCATAAGTGCCCATACAGGTTTATATGAAATAAAAATATTTTGATTTGATTTGATTTGAATGCTAAGATGTAAACCGCTTTACAATTTAGTTTCTAACTTATATTTTTTCATGGTCTTCTAAATTACTGTTAAAAATACTTTTATCATCAATCCAATGTTTTAAACTAGTAACATTTTTTAAAGCACATACATTGGAATGATACACACAGCTAAATATATTATTAGACATTCCATAATCATCAAATAATTTCTGTAAACTAGGACAGTTCATATCTTCTAAATTATATATTTTATCATGTTGTACGATGTTTCTTAGCCACGACACCTTTTCACATCCTTTAACATAAATGTTTTTATCTTTCAGATAAGGTACAATATATTGCTGTAAGTTTAAGTATGGTATAAACCCTTCTCTCCAGAAAATTTTTCTGTTTCTCTGTATCCAATATACTTGCAATCTTTCTTTTTTTGAGAGAGATTGTTAAATGGCCAATAATACCATAATTTGATTTCCGTATGCTATTGCTATTTCTTTCACGATAAACTCGTTATTTTCCGTCTTAAACCCTTGCACATCGACTATGGTGTTCATAACAATTTCCTTACAATAAATACCACTTAAAGGTTTATATTCAATCAGACGATCGTTGATGATGAGACAGTAGGCAGATGTATTTTCTGGTATATCTTCAGAACTTTCTATGTCCAGTCTCACATCTACAGCTCCAGTTTTCAAGGCTTCGTTCTGTCTTGAGCAATCAATTACAAATAAAGGAGCCTTTTCTTTAAATTCGCCCAAATCAAGCATCGGTTCAGATCGGGTGTTATAATAAGACTGACGAAATTGGGTAAACATTTCGTATAATATATAATACTTATCTTCAGCAAATTTTGCATTAACCGATTCGTATGGATAATATTGAGAATTTAAAAAAAGAGTAACATTAATTATTTTGCAATGATCAAATACTGAACAGTCTTTGGTTTTTATATTTTTTCTATTTGTCTGCAAACCAAAGACCACATACCTTGGTTTTTCGAGTTGTGAAGCAGTTTTAACAACCCAGGAATGTTTTGTAGTTCTAGGTAATAAAGGGTATTCGTACAAGTCCCAATTTCTAAAAGCTATTTGTATAGGACGATCCTTTTCTAAATATTTAAGTAAAGTTAACCTTTCCCGATCTGAAACTTTGATATGAGGCACACGCCATTGTAGTCTCTCCACATTTACTTCAATGGAGTCATTATTATCAAGTGTAACACTATTATGATTCGAACTGCTTCTTTTGAGTATAAGTTCATGTTTACAGTTAATAGTAGATTTTACAACAAGTGCACAAAACAAACTATTTTTATCCGAGACTTTTAGCAGCCCGAGCCGAAGGCGAGGGCTGATAGTAATGTCGAGGATAAAAATGGTTTTGTGGACGAGTTATAAACTCTGCTTTTCACTTCGATTGCGAGGAAATAAAACAGTAGTATAACATAACATTTCTTTAATTAAAATTCAAAGTAAAATTAGAACAGTTTTGAATACTGAAGGAAATTGTTTTTCCCGGCATATTAACGGTATTTTTCTGAATTTGTGAAGACGACATATTGTGAGACGATGGCATATTATGAGAAGATGGCTCTGACGACAACAAGGAATCTCTGGATGTAGAAGGGACGGGCTCGCTTGGGATTAAATTAATGGCTTCTGTTATACGGTCGGTAATCTTGCTTTTGTTCTGTACGGATTCTTCAATGTATTCCTCAGCAACCTGATCAGACTTCCACCCGCCATGTCTTTTCAGCATTGTTAAGTTTGCTCCCGAATCTGCTAGAAGGGTGGCTGAGGTCCGGCGGAAGCAATGACCCGTGTAATTTTCGGGATTTTCTAATTTTAGAAAAGTTGCGATCTGTTTGGGAAAGGCTGCAAATTTATTGCGTCCTATAACTTGCTTAGTGCACTTCCCATTTTGATAATTGAGGAAAAATTTATTAGTCGACACGTTTTGAGGACGTAGAGCTTGGTAATTTTTAACTATTTTTAGGTAATCTCCTTTGACAACAAATGTTCGCTCCCGTTTGTTTTTTGTGTCGGGTAAGTTTATTGCTTGCAAAAGCGTGTCCGTCTTTACGTCATGTACGGTAATGTTCGCAAGTTCAATGCCCCGGCACGCACCACTTATACCAAATATAAGTGCCACCTAAAACAAAATTAATAACTTTTATACACTTTAGAACAAAAGAGCAATAGGTATATGAGCAATAAAATATGAAAGGAATGTGTATTACGTACTTTTGTGGCCAAATATGTTTCATCTGGAGCGGTATTTAAGAAGGTTTCCACTTGATTAGCTGAAAGGACCTTGCTTTTCTTGCTTTTGTGCCCACTTGAAAGCCTCTTCAACAAAGATGTAAGCTTCGAATAATTTTGTATATTAACATTGTCCTTCATTTGTAATGTTGCTTTCAGCATGGAATATATACTCCACAGTGTAGACGGCTGAAGTTTTTTGGATAATTCATCAAAATAACTCAAAAGAACACTTTCCGAGAACGTAGTTACTAGTTTTTCTTTTCTCCAATTTACAAAATTATCGTAAACTTTGAGATATTTTTCCCGAGATAAGGCGGTAATATCTGTTGCACAACTCTCTGTGCATTTATTTCCATAAGCGTATTAAGAGAGACTGTTAAATCCTCTTCTTCACTGGAAATTTTTAACAATTTTAGCAAATTGAAGAAATTAATAAATGCACGAAAAAAGAACAAGAGCTGTTTCCCGCCGCTTAATTTTTTTTTAAATCTTACGACATTGATATTAGGCTGCAGACCTATACAGCCTACTATTAAATTAATTTTGTAATAATAATTTTCTTAAATCAACTAACCTACCGTACTTGAATTAAAATTTTAATATCTATTATATCTTAAAAAACACATAAGGCAAATAAATTAAAGTAAATATTATATAATAACAAATTCTATCTATGAACATCTTATTGCATTTGGCTGTATGGCTCATTTTCTTTGCCTTAATATAATACATTTATGAGTAGATACGTTAATGCCCTTGTGCACAAAATTCGATTTTGTGCAGCCTATACCCTGCACAAAGAAGCACTTTCAGAGCATGAGAAGTGAAAATATAATTTTATTATAATCTTCCGCAAATCCTAAGACTTTATTCAGGGGTATGAGGGCACTAAAAATACCATCATTATCTTTAACCCCGTTCAAATTCCAACCCCAAATAGCAGCAGCCTTACTTTCCCCCTCGCTCATAGACACATATGATTTTAAAGTTGTAGAAAGAAAAAGAAAAACCTGCATTTTTTATTCGGTCTATCTCGACACCATTTATTTCATATCGAATGTCTTGGAATAGAAACGATATATAATTATTAGTAAAATTAATAGTCTTTTTTGTTAGTTTTCCTGCTGCATCTTTCAAAACCGCTGTGGCTCGACCTTCAACGTAAATGTAGCTGGCTGAAGGTAATACGTACAAATCTTGCTGGTTTATGGGTATATTATCGTATTTCATCATTTTCATTAAAACTGTTGCTATATGGATTATAAGTATGAATTTCATAACTCACTATAGAGTTGTCGAATTGTGGTAAATCATTTACCTGAAGAATACTCATAATTGAAAACCCAAAGCTCGAAGAAATAATTAATTTTCTTTAGTTATTTTTCTTATAGTTCGTATATGTCCTCGTCTTTTGACGGTACGAGAACGAGTAAAGCTATTAACTTTAGTAGTTGATTTTATATTAAAAACTATCATTTTTACTGTAATTTAATTGACATTCGTCTCTTGTAACAGATAACATTAAAGTGTCTTCTTATGAGTACGACAAGTTACATTTAAACCTTTTTTAGGTGTTGATGTTTTGATAAAATCTTGCTTTTTCCAAAACTCTAAGAAATTTAATGCATAAATGTCCGCAGTTAAATAAATTATTATTTTGGAAATTATTGTAATTATAATTGATATTGTAAGAACCTACATAGCAAACAAATTTTATTGGAGGTCTCAAGTTGCCGTAACTGTCAAAGTATTCAACATATTCATTTAAAATTACATAGGCTACCCAATGTGTACCAGAATTTTTAGAATTATCTAAATTTATGATTCCACACTCTTCACGAAACGGAGACTTGGGCAAGGTATCTCTCATAAACACCCCGCGAAAATATGAAACGTCTCTTGTAAAATTTAGGATATCTATATTAGTAAGAGGACGATTAGGTAGCCTATGATTTAGTTTTTTTTCTTTAAATTTGTATATAAGACGGCGGGAAACCCATTGCATGCCGTCTTTTATGTTTCTGGTGTATTTCTTCGTTGGTATATGGGTAATTGGTTTACAATCACACACAACACTTAACTCAAACCATTTATTTTCACTTAAATCTTTTACACGCACTTTGGATTTTTCATAGAACAGCGAATCAGATAGTTAAGAGTTAAAATTGAATCTAGGCGCCCATTCCAAAGCTAAATTAGGTCTCATATGGAGAAGAACGGGCAAGAAACTCCACGGACACTCTTTTAAATCAAAACATTATGTTACAGAGGTTTCTTATTCCACAATTATAATTTTAGTCCTTTTCACACACTTTCATAGCGATACTGTCCGGCCGCCATTTTTGACCATCTCCCCAAGTGGGCGGAAGTAATGCGTATCGCACAGAAAGAATCTTATTACTTAGTTAGTGTTATAAAATTTACTAACAATGGTGAAACGCTTATCAGTTAATTCTTTTACAATTAAACAATGCTAATATTCACAAATGCAATGGCGGTTTAAGACGAAAGTTTAATTAGTAACGTCATTACTTTTTACAACACAAATATTACTACTTTATAACATTTCCGGCAGTTCAAGGAATTTAATCAAAGAACCGGTATTCTTAAATAAATGTGTGTGTGAAATAATCTTGCTACTTTATAGATTGTAAATTTTGATTGAAACTGATTTAGTTTTCGTATTAAAATATAACAGTCAGTTATTGACCATGAAACTCGCAATACGCGCCATTTTTTCGGCACAGTAGGTAGCCATGTATCATAAACTAAGAGCCCAAAGACAATAAACCATTATTCCTTTATAATTATGACTATAGTTTTGACATTGTTGTTAGTTTTATAGTTATTCAGCTAGTAATTAAACCAGCAGTACTCTGAGTTTTATATTAAAACCTGGCCAATAGATGACATTGATCTCAAGAAAACCAATAGACACTGATTGATGCCATACAAATGGTTAGAATTAATAGTTACGCATAAGATTATGTTATAATCTTAACAGGTTGGCGCTTTCGCGGCGACATATAAAACGTGGTGAAGATAATATGACTTTAATTGAAAACACTGGCATTGCTGGTTCATAGAAACATTTATAAACTATCAAATAAATCCTAGCATCGAAATTAATCAAAACGATTTTTTCAAACAAACTAAATAGGATAAAACTGTACACAAAATAGAACACCATTTAGATCTATTGGTTCACTGACCTGCGTTAAGAATGGCAACACAGCGCGGTATCATAAAGCGCACGTGCAGTTCGCGGCGGCAGGCGCGGCGACGACATCGCGTAGCGACCGGCGACGTAATGTTTTGGCGCCATTAATATCATCATTAATGCTCAATTTCATTACATCAAATCACAGATTATTAACGAAATAGTCAGGCACCCGCGAGATATTCACTAATCACAATAACTTTTCGATAACTTAGATAAGTAGTCAGTTTTAAATTTTTTTATTTTCTACATGTCCGCCGTGTTCTTGAATACACAATGTACACCGACGTATAATGTTATTTCTTACTCTTGATAATAGGTCACCAGTAGCAGCCATGTCTTTTAATTTATTAAAAGATATCATAATCCTATTTTTTAAATCATCAACGGTTTCAACTTCTGTTGAGTACACATCATTTTTTATGTGGCCCCACAAGAAAAAATCCAGTGGCGTGAGATCTGGTGTCCTCGCTGGCCACCGCACTGGTCCATAACGGCCAATCCACTGCTGTCCGAACATTTGAGACAAACGCTCTCTTGCAGACACCACTGAATGAGCTGGTGCTCCGTCTAACTGGTACCACATCTGCCTGTACACGTCTAGCGAAAGTTCTTCCGTGTACTCGGAAACGGGTCCATTGAGGAGTTCTAAGAATTTTACGGCATTTAAATTGCCATCAATAAATACTGGACCAATTATGGTATTTCTGTGTATGCCAGCCCACACATTGACAGAAAATCTGTACTGATGCGAAGTCTCCCGTACTAGATGCGGATTCTCGCGGCTCCAGTACCGAAGGTTCTGTCGGTTCCATAAACCATTCCTTGTAAATGTACTTTCATCAGTCCACATCACATTGTACAGGAAGTCAGGATTCTCCAGATGTTTGGTTTCCATCCAGCGACAGAAAGTTTCTCTTACTGGCTTGTCTCTCTGTAATAACGCTTGAACTTTCTTGTACTTGTAAGGCCTGCGTTTGTCTCGTTTCAAAACTTTTTGTATAGTTTTGTGATTTACACGAAAATGGCGACCTGCTCTACGCAGACTGGACGTCGGGTTGTGATCAAAATAATTTAAAACCCTTTCATCTGGGATCACAATTGCACGCGGAGGAGCACCATCTACATGCGGGATTAAGGATCGATTTTCCCGTATCCTCTGGACAGCTTGTACAATAGTCCGCCCGTGGGTCGGACACATACGGTTGTTCCCATACCTCTCTCGGTATGTCCGTATTGCTAAAGCGGCGTTTCCGTGACACTCCCCATAAATTAAAATCATATCGGTGTACTCCGAAGCCGAGTAATTATAACGAGGCATGGTGATTTATAATAAAAATAAACTTCAAACACAGTATGTTTTAAGCGTCTAACTTCGCAAAGTTCACTTATCAATTTAACCAAGTACCTATTCTACGTTATGTGTCCTGTCACTATTAAAACAAAGCGTCAAATTTCGCACAATTCACTCACATAAGCGTCTTTAAAAAGATACGAAAACACTCGAGCGGCGGCTTCCGAAGAGCGCGGGCGCATCGGCAATTCCAAAGCGGTACAGAATGCGTCACAGACAGGAAGTACGTCCGGTGATACACTGACCGAGTGACCGTAACCTAGATAGACGATGACTACCCCTTCCGTATACCCGCGCGGCGCCCCGCGTTTGCCTTTGTACAAAAAATACGCCATGGAAAAAAACCCTGGAAGAAAGTGGAAGGGGTGTGTTTGCGCAGATGTACATTCGCGCACGAAAGTACTAGGCCTATTATTTTATTTTTAAACTAGCCTTTCGCTTGCTACTTCGGTTATTGGTAGGAAGGAAATGTTGGTCATTCTGTAACTTCCTTTGCAACCTGTCTATGGTATTCTTCTGGTAGGCAATTATCTTTCAGTGACGTGGAAAATGTGGATGATTCTTTTTATAACACCCTTGCCAAAGCTGTCAATGTCTGTAATTGGTTTTTTCTTATTCTTTTATTTTTCCGGGAGTTCGGAAGACAGTAAAAAGTTCCAAATCTTTTGAACTTTTTACAATTCCTCTCACTGTAGACTCGGAACATTTTTTTGCCAATACGATCCGTTTCATACATTATTCTTAATTATGAACTAAATTATTATCAGCCTCTTCATAAAATAATACGTCATAATTCATTTTTCTCAATTTTCTATGTAAAACCATTTCGGAATTAAACACTTTTGTGTGCGATGGTATTTTGAGAACGAACCAATAGCGCACCGGCAAAAATGCGGCGGGTTTTTCCAGTACCTAGCGAGCTGGCAACGTGTGGGCTAATACCGTTGCGTCTGGGGGTCGTTTACCTGTCGCGTGCTCTCCTGTTAACTATACATCATGTAGAAAATGCTTAAAATGAAAAATAATGTCCTGTGGCTAAACTACTGGACAATATTTGATTGATTTTTTGTGTGCAGGTTGGGAATATAATGACTTATACGAAGTTTGATTTAAGGTCATATAGTCCTCTCCACGCTGTATATTCCAAGTCCATCCTTGTAACGGTTTAGCCGCAGCCCATTTCCAATGCATACACCTTCCACATTCTTATCATGTCTTTTCATTTCTTCTAAACGTTTTTTTGCAACTCTATATTCGTTTATGGTTTTGACGATTCCAGCAATTCCACTTGCAATACTGCCAGCGGCTGACAAACCAGCAAATATTGGTATCAAAGGTAGAACACCACCAGACTTGGGGATTGGTATTATGCGTGGAACCCTGGTAGATGAATCACAATTCAATTCTCTAGCAGCAGCGTAGGCCAATTTTATTAGTTTTTTCCTGCACTTCGGTTTAATTTTTTTGATGCATTTTTTAGTTTGGGTCACTAAACTTTTAAAGTTTTTTTTAAGCCCTGCTCCAGAACTGACTTTTGTTAACATTATGTTATTAACTAAATTGGCAGCAATTTTTTCTCCAGTGCTCGCATCGGAAGATAAAGCACGCTTTTTTGCCATTTTTAATAAAATGATATCTGCTTTGTGGCGATCTTTTAAGCTTTTGGAACGATTATATGCAATATCGTGATATTTACAATATTCATCTAACTTGTTAACACCTTTATCACCTCGAGCCAATCTTTCACTTAATCTAGTTCCTGGGCCACAATAATTGTATCCCGGGAAATGGAGCTCAAATGGTAGATTATTAATTAAATTATTTATAAGTCCTTCTCCCTTCATGTATACAAACAGAATGGGGCCAGTACCATAGATCATGATGTTATATTATTATCAAAACCACTCATAAAACATTTGTATCGTCAATCCAACTATTGTCGCAGGATGATAACCCCAACCATTTCACGAAAACTTTTCTGCCTTTTCGTTTCAAAACTTTTTCTACAAGGTAAATGTCAGGATGTTTAGTTTTTTGTAATTCTTGTTCGTAAAATGCTCCTAAAATAGGTTTTTGTTTAACGTCTTGTAATAAATATGTAACAGGATTTGTGTTTTGAACTTCACTGATCTTAAATGTCTCTGTTGACCAATTAGGAGTGTAACCTTTTTCAAAACAACCCTTATGTTTACTTATCCGAACAAAATCCCCTGTCTCAAACTTACGATATTTTATTGCCATTCGATTTTGATTGAAATATCTCTGTATTAGTTTAGTTTTATTGTTATGATTCACTTGAGCAGGTGGTAAACCAATTGTTCTATGTTTTGAATGATTATATCCATTAATGATATTTGCAAGTGTCCCGTCAGTCCATTTATAATTTCCCTTGAAACTAAATTCCTTGAAAAGCTTACTCTTTGTCGTCCTTATTAGTCGTTCTACAATTGAAGCCTTTTTCGTTGAATAAGTGCAGTAGTGGTTAATGTAATTGTTTGCTAATATTTTTTTAAAACTTCTGTTGTAGAATTCTTTTCCTAGATCTGTTTGCAAGTTTCTAGGAATCCTTTTTTCCTTATTCAATAACGTGTTGAAAGCTTCAGATACAGTTTTTTTATTTTTTTGTTTAAGTGGTATAGCCCAAGCATATTTAGAGAATCCATCAATGACAATTAAAATGTATTTGCTGTTGTTGTTGAATTTGGAGTACTGTTACTGTTACTTCTGAATTGCAAAATTGTACTGACTTTCAGTTTAATTTGGTGAGTCTTTTATTCTTTTATAATACCCGCTTCTTTTAACTCTTCAATGATTGATAAGATTTCGTTGTCAAGATTAGTATTACCTGCAGTTTTAGATGCGATCAAAAGTTTAAGTCTGTCCACTCATTCATTAGGATCATCCCAATAAACAAGTTCAGTATTTTTTTTTATTTTTTAAGATACGGCAGACCAGCACCTCTTTTCTGTTTAGACCTAACTTCAGTAGGTTCTTGTAAGCGTTTACAAGGATCGGAAAATAATGGTTTGACTATTTGAGAGTATTTTATACCTTTATCACCTTTAAATTGACCTGCAGGGTCAAAGTCTCTTTTATGAGCATTAGTCGTGACGAGTATTTCTTTGTAAACTAATTTATCATTTAAATTGACCAAACTTAAATCAGGTTTTTTGCGAAGCAATAATTCTTTTAGACCGGGTGTTATTTAATACTGTTTATTAGCTATTCGAATATTATACACTGTACCAGAGTTCTCTTGGGACGTAAAGAAATTAACTATTGTATTTCCGATCATATGCTTATTATTCTCACTTCATATGCCAAATGGTATATTCATATCATCATAAATTTCAAAGATATCTTCTTTATTCAACGACACATTAACTTTTTCTGATTCAGACGTGTTACCTTCTTCGTCTTCTGAATAAAAATTTTCTAAAGAGCTAAATTCATCAGATGATTCATGTTTGTGCATATCTTGCAATTTATCACGCAAAAATATTTTTGAACCTATACCGATATTTTTGGGTTGGTCATTAAAAGTGTCTTCATTTTTTATCATAGAAATTGGTTTGTTAGCTGCTATTGCATTAAGAGGGTCTGCAAGAGGCTTAAAAAAATACTTCAGATGAGTGTCGGTATTAAACTCATAATCTTTCATTAGTTTCACTTTTTCCTTAATAGCGTCTGCAGACTTTATTAATTCATCGGTTATGTTGCGGTCCATTATACGACTTATACTCAGAGGTATTTACGCTCAAATGAATATATTTTTTGCATCCATAATTTATATGACAATTAATCAAAATAAATGAAGTTGTCAAAGGACTGCCTATATCTACCTTTGTTTATTTCACAATCCTTATTAATAGTCAAAAAATCATAAGGATGCATCCAGATTTTAGAATACATATCTTTGAACCTAGTGAACTCCATATCAGAACTAACATGTTCATATATATATGTTTCATGTTAACTTCATCTTGCTTGAAAATTATCAAAAAGTTAACATTGTCACGTAATAACGGCTTTGGTATTTTTGAATACGTTTGAGATAAATAAAAACAATCAATACTTCTATGTCTGCCCATTGTGAAATAATTTCGTATGTTAATTTGCTTTTCACAAACCACATCATCAAAAATGATGATAGAATTTGGTAATGCATCATTAGGATGAATAACTTCGTCGTCAAAGTTAAATATAATTTTTTTTACATCCGGCACCCTTTCTAAGATCTGTTTTAGAAAACTATATTTCGGTTGAAAGCTAGTCTTGGAATACAAGTAAACATTTTTAAACTTTAAGCCGTTTTTGTGAACTAACAAACTAATAATGACGTTAGTTTTTCCGCAATTCGAAGGACCACATATTATGCATCTTATATTATTCGGCAGAAGAACACTATGCTTTGCGTGTAGCTTATGTTCCTTCACCTCAATATTTTTAACTTCTAACGAAACGGGTTGCTTGACCCACCTCATATTTGTATCTGTCAGAAAAATAATATGTTCTAGTATTTATAATGGTTATCAGAAAGGCTAAGTAATTATAATTCCCCTTAAATTAATCAGATCATTAACGGTCTTTTTTTGCATACACGTTCGTCCAATATGTTCACAACTAAATAAAATTATCCTATTAATAAGGTAATGTTGGCAAAGGATTTATTAATAAAGCAGCGAATAGAGTCCAAGTAAATATGTATTATATAACAGTTTAATTATTCAAGGTAATTAAATAAAATTAGTTAAAATTGACAAGTGGATTATAATGCACTTACAAATAATTGATAATTGTATACTATATTATTGTATTCATTTAAAATATTGTGTCACAATGCCCCCATGGTACTGTATCTACTTGATTTGGTAGTATCTGTCTTTTGTCGTCACTTTTATTGATTACTACTTTATCTACCTCTTGGGAAAACAATACATGTTTTATTGATTTAATGGTATTCATTTTACATTTAAATGTTTTGTTACTCATTAATGCTTCATTATAATTATATAAACGTAATCGCTTTGTTACATGCTTGGTTACTCCCTTAGCTTTCTTAATTTCCCCGTTTAAACTGTTTATGCAGTATAGCTTAGCTCGAAGCCCAGTGAATTCAGTAATAATATCACCCCCAAGCTCATCTTTAAATAGGCCTGGAATTTGTGCGTTAACTCTAGGCATATGATAGCGATTGTTAACATCAAAGTTACTAGTATCAAATTTTTGTATTTCTTCTTTAATGTCTTGGTATATATCTGGAGTCTTAATAAAATAAAGCAAACTGTCTGTATCTGTATAGCAAAGCCGTGCTTTATTTTTATATTTATGTTTGATATAGTCATAGTGAAATTTGTACAAATGCTGTTTTGCATATTCCAGAACCGTAAAGCCAATATATATCGGTCTGTCAAGAAATATTTTGTCTGGACTTAAATGAACAGCAACAAAGTTTTCTGAAAAAATTGTAATATTTTTTAAGTTAGGTTTCGCTATTAATTTCGCGGCACCGAGATTTTTATTTGTTTTGTTGTCTGTATCATTCCATGTCGTCACTAATTTAATGTTAACTTGTTTTCGTCTATTTTCAATAGTTTTTCCAAATACAGCATTGTTCAGTAGTTTAAATAAGTTTTTTTCAAAAGGTGAAGATGAAGCTTGACGTAATTGAGTATTTAAGTCATATTTCTGTAAAAACTTTTCTTGCCTAAATTTTAGTATACGGTGAACGTTTTTTAGAACAAGCCCGTTTTTTATACATTCTTTTAAATGAACGTAATGTATGATATATTTGCATTTATCATATAAGTTCGCAATTAATTTCGGGTTTTTGCCCCCGGGTGGCCTAAATTTTTCTGCAGCAAAAGGTAAATCACGATGAGCTTTATGTAAATAGTCTGGATAAACCAAATCAACTTCCAAGATGTACCCGTAATCTGAATCATCTGGTATGCTAGTAATATTTATTGTGCATATTTCTTCAGGTGATAAAAATCGGAAACCAGATATTGGTAATTTTTTTGTCATCGCGTAACCGTACAGATTATTACAGTCAAGATATATCAAGAAAGTCGATACTTCAGAGACATCAAAATTAGGTAAATATTTATTATTAGCTTTTGCATTACGAAGAGAGCACTGTGCTAAGCCTCCACGTATACCTTTTTCTAAAAGCTCATAAATCTCTATATCATTAATTAATTCTAACTGGACCTTTGTAAACAACAACATCGCATCCCAGCTCAAGCTGGGTGCGGAGATATAATAAGCTGGATCAAGGTTATAATGCCGTAAACAAGTATCCCTAAATTTTTCAAATATATCACAAAGTAATAACACATATACAAATCTGTATATTCACCAAGAGATTTAATTCTAAAACTTTGCCATATTTTTTGTGCATGTCTATATTCATCGTCGGTTATATGTTCACATTTTAAAGTATTGTAAAAACATTCTTTCGGAGGAAGATGTTTTTGATCGTATTTCGAAAAAGAATCCATATAATCATAAGGATAAATGCCTTTTTGATGCAATAATTTCACCAAGTTTGTTTCACGGAATTCATTTGATAAACTAATAAAGTCATTATCACTTAAAGTTTTAGTTAAGACATCCAAACTAGTGTTAAGGAACTGGAACGAATCAATAAATTTTATTTGAATAGGGTGTGAAATATTTTTGGTTTTAATAATTTTAGTAACAGATATGTACTTTTCTTTAGTTTTTGGTATTATTTTAAAATCACCTTTATATTTTGCTAATTCTTTGATAAATAGATGGCAATCATAACCTGCCAAGTTATGGAAAAATACCGGCACGAATGGGCACACCCGGTACATTAAATTGCAATGAGAGTGTGCAGCTCCTCGATATTGCGATGTTACATGATCATGATCTCTCACCTTGTCATCGAATAATAACTGTTAACAAATATGACATTTAGTGGCATTGTTAAAATTATTGTCTTGATCTACTGTTAAGGGTAACATAGGATGTGTATTTGATAATATATGACAAATTTTCTCTACATCCCGTATTAAATTTCGAACAAATATTTCAACACAATCTACTCCTCTATATGTAACATATTTATTTAAATTACGATCATGTGAGCAACAAATATAATAACCAAAACTAGAAGGTTCGTGAACTTTGTACATACGAGTATTCTGTGTTATAAATTCGTTATGGTTTAACAGTACACTTTCAAAGTCTGCATAAATAACGAAGTTAATTTTTTGTTGCCTTTCATAATTTTTGAATTGTAGTACAGTATTTTTCTCTGGTAGTGTAGTTAATATTTCGTTACACATATGTGAGTTGTACTTAACTTCACTTGTGAAACATTGCAAACATAAATCACATAAGTACATTTTACCTTTATGATGAGTAATTTGCCGTTTAACCAGTCGTAAAAGACTTTTGATTAAACAATAGTGTCCTTTACCATTTTTCTCAAAATACAACAAGTTCACATGATTGCACTTTCTTGAATTAGTCACATATAAAGGACCAGTTACAATGTTTTTGTCTAATCCATAAATATTAACACTTATGTCTGAATTTTTCTTTTCAAATGTTCTAATATCAGTGTATGATGGTGGAAACGTCATATTATCTATATTCAGCACTGTGGAGTAATGCGGATATGAATTTGTTCTGCTAACATTACTCTTTTGTGGAAATAATGCTGCCACAATACTCCACAGGAAACAGTGATCATCGTTGTTCTGTATATTAATACAACTTTTTGAATTTTTCACAACACTCGGTAACTCTATATACGAGCCACCTCTCAAAGGATTGTATTTGTTCATATTAATCTCTAGATGACTCATGAAGAGACAAGTCCAACCAGATTCACAGTGTTTGAATTCAGATAGTTTTCTTTGAAATGTATGTATAACATTTAAATATAATTCAATAATATCGGTACCGTGATGTATTGATACATACTTTGTGTTAAATGATTTCAGCTCTTGCTCTCCTGACTTTGGTAGAGCAAAGTAAGCAAAAAGTTCGAAGTTAACTTTAATACAAATATGTTTTACAAAACAAAAACTAATTAATTTCATGACATGTTCTTGATTATCCATTAGGAATGCCTCTGGTGTGAGGTACTCTTCTGATGGATTAAGCCGGTATGTAATTATTCTATTTTTAAATGCCGTAGCAATTATATCAACATTCTCAAATTCAGATTTCAATAGGCAATTCGATTTATGAAAATTCGTTCTCAAGTGATATTGAAATTGGTTTTTAGGTATTTCAATTTGACAGTACATACAATTCAATAAATTATTAGATCTTGCGATGGAAGGGCGTGTAACTGTAAACAAAGATACAACATATACATTAGTTATATGTATTTATTGTAAATAAAACTATAAATAAAACTTTCACAATATAAAATTATAATCATGTGAGTAAACATGCAAGTCAATAAATTACCAGGTAATGAATACGTTCACATTCGATCAATACCTAGGTAACTGCAAGTATTATACATATATTAGAAAATAAGTAATTAAGATACGAAAAATAAAACGAAACCGTATTACCGTTAATGCACTATCCTGAATGTAGGCGTCCTGGTTATGAAAGTTTCTCTTTTCTAGCATTTTGAATAATCAAAAACATCAGAGATAACCAAACCTTTTTCGGTAGGACAGTAAAAATCGTAACTTGCTAATTGGCATACAATTTCTCACAATTCAGAGAGTTAACTAATTCGGAGTTACGAAAGCCCTAATTGAGGATAATGTAATAGTGGTATAAGTATCTAATATAATAATTAAACAAGTATTTTTTTACCAGTAATTATTTCAACATGATAATTACTGATACAGGTAGGAGAGCAATTGCGAAATTCTTTCCGGGTGGCAGTAATAAAGTTAGTTAGATGCTGCCACGCGTCTGTGTTTTGGTCTGTACGGTTTTTGACGCAAACAATTGCATGACGCCAACTATTCAGGGGTTGCACTTTTTCTATTTCATCACAACTATAAACTTTCAACTCTACATAGTGTGTCCCCGGTTTACAATTAAACGTTTGACGTGAATGTCCATTGGAGAGTCTTCTACTAATGTAGGATTGTAGCTGCGGAATAGGTTTACCCGAGGCTGAAGGCTGCTCTACAGCGTCGTCTTCACTGTCGCTCCCAAAGATATCATGAACCGTGGCCTTCTTCGGAGCGATTGGCTTGATAACCGGTTTCTTCTTGCCCCATGATGAAGACTGCGGACACATAGGGGCAGGACTCGCTCGTGATGTACTCGGTGCCGACGGTGAACACGATGGGGAGGCTGCTCGTTTCCTTTTTTTCGATCTCTTCTCAGGTTCACGATGCTGAAGTTCCTCGTCAGATGGGAACAACGCTTCAGCATTTACGTGGAGTGACCTGAAAAAATAAAATAGGTATGATTAAATTTACATTAAATAACGGGAAGCTTGCTTTTATAAAATCATCATGTTTACTTATTCTGGGTTGTAACATATTGTCATGAAAGAACTTCACTGAGAAAACTAACAACAAAAGAAAACCAGGAAACTAAATTACATTAGGTAGTTAAGCATAATGTGACAAAAGATTGTTACTATAACGAGCTACATGTTTAAATTCGAGTTAATAGATAGAATATTTAACCGTTTCGTTTCACTGAATTAATTATAATACATAGGAAGCCAATCAGCTTGAAATAAACCACTCCGATACAACATCACTGAGATCCCACTTTTCACATCCGAATATATAGACCATTATCTTATTAATATACTACATTGTAATAAAGAAAAATAATGTGGTAATAATTATAACTTACATTTTTTTTACTGTGTAGTCCTCGATGTTGATATTGGCCGGCAGAGATACGTAATGATGCTCCAGATGTCCGCGTCCCGATTTAAATACCAACAAATCTACGTCATTTTCAATCCATAAAAGGAAAGTAAGACTTACTAAAAATCCTGAGTCAGTTTATGTCTAATTATGGGGAATGCTGACCTAGCGCTAACATAATTAAGTTGTTCAATTCTCAACCTCAAACATTCGCAATTAGAATTGTTTTTATAAAATGTAATTTAATTTGCCACTGCAAGAAAATGCACATACTAGTCTTATACCCTGACTTTACTTTTATATTAATATTTGATAAATGTATGAAAAATGGTCAACGAACAAACATACATTTGGATTTCTGATGTTAGCATTGAATTATTGTAAACAAAGCAGCGATGCCGGTGGTCCATCGGGGGAGTCCTGTTACACGAAACCATTTATGTAAAGTGTGGGAACAACATAAAAAGATATTTGATTTTCAACCTTAAAAACATGTTTTAAAAAAAATATATAAGTGGTGAAATAAAGAGAAAAAATCAAATCAAATTCTCAGTCAGTTTGCACAGGGTGCAAAAGTAGGTTAAGGTAGGCAGGGGTTTGCATAAGTAGCTGTTAAATATGTCGGTAAGAAAATATTTTTTATTATTGTTCGAAAATTGTTAAATGATTTATTAAAATATGTTACTTTTATATATCTTTGAGGGAATTTTGTGAGATTAAATAGTTATGATATTACGGAGGACTGTTTACCAGAAAATCAGTGCATCATGCTATAGTTATTATGAGTTATTAGACAATGTAATTAATATTCATTTTTTTTGTCAAGTTTCCAGGATTCTCAAGATCTATTCATTTTCCCTCCTATGGAACCTCGGCTAGTGCAAAACGAGGTTGGGGAGGAATCATCAAGGCGTTTGAATCTGAAGAGGTGGTCCAATGATGGAACGCATTACAGTTTTGTGAAGCGGCCTCAAAAAGCATCAAAGATAATCCGCATTGAAATATACGACGCAAAAGATTTCACTGATCGCGAAGAAAGTTCTTGCAAATGCAAAGCCGATTTGTGCGTTCAACATGTTGTTAAACATACCATGATGGACGGCATATACCAATCAATCAAGGACCTCATAGTTAGGATCCAGGAAAATTTGGAAAGTGTTTTTTAATGAATAGATAGGTCGTAAATATTTACTTACCTAATACATATAACTACTACTAAATAATTATGATAATAATAAGTACGTGAAAATAGTATGTACCTACTTCATAGTCACAGATAACGTTTTTACTACGTATACTAATTTGTGTAACCTTACAGTAAACGGTTATTTAAAAAAAAAGTTTTTTATTTAATGGATACTTGCTATTGATTATTATTATTACTGCGTGATATAGCGGGTTCGATTCCCACTCAGGACAAACCTATCTAAACTTTTACCAACATAGATTAAAAAAATGGTATCATTTAAGCTATCACCAATTTAATTAGTTTTGTGTTTCTTAAATAATAGGGTTTGTCCTCAAAATAGTAGATCTGTCACCAAAATGTAGTCACCAAACAATGCAAAATCAGTTCCACAATAAATCACCTAAAATCCTGAGATATAAGGTCTAGTACCAAATAAATGTTTTTGTATGTATTATAATAGGTGTGTCCTAATAAGTATTAAGGCAAACTAATTTAAAGAGATCACCAATAAATCATATTATGTTACTAGAAAATTGCATTAAGTTCAAATAAAAAATTAGGGTTGTCATCATCGTTTCAACCAAAAGATTCTGCTACTTAACTAGACTCCCAAGGTTTTAAATTTCCACTGGTAGTATAAATTATATTTAAATAAATTTTTTAGCAGAGTAGTGAATAAAACAATTAAAGTCAAAATAATCAATATTTATTGTTTAAAATAATTACCACTGAACAATCAGCGCTGGTTTAAAATAGCTGGCTTATGGCTAGCAGAATAATAGATAAAACACTTAATTAAAGTTAAAATAATCAATATTTATTCTTAAAAAACAATAATCACTGAATAATCAGCGCTGGTTTGGATTTCGAAGGGCGCCCCCTTTTTCTTTTCTGGCCGATAAGCACATTTTTTGCTTCTGGTGGGGGGTTGGCCAGCTTTAAGCGTATGGCTAATCCGATAATATGTTTGCACATATATTTCTTGTAAAACGCAGGGCAGTTGCATTTCCCATGCATCCAATCAATATTGTGCGGTAGATCTACTCTCCATTTGCTGAACCATTGGACTTTGTATTCATCAAAATCAGTCCATGTATTTTCAAAGTTTTGTATTTTGTTTGCCTTACCAGCCGGTACTTCGTAGTGTTTAAAAGCATCGTCACTATACGTCAGTATTACTTCTTTAGGCAACTTAGCCCATTGGTAGGCTTCTGTCCAGTCTTTCAGAGTCATAGTTGGTAATGTCGCAAATACTTCATCGACAGCTAACGACCATCCATTTACAAACTCTGAAGCAACTGTCAAAAAACGAGACAGTGGCAAACGTTCACGGAGCGTGTATTCATCTTTGATTACTCGGTTATGTGATTCTAGTGCATTATTAGTCGCTGGTGAACCCATGTGAGCCCCCAAATATAGCCATTGCTCCTTAAAATACTGGATGAAAGTTGTCTCATCCTCCCATTTCTTCAAGAATGCTTGTGAAGCTAACTCGAACGTTTCTGAATCAGTCACTGCTTGGAGAGAATCCACATCTGTCAACAAATCTTTGTGAACATTTTTTCGCGTATCTTTCTCTACATGAGCCTGAATTTTTTTTTTAGCATGTGCCCAACACATTCGAATTGTGACATCTTCACCAAATACCTCTATAAATGCATTTTGTATTGCTTTCGCTGCGTCACATACTAGAACTTTTGGTTTGAAGGTTTGTGAGTACAAGTTAAAGATATTAGTCTTGATGGCATCGAACAACAACTTAAAGTCTTCTTTTGCCTCATTAGTGGCAACCCCAAGCCCGAATGGATGAAATCGTTTATTTTTGTCTGTACTTCCAACGACAAGAACGGGGAATCCTTGCCACAACAACTTGTATGTAGCATCAGCATGAATAACTTTTACGTCACGTGCTTTTTGCAGCAAATATTTTGTTGATAGTACAAATCTAAAGCGTGGTGAACTAGTTTCTTCAATCACTTCATACCCAATAACATAAACTTCATGTTCGTTGTCAGGAATTGGTGAATGAGACCTTAGCCAAGCTTCCAATTCGCCTAGGCTGATCGTGGGCTGTCCGTATTTACAACGGCGTCTGTCAATTAAATACGTCCTTACTTGGGACAATTTTGGCACTTTAATACCATCAATTTTAGTCAAATTTGCAAGTATGGCTTTTGGTTTGAGATGTAAGTCGTATAATTTGTTTATTTCTTCCTTTACTCTGTCACTAAGCCCATAACAAGCGAGCGTTTTTGAATCGTGGTCATGATCAGAATCTGTCCGAAACAACAATACTTCATCCGAGAATGGGTACATGAGTAAATACAACTGAGCTGAACACTGTGGTCCCTTCCGCACCACTTTATTACATCTAAAGTACTTTTTTCTCCCTTCCTCTACATCATGCGTTCGCAGAAAAGACCAAATTTTTGCAGCCTTTATATACTCCTCAGCACTGTGTTTGTCTTCAAATTTTTTTAACGAAAATCCAATCCTTGCTTTGCGACCGTTTCTTCTTTGGTATGGTGCCTTCATCAGTGTCAGTACCTTCCTCATTTTCCTCATCAGACTAGTTACCTACAACCCATCGTTGAGGCCGGATTGGTCAATTTTTAAAGCGCGCCAATTTGTCTCCGCCCCTTTGATCATTTTTTCATTAAAATTATAAATTGATGTATTAAATTGGTAACGAATACTATTAATTTAATATCTGAACGAAATAAAATGTTACTACTGTATTGGTGACAAAATATCAAATAAAAAAGAGTCGCAGTCAGGGATCGATAATCGATTTATTTGGTGACAGATCTACCATTCTGAGCACAGAGCTATTATTTAAGTAACAAAACTGTTATTATAAGAACGAAGTTTATATTCATGTAATGCAATAAAATTTTATTGGTTATCGATCTCTTATTTTACACATATATTAACATTAATTTGATAATTCATACCTGGGAACAATTTTTGTTTATCTGAGAACGAAAATATTTCGTGGCGATAGATGTATTTATTAGGTGATACAACTTGATGACAAATATAAATTTTGGTGATAGAAAATATAGTTCCCTTAAAAAAAAAGGTTTAGTAGGTACTCAAACACTCTAATTAGTGGGTGTGATGTAATAGAAAATGAATTAATTACAAAATTAAATGCATGCACACATATTCTGTTGGTTACGAAAGATGCACCGTTTCACGTGTAGTACAAAGCCAAGCGCCACACACGATGTTAACATTATTACTTATTAATCAGTATCTACTCTATATTATAAAACACATACTGATCACAGCATGATTCATTCATTCAATTCACATTCCGCATCGTAACCGTAGCAACACTTTTGTACCTGTGTTTATATTTAAATAGATGTTTTTATTGTTTGAATAGAAGAACAATGTTAATTGGGGGCTTCTAGATCAGATCGCAAAGATCTGATCTAGAAACCCCAATTAACAACTACTCAGGAGTAAAACTCATCAGTCACATTTTGGAATCCTGGGAGAATTCCAAAAAAATTGAAAAAAAAAAGAGTGACCTCTCAAAAGCGTTTGACTGTGTTGACCACAATACACTGATCTGTAAATTACACCACTATGGAATTCGTGGACAGGCTGCTGATCTTGTACTTTCCTATTTATCAAACAGGCAGCAAAAAGTAAACGTTAATGGGGCGACGTCCTCGGGGTCTCTAGTTAAGATGGGCGTGCCTCAAGGTTCAATTCCTGGCCCTTTTTTATTTCTAGTTTATATTAATGACCTTCCTTACCTGATGGCTAACTTCTCGGATATAATTTTATTCGCTGATGACACTTCTCGTATTTTTAGAATAGATAGAAAAGATACAGATGTCTTACATGTCAATGATAGTCTAGCTGTTCTTTCGAAATGGTTTGCCGCTAATAATCTTTTACTCAATGCGAACAAAACGAAATGTCTTAAGTTCTCGTTACCAAATGTACCCCAAGTAGGTCTAAACTTAAAACTTGATGGTAAGAAACTAGATGCTATTTCGGAAACTGTATTTTTGGGAATTACTTTAGATTCAAAATTGCAATGGGGTGCTCACATTAGAGCTCTTTCAAGTAGATTAAGCTCAGCTGCTTACGCAGTAAGAAAGATAAGGCAGTTGACGGATGTAGCCACAGCTAGGTTAGTTTACTTTGCTTATTTTCACAGTATTATGTCTTATGGCGTTCTGTTGTGGGGATCGGCAGCTGACGTAGATTCAATTTTCATTTTACAAAAGAGGGCAATCCGCGCAATCAATAAAATGGGGCCTCGCGAGTCTCTTAGAAACAAATTCAGCGAAATTGATATTCTAACTCTGCCGTCTCTTTATATCCTAGAAAATATCTTGTATGTTCGCAAAAACTTAGGCCTTTTCAAAAAACGATGCGATTTCCAAAATCTGAATACACGTAGTAAAGATGAAATTGTGATTCCAAAATTTAGATTGACTAAAACTAGCAAGTCATTTCTAATAAACAGTATCCGCTTCTATAACAAGTTGCCAAAGTCAGTTACAGAACTTAGCGATGGAAAGTTTAAAACGCACATCAAACGTATCCTTATCAAAAAAGCATATTATAAGATAAAAGACTACGTTGAAGACAGGGAAGTTTGGCATTAATTCCTTCTGCACATGTGGCTTCCCTGGTACCTCATTAACAGCATAACTATGCGAAAGTCTATTAACTGATCTCAATGTTATTTTTATTCTTTTTATTTTTACAATGCTGACATATTATCGTCATTATTTGACATTATACATCAATTTTAATATCAACTATTTTTTAGTGATTGTCATGTTAATCAAGTCACTATGTTTAATTAGGTTCATTTTATTTATGTAGATTTTTTAAATATTGTGAATGGGAGAACGTTGTAGGCCTTACAGGCTGTAGATTTGTAGAAGATTTTCTATTCTGTATTCTTCTAAGTACCTGGTACTTATTGACAGGCCTGCACTGTCCTCTCATACATTTTATCTCTGAAAACATTGTTAAAACCAATCATTTTTAAAAGAGTAACCGTGGAGTTTCTTGCCGGCTCTTCTCCATAGGAAACAACATTTTGGAACCGTGCACCTAGCTTCTGACGTTTCATAAGTGCCCATGCAGGTTTATATGAAATAAAAATATTTTGATTTTGATTTTGAGGCGGTACCTTTGATTCCCTCGATCACCACGAACACAACTGACCGTGAATATGCATCTGACTGTATGTCGACAGCGCAAAACTTCAAACCCTCCTTCTTAATGGGTGACGACTTCTTACAGGTGGTACAGTTGCTTCAATATACTCCGGGTGCGCCACAACCATAACACGAGAATTTTGGTTGAGAAGGAGATGGTGCCTGCGTCTGGATTTCAGCAACATCTTTCGCCACCACTGAGACTGTCTTCAACACGCTTCTTCTTTTGGCATACATCGACCGTGTTGAGGACAGAGGACAAATCTAGGAATGAAAACACGCGATCACTACTAAGATTTATCATCGGTATATCCACAGGTTAAACTATTACATCACTATTATTATTACAAACTATTATTCACTAGTTTCGGGCACTTTCGGGCTAGGATGGCTACCGTTCAATAATTATATTTAATGCGGTTGAAACTTACGAGACTAGTGCACTCTTTCGTGTCTGGAAGACACAGAACAGAACGCCACAATCGCAATGTGGGCGGAAGAACTCGCGTTTACAATCAACATCCGGTTCCAGAAACTTCTAGTATGTTCGACCCGTTTCTACAGCGCTGCCACGTAGTGTCAGTGGGTCAGTACTACAAAATTCATTAATAATATTACAATACCCATTCATAAAACAGCGCTTCCAGTGTCGAGGAGCAGGCATCAATCGATATTTATGCGTGAAGATCCATTGATCCCGGGCGCCCTCTAGTGATGAATATCACAAACAGAATTAGACGTCTCAACATTTGCTTCCGCTACATGACAACAGAGGTCGCTCCTTGTATATCAGTCACATTTCTCGCGCCGTGTACATACAACAATGTACATAATTTATACTACTAGTGACTGGTATACACTTCACAATATCAACAATTTAATGCAATTAACAATTCAATGACTTACAAGATAACAAATTATAAGATAACAATTTAGTACATATTATAATTAATTATAAAGTTAAGGGTACTCACTCCAGCATACTTGCTATATACTACATCAAGTAAAAATAACTACTCCTGGTAGCTGAATCCTGTGACGCCAAGAAAGGAAACACATAATATGAGAAATTGTCCTACTCTAAATCAGTAGTTACAATACAATCATGGATTATGCACTATAACAATACTGTACGCAGTGGGACTCACAGCTTAGTACGGCTGTAATTCCAATTACGTACAGTGTGGCTACGTTTAGAACAATTGAGCCTAGTATCTAAGACCCAACTGACCATCAACCTAGCCCTATAGACGTTACCTAGCACCTGAGCTACCATACAAACCATACCAAACGTACTCGTAAGTTACGTCGGTTGACGAGAGGGAAGCCTGTTACACGGAGACCTACGGTAACAGACGGAATTTGGGAAGGAATAGGGGTTTGTGTACGTCGTGCAATGTACACAGGAAATGGTTTTCTCACTGCCGATCCCACAGACTCATAGGATCGATGATGGCTAAAGGTGTCTTGGCCACAGTAAGAGGTTATAGGAGATGAATCACACTCGACTCCAGCTTGATGACTAATTTATTACAATAATTAACTGAATTATATACAGGTTTTTTGGTCAATACACATTGAAATCTATTTGTATGTGTGTTGTGTGTGTATTGAGCCGATGAAGCGAAGATCTCAGTAGGTCACTTCTTAGCGCTGACGGTGTGCCGGTATTGCCGGTGCGTGGAAAAGATGTATGTCGCTCTTAACGCTGACGCTGTGATGTTCTTCATTGTTCACGGTTTGAACAAATACAATGCCTGATGACAACTAAGTTTCTACTGGTATTACGACGAGACGTTAAACCGGACGACGCATTACACCGCTTTTCGTTTTGACGTCGACGACTCTTACGACACCGTCTGCACCTGGGTACATGCGTTCGACTCTCCCCTTCGGCCATATGTTTCTCGGTAAGTTTGGATCAACTACGACAACCAAATCGCCCACCTTGACCGTGTCGCCGCGTCCATGTGGCTCCCGCCGGTTTTGAAGCGTAGGCAGTACTTCGCGTACCCATCGTTGCCAAAACAAGTCTGCTAGTCGTTGTGACGCTCTCCAATATGAATGGCGTAGTTCATCCGGCCTTGTGAAAATCTCTGGCAACGGGACCTTAGAGGGCGCGCCGAGCAGAAAGTGGTTAGGCGTCAAAGCTTCTTCGTCGTCTGGGTTAACCGATACATGGGTCAAGGGTCGTGTATTGACTGTGTGTTCTACCTCTGTCAGAAGTGTTTGAAGCACGTCTTCATGCGGATGCCGATCGATAAGTGTAGCATTCAATGCGGCCTTTACCGTGCGTACCAACCTTTCCCAGGCTTCGCCCATGAACGGCGCTCCTTGTGGAATGTAGCGCCAGTCGATGTGATGTACCTCTGCTTCGTGTTGAAGTGATTCTAGGGCGGCCTTACGGAGCTCAGCATCTGCCCCGTGGAAATTAGTGCCGTGCCATCATACGCCTCAAGGCAAGTATAGCGGCATCGGTTGATAGCGAGGCGGCAAGTTCTAAATGGACAGCGCGCGTAGTTAGGCACGTGAACAATGCTACATAGCGCTTCTCGTGATGTCTCGCTACTGTGACGGAGAGTGGCCCGAAGTAGTCCAGTCCTGTGTGTTTGAACGGACATTGATGGTGTGCCAGTCGACAGGGTGGTAAGTCGCCTGTCAGTGGCTCTGGCGGCACGGCTCGACGTAGTCTACAGGGTTGGCAGAGCCTGATTACTGTACGGACGGACGGTCTTAAACGTAGAATCCAATAGCGTTGTCGTATCTCGTTCACGACGCATTCCACGCCGCTGTGGTGTAACTTTCGATGGATCCAGTCTATGTACAGTGGGCTTCACGATGTGGGTACCCCCCTAGAAAGCACCTACGTTCGAACCCCGCGATGGCCGCATAGCAAGTTTTGTATTTTATTGTAATGTTTTTAAACAGTTTATATATAAACAAACAATCCAATATAATATTTCAGAGTGGTTACTAATAGTTCGATTGGTCTAGAGGTTGAGGATACGACATGCGAAGTTACCGATTCAAGTTCGATACTGGCAGGACTGACTATAAATGTTTTTGTTAACGTATAAAAATATATTTCTCTAAGTTATACTATTTAAGTAACTTTTTCTTTTTATATATTGTTATTACTAGAAGTTTTATATAAAAAATGAAAAACAAAAATATTTTAGTATAATTTATTATGAAATGAAAAACTTAACTAATTATTTAACATTGTTTATTTAACTGTAACATATAAACGTTTGTATCGCTTCACTGCAAAAAGTTAACTTACAAACTACTTATAATGGTTGGGCACGCCACGATTGCGGCGGTAAGTCCCCTCTTTGAGGAGTGGTTTGAGAGGCGGCATGGCGTCCTCACCTTCCGTCTGACGCAGGTCCTCACCGGACACCTCACCTGAATAAATTGTGTATTTACATTTATATACAATATGGTTTTCAAATAGTTTTTTAAGTTATCAATATGACTTTTATTTCTTAATATATGGTGCAGAATATCCTGGATCTCAGAAAAACTTTTTGTTAAATTTTCGCTTGGGTAGCATAAGTATTTTTTACCTTTTTTATATTCTCTGTGTTGCAGGTACCAGTTTTTAGATGGGTCATTTGTATACAAAGATACTTTGATTCAGTCTTTGCAATTTTTGTATTTTTTTTTTGCTTTACGCAGTATGTAACCTGTCACATATTCGAGCTGACCAATTATTCTGGGGTCCTTTTTTTTGTTTCATAATTAATAATTATGTTTTCGTTTAAATCATTGAAATCAACTTCGTAGTATTGTTCTTCTTTTTCCCTATTTTGTGAAAAAAAAAAAACTTTTGAAAAGATTCAAACATGGAGCAGAAATATTCTTTACAATTGGATCCTGGAGAATAATTGCTACTCATATTATTCACAAGCAAAGAAGCAAATGCAGCTTCAAACCCAGCACAGGTGGGCGAGTTATTTCTCACCCCATGACTACGTATGCTCCCAAAAAAGTTTTCAAGAGGATCTTGGTTAAAATGTCTGCACCAAAATGATTTAATTTTATACTTATTAAATAGTTTTTGTCTTAAAATGGCCATATTTTCCACAGTTTTTATCCAATTGGTTATTGATGGTACAGTACTAGCACTCCCTTTAGACGTTATAAATTTCATAGACTTCAGAATAATTTTGGCTTGCACCTAAATATCTTTATGTTTTGAATTGGGTGTTACATTTCTTAATAAATCTTTCCCTGACCGGACACCTGAGTTTTTCTTACTTCCATTTAGGGAGTCAAATAAATTATCAATAAATAAAATAAAATCAGCAGTATCCTTTGTTTCCTCAGGTAGAATGCCATTCTCTGAAAAGACAAAACAAAAATATTAATGATTAAATCCCAAGCTTTATTTAATTACAGTTTTACAACACAAATGAAATTAAATGCATTGTGGGATTTATTTGGTCCTAGTTCTCAGGATTATACTTAAATCAAACATTTGCCTCCAGCACTACACCATCATTTAATTAATACAACAAATCGTATGTGTAATAAAAAGGCAAATAATTATGAAATTTCATTATTGACTTACCAGCTAAATATCCCATGGTTTTTCCACAGTTTCGCTAAACAGTTGTGAAGCATATTTAACCTTCACCTTCGGAATTTTTTCTTTATAACAGTGATTTTCTGTAAGGTTTTTTATTATCCTTAATCCTTTGTATGTCGGGTTATTTTCATACAATTGCATGATATGCTCCCATTTTGCCACTTTTACTTCACTGTCTATTTTAAATTGAAGATTTTTGGTCAACAAATTATTTCTCATCCCTTTCAGGAGATGAGGGACATCGTACAGAGGATTAATTTGCTTTCCTTCAATTTCAAATACAGAACTCTGACAGTCAATATTTCTCCTTGCATAATTTCTTCTTGTTTCCTCAATCAGGTAATTTATGGCACTTGTATTTGATGTGCCTTGATCACACACTGTGGCCAAAACAATAAAGCCAATGGAGTGGAGCTTCTTTACCACTTCTTTAATTTGTACTGCCAAAGTTTCTTTTGGTGTACTCCCTGAGCAAAATGAGTAATATAATGATGGGCTGTTTGTAATTTTTTGTTACACCCCTAACCACAAAAACCAGTATGATTTACAAAACCTGATGCTCTATCTTTCTTTTGATTATAATCAAAATGTGGAGCGACAGCCATCTCATCGAAAACTAAGGTACACAACCTATCATCATATTTCATTTTCTCGACTTTTCTTTTTAATTGTGCGAAAATGTTTTCATTTATACCTGGCTTCAGAGAAGCTCTTGAAATCATTCTGCTTAGTGTGACAGGAGATGGCAATACAAATATTTTGCTTAACCCAGTTGTTACTGAAACTTTTTTTTTATTCGAATCACAGTAATATTTTAGTATTGTTACCTTGATGCATAAGGTAAACATGGAAAAATACCAAAAAAAACTGAGTTTTCAGGAAAGCTCGGAAAATGCGGATCGTTTTAACGATCAGTAGTAATAGGCAGGTAGGCTCATATAACTACCACTTTATCGATTGTATCCTATTTTAAATTAAAGAAACACAGTTATTACTATGAAAAAGGCTTTATTATCTAAATGAAAAACGTTAATTAACAAACAAGTCTACATATGTAGGAGTATGGTAAGTAACAAAACATGTTTTAGGGTGCAAGTGGATTTTACATTTTTGACAGGTGAAGTTTGTATTTTTTTTGCAAAGCGAACATCGAAGCTGAGAGTCGTTATACTCTACTAGATGATCAACTCTATCGTAGCGTGAAGTTTCCCTGTAAGTTCTAGGAGTGGGACAAGGACCGCGTTTCTCATTTTTTTTATACGTTTCCAAGATACCTCTGGCGATAGTTCTCCGAAATGTCAGATGATCGTACTCTCCTCCATTACTTTTGTAAAGTTGCCACGCATTGTGAGTCGCCATGTCCAAGCAGTGACAAAACAATGAGAAATACAATTTTTTGCCACGGATAGATGTCCGATAAAGACCAATGTTTTGGTCGGACCTATCGACTCCCCCCATGTTTCCATTGTAGCTTTTTATAATTGTAGGCTGATCGATGTATACATATTTTTTCTGATGCTGCGAGAACCGTTTAGCTTTATGTAAGGGCTCGATACTTTCTGAATTGGATGCTACTGACACCACACTATTATCATTCCATTTGCAAACCAAAATATGCTCTGGTTGGCTAGACTTGTACTTGAATGTGCCTCTTTCTGTTTTCTTGAATTCTTTATTGGACGGCAAAGGACACTTTTTTGTACGGTCCTCGCGAATTGTTCCAGTGGCTTTGAGCCCTCTGTTACTCAATTCGTGGAAGAGTGGAATAGAAGAAAAGAAATTGTCAAAGAATAAGTGACAAGGCACACCTGGGTGACGAAATTGTATATGATCAGCAAAACGCAAAATCACACCAGCCCCCATACCTAACTGCCAATATGCCGGTGGAATAATTTCTGCATGGCCTTGGTACGGATCAAACCATAGTACATATCCCAATCTAGTCGCTCCAACCCAGAACTTATATCCCCATCTAATCGGTTTTCCACGTATAAATTGTTTACAGCTGTGTCCTCCATAATAAGGTACCATAGCCTCGTCTATGCTGTACATTTCTTCTAAAGGAGCCATATTCAGGAATATTTCGTTCAGGATATTGAAAAGCGGTCTCAACTTTGCAAATTTGTCACTTTCAGTAGTTATCTGAGCATTGTCACAACAGTGGAGGTGAGTCATGATAAATGTAAATCTATCCCTCGACATGGCGTTATATATAATACTAAAATCAGTGTCTGATGATTTCTCCCAGTACATGTATCTTCGAGGAACTACGATATATCCACTGTAAAGAAGTATAGCAAGGAAACACTTCATTTCACTCGTTGTCACATTGCCCACTTTATTCTTTTGAATCGTGTAAATATTTGTATATTTGACTAATGATTCGATAACAGAGTGATCAAACAAACAGTCAAAGTAATACATAGGCGTTTGAAGGTGTCTTGGCCCATAGTTTTCTTGCCATGGTGGTGGGTCGTGAGGATTATGGCGGTTTCTCCAAGTATAATTTTGAGATTTTTGTACGGTTGGAACAACAAAAGGAACGGCTGACGTGTTGCTAATAACTGGAGCTGAATTAGATGTAGATGGCTCAGATTGACGACCTTCCACAATTAGGGGTTCTTCGGTGGTTGACTTTTTGCTAAAGAATACAAGAGTACACTGTCCTCGTCACTATGGGAACAAATGTATTCTGTCTCAGCAGAAGCTCTTAGCTGAGAACCTAGATAGAAAAAAAAAAAAAAAAAACAACTGACATGAGAAAATAACGTAAAGATTTATATGACATCTATATCAAACCTGGAAGATTGTTCAGAGTTACAAACTCCTCATCACCAGAATCTTCACCTGTGACATCAGCATTCGCGTTATCTGGTGGTAAAATAGTTATATTTCTTGGAAATGGGGTATCATCATCTAATTGTTCCAATTCGTCAACGATTTCATTGAGAGACAATGTTTTGGTATTCCTGGGTCTGAAAGTCAAAAATACATCCCCAAATTACGACCGATCGTTAAAACGATCATCAAATATTGGTTGCGCCAACATTCTAATATCATTGACATTCGTTCCTAGAACCTTCACTCCCTTTTCCCGCACATACCTCGTGTGTATGAAGGACTGAATGAGTGCATTCACTCCGCCATCTTTCGCGAAGAACGTTACTTCCGATCTGAACCGCTCCGCTAACGCATGGCGGATAGTCAGCTCCGCTAAAACTATTGATAAGTGTGTAATAAGACATAATTGACAGTTTGTGTTTGTGTAACGTGTGAGGACAGTAACTGGAAGTTCAGCTGCCCCTGAACCTGGATGAACTGGTGCATCGGCGAAGACGGCGAAAGCACGTGTCTCTCGTAAAGGTTTGTGCATCCCTCCCCTATTATAATCGGGTTGTATTCTATCGTCCAGAACTCCAAGCAACTCGAATTGCCTGTCTTCAAGCGTCTGTCAATCATTTGCACCGCACCACAATACAGTCCACTAAATTAGCCCCAGCGCCACCATTTTCTTTGGTCCCTCTCACCGGATAATTAGGTATTTGAATTAGGTACATATTTGATGTAGTTATTGTATTAGTATTTATTCCATAGGGAATAAACGCACCGCATCGCATTCATATACCTAACGCAATTTGTTGTTTGCTGCAAATCGTTCATCTATTACCTACGTACGTAAGCGGTACCTACATGCGTAGATATAGATCGTTCGATTACTTATTCATTCGGAAGTCAAAAAACTTTTTAATAAAAAAATTGAACCGCTGAAAAACCGAAAAATAAAAAATAATAAACTAGCTTTGTCCAACCCCAATAAATAAGTTCGGAAGTCGGTGACTTTGGATATGTATTTGATTATATGTCACCGCCTTCCGAACTTATTTTTCGAGGTTCAATTTTTTTATTAAAAAGTTTTTATTTTATTATTTTTTGTGGCTATAATCTACTAATTACTACATGCTTAATTTTTGATTTAATACACGACTCAGTATTAAAATCTTTGAGTAAACAATCAATCATCCCCTGTTTTCTTACCCTTAGGGTTGGAATTTTTCTTCGAAATTTATATGGGACCAATTTCGAGGTATACCCTTTCTAATAAAAAAAGAATTATCAAAATCGGACTACTCTGGAAAAAGTTATGCGTGGTCATACATAAAAAAAAAAAAAAAAAAAAAATATACGCGTCGAATTGAGTAACCTCCTCCGTTTTTTCGACGGTTCGAAAAGTATTAGAATATCAGAAACAGAGACACAACGTCGTCGGTAGTCGTAGATTTCTCTCGCAGTTCGTTTTATCTACCTACCCACTTGTATTTAGATATTGCCCGCGTCACTGTTCTCTGCCGCTAATTAGCTAATAACTTTATTTTGTTTACCGCTCTGATAGTGTGTGTCCATACACTGTCATACGATGCCTCCAAAGGTCAATAAAGTTGAATTGAAACTTTTATATGCTAAGAGACATGCTATTTTCCCGCGTGCAATCTATTTGTGATAATGCACTTAAAACGGGTGATTTAGCCATTAGAGATTCGTTCTTATGTTCAGTAGAAAACTTGGATAGTTCGCGCACGGAGTTTGAATCCGTAATTCACGATATTAACGTTTTAGAGTTAGAATTAAATCCAGAATACACTGTGAGCTACCAAGCTTTGGCGTCATTTGATGATTTATTCAGCCGCATTAAACGGGTCGCGAGAAGCTTGGAGATGCTGTCTGTCCATCAGAGCCAGGCAAATCACACTCGCGATCGACCAAGATTACCGCCTATTCAGATACCTGAATTTAATGGTGACATTCGCAATTGGAATCTGTTAATAGATAGTTTTGAAAACATTATAGATAAGAACGTCTCTTTGACAGATCATGAAAAATTATATTATCTGGTTGAAAAGTTAACTGGTAAAGCTAAAACTGTTTTGGCCGGCATTACTTTTAGTGCCGAAAATTATTCATTAATTTTAAAAACTTTAAAGTCGAAATACGAAGACAAGAGATTAGTAGCTACCGCATATTTAGATCAGTTATTCGACTTGAAAAATATTACTGTTTGTAATGAACCTAACTTAGAGAGGTTTTTAGATACTTTTGCATCATCGGTTCGAGCAGTAAAGAATCTGAAGGTCGATGACCTCTGCGACTTTTTGTTTTTGTATTTGGGTTTAAAGAAATTAGATAGTGAAACTGTTCGTTTATTTGAAATGAACCATAGCAGTAGTAAACTGCCAAAATTCAATGATCTAGAATGTTTTGTGCGAGATCATATTAAAATATTACAACGCATTTCATCCAACCATGAAGTTGCGAAGAAAGTAGTTACGAAGTTCGACCGTCGAACGGATGCGCCTTCGAAGTCGACACATACGTATGTGAATACCGCGTCTACACCTGTACAATCTATTTGTTCTTTGTGTAATACTCAACATTCGCAATTGTACAAGTGTTCCGGTTTCTTAAAATTAACGCCTTATGAACGTTATAAGTTTGTTCGCGACAACAATTTGTGTTTTAACTGCCTAAGTGACAAGCATCGGGTTACGTCTTGTAATAGTAATCAAATTTGTCGTAAGTGCTCTTCAAAGCACCACACTTTACTCCACAGGGAGAAAGGTAATAACAATGCCGCATCCAATGTGAGCACAGCTGTTTTATCAAGCGGTGACACGTCGTCGCCGCCGGTCAGTGCGGACGCTGCGGCCGCTCAGCCAGCGCGCGCCGCCGCTGCTCCGTCAACTCATGCTCAAAATCAACCATTCATGGTTCGATTAAAATTAAATTTGCATCGCGTTTTAATTCCGATATCTGTTTTGATATGGATTCGCTTATAGTAGATAAAATTACGGAACAATTACCTACTGTCCCGGTTGACACGTCTTTATTGACCAAGTTTAAAGACCTACCGTTGGCAGATGAATCTTATGGTGTCCCTGGAGACGTCGATATGTTGATCGGCGCATCGATTCTCCCGCACCTCCAGCTATCGCGTACGATTCAAGGTCATTCGTCGTACCCCGCACCGCACGCCCTAGAAACAGTTCTAGGTTTTGTTATTGTTGGTTCCGCACCCGCACATTTAAATAGTTACTCGACTGTGTCACACTGCTGCACTGTTGAGCCGCCGTTGGAGTCTACCATCCGCAGATTCTGGGAAATTGAAGAAGTCAATGTCCCGCCTATCCTAAGCCCTGATGATAAGGTGGCTGAGGAGATTTATTGTCGCACGACTACTCGAGATAATGAAGGTCGTTATGTTGTCGCCCTTCCATTCAAGAAGGATATTTTTTCGCTCGGTGACTCCTACGCTTCCGCTGAAAGACGCTTTTCTTGTTTAGAACGTAAGATGCAGGTGATAGATTATTCTAATCTTTGTCGTTAATTGGACACAACCCTATAATAATTATAACCTTGTTTACATGTGAAAAACAACATTACAACAGATTCTTATAAGTAATAACTACGAAATACGCCTATAACATAAGTTTAGACTAAGTTCCTTCATTGTTGTTTTGTATTATATCATTTTTAACTGTTTACCAACAGTTTAACGTGATTTGTTTACTAATTATGCCATTGTAAGACCAAGTATGTAATTGAACTAACTAATTTCAACATATTTACTCTATTTTTATATAATTTAATCATAATTTTACGTTAAAATGCAAGTATTAACAAGTCTGTATTAAAATCATACGATGTGACGTCACTTGTTTACCAACGGCTATAAAAGCCGCCGCTCCGCCGTACTCGGCACATTCGCTCCGGAGCAGTCACACCGAACGGACCTAAGTTAAGTAACTTCTGTGTAAATCTAGTAAATATTTGCTATTTTCTTTTGGCTGTATGATTTATGTGTGTAATTAGACTAAAATAATATTCAATACCAGTTTTTAAGTTATTTTTTTATTTCTATATAAATACATAAATATATAATTCAAATGTTTGGATTTTAAATAAATAAGTTCTTTGCCCCCTTTTTATGTCTATTATTTTTGGCTTCTCTTATTACCTTAACCTCACATCAGAAGTGGGATAAGAGCCTGTTATAATCAGTTTTCGAACTTTTTCAGATGGAACCTGTTGTGTTGGAGAGCCTCCTGAAAGCCATCCGTGATGCTGTAGCTGGTAATCGCGGTGAAGATGACGTCGTGTTGCCGCTGTTCGATCCGGAAAAGAACGACAACGCTGCGGAAGGCTGGTGCAACAACATCGACACCGTAGCCAAGGACCGTGGATGGAGCAGCATCACTACTGTTAGCAAAGCAGGTAAAGCCCTTAAGGGCTCTGCTCTTTTATGGTTTGAGACTTGGGACCCAGATGAGGGTAGAACATGGGATACCTTTAAGACGAATATCAAAGACTTGTACCCCGAGAAAAAGAACCTGTCGAAAAAACTTTCAAAAGCTGTACTTTATACCTCTGACGTAGCAGAAACCTATTGTGAATATGCTAGGGAAAAGCTAAGGTTATTACGTAACACCAAAGTAGCATTTTCTGAAGGACAGCTGGTCGAGCTTGTTTGTGGAGGTATATCGGATATTAATATTAGAATGGCATCGTTTAACAGTCGTGTTAACAATACATCTGAACTAATTTCTCTTTTTACAACCTATACTAAAAACCCTAGAAAACGTCCATCAGAAATGAGTAACGTACCTAATTCTTCAACTACTAAGCGTCATAAGCCTGAGAATTCACACTCTTCTAAGCCACCCACTTGTTTTCTGTGTAATAAAACTGGTCATGTTAGATCTCAGTGCTTCAAAAACCCAGATACCCCAAATTCCGAAACGCCTAAGATTCAATGTTCTTGCTGTAAAAAGTTTGGTCATGATGAGTCAGTTCTAATAACGTCAATTGTTCCACAAATGGTAATTTATCGCTTACTGAGGTACTAATTTGTGAAAGACCAATTAAAGCCCTAATAGATTCGGGTGCTAGTTGCAGTATATTGAAAAAATCAATTGCAAGTAGTTTCGGTCGTAATTTAGAACCCTGTTCGACATCACTAAAAGGAATAGGAAATGGAATCATTCTAATCTCCTCAAAGGTTAGTTTACCTGTCCGATTTAATAACGATAATCTAGAAATCGAATTCTGTGTAGCTAACGATTCAGAATGCCATTATGATTGTTTAATAGGTAGAAATGCGGTCCAAAATCCAAACATTGCTATTGTTTTAGATTCTAGCGGTTGTAGACTAGAACGAATAAATTATACAGAACCAGTTAAAACTATAAGTACTTCTAACGCGATAGATAATCATACTCAGGATTTAATGGAGTTAACAAGTCATCTTGATTTAAGCCTACAACACAAAATAAGAAATATTTTTGATAAAAGTGATGCCAAATCCCTATAAAAGAGGAATGTATTAAATATACTGCTTTTGTCACCCCTGATGGGCATTTTGAATTTCTTAAAATGCCATTTGGTATCTGCAATAGTCCCTCTGTTTTTCAGCGGGCCATTAATAAGGCAATTAAAAACCTGAAGTTTTTGTTAGTGTATATCGATGACTTGCTGATTCCATTTTCGGAAATAGCACAGGGTTTAGAATACCTCGAACAAACCACCGAGGCTCTGTGCTTGTCAGGATTTACCATTAATTAAAAAAAAAAAATGTAAGTTCTTCGTTCAAGAAATAGACTACTTAGGTAGACATATTTCTAGTGACGGTGTTAGGCCGAGCAACGATAAAGTTCACGCTTTAACTAACTCTCCAGCCGAATCTAAATACCCCTCGTACGAGTTAGAAACGTTAGCCATTTTTAATGCTCTAAAACAATTTCGGATTTATTTACTAGGTTTAAATTTCACTATTATAACAGATTGCAATTCCATCAAATCGGCCATGAATAAAAGAGATATTTCTCCTCGTGTAGCAAGATGGTGGACGTATATGCAAGATTTTACTTTTGATATTGTATATAAAAAGGGTAAATTCATTACTCACGTTGATTATCTCAGTCGTAATCCGGTAACCACACTTGCAGAATCGTCAGAGGTAATTAATATAATTAATGAAACTGATCCCCCACCATCTTGGCTACACTCGGCGCAAAATAAAGACCCTGAGACACAAAATATCTTAGAGAAAGTTAGGACTGGTGATGTAGATACAAATCGATACATGATCAGAAATGGCTTGTTACTTTATAAGAACGAGGATGGGGATCACCCTAAATTTTTTATACCAAAAGGTTATCGACTCAGTTTGTTACGGTTGTTTCATGACGAAAATTGTCACGTTGGTTATAACAAAACTCTACATAAAATATCCGAAAACTTTTGGTTTCCTAGTCTTGCTGCCTTTACAAAAAAATATATAAGTCATTGTTTAGTATGTGTAGAGGGTAAAGGTCATTCGGGGCCAAAACAAGGCCTACTCCACCCTATAGAAAAATCTATACCATTTCACACGTTACATTTAGATTGTACGGGACCTTTTAGTGTATCTTCCGAGGGTTATAAACATGTTTATAGTAGATGGCTTTAGCAAATACTGTTTACTTAAACCACTTAGGACGCTTAACGGTCAAGAATTAGTCCCAATCCTGCGAGAAAACTTAACATTGTTCGGTACACCTACCATGATAATAACTGACAAAGGCACTAATTTTACTTCCGATCACGTACGATCATTATTCCGAGATATGCAAATAAATCACCATATGATAGCCACGGGTACCCCTAGGGGCAACGGCCAAGTTGAAAAATATGTTGGTACCATAATTAATATGTTAACCACTACTGTTAACGATTCCTCAGAATGGCCAAGCGTTTTGTGGAAAATACAACAGTCTTTGAATACTACGATACAAAAAACTACGGGTTTTGCACCAACAAGGTTATTAATCGGTTGCAATGGAAATATACCTCCAATTCAGGCTCGCCTAGACGAATTACAAGATAATGATTCCGTTCGCGACATTGATGCTGAAGCTGATAGGGACTTAGCTAGGCAACGTCTTAAAGAGGCTGCAGAAAAGTATAAAAAACGATTTGATAATACTCGTAGAAATAATATGGCTTTCAATATAGGCGATATAGTCTATGTAAATCAAAACCACAGAAGACATGACAAATTAAGTTCTAAATACAAAGGCCCTTACGAAATAATTGATATTTTAGAGCATGATAGAATCTCTCTGAAGGGGCTTAATACGTTAAGGAACCCTACTATGGCCAAGGAAAAATTAAGGCTTTGGCCAGGGGAATGGGTTGAACAAAAATTCTTCTTTTGAGGAGTTCCCATAGCTCCAGCATCATAAGCCGTGATAGATTATTATTTCTTTCATAGTATGTTACCATTTCTTTTGTTTTTGCTACAAGATCATTGTTTATGTTTAACGATTGTTATTTTAATAATTGTTGTCCAATTAACACTGGTTGATTTAAATAATTAAGTGATAAAAGCTTATAACATGATAGATTATTATTTCTTTCATAGTGTGTTACCATTTCTTTTGTTTTTGGTACAAGATCATTGTTTATGTTTAACGATTGTTTAATTATGTTGTTATTTTAATAATTGTTGTCCAATTAACACTGGTTGATTTAAATAATTAAGTGATAAAAGCTTATAACAGAAGTTTTTTATATTACTGCTGGTCGGTCACTGCCCTGATACCAGTCTGAAATTCATTCGCAGCAGGTGATAGGACTGGTATGTCAAGGCCAGAGGCTATTATATTATATTATGAACTGCTGGTCGGTCACTGCCCTGATACCATTCTGAAATTCATGCGCAGCAGGTGATAGGATTGGTATGTCAAGGCCAGAGGCTATTATATTATATGGATGAACTGCTGGTCGGTCACTGCCCTGATACCAGTCTGAAATTCATTCGCAGCAGGTGATAGGACTGGTATGTCAAGGCCAGAGGCTATTATAATATGTATGAATTGCTGGCACTGCCCTGATATTAGAGACTTCTTGAAAACAAATATATAAATCAATTCGTTGGGTACTTCGAGAGCGAAGTACAGGTCAGTTTGGCCGTGATAGATTATTCTAATCTTTGTCGTTAATTGGACACAACCCTATAATAATTATAACCTTGTTTACATGTGAAAAACAACATTACAACAGATTCTTATAAGTAATAACTACGAAATACGCCTATAACATAAGTTTAGACTAAGTTCCTTCATTGTTGTTTTGTATTATATCATTTTTAACTGTTTACCAACAGTTTAACGTGATTTGTTTACTAATTATGCCATTGTAAGACCAAGTATGTAATTGAACTAACTAATTTCAACATATTTACTCTATTTTTATATAATTTAATCATAATTTTACGTTAAAATGCAAGTATTAACAAGTCTGTATTAAAATCATACGATGTGACGTCACTTGTTTACCAACGGCTATAAAAGCCGCCGCTCCGCCGTACTCGGCACATTCGCTCCGGAGCAGTCACACCGAACGGACCTAAGTTAAGTAACTTCTGTGTAAATCTAGTAAATATTTGCTATTTTCTTTTGGCTGTATGATTTATGTGTGTAATTAGACTAAAATAATATTCAATACCAGTTTTTAAGTTATTTTTTTATTTCTATATAAATACATAAATATATAATTCAAATGTTTGGATTTTAAATAAATAAGTTCTTTGCCCCCTTTTTATGTCTATTATTTTTGGCTTCTCTTATTACCTTAACCTCACACAGGCATCTCCGAAGTTGAAGCAAGCCTATGATGAGGTTGTTATCGAATACCTAGATAAAGGATACATCTCACCTGCGCCCACCGCCGAGACTGACGAGACTCGCGATCATCCATCTTACATCATTCCACACCACGGAGTTGTTAGAGAAGACAAGCTTACTACTAAGCTCCGCGTGGTTTTGGACGGCAGTGCTAAGACTAGCACTTCTGTATCACTCAATGATATTTTGTATTGTGGTCAAAACCTTCAAGGTAACTTATTTGACATTATTGTAAATTTCCGCTTGTTTGCTGTCGCACTTTCCGCCGACATAAGGCAAATGTTTCTTTATATTGGTATTCGCGAATGCGACCGTAGATTTCAACGTTTTTTTTATAGGTTTTCGCCTAAAGAACCTTTGAGAGTTTACGAGTTTGATCGTGTTTGTTTTGGGCTTAAGTCGAGTCCTTTCCATGCGCTTCGCACTATCAAGCAATTAGCCGCTGTTGAGGGTGAAAGATTCCCAAGAGCGAAAGATACTATTGCGACTGGGTTATACATGGATGACTTTGTTTATAGTGTCGCCAGCGAGGCAGAGGCCGTTGAGACCGCTGCTCAAGTAATAGGTCTTATGAAAGCCGGTCAGTTTGATCTTGTGAAGTGGACAAGTAACTTGCAGACAGTTCTAGATTCGATTCCACTATCACACCAATTATTTTCGGTCAAGGAATTTGATGGTGATGATACGCACAAGGTTCTAGGCTTAAGTTGGTCACCCGCGTCTGACATGTTCAGTCTTAAAGTTAGTTCAACTCCGCAAGTTTGTACTAAGCGCATTATCCTGTCGTGTGTAGCACGAATATGGGATATTATGGGATTTGTAGCTCCCGTCGTTTTATATGCCAAGTTGCTTATAAAGGAACTTTGGCTTTCCAATAGTGATTGGGACGACCCCGCGCCCGACAATATTGTTAAATTGTGGGCTCGCTTTCGGAAGGAGCTTCCATTGCTCAATCAAATAAAAATTCCACGCCATGTTGGTATATTCTCAGACAGTATAGTTACTGTTGTAGGCTTCGCGGATGCCAGTGAGAAGGCTTACGGGGGAGTAGTTTATTTTCACGTTTTGAATACTGATATGGTCTCGGTTAGTCTTATAAGCGCTAAATCCAAAGTCTCCCCTCGCAAGGTCGTTTCTCTAGCGCGCCTGGAGCTGTGCGCCATACTTTTGTTAGTGCAATTAATCAGCTCTATTGTAAATGCTTGTAGGCACCGCATTATTATTGATAGAATTATGGCTTTCTCTGACTCTACTGTAGCTTTGTGTTGGGCACATTCGTCGCCCCATCCCTGGGACACATTCATCGCCAATAGGGTGGCTAAAATTCAGTCCGAATTACCACCACAAAATCTCTTTCACGTTGCTGGCACAGATAATCCCGCCGATTGTCTCTCCCGTGGATTGCTCCCTTCTCAAATTTTAGATCATCCGCTTTGGTTCTGCGCTCCGCCTTGGATTCATAGTGTGCCTGAAGAATGGCCGGTTAAACCCTTTAACCCAGCTTCCGTTTCAGAACCACCCGAGGAGAAGAAGCATTCGCTTGTAGTTTCGGTTCCACGTGAAGAGTCGATTATTTTTTCGTTGTCTAATCGCGTCTCGTCTTGGTCGAGACTTTTTCGTTGTGTGGTATATGTCTGTCGTTTTCTAAAACTGTTACACACACGCGGTAATGTAACCGCTTCTGATCTGGATAAAGCTGAGTCAGTCGTGCTTCGTGAATTGCAGAGATTTTATTTCGCCTCAGAATTTAGTAGTTTAGAGGCCCACAAAACTTGTAGTCGCGCTTTTCAACATTTGAAACCTTTTTTGCAGAATGTTCTCATTCGAGTAGGTGGTCGTTTGAGAAATTCCGATTTAGGATTTGAACAAAGGCATCCAGTAGTTTTAATGACCGAGAATGCGCCCCCTCTACACTGGCCTCTAGGTGTAGTGGAGGAAGTTTTCCCTGATTCAAAGGGAGTAACGCGTATAGTTAGTTAGAGTTAAAACCGCAACCGGTTCGTATTTACGTCCGGTTATTCGCCTCTGTCCTCTGTCTAATCAGCAGCAGGTTTCAAATTAGTTTAGTAGTTATAGTAACGCATTATATATAGTTTAGAAATAGGTTAGCAATTAGAGGTTACACCAGAATTTGGTTATTTGATTGGTTTCGCTTATTGTTTTGAAGGTAACCCTTCAAACCGGGGGGGGATGGTTGCGCCAACATTCTAATATGATTGACATTCGTTCCTAGAACCTTCACTCCCTTTTCCCGCACATACCTCGTGTGTATGAAGGACTGAATGAGTGCATTCACTCCGCCATCTTTCGCGAAGAACGTTACTTCCGATCTGAACCGCTCCGCTAACGCATGGCGGATAGTCAGCTCCGCTAAAACTATTGATAAGTGTGTAATAAGACATAATTGACAGCTTGTGTTTGTGTAACGTGTGAGGACAGTAACTGGAAGTTCAGCTGCCCCTGAACCTGGATGAACTGGTGCATCGGCGAAGACGGCGAAAGCACGTGTCTCCCGTAAAGGTTTGTGCATCCCTCCCCTATTATAATCGGGTTGTATTCTATCGTCCAGAACTCCAAGCAACTCGAGTTGCCTGTCTTCAAGCGTCTGTCAATCATTTGCACCGCACCACAATACAGTCCACTAAATTAGCCCCAGCGCCATCAAATATAATATCATTTTTTTATATAAAAGATATGACAAGATCAAATTTTAATTCACAGTTTTATTAGACATGAGACGGCGGGAAACCCAATGCATGCCGTCTCTGTTGTATTCTGGTGTATTTCTTCGTTGGTATATGGGTAGTTGGTTTACAATCACACACAACACTTAACTCAAACCATTTATTTTCACTTAAATCTTTTACACGCACTTTGGATTTTTCATAGAACAGCGAATCAGATAGTTTGAGTTAAAATTGAATCTAGGCGCCCATTCCAAAGCTAAAGTAGGTCTCATATGGAGAAGAACGGGCAAGAAACTCCACGGACACTCTTTTAAATCAAAACATTATGTTACAGAGGTTTCTTATTTCACAATTATAATTTTAGTCCTTTTCACACACTTTCATAGCGATACTGTCCGGCCGCCATTCTCTACAAGTGGGCGGAAGTAATGCGTATCGCACAGAAATAATCTTATTACTTAGTTAGTGTTATAAAATTTACTAACAATGGTGAAACGCTTTTCAGTTAATTCTTTTACAATTAAACAATGCTAATATTCACAAATGCAATGGCGGTTTAAGACGAAAGTTTAATTAGTAACGTCATTACTTTTTACAACACAATTACTACTACTTTATAACATTTCCGGCAGTTCAAGGAATTTAATCAAAGAACAGGTATTCTTAAATAAACGTGTGTGTGAAATAATCTTGCTACTTTATGGATTGTAAATTTTGATTGAAACTGATTTAGTTTTCGTATTAAAATATAACAGTCGGTTATTGACCATGAAACTCGCAATACGCGCCATTTTTTCGGCACAGTAGGTAGCCATGTATCATAAACTAAGAGCCCACAGACAATAAAAACCATTATTCCTTTATAATTGTGACTATAGTTTTAACTAAGACATTGTTGTTAGTTTTATAGTTACTCAGCTAGTAATTAAACCAGCAGTACTCTGAGTTTTATATTACAACCTGGCCAATAGATGACATTGATCTCAAGAAAACCAATAGACACTGATAGATGCGATGCAAATGGTTAGAATTAATAATTACGCATAAGATTATGTTATAATCTTAACAGGTTGGCGCTTTCGCGGCGACACGGCCGTTCTGAATGGCGGTGCGCGCTCTGCACCTGCCGATGCCCTCTCCCTCTTTGTAGAGTTGATTGAGTTCGTGGTTATCTGAAATAGTGGAGATAATTTTTTCGGCAGATTATTGTTGCTTTTATTATCCTACATTAATTATAGGACTTGGCAGTTAACAGTTTTAGTTTATGTTGACGGCTTACAAAAAGAAAGTTTAATCCTCATTAAAAGGTAATGCTCTGTGATACAGAGTCTTGTCTTTGAATGCATTAATATTGCACTTTTCATAAGGATACTTGTTTAGTAGTAATCGTGTGTAACATGATGAACTGTTAGCTGAATAGTTTCATCTTCATTAGAAGGTAATGCTCTGTAATAATTTTGTATTTGAATGCATTAATATTGCACTTTTCATAAGGACACTTGTTTAGCAGTAATTGTGTGTAGCATGATGAACTGTTAGCTGAATAGTTTCATCTTCATTAGAAGGTAATGCTCTGTAATAATTTTGTATTTGAATGCATTCATATTGCACTTTTCATAAGGACACTTGTTTAGTAGTAATCGTGTGTAGCATGATGAACTGTTAGCTGAATAGTTTCATCTTCATTAGAAGGTAATGCTCTGTAATACAGAGTCTTGGTATTTGAATGCACACTTGTTTAATATAGTGTGTAGTATCATCAGCTGTTAGCTGGATAGTTTCATCTTCATTAGAAGGTAATGCTCTGTAATATAGAGTCTTGTATTTGAATGCACACTTGTTTAATATAGTGTGTAGTATCATCAGCTGTTAGCTGGATAGTTTCATTCTCACGGGATGGTAATGCTCTGTGGTAGTCTCACAAAGTCTTTGATTTGACAGGATATTAGGATAGGATCAGGAACACCGCTCTGTGCTGGCACAAAGTCTTTGATTTGATAGGATTAAAGGGTAGGGAGTTTAGGACCATTGCTCCATGGCAGGCACGAAGTCTTGTATTTGACAGGATATAAGGAACCAGGCTCTGGGCGGTCTTGTACGCCGTGGACCCAGCGGGATAACATGAGAGAATTGCCGGTTAAGATAACCGGTCTTATTTTTTTTTTTTGTTAATTCATTTTTTTTTTTTTTTTTTTAATTTTTTTTTTTTTTTCTTTGCCGCTCATTTTTGTGCGGGAATCGAACGCGCGACACGCAGCGCAGCTATCAATCGCTTAACCGCTGCGCCAACCGTGCCGTCAAATTTAATAGTTTAATATTTCATAATTAGTTACCTGAATGGCTTAATGAATAGTTTCATTGTTTTCATGATTAGTTACCTCAAGGGCTTCCCAATCGTTTTTTGTTTTCATTATTAGATACCTCAAGTGCTACTAATAGATTACTATCAGTTGTGATCATTATTAGTTAACATAAATGAAGACTAATAATACTTTGTTGTGTGTCTTACTTTTTGAGTTATTTATCAGTTACCCCACAGATACGAATAGTACAATGATAATGAATTATAGTCTATTGTAAAATAGACAAGGATTAAGTGTTACAGGCAGAATTGCAAAAATATAGAGATGGTAAAAATAATTAAAAGAGTACTTTGGTGCATAGCATGTGAGCATCATGTAGGCAGGTACTATTAACTTGGCTATTGTATTTAGCTTTTGTCACAGCATAGTAGCAGTGTTGGCAAAGTGAGTGCAAAATAGTTTGAAAACTTCTCACCTTTTATTTTAGCTATGTCGTGTTGAATAGCTGGAACAGTCATCTCTGCTGGCTCCAAGTTGGCCTTCAGTTGGTTGCTACTGAGCCGGCGACACGGTCATTTGTTAAACAGGCTGCAGTGGAGTTACCTTTTAATGCAACCTCGGTCAACGATCGACTTGAGGTAGCAATCACTGTTAAGTGCCCTTGACAGATTCTTAAAAGAGGTTGTGTACCACCCGGTACACAATTCATGTTGAAGATCTGAAAAAATACTTCAAAGCCAGTTTATGGGTGTCAAACGTGTAAATGCACCTTTTGAATGTTGATTCTTTATATTTAAGTTGAATGTCAATCAATCCATCCCATGCCGATTTCGGCTATGGTGACTGTTTTTGTTTTCAACAACTAGTTTACGAGCATGTGCTCTTGTAACCTATCTTGACTAGAGCTATGTGCACAGTGTGGACACATTAGAATGCCATTATGGTAATGATATTGTATGTTGGAGGTTGGTTTATTGTTGAGGTGTTCTCACTCGCTGCTAAGATCTCTTGTCTGCTGGTATTCAAAGTCATAAATATTTTTCTGTACCAAACTCCTCAAAACAAGTATATCTTTAAGGGAAAGCATATTACAGTGTTCTAGAATTTCTCAATGACAATATTATCAATACATCTTTGACATAGCCCATACATGCAGCAACATATTATTGCTATGATGATAATTTATTTTAATTGACATTTAATCATTCTTGTGTAATAATTATGACGAAATTTAAATATTTGTACGCCACTAAGGCCAAACATGACTGATCTCAACTCTTGTAATTTAATAACTTGCATGCTCTGTATGTGTAGGTACTCATGTTTCCACAAATAAAGAATCTTGAATCTTGTGCCAACTCCTTGACGATCTATGTTGTATCTCTTCATGACTTTTCTGAATGTCTTAGTATCTGAGGAACTGGCTGCCTTGTTTCCGCAAGTTGAATGTATCAGTCAGCTAAAACCCTGTCTATAAGTATGGGTTAGCTAGCTTTTTCTTGAGGAAGGTGTTCTTTTTGATGATGGTCATGACTTCTAACTTGATTTCATCTCATTTCTGAAGTAGCTGGGTGCATAGAACTTTAGAAGATTCGAGTTAGGTACTCTATAGTTGCCCACAATTTTTTTTTTTTTGACATCCTTGTAGTTTGGTTGGTTGTCATTTTCTTTTTGATATGACAATCACCTGGAATGGTAAAAGTTAGGCAGATAAATAATAGTGCAGGAAAGTATGTTCCTACTATTATTTAGATTAGTAGGAGATAGTAGTTATAAATTAATCTTTTGTTTTGTTACAACATTACAGGTAGATGAAGTTAGTTTGAATTACAAGAGAAAGTTAAACAGAAAGAAAGTGCTATAAAAACAACAGTGCTTTGTTTGTTTTTGCTGTCTATGCATAAAAACATGTTGAAAATTATGCTTTCCTTCAATGTATCGAGCTGTGTTTGCATTGTAAATTTTTGTTTTGTTTCATAGTTATCTCTTGATATATTTTTACAAACCAATTTTATAACTAAAAGTTTCTAAAAGAATCTTGTAACACATCCACTTTATGTTTCAAAGTTAACAGACTTATTTGGAAAAATCTAATCACCAGTCAAAGTTCTCGCAACTATGAATTTTATGAAATTATGATTGATCAATTGATTTTACCTTCGAGTGGCACTACTCTCAATGAAATAAAAATCACACGCGATTATATTCCAGACAATTCAGCAAAACACATGACACATCCAATATTTGAATAGTGACATTGACGTAATATTGAACATTGTAACATAAGATTTGTTACATCATTCACTATTCAGTAAGCTTACTTGAAGCGTTCTGTTCTATATTTTTTATAATGTTAGGCAAAGGAAATTTCAATCATTCTGCCAATGATTAAAGTGAATTGGAAAAACAAGTTAGCTTTGTTATAGGAAATTAACTAATCAATACATAAACTGGGAATGGAGCACAACTTGCAAATTTAAGTTATGAGAAGTCTGTAAATCAATCATGTCTACTGAAGTCAGTGTGAATTCAGGCTACAACAAATCTTGAAATTGTCAACAAGCACTTAGTTAAATGTTGCAAGTGCAAATTCAACAAAATAAGTTTGAAATCCATTTCTTAAAAGAAGCTTAATGACACATTACATAATAGAACAATAACATTAATCTTGTAATGAGGTAATCTTGTTAAGTCATTTAACTTGTGTTATTATTTTACTCTCACAAATTATCAAGTACAAGGTGACGGTAGCTTTTAACCATGCCACAGGATTGTTAAGAAAAACTAAAATAATAAAACAAAATACTTCCCGGGATGGATGATGCAATGTCTCAATGGTCCGTTTATTATGTTTGCTTTTCTGGTGGCAAACCTTTGTTTATTCTTCTGCTTCGGTCATTCTGTGCTGAGCATGTTGTTCAGTTTGAGTGCACTATGAGGTCTATGTGTTTCATCTAAAAATCACACACACGTTTATTTAAGAATACCTGTTCTTTGATTAAATTCCTTGAACTGCCGGAAATGTTATAAAGTAGTAGTAATTGTGTTGTAAAAAGTAATGACGTTACTAATTAAACTTTCGTCTTAAACCGCCATTGCATTTGTGAATATTAGCATTGTTTAATTGTAAAAGAATTAACTGAAAAGCGTTTCACCATTGTTAGTAAATTTTATAACACTAACTAAGTAATAAGATTATTTCTGTGCGATACGCATTACTTCCGCCCACTTGTAGAGAATGGCGGCCGGACAGTATCGCTATGAAAGTGTGTGAAAAGGACTAAAATTATAATTGTGAAATAAGAAACCTCTGTAACATAATGTTTTGATTTAAAAGAGTGTCCGTGGAGTTTCTTGCCCGTTCTTCTCCATATGAGACCTACTTTAGCTTTGGAATGGGCGCCTAGATTCAATTTTAACTCAATCATAGATTCAATTTTAATTCATCTAAAAATCCTTCATTTGTTCCTTCATGTCATTGACTTTTTCTCCTCTGAGAATAGCGTTGATATAACAGGTTTTACCATATCATGTTCGTAAGTGCGTCTTCGTGGAATTTCGTTCTTTCCTGTCTTCCATAACCTGATTCCAATGCCATTATCAGCACCCGTGGCAATCATTATTTTAAGTAGGTATGAGCAATCGTCGTTGTCATCATGCTTGTACTTTGAAAGGCAGAAATATCTAAGTAAGCTTGGCTGTGGCTGGGCAATTTGGATGTCCGGCATAAGCATGAGCGGAAAGGGATCGCTTGGGCGATCCCACTTCTGATGAGACGGCGGGAAACCCAATGCATGCCGTCTCTGTTGTATTCTGGTGTATTTCTTCGTTGGTATATGGGTAGTTGGTTTACAATCACACACAACACTTAACTCAAACCATTTATTTTCACTTAAATCTTTTACACGCACTTTGGATTTTTCATAGAACAGCGAATCAGATAGTTTGAGTTAAAATTGAATCTAGGCGCCCATTCCAAAGCTAAAGTAGGTCTCATATGGAGAAGAACGGGCAAGAAACTCCACGGACACTCTTTTAAATCAAAACATTATGTTACAGAGGTTTCTTATTTCACAATTATAATTTTAGTCCTTTTCACACACTTTCATAGCGATACTGTCCGGCCGCCATTCTCTACAAGTGGGCGGAAGTAATGCGTATCGCACAGAAATAATCTTATTACTTAGTTAGTGTTATAAAATTTACTAACAATGGTGAAACGCTTTTCAGTTAATTCTTTTACAATTAAACAATGCTAATATTCACAAATGCAATGGCGGTTTAAGACGAAAGTTTAATTAGTAACGTCATTACTTTTTACAACACAATTACTACTACTTTATAACATTTCCGGCAGTTCAAGGAATTTAATCAAAGAACAGGTATTCTTAAATAAACGTGTGTGTGAAATAATCTTGCTACTTTATGGATTGTAAATTTTGATTGAAACTGATTTAGTTTTCGTATTAAAATATAACAGTCGGTTATTGACCATGAAACTCGCAATACGCGCCATTTTTTCGGCACAGTAGGTAGCCATGTATCATAAACTAAGAGCCCACAGACAATAAAAACCATTATTCCTTTATAATTGTGACTATAGTTTTAACTAAGACATTGTTGTTAGTTTTATAGTTACTCAGCTAGTAATTAAACCAGCAGTACTCTGAGTTTTATATTACAACCTGGCCAATAGATGACATTGATCTCAAGAAAACCAATAGACACTGATAGATGCGATGCAAATGGTTAGAATTAATAATTACGCATAAGATTATGTTATAATCTTAACAGGTTGGCGCTTTCGCGGCGACAGACAGGATATAAATTTATAAAAAACGTGCATAAAATAATTTTCAATCACAAGCTTATTTGTAAACACTTACCGTTTTGAAGACATAGTGAAAGTTAATTACACTAATACGAACTAAAATACAAAAGCACTTCGAAATTATGATCACAAGATAATTTTCAATGCACCAAAACACTGTCAAACGATCACTGCGGCGGTTGGTACACAATAAACAAAAGTTATCCGCTGGTTATTATTTTTAAATTGAGGGTAATCCCCAGTATATTTTTTGATCTTTATAACGATCGGTCGTTATAAATGGGTTAACCACCTGTAAGCTTTTGGTCCCACTTTATACATGCTGCGGGCCATAATTTTCTCCTCTTTCTCAAATCGTCGTGCCATTTTAGGTTTCCTTATTTCCCGAAACTGCATAACAGTAAAAATTGCAGCCAATGTTTTAAATTTCTTTAATGCCGTTTGAAATGCAGTATTTGTGGAAAGTTTTAAAGCTTTCTTCAATCTCATCTGGTAACGGTCATTTTTAGTTTTTAACTTTTTAATTTGTTTTGCCAAGTGTTGTTCATTGCTGACCACTTTCTTGGTTATGTCTGAAAATAAAATGAATGAAATATTAACACAAGCTTATGCCTTCAGAGTAAGAATAGCCATTCTTGATTTCCACCAAGATTCTGTATTCTAGCCAATTTGAATCACAGTGAAAATCCCACGAAAAGAAATCTTTAATGACAATTCAAATTATTAAATTGTGAGAATGGTACTTAAGCCCATTTATTATTGTACTAGCTTTTGCCCGCGGCTTCACCAGTGTGGAGGTGGGGAATTATCCCACAGGAAGAACATGTCCTGTTCCAGTACCCTAATTGCGTAACTCACGATTAATCATAATAATTATGTTTCAATTTGACAGTTTAACGATATTCATTGCATTATTTATGTTGTTGAGCAGACACATTTATCAAACATATGAAGCAATGGTTTAACAATCTGTTTCAAAACGAAACAGATTTTTTTTATTTTTTTTTTTATTTTTTTTTTAGGATCTCCAACAAAGGATACACATATACATTATAAATTAAGGTAATAACAAGGTTCTTTTACGTGTGCTCCTTCAATTACAGGAGACCACAGCATGCACGTAATATGACTAAGTGTAAACACGATAAACACGAAGAAAACAATGATACATGATGAAAAAAAATATGATGAGATTAGAGAGAATACAGAAAAAATTAATAACAATTTAACATGTAAGATTGAGAATTTAAATATAGATTCTGCAAGTAGGATAAAACATAAAGATACATTATTAAATAGGAGTAAAGTTAAGTAAAATTTAACATGTTAGGATTGAGCATTCTTAAACAATTGGTTAGTAGGAATATTTTTATATCAGCTTTTTGTTGACTTGGAGAGAAATTTATTTATTTATTTTATACTTTATGCACACACATGTACAGAGGCGGACTTAATGCCATAGGCATTTTCTACCAGTCGACCTTTGGGTGATGCAGAGACAAACAGTGGTAGGTGCAATAAATGAGAAGAAATTAAGTAAATAAAACTATTTAAACTATAAATATAATATATATATACCTAACTATATATAAATATAAGCACAAATAAATATACATAAATAAACGAATTAACTAAAAACAAATGAGTAAAACAATGAGAAAACATTACCGTTGTAATGATACTGCCAACTTTTTGCGAATGTACTCGCGAACTTTAATTTTGAAGGACAAACGGTTGGTTGCCATCCTGATTTCTTGGGGGAGCGCATTCCACAGCGAGATAGACTGGACGAAGAAAGAAGAGTGAATGAAGTCTGTGCGGTGAGTGGGACATTGAAGAAGACGATTATGGGATGAGCGTAAATTTCTATTGTGGTTTGCGCAAATGTACTGAAAGTGGGGAGCTAGATAAATAGGGGAAGAGGGAGAATCAAGAAATGAGAACAAGGTGGTCAGCGCCCTTTGCTCTCTGCGCTGGCGTATGGGTAACCACTTTAGAAGGGACCGATGCGCAGAGACATGATCGTATTTACGCAGATTGAAAATGAATCGAATGCAGTTATTGAGAAGACGGTCAAGTTTATCGAGGAGATCTGCATTCAGGTCATAGTAGCACACATCACCATAGTCGATGATGGGGAAAATTAAGGACTGCACAAGCATTGTCTTTGTACTCGATGGTAGTAAATTTTTCAATCGGTATAGAGCCCGCAGCGTTCCAGTAACCTTCTGGCTTACCCTAGCGACTTGAATATGCCATTTCAGGGAACTATCAATATGCAGGCCTAGGTCCTTCACGTCAGTGCTAAAAGGAACGATCGTACCATTGAAGACTACTGGTGGCAAGATTGTACCACCCACCTTGCTAATACTATGAGGACTGCCAATGATGATCGCTTGACACTTCGTAGGGTTTACAGCTACACCAAATCTGTCAGCCCAGGTTTTTATGGCTCTCAAGTCCCTATTTAATTTATCGATAGCGTAAGGTAATTCATCAACCTTCTCTTGAGAGTGTAACTGCAAGTCATCTGCATACAGATGATACGCACACTGAAGTTCGGAAGTTATGAGATTAATAAAAATAGAAAACAGAAGAGGAGAAAGTATGCCGCCTTGAGGAACGCCAGTTCCCAAATCACACCAGCAAGAAGAAGAATCTCCAACATGAACGGACTGCTGACGTTCCTGAAGGTAAGAGGAAAACCACTCCAGTTCTTCGGGAGAGACCATAACATATGACAGGATGGCTAACAGGATATCGTGACTGACGGTATTAAAGGCATTCGAGAAATCAACCAATACTAGAGCAGTAACTTTGGTGTCTTCCATTCCTGCCCTCATATCGCCAGTCACTTTAAGGAGGGCGGAAACAGTGCTGTGCCCAGGCCTAAACCCAGATTGAAGAGGACTAATGATTGAGTTATGATGCACAAAGTTGGAGAATTGTTTGTGGACACAGGCCTCAAGCACTTTAGATAAGAAGGGAAGTATAGAAATTGGACGAAAGTGTGACGGAAGAGAGGGATTAGAAACTTTAGGTAGTGGGCGAACATAGGCTTTGCGCCACAGGGAAGGGAACACTCCGGTGTACAAGGAAAAATTTATAATGTGGGTAATCGAGGGTAGCAGGTGATCCAAAATAGTTATGATCATACCACCAGTGATATTATCACATCCCACCGCCCTCGATTTGATGGAGAGAATGATTTTTCTGATCTCTCCCGGTTCGACTGGAATGAAAGTAAAAGGATTAATATGAGAACGCGTTAGACCAGAGATTAGAGAAAGAGTTTGTTGCTTGGTTAGACGATCCATGGTAGGAACAGTGGAGAAATGTCGGTTGAGATCGTCTAAGTCAATTGAACTAGGAAGATCTAAATGTCTTCGTTTTCGGGGGTAGGTGTAGAAAAAGTTAAGACGCAACTTCGTAATTCTATTTTAATTAAAATTAATATTTCGTACTTTACTTGCTTTAAACTTAATTATTTGGTGCATAAACTGCTAAATAAGTAGCACTTACATTGGTGAAACAATCCATGTAACACAAGCATTTAAAACTATACCACCTGCCAGCGTCTCACTAGTAATCATAGTAACTGTAAGTTCTACACACTGCACTATGTCAACTCAACTAGATGATATCCAATCGGCACAGAAGAACCTTGAGGAGTGCTTCCTTAAAAAGAGCTTGAGGCACAGATTCAATGTGCAGGACCCGCAAAGGATACTGTTGCAAAGATTGCTGAAGAGTTCCGGTCATTTCGTGAGCTTATGTTTGGTGTCTTGGGACTCCTCAGGAAGCAGATTATGGAGTGCTCTAAAGTGGTTGATGGATTGGAGACCAGATCTCGTCGAAAGGCTCTCATCTTCACTGGGTTTGCTGAAGCCGACAAGGAGGATTGCTAGCACTGCCTGACATCACTGCATCTTCCATCAAAGTGTGTCATAGACTTGGAACATCCACCAAAGGACCAACGACTAGCAGACCAATATTGGTAAGGTTTTCCAATGTTGATCTGAAATCCACTGTTTGGAAGGCTAAGTCTGCATTAAAGGGCTCCACAATCACAGTCAAGGAGTTCCTGACCAGGTCTAGGCAAACAGTATTCAGCAGGGCGCGCCTTCACTTCGGGATGCCGGCATGCTGGACTCAGGACGGGGTTATTGTCATCAGATCCCCCGATGGAACACGGCACAAGATTTGTTCCTTAGAGGAACTTAACCCCTTGTTGGTTAAGTATCCTAAAAAGACTGGAGAATCTTCTGCTGGAACTGGAGGCAAGCCTGATAGTGGAGTGCGTAAAATCTGAGTGTTAACAACTTAGCAATGTTTATCAAACTTTTCTGTTTTTTTTTTTTTGTGTTTGGGACGTCAATTCAGGTAATTGTTTTATTTATAGTACATGTCCACCTGCTTACTATTTATTATTTTCACTTCAAACCCACATAAATCACATTTTGTTGTTTTTGCTTATTGTTTGTGTTGGTAAAAAATTGTGTTTTGTCATTAGTTGTCACTGTCACTTGTCAATCTGATAGTTTTTTGACGTCTCATTTACTTTTTTCATGATAGTGTGTTTCGTAAATTGCGTTCCGTTTCTGCTCAATAACTTTGTTATTTTTAGCTTGTTCATCATTTTTCATCTCATTTTTAATTTATTGTTTTTTCTGTTTTTTATGTATTGCTGCTACTGTACAGTGCTACATGGATCTTTTGACGCTTGTTTATCTTTGCCAATCGGAAAACAAAACGCTTTAGTTCCAATTTTGGACATGCTCCAAACGATCCATGTACAACTATGATGCTGGTGATGCTGGTGGGTGGTGCACAGAGGTGTTGCACGTAAAGCGAGAACAATTTCAGCTGTTAGTTTATTTGCATATTTAGTAGTTATTTATATAATTTTTTTTTTATTTGTATTTTATGTTTTCTGACGATGATTCTTTTTACTCTGCCGTTGATTCCTCTAGATCATCCATCAAGGCTAGTTTCAGCTCTCTGACTGACACCCTTGGTGACTTTGTGCATCGGTGTTTCAGCCAGCAGAAAGGTCATTTGTTTAATGTCTGCCATATAAACGCGCAGTGTCCCAAGTCTACAGTGATCTGCTGGACACCTTTACGGACGCCAATACCCATGCCGTTCTGGTTTCTGAGAGTTGGCTCAAACCTCATCTTCTCTCCACGACCTACTCTCTCCCAGGTTTTACTCTCATCCGCAATGATCGAGTTGGAAAGGGAGGGGGTGGTGTAGCTATCTATCTCCGTAGCGATGGAAGAAGAGGTACTCAGCGGAAGCATGATATTGTGAGGGCACAATATCATGCTTCCGCTGAGTACCTCTTCTTGGAGGTCTACGTCAAAGGCGTTAAGACCCTACTTGGGGTTGTCTATTGTCCACCCGCCGTTGACTATTTCTCCAACCTCGAATTGGCGCTGGAATCCGTAGGGTCCGAGTATGCACATAGCGTCATCATGGGCGATTTCAACACTGACCTTGCTCACCACTCCCCTCGATCCCGTAAACTCCATCACATCATTGTGTCCGTGAGTCTCCATATTCTTCCACTGCAACCTACCCATTTTAATATCTCGGGTGATGACACTTGGCTCGACTTAATCCTTACATCTACACCCTCCCTTGTTTCCTCTCATGGTCAGTGCCCCGCTCCTGGATTTTCCCATCATGACCTCATTTACCTCTCCTATGTCCTAAAACCGCCTAAACCTGTCCCTAAAGTTCTGCACATACGGTGTTTTGCACGTGTTAGATTATTTATTTTGTTATTGTAATATTGTGTGGTGATAATGTCATCTGTCACATAAACAAAGCGTTGAACAAATGTAGAAGTACCTAATTTGACTACATGTTTACAAAAATAACTATCTTAGCTTTTGAAAATAACTTTGATGTTGTTACTATAAATGATTACGTAGTATTTCATTATACTTGTATTTTATTTAAGGTTTTCTAATGTTATTTAATATAATACGCTGATTCAAATGACTGGCAACATACTCTCAGTTCACATTGATAGATACTTTTATTTGTCTTAAATTACGAATCAGTTCTTATTAAATTGCTTAATTACCATAAAATGTTTTAAAACGGTTTCACTACTTATCCTTTGTTTAATAATATCTGTGTTAGAAGTTATTAAGCCAAAATGTGTGACGATCTGTAACTTGTTCAAAATGGCGGGAAATGTTTAACGTAAAATGACACTGGTAGGATATAAAAAGGATGTTAATAACGTTATCGAGACAGTTGCTTAGTAGATATTCAGTTGGTTAGTCCTATTGCCGTTGTTGTGTGGAATAAATCAACCAGATGCCATGTAAGTTAAGTAATTTGTTATTATACCATAATAGTTGCTTATTAAATACCATGTTGTTGTAATAATGCCGAGTTATCTTGGATAAAGCTTCAAGAGTTGTAATTAAATGTAATAGCAATGTAAGAGATATGTTGATGGAATATATCTGTACTGTTTCCATGGAGTTTCTTGTCCTTCTTCTCCATGAAAGACCTAGCTTTGGAACGGACAACTAGCTTTCTGATTTAATAATGACAAGCCTAATTTAAATAAATATCTACGTCTTGTCTTTCTGTGCTTTACTTCATGAAATCCTTTCCCTACATATTCATAAGAACATTCATACACAGTAAATAAGCAGTAACCATTCTGACATTCAAACTTTAATATTTGTTTTTACATATACACAACTATAAATAAATATACATACATATAACCACATCATTTTTCTGACACACGCATGGATGTTGATAAGCTTCGTCAAGATGCGTCAGACCTCTGTTGGGAACACCTGGCAGCGGCGACAGCTGTAGACGAAAAACTAAACATTTTCAATCGGACGGTCCTTGCTCTCTACGACAAACACGCTCCTGTTAAGATGATTAAACTTCGGCGACCGCCTGCTCCTTGGATGACGACAGGGGTGCGTATGGCGATGAGGCGCAGGGATCGGGCCTTTCGTAAATTTAAGAAGGATCGCAGTGAAGAAAATCGGAACTTTTTCAAAGCTGCTAGAAACCGGTGTAATCAGATGACACGCAACGCTAAACGCCGCCATATTCTCGAGAACATATCTTCTTCTTCACCTGCTGATATCTGGAAGTTCCTTGGTACTCTTGGTATCGGCAGACCACGTCTCGTGGATTTTCCCAAAACCATTGGCCTTGATGATATCAACCGTCACTTCACAACCACGTGTCATTTGGATTCCCAAGTGTTATCCCAGACGGTTGATTTCATTACTGGCTTAAGTAGCCCCATCATAGAACCATTTCACTTCGCTCCTGTCACCTTGGACGAAATTAAAAAGATCATCCTTTCCATCAAATCGAAGGCTGTAGGCTATGACGACATCAGTCCTAGTATGGTTGTTTGGATCCTGGATAGCCTTCTCCCTCCGATTACCCACATCATCAACTTTTCTCTCGATTCCGGACAATTCCCATCCTTGTGGCGTATGGCCTATGTCCGCCCACTCCCTAAAATTTCAAATCCCTCCCTACCCAGTCACTTTCGCCCCATTTCCATTCTCCCATTTCTGTCTAAAGTGCTCGAGGCCTGCGTTCACAAGCAGTTTACGGGTTTTGTTCACCGGAACAACCTTGTTAGCTCTTATCAGTCTGGTTTCAGGCCTGGGCACAGTACATCCTCCGCTCTCCTTAAAGTGACTGGTGACATTAGAGAAGCCATGGAGGATACCAAGGTTACCGTTCTGGTATTAATTGATTTCTCTGATGCTTTTAACGCCGTCAGTCACGATATACTTCTTACTATCCTCTCTCATCTTATGGTTTCGCCCGAGGCTCTGGAATGGTTCTCTTCTTATCTTCGGGGACGTCGGCAGTCGGTTCGCGTTGACGAGAGTTCGTCGAGTTGGCGTGATCTGGATGCTGGTGTTCCGCAAGGCGGTATTCTTTCTCCATTATTATTTTCCATCTTCATTAATTTTTAACCCCCGATGCAAAAACGACGGGGTGTTGTAAGTTTGACGTGTCTGTGTGTGTGTGTGTGTGTGTGTGTCTGAGGCAACGTAGCTCCCGAACGGATGAACCGATTTTGATTTAGTTTTTTTTTGTTTGAAAGGTGTATTAGTCGGGAGTGTTCTTAGACATGTTTCATCAAAATCGGTTCAGCCGTTTGAAGATTATCAGCTCTTTTCTGGTTGAAAAACGGATTTTAGCCTCTGATCAACTCAAAATTTGGGATTCTATTACTTCAATGATATTAGACGAATAAAATAACCTTGAACTGATGCTGGAGCAACACCTGGAATTTCCAGGAAACCCAAGTTATTCACCAAAAAACAGCAGAAGTATCGTGTTTGGGCTCATTGAAAAGGTCTCAATGAATAGGTTATAGGTCAGGCCATTGTAATTGGAAGCTTGCGCATGATGGGTAGGGTGACGCTTAGCTCTCTTCCTCCACTTATTTTCAATGGTACCGTCATACCTATTACCCCTACTGTGAAAGATCTTGGTTTGCACCTTGACTCGACACTGAGCTGGCAACGCCAGGTCTCTGGTGTTAGTCAAAGAGTCAACGGTACTCTGCGATCCCTGTATCGTCTGAGGAACTTTTTGCCCGCTAAGACGAAAACCATGCTTGTGCAGACTTCGATTTTCCCTATCATCGACTATGGTGACGTGCGCTACTTCGATTTGAATGCGGTCTTGCTGGATAAGCTCGACAGACTGCTCAATAATTGTATCCGGTTCATTTTTAACCTTAGGAAATATGACCATGTATCGAGCTATAGGTCGGAGCACAAATGGATGCCCATTCGCCAAAGAAGAAGTTTACGCGCTTTGACTAAGCTTTTCTCCTTTCTCAATTCTCCTACACCTCCATCTTATCTTGTGTCTCATTTCCAATATCTATGTTCTTCTCACACTAAGAATCTGCGTTCTTCTAACAATCTTCTTTTACTTTGTCCTTCTCATACTTCTGACTTTGTTCATTCTTCTTTTCATATCCAGTCCATTCTTCTTTGGAATGCGCTTCCTCTCGATATCAGGACGGCCACTAGTCGGTATGCATTTAAGCGGAAATTGCAGAGGTATTTTCATAACGAATAGCGTAGAGCGTATATATATATATATATATATATATATATATATATATATATATTCATCCGCGCAAAACAACGCCTGTATAGAACCTTAGGCTTAGGTTTGGGAGGTTTCAGGATGTATGAAAGGAAAATCATGTCGTGATGAGAAAAGCCAGGAGCGTCATGTTGACCGTGGGAGGAAACGAGGGAAGGATTCGAGGTAAGGATCAGGTCAAGCCAAGTGTCATCGCCGACTGTGTTATGATGAGTACATTTGAGTGGCAACACGTGCAAACTAGCTGACTCGATCAGGTGGAGGAGCTTAAGGGATCGAGGAGAGTTGTGGGCAAGGAGGTTTGTGTTGAAATCACCCATGATGATGTGATGTGCATACTCTGAACCCAAAGATTCAAGTACTGATTCGAATTCAGTGAAGTAATCAATAGAGGGGGGACAGTAGACAACACCAATAATGGTTTTTTTCTATAAAAAAGAACCCTAAAAAGCTGAATAAGGGTATACTGCATTATGTAATTTAAGACCTTTCTCTGAGAAATGTATAATTATTGTACTTTAAACCAAATAATTTCTGGATATGTAGTCGTATGTGAACTATTATGAATTAAGCAAAATAATCACTGAAATATACACTTTTATTCAAATTGGCCGTCCGCCATTAACTACCTAACGTTCGACATTCTTTTTATAAAAATCCTCAACATTTGAGTATCTTATGAAACACTTTGTTTACTGAGTACGAAACATTAGCATTTATACAAAATTTTATTCTCATTATTTGCTGGGACTGAAATTAGATAAAAAGTAAAGATAATTTAATTTAATTATTATTTCACATTTGTTTACCTTTTAAATTGTAGCTTTATCTTAAGGCGCTCAAAAAATGTACAATATTCATATTGATAATTTACAGTAAAGTGCCATGCGTTTATATAATTCACCTTAAACTTACTTAAAATGTATGAAACAATTTACTTACCAAATTTTTGAAGACGTACAATTTTTTGTAGGTAAAGTAGGTAACACAAAATAATTTTGTCACAATGAAAAATACATTTATACTTTTTTTTACTTGCATAATTTCTTTGTAAAACTACTCCTGAGATCGGAATTTTGAATATCATTTGAATATCTGAACTCACAAATTAACAACTGCATAAAATATGTATAATTTCTGGACTTAAGAAAAATCAGAATTTATGCAGAAGATATTCAGTATGTTGTACATTTATTCAGCTGCTATGTGGCTGTTAATCAAATGATATCCAAATTGAAGCGAGATATTTTGTGCCCAAATTGCTTAAATATCATCTGTATAAGCGCTTACACACAGGTGTTATACAAATACTTTATCCCGCTTAAAGTCAAAACAATTGCTTTTACGCAAAATTTATTCAGCTAATCTGTGTTGGCTGGGGAATGTTGCGTGGGTAACATAAGTCTACGTCAAGTATGTATCCTTGATTACTCATTTTATTTATTTATTAAAACTTAATGCACAAGTAAAAAATACTGTACAAAGGCGGACTTGGGCACGCCACGATTGCGGCGGTAAGTCCCCTCTTTGAGGAGTGGTTTGAGAGGCGGCATGGCGTCCTCACCTTCCGCCTGACGCAGGTCCTCACCGGACACGGTTGTTTCGGGAGGTTCCTGTTTCGGATAGGGCGGGAGGAAACGCCCGGGTGTTTCCACTGCGAAGATCGCCCCGAGGACACGGTGGAGCACACGGTGGTGGTCTGCCCAGCTTGGGTGGAGCACCGCCGTGTCCTCGTGGAGGCGATTGGCGGCGGCGCACTATGGAAAATGGTAGAACAAGCGCATATCAAAAATGCTTTTTACGAATATCATAATTTGGCTAATGTGGCTATTCGTTTAGGTTCTCTAATAGTCAAATTATAATATTCATTACGATTTTTTTTCTTAATACGCGAAATTATTTTTTTTTTCTTAGATAGAAATACATAGAAGACAGAAGTGCCAAACTCAAGTCTTTGCGTATACATGTTTCAATACCATATTGTGAAAAAAATACTTGGTACAGATATGCAGTATTATACATTTTTAGAAAGGTTATTTTATGCTTTTTGCGATACAGCTTAATGATTTTAAAAGTAAAGAAAAATATTTCAGTAATTACTTAAAAAGTGACATACCTTTTTTTTCACTTGTATTTTTTTTCGTCGAAGGTTTTCAGTATTACCCACGTTTGCCCAAGCGCTACTTTTTGTGTCGACTAGTAGTCTAACTATTCATAAATAGAATGCAAAAAAAATCAGCTGCGGATATTTGCGGTTTTAGAAGATATGAGAAAAAAACTGATAAAAGTCAGAACCCGAAAATTAGTATCTTTTGCGGTTTACCACTGACACCATTCACATGAACAATATAGAACTTTTTGGATATTTTCTTCATTATTTCGTGATAACAAAGGGACCTTATCAAATTTGCACTCGGTTTGCGTGGGAAATTACAAGATAATAATGATGTAGGTACCAATTCGATATTGTAAAATGAGTATTTAAAGGGAAGCAAAAACTATTCGAACCATCTACATCAGTGTAACTTCAAGTGAAGCAAATCTCATCTACGCCTATTATTTCTGCAGATTGTGAAGTGTTAAAATGTCTTCCTTCAGCTGTACCAAACGAGACTTCATAATCCCCTATATCGAGGGCGGCAAGACCATGGAATCATTATCCAAAGTTTTAGTGGAAAAGCTGAATGTTTCTGAAAACAACTTGTGTTTTATAATTAGTGACATACAAAGGCACATTCTTCCTATTTTCAACAAGCGCTGGGCCCTGGCATCTCGGAAAAAAGAAACATTTTTACAGAAGAATTTTACTTGGTTGGACTCAAGGTATTCGTTAAATTTACCGGATTCTGAACAATATTCTACGCCATCAACATCTGGCCAGCGAGGACGAGCATGCGTGGCTTATGGAGACTCCTCAGAATCTACCAAGAAGAGGAAAAACACTCTTCTACTCCAAGAATATGGCTTCGAGCATATAAAAAACGCAATCTGCAGGGACTACGGGCTTTACGTGAGTACACAGAAGCTCATCTTGTCGAAGAATTAAGAACTGCTGACACTCAAAAGAAATTAGATATCTCAAGTAAGTGGAACGACTCAGACCAGATGAAGATTCTTTCCGATACGGAAGCATTGAGTGCTTTTATAGATTTAGATCTAACAAAAGCACAATATATGTACCTGAAAAACTTAACCAACGAACGAAAGTGTTGTATATTCCCGCCTTACTACAAAATACAAGAAATAAAAAGATCCTGTTATCCACCATCTTCTACAATCGAAATCACGAATACTTATGCTAAAGTGATTAATATCCAAGATTTATTGGATCATACTGCTGCTAGAATTTTAAAAATCGATTCTGTTTTCCAAAAACAACATAGAACATTGATCCTTTATTCTAAATGGGGATGTGATGGTTCATCTGGTCAAAGCCAATACAAGCAAATACTTGCAGAAGAGTCGGAAACAATTTCAGATGCCAATTTGTTCATCACTTCATTAGTTCCCATCAGATTAGTTGATGTGCAATCGGGATCCGTTGTTTGGCAAAATCCGGTACCTTCATCTGTCCGTTTTTGCAGACCCATTTCTCTTGAGTTTTGTAAGGAAACTCCAGAAAAAACCAAGGCAGTTGTTGATGATATTAAAAAACAAATTAGGGCTGCACAAGCATCACTTATAAACAAAGATGGTGTTGTAGTAAATGTGAAGCATGAACTATTTCTAACGATGATCGATGGAAAGGTGGCTCAGGTCCTTACAGATACTCCATCTGGTTCCACATGCACGATATGTGGGGCTACTCCACGACTAATGAATGACCTATCGAAAGTAACTGCCAGACCCGAAAACGAAAACGCCTACCAATACGGATTGTCCACCTTACACGCCTGGATTCGCTGCATGGAAATGATATTGCATATTTCCTATAATCTTTCGTTTAAGACTTGGTCTGCTTCAACTGAGGAAAATAAGAGATTAAAAAAAGAAAAGAAAGAAGTTGTTCAAAAACGTTTCAGGGAGGAGTTGGGATTAATCGTCGACAAACCTCGGCAAGTTAGCGGGAATACGAACGATGGCAATACCGCACGAAGATTCTTCTATAATAGCACTTGCTCATCGGAAATAACAGGTGTAGATGAGGCATTGATTAAACGCCTATACATTATCTTGCAAGTTCTTTCTTCTGGAATGATGATCGACCCTGAAAAATTTGGGGAATATGCAATAGAAACTGCAAGAATCTATGTAAGTAATTACGATTGGTATTATATGCCATCCTCCGTTCATAAAATACTTATACACGGGGAAAACGTTATCAAACATTTTGCGGTGCTTCCTATTGGACAGCTATCGGAAGACGCACAAGAGTCTCGCAACAAAGACTACAGAAACATACGACTTCATCATGCCAGAAAATGTTCCCGATCTGCTACAAATGAAGATGTCTTTAAAACGCTTTTATACACGTCAGATCCATATATAACAAGTTTGAGAAAACCGTACGTAAGAAATGTGAAAGAACTTGAAGAAGAGGCACTAAGTCTTTTAAACGTGGCACCTGAAAGTGAACCCACATTTACTGACCCTGATCCTGAAGTGGTATAAGTTAAAAATAATATTTATATTTAGTTATTACTTATATTTGTACCTAGCTACATCATTTCCTGAAGCCAGAGTATAGGATGTACCTATTAGTAATATGATTTTAATTTAGTATTTTTTTTTCATATATATATATTTTGTTTACTTTGCTTGTTGTAATTAACCATGGTTTAATCTTTTTAGTCATTATAAACTTGTATTTCACTTGAAATAAATTTTTAACTATTTTTTTCGTGATTTTTTCCCATTTCTTTCATTCTATGCAAAAAAACATACATAGATATACAAGAAAACACTATAAACTACACATTGTTCGAATCTCCGAACCTTACTGCATATTTGTGCCAAATTTCATTACGATACGACAAAAATTCATGAAGTTACAGATTTTTTATCCGATACCGACCTATATTTTCCATAGTGCGGCGATCTCTCGCGTCCGGTCCTGGTCCAGGCCATGGTACGGAGCGAGAGGGCATGGGGAGCCGTCACCTCCTTCAGTGAAGAAGTGATGCTCGCGAAGAGGGAGGCGGCGCACGTGAGGGAGAGGCAGCATATGCGCCCTCGCGACCCTAGCCGCCGCAGGATACGGAGACGCCCTGGGCGTCGGGAATCCCAGGCCGATTTCCGGCCACCGTAGGCATGGGCTTGCGGACGGCGAGTAATGGGTAGCTCGCTGTCCGGTAAGGACCAAGCCCAAGTCGACGGCGAGTTGTATTCCACGCGCGCCTCAAAGAGATGTCAGCACAAAAATGATGGGGCCCGCAAGGGCCGATGCCTGCCAGGGGTGCGGGTTTGTTCGAAAGAGACACCACAGCCCCTGGCATACGGGCTACTGAAGGAACACGGGTGGGTTTTAGTCAGTAAAAGTCTGACACGCCCTCCTGCTCCACCCAGAGCGGGAGAAGTTATTTGATGATTTCCCACCTAAAAAAAAAAAAAAAAAACGCGGACTTAATGCCTGAGGCATTTTCTACCAGTCAACCTTAGGGTGATGCAGAGAAAACATAGCAGGTGTAACATAAGGGATAGGTTACTCGAAAATAATACATACTAATACATAGATACATACATACATATAACGAACATAAAACTTTGTCTTGAGAAATAACGATAGGTAGAGGAGAAAACGAATCTAGCAAATCAGCGCTGGGATGATTCTGCCAACTTTTTACGAATATGCTCACGAGCCTTCACTTTAAACGATAACCGACTGGTTGCCATCCTGACAGTCAGAGGGAGCGTATTCCAAAAAACACCGCCTGGACAAAGAAAGAAGATTGAATGAAACCAGAGCGGTGAGAGGGACATCGTAGAAGACGATTATTGGTGGAACGAAGGTTTTTACTATGCGCAGCGCACAAGTATTGAACCTGGGATGTCAGGTAAGAAGTGGGTTTGTCGAGAATGGAATACAACATTGACAGAGCCCTCAACTCTCTGCGCTGACGGATGGGTAGCCATTTTAAAAGCAACCGGTGCGCGGACACATGATCATACTTACGAAGATTGAAAACGAATCGAATGCAGTTATTTAGAAGGCGGGCAAGTTTATTAATAAAAATATATAAGATAAGAAATATAATAAGATTAATAAAAATAGAGAACAAAAGAAGAGATAATATACCGCCTTGAGGGACGCCAGCTGCAAGATCACAGAAACTCGATGAAGAGTCTCCAGCACGAACAGACTGCTGACGCCCCTGAAATCAAAATCAAAATATTTTTATTTCATATAAACCTGCATGGGCACTTATGAAACGTCAGAAGCTAGGTGCACGGTTCCAAAATGTTGTTTCCTATGGAGAAGAGCCGGCAAGAAACTCCACGGTTACTCTTTTAAAAATGATTGGCTTTAACAATGTTTTCAGAGATGTACGGGAGGACAGTGCAGGTCTGTCAATAAGTACCAGGTACTTAGACGAATACAGAATAGAAAATGAACTGCATTCGATTCGTTTTAGCGATTTGATTTATGAATATTCGTTCTATTATGTGATGACAACTTTGTAACATAAATATTACAGTCTTTACAAAAAAACATTTCTAAAGTATATTCAGTTAAATTTTGAACTAAAAGTATTATTTAACATTACTCTAAATTCTCATAAAACAAAATTAAGCTGTTTAATCTCTCATGTGTAATTTTAATCAGTTTATTATTTCATTAGTATTTTATTCAGTTTTAATTTATCTTGTGTAAAATAATAATATTTAACATAACTCTAATTTCTCACAAAACAAAATTAATCTGTTTAATTTCTCATAAAAGAAAATTATTCTGCTTTAATTTCTATGTGTAATTTTAATCGGTTTATTATCTCATTTGTAATTTATTCAGTTTTAATTTCTCTTGTATAATAATTTCTCATAAAACAAAATTATTCAGTTTAATTTCTCATGTGTAATTTTAATCAGTTTATCAATTGATTATCTCATTTATAATTTCTTCAGTTTTCATTTCTCATGTGTAATTTTAATCAGTTTATCAATTTATTATCTCATTTGTAATTTATTCAGTTTAATTTCTCATGTGTAATTTTAATCAGTTTATCAATTTATTATCTCCTTTGTATTTTATTCAGTTTAATTTTTCATGTGTAATTTTAATCAGTTTATCAATTTACTATCTCATTTGTATTTTATTCCGTTTAATTTCTCATGTGTAATTTTAATCAGTTTATCAATTAATTATCTCATTTGTATTTTATTCAGTTTTCATTTCTCTTGTGTAAAATGGCTGTAAAATAAAAATATTATTCAACATAACTCTAATTTCTCATAAAACAAAATTATTCTGCTTTTAATCAGGTTATTATCTCATTTGTAATTTCAGTTCTCATTTCTCTTGTGTAAAATGGTTGTAGGGCAAGAAGCATTAATTAGAAGACGGTAATTTTTTTAAATCAAATGATAAAAAATAATATGAGAGCTGTATCTATGGCAATTAAATGAATATTATATCATATTTTGCTAGTTATCCTTTTAAGTTATAAAATTAAACGATAACCAAGAAATCATAATATGAAAAGGTATACAATTCTGTTACAAATTAAAGTTTTAGTTAAAACACTATTTAATGCGGATTAGGATAAGAGTACTGGACGAATTTCCCTCATTTCATCCCGACCAGCATTGACTAGACCAGTTAATGCGGCCCGAACACCGGTGTTCTGGTTTTTTTTTTTTGGGTGGGAAATCATCAAATAACTTCTCCCGCTCTGGGTGGAGCAGGTGGGCGTGTCAGACTTTTACTGACTAAAACCCACCCGTGTTCCTTCAGTAGCCCGTATGCCAGGGGCTGTGGTGTCTCTTTCGAACAAACCCGCACCCCTGGCAGGCATCGGCCCTTGCGGGCCCCATCATTTTTTGTGCTGACATCTCTTTGAGGCGCGCGTGGAACACAACGCGCCATCGACTTGGGCTTGGTCCTTACCGGACAGCGAGCTACCCATTACTCGCCGTCCGCAAGCCCATGCCTACGGTGGCCGGAAATCGGCCTGGGATTCCCGACGCCCAGGGCGTCTCCGTATCCTGCGGCGGCTAGGGTCGCGAGGGCGCATATGCTGCCTCTCCCTCACGTGCGCCGCCTCCCTCTTCGCGAGCATCACTGCTTCGCTGAAGGAGGTGACGGCTCCCCATGCCCTCTCGCTCCGTACCATGGCCTGGACCAGGGCCGGATGCGAGAGATCGCCGCCGCCGATCGCCTCCACGAGGACACGGCGGTGCTCCACCCAAGCTGGGCAGACCGCCACCGTGTGCTCCACCGTGTCCTCAGGGCGATCTTCGCAGTGGAAACACCCGGGCGTTTCCTCCCGCCCTATCCGAAACAGGAACCTCCCGAAACAACCGTGTCCGGTGAGGACCTGCGTCAGGCGGAAGATGAGGACGCCATGCCGCCTCTCAAACCACTCCTCAAAGAGGGGACTTACCGCCGCAATCGTGGCGTGCCCAGCACAGCGCTTCCTGCGGCAGCGGAGTTACGCCCCGGCGTTTGGCCTCCTCGCGCCACTCCCATATTTGCGCGAGGACCGGTGTTCTGGTTAGTAGCAAGCTTCAAAGTTATGAGAGCTTGTTTCCAGCGCTCGTTGTATTGTAATCGCTCAGCTTTGCGAGTGTTGTACACTCTCAATTCGAAGAAGTACTGTCCTGTTTTCACCGAGTCTGACTGGTATGAGTATCCCGAAGCAACGCGCTGTGAGAATGCACTTCTCAGAGTCGAAGCTCGAATTGGTTGTTGCGGTAATTCGTCCTGGAATACAAATTAAATTACAATGTAATTGTGTGTAATTATCATCTACTGTGAAAGGGTCCATATTGGCTCAACTAAAGTTCTTTACCCGAAATTGTTCTTCCTAACGATTTGTAATCCGAATGATCACTCTTCCTAAAATTTTTCATCCTAAAGTTTTCATTCATACTATTTGTAGTGCTACCGGCGATGTTCATAACACTCATGTTTCCGAAAATTGTAATTAATAATATCATTAATGTAAATGTATTTAAACTCCTACTGTTTTTTATCATAACGCTTTTATCCCTAAACATAATTACCATAATATTTTCACTCATACTCAGAAAGAAACATTTACCATGACCATGCATGCAGCAGGCATGCAGCATGCAAGCATGCAAGCAAGCATGCAGCATGCAACATGCAGCAGGCATGGTTTCTGTCACGCGTATTTCCCTTTCCGTGTTCAACTGGCGACACCGGTCTCGCGAAATCCACACGCTTTTGTTTTACTACGGAATCCTACGATCCCGTGTTCAATTCGCGTCAACTGAGCACTCCTTTGTGATCAAGTGGCGCTGGGCAAGGTTTAACAAAATCGTGTGCAGTTGAACTGAACACTTTTTTGACTTGACTCTTAGACTGTTTGAGTCTTCAAAAGCGTGTTGAATCAGCGACGGTATTATTCTATAGTAGACAGTAGGTTGTATTATTAACTCAATATGATTTCAATGAAATATTACATACAATACAATTAATGAAACATTTATTATCAGCACAAAAATAACAAAAAAAACACCGACAAGACAACTATTTTGCGGAACGTTCGTTTTGGTCTATGTTCACAGCGATATTGTGTGCACGTTTCTTTTTAACTGGACGGCCGGACTGAATTCTACCACTGCTGGGTAATTGTTTTTGATGCCGTCTCGAAATAGATGTAGGTTGGACCTTTATTTTTCGTGAACGTCGTATTTTCTTATCATGCATGTATGAAACAATAGAGGAAGGAGTCTGCAATCGAGATAGTTCAGATGAATATTTTTTCAGTATTTGTGTTTACTGGATTTGGTTCTTCTTTAAGTACTTTGATTATTCTAATAAACTCAGACTCAATTGCGTCTACAGTAATCATATAATTTTCTTGAATTGAAGACTCTGTGGAAATATTATTTTCTGTGTTATCAGGTTCATTGATCGGCAATGTAAACTGTTGCTGTGAGGTGCCTTGACTTTTTTCAGCCATCTCCACGTCATTTGAATCCAGTGTTATATTTTGGAAGAAATAGGGGTTATATTCGTCTCCCAATGCCAATTTGGCCAAATCTTGGCGACAATCTTCAGTCAAATTTAACGATGTATTAATCGTTATGCCAAACTTTAGTTCCACAGCACATACATGCTTGCAGTAGCGTCCACCTTTCCCTGATAAACAGTCACACGTTCCCATTTCAGAATCAACTACATACACGTCTGTTTTTTCTTTTATTAAGTAAGACGTGTCATCAAGTGGTGATATTTGAGTTATCGACTTACTTTTCTGACAAAATTTTTCGTAGCTTACTGTTAACTTTCGCTCTCTCCCATTAGCAAATTGCAACAATCTTTTTTTGTGGTAATTTTCAAACGTGTCAGTGATATAATCCAGCAGGGCACACATATTGAAAACTTTACATCTTTGCAATATAATATCTTTAAAAATTCTTATAGACGCCTCGCAAAAGTTGTTTGTGTTATGTCCTCTATTGATAATGTCATGCCTATAAGACAAACACCATTCTTCTCGTCGGGCCCACATATCTGTTAAATAATTTTGCAATTTATAATTTGTCGCGACTTTTACATCTTCATTCAATATGGACATATTTAATTCGGCCTCTGCTATAGTATTTGAATACATAACTTTGCGGAACAGTTTCATTATGTATTGTTTGTCATCTTTATTAACATTATGCTCTGTTTGCCAAAGCCAACGCCATATTGCTTGATTAACGTGAAATATGCAAAGCAAAAGCCGGGTGTTAGGTAAAACTGACTTCAACGCATTTCTTTCAGCTCTGCTGTCATCGGTCATGGCTACACTTGGCTGAAATAATTTGTTGAATTTATTTTCGAGGAACTCTTTCAGAGTTTTGAACGCTAAACTGTATTGTTCTTCTGTCTGATTAGCGTGTAAAATTATTGCAACAGGCAACGCACCAATATTAGAAGCTGCAAAAATAAATGTCACACATGTGTTTGATTGATCACATGATCCGCTGGTATCTATAAAAACTATTTCATCGGCTAATCCTTTAGTGAAAACTCGCTGCATTATTGGTGTAATAATTACACAAATAGTAGGATTGTCCAGTATGATCAAGTCTATACCCAACTTCCCTAACTCGTCTTGTTTTCTTTTCAAAATTTGTAACACAGTCTGTTCATTTCTATTTCCATAATTTTGTTTACGCCATTGTTCGTAAAGATACACAACTTGACGATCTAGAGGGTTATGCTGAGCGTTAGCTAAGATTTTGTAGGCATCGCTGTCATAAGTAATTATAATATTTAATTCATGGTACATCTTAGCGGCCGCGGCAGTCATACCTCTATCGAAATAAGATATAAATATTTGTTTCGTATCGTTCGAACATCGGAGCAAGGATAACGATTGAGCTACATTAACTCTGTGGGAATGATTGAAGTGGATGTCAACTATAACATTATATCCTTTTCTCAGCAGGGCTGAACTTCTCAGAGTACTTGGTGTAGTTTTCAAAAATTTTATATTAAGAGACGACTTGCAATTAAAGTTTCTGTTAACACCTTGCGTTTTATTTATCAATTTATTTCTTTCCGAAAGATGGCATACACACAGTTTTCTGAATTCATAACGTATGGGTTCTGCAAACCGTCTTTTCATAACCCAGTTAGAATTTGTTTGTTTTGAAAAACATTCCACAAATCACACACATCTCATTACTTACATTTTTCGTCGTATTCTCCGTCATAATGTATTAAGCACTGAACTTTACACTTATAACTGTCACTCGACTGTTCGTCATAGTTGAGTATTTCAAAATCTTTAGTGATTTCACTGAAAACCCTTTTAAACTCTTCCATTATGCACTATGTAAACAAAACATAACCTTGAACGCACAATAACAAACTGCAATGAGAAGCGCGCGAATCCAACTTCGGGCGCTCTCGCCTGCTTCGGCCCGCACGATTTATCCCGAACATTTACGAACGCGCTAAATCAGTACGGATTTGTTTCGAATAGACAGGTTAAAAAACCGTGTTCAATTCAATTACACACTGTTTTGTAAAACTTTTTTTAACGTTGCTTGATCACAAAAGCGTGCTCAGTTGACGCGAATTGAACACGGGATCGTAGGATTCCGTAGTAAAACAAAAGCGTGTGGATTTCGCGAGACCGGTGTCGCCAGTTGAACACGGAAAGGGAAATACGCTTCTGTCACGGCTCCGGCGATCCCACGCGAGCTGCTCGTCGCAGATGTGTTTAACGCTCAACACCGTAGCTTCGGCTTAAGCCGGCGGGCGTTAAAACCACCTGCTCCTCAGCTCGCGGGCCGCCTCGCCCCTCCGCGCCTTCGCAATTTTAAATAACACTCTAGGGGTAGGGCAAACAAGACTACGTGGAGTCGATTTTGCAACGATTCGTTTCTTGGGGGCACTATGAATAATAGTATAAAATATATAGATAATGTTGAGAAAATATAGGGAAACAAATAAAAGTATAATACATGTTTATTGCTACTGACATTATGAAGTTGAATGCTTCGGAATTATGAACATTAGAGACAAAGTAGTTAGGAATTGTGATTGTTAGGATGAAAAATGTTAGGAAGAACATTTTCGGATTTCCAATTATCGGAGTTGAAAATTTAGGTGAACTTTGGCGCACCCACTGTGAAATAGCGCATGTCGAGTCTTAGTACCACCCAATTTCAATTATAGGGGGCAGAATATAATAAATTGTATATTCCGACATGTGTATCCACCACTCTACATATAAAGTAAAAATATTTTATTATAACTGACTTCCTGACACTTTCTTACTTAATAGTATTAAAGGGAGAGACCTATGTCCAGGACTGTGATAAGCTGAGTTAATTGATAGAGTTTCGGAAATTGTAGCTAAATAACTTTATTCTAAGTGTAGCAAAAACTTACCTCTGAGTCAGGAAGCACAGCAGGTCTCTTTCGTTTGACAGCTGGTGCGGTGCGGGAGTAGACTTCGCGTCGTTGTCGGAATCAGATTGCTCAGCAAATGGATTTTTCACGGGCAGATCTGTTTTCTTCGGGATCTTTTTAGCCCGCTTCGCAGGCTCAGCTTTCTTCTTGGAACCACCGCTGTTACCCGCTGTCGAAGGTTGCTCCAAACCCTCTTCATGCAGCCAAAATGGATTGTTAACGTGAGCCCTTAAAAAATAATTAAAATAGCATCAATACAATATCGTGCCTGTAATCCCTAAGGATAAAGCAGAAGTGTGTCCTTATGATTAACATCATTGGGCATGATTCCAAACGAAAGGCTACTAAAAATGTTTAACTAAAAATCTATAACACTTGAAATTGAACCCAGAGGCTCTGTTTCGAGGTTGTGACCACTAATTATAACATAGCATCACTGCTCTACACCTACATTTCACCTATTGCCTTAAACCGGAAACAATCGAAACTCCGGGCTGCTACTAGAAATTACCTAAGAGAAAACCTAATAACTATACGATCTGGGAATCAAACCCAGAACCTCACGCTCAACAGACGCGCTTGCAGCCGGTAGACCAATGTGTAAGAGTGGCGAGCGCTAATAATAAAAATATAATAAACTGATAACAATGTTTAACTCAAACCAAACAGTAAGTAAGTCAAATAATAATATGCTTGGCATAGAGGCTTGATGCTTGATGAAGGGGATCTGCCGATCTCCCTGAAGCGCAAACTTGTCGACATATGCATCCTTCCTGTCCTAACCTACGGTGCTCAGACCTGGTCGCTCACCGAATCACTAAAGTTCCGCCTTGGAGTTTGCCAAATAGCGATGGAACGCAGCATTCTGGGTGTGAAAAGACAGGATAAGATTCGGAACACCACGCTGCGTTCCAGAACAGGTATAAAAGACATAGGCAAGAAGGCTGCCAGGCTCAAATGGGATTGGGCGGGTCACATCGGCCGTATGCAGGATGACCGCTGGGTAAAGATCTCAACACAATGGGTGCCTGAAGATGGACGACGCCGCCGCGGTCAGCCCAGAAAGCGGTGGCGAGATGACCTGGATGCGTACCGCGAAGGCTGGTTCGAAGTGGCGCGGGAAAAGAGTTCCTGGAAGGATTTGGGGGAGGCCTTTGCCCAGCAGTGGGACGGTATAGGCTATAAAAAAAAAAAAGTTAAGTTAAATACTAATAATTAGGCGGTGAATGTAATATTGTCAAGATGATGTAAAATAGTAACTTAAATAAAAAATACATACTTTGCACAGTACTGCAGGATTCTAGCACAGAAAATCACAATGTAGGTAAACTGTCACAATAACGAGCACAATGCGAAAGCAATTAACTACGTGCTCTCAAGCGTAACAAAATTAAAAGTAATAGAGCAGTCGCGGGAGACCTGCATTTATTAACCTTTAAACTTAAGCCGTGTTCATTATGCAAATTCGATGTAACAAGTTACCGTAAAAAAAATACAATAAATATTTCTCATGCAATTTGGACCCTATGACTAATGCCCTCAAAGCATACTTTTATTAATACTAATTTCTCATACTAATCTCATGTAGGAACACTCTCGAATGATACAGATTAGGAATTATGTTTAATCATCATTTTATCCATAATAGCGCTTCAACAAGCAATACGAGACGAAAATCGTAAATGGAATGAGGGGCCAACTAACTCCGGTCAACAACAATAAATATTTAAAGGACCAGTTCAATGAGGCCTCATACATTTATGGGCAACGCACCGACAGATATAGAGAGAATAGGAATAAAACAAAATTATTTTAACAAACAAGTATATTTTATTAAAACATTAATAACACAAATATTAAACATTTATGAAAAGTTCGCGTAAATATTACCTATATTTTTATTAAAAGAATACCTAATTCCTTTGAAACCTTAACTTTTAGTATTTTATTTTTGAATATTCTGGATTCAGTCATATTTTAATGTAAGAACTTATAATGTATTATTAAGCTTATCATTTTATTAAATAAGTTTACAGTATGATTCTGCAGATACAATATAATTCTACATACCTACAAAATCAGATAATTATTATTATTTCGTTTATTTGTTTATATACTAAGTAAATACATTTTTACATATTTTATTTGTTTCGGATAGAATTCATAAAATGTTAGTAGCATTTTTTTAACTTTTTTTTTCATTAATATGTAAAAATATAAAAACATAACATAACTTTACAACACAATTGTAAAAGTTTATGAAATAAAACATAATTTTTTATCTATATATTTTCATGAATTTTTCAAATTATATTTTCTAAATCTAAGTAAATATCTCTAGTTGTAAGATTTTCTATTACATATTGCACACATTTATTTGCGCTGCACTCGCATGGTTTTTCAGGGAGATTGTCAGCCTCATAAATTTCAATTTTGATCGTCCTTGACCGTGTAGAAAACGTGTTTTGAGCCCTCGTTTTGGTATATGAATATGCTTGGATCCGCTTGCACTGTTGTGGAGATGATGAGGTTTCTCCTTTTCTCTTTAAATTGAGTTTAGCTGACTCGCTCGCAATTGTTTTTTTTTTTTGGGGAATCGGAATAAAATTAAAAAGATCTTCAGAGTCCTGAAACAAATAACAATAAAAAAATATTAACATATTTTACGAAAAGATAACATAAAGATTATTAATATTAAAAAAAACATACTCACCGACATTTTATTTAGATTTATCTTACAGAAATGCTCTCTCCAATTGTTTCAAATTAAATATATTTTTTAATTATTTTCGCTCTTTTATATGAACTAGCAACATGTTATTAAAGTTCAATTTTCTTCCGAATAAAAATAAGATAGGCTTGCTGCCAAATAAAATCTATGTACTCGGTTCATAGAGTTCAAATTGATTTAATGCGGCTTACACTTGGAATCAAATTCCTTCCTTTCCCAATTTAGTCAACGGTGCCACACCGGCGCGTATACCTGAGATGAAATTATAGTTAAAATTTAAAATTTAAAAAACCCCCGACCCAAACAAAAACTCTAAAAAGTAAAAAATAATATTTATAGGCCTTTTAATTTGAACGTAATATTTTGATCAGGGCATTGTCAAGTCGGGGGACGGCTAGGCCTCTGTTTGGCGTTTTCATTGACCGTCCCCCGACTTGACAATGCCCTGATCAAAATATTACGTTCAAATTAAAAGGCCTATAAATATTATTTTTTACTTTTTAGAGTTTTTGTTTGGGTCGGGGGTTTTTTAAATTTTAAATTTAATTTTTATTTCTTGCTTTTTAAACTTAATGTCTCCCTTAAATCACCATTTATCTATAATCTATTCATTGAGACCTTTTCAATGAGCCCAAACACGATACTTCTGCTGTTTGATGGTGAATAACTTGGGTTTCCTGGAAATTCCAGGTGTTGCTCTAGCATCAGTTCAAGGTTATTTTATTCGTCTAATATCATTGAAGTAATAGAATCCCAAATTTTGAGTTGATCAGAGGCTAAAATCCCTTTTTCAACCAGAAAAGAGCTGATAATCTTCAAACGGCTGAACCGATTTTGATGAAACATATCTAAGAACACTCCCGACTAATACACCTTTCAAATAAAAAAAACTAAATCAAAATCGGTTCATCCGTTCGGGAGCTACGTTGCCTCAGACAGACAGACACACACACACACACACACACACACACACATATACACACACACACACACACACACACACAGACACGTCAAACTTATAACACCCCGTCGGTTTTGCGTCGGGGGTTAAAAAGGAAGTTGTATGTACTTATGCCATCGTTGCTAATGAAATAGATAAAATGTATTCGTATCCAAGGCCCCAATGACATTAACAGGTAATTTTATTAGTATGTTGGGTAGATGGGTTCGCTATAAGTAATGTAGCAGCTTGTTACTTCTGCGGTGTGGACTTATGAACTAGCACCATAAGCATGAGCTGTGGTCACAGCTTTTTCGCAGCTTTCCATTATGATGTTCATATGTTCTACTTGTAGAAAGGAAAGGACTTCGTGTGTTATTAAAGGAGGCACGTGAACAAAAAGAAAAGTGTACGCAAGCGTTACGATTGTCTGCGTATCTCATAATGCATATACAAGTAAACAGGTGCGCAACAGCTAACTACAGCTCGTTGTACCACCTTCTAGCGGATCGGATTCCCGATGCATAACAATTGCGAATCGAGTCATGCTTATACGCCTTTGTGATTGAATGATCACATGAACTACACTAGTAGGTTATAATTGGGGGCGTCTGCGTCGCGCAGCTCGAGCGCATGTGAGAGCAAGTGAGGCAGTACCCCCAGTTATACCCTACTATAACCAACTTTATAATTTACTTAGATAAGTATTTATGCCAAGTTTCAAGTTTATTAACTCAAGGAATAAGATTTTTCATACAAATAAGATGGGGGATCTTGTTTGTATGAAAAATCTTATTCCTTGAGTTTAGTTTTATTCCTTTTCACCCCCTTAAAGGTCGGATTTCCAAGAACCCCTTCTTAGTGCTCCCCTACATTATAAAAGGAAGCCGTCTGCAAAATTTCACGTTCCTAGTCCGAGTAGTTTCGGCTGTGCGTTGATTGGTCAGTCAGTCAGTTTCTCCTTTTAAATATACAGGGTAAGTTTTTATCCAGTGCGCAAATTGTAACCATGAATTCAGCATATCATTCTAGAACCCCTAGCGTAGAAATTTTTCGCCGGTTGTACAAAAAAAAAATCTGCTGTTTCATAGAAAAGTGCAATACCTACGCGGTCAAAATGTATGGAACAGCTGATTTTTTTTTGTGTATCCGGCGAAAAATTTCTGCGGTGGGGGTCTAGGATGATATGCTGAATTCATGGTTACAATTTGTGCACTGGACAAAAACTTTTCCTGTATAGATAGATAGATATTATCATGCGGAAATCGAGTCGGCTTAGCGGTGATCCGAACTTACTTGCCACAATCGAAACTTTAACGATGTCCTTTTCTTCAGATTCTTTTAATCGTTGTGGAACACCAGGAGAAAGCATATGGAGCCCTTTAACTTTATTTTCTGTGGTACTTCTTAGTATAAAAATCGTTTATCAGCCTCCATAGAAGATATCTTTTTTGTTTTAACTACGTAAATGGTTACATTTAATATTTCTTCTGAGTAATTCTTATGTCTCCTACTTCCTGATTACGATAGGTGGCAATATAATAATAGGTCTTTACCTATGAAATTGCCGTTTTGTATGAAAAAATTTAAACGAATTTTTTTCATGAATTTTTTATTTGTATTAATCGAAGTAATCACCCATGCAATCAATGCATCTTTGCCATCGCAGTGGCAGTTTATTGATGCCCTTCTTAAAGAAATCAGCTGGACGGGAGGCAACAAATTCTTCAAAGGCATTTTGTACTGCCTCTCGGGTATTAAATTTTTTTCCCGCCAAGAAGTTATCCAAATTCTGGAAAAAGTAGTAGTCTGTAGGCGCAAGGTCTGGTGAGTAGGGCGGATGACGGAGAGCTTCCAACCCCAGTTCTTGCAACTTGGAGACCGTCTGCTGTGCAGTATGAGGTCGCGCGTTGTCGTGCAGGAGCAGCGGAGACGAGCGATTGACCAATGCTGGTTGGAGATGCGCCAGCTTCTCCATCATTGTGTTCAGTTCTTCACAGTACACATCTGCAGTAATGCTCACCCCGTTTGGTAAGAAGCTGTGATGAATCACACCGGCGCTAGACCACCAAACAGTGACCATCACTTTTCTAGGGGTAAGTTTTCGTTTAGGGCATTGTTTAGGTGCTGAACCAGGATCCAACCAACTTGCTGAGCGCTTACGGTTATCAAACAGAATCCATTTTTCATCGCAGGTAACAATGCGGTTCAAAATTCCTTCATTTGTGTGTCTGTTGAGCAGTGCAAGGCACGTCTCGACGCGTACTTCGCGCTGGCGATCATTGAGTTCGTGGGGCACCCATTTGTCAAGCTTTTTTACCTTGCCAATTTGACGCAAATGGACCAATATTGTTTTGACGCTAACGTCGAAAGCTGCTGCTAATTCAGCCGTAGATTGTGTATCATCAGCTTCCACAATCACCTTTAATTCGTCATTGTCGACCAAAGTCTTCGGACGACCGCGAGGTTCATTTTTCAGGTCGAAATTTCCAGAACGGAAGCGAGCAAACCAATAACAGGTGGTGCGTTGGTTTGTAGTGTTAGCTCCGTAAACGTCGTTGATGTTGCGTGCCGCTTGTGCCGCGTTGCTGCCACGACGGTACTCATATTCCATAATTACTCGAATTTTTAACGTATCCATGATGACGAAAAAGATTGAAATGCGATGAAAATGTAACACTAATCAATAAAGAAATGACTACTTTTAGAAAAAAAAAAATCCATGTTTTTAAAATAAAATTAATTTGAAATTAGAATTCTTAGCCAAACAAAAATTATTTTGATTTGAAATGGCCAGTACTGCAGAACGGCAATTTCATAGGTAAAGACCTAATATTATAGCTTGTGAAACTCTTGCGATAAAGAATTGATTGACATTTCATTTATAAAACCTGTCCAATGAGACCGTCTTTACGATGGAACGTCTATATAAACACACATACGTACTGTCAAGTACAGTACAACCCTTCATTTGCTTTACCGTAGTCGGTTAAAAATACTAAGTTATAAGTGACAACCCTAGGTTGTACTAAAACATGGTAAAGTAATCAACCTATCTTGGCATTACTAGTATGGGAACTTTGCCAAGTCAGTTTTATATATTAATATTGAGACCGTAATGTTTAAAACGAATTATCACTCGTAATCGTTTCAATATCATGTTATTAAAAAGATGCTTACATTCACTATTTCACTAGTTTACACCATAAGTTCTGGAGCACTGAACGAGGCGGTTATGTCACCAGAAAAATTTCGTGGTAAAATGAAATGTCAAAATTAGCTCCGATACTACCATATCGAACGTGTCAGAATAAGTGGCTATATGACTTTATAAGTGTGTCTTTATAAAACATTATCAAGCTTTAAATATCAGAATGGTTACTGCTTATTTACTGTGTATTAAGGTTCTTATGAATATGGTTTCTGGGAAAGGGTTTCATGAAGTAAAGCACAGAAAGACAAGACTAGGCATTTACTTCAATTAGGCTTGTCATTATTTAATCAGAAAGCTAGTCGTCCATTCCAAAGCTAGGTCTTCATGGAGAAGAAGGACAAGAAACTCCATGGAAACAGTATTGATATATTCCATCAACACATCTCTTACATTGCTATACATTTAATTACAACTCTTGGACCTTTGTCCAAGATAACTCGGCATTATTACAATATTGTTATAATAAGCAACAATTACGGTATAATATTACTTACATGACATCTGGTCGATCTATTCCACACAACAACAGCACTAGGACTAACCAACTGAACGTCTACCGAGCAACTGACTCGATACCGTCATTAAAATCCTTTTTATATCCTATTGTGACAGTCATGTGAATCAGCGTATTTTATTAAATAACAATAGAAAACCTAAAATACATTACAAGTATAATTAAATACTACGTAATCATTTATAGTAACAACCTCCAAGTTATTTTCACAAGTTAAGACAGCTATTTTGTAAACATGTAGTCAAATTAGATACTTGTACATTTGTTTAACGGTTCGTTAATACTAACTACTAAACAATATTACAATATCAAATAAATAATCTAACACGGCCAGACTGACAAGTACTTCGTTCTCGAAGTACCTATGAATCTACCGTCTCACAAAAACGACAGCACTTGATCTGCCTATTTAACGAAACACTTTTTTATCTTCCGAAATAATTGATCACTTATCGCTATAATTAAGTTTACAAAACATTTTTTATAACAACGATTCAGCAAGTCATTCATGTTTAACATCTGCATCGCAGCACTGACCAGTGATCATGAAAATAATTCCAATAATTCATCGCTCGGTCAACCTGACAATATTATTGAAAACTATTCAATAAACATTTTATATTAGCAATTCCAGACATTTGACATGGCCACTCCGACCAATACATTACTTTTAATAATTATCCATTATCATAATATATAATCTACGTCCACGTATCGTTTGAATGCTCGGTTAAACTGAAATGCACAAAAATGATCATCAAATTGCCAATAAATTTGAAAATACCTTTCACGGCCATTCTGAACTGTACTTCGTTCTCGAATACAAATCTCAAAACCAATACGAGGAATATTTATATTGTTATCATTGGTCTATGACCCAAGTGATGTTAAAGCCACACCTGCTGTACATGAGTACGCTAGTAACACCAGGCCTATGACCCCAGCAGTTATTTCCCTTGGTCTATGACCCAAGTGATGTTAATTTACTTTTGTTTTGCCAACTGCCTAGACGTGTCAAGTCCCCTCCACCCGCTGCTAGTGGGATAGACTTGCACCAAGCAAATGACCGACCAGCGGAAACAAATTTTTACTTTCTTATCTTCCCCGTTTTTACTTTGGCTTGTTTCATACACCTGGTTCATTTCTGCTTAAATAAACTAACTTATTCAATTTGTCTGTCTCTCAAGTCTCATCCCTGTGAGTATTGGAAATTCCAATCGGATACAACATACAAATTCATAATTGTGTCCTTACAAATAAAGCTCGCAAGCTAATTCTCATTGTCATAAAATAACAAACCTCAAAGGAGAAAGAAAGAAAATTGCATTAAGTACATACTGTACTAAATAATCACTTTCATAACTAAAAAAAATATAATTATACATTCCGGATCTACTACCACATTTTAAAATAATTTTACCATATATTTATGCCAATAACCAATTATTAAAAAAAAAAATGCTTGGACTATTTTAGTCACATATAAATCTTATGTAGGAGCAATGAGTATCATCTATAGGTAGTGTTTTCAAATCGAATTGATGTCATTATTCAAATTGAGCTTTATATGTAGGTTTTAAGGTTATTTTTTAACTTCTCATTTGTCTACATGTTTGGAAATGAATTAGCAAACGCAGATTAGGTGATTGTATTTTTTTTTAAATATTGATATGGTGAAAGACAAATGGAAATACATTCAGTATCTTTTAAACTCATTTCTTAACTAATTTTATCAATTTATTTATCAAGTAACCTAATCACATTGTACGATGCCATTAGAATTGTTTCTACTAGTATAATTTATGAATTTCAAAATTACTACTTTCTTTCTCTTTCACTCTCTCCCCAAACGATTGTATCCTCTGATAATATTTTAAAGCAATTGGTTCAATGATACACAAGTGTCTTTTGTAATTTGGCCGTTCAAAAAGTGCTGACTCTCAGCCTAGTTTGAATTTGGCTTTTGATTTTGATTGATTAAGAGTAAAAACTTACTAATTTCCGTCCTTAATAAGCCAAGCATGAACCAAATGCTCGATAAACAATAAAATGATTTAAAAGTATTTCACAATACCTAATCTTTCAATTTAAACATCTTATCCATTTTTAAATGTAAAACAGCCTCTAATGGCCTTACCAACTTAAGCTACTTCTTATTCCTGGAAAGTTTCACGCTACTTCTCACAGCAGCTGAGGTTCCAGTCTCGAAGCTCACATAGTAACTTGCAGCTCCGCAGCTCCAATGTCAGGGGCAGCGGGATGTCATCATTATAGTGTGAGTGAAGTCAGCGACACGCCAACCAACAGTTTTCAAAAGATCGTCAGCAGCTCCAACATCCATCATGAAAATAGGAAAAAAAAAATTGCATTAGTCACCGGTTTTAAAAGGCCAGAGAACTATCCCACTTCTGATGTCAGAATAAGTGGCTATAATTATGAATTTATAAGTGTGTCTTTATAAAACATTATCAAGCTTTAAATATCAGAATGGTTACTGCTTATTTACTGTGTATTAAGGTTCTAATGAATATGGTTTCTGGGAAAGGGTTTCATGAAGTAAAGCACAGAAAGACAAGACTAGGCATTTATTTCAATTAGGCTTGTCATTATTTAATCAGAAAGCTAGTCGTCCATTCCAAAGCTAGGTCTTCATGGAGAAGAAGGACAAGAAACTCCATGGAAACAGTATTGATATATTCCATCAACACATCTCTTACATTGCTATACATTTAATTACAACTCTTGGACCTTTGTCCAAGATAACTCGGCATTATTACAATATTGTTATAATAAGCAACAATTACGGTATAATATTACTTACATGACATCTGGTCAATCTATTCCACACAACAACAGCACTAGGACCAACCAACTGAACGTCTACCGAGCAACTGACTCGATACCGTCATTAAAATCCTTTTTATATCCTATTGTGACAGTCATTTGAATCAGCGTATTTTATTAAATAACAATAGAAAACCTAAAATACATTACAAGTATAATTAAATACTACGTAATCATTTATAGTAACAACCTCCAAGTTATTTTCACAAGTTAAGACAGCTATTTTGTAAACATGTAGTCAAATTAGATACTTGTACATTTGTTTAACGGTTCGTTAATACTAACTACTAAACAATATTACAATATCAAATAAATAATCTAACAAACGCAATGTTGCTAAGAAATGATTAAATTTTCTTCCAAACAATGTCTTATCCTCGAAAATGTTAGGTTGTCTGTGATAATCGATTTTTGTACTGTAGCGATTTATTGTTTATTAAATGTAACCTTGTGTTATGATTGTGTCATCTCCTATGAAAAATAATTATAATAAAGTAATATAAGAGTTTCGGGCGCCGTGGAGATGACACTTATGTTTTAAGTAAACAAAACTTGCCAGATAGAACACTCGGAGAGTCAGACTTTTAATCTGCCGGAGGTAGCTGAAAATAAAGATACTAAAAGAGTGGAAATGTTAATTCCTTTTAACGCCAGTAGCTTAATAATAAGATTTACTATTTTTTTAATTTTAATTAATATTAATCTTACTAAGTATTTTCATCATTAGTATTATTACTATTGCTATTTATTTATGCCCAAGCAGATTGGATACAAGCTGAACTGACAAACAGCCAAAACAATATTCAAGCAATGGCATTAGACCCCATATTCTCCAGAAATTTTCCATAAAGTACTTTCTCGTTTACATAACTGGAAAGCACCAGGTTCAGATAACATTCATAGTTATTGGTACAAAAAATTTACATTTATCCATAGTTTTCTATATAATCACATAAAAACATTCATACAGGACCCTAAAACAATGCGATCCTACATAACTTCAGGTACAACTTTTATGATACCTAAAGATCGTAATGATCTCTCAAATCCAGCAAAATATCGACCTATAACATGCTTGCAGACCTTGTACAAAATTATCACATCTTGTATTTCTGAACTAATAATTGAAATTAAAAAAATAGTAAATCTTATTATTAAGCTACTGGCATTAAAAAGAATTAACAAGGGCATTTCCACTCTTTTACTATCTTAATTTTCAGCTACCTCCGGCAGATTAAAAGTCTGACTCTCCGAGTGTTCTATCTGGCAAGTTTTGTTTATTTTAAACATAAGTGTCATCTCGACGGCGCCCGAATCTCTTATATTACTTTATTATAATTATTTTTCATAGGAGATGACCATCATTAGTATTATTACTATTGCTATTATTTCCTTTATTTTAACATAAACACATATAAATTACATTTTTCAATATTAGTATAAAAATATAAAAAATAGTAGCCCACCGGCATCAGGAACAAGGTCCAAGCTACCGGCGGTCAGGGCTCCAGAGAGAGGAACCTCCTAACAATGCGAGCCGTGTCCAGGAGTACCGCTTTCTGGATCAAGCCCTTGACCCAGCTGCCCAACGAGAGCCTGCTCAGATGTTGGTTGAGGCTCTTGGCTATAATGCCATTGGCTGTAACAACTATCGGTACAATGATCGCTGAGTCCACATCCCACATGTCGACAACCTCGTGAGCCAAGTCAAGATACTTGATTTGTTTATCTTTCTCGGCTTTCACGAGGTTCCCGTCATGCGGGACCGTTATATCAACGATCATTGCACGCCGCTCTAGTCGATCCACCACCACTATATCAGGCTTATTGGCAACAATAGTCCTGTCAGTGATGATGGATCGATCCCAGTACAGTGTGACATGTCCCTTTTCGAGAACTGGGTCGGGCACATACCTGTAGTATGGCACTTCTGAATCCATTACTATTATTATTATTATTGCATCTTTATGAAATTTAGGTTTAAAAGAAAATGAATAAGTTTATTAATTTAAACCTCGAGTATCGGGACGGCGAAGCTTGATGAGGGCCCGTCAGAAAGAAGATTCCTCCAATATTTACGGACATTGCAAATCAGTAGAAATAAAGTGAAAAGAAGAGGGGAAAAAAAAAGGAAAAAGGCCTCAATCTGCGGGCTGTAACAAAATGTCTTAGGTTAGACACGAGTCGTTTGTGATTCCAACTCATGGGGCGCGTGATATTTCACGAGGAGCAACTTACCGCCTTTTTCAATATTTGGCTGCTTTCCTTAAGCGCGCCACGATAATAAAGACGGGCGACCAATCGCTTAAAGGAATATAGAAGCCTGATACAATAATTTAACAACTGTAACGCAACACGCGGCATGCTAATTTTCAGTTCGAATGAATTAAATTCTAACCAAAGAAATTAAATAACCATCCTTCGTCCACGATCTGGGGCACCCTTTTGAGAGTTGACGGCATCAAATAGGCCGAAACTAGCCGGGATTTAACTAGATTAAATAAATTTTATCAGAAGCTCATGTCTGTTGCAGCAATATGTAATGATAATTTAAAGTCGTTACTTAAATTATCCTCACAACAAATTTAGTCTCTAGAAACAATCAAGATATTTTACATATCAAAAATATAACAAAAAAAAAAAAAAAAAAATCCTCAATCTAATTCTACCATTACAAAATAAATCTTGAGTAGGAATTGCAACGTGAGATTTTGTTAGTTACCCAAGCTAAATGTCAATATCACAATTTTCAATGCCTGATTCGGGTAGACAATCTTTGACATTTGTTGCGTGTGGAATGTTCACAAATTCATGTTTAAAGCAATTATAAATTTTGTAGCAGGTGAAGCCTTCTCTCTACATAAAAACAATATGCGGCTATTTGGTAATAACGGACTACCATACAAGAAAAATGTGTTTATTTATCGATTATCTCGTGCCAGATTTTGTTGTTTTAATTATTAAAGCATACATAATTTTGTCAGAGTAAGAGATGGAATGCAATGATAGATACAACGTCAGAGGAGGACAAAATGCTAACAATATTAGAAACAATTTGCCGATTACTTCGTGTCAGAATCTGGTTCAGTTTCTTGGCAGGACTTTTGTGTATAAGTAAAGTAATAACGATGATAATCATACAGTTACCTTTTAATATTTTCCACTATTGGCAAATCTTTAAAATTTTCTATTAACCTTCTGCGACTGACGTGGCGTAATTTTTACAATGGCACTGACGTGGTAGTGTGCTGGCCACCACTTTGACTGGTCATAAGTTTATAATTATTTTTTAATTCCTAATAGTGTGATGTTTTTTTATTAAATTAGAGTATTTGTTATTATTTTAATATAATAAAAGTCTTAAAATAAAAAGCAATGTCCACTTAACAGCATTTATTAACTTAGCATAAATCAGTCTTAGAAACCTTCATCGACACAAAAACATGAAAAATAACAAATTAAATAGATCACTTTCTTGAGAATTGTTTATAATTATCAAAGACCACACTCAAAATAATCAGACTTCAAAATTTGGACAATATTAATTGGTTCAATTGAGAGTTATTAGCTCTGAAACTGTTACTCTATTTACAATTATTTTTTGACAATCGTCACACTATGGCTTTGAACATTGGAGGCAAATTGGCTTTAGACAATCACAGCAACAATATCTTGTTACTCTTTTTATTTTAGTTGAACATATTATATGACACAACTTCCTTCCACTTGTTGGAACAGATCGAGTTTTTGGAGGTGGAGGGGGAGATCTTCACCCAAAACTCGACTAATAGTTATATGCAGTTCTATAGGCAATTGTTTTCGTTGTATACCCGGGCTTACTGATCCAGCATTAAATCTCTTCCTAAATTCAGTATAAATGTCCCTCTTCTCATTTTCTCATCACTATCTGAAGACATTTGATATATCACAAAGCTATTTACTTCTGCCATATCTAACAATCGTTGAAACATTCCCAAAGGCCAACAATGAGTTTTGCGTCTGCAAGAATATATTGAGCACTTTCTGTCAATTTCGTCAACAGGGACTTCATCGGATTCCAAGTGAAGTGTTTCTGGTTGAAAATTCGGGTCGTCATCTTCACAGTCCAGATCACCAGTTCACGGTAGTCGGCGTACCGAACGCACGAGTACACGGCCCTGTTAACTACATTAACTACATAATATATTTATTTCTCTAAACGGCCGCTGGCAGTGATCCTAAAACTTTCTATCGAAGTCAGTCGAAATGTTTACCTGTAAACGTTGTGACACCGAATCGAGGGATGGTGCTACGTGTGTTGCCTGTAAGGCGAAATTCGACTTTCCCTGTGCTGGGATAACAGAGGCTGGATGGAGAATACTTGGCGAGCGTAAATCGACATGGAAATGTCAAAGCTGCAAGAGTACCCCGGTTGCCAGCCCCCAAACGGGTTGTTTGAAGGCATCACCAGCTAACTCAGAGACCATCATGATGGAGCTTCAACGTTTGTCAGCTAAAATGGAAGCGTTGCCTGCGTTGATAGAAAGTGTGAAGGCTATCCAGAGTGAGCTGGCGGAATTAAAAACCATACGGCAAGAAGTCTCTGAAATGAAATCGTCCTTCGAGTCCTACGGTCAGGAAATAAAAGCATTAGCAAGTAAAGTGTCAGTTCTGGAAGATGAAATCGAGACGATGAAGAAAACCAAAGAAGTGATAGTCAATTTGCGAGATCGAATTACCCAGCTTGAGAATCGGCAGTCTGAGAATGAACAGAGATCTCGCATGAATAATATTGAGATAAAAGGAGTGCCATCATCTAAGGATGAAGACCTGTTCTCAATAATGGCGAAGATTGGGAATGCAATTGATTTTCATGTACAGAAGGAACAGATCAACTACATAGCAAGGGTGCCGACACGTAATGATGCACTAAATAACAACATTATTTGCTCTGTACATAATAGCTACCTTAAGAACGATTTTATAGCGGCGTCAAGGAAATATAAAAAACTGAATGCTGGTGATCTGGGCTTACAGGGTAACAACAGGGTGTACATCAACGACCACCTAACACTGGAAAATAAACTGCTACTGAATAAAACTAAAGCACAAGCCAAAGAGCGTGGCTTTGAACATGTGTGGGTCAGAGGATGCAAAATACTTATAAGAAAAAACACCACGTCTCCAAAACACTGCATAAAGACAGAGCAAGATTTAAAAAAAGTTTGTTTGTTAATTGAAACGTTTCATCTTACCTGTAAGTTGTTTGTTAACACATTATTGTTAATAGCGAACTCGTTTGACTTAAGTTTGAGAAACATAGGTACGTATTTTTTGCACGCATTCCATTCTCGCCTGCCTTTTGTTCTCTTATCGCTTGGTGCCTATTCATTCGACTCATTAGGCTTTGTTTATTTTCATTTTATACTTTATGTGTGTGCGGTTAGAGGTGAGATCTGCCTACACTTAAAATTTTTTACTCATACCCTATACAATCGTAAAGCTAAATGTTTCTGCACTTTGAATACGATTTCTTTCGCTTATTTTATCGAATGTGTCTTACCTAAAGTTATCCTTTCAATTTGCCACCGCTTGCTATTTAAGCCGACTTTTATAACCCGTAGCTTTTACCTGACGCTAAGTCTGAGTGTACCTTATATCTCTTCAATCATTTTTCTGGCATTACCTTTGAATTACGGTGGTACCCATTAGTATTTTCTACCAAAATGTTCGAGGGCTACGGACGAAAACATCTATGTTCTACAGAAATGTGTGTGTTAATTCTTTTGATGTAATTTGCCTGACGGAAACATGGCTTATTGATGGTATATCGGACTACGAATTTTTTGATGATAGATATTTGGTATGGAGACGTGATCGAAGTTACTCGCAAACTAAATCAAACAATAGGTGGGGGGTTTTAATAGCCATGCTTCGAGAACTAGTTGCCGATGTCCGCAACGATTGGTGCTCGTCTGCCGAGGATCTGTGGGTTACCTTAACTTTACACCAAAAGAAACCTAAAGTAACCTATAAAATACATCTTTGTGTTGTGTATATATGTAGCCAGCAATCCGGCAATTCGTTAATGATACAACTCAATAATTTTTCTAGTAATCTAGCTGATATCATTCTTAAACATCCCGCAGACAAGTTTTTAGTGCTCGGAGATTTTAACCAACCGAATATTAACTGGCACGCTGCGGTGGACGGCGATCATCTGTGCCCTGGTAACTTGCATGGTCCCATTCAAACCAGCTTTTCTGATACTCTCACCGCCTGCAATTTGCTACAGTACAACTCACACCGTAATGTGAACAATAGGATTCTTGACCTCGTCTTGTCTAACAGTGAAGTAACTGTCACGGGCAGCCTGGATCCCCTAGTTCACGAGGACTCACATCATAGGGCACTCTGCATCTCTGCCGACTTCGTGCAACTTCATCAGCTGCATTCTCGGCCTCGAGTCAAGTTCCTGTATGCTCAGGCGAATTATGACGCCATAATTGCAGAAATGATGGCAATCGATTGGCCCCTAGAGCTAAATTGTAGGTCTCTCGAAGAAGCTGTCAAATTATTTTATGACACGATCAACTTACTTCATAATACACATATTCCGTCTAAAACTATCGCTCCAAGCGGCAAGTATCCTCCTTGGTACAAAAGCCCGCTTATTAAAATAATTAAAGAAAAGTCAAAATTTCACTCGAAATTCAAAACCTATGGAAATCTCTCGGACTATCAATCTTTTGTTACCTTACGTGAACGGGCTAAGGATCTAGAGAAGGAAATGTTTGACGACTACATAGCAAACATTGAATTGGCCATTTCTAAAAATCCTAGAGCATTTTGGCAATATGTTAAATCTAAAAAACAAACGAACTGTTACCCATCTGTGTTTAAATTTGGTGAAATGTCGTCTGGTCACGGCGAGGAAATCTGCAATATGTTTGGCGACTATTTCTTTTCGAACTTCCAAGAGCGTCGCGACGCAAATGAATTCTTAGCCTCTGCGAGAATGGATACGTCTACTGGTGTCCTATCGGAAATCAGCTCCATAGAAGTGCGGGAGGAGGAGGTGTTTCGCTTGCTAAAGCAAGTGGATATTAACAAATCAGCTGGTCCGGATAATATTTCACCAATTTTTATAACCAAATGTGCCAGATGTCTATCCTTTCCATTGACATTATTATTCAAACGATCACTTGATTTGGGAGTGATGCCTACAGTCTGGAAGTCAGCGTATATAACGCCGATTCACAAAAAGGGACCTAAGGACAGCGTTGAAAACTATAGACCGATCTCCAAACTCTGCGTGTTCGCTAAAATTATGGAGAAAATCGTACACGCACAACTTTCTTCTTCACTTAAACTAAGTTTCTCCGAACACCAGCACGGGTTCCTAAAAGGTCGCTCCACCACGTCCAATCTCGTGGTCTGTAGTGATTATCTTTCAGAGCATATGTCCAGGAGGTCTCAGGTTGACGTTATATACACTGACTACAGCAAATGTTTTGATCGAATAGATCATGTGCTTCTAATGCGCAAATTGCTAGGGATTGGTGTGAGGGGTAGCTTGTACAGATGGTTTGTATCATATATTGAAAGTAGGTGCCAGACTGTAGTCCTCAACGGATATACCTCGAGACTGATGTACATTCCATCTGGGGTTCCCCAAGTATCTATATTAGGACCTCTCTTATTCAATATTTTTGTAAACGATATCGCCTCTTGTTTCCAAAATTCTAAAATTTTATTATACGCGGATGACATGAAAATTATGAGTCATGTGTCAACCATTGAAGAGGCAAATCTACTACAGGAGGATCTGGACCGGTTCCATGATTACTGCGACAGCAATAGGTTGGATTTAAATATTTCCAAATGTTACGTATGTACATTTAGTCGTAAGCCAAACCCTATTAGGTATGATTACAAACTATCGAATACCTCAATTGCCAGAGTCAACGTCATCAAGGATCTTGGGGTAATTTTTGACTCAAAGCTTTTGTTTGATGCGCACATTGACAATATAGTATTTTTGTTTAGATTGTTGTTTTGCATTCAACGCATGCAGACGTTCCTATACGGGGCGCCGGTGTGGGCGCCTACATTGAGGCGCCAACCAGCTCGCAAGCTGAGGGCGTCCCATAGGGTCATGGCGATCAGGATGATCCGAGGATATCGCACGATCTCCGGCGAGGCGGCGGGCCTCCTTGCCGGATTACCGCCATGGGATCTGGAGGCAAAGGTCCTCGCGCAGATATGGGAGTGGCGCGAGGAGGCCAAACGCCGGGGCGTAACTCCGCTGCCGCGGGAAATCGCGGCACAGCGGACAGAGCTCCGGCGGGATCTCATGGTGACATGGAGAGAGCGATTGTCGCAACCCAGTGCTGGGCACGCCACGATTGCGGCGGTAAGTCCCCTCTTTGAGGAGTGGTTTGAGAGGCGGCATGGCGTCCTCACCTTCCGCCTGACGCAGGTCCTCACCGGACACGGTTGTTTCGGGAGGTTCCTGTTTCGGATAGGGCGGGAGGAAACGCCCGGGTGTTTCCACTGCGAAGATCGCCCTGAGGACACGGTGGAGCACACGGTGGCGGTCTGCCCTGCTTGGGCGGAGCACCGCCGTGTCCTCGTGGAGGCGATCGGCGGCGGCGATCTCTCGCGTCCGGCCCTGGTCCAGGCCATGGTACGGAGCGAGAGGGCATGGGGAGCCGTCACCTCCTTCAGCGAAGCAGTGATGCTCGCGAAGAGGGAGGCGGCGCACGTGAGGGAGAGGCAGCATATGCGCCCTCGCGACCCTAGCCGCCGCAGGATACGGAGACGCCCTGGGCGTCGGGAATCCCAGGCCGATTTCCGGCCACCGTAGGCATGGGCTTGCGGACGGCGAGTAATGGGTAGCTCGCTGTCCGGTAAGGACCAAGCCCAAGTCGACGGCGCGTTGTGTTCCACGCGCGCCTCAAAGAGATGTCAGCACAAAAATGATGGGGCCCGCAAGGGCCGATGCCTGTCAGGGGTGCGGGTTCGTTTGAAAGAGATACCACAGCCCCTGGCATACGGGCTAATGAAGGAACACGGGTGGGTTTTAGTCAGTAAAAGTCTGACACGCCCTCCTGCTCCACCCAGAGCGGGAGAAGTTATTTGATGATTTCCCACCCAAAAAAAAAAAAAAAAAAAACGCATACAGACGTGCTCTTATATGTACAATATCAGTAAATAAATTAACGCTTGCATAATCAGTGACCCAGTTTCATAGTGTGTTAGATCAAATAATTATTGTAGTGATAATTTAAAATAATGGAGTGACGAAATTGAATTCGTATTACTTGTATATGGAAGGCAGCCCCTTTAATCGCAGCGCGATGATGCGACGTAGCCCTCCACCGACTCCGACCCCGGTACCAGTACCGGCACGGACGCCGCCCAAACAACCGAGACAAGACCAAGATGAGACAGTTGAAGTTGTGACCACTCCGGAGATTCAGAACTGGATGGGTTCCATTGAGCAGTGTCTAAATGAGGTCGTTGCTATTGCTTCTGAGAGAAAGCTAAACGCTGATCAGAAGCTGAAAATAAGTAATCTCTGCCGGAAAGTTGGACATGGAGTTTCGCAAATGGCGGTTCAATACCAGTCCTTAAAACAGAAAGCAATCCAAACTCATACCTCCCTTAAAACCATGACCGAAGCTCGAGACCTATCAGATTGCTTAATGGAGATGAACCGGACGATTCAAGAGTCCTGTATGAAGCAGGAAGCAACCTCTTCATCTTTCGCAGATATGGTCAAGAAAGGGTCCAACACCTTTGTTCGTCCTAATTCTTTTAGCTCCCTGGCCATTTATCCCAGTGACATCTCAAAGACCAGCGACGAAACCAAGAACATGGTACAAAAAATTATATGTCCTGGAGAAATGAAGCTGAAAGTTCGAGGCGTGCGCAAAATTGGAAAAGGTGGACTCATAATAAGCACTGAGACTAAGGATGACCTAGATAGGCTCAAGCAAACAGTCCAACTCGCTTCGTCAGGGCTTACCGTCGACGAACCTAAAAAGCGCAAACCACGCATAAAAGTAATAGGAGTGCCCACATATATGGCTGAAAATGAGGTTTATAAATGTATTTATGAACAAAACTTGGCCGACAAACTGCCCACTATATCCCTAGATACATTTTTGACCTCAATAAAACTAAGCCACAAATCTGGCAGGAAAGATGCTGAGCACTGCAACTATATTTTAGAAGTTCCAGCCATCATACGCAAGGCCCTCATCACACAAGATCGCGTATTTATTAATTGGACATCCTGCCCAGTACGAAATTTCACACTAGTAACGAGATGTTACAAGTGCCAGCAGTACAGTCATGCAGCCAAAACATGCAAAATTGCTGTTTCGACCTGTGGACATTGCGGTGAAGAAGGACACATAATACAAGACTGTGCAAAAAAAGCTGAAACGCCTAAGTGTGCTACATGTTTGCGCTTTAAAAAACAGGCCAACCACAAGACGGGAGACGCAGATTGTCCGGCCAAAAAAGCTGCCGAAAACAGGTATATCAATCAAATCAAATCAAATCAAATCAAATCATTTATTTTTGCAAACATGGGTAAATGGTACATAGATGTTTTGCTAAAAAGTAGTCCTCCATATTCTACCGTCTCATGGGCATGCAAATAATATTAAATTCCAAAACGAGACAAATTCTATTAATGTTATACCTAATAAAAATAAATGTCAAATCATTAGAATACAAAACAAAAATAGAAACAAGAAAATAGACTAATAACATTTTTACAGTAATGTCAAAAAAAAAGTAATGTTAAAATGTCAATCATAATAAAAAGTGTCAGAATAGGAACATGTAGGTACAATGTATGTCAATCATCATCAATCAGTTCAGATATTTATCATTAAGGAAGTCGTCAATAGTGTAGTAGCTTTTCTCGATTAATATTTGGTTTAGTGCCCTTTTAAATTTTATTACAGTCATATTTTTTATCACATCAGGTACTTTATTATAAATACGTGGGGCAACACCAAAAAAGCTTTTCTGCATAAGTGCGGTTTTACATTTCACTTGGCAAAGTTTGTTTACATATTGAGACCGTATCGGATTTTTTCGAATTGCTGACAGTTTTTCAAATAATTGTGGATTGTTTTTTACAAATAGTGCAGTTTCTAAAATGTATAAAGAAGGAAACGTTAAAATTTTTAAAGACTGAAAATAGGAAATACAGCTATCTGTTGTTTTAAGACCGCACATGGACCTTATACATCGCTTTTGCATTTTAAATACCTGTTCCTTATCAGTAGACTGCCCCCAGAAAATAATGCCATACCGCAAAACCGAGGCAACCAGTCCATGGTACGCTGATAAAAGAGCCTGACGGTTGACTTTTTTAGAAAGTTGATGGAGAGCATACGCGGATTTGCTAAGTTTTTTGCACACAACTTCAACATGAGGTTTCCAAGTGAGTTTGCTGTCAATCACTATACCTAAAAACTTCGCCTGAGTCTCTTCCTGAATATTAGAGCCTTGGTAAGCAATACTAACATTTGGGTTTTCGGTGCGTTGATGAAATTGCATTATTTTCGTCTTACTTAGGTTTATTACTAGATTATTATTACTTAACCAGTCAATTATGTCATGCAAACAAGTATTTATGTCCTGCTCGTAATTATTATGATTCGTACACTCAATTACAGCTGTACTGTCATCCGCAAAGAGAACCATCTTGTTCGATGTTACTTTCGGGAGATCGTTAATGTATATTAGAAATAGTGGCGGCCCCAATACGCTACCCTGTGGAACACCATATTTTACATACCTTGGTTTAGATGTATATATGGTTTCTATTTTAGTTTTCGGACAAATTCTAGAAATTTCTGTGTATTGCAGTCTATTACATAAGTATGATTCTAGTAACTGTAGGATGTTCCCTCTTATACCGTAACTATGTAGCTTGTGTAGCAGAATTTTATGGTCCACATAGTCAAAGGCTTTGGTCATGTCAGTATAAATAGCACAGACTGGATTCCTCCTATCTACAGACGACATGATGTTTGTTAATAGGTCGAAGAGTGCCATATTAGCGGTAGTGTTCTTACGAAATCCCCTTTGTTCGTGACAAAATAATTGAAATTTTTCGAAATAAGTGTAAAGAGAGTTGCAGATAACTTTTTCAAAAATTTTGGAAAAAATGGGAATTTTCGCTATTGGTCTATAGCTTTTTAACTCTGATTTGTCATCTTTTTTGTGTAAGGGCTTTATTATAACTATTTTGAGCCTGTCTGGAAATATGCCATTAGCAATACACAAATTAATTATATGCGCTAATGGAGGCGCTATCACTTCTTTAGTGAATTTTATGACTTTTGTAGAAACAGCATCGTAGCCAACAGTGTTTGTGTTTTTTAGGCTAGAAATTATTTTTATAATGTCATCTGTTGTAACAGGTTGCATGAACAGGGAATTCAATGTCTGATTGTTTAAATTAAAATTATTTAACGGGATGTCAGTTTTAGTATTATTTTCAATTTCGTCAATAAAATAATTATTAAATTCGTTTGCAATGTCTTTGGGGTGTGTAAACGACAGATTACCTCTATTTATGCACATGATTGACTCTTGTGGCAAACACAGTTTGGTTTTATTTATTATTTGCCAGGTAGCCTTCGATTTGTTTTCAGCAGTGTTTATAAAATGATCATTTTGTGCTCTTTGTGTTAGCTTGATAATTTTTCTATAAAGTTTTGTATAGTTTTTAAGAACTCTTTTATTCAGTGAGTTCGAATTTAACCTATATACCCAAAGCAACTGCCTTTGCTTTTTGCTACATATTTTTATTCCTCGAGATATCCATTTCGTTTCTTTATTGGTTTTGATGGTTATCATTTTTTCCGGAAAACATAATTTATAAAAAAGAGAAAAATCATCCATGAAATTATCAAAAGCTTTATTTGCGTCTTGTGCATCAAAAACTTGAACAAAAGACAAACAACTGAGATGTGTTTTAAATGTTATTAAATTATTCATGCTTATGTCCTGTTTTTTAGTTTTCCAATGCTGTAATTTACATGTTTTTTTAACAGGTATTTTAAGTATTTGAGATGTATGATCCGAAAGCACCAGATCTACAACTTCAGCCTTGCAGTCTTTCCTAAAGTTGTGTGCAAAATTATCTATACAGGTGTGACTACTTAACCTTGTGGGAGTATAAAGAGCTAGTTTTAGATTGTACTTCATAAGAAAAAATTCTAAGTCTAGTGTGGCCTTGTTTCTTTTTAAAACATCAACATTAAAATCTCCACACAAGACAACCCTTTTATTTGATGAAATACAAACTTTTGTTAAGATAATATCCAATTTTTCATAAAATATTTCGTAGTTAGGCTTAGGAATTCTGTATATACAAATAATAATAATTTTATGAGCTATTATCTCCACAGCGCAGCATTCAAAAATTCCCGAAACTGATTGTTTCGATATGTCCGGTATTTCTTTGAACTGCAATCCTACTCTAACGAAAATACACGCTCCTCCTCTCTTTGCATTTCTAGAGAAGAAAGCAGCTGGACAAAAATTTGGAATGTGTAATAAATCCTCATAACCAGTTTGCATGAAGTGCTCTGTAATACAAATAATATCTATAATTGTTCCTTTGCCAGACAATTCCAACAGCTTTACAGTCAGACTATCTACTTTATTCATCAGCCCAGCTATGTTCTGATGTAGAATGGTAAGGTTTTTAAAGAAAAAACTGAGAATTTAGTTGTTGCGAATCTACGGATAAACTATTTTTATTTTGCGGGTGGCAGCTAACTTTTAAGTACGTACTAGTTTGGTTGCTCAGGCCAAATATAAGGTCTCGCAAATCCGATACAACAGTCTCTAAGCCAGAGTTATTTAAAGTTCCATATTTTTTATTATAGTTTTCATAATCATAAGGTAGATTTAGATTTGAGTCTAGTAAGTATGCATAATTACATGTATTTATATCTAAATAAAGAAGGTTATTAAACGTTTCTATACGGCTGTTAAACATTATGTTGGAATCTGTCATATATTTAAAGGTGGGTAAACAAATTATAAAGTTTGTGTGGTTCAATGGTAACAATTTTCCCCTCACAAACATGACAAGTTCTAAATAGTTATTCGTTTTGCGAAAGTCTTCCTCGCCAATATAGATAACACAGTAGTCCGAATGCGTAAAGTTTTGTACTTTTCTTTCGATTTTGTCAAGAATTTGCCCTATTCCACATGTAGGTTTGCGATAGTGACAGATTTCAAAGTTACACAGATCAGTTCTCTCGGCAATTGTATACAGTCTGTTTGACGTTTCGCTGCTTATTAGGCATATTTTGTGTTTCGTAGAAAGATGCTCATGCTCTACAGCTGTTCTGGTTTGTATTATTTTGTTAGATGGACTTGCGCTGCTACTAACGTTTTTATTTGAATAAAGTGTGTTCATCAGTAAAGAGTGGTCTTGGTCTTGTTCAATTGTCTGGGTGGTCTGAGTTTTTTTTGTCGTCGTATTTTTTTTTTTAGGAGTAATTGATGCGGTCTTTGCTTTAAGTTTTCCTGGACTGTTGACAATTTTTTTGTAGATGTCATTTTTTTTATTAAAATCTTCATTTAATTTCTTTAATTGGCTGTTTTCTAATGATAATATTTCTATTTCTCTATTAGCAGTAGTAAGTTGAGATGTTAGTTTATCAATCTCATCTTTTAATATTTTTAATTGCGGAACGTCTTCGTCCTCAGATATATCCGGCAGACTACTCGTCGTACAGTTCAAAGTTTGTGATATAATATCGCTTCCGTCATCAGTTGGTTCCGACCGTGTGAGCGTCCGCCGGAAAGTAATATTCTCCAAGAAATTCATTTTTAAGTAGAATTAAACTTTCAAAAATAAATGCGTGGAAGTGAGATTTGAACCTGCGTCTCAGTGATTCAATCGCTTAGGTATCACGGTTGTGCCACTAGGCCAGCCGGCGCTTGATAAGTTTAGTCGAAATACTGGTACTAGTGTGGCCGTTGTACGTATTTGTTATTGTTACGTTTGAGTTTATTTTTTTTTAATTACTTCACACTCAATAGATGTTTCTAAAACACAGTTTTAATTCAGCAATCGTTATTGCTGTGGCAACATTGCATCTAAGTAACAATAAAATTATCTTTGTTCTTGGAATATGACTTAAGATGGCGTTGTAGTCAATCCGTTTCAAATAAAAAACGACTTCTGTGTTACATATTTTGTATCACTTGAATCCGCGTATTTTTAAAAGTCATTCAAGTCGACGTCCAAACTATTGGGTCAGATTGTCACAATATGTTATTTTACGTAAACAAACTTACGAACGTCCAGTGTCTAGTTCCACAAATATTCAAGTCACTGTAGGTATGTGTCACCGGTGTCACCTATTTTCACTATTTAATTACTTGTTAGTGCACTTTACGTATCTATAACACTGTCACAGTTAGTTTATATGACTGGCTTCACTTTGATGTGCATTACACAGTTCGTACGTGAGTTTAACTATTTTTTTAAGTTTTTATAATAGGAGCACGAATCACTGTTATGTTTACTTGCCAGCGCCCCCTGGTGGCCTCAATTCAATCGATTATGTAGGCGCCTAAGAGCGCCACACCCTTGTTTATATTTTAGACGTAATTTTTATTGTTTATTGTTATTTCTTTAGTTTATTATGGATATTAACTTATTTACCAATATAGATAACTCGTTTTTAACTGTGTCGAAAACTTGTGAAGTTGAGGAGTGCAAACAATATCTTTCCGACTATCAAAAGTCACTAACTATACTGACCCAAAACATTCGTAGTATTTATAAGAACATGGATAGCTTTAAAATTTTCATTCATAGACTTAACTTTGATTGTGATGTAATTGTACAGTCGCCAGCACGTCAATCTAAACCCTATACATAACATAACTATAAGACGGTAGTTCCAAGCAGCAGATACCCTCTCTGGTTCAAACAACCTCTCATAAAAATTCTAAAAGAAAAAGCGAAGTTCCACGCAAAATTCAAGAAATACGGTAATATATCTGATCATGAGTCTTTTGTTTTGCTCCGACAGCGTGCCAAGGACGTTGAAAGTGACATGTTTAGCTGCTATATTAAAAAAATTGAAGAAGACATTTTTAAGACTCCCAAAGCGTTTTGGTCGTACGTAAAATCGAAAAACCAAATCAATGCTTATCCTTCCTTACTTAAATATAAAAATTGTACTTCGAGTATAGGAGAGGACATCTGCAACATGTTTGTGGACTATTTCAATTCTAATTTTCTCAGTTCTCCTAGTAGTATCAATGATGACGACGATCTTTCCAATGACCATGCGCAGGGTTCAAACATGCATTTGAGCGATATCGTTTCGGACATACATTCAGTGGAAGTTAACGAATCAGAAGTATTCAATCTACTTAAAGGAGTTGATCTATCTAAATCTGCAGGACCAGACAATATTCCGCCAGTATTTATACACAACTGTGCCAAAAGTCTGACCCCTCCTCTTTCAATTTTGTTCAGGCGGTCCCTAAATTTAGGTGAGGTTCCTACAATTTGGAAGTCGGCGATAATCACCCCGATCCACAAAAAAGGGCCTAGAGATCTGGTGGAAAACTACAGGCCCATATCCAAACTATGCATTTTCGCTAAAATCCTGGATAAAATTATTTACAAGCAGCTATATGCTTCTCTTAAACTTAGCATCAGCGACCGCCAACATGGTTTCTTGCGAGGTCGGTCCACAACCACCAATCTCATTCTTTGTGGTAACTACTTGACTGAATATATGGCTCATCGCACACAAGCGGATGTAATCTACACAGATTATAGCAAGTGTTTTGATCGCTTGGATCATGCTATACTGTTGCGTAAGCTATCGGCCATAGGTATCAGTGGAAATCTCTTTAGGTGGTTCTCATCTTACGTGGCCAACAGATGTCAAACTGTTGTTCTAAACGGATACACATCGAGAACTATGATTACCCCATCAGGGATTCCACAGGGATCGCTTTTGGGACCCTTGTTATTTAATATCTTCATCAATGATGTGTCTTCATGTTTCTGTAACTCAACAGTTCTTTTGTTTGCGGACGACATGAAGATTATAAGTGAAATCAGAACCTTTGATGATGCTGAACGTCTCCAAAATGATCTGGACAGATTTCAAGAGTATTGTATGGCCAACCGCTTAGATCTAAATGTCTCGAAATGTTATACATGTACATTTACTCGTAAACCTAAACCTATTCTTTACGATTACAAACTAGCCAACACTTCTATAGCTAGAGTTAATACGATTAGAGACTTAGGCGTCACCTTTGACTCGAAACTTCTTTTTGACACACACATCGACAATATTATTAAAAAAGCTTCCAAGGCACTAGGTTTCATTATGAGGATATCGGCCAGTAGTATATTATTGGGCATCCTACTCCACCTTCCGTTCCATCGGCTCACTTCGTTCGCCTCGTCACTCTCGGTGGAGTAGAATGCCCAATAATATAAATGAAAACCTACATAGTGCAGTAAAATACTGGTTCGGCGCCTATTCCACTCGATGGGAACGGAAGGTGAAGTATGAATTCCTACATAGTGTAGTAAAATACTGTTAGTATCGATGGCTTACCTCTATGAACTAGGTATCGCAGATTCAGATTCATGTAATTATACTCACCAGGTTACAACAGCTAAAACTTTACTATATCTTGATTCAAACATACACAAACTTTCGTTAACATAATCAGCTCTATATTTGAACGAACCAGTAACCAAAAATTCAGGACAGATTGTCTCATGTCTCTCCACATACTTAGGGATGGTGCATTGCCGCTTAGGATAACACACATACCTGTTTTCGTGACCAGATTGGCTCGAGGACATCTGAACTTTAAGCTACCGCGTACATTATAAAACTTTACTATACCTTGATTCAAACATACACAAACTTTCGTTAACATAATCAGGTCTATATTTGAACGAACCAGTGACCTAAAATTCAGGACAGATTGTCTCATGTCTCTCCACATACTTAGGGATGGTGCATTGTCGTTTAGGATAACACACATACCTGTTTTCGTGACCAGATTGGCTCGAGGACATCTGAACTTTAAGCTACCGCGTACATTAAACTAAAATTTAGAACAGATTGTCTCATGTCTCTCCACAAACATTTTGTCTGTGACCAGATTGGTTCGAGGACATCTAAATTTTAATTTAACACATTACAGACGTTACATCCTTTTACATCAACACGTAACGATCAAGTGGTAATTGTGGTCACACGGATACTCCATCATTGCTTTACATTTATAAAGCTAAGGTGCAGATACACTTGACAACGGCAGCCGGATCAGAAACGTTTCTCACATTATTCAATCTAGCGTACAAACTGTGTGTGAATCCGCAGCTGTAAACAGTTCCGTTGACGGTAACCGTATCCGGTGGTTGTTAATTACATGTAAATTAGCTTTATGTATAAATCTGCTTTGTAGTTCAAATCGGCAAAGTTCAATGTCAATGCAATGCGCGCTTCCCACGCAAACATAAATTGCATTCCATGCATTTATATTGTAAAGTAACATGAACGTTATGTTGTAAACACTAAATTTGTCATTTATAGAACTTCCTAAATATTATTTCCAGATTCATTTTTGAAGTTTGTAATCGCTTCTAATTTCAACATGTTTCATTCTTCTAGGTACTATGATTATTTATAATTATAATATATTTTGTACTAAGTACGACACATACCTATTATTGGTTAAATCATCTGCCTTGAAAAAAGAGAATCTGTGCCCAATAAGGTTATTTAGGAGTATTGTAATAGAATTAAACTAAAGTTGTTACTGATAAATCGGATAACTATAAAAATAACTCGGAAACGTGCGTTCGATTCCCACACAATAGTTTCTTGGATTCTTTCATTGCGGATTTAGGTGGTTATTATATATTACAAATGAAAATGATGTTAGTTAGTATCTATTTAAACGAACTTACTCCACAATAATATTTTATGTGATGATAAAAAGTCTCGAGTTTAACTGCAACTTACTATTAACAATCACATGGATTGGTTTGTGCGTATTACTAAATGTTTTTTTTTTTCGTTAGATTAATTTCAACTACTTCAACTTGAACTTAACCAACTGCTTAACTGATTTTAGTGAGTCAACTATGCTCACAAATTTACTTTCAACGACGAGAGAATTAAAAAAATATAAAATATACACCTACCTACGAGAATTAATTTGACTTTTGTTAGTTTCACCTCTCACATAAACGTAATTGTGATGTTTAAAATTCTCAACAAACCTACATCAATTATTAAATTGATTATACATATTATTTTAGTAATGAATCATATAACTTAGCAGGGATCGGGTTTACTTTGTCGGCTTTATTTTTCAGTTCTCATTACTAACGAAAATTGCAATTTAGTAAAATTGGTATGCAATCAATACGGTTCAATATGACGTAAACGCCATATTTTTTCACACAACTTTATGACACATACTTAGAGTTTAAAATTGAACTAACATATTTTTGTGCTGAAATAGTATTTTTTGTGTATATAAACGAATTAATTTCAATCAATAAATTACATTCGCTCCAGAATCTTCAAAGTGACAAGTAGTACTAGCAATACCTTCTTCAAATCGACTTTCTAACATGTAAGTGAGTACTTCTTAATTTAATATTTGTAGTCATAATGCTCAGCTTCGGACCTGGTTCTTGCCTGCCGGCTGTTGTAATTATCATGTCCTATCTTTCCATCATGACTGCTACTTAGCTACGGACCTGGTTTTTGCCTGCCGGCTGTTGTAACTATCATGTCCACCTATCCATTGTGACTACAACTCAGCTACGGACCCGGTTTCTGCCTGCCGGCTGATGTAACTGTTATCATCCTGTATGTCTGTAAATTGTTTGACTTCTTATTTATGGTATTTTTTATGTTCTATATTAGGTCTGACTCCGACGTTTCCCGTGTGTCCGACTACATAAAGAGCCCGCCGACTGCTAAAAAAGCCGTGCCGAGCAAGATCCTGCCTACGAAAAAAACAACAAAGCGCAAAGCTTCTTCGGTCGCGGAATCAGAATCAAGGTAGTTTATGAGTACTCTTTATCTGAATTTTCCTTTTTCATTAGTCTAATATGTTATATTAAAACGTAGATCTCAATAGAGAACTTTGAGTTGCAAAAATAATTTTAAGAACATACTTATTTTTCATACAACATTAAGTTTGTATCTAGAAATGTGTTTCTTCTAGATTATTAAAATATTTTTTATTTTTATTTCATTACAGTAACAAGCAACCGGGGAGCACCGACCTTTTCGGTTTGGAAGATTTGGATACCCTTCCTCCGCAGTCGGAGTTAGCTTCATCCTTGCTGTCCCGCGTCGCTAACGGGAAGGTACGACGGACAGCGGATCTAAGGGGTGCCTTCTACGTGGAACTCAAGGTATACCATAAAGAAGATATCATCTCCACTGCTCCCGAGGAGCGCTGGAAGAAGTCACAAGTTGCTCTAAAACTGCAACTGGATAAAGGTAGCTCGCAATGGAACTCACTACAAAAATTCATGCACAAGGCTCATGAGTTGTTCAATAACTCGGAAGGTGTATATTATAGTGATAAGATCCATTTTAAATAAACTTACATAATAATATAAAATTTAAATTTGAGGCATCCAAAATATATTTTTAAACTTAGTAGGTAATTAATTAGGGTAATACTTTAAATTCATGCAAAGGCTCAGGAGTTGTTCAATAACCTAGAGGGTGTATATTACAGTGCTAAGATACATTTTAAATATACTTAAATGTTACATAAAATTAAATCTTTATTTTTAAACTTGGCAGGTAATTAATTACACTAGAATGCCTTTCTGCACTGTTTGTAACACAACTGTTAAGCGCAGTCACTGGACAGGTCATCTACGCAGTACCGATCATAAAAATAAAAATATTTCATATGTTTGCGAAGGTGTTGAATTAATTAATTCTGCATTTTTAAATCGTATAGCTTCTTATAGAATTATTGATACTATTGAAAATTATTCTTTAGATTCGTTTTTCAATAACAATCAACAAAAAATCAAAACATTAATAAACAAATGTCTTAAGGATCATACCTGTCTAAAAATTAATTTTGAATATTTTGCTTTGTTTTTGATGGTTAAAAATGATATTCAGGAAGTGAAATCATTTGCTACAAAGAATTATGTAGTACATCAGAATTATGAATATGATACATTGACATCTCAGGTTAGAAACACGTTGAAAAAGAGATTAGAAGAATTTCAAGATCGTGACAGTGGGTGGACATTTTTAAACAGTTTGCATTTGGAAGTTAATGTTAACAAGTATCAACCCTTGCGCGGTTCAAGCTTTATCGAGTTGCCGACAGCAATTAAATAAAAAAAAGCATGTATTAATATTCGTAATAAAGATAGTTATTGCTTTTTATGGTCAGTTGTTGCTGCTTTATATCCAGCTAAATCTCATCCTGAAAGAGTATCGTCTTACCCCGATTTTCAAAGCGTGTTAAATATAAAAGACATTCAATTTCCATTGAGTTTGACAGATATTATTCGATTCGAATTAAATAACCCTGAAATTTGTATATTTATATATGGCTTAAAAAATAATACCGTGATTGGACCTTTTTATAAACCAAAATCTTTGAAGGGAAAAGTGATTCATTTACTGTACTTGGAAAAAGATGATTTATCACATTACTGTCTCATTAAGGATTTACCGCGTCTTGTTAAGAATCAAATAACAAAGCACCACAGTAAATTATACTTTTGTGATGTTTGTTTAATGTTCTTTGATTCATGTGATGATCTTAGTTCACACAGTTGTGGAGGAGTTGCTACTGAACTACCTCCAAAAGGTTCTTTCATTCAGTTTGAAAATTATGGTAGAAAGCAATTTGTGCCATTTGTTATATACGCAGATTTTGAAACAATGCTAGAGCGGTATGACTTTTGCGAACCTGACCCAACTCAGGCGAACACCGTTACCAGACAGAGACATGTACCAATCGCTTTCGCATATCATATTACGTGCACTCTAGATGAAACCTATAATCGTTATGTCTCGTATCGTGGCTCGGATTGTGTTTCGAAATTTGTGAAGTCTATCTATAAAGATGCTAAAAAACTTTACAGAATTTTAATGAATACTGCTCCCATGATTTACACGAATGAGAATGCTGACGACTTTGAAAACTCTGATACATGTCATATTTGTGAGAATTTCTTGTTTGGTGATAGGGTTCGCGATCATTGTCATTTGACCGGTAAATATCGTGGCGCAGCTCACAGTTACTGTAACCTACAATATAAAATGCCTAAGTTTCTACCTGTATTTTTTCATAACTTATCGGGTTATGATTGTCATCTCTTTATAAAAGAATTAGGGAAAGCTCCGGGATCTATTAAACTCATACCTAAAACAAAAGAAAATTATATTTCTTTCACGAAGTACATTCCGATTTCCGATACTGAAAGCATACAAGTACGATTTGTAGATTCTTTCAAGTTTTTAGGAACAAGTTTAGAAAAGTTGGTAAGTACAATGAAAAAACAAGAGTTTAAACAATTAAAATCTTATTTTCCTGAAAAAACACAATTTGATTTGCTTACCCGTAAAGGAGTTTATCCATACGACTACATGTCTCAATGGAAACATTACGAAGATACGTGTTTACCCTCTAAAAAAAATTTTTTTAACGCTTTAACTAATGAGTCAATTACTGATGAAGACTATGAACACGCTCAGTCCGTTTGGTCAGTATTTAATATTCGTAACATGGGTATGTATACAGATTTATATCTTAAAACCGACGTTCTTTTGCTTACAGACGTGTTTGAAAGTTTTAGAAAAACTTGTAAACGACATTATAATCTCGATCCCGCGTTCTATCTTACAGCACCAAGTCTATCATTCGATGCAATGCTTTTGAAAACTAGAATTAAATTAGAATTGATTAGTGATGTTCAAATTTTTAGGATGATACAAAAAGGTATTAGAGGAGGCATTTGTATGTGTTCCAGAAGACATGTTAAAGCCAATCATAAATACCTGGATTCTTACGATCCGTCCCTTCCGAATTCATTTATTATTTATTTAGATTGTAACAATTTATATGGTTATAGCATGTGTCAAAATTTGCCTTATTCGGATTTTAGATTCATGAGTAGACAGGAAATAGATGATTTGCAATTGAACTTAATAGATATAAGCGATAACGCGGAAAACGGGTATATTCTTGAAGTTGATTTATTATATCCTAAAACATTGCACATTGATCATAACGACTTTCCATTTTGTCCAGAAAAATTTGTTCCACCGGGTGGCAAGAATAAAAAATTAATACCGAATTTGTATGACAAATACCACCACGTTATTCATTACGTTCATTTAAAAAAATGTTTGCAACATGGATTGGTATTACAAAGGATTCATCGTGCAATTGTTTTTAAGCAAAGCTGTTTTTTAAAACAATATATTGATATTAACACTCGGTTACGTCAAAAAGCAAAGTCAACGTTTGAGCAAGATTTTTTCAAATTATTAAACAATAGTATTTTTGGAAAGACTCTGGAAAATAACGAGCATCGGATAGATGTTAAGTTGGTAAACAAGTGGTGTGACTTGAACAATAAAACAAAAAAGACTACTTGTGCTGAGAAATTGATCAGCAATCCGTATTTTCATAGCGCCTCTGTATTTTCTGATGATCTAGTAGCAATCCAAATGAAACCTTCTCGTGTTGTTCTTAATAAACCAATATACATAGGATTTACTGTATTGGAACTATCTAAGACTCACATGTACGACTTCCACTATTCAATCATAAAACCTTTCTATGGTGACCAAATTGAATTGTGTTATACTGATACGGATAGTTTAATATATGATGTAAATACCGATGACATTTATAAAGATGTCAATGATCATTTTCTAAAATATTTTGATACCAGCAACTATGATTTAAACAACATATTTAACTTACCAATTATTAATAAAAAGATTCCAGGGCTGTTTAAGGATGAAATGGGCGGCAAAATTATCAAAGAATTCGTAGGACTGCGCTCAAAGCTTTATTGTATTAAAACTATAGACAAAACAATAAAGAAAGCAAAAGGTACAAAAAAAAGTGTTACGAAAAATTTAAATATGTTAGATTATAAAAACGTGTTGTACAATTGCAATGTCATTCGCAAAAAAAATGTTTTGTTTAAGTCAATAAAACATGAAATATTCACTCAGGATGTAACTAAAATAGCACTTTCAAGCAATGATGATAAGCGGTTGCTATCGATTGATAAGGTATCTACTTTAGCCTGGGGTAATGCAACTATATTTGTGTAATGCATTACCGTTATTTTTAAATATAAGTATTTTTAGTAGTTACATTTTTTACTTTGTATTTTATTAGAAATCGTTCAAAATGTAAAGATAGGAAATATTATGTACAGACGCCAGCAGGTCAACCTACCCCAAACTGTCAAATTTTCCCAATTGAACATGAACCTTATGCTTACGGTATAAAGTTGAAAATCTATCAAATAAATTTGACAGATTGGAGTAGCTTGATGTGCTGGCGTCTGTACTTAATAATGACAATTACTTAAAGTTGGGTCAAATAATCTGTAATGTTATTGTAAAACTTAAATTTTTGGTGCCTCAAATAATATTTTTATTTTAACTATTACTTGTAACAAATAATTTTAGAACTTATTTCGTATTTATTTCGTTGTAAGAGCGTTCACCCGACATGACAGTTCGTAAAAATTATCAAAACATTCTCTACTAACTTTTTATATTGTATCCTGCATAAACGTACCAAGTTTTATTAAATCATATTGTTTATTTCGAAAAGTTTTGTACTTAAGTTTGTATGGAATGTCGTGTTATGTTTTAGTTTATTTGTAATACTTAAATAAATAAATAGTATTTTATGATCATAATTCTATCTGTTTCATTTCCATTCCTGATTGATGACAAGCACACAGGGCTCGCAGCGTGTTGCTCATGAGGATACAGGTTCCAACTTGATAAAACATGTATCTATTTTTGATGACAAAGCACTCATGGCTCGAAGTTCGCGCGGTGTAGTATTTGACACCGATCAGGTGCAAGCGCATCAGGTTGAACTTGTTGAAACATGAAATTGATTCACAGCGCAAGGTTTTATGGAGTTTGCATTTCATAATAATATGATTAGTACATTCATCACAAGATAGTCAGCCGGACCGGTCACATCACATCGAATAAAAACGAAACAAATTGTAAGTACCTATTTTATAAGCGTATAAGTACTTATAAAATTATTTTCTAATGCTGTTTTATGTTATTACCTATTATTTCGTTTGTTTCAGATCATTGATAATGTGCGATTCTCCAGATATTATCGACTTCTCGCAATACGCTCAAGGTTTTCCGACTCCGAGTTTAAGTTGGCATATCCCAGATTTCTCAGAACAACAAAGACCTATCAGCAAGGAGCCTAGAGCAAGACAAGACTGCGGACCTGCTAACAAAAAGCCTAGAACAAGACGGGAATGTCTAAAACAAAAGTCATATCTGCCTACATGTCAATCCTTCGTTATAAATAATGAGAAGAAAAAAGGTTTACGATTGATCATGGTACAAGTTTTGGATATAAGTGATCAAAAAGAACCTGCAAGTGACAATCAGGACGTGGTAGTGTTAAGTGCTCAGTATGTAGTGACTGAATCGGTGGACCATGTTATGGAGGAGACGCAATCGTTAATTAATAAAATATCAAAAAAACTTTGTGGGGACAGTTATTATTAACTAGTGTCATTATTTTGTAAATACTTTATAAGTTATTCTGGAAGATTTTTAGGTAATAAGCAATAATAAATTATGTAAGTAGTATTATAGATAGTTATTAGATATATTATTATTAGGTATGTTTAACATTTATCTGTTTTCTTATTCTTTAATGTTTAAACATCATAGGTTTTTATGTTGTGTAAATTTAAAATGTATAGGTTATTGAAATATTAATAATGTAAGATTTATTTTAATGAACTTTTTATTTTGTCATGTACATAGTACAAAAATTATAATAAAGTTAAATGAAATGTATATATAAAATATAATAACAATAAATAAAAAATAAATGTAGGTAATATAAATTTCTTTGTTTAATCTAGTTGGGATAATGATCACAATTTGTAAGTTAAGTATTTATAGAAAACATTAAATAACTATGTGAGGAATTATTATAGGGTAGGTAGTTATAATTAGTTTGTAATAATTGAAAATAATGTAAAAAGCAAATAAAAACATTTTCTTTCATAATTTAAATTGTGTTTTATTATACTTATGTATACTCGAACTCTAAATTAGATCTAGTGTAATGATATAATTATTGTTAATTATAGATTATTTGCCTTCAATATTTCATATTAGAATCATCGTTTAAAATGAAGAAGAAATATCATTTCACTGCAGATAATTTAAAGTTTGTTATGTAGGTTACCCTGATTGTATTAAATAAAACACTCTTATTTAGATATACATTTTTATTAAATGTTCAATCAATAATGATTAAAATAAATTGAATACAGACATATTATTATCGGCATACCATTTTCTAATGCACACCGCATTATTCAATGCACAATTTTTTTTATGATTCACACAATTAAAATCAGCTTTGTTTTTACAGAAATTATTTTTTAATGTTGAAAAATTAGGACACCCTTTCTCACCTACGTCAATCACTTCACAGTTTGCACATAAGTCTTTAATCCACTTAATCTTCTCCAAACCCTTTGTCATAATTTTTTTATTTTCTAAATATGGTAAAATGACGCGTTGAAACTCTTTGTGGTCTATGTAACCCTCACTCCAGTAAATTCCACGATTTCTTTCTAACCACCGCACCTGCTTTTTTTCTTCTTGTGTTAGATAATGGAATGAATATGGTGGTTTTACCAAGAACGTCTGTGTATGATCCTGACTCGCAATAGCCAATTCTTTAACAATAAAATTATTTATAGAATCTTTAAATCCTTGGAGTTCTACTATAATGGTACCTGCATTCATGATATCTTCTTAACAATGTTACTTAATGGTTTGTATTCAACAATGCAATCGTTCAGAATGAGACAGTATGCTGAAGTTTGATCTGGTATCTCTGAATCACTCTCAATTTCTACTCTCACATCCACAACCGAACCTGTCTTTAGATTATCCGCTTGTCTAGAGCAATCAACTACAAACAGCGGTGCTAAATCTTTAAATTGTTTCTCGCTTAGTATGGGCTCAGACCGACGTCCGTAATACGACTGTTGAAATCTTATGTATTGCTCGTATAATAAAGCGATTTTGTTATTAGCAAAACTCACATTTAGGTTTTCATACGGAAAATAAGTTGAATTGAGATACACTCTAACGTCTCGAACATGACAGTGATCGAATTGAGACATGTCAGAACTTGCATTATTTTTTCTATTTGTCTGTAGGCCAATAATAATGTATCTTGGTTTTTCTATTTGAGATGATGTTTTGATAGACCAGGTATATTTTGTAGTTTTAGGCAAAGATGGATATTCGTACAGATCCCAATTTCTGTATATCATTTGAAGTGGTCGATCTTTTTCTAATACTTTTAACAAACCAATTTTTTCTTTGTCTGATACTTTAACATGCGGCACGCGCCATATGATTTTGTTGATCTGAACATCATCCACTACTTCGCCAGTATTCAGTTTTACAGCGTTCAAATTAGTGTTACTTCGTAACAATATCAGTTCATGTCTACTATTTATCACGACTTTTTTAAAATCTTCAGCAAAGCCGAGGAGGTTACGAAGTGGTATGGAAGCAGAAAATTTTCCTCCATTGGTATTTTTAATGCCATCAATATTCCAGCCCCAGGCATGAGATATTTTTGACTCACTTTCGTTCATTGAAATGAGTGATTTCATGGTTGTTGTTATACCTGCATTTTTTATTTTATCAATCTCTACTCCATTTAGCTCATACCGAATGTCTTGAAACAAGTAGAGTAGACCGTTGTTCGTGAAATTAACACTAGTAGCTATGTCTTTCACATCTTTTTTGCTAACGATAACAGTTCCTTCCAAATATAGGGTGCTAGCTGATGGTAATATGTACAAGTCCTGTTGGTTGATAGGTATGCGGATTTCATCGTTCCTGTTGAAACTCGTTACATATGGCTTGTAGGAATGAAATTCGATTCCTTCTATAGTATTATCGTAAGTCGGAGCGGATAGAACGTCTAAGATATTCATTTTAACAATCCGATCGCTTTAAGGAATGCTTTATTGCCTTTGGTTAATTTTATTTTCTTCTTAGAGACAGGTGTTATTTGATAGGTAGCTCGAGCAGAACTGATATTCTTTACTTGTTGGGACACAATTTTATTATAGTCAATCATTTTTTTCTTCTAAGATGCAGATATACCTGTACTTCTTCACCACGTAAATTGATTAATCGTTTGTTTATATCTAACAGTCTGATATGTATGCAGCTTATGTTGTTTTGATTGATTGGAAAGTATATTGCGTTCTTCGGGATTTCTATGATCCTGTATCCAGGCGGCACATTAAGTGCAAATTCGTGAATAATATGACTTGGTTCACCGTTTACATATGAACCGCTTACAATATCACATTCAATCCTGACTACGGTCGTAGGTAGAATGCTGACTGGAGACTGTGACACATGCCATTTATTTGCTTTCAAGATTTGTGTGTTAAACCCTAACAGACCTCTAAAAGAGTCTTCTTTGATAAAATTAATGTCTTTGGTACAGAATATAGCAGTTTTTAAAGTGTTATTATTGCACTGCAGTTTGATCGCTGCATCTTTTATTTCGGATTTTAAATAATCGCTGATATCTTGCAATTCATAAGTGCCTTCCGGTATTTCAATAACTTCATTTAAACCATAATAGAACTTATTATTACTTTTATCAATGTTTGGAATAGAATTAAAAGTTGAAAAGTGTAATAAAGCACATTCATACTCTCCATCTAGTTGCAACGTATTAGAATAGTATGTAGTTAATACTGACGAGTCTCCAGTTATCGACAAAGTGAGTGACATCTTGCAAATGATTGAAATAAAAGAAAAGCATATATTTATAATACATTTTTATTCCAAAAAGTCCACAAATAATTTAAACATAAATGACCACAATTGACTTCGTTAAATTTTTGATATCTTGTATAGTTATAAAACACAGTACAATTTTTGAAATATTGCGTCAATTCCATTGGAGGTTTTAAATTTCCATAGCTATCAAAGTATTCGCAGTGATCATATACTTTAGCATAAGCTACCCAATGCGTTCCTTCGTTCTTAGAATCGTCTAAGTTAACGATACCACATTCAATGCGTTTCGGCATCCGAGGTAGTCGATCCTTCATGTAAACCCCACGAAAATATGGGATGTCTCTTGAAAACTTTCGGATGTCTACATTAGTTAGTGGACGATTGGGTAGCATATTTTTCAGTTTTTTGAAGATGTTATAAACAATCCTTTACCACTTTTATACGGCTTAATGTATAAACCCTTGCCCAACACTAAAGCCTCCATGGCTTTATTGTGTCGTTCTGTTTCTTGCAAATTTTTTTTGTTTGCTTTGTAATCATTGACGGTTTTTGCAATGCCAGCTGCACCACCAGCTAAAGTTCCTAAAGCAGATAAACCAGCGAAAATTGGAATTAAAGGTAGAATTCCTCCAGTCTTTGGTATGGGTATTACTCGGGGTACTCGAATTCGATGATGAATGTTTGGAAATAACTTTTTTGCGGTTAAGTAAGCTGCTTTTATTAAAGTCTTATTATCTTTGCTTTTGACTTTCTTAATTTTTGATTTTATTTTTGAAACTAAGCTTTTGAATGTTTTAATGCCGGATCCAGACTTTAGTTTCGCTTTCATAACTTTGTTCACTAGCCAAGAGCTCAGTTTTTCTCCTTTCCCTGCATCTTTTGATTTAAGTCTTTGTTTAGCCATGTTAAGTAGTTGTAAATCGGCTTTGTGGCGATTTGATAAGTCTGTATGGTTTGTATACGCAATATCGTGTTGCATGCAAGCTTCGTCTAGCTTATTTACACCTCGGTCACCTCGTGCTAAGCGTTTGTGAAGTTTGGTTCCTGGTCCGCAATAATTGTATCCTGGCAAATGAACTTCGAATGGTAGACGATTGATTATGCTGTTAACTAGTCCACCCCCTTTCATTACCCAAATTATAATGATAGGGTTTTAAATGAAAAATGATTATATAACATCTTAGTCCATTATTGCAGCTTTTTCAATCCAACTGTTTTCTGCACTGTTTAGACCTAACCATTTGACGTACAATTTATTTCCTTTCTTTTTCAAAACCTTTTCTATTAAATAAACATCAGGATAGTTAGATCTTTGCAGTTCTTGTTCATAAAAAGCTCCTAAAATGTTTTGCTTTCGTTGATCTTCTATATGATACGTCACTGGTAATGTTTTATTTACCTTTTTGATAATAAATAATTCAGTTGACCAATTAGGAGTGTAACCTTTCTCAAAATTATGTTTGTATTTACTTATACGAACACAATCACCTACTTTGAATTTAGGCTTCCACTGAACTAAATCATGTTTGTTTATTTTTTTTAAATTTTCTTTTATTACTTGTTCATTACATTTATTCACATCAACCGGTTTAAATTGAATAGTACGATGTTTTGTGTTGTTATATTCCTTCATCGTATCTTCCAATGGTAAACCTAACCACTTATATTTTCCACTGAAACTAAAATATTTATATAATCTATTTTTTACAGTTCTAATCAATCTCTCTACAATTGATGCTTTTTTAGTAGAAAACGATGAGTAATGGTTAATATTATGCTTTTTCATAAGTGTTTGAAAAGTGGTGTTATAAAATTCTGTCCCCATATCAGTTTGTAAGTTAACAGGATTGTTATGGCTACTAAGCAGAATATGTTCGAATGCACGAGTAACGACAAATTTATTTTTCGATTTTAATGGTTCAGCCCAGGCATATTTTGAGAAGCAGTCAATCACCACTAAGATGAAATTGTAACCTTTGTTATACTTTTTCAGGTTTTGCATGTCCATCAAATCTGCTTGCCATAAGTCGTGGATTCCTTTCAAAATAACAGAACGTCGAAGGAAATTTCTCCGAGCCGCTTTGTGTATTTCATTTACAATTTGCTGTTTTACCATTACGGAGTTTTTTGAAGTAATTTATCTACCTCTGCTTTAGTATAAAACGTATCTTGCAAATGATTTGAAACCTCAGGTATTCTTGTTTTTAAAGTAGTTTGAACTGCACCTTTTGCATCTTTTATGATTTGAGAACGCAATGAACCAATCATATTATTAAATTCTTTTAGCATATTAGCATTCAATCGATCTACATAATCCTTATTCACAGCCAAATTATTTAATTCTTTTAACGTGTTATCATTGATACGATCAACATAATCCTTGTTCACAGCATCGTCTGCTTCTACTGGAGATCTAATTCCTCTTAGTCTTGATGTTTTTAAATCAAAATCTCCGTTTTCCGATTTTAACAATGCATTCTCATTAAACTCGAATAACTCTGATAAACGCATTCTTTTGTGAATGTAGTGTCCGAATTTGTCTACGTTCATGATTAAGGTGTATTGTATTGAAAGGTTATTAGTAAAATAAACACGTTTTAAAATATTTATTTATTTATAACTTTACTTTCACGCAATTCTTCAATGATAGATATAATTTCATTATCTAATCCTGTGTTGCCAGCATCTCTAGACGCAATTAATAATTTCAACCTTTCCACTAATTCATTAGGATTATCCCAGTACACTAAATCTACGTTTTTTTTCCACCTTTTTAGTAACGGTAGACCCTTTCCCTGAACTGCATTCTTCAGCTTAAAAAGAGGTTTAATAACTTGCAAATATTTTTGTCCTTTATTACTTTTTATTGGCTTATTTGGCTCATAATCTCGACGATGTGCATTTGTATCAAGTAGCATCGACTTATAATTTTGCATATCGCTATCTGTAACCAAGCTTAAGTCTACATCTTTCTTAAGCAACAACTGTTTTAAACCAGAGGTATTTCGGTATTTACGTCCAGCCACGATAATGTATTGATCGCTGATTGTTATGCAAGCAGAACCTAACATTAGTTTCCCGCGGTCTGCTCTAACCCCAAATGGAATATCTACCAACGCTTCTGAAGATACTGACCAGGATGACGTATCACAATCTTGATTCGTTTCAACTACTGATTCATAAGAAGACTCACTGTTGATATCGGATTCATATTTGTCTTCATCGTCATTATTACCATCATTTCCTGCGCTACCAGTTCCTTCTTTCTGCAAAGTTTCGTTAGTAAACGGAACATCGCCAAAATCATTACTAGCATGCAGAAACGGAGTTTGCTTACTAGCATTAGCAATTAGGTTGAGAGGTTCTGTTACAGGTTTGAAAACAGATTCCAGTGCTTGTTTATTGGTAATCTCAGCATCTCTCATTTTTCTTACTTTTATCTTTACAGCTTCTGCCGCATCAACAATTTGTCGTTTCAATGATTTTTCCATATTGGTAGAATAGGTCGTAATTGATTTAGCGTTGTAAGGTGAATAATAATGACATGCAGGTAATGGTCTTATATACTTACGTATTCGTGTTCTTAGTCAAAGACTGCAAACGTGTCAAATTTACTTCTATAACACCCTCTGTTTTTGGAACAATCTTTATTAATTACAACGTAATTGAACGGCTCACTCCATATTTTTGAACACATTTCACGAAATTCAATCCATGACATGTCAGTGTTGACGTGTTCATCATAAACATGTCTCATATTTTTTTCATCTTGTTTAAAAAGTACGATAAGGTTCGCATTGTCTCTTACTAGTTGCTTAGGGATTTTACTATATGTCTGATTTAGATAAAAACAGTCGATGAATTTATGTCTCCCCATTGTAAAAAAATCGCGCATACTGTTTTGATTTTCACAAGCAACATCATCAAATACAATCACAGAATTTGGTTTTGCGGTCTGAACACTTATTACTTGCTCATTTTCATGGTATTTCTGGAACGAAATATCTGGTACTCGTTGCAAAACTTTTTCTAAAAATACGTACTTGGGTTGTTGCAAGGTTTTCGAATAAACATAAACATTTTGAAATCTTAATCCATTCTCATGTATAAGAAGACCAACTAATAAATTAGTTTTTCCACAATTTGACGGTCCACAAATGATGCATCGTATGGATTTAGGTAATAATTCTCCATGACGAAAACCAGTTTCCTCAGACTGAACGCAAAGTTTTTTTACATTTAACGAATGTGGTTGTTTTACAAATTTCATGGTGTCTCATTGAAATGATTATAACAACAATGGGTCAATTAATCGATTACATCGACATTTATATGTTGTTATGAATTTTGTGAACGTTTAGTTTACTATTTAGTATGTAAGCATATTATACCTATGCACGGATCGAGCAAAGTAAGTCAACACATTACAGTCATCAGATATCTATATTAACAATATGTCCACACATCTCTATTGTATATTTATTAGTCACTACAAATAGTTGTCTTCATTAAACTTTTATACACAGACATATCAAGAGCTCTTGAAATGAATAAAGAAAAATACTGTCCTAGATATGAAATTTATAACAAACATCAAATTCGTGTATTCTCGTTCAGACATTATTGGGCGACAACCGATTCACAAAGAAGATTGGTGATGGAAATGGCTGATGCAGGTTTTTTTTATTGTGGAAATGGTGTAAACGATAAAGTCATGTGTTTTTCTTGTGGAGGCAGTATCAAAGATTGGGAGATTTACGATGATCCTTGGTTGCAGCATGCAACACACTTTCCTGATTGCTTGTATTTAAATGCTGTGAAAGGAAAAGATTATGTTGATAAGTTCCATCCAATCCATCGGGTGGAATAGGCGCCGAACCAGTATGTTACCGCACTATGTAGGATTTCATTTATATTATTGGGCATTCTACTCCACCGAGAGTGACGAGGCGAACGAAGTGAGCCGATGGAACGGAAGGTGGAGTAGGATGCCCAATAATATACTACTTCGGCCGATTTTAAAAATATCAAAACACTCAAAATTCTTTATTGTGCTTTTGTGCGCAGTCATCTCGAATATTGCTCACCAGTATGGAATCCTATTTATAATACTTACGTCGATCGCATCGAAAGTATTCAAAAGAAGTTCTTAAGGTACATTCAGTTTAGATCCGAAACCTATTTTCCTAATTACTACAGCCGCTGCAGGAAGTTTCACATTCTTCCACTAATTGAGCGGAGAAAAATTGCCGACATGGTATTCTTGTTCAATTTGGCAAATGGTTCAACCGATTGTTCTGAATTGATAAGCAAAATTGGGCTGCGTGTTCCATCCTTCACCTTTAGGAATCATCAACCTCTGTATGTTCCCTCTGTGCGGTGCATATATCGACAAAACTCTTATATGATAAGAGCTAGCAGGACATACAACTCGATGTGTCAGAGTATTGATGATCTTGACTTATTCTCCACCAGTGTTCCTCAACTTAAAAAAATACTGTGCAAAAAATTCTTTGAAGATCACTGAAACCTGTTCTGTCTTTTCTTATTTCTCTCCGAGTGTTTACTTATTTTTACTTTTGCTTGCCTGTCTGCTGTTTCTTGTGCTACCCTAATATTGTCAGTGAAAACTTTTAATTGGCCTTCTTTCACTAACGGTCAACTATCTGTATCCTAGCTGTAAGTTTTCTTAAGAAATAAAATAAAATAACTACGACGCGCCATACAGTGTTAGAAAGAAAGTATCATTGCCCTGATTGGCGGACGTTTAAACGTTTCTAAAATTGCCCAATTGCTGCACATTCCAATATTTGGGAGCCAATTATCATGTTTTACTAGGAATAAGCCACACCCACGCCCCCCTGCGCGTACGTCACCGCTCCCGAGTTTCACTCATCACATCGTCAGTCAATAAAATTTCGTGGAGTCGTCCTGTAGTCGTCCTGTGCGTGATATTAGTAACCCTAAAACTATTAAATAATATTAAAATGGCGACTGGCGCCTCAGTTGACGCAAGATGAAAGAGAGTGTATCATAGCGCTTCGATTGAGTGGATGCCTGGTGACAGTGTCGGCAGACGGGCATAACGGTGAGTAATATTTTATATATTTATTGTTTATTTTTATTTAAATAAACAAAGGCTAAAAAAAAAAATATGTGTCTTATGTGTTTTTCTATAGAATATTCGAAATAAGTTAACAGAAGGGTTAATTACGTAGGTATCGTCTTTGTGTTCTTTCTTAAGAGTTTCTGATAATGTAAGTTTTTAATGGTGAGCACTGTTCCAAGTAGAGTGTAGCTGCTAGCTGCAGCACTCCCCCCCCCCCCCCCCGTGAAAGCTTAAATTCACAATGAACTATTGTTTTTGATTCCATTAAGTCGTGAAATATTCTAAACAAAAGTTAATCCAGTAAGTAGCTAGTGATTGGATTTTAAATACTTACCTACGCAATTACGCACTTTCTTTTAGTCCGTTGAAACATTGCTGGGTCAAGCGTGTTCGCGAGCCCAAGTTTAGTAAGAATCTAGTTACCACGAAATCAGATTGTAAATGTAATGTAAAGGTAGCGATGTTTGTGTGTAAATAATTTAATGATTATAAGTTAGCTACCTATTATTGTAGGGGCTTGTGGCTAGGTAATAACAGCCACACGGGTCGATCGATCAGGTTAAGCTACGCTTGAGCGGTTGGTCCATGGATGGGTGACCATCTTCATATACCAAGACCCTTCCGTACTTCGGAAAGCACGTTAAGCCGTTGGTCCCGGCTGTTATTTGTGGAACTTTGACAGTCGTTAAAGTTCGGTGGAAGCCTGAATGTATGACAACCATGTCAGACATTCAGGCTTCTTCTGTCTGTCTTATCAAGGGTATTGTATTACCCAGTAACTGGGTTGTAGAGGTAAGATAGGCAGTCGCTCCATGTAAAATACTGGTATTCAGATGCATCCAGTTAAACTGGAAGCCGACTCTAACATAGTTGGGAAAAGGCTAGGCAGATTATATTTTGTAGGGAATTACCTATATTTAAGTTTTAATACATGTTTGCCTGTGTGTGTATGTGCAAATAAACTATAGCTATTTGTTTCGTTCCAGAAAAAGAAAACTTTTTACTTCTGGCTTCGGGCGGCGGTGGCAAGAAAGCGGAACCCTAGAAGCCCACCACCGCCAACTCTAGGCGAGAACCACGACGGCGGCAGACGATGCGACTATGGTCGGTGCCGAACTGCCGATCATTTTTTGAGCACACGAGCGTACAGCGTGAGTCCATGCATAGCTTAGCTTGTAATCACACTTATCACATTAACTTATTCATTATTTACATAATACATGGTTTTCTTGAGAAGTGAATAACAACGTTGATTAAAATAGGTAATACCTACTACCTAATAGACATGTTGTAAGGGCGCTCGGCGCGCACTCAAACCGGTTTTACGCGCGCCGGCGGACCAGACTCAGTAAAAATTATTACTATTAGATAATAAATGTTTAGTTGTCTACAACGCGCCCCAACAAAGGTGGAAGCACGCAATACGGCAGATCATTTATCTGTCTATGTTTATATTTTGAAGAATAATAATTTTAACCGTCACATAGGTACTCATTTAGTCAAGTTGGCCCGTCCCGTACCATTTATCATAATATTTTTTTTTAATGTAAGTATGTATTGCAATTGACAATATTTATTTGTTTTAGATTTCAATAGACACCGTCAAAAGGCGCCTGAAGAACGTTGGAAAGAAATGCCGCCGACCTGCCAAGATTTTAATGACCTAGGCGCATTAGGAAGCACACACTGAGTGCACGGTGTATAGTGTCGTAGCCTTAGCTTTAGATGACGAACTCCGATTCTAGGGCACTAGTAAATAATGCACTTTATTCACCTGAGTTTCCGTAGGAACCAATCCTATGTGTTCATACAGGTCATGGTCAATTTAAGTGCCAAGTTTCACTGAAATCCGTTTTTCCGTTAGCGTGAAAAAGTAACAAACAATATCTATCTATTCCCACAAACTTTCACAATAAATAGTAGCATAGTTTTACAATCCTTATGTAGTATTTTCATTTTGTAATTATTTTATTTATCAAAATAAAAGAATTAAGGTATTTCTAAGCATTGTTTCTCAAACACTGATTCTTTCTTTCATTGCTCGATTTGGGAAAGACGCCAGTCACGTCGTTCGTTGATGTTGTGTCATAATTAGAAATCGGATAATCGGATGCATATTTAATTTACCTAAAGTTAATTTTTAGATTATTATTTTTGTAAAAAATATCCCGGGATTCCAGGAACACCGGGAATTTATGAAGCTTTCTAGTTCAGGTGTTTAGTATGCAAGCGACTTTTAAAGTATTAGGATTGCATAAGTATTCAGATGCATATTTATTTAAAACTAGCAGCGCTCCGCGGTTTCACCCGCGTAGTTCCCTTTCCCGTAGGAATACGGGGATAAAATATAGCCTATGTCACCCGGGGATAGTGTAGCTTCCCAACAGTGAAAGAATTTTTCAAATCGGTGCAGTAGTTTTGGAGCCTATTCAATGCAAACAAACAATCAAATCTTTCCTCTTTATAATATTAGTATAGCAAATAAAATACATGTTTATGTAGAGTGTAAGTTTGTAAGAGAAGGAATAGTGTGAGTAGTAATGTGCCGTTCCCGAAAATGTTCCCAAAAGAATCTTTCCAGTGCCCGGGGATATTCCTAATTGCTGGGAATGGGAACGTGTCGGTGAAACCACATAGAATTAAAATAAAAGTAAAAATATAATAACATACTTAGTTACTGGTAAGATTTAGTAAGTAAGTAGAAGTGACATGTAAAAGTGCTCATTTCGCGCTATCTTTAATGTGATGAGCGGCAGGCGTAACAATAGAAGTTTACATTTCTGGAGTTGCCTATTATGTTTGCTTCTTTTGTTACGCCGATCGGTTAGTTATGGCCATAAATGATGCACAAAGGAAAAGTAAATAACATTTCTCAAAATTAGTATCACACCTGCACAGTTATAAGGATGGTTTTTAGCTATCAGTTTAACTCTCCAACTACATCAATAAACTGTCGAAAATTCTCAGTAACACATTGTGGGTGTAAAAGATATGCGTTTAATTTCTATCTTTTATTATTTTATTATGAAACATGCGAGAAGAAACCTAATCTAAAAAGTTCAAAAAATACAAAATCTTTAGCTTATGTGTGTTCTCACTAACTGGGAATGTTCCCGGGCACCAGCCTAGTCAAATTATACTAATCTATCCTCCGTTTGAAATAACATTAGACAGTTAATTAAACCTTTTTTTACAGTCCGTTCAACTGATTTTGACCTCTATTGCGTTGTATGACTTATAAGCATGATAAATGGTATCTGCAGTAAACAGTTGGTGTTGTAACCACTTTTTTGCTTTAAAGCCATCCTTATTCCTACTGAATAGAAGTCACAATCGGTTGAGCCGATTGTAAAAAAGGTTTGTTTAAATATCTAATCTTATTTCAAATGGACAATACAAAATTGACAATACACAATTGAATGGATGGAAATTTTACATTTGTTTCGCGGCAGCATTTAATATTACTAGGTAGTCATTGGTAGACTGTATAAGTAATCTGTTACAAAAATCAATAAAAATATAAACTTGTAAAAAATATATTAACAACTTGTTTTTAATCTATTGTCTATTTGTATAGTTTGATTTTATACATTTTGTTGTAAGTATATTTTAATTTAGAGTAGGTGTAGGATTTGTTTTGAAGTTTTCAAAAATTAATGTTTCAAAATAAAAAGGTTACGATTTTTATTCCGCATTTTATTTTTAAACTATTCCCGCGGTTTCACACGCGTTACCGTAAGGACGTATCCTTTGTCCTTTTCCTGATAGGTAGGTTCCCTCTCACCGAGAGAAGGCCTGTGTCCCAGCAGTGGGAACATTAGAGGCCTATTATGATGGCAGGTAGGTAGGCAAAATTCCATGATGATCGGTTGTGTAGTTAAAGCGCCAGAAGCAGGGGGGTTTATCTACCACTGAATATAGGGGCTTAGCTACCACTGAATCTATTATACAGGACGCCGACGGTTTATTTATTTACTTAAAAAAACGTCACCGTCCTTTTTGCAAAAGACCCCGCCAAGATATTTTTATATGGGGCGTTATAGCAAGCCCCATAAGGGCTAGCTACGCCACTGCGTGAAATAATAAAAAAACTGTTTTTCTCACATCAGATTACCTACCTGTCTACTTAATATTATTCTCCGAGAGCGTGAAATTTCGCTACCTACCTGTTTAAATATATGAGTAGGTAACACCTACTTAATACTTACAGCTATTTCCAACAATTAAGTAAAAATGAAGAAATTAAATATAAAAACGATTATATCTAAGCTTTCTTAAGTAGTTTAGGCAATGCGCCGTCCACGGGCCGCTTCTTTTTATTACCACGCTATTATTTGGATTCTATTCAAGTATTCAACTTGCTACGCTATTTCTTATCGCAAAGTATCTCATTCTACACCACGACGAGCGTATGCACACACTCTCACGTACGCACTGCAGCACGAAACATTACGAGTAAGAACGGACAAAAAGCTATATATCTCTTTCACACGATTCTCGTAGTTGTTGCTTCTAAAGCGTTCAAGGTCAAAGTGGGGTAACTTGATGTGCTGGCGACTGTACTATCGGAGTGTTGGCTTGCTAACCGCATAGATAACCTCCCTGTAATACCTGGGTATAACTTATTGCATACCACAATAAACCGAAACCAAAATGATGGTGTGGTCGTTTTTGCTAAAGAATGCTTAAATGTTACAATCGAGGAACCTACTCTACAGGACTGTATGAGTAATTGCTTGGTTATCAAAATTGGCGCGACTACAGCGATAATCGCTATGTATAGGTCCCCTTCCACTAGAAACTTAGATTCTTTCCACAATTCATTAAATCAGATTTTTCAATCACTAAGCTCGTACAGAAATGTTATACTAACAGGTGACCTAAATATAAATATTGGCGCCGAAAGCAGCGATGCAGGGACCGAAAATTATCTTAATATCTGCTCATACCATGGTTTTCTCCCCGCTCACACTTTGCCTACTCATCAAAGCGGTTCCTGTCTCGATCATATGATGATTAAAAGCAGTTTATCATACATTACGCTTGTTACTAACGCAACAATTACTGACCATCACGCTGTCCTACTTGCCGTAAATTTAACGCTGCCTAAGCAAAATCGTCCCCTGACCAAAAGCAAATTAAACACAAATAAACTCGAATATGACTTATGCAACCCCGATTTTAGCTTAGTTTACAATAGTGCTGACGCTAATTTGGCTTTATCGTACTTAATAAAATATGTCCAACAAGCAATATTACGTAACACGACGGTTTCTATAGTGGATAAGAAACATTACAATATTAAACCATGGATTACTCCTGGACTAATTCGATGTATAAGACACCGAGATAAACTTCATCAAAGAACAAAGAGATACCCTGATAATCTAATAATTCAAACCACATATAAAAGATACTGGAACTTCTGCAACAATCTGCTAAAGAATTTAAAAAATAATTACGATAAAAACGAATTAAATAGAGCAGGAAACAATAGCAAGCAACTTTGGAAACATATTAAAAACGTCACCAATATGTCTAAGCAGCGTGAGTCAAATTCGAGTTTACTGCTGCCTAATGCCTCACCACTCCTTTCAGCTAACAACGTTAATAACTTTTTTGTCAATGTTGGGAAAACTCTTGCGGAACAGATTCCGAAACATTATTGTGACCAACCCTCCCAAATATCAAGCGATAGCAGTAACCTGAAATCTTTTACTATGCTGGATACTGACGAAGACGAAATAACCCGAATTATTTCTGGACTAAAAGATGACTGTGCAGTTGGTTGGGATAACATAAGCAATAAGATCCTTAAACTCTATAAGCATATTTTGGTACCTCCCTTGACGCATATATTTCGAATCTGTCTTTCCAATGGAATTTTCCCTAGATGTCTAAAAAAATCAGTTGTAATCCCTGTCTATAAATCTGGAAGCAAAGACCTAGTCAATAATTACAGGCCAATATCGTTACTTCCCTCAATATCAAAGATACTGGAGAAAATTATAAACAGTAGACTAGTTAACTATCTAGAAAACAATGACTTTTTATCCCCTGCACAATTTGGTTTCAGAGCCAAATTATCCACAGCCGACGCGGTGCATAACCTTACCAATTACATTTCAGAAGAACTCGGTAAAGGGAACCAGACCCTAGGAGTCTTCCTTGATTTAGCCAAGGCCTTCGACACGGTGTCCGTTTCCGTAAATAAGTTAGAGACTATAGGAATTAGGGGAACGCCGCTGAAACTATTTGCTGACTACTTACATGGCCGATACCAATGCGTTAGAATAGATAAAACCACGAGCGACGAGCAGAAAAGTACGGGTTTTGGTGTTCCTCAGGGAAGTATTCTGGGCCCCACGCTTTTCCTAATTTATATTAACGACATGTGTAACCTTAATATTAAAGACGGAAAAATTATATCTTATGCCGACGACACGGCGCTAATATTTACCGCTAAAACCAGTACCGAACTGTTCGAAATTGCACAACTAGGTTTTAATACTGTGACTAATTGGCTTCAAAGAAACTTACTAACATTAAATGCTGACAAGACAAAATATATTCACTTCTCCATGCGCAAGCCTCAACTTAACATTACTAACCCTCATATATACGCCCATCAATGCGGAAACCGTTCAGTCAACATGTGTAATTGTCCTTTTATCCTCAAAACGAGCAACATAAAATACCTTGGCGTAATAGTGGACGACAATCTGTCTTTCAGGAAACATATTGAAAGTCTTGTTAAAAGAGTGCGCAAATTAATATATGTTTTTAAAAAATTGCGAACATTTGCAGACTCAAAATTAATCACTCAAGTTTATTTTGCCCTATGTCAATCAATAATTCAATACTGCATCACATCATGGGGTGGCGCACCAAAAACGAATCTGCTTCCTCTTGAAAGAGCTCAGAGAGCAATTTTAAAGGTAGCAAACTTTCATCCCTTTTTCTTTCCCACAGATCTGCTATATAAATCCTGCAACGTGCTGACTGTTCGCCAACTTTTCATAATGCACTTAGTCTTAAAACAGCACACCATGCTTACCTACACTACTGACAATACTAACAAAAGACGGAATGATATAGTATGCACATCGAATGCAACCTCAAAGCATGTCTTTGTAGAAAGATTTTTTACATTCTTAGGCCCATTTCTGTACAATAGGTTAAATAGAAAACTAAGTATCTATAAATTAAATTACTTTAGCTGTAAGAAAATTATACTTAAATATTTACTAACCATCGCTTATGCACAGACAGAAGATCTACTTGTTGTCTGCAAATAGAACGACTAACATGCTATTTTACTTTTATTTTTCTAATTTTAACTTAGTTTTTACTTTATACACATTGTTAATTTATTACATTAAGTATTTATGCACTTCATAGCCTGAAGCACAGGTTCAACCTAGTTCAGGCAATATGCAACTGTGCTCTATTTTAATTGTTAAGATACTTTGTAAATATGCCTTTTTATAAAAATAAACGATATTATATATATTATTATAGTTAACAAGGCTTCTAAAGCATTGGGTTTTATTTTTAGGGTCTGCTCTGAGTTTAAGAATATCAAAACCATGAAAATTTTATACTGTGCTTTTGTCCGTAGCCATGTCGAATATGCTTCTCAAATTTGGAATCCAAATTACAATGTTTATATCGATCGCCTTGAAAGTATACAAAGGCGATTTTTAAGGTACACTCAATATCGTTCAAATAATTATCTTCCTAACTATCCTAGTCGGTGCAAGAAATTTCATATACTTCCTTTACACGAGCGAAGAAATATTGCAGATCTTGCTTTTCTATTTAATATAATGAACGGGTCTACGGACGTCCCAGAGCTGGTGGCCAAGATTGGACTTCGTGCACCATCTGTGTTTCTTCGGAGACCTCATCTCCTTCATGTTCCTATTGTGAAAACGAACTATAGGCAAAACGCATATATTTTGAGAGCATGTCGAATGTTCAATTTGGTGAGCAGGGATGTTGAGCTCGACTTATTCTCAAACAGTGTTCAGAAATTAAAAAAATTGTTCAATGACTTATTCTTTGAAGTCTAATGTTCTTGTGTAATTTATTATATTTTTGTTTATTCTCTTCAGTTGTGTCTATGTTTAACTTAACTTAACTTAGTTTAACTCTCACGCTGTTTATACCGTTTCGTCAATTTTATATGTAAGTTTATATAAGTGGAAACTTGTAATTGGCTTTCTTCTACATGTTACTTCTTACTACTCGTCTGTATTAGCTGTAAGTTTTCTTAATATTAATAAAATAAAATAAAAATAAAATCACTAAACTCATGCTCACTTTCATCTTCCAACCACTGTTCTACAAGCTGGTCATGGCTTTTATAAGTTCCAGCCGAAGTTCTTTTGAAACCGTGTGGACATTGGCTCTTACTTGAGTGAGCTACCTGAAAAAATGTGTATTAAATGTTATTTAGAAAACAATTGTACTGACGGGTTGTTTAGGAAACACTATGAACATATAACTATTTTACTGAGGTGGTTGTCTAATATACACTATACCTTAACATTGACATGGTAGTTTGGTAAATGATAAATGATTTATTTCTGTAAGTAGGTTTGTACAAACACTTTTACACGTCAATCATATTTTTTTAAACTAGATGAGGTCGGCGTTTTCTATCTGACTACTCTGAGAAGAAAGGCCGAAACAAACTCAGAGGTCGCAGTCTCTATTAAAGTCCAGACATAATCTTGGTCAGATCATGTGAAGACCATGTGGATTGGTGTCTGAAATGGTCTTTTGAGGAAAGAACCACACAGGTTGAGTGGACCTGTCCATTCAGTGCACGCATGTATCAGTAATCATACGGCTCAACTCAGAACTTGAGGAGCTCAACGATTTGACGAACAATACCAAAGAAAAGACATTTGGGTAGGCCGCATAAAGTACTCAAACTGCCAGATTAACTTTAAAAATTAACTGAGAAAGAGATGAAACACGAAAACAAAAATACCACATAGTCCTCACATTCACAATAATTAAAGCAAAAATAATATTATACTTCTCAAAGTAAATATTCATGTCAAAGTGTATATAATAATAATCAAATGTCAAAGTGTATATAATAATAATCGAATGTCAAAGAGCAAAACAAAAATAAAAACAAGATTCAGTATACAGAATTGGAGCAGGTCAATCCCAAGCTTTTTTGTCCTCAATATAATCTTTAACAGTATAAAAGGCTTTCAGGCACAACTTACGTTTAATGAATGATTTAAATTTATTGAGACTTAGATCTTGAACATGGCTTGGAAGTTTATTATAAAAGCGTATACATTGACATCTGAATGACCCACCTATTTTCTTGAGCCTTGTTGATGGTACAACAAATTTGTGTTTGTTCCTAGTATTTATACTATGGATATTACTGTATTTTTAAACAATTTAATATTTTTATGGGCATATAAAAGATTTTCATAATACTGTGAAGGCACAGTCATTACATTAATCTCCTTAAATTTATCTCTGAGAGAGTGTCTCGGACTTAATTTATAAATTGATCGAACAGCTATTTTCTGCAAGACAAAAATAGTCTGAATGTCGGCGGCATTTCCCCACAATAGAATACTCGCACCATACGACATTACACTATGAAAATAGCTAAAGTACACTAAGCGGGCTGTCTCTATATTAGTTAAATTACGAATTTTTCTAACAGCGTATGCTGCAGAGCTTAGCTTTTTCGATAATTTGGCTATATGTGGGCCTCACTGAAGCTTGGCATCCAAAGTTAAGCCCAAGAATACAGTGCTATCTTCAGGATTCAATTCTTCGCCCTGTATCAACACATTAGTTTTCACCTGCTTAACGTGAAGTAGCGTAAACTTAATGCATTTGGTCTTTTTTTCATTAAGAAGTAAATTATTAACATTGAACCAGTGAACTACTTTTGAGATTGCGCTATTTACATCGTCATTAACAAGTTGCTGACGTTTAAGTTTAAACAAAAGTGAAGTGTCATCCGCAAACAACACTATATCATGATTATCCTTTATGAGGTAAGGCAAGTCATTAATATAAATAAGAAACAAGAAAGGGCCAAGAATCGAGCCCTGTGGGACTCCCATTGATACTACGGACCTGGGAGATCTTTTTCCGTTTACATCAACACACTGAATCCTATTACACAAGTATGAAATAAGAAGATCCAGAGCGGTGTTCCGGATCCCGTAGTGGCGGAGTTTCCTGATTAAAGTTTCATGAAGCACGCAATCGAATGCTTTAGATAAATCACAAAAAATGCCCAAGGCATCGTATTTATTTTCCCATGCATTGTAAATATGCCCTAAGAGTTCAACACCGGCATCGGTAGTTGAACGACCCCTTGTGAAACCGAACTGTTGGCTATGTAATAAATTATGTTTATTAAAAATCTTTGCAATTGGTCTAAAATTTATTTCTCAAAAAATTTACTAAAGGTAGGTAGTACTGAAATAGGTCTATAATTAGAGGGGTCTGATGTACTACCTGATTTAAACAAAGGTATTATTTTACTATTCTTCATTAGGTCAGGATACTCCCCGCAGTCTATACAATTATTAAATATAAGAGCTAAACTAAGTGCTACAATGTCAATAATAGGCTTAGCAACTTCTACAGAATTACCCCACAGATCTGCAGTCTTTTTTACATTTAAAGTGTGAAAGGTTTTAATTATATCTCTACAGCTAATATATTCAAAATGAAATTCTGAATCACAAACATTAACATTTTCCTTCAGCAAAGACTCAGCAACAGAAGGTGATGAGTTTAGTGATTTTGTAGTTGAAACGGGAATATCTGCAAAGAAATTTTCAAAAGCCGCGGCGTCTTGCGAGTCTGATGTGATTATGTTGTCGTTGATAGACAGGCTGTAGTCAGTATTTCGGTTGCTAGACCTTCCCGTTTCACTATTAATAATATTCCAAGTCGTTTTAATTACATTACTACTATTTTTAATCTTAGAACTCAAATAACGCGACTTGGCCATCCAACAGGTAGACACCTTCCCGCTTAAAACGGTGTATGCGGTTGCCTCGACTGTTCGCGGCGCACTGATTGAAGCACGGCCGCGCGACACGAAGGTACTGAGAATCCGGGGTTCGTATTATACAAAATCGCGACTCAGGACAAAATTTTCGATTTAGCCGTGTCTGTGGTACTGCCACGTCAGTCGCAGAGGTGGAATATGTGGAACATTTTCATCCCAGGCGGTGGTCTTCAAATTCCTAAATTTGTATTCCTCACAAGTTTTGTAGCTAATTGCCGGTTTCTTCTATTAGAGCTATAAAATGTCCAATGTTCACTTTAATGGTTGGTACTCATTGTACGAGCCCGATTGTCGGAAGGTACATTTGTGCGCTAGTACTGAGTGTGAAATGAGACACTTTAATCGTTAATACGTTTAGTTTATATTAAGACATTAAATCACCGGTTCACAGATTAATTCGGTAGTACAAATTAGTTACACTATCACCAAATACTAGAACTAGGATTAACTATTACATCTGTATTACATTGAGCGAACACAGGAATAAAACTGGTACTAGTTACATCAGAGAGTGAGAACTGGAACAAACTGGGCTCCTCTGTTTTTTTTTTTTTTTTTTTTTTTTTTTTTGTGAATGGCATCTCGCAGTTGACCTTGAGAGGCCGTGACTGCTCAACCGGACTTTCCTGTGAAGGTTTTTAGGAATCTAAAAGCCTCCAGCCAGGGCGTAAACCTACTTAAACCTAAAACGACTGCGCACTGAGGGCACCCCCTGTGGGGTACGAACCTCGGCTCAGGGAGTCGCTGGCGGGGGGGGGGCAGCTAGTACTATCAGGGACAGGCTGGATCAAGGTATTATTTTCATGATTATTAGACGGGGAATTTAAAGCTACTGGCTCAGCTGCGGCGCGGGCTGGCGCATCAACGGGCAAGGGACGGTCGGGGGTCTGATCGCTACTCGGGAGTCTTCGCGGGGCGCGAGGACCTCGGCGGCGAGGTCGGTAGGACGGTCGTCGTTTGTTTTTGTGTACTGTACTGGTGGCCCTATTCTTTTCTTGGAGAACAGTGATGGGGTCGTCTGGGTCTGAGAGGACATGTTTCGGCCTGCGAATACTACTGATTCTACTGGGGACATAACTAGCGGCCTTCACAATCAAGGGATTGCGATGTATCTCGGCTTTATCGAAGAAACGCTTCGAGTTGCGTTTCATGAATTGAGCAATAGTGGGCATTTTCAGATCGAGATGGAGGATCTCGTTCCGAACGTACCATGGGGCTGGGCTCCTCTGGCACGTGCGGAAGTATTTATACAGTATAGCGACGTGTGGGGTAAGGGGGCGGTGGTCAAGAATATCGGCCAATAAGGGTATAGTCGTACGCGCAATTACCTTATATGGTCGCGTTTTTCGATTTCGCATCGAGATCGGATAGCCAATTACAATTCACTTGCGCTGACATGACACACACTCACTGTTTTCTTAGAAATTCTAAGTAGCAAGAAATGAGTTAGGTACGTTTTAGTTACGACATCCTGATAATTCGTTCTGTCCTGAACATTCTCCCGTCGTGAATCATCATGGATGGTTCAGTTATTTAATCTGTTACAGGATGTCTTAACATTCACAATCATAAAACTATAAACTATTCACAAACAAAGTAAATGACATTGACATGCACAAAGTTAAATCAAAAAGGCAAAGCGTGTTAACGTTAATTATTACAATCACTAGAATATAAAATACCATAAGGGAAGAACTAAAGGACGATGTCAAGCCCACCATTATTTAGGGAACGTCTTGTGGTACTAGTTTAACCAGCCTTTTGACAGGTCGTCTTAAAATTCCCCCCTTAGTCTTAATATCTACGGCGCGCACAATGTTGTCACTCCCGGGGAATGTCCTAATAACCAATCCCATAGGCCACGAGTTCCGCGGTAGGTTGCTATCCGCGACGAGCACTATGTCCCCGGTGAGTATTGGAGCACCACGTCCGTGGGGCTCCCGCCGATGCTGCAGGTCAGGCAGGTACTCTTTCACCCATCTCGCCCAGAACTGGTCGGCGACTCGCTGCGAGGCGCGCCATTGTGCACGCCCGATAAGGTCCTGGTCATTGAAGTCACCAGGTGGCGGGTTCGATGCCGGGCCGTGCAACAAGAAATGATTTGGAGTTAGGGCCTCCGGATCATTTGGATCCACGGAGACGTGAGTGAGTGGTCTGTTGTTCACGGTGAATTCTACCTCAGCTAGCAGAGTCGCCAACGTTTCTTCGTTGGGGTGGCGCTCCCGTAGTGTGCTGAGGAGAGCGGTCTTTACGCTCCTTACTAGTCTTTCCCACGCACCGCCCATGAAAGGTGCGCTGGGAGGTATGAAGCGCCAGGAGATGCGCTGTCGGCTTGCCTCTTGTTGCGTCGACGCATTGATGGACGCTCGGAACTCGCGGTCTGCGCCGTGCAGATTGGTCCCGTTGTCTGACCATACTTGAGTCGGGGGGCCCCGGCGCGCAATGAAGCGACGCAAGGCCATCACGGCAGACTCCGTCAATAGGCTCGCAGCGACCTCGAGATGTACTGCTCGTGTAGTCAGACAGGTGAACAGCGCTACGTAGCGCTTGTGTACGGCGCGTCCCACGGAGACGTGGAGAGGCCCGAAGTAGTCGAGGCCCACGTATGTGAAAGGGCGCTCGTGATGGGCGAGGCGACAGGGCGGCAGGTCGCCCGTCCGGGGCTCGGGCGGCACGTTGCGGCGCGCTCGGCAGTCCACGCAGCGCGACACGATGGTTCGTGTGGCGGGGCGTAGGCGCGTCACCCAGTAGCGAGTGCGGCACTCGTTGACAGTTGCCTCGACGCCGGAGTGGTGCAGTCGCCTGTGGACTGCGTCGATGAGTAGTTGGGTGATGTGGTGATTCCCATCGAGAATGGCAGGACTCGATTGATGGCCTGAAATGCATTGTGCCGCGCTTACGCGCGACGTTAATTTGAGTAAGTTGTTGGAATCGATATAAACTGATAGTGCCCGTAGTCGGCCAGTTTTTAAGTTAGTGTCACTGAGTTCACTACTGAAACTTTGTCTTTGTATAACCTTTATTAATAATACTTCTGCTTTATTCAATTGTTCAGCAGTCAATTGTATAAATTTAGTGTCACTTAGCACTTTGAGTTTAGCACTCACTGAAAGTTTTGCACTACACTTTTTACTATTCCACGCTGGATCGGATTCCCTATTTTTAATAGTAGATTTATAGTTCACCTGGTCTGTGTTGATTACCATACACTTGAACAGTTCTGCTGCTTGGATGACTCGGGCGGTCGCACGCAGTAGGCGTTCCCACCGGGAGAAACGTGTGTGGTCGGGAACCGCTGCGGTCGGGTCGCCTGGTTCAGTGATGTGGTGCACACGCTCCTCACCGGTGAGCTCGTGGGCTGCTGGCTGCTCTGCAGGCCATGTGTCAGGGTGGCCTCGTAGGAAGTCAGGCCCCCGGAACCACCGATGCTCGGAGTCCAGCTCGCGTGGTACGCCGCGCGTAGCGTCGTCGGCGACATTAAGTGCAGTGGGCACCCACCGCCAGTCGTTGAGCTTAGTGTGCTCCTCGACGGCGGCGATGCGATGTGCTACGAACGGGCGGTATGAGCGCGCCCCGTTACGCAACCAGGTGAGGACAGTGGTACTGTCTGTCCAGTACGTGATGTGATGCGGCTTGTAGTAGTGTTCGGCCGCAATCGCAGCACCCAGGCGGTTGCCTAGAACTGCAGCTTGCAGCTCGAGTCGTGGTATTGAGGTGAGCTTCAGTGGCGCGACCTTTGTCTTCGCGGCCACCAGCGCCAGAGTAGCTTGGCCGTCCTCGTTCGCCGCGCGCCAATGGGCGACAGCAGCGTAGGCAGATTGGCTCGCATCCACGAACACATGTAACTCAAAGGGTTTTTCTTTAGAATAAACCATGTACCAACGTGGGATTTTAACAGTTTTTAACCTCTTTAGGTGTGTAGTCCACTCGCCCCACTGTTGAGCGAGATCAGCGTCTATGGCGGCGTCCCAGTTGGTGCCGCGGCGCCAGACTTCTTGTAGTAGTACCTTCGCCCTGTTAGTAACGGGAGAGACGAAGCCTAGAGGGTCAAACAGAGACATCATTATGCGCAGTACCTCTCGTTTTGTTGGCCTGGGTTTTCCAATAAGTGTGGGTGGAAGCCTCGATAGATCTAGATTGAAACCTATGTCATCCTGAGTTGGTCTCCACTCTAGTCCTAGAACGCGTTCGGTAGCCGCGTCTATGTTGAGGCCGAGGTTGTTGTTTGCTGCACCTGGATCTAACGCGTCCAGAACCTCCCTGCTGCTTGACGCCCACTGTCGCAGTTCATAATTAGCTTCCCTATGTATGCGATCTATGTCCTTACACACTCGCACTGCTTCCTCGGGGGTGTCGAAACTGTCTAACAGGATGTCGACATAGTGATTTATAATAATAGATTGACAGGCTTCAAAATGGGAGTGTTCGTACCTGCGAGCGTTGACGTCTTTTACATAGATCGCGGTTGACGGCGAACATGTAGCGCCGAAGATCAGTGACGTCATTCTCCATTTTTCAGGTGGTCCGTCGTCCCGTCTGTCTCCACGCCATAGATAGCGGAGCGCGTCGCGATCTTCAGGACGTATCTTCACTCTCATAAACGCTTTGATGTCTGCAGACACGGCGACGCGTCGTTGACGGAAGCGCATTAGTACCCCGGGTAGCGACTGTAACATATCGGGACCCTTGAGTAGGTAGTCATTCAGTGACTTACCTTTAGTAGTCGCGGCAGCGTCGTGGACAATTCGTAGCTTGTCCGGTTTTAGTGGATTAAGTACGGCGAAGTGTGGTAGGTACCACGTGCGCCCCTTTTTGCAGAAGTAGACGGAGCTGGTTCGGCGTAGCCATTATCGATGAGTGCTTGCATTTGTTTACAATATTTTTCTTTCATGGAACTGTCCCTGTCTAGTTTACTGAATTCTCACAATTAAATCATTTGTTAGCATAAGGACAGATTCGCTTCACGCCAGATTCGCTTGTTAAAGACTGTAAACATTTATAAGGCTGGTTTGGGCGGTATTTTTGAATTAATTCTATAATAGTATCCCTCCACCCCATTTGTTGTTCTGATCTTTTCTCCATAACAAGAAAATTGTTCAGAAGTGACTCTTTAGCCACTGGGTTGCAAAATGGTTTTGAAACTTAACAAATTCCTCTGTAGCAAGCAGGGCCAGCTTCTAATAAAGATAAGTAAGCCTCAGGGATTAAATTTTGAGGTAGCAGCGCGGCCCTGTTAGGACAAAACGCTGTAATCTGTAAAACGTCAATTTGAAAAAAACGGGTTTAAAAGTTTACATCTTTAACTCGTTACCAAATTTTATCCAGTATAGATAATAGTATTATTGTTTTTATAACATATTTGTCATAATATTTACTCAATTTCATTTTAACATCATATTATCATATTTTATATAGATACCTCACAATATTAAAAAAATATGTTTTGTTACAACAACATGTAGCTAGCCAATATTCGTCTTTGTTGTGACATAACAATGTAATCATTGATTACTGCGTTTTTAAGTGACAGACTTTTCTGTTTTATTGTAATCTGCATTGACTCAGACTAAAAGTAAAAATAAATGTATTCTAGATATTGTAGACATTGTACCTACAGCTAACAAAATGTACTCTTTCTAACAGGAACTTATTTGTAAAGTAAATTAATAAAATAAAAAGTGGTCATTAAAATTTTATTGTAAAGTAGGGAAAAGACAAAGAAATTTAAAGTAAAAAGTAATAAAAAACCTTAGGTAAAAGTTTCTGAAGCAGATTCCTCCAAATCTTCGGTGATATTTTCATTGACCAGCAAATCTTCATAAAACCGATGCCTGGATTTTGGCATAAATTTTAGTAATTTTAATATGTCATCCTTCTTTTTCCGTGAAATACCCTCTGCTTCTGTTCTTCTTGCTACATTGATAAACATGTCAACTTCTTTTCCTACAGTATTCATGATTTCTTTCTTAAATGTTTTAGACAATATATCGAGCTCCTTAAAATCATCAGCTTGGTAATTATTTTTTACAAACAGCTTAGGTTTGCCTCTTCGGAATTCAACAATTTTAAAACTGGAAATGTTGTAATTTCTAGGGAAAACAGATTTCAACTCGCTTTTAAATAGCATAACTTCTTTGTGGTCATGTACGTGAGATGTCAAATTTTTTCGAGACTTTTTAAATGTCTCAACGTAGTCATCTAAATCATATAAATTACCTGACTTGTTCATTTTATTGGTTATGGCACCATGAACACTGTCAGCTGACATGTAAGTGTGACCAGGCTCCAGATATTCAACTTTGATGGTTTGGATCTCATTGCAGCAATCGTTGATAAGTCTCAGAAGCGCCGAGTATAAAGGGGAATGCCCATCTCCCATACAAAAAAATGCCTGAAATAGACAAGAATGAAATCTACGCCAAATTATCCTTCAAATCGAACGAAACTCAATGACAATTTCAATAATTATCTAAAACTAGGGAGTACATTGTTTAGAATATTTTTGCTAAAAGATAGGTTATGTCTCAAGGTTACTAAAGGATTGAAAAAATAATTCAACACAAATCATTTTATTTTATTAACCGACTTCAAAAAGAAGGAGGTTATCAATTCGACATGTTTATATTTTTTTTTTATGTATGTTCGGGCATAACTCCGACGTATGTAGACGGATTTGCAAAATTCTTTTTTTGTTCGAAAGGGGTTTATTCCGAAATGGTCCCATATAAATTTCATATAGATCTGATGATGCGTTTCGGAGACAGACAACGGAACTCTTCAAAACATTACAGCAAATCAACCGCGAATGCTGCTATCGCATAAATATGCATTGTTTTGACCCTAAGGATGATGAAATTTCGAATTGGTGTGGGGTAGGTAACTAAAAAGTTAAAAATAAAAACTTTTTTCAAAAAAAGAACAACCGACTTCCAAAAAAACACTACAAAGTGCAAAATAACTTTAATTTCGGAAGGCGGTGACAAAGAATTAAAATACCTATACCTCCAAGGTCACCGACTTCCGAAATTAAAGTTATTTTGCACTTTGTAGTGTTTTTTTGGAAGTCGGTTGATCTTTTTTTGAAAAAAGTTTTTTTACTTTATTCATCATTATACACTATTAATAAATCATCGAGGAACCGTGCAGGAGGACGGATGTTGGATTGGTACCGCGCCCAAGCTAAGTACCATATAATTGACATAATGTGGGCACAGGTACCAACAGTCCGACGTCCCACTAGGCAATTACAGTAACGATTTTGTATAGCATCCCTACCAGTTAAAGAATTATTAATTATCATATACACAAAATATACTTTGGTTGAAATGTGTCTGCTATGTATTTTCCCTCTCAATAAGTAACAATTATCTGGAAGAGCTAATTTCTCAATCAATAAATTATCCATCTCCGTGCAAACCTCAATACTATACATGCCATTAGCTCGCGTATGCTCACCATAGTAGGATCGAGCCTGCTTTATTTGATAAGTGCCACATGCAATCAAAACCATTTCGCTGTAAGTCAGTTGTGGAAAATCAGCAACATTACTATTATTCACATTAATACTTTGGAATTGCGCTCTGCGTCGATTTAAATTATTATTTATTACATGATCAGCTAGCCTGTTTTCCGTAAACATATTAGTATTTATTGTTTGGAGAATATCAGCAGCATCTGGCTTGTCAACTATTCTTGAATGAAATCTATTAACTAATGCTGCCGCTATAGAGAAATCAACCATTAAATGTTTGGATGCTCGGTTAAAAAAATCTTGGCGAAATATTTTAAAATGCTGCTTGAAAATTCCATTTACGACTTCTACAACCCAGCGACAAATGGTTACTTTCCTGCTTTTGTTGGCTTCTAAAGTTGATAATTGGAATTCATTTTCTTGTAATGTTGATGGCATGTGGACACTATAATTACATGACTCCAAAAGTGGAACAGCGTCTCTGAACCCTCTATCCAATATAAACACATCCCCATCTTGAAAATATTGCCTTAGTCTATTATTCGGATCATTAAATTCATTGAACATTATAGTAGCATCGGAAGTTGTTGCGGGATAAGGGCCTAACACTTCAAGAATATATCCATCGGAGCAAACAAGCATAAATGGCTTTACGAGGTTTCTATATTTGTGTAGCGAATATGTTTCTTTTTGATAAAGATAATTAGAGCTCTTTTGTACATAGATATATGTTCCATCCACGATGACTACAGGTTTTCTTTGACCATCAACTTCACCAAACAGTCCATTGGGAATTATTAAATTCCTGGTTGCAATTTCTTCTCTGGTCATATGTCCAATTCCTAGGCTTCTGGGTACAAAATCTTGGTTTAATTTGACTCTTGCTTCAGCCATAAGTCGTTCTAGAGTACTTCTGGGTATTTGAAGTAGAGACGATATTCTTTCATCGGAGTCCCCAGTTCTTAGTTTCATTAGGTAGGCCGCAAGGGCAGTAGAGCCTCTATGCATTTGTGCCAGACGGGGAACCTCGCTCATTAAACTAGTAAATTGACTTTTACTCATTCCAAGAAAGTACCACAACATATATTCCTCCATCGAGTTGATATTTTCGAAATCCAATGATCGGCTCTCATAATTCACAAACGACGCAAAATCTTCTATGTGATTCACATTGAATACATGGATTACATCTTCCCATGCCGGAATTTCATGCCATAAGTCACTGTTTAAATGATAATTACATATTTTGGAATTCCGTGGGACATAATACTTATAGTCCTTAAATAACCATACCCTGAGTGAAAGTGGTACCACATGTCGATCTGTCATATTGCAACCCGGATAGAAACAATGACTTTGAGTATCAACTGCTCTTCCATAATTAGGTAACTGTATGCCTGTCACCATTTGAGATTCTTCACTATGAGAAACTTCAAGTTGAGATGCATTTACACTGTCTGTGGATACTTGACTTAGACTTTGCAAAGAAGCAACAGAAGGTGACGCAGCTCGGTTGCATTGTTGCCAACATGGATGACAGATCAAATCTGTAGAACGTAACTGTAACAAAAACCAAAATCAGGTTAGTTTTACTGATGACTTAAATATTGAATATGATGCACATTCAACTAAACATTATTATTGAAGCAGATTTCTCACCTGTCGTGGTTGAATTCGGTGAGCTACTACATTCATTATGTGCCTTTCACGGTCAGTATTACTTCCCATTGTATGTGATCGTTGTCGTAGAACTGACTGTCCACAGCAAACACACACATGACGGTGACCAACTTGTCTATCTGGGCGACTAGGCCCTGGTGTTTCCGTTATACTTTGGATTGATAATCGGAGACATGCATCACAAATAACACTGTGTTGATCAATCTGTAAGAGAAAGAAAAAAACAATTATTTAAATTATTTTTCAGTGGTTTTTATGAGTTCAACATACCTAAAGCTACTTGTGTAATAATTGTGTTTTACGTATAATGTAAACAAAACCAGCAAAACATAATACTTACAAGTTGCGGTGTTATCCATTGCTGTATTAAACAACGTACTTCATCATTTTGCATTGACAAAGGATTACGTCTCATTCGTGTTATATCGAGATAACAATTAATGCAATGAACAGAATCCATTTTTGTAAAGAAATGGGGGACAAGTCCAAAACACAAGCAGAGTCGTCGTATATAGCAGGTTCAAAGTCCGTGTTCAAAAAGCCAAGTCGTCGTGTTAAGCGGGTCCAATTTCAGTCCGGGTTCAAAAATAGGTATCATGTACAGATGGAACATCAAAATCCTTAAAATATGGCCAAAGTCGTCGTAAAATATCATAAATATAAAACACAGTATCGTAATAACTCAACGTAACACAAACAAAACAATGAAATATAATGATGAAAAAATTAAACGTCATATCATTGTCACAAGGTTTTGTCAAACGGTAAAGGCAAAGGACACATCTCATACTGCCTAGGTTATTTTCTTTTTTGTAGTTTTAAAAAATAATTTGATTTTATGTATTTTGATTGGCATACTTAGATTGTGAGATTTATAAAATATGTTATTATAATTAATTATGAAGCTACTTTACGGTTTGCTGATTGATTGTTGATGGATGGTCTAACAAAGACCACAGACTAAATAGTGGTAATGTCAAATATGAGTGTTCTTGAATGTCATTGAAGAACTGTACGACGGAAATCGAAATAAATACTGAAATAATAATCACCTTTATACCCTACTTAAACGAACTGAAGAATAAATTGATGAGTTGTATTTTATTCGAAATAGAATTTATCACTATTGGGAATTGCTGTCCATTTTAGGCATTTTCCTGGCATTCCCCTTTTATTTTTATTTTGTGCGTTGCAATTGTCTGCATATAAAATAACCGTTTTATAATCTCTGCAATACATTTTTAGAAACAGAACATATGCCGTTGCTACATCAAATGCTTTTAGACCAGATTCGCCTTCATGCCACAACATCGCCGTCGCTGGCTTATTTCCTTTACCTATCCCGGCAAAGGTTTCATTGAATAGGTTCAGTTTTCGGCTAAAGAAAAAATCTTTGTTATTTAGTTGTGGCATGGTTATACATTTTTGCATATCTACTGTAAATATCGCGATCCCCGAGTTCTCTTTTTCAGCATCCTTGCTGTCCGCATTCATGTGAGCTCTTGAAATATTTTTATTGTCCAAATGCTACGGATACTGAATGCAAGCTTCACAATTACATTCATGGCATGAATGGTCCGTGATGTTTTCATCTCTAGGTAGCTTAGGTTTAGGGTGAGCTACAGCATGAGCCTCACACTTTGGACATTTATCCTGTACAGGTTGCTGAGTCGAAATGTTTTTCATTTTAATCCTCTTGTGGAATGCAGACCAGCTACATGGCTGCTTGTTTTTACGTTCTAAGTGTTTTTTTAGGAATAGAAACATTTGAGAGAGCGTCAGTCCAGTTGGCAAATATCGTCTGTTGGGTGCATGCTCTAATCTATGTATAATGAGATGATGCCGGATGGAATAGTTCAATGAAGTCATCAATCTCTTTTAAATATTCGTCGGAAAAAGAATGTTTTGGTTTGTGACGACCTCTCAAATCTGGCGCTGCTGATACCTTCGCCGAAACTGGAGTTTTAGACATCTTGAAATTTGCTTTCAATACAGCTAGCACTGCTTGATCATTAGTGTAGCCTAAAGTCCTCAGGAACATAGTTTTGCATACACGATGATTAAGTAATCTGTACGTGTAGGTGTGGTTTCTCTTGGTGGAGTTAGAATACCGTATGGCAATTTTATTGTTTTCAACGTTACGCGAAATAAAATCTCTTCTTCTTTGTATATCCATATTCCAATAGTTATCCCAAATTGTTTGTCTTTGTTCTTCATTAATATTTACTGTACACTTTCGTATGCATTTATCTTGACAAGCAGTGCCCATTGGATGTTTCTCTTTGCTAACTTTTAGTCTATCTTCAGGATCTTTAATACGTTTCTTCTTTGCAGGTGGCGGTTCAATAATTTCATCTTCAGTTACTTCATCCGGTTGACAATTTGGGTTTTGAGGATTATTTTCAAAGTAATTAACTGCTGTCGACATTTCTTCGTCTTCAACGATTCTATCCTCTTCCAGCTGTAAACTGAAGTGATTGTGTTCTACTACTCGTACAGGGGGTATCGTGTCATTATTATTTTGGGATTGGAAATTTAAATATTCGTTTGTTATTCTAGTAGGTGTAACATTTCTCATTTCCACAAAATCAGGCTGTAGTTGCGTTGGTGGTAAATTATGTATATCTTCATTTACGTCATTCGGGTGCCAATTTGGGTTATCAAAAATATTTTCGATATTAGGAACTGCTGCTGACATGTCTTCGTCTTCATAGATCCTGTGTTATTCCGATTGTATTTTTAAAATTTCAGTAGATTGCTCGACAGGTAGTATTGCGTCTTCATTATGTTTCTTGTTTGCTAGTGGTAAGTCGTTCTTATTATTTTTAGATTGTTGATTGTCGTTTTCAATTATCCCAGTAGGTTCCGTTTTTGTATTTCTCGTTTCCACATAGGTTATAATTGTAGATGTAACGTCGTTTTTTACATTAGGCTGACCAATTGGAATTTCTTCGTATTCTTTACAGTTTGATGGTAAACGAAAGTAACTATTTTGAATACTGTCCTCCTGAAACAAAACATGGAGAATCCATTTAAATAGTTACAGGTAAAAGCATCCCAACATAAACAAACGTTAACTTCACTAATTTTTAAGAGGTCAATGCGCTCCTGTTGTGTGCCTTAACTTAACAATTTAAAACAGAATAAGGTAACTTTAAAAACTTTAATAAAACAAAAAAAAAAAAATATGCGACCTTTTTTTTCGTTACCTACAAGTTGTTTTACAAAAAGTCCCAGGCTCTGTTAATGATCACAGATGTTTGACCACTGGTCAAGCATCTGTGATCATTAACAGAGCTAGATACAGAGTTAGATTCTTGACTAGTAGAAACAAAACAAAAAACAAGGACCAAGAAAGAGAAAGTTTTTAACTGTTTTATTAGCGCCGTATTGGTGGTGAGATTTCGTCCGAGTTGATAGTATATACTCCCGTACTAAAAAGTAACCTTTATGCTATTCCAGACTAATAATCTACCTCTGTGCCAAATTTCATGAAGATCCTTTCAGGCGTTCTGATGTGAAAGAGTAACAAACATCTATCCATCCAGCCTCACAAACTTTCGCATTTATAATATTAGTAGGAAGTAGGATAGGATGTTATGTTACGCAGGAAGCTACTTACTTAAGTGTCATCACGTAATTAAATTATGATTACCTATCATAGAAATAAATTTAAACACACACTTACCTGTTTACTGTATGAATTATTTCCAAGCACTGCCAAACTGCATATCTTCTTAATGCGTTCATATTTCGGCATTTTGTTAATAACTAAGGAACTGTCACACACCCAACTGCTTAAAGCGATAGATGAACACTAAAATAATGCATTTGCAATACAATACGCGTGACGAGTGCTGGCTCTGCTGTTTATTATTGTTTTGACAAAACGCAGCAAACAAAGCTTGCAATGTTTTACCAAAATACAAGGACGCACACGGCTCACCCGCGCGCCCGCACATCCTTCTACCTATCACGGTAAAACGCTGCAATCTAGAGTACAGCGTTTAGCAAAAATAATTCCTCCGAACTTAAGGTTACCGTGAAGTGGAACTTTGAGTTTTTTTGTCAATGGAAACCGTTATTCAACAGTATACCGAACCCGTACCAAGCTAATATCGTGTAGATTATTTTATGTTGTATTACCATAAAACAATGTAACCCGGGTTGCAGTGTTTTGTCGTAACAGGGCCGCGCAGCGCTAAATGTGTAAACATCGTTGTTAATTTTTTCCCCTCGTTTGTTTTATCCAGGCCAATTTTCTTACTCATTTTCCATAATGCATTTAAATAATGGTAAAAAGAGCCCTTGTTTTGGACATTTGCATAATAATCTTAATGGCATTAATTGTTGCCAATTCAAAATAACACTTAAATTCAACAATGTCCAATGTATGCATAATAAATTACTGTATGCCTGGTTGTTCCTTATTTAATATTATGAAAGAAATTAAATGTAATTTTAACCAGAACACAACATTGTTAATTTTAATGGGTAATAGGGGAAAATTGAACAAAGGAGAATTGCTCCAATATTATAGAACATTAAGCAATCTTAGTTTAAGTAAAATTGTGTTGATTACATTCCCATATAGTAACAGTTTGCCACAGGAAGAAAATAGGTTAAGATTTGAAATTAATATGACATTGCATAATTTGACAGAGGTTGTGCGTTATTTACGTTACACCTTGTATACGGCGCGCGCGCTCGCGTCTTAGGCCTGATGCGAGCTAGCGGTCAGTATATTGGTCACTCACACATGCACTGAGTAATAATAAGTTCACTCGACCTAATTATTACTCAGTGCATGTGTCTTCAGATTTACCAGATATACATTTTACTATTGTCTTTAAATTATCAATTCGTGTGTGTGTGTGTGTGTATTTATTCCAACAGCGATCAGATTCAGAAATGATACCAAATCAGACCAGCATTCAGATGAGAGGCTCGTGGTGGCTATGAGGTTGGAGGCCACTTTGGGGACCCCCAATATCATTGCGATGATAATTCAGTAACAGTTTTTCGGTTGAAATCAGTTCACATAACAACAGCGGTCGTAATTAAGATCATAATCATATGTTACCCAGGCTTTTTCAGATATTCGTCATTAAAAGGTATGTGGCGACACATGTGTGATCGCAGCTTACGCCCGTTTGGGCACGCCACGATTGCGGCGGTAAGTCCCCTCTTTGAGGAGTGGCTTGAGAGGCGGCATGGCGTCCTCACCTTCCGCCTGACGCAGGTCCTCACCGGACACGGTTGTTTCGGGAGGTTCCTGTTTCGGATAGGGCGGGAGGAAACGCCCGGGTGTTTCCACTGCGAAGATCGCCCTGAGGACACGGTGGAGCACACGGTGGCGGTCTGCCCTGCTTGGGCGGAGCACCGCCGTGTCCTCGTGGAGGCGATCGGCGGCGGCGATCTCTCGCGTCCGGCCCTGGTCCAGGCCATGGTACGGAGCGAGAGGGCATGGGGAGCCGTCACCTCCTTCAGCGAAGCAGTGATGCTCGCGAAGAGGGAGGCGGCGCACGTGAGGGAGAGGCAGCATATGCGCCCTCGCGACCCCAGCCGCCGCAGGATACGGAGACGCCCTGGGCGTCGGGAATCCCAGGCCGATTTCCGGCCACCGTAGGCATGGGCTTGCGGACGGCGAGTAATGGGTAGCTCGCTGTCCGGTAAGGACCAAGCCCAAGTCGACGGCGCGTTGTGTTCCACGCGCGCCTCAAAGAGATGTCAGCACAAAAAAATGATGGGACCCGCAAGGGTCGATGCCTGCCAGGGGTGCGGGTTTGTTCGAAAGAGACACCACAGCCCCTGGCTTAAGGGCTACTGAAGGAACACGGGTGGGTTTTAGTCAGTAAAAGTCTGACACGCCCTCCTGCTCCACCCAGAGCGGGAGAAGTTATTTGATGATTTCCCACCCAAAAACAAAAAAAAAAACAAAAAAAAAAAAAAAAAGCTTACGCCCGTTTACTATTACCTATTTTGGCTATTATTCGTTTTACGCGAGTGTCGTAGGATGTATTCTTTTTCATGTATTTTAAGGATATTCGGAACTTTTATTAAATCATATTTTTTTATTAATATTTTATGTATTTTTATTAATACTTTATAAATATCATGGAATCAAATCATGGAAGTGAATGCCTCACGTTCAAACCCATCAATTTTAAAATATAAATACAACTTTGATTCCGACTATTCCCAGTTAAATACAGAGCAATAAGAAGCAAGCGTCAGAAGAATAAGAAGCAAGCGGGGTACCAGACAGATACCAAGCCCAAGTCCAAGCTATGTGCCCGAACTCCAAACTTTGTGTACTGAGCCTATTCCAATAAGCAAGGCTTTATACGATGATCTGATGAGCCTCTGTAAGGCAGGAGATATTCCAAGTTACTATTGTGGTTTTTACGAGTCCTTGACTTATGGCAGTAGCTGTTCTGGTAGCAATAACGACAATGAGGAAGCTATTGATGACTAATGACCCACCTTTATTTCGTTTTTGAAAATTCATTGTAAGAAACTGATTTTAAGTGATAAATGTGATTATGAGGCTGTTTTATTGATATCAAATTGTTTAACAGATTGCTCGATATTGTTTGATACACCTTACTATTTTCTTTGTATTCATTAGTCAGTGACATGTCCCATCCCTAATCCTTCCCCCCGCACCTCGCGGAACTTCGAAGAAGGACTCACTCTCGCTCGATTGCATATGGCGCGCGCGCATTAGAAGAAACACAAAATCGTTTTAAATAAGTTATTGGCCAAATCTAACTCTAAACTAGTGTTTTCGCAATTATAATAACAATTGTGAAGTGTAATTGCTGTGGTGGACGCTCGAACAAGCCTTAAGGACAATATTTGGTGTTTTGTTACCGCGTGCACGCGGAAGAATAGTCCGCCATCAAGCAAGAAACTTCAGAAAGGTGAAAACTGGACAATCGTAAGTGTTTTGCAATCCCTTCACCCCCTAAACCTCTTTTCTGTTGCTCACTGACTTAAATACGCTTTATCAATTCCATTCAGCTAGCCATCAACCCCTCAAAAATTTAATTCTAACAATACAGTCCACAACTTCAAAATCAAGCGTCCGTTTCAATAACCGACCTTTCTTTTTTATTTACCCTTTTCGCAAAAATCACCACAGATTATATTGCATAATAATGTCATTAGTATTGTGTTAATAATGTGTGATCATAAGACTGATTTTAATTAATATCATTTAAAAAGTTTAATAAGAGTAAATTAAGAAAATACTGTTGTCTTTTACTATTATTTTGAATAAAACTAATGTTGATTACCATGTAATATGTAGTTTTATTAGGAAGCCAACTTCAAAGTCCTAATCAGTTTTTTTTACAATAACTACAAGAATAAGATGATATTAAAGTATTATCAGTGTCACTTGCTCCATAAAACCCGCAGAATTAAATGATAATTGAAGAGTACAATATGTGATTCTGGTCAGGTTGTACGGAGAATAAAATGATTATCGACGTTATACAACTTAGATGATGATTAATTTTGACTAACTTCTTATTTTTGAAATAAAATCTCTATTTTTATACTTAGACGTATTTCACAAAAACATTTAGAACAAACAAAAACTAACCTTCATTAAAAGCTGACAATCATCTGTCTACGTCCAGTATTTAAGGAGCAATCGACGAAAACATGTTTTTTATTTTTCCTGTAAAGTTGCATTTTTGTAGTTATCATTTTATTCTCCGGGACGGTGATTTATTTTTTAATTTAATTTTGATTTTTATACATCGATGGTTGCGGGGTATAAAGCCACAATCGCAAAAAAATCACACTGATAACTTTATTCCCTGCAACCATCGATATTTGAATGTACGAAAAGTGTTTCTTGTTGTAATAATTGTATGACTGATTACAAAACTACTTTCCAAGCACTTTGTCAAGAACTCCGACAAAATACATCATTAAAAGGAACCAAAGAGATTCCCCTAAAAGTGAAGGTAAGTGCTTTGTAATGTGACTGTTATTAAAGTATTAACAATTGTTTTATTACTTACTCATCTATAATTTCATTTCCTCAATGTTTGTTGTTGTAGGTGTTATGCGCGCTTAGTTCCCTAGCCACAGGATCCTATCAGAGAATTGTTGGCGTCACTCAGCATCTTCCCCAACGCACAGCAAGTCGGTGCATCAGACAAGTTGTTGATGCTTTGAACCACTCTGCTGTCATGGCAAAATGGATTGTGTTTCCAAAAACACGACAAGACAGAGCATTAATAAAACAAGAGTGAGTACTCAACAAATGATTTAACAATATTTAAAATATTAAGTGCATGTAATGGACTTGATATGAAATAAAAGTATTTTAAATTAACAATTATTGCTTCAGGTTCCAAAGAAGATTCGGCCTACCTGGTGTAATTGGGTGCATAGATTGTACCCATGTAGCTTTGGTAAAGCCCAATGATGAAGAGCATCTTTTTTGTAATAGAAAAGGGTATCATTCATTAAATGTTCAAATGGTAAATATATTATTTACTTATACTGTATGGCATGTTCAAGCTAGATAAATCACTTCTTAATAATAGTTTTATTTTCAGATTTGTGACGATAATCTTCAAATTATAAATGTGAATGCAAAGTTTGGTGGAGCTACACATGATTCACATATATGGTCTTATTTATTTATTTATTTATTTATTTTATTATTCCAGTAGAGTTGAATCATATATGCGTGAACTTCATCAAAATAATGAACAAGTATGGCTATTAGGTAGGTATTTAAAATAGGTAGATAGTGAAAAAAAATCGAATCTAAAGGAATTTTCCTGTTTTGTTAACAAAAAAAAATTGTTTTCAGGTGACTCTGGATATCCACAACGCCCTTGGCTCATGATACCGATCCTCAATGCAGTTCAAGGTTCTATTGAAGAACAATACACTCAAAAGCATGTGCAAGCCTGCACACTACTACTACTGCATTGAGCGCTGTTTTGGATTACTCAAAGCACGACGGAGGTGTTTACTTAGAGACAGGGTTCTTCACTATCATCCTCATGTAGCTATCAATATTACAATGGCATGTTGTGTGTTACACAACATGGCTTTGAAAGCTGGCTTACCACCACCACAACCACTTCCTGCTGCACATGAGGATGATATAACCATGCAAGATCCCACACCCACTGCGACTGTGGGTAGCCAAAGTGAACTAATCCAAGGAAGAGCCATGCTGAACTGTTTGTTAAATAGGTTAAGATAAAAGAAAAATAAGCTTTAATAACATTTTATTTTACAGTTCCTAATTATAAATTAAACTCTCTATGTACTCTTTGTTGAATTTATCATATTTATGTAAACATGAATAATAAGCTATTGATAGCAATTAATTTTATTTTGAATGTAACAACAGACAGCTGTGCTGCTGGGGAGTTTGTTGCGCCACTTCTTCTCCTCAGCTAAAGCACTAGGAAGTGGTGACGGGCGGGCGTTTTGGGGGGACTGTCTTATGTAATTTTGACGTTCAAAAAGAGCTGACTCTCAGCCTAGTTTAAATAAATGACTTGATTTTGATTTGCAGATATTAATAATAAAACAGCTATGTCATTACAAACAAGTCTATTATGGTTTTTCTTAACACACTGACATTCGTAGTAATTTGGTGGTGGTGTGTACGGTAGGTAAGAAGAATTTTGCAGTTACCCGATATTTAGAATTCACTCAATCAATACCCACATTTAGGTATTATTATTACCAAATAGTTACCATTAAAATCAATTTCCTACTACTACTGTACATAAATATTGGTTTTATTCTTATATTACAAATGTAAATTAAAATAGGTTTTGTAAAATACTATAATATCAAATATAATAATTAAAAGAAATAAAAATGATATTCTACACTTAGTACATACAAATTTTAGAGAAGGGAAAAGTAAACCGGATTGGAATAGCAAACAATTGAAATATAAGATAATTGTTACTCTGATATTGTAGGCAATTCGAAATGTTTATAGCCCACAGCTGAGACCACAGATATTATAGGTGCCTTAAAATTTCTAATCTAGTAATTAGAAATTTTAAGGTATAATATCTGTCGAAGGTAGTGATGATAGTCTCAACTGTGGTAAAATTTGTATCAAATTGTCTACAGTACCAGCTAAACGACTTAAAATTAAATTTTTATTTTCTTCCATTTCAATTCTTCTCGATTCCAATCGCAGCCTTTCCATCTCCCTCTCATGGTAATGATTTTCAAACTCGAACTCAAACTCAAAGCATTTATTTCAATTAAACCTTTCACAGGCACTTTTGAATTGTCAAACAAAAATCGAAGTTGAAGCTAGGTGCCCATTCCAAAAACGTAGATCTCTATGGAGAAGAACGGGCAAGAAACTCTAAGGACACTCTTTTAAATCGTGGGTATTACACAATTTTGGGAACATTATTCTTGGTGCTTCTATATGTGAGAACAATGTAAAAAATAAATTTAAAAAATTAAGATTCAAAATAAGCCATGGCAGATAAGAGATGACCAGTCTCAACAGACGGCGCCCGTTCACGAATTGACGCATGGATCAGCACCATCCAGCTCAACCATTTTCTAGGGAACCGAATGATCCAACCCAACACACACGCCACCATCAGTGAGACATTTAAGTGAGCATGACATACTCTCAACTACCACGTTTTTTCAAGTCAACGTACATCAAAACAACATAATTATTATAAAGATGCATGGTACTCACATTTACAAAAATTTGACAAAATGCTTCTAAATTATACAAAACTATAGTTTCAATCCTATTTGAGAAATTCATAAAATTTGACTTCCAAAAAGAAAGAAAAATATATATTAAGTATCTATTGAAATTTTAATAAGTAATACTTGGTTCAGTAAAATCAAAAACAAATTCGTAATGTCACAAAATTAATAAAAATAGGAACAGAAATGTTCGCAATGTCAGAAAAATAATAATAATAGGAACAGAAGTGTTCGTAATGTCAGAAAACATAAAAAAAAGGGGAAGCATCTGTTCCAAATATTAAAATGTTAATTAGTAAGCCCAGGTGGCTGTGGAGCAGGACCAGCATTAAGCCAGGCATTTTTATCTAAGATATAATCATCTAACTTATAATAAGCTTGTCTACATAGTGTGCGTTTAATGCATGACTTAAATTTATTTTCACTTAGTTCAATAATATCGACTGGTAGTTTATTATAACATTTTACACAGTACCCCATAAAAGAAGTATGTACTTTAGACAATCTGAAACGTGGTTGATCTAATTTGTTCCTATTTCTAGTGTTAAAATTATGCCTGTCACTTATCTTACTAAAAAGATGTAGATTTTTCCGAACATACATAATGTTCTCATAAATATATTGAGAAGGTACCGTCATGATGTTAATTGTTTTGAACAGTTCCCTTAGAGATTCGCGTCTGCGGAGGTTGTAAATGGCTCTGACAGCCCTCTTTTGCAGAATAAAGATCGACTCAACATCCGCAGCCCGTCCCCATAGCAAAATACCGTAAGACATGATGCTATGAAAGTAACTAAAATAAACAAGTCGCGCGGTATCCACGTCTGTTAATTGGCGGATCTTCCAAACAGCGTAAGCGGCAGAACTTAGCCGCCCTGCAAGTGATGTTAAGTGAGGACCCCACTGTAGCTTTGAGTCAAGCGTGATCCCCAGGAAAACCGTCTGTTCGACGAATTCTATTATCTCCTTATTCAGTACAACGTGACATTCACTACTTCTGACATTCGGTAACGTGAATCTTATGCATTTAGTTTTCTTTCCATTTAATACCAAATTATTTACAGTAAACCAATTATGGACCTTAACTATAGCGTTATTTACCTCGTCAAGCTCCTGTGCGTGTCTCTTAACTTTAAAAATCAGTGATGTGTCATCAGCAAATAACACCATTTGTAGTTGGTTTTTTAGTAAATGATTTGAATTTTCCCGGTCTGCCTCCAGTTGTAGCCGGCGATTCTCGACAGCCACAAACTCGCTCGTAGCCCGTTCGAAGGGCGTTTGTATCCGGCGTGTGCGCGCTCGAAACAACCCGCGGCGCCGTGGCGTGGATGTGGTGGGCGACGCCGCGGGCGACGGGCTTGCACGATGCCGCCGCCGCTACGGAGCCCTCGGAATCTGAAGGAATAAAATCCAACATAATGTTATCTGTGGCAGAAACTTGGGACGGACAGACTGTATTCACTGAATCTCTGGTTGGTGGTGGTGAAGAGTTTCTCTCTGATGCTGGGGCCTGAAAAATATAAATTTGAAAAATTACACTTGTTTAAAAAATAAAATATCTAATACCTTTAAACGAGCAATTCTTGTATTTCATATATATTTATAATCTGACTCTCAGAAACGGCTCCAATGATTTTCATGAAATTAAGTACGCAGGGAGTTTCGGGGACGATAAATCAATCTAGCTAGGTTTAATTTTTTGAAAACGTCAAAAAAAAAAAACAACCAAGCAACGCTCGGTCTTCCAGATATTAGTCTCATCATCATCATCATTTCAGCCGAAAGACGTCCACTGCTGGACATAGGCCTCCCCAGGAATGGGGGGTTTTGCCTTAATCGCCACGCTTGGCAGGCGGGTTGGCGATCGCAGTATGGTGGTAAAATGCATAGAGAACGCTGCTGCCCATTCTCTAGTAAGTCCCTTAGTCGCCTTCTACGACACCCACTGGAAGAAATGGGATGGTGCTATTCTTTTACGCCCGGCAACACATACGGGACTATATGATATTAGTGACTGATATTAGTCTAAATAAATGAAAAAGAAAAGTCCTGACTGACTGACTGACTGACTCATCAACGCCCAGCCCAAACCCTTGGATCTAGAAAGCTGAAATTTTGCACAGAGGTTCCCTTTATAAAGTAGACAAGGAATAAGGAAGAAATAGGATCGAAATTCAATCTCTAAAGGAGTTAAATAGGGAATGAAAGATCCGCGCCGGCGAAGCCGTTGGCAAAAGCTAGTACTTAATAAGCTAAGAAAAACAACTAACATCAAAGCCTCTCTCCTCAATTCCAGCTAGACCAATGACAGCAGTCAAACCCATTATGCCCAACACCCTCTCTTCTGAAGCAGTAAGAGTTTGTCTGCTGCTTGGACCACCACCAGTACCAGAAGCCTCACGACGTATTGGCAAGGCTTTTTTCTTTGTTTTCGTTTTCCAGTGTGCCCACACCTGAAAATATTAATCATTTTCTAGTCTATGAAGTCGGCTGATTATTGTATGTAAGTACTTCATTTTGTGGAATACTAAATGTTAGTTAGTCGTTTTTGTGAGATTCTTACTTTTTCCATTTGTCCAATGGCTTTATTACTCCTCCACCAATGGAGTTGAGTAACTCTGCCAGTTCCTGCCACAGACGATCAGCTTTAATTCGGCCTTGAGGCCCTTGCTGGGGCCTAGTTAGTTATATCGCCATGGCTAGAACATAAGTTAAAACTATTTCAGAGAAACCAAGTGTCTATTGATTAATTATAGAGGGTCAAACACAACTGTTTTGTTTGTTTCGTAAGTAGAAATATGAGTTCAAGTCGCGTATCACGTCATTGTTTATATTTCAAACTTTCAAGTGCACGAGAATGATATTTTCAAATAACAAAGGAAGATATTTACGTAATAGCTAATAATTTACGAACCTTTCCATGAATTCCAGTAAAGCAGCGAACTGTTCTGGGCTAGCTCGAGATCTAGATTTCATCCTATAAAAGTTTAAGTTATCCCACATTTAATTACGGAATCTTTTATTCTTACTACGTCTGATCATATCGTAACATTTCGAGATGCAATAATGTTTAAAATTACATCTCGCACTGTGATATTAAAATATACCAATTATATGGTGAACTTTACCTTATTTCGCTTACTTTTGTTTCACTTAAAACAATAATTTCTTCTTAAACAATTCAAAACAAAAGCTCAGCCCGCACAAAATACACAACTGCGACTTTGACATTTGTTTTTTGACGTTTGTTGGAACGCTCACCATAGACTAAAGTATAGGTTTTTTCCACATACGTTGTAGAATGAGCGATCGACTCAGTCGTGTCAACTTGGCTACCAACTTATCGTTTTATTCGCTTACGCCCAGGCGTTAACGATTGTAGAAAATAATTCGAAACCAAACGTTTGTAACTTGGCTAGCCCCGCTGTTTTATTATTAAACTAGCTGTTTCTCACGACTTTGTTCTCTAAAGTTTTTTTTTAATTGTTTTTAGAAAGACTGATGATTGAAGTCCTGTCTTAAGTAAGGCTTAAAAAAGGAGTTTTGATAGCAACAGACCAAGAGATAATCAGGCATCATTCACAGATTATGTTCAAACAGCGATTTATACTGTGAACCCACCAACTGTTTCGCAGGCTAACTGAGAGAATATTGAAGTCAGTCCTTAAGGTGACACTTGTCCACATTTTTTCCATACAAACTTCGGGAGGGTTTTACTCCACTGTTTGACTATGTACATCAAAAATTAAACATGGTATGGTTTTGTCTCGTTACTATTATTGTCTGTACGGAAACAGAATACTAAAATAAAAAGCCATTACAAAGTTATGAGCCAACAAAGATTCGTTTTTCTGGCTAATTTAACCTAACTTCTAGCGTGTTTAAGTAATAAAAGGAGTGTAAAATCTCGAAAACCAAGACGGTACCGACAAAGTTCAATTAACAATAAATTCAATAAACTTAACTTATAAAAAATATGACTTTAATAAAAAATACGTGATTTTCAAATTAGTTGTTTTATTTTACAAAATATGGATTAATGGTGTAAAAGACAATATCGAATTTTATTCTACACTTTAATCATTTACATTTAATGTCAGCGCATGAAAAATCATACCGGTAGATTTTTTTTAGCGTCTGGACAATAATATGACGTGTTGTGTAAGTAAGTGGAATAGAACTCGTATACGCTAACCTTTCCCTAGTACCATTGATTTAATCATCATCAGCCTACAGCAGTCCACTGCTGGACATAGGCCTCTCCAATTGCATGCCATTCAGCTCGATTCTCGGCAACTCTCATCCAGTTGCTACCAGTAACCCTGCGAAGATCGTCACTCCACCTAGCCTGAGGGCGTCCTACCTTACGTTTGCCGATTCGCGGTCTCCACTCAAGAACACGTCTACCCGAACGCTCATCGGTTCTACGGCTAATGTGGCCGGCCCATTGCCACTTCAGCTTGCTAATTCTGTGTGCTATGTCGACAACTTTGGTCCTCTGCCGGATCACCTCATTCCGGATTCTATCTTTCAGAGAAACTCTGAGCATAGCTCGTTCCATAGCTCGCTGAGCGACTTTGAATTGATGGACCAGCCGTACCGTGAGTGTTCACGTTTCAGCTCCGTAGGTCATAACAGGTAGGACACACTGGTTGCAGACTTTAGTCTTCAGGCTCTGTGGAATACGCGACGAGAAGACTCGACGAAGCTTCCCAAATTTAATAAAAGTTCCCAATATCCTTAAAATACATGAAAAACATTGATTTAATAAAAGCTCCGAATATCCTTAAAATACATGAAAAAGAATACATCCTGCGACACTCGCGTAAAACGAATAATAGCCAAAATAGGTAATAGTAAACGAACGTAAGCTGCGATCACACATGTGTCGCCACATACCTTTTAATGACGAATATCTGAATAAGCCTGGGTAACATATGATTATGATCTTAATTACGACCGCTGTTGTTATGTGAACTGATTTCAACCGAATAACTGTTACTGAATTATCATCGCAATGATAGATGATGAGTAATAATAAGGTCGAGTGATCTCAATATTCTCTCAGTTAGCCCGCGAAACAGTTGGGTTCACAGTATAAATCGCTGTTTGAACATAACCTGTGAATGATGCCTGATTATCTCTTGGTCTGATGCTATCTAAACTCCTTTTTTAAGCCTTACTTAAGACAGGACTTCAATCATCAGTATTTCTAAAAACAATTAAAAAGAAAAACTTTAGAGAACAAAGTCGTGAGAAACAGCTAGTTTAATAATAAAACAGTAGAGAAACTTAGCATGTTGTTACATAGTAATTAGAATATAGTTTTACTATTAGTAGGAAAATGTTCAACCATCATCAATAGATATTTTGATTCAGTGTATATAAGTAAAAAAATCTTCTTCTGATATATTTTGAACACAATAGTATTTGAGAAAACAGTAAAAAATCAGTCTCGTAACTTATCAAGCTATTAAATACTAACTGTTTGGTCAAATTATGAGATAGTTACGTCTATTAACTTGTGCATGTCCCCACCACAGCTAGTCGCAATAAAACTGTCTTAAAGCATACACGTATTTTAAATTACCAAATTCCTGCTAAGCAAAAATCTATCTTAATCACAGTAACATAGTGGTCAAAATCGAGCCGGACTAATTACAGAAAAAACAAGTTATCGAAGATATCGGGCGGCTAGCGAGAACAATAGCGAGCCGCATTCCAGAGGTGATTAGTGAATAAGCAAGCAAAAAAAACGGTGCGATGAGTACTACTGCGGAGTTAATTAACGTTTTAGAAGACACAGCTGCATTATTACAAAAAACACAAATCAATTTGAAGAAATGTCCTAAAACCAGGTTGACAAAAGGTTATGTTGAAGCAAGAATAAGATGTATAGAAGAATATTGAACAACATTCAGGGAAACTCATCAACAATTAGTGAAGATAACACCGAAAGAACAAAAACAAACTTTACCACTACTTTGTTAACGAAGATTTCTTTATTTACGAAGACTTATATCTTGTGTTATTAGCCGATTTACAAGACCTTTTGTTGACGATCAATGCAGCGTCCGCGCACACATCTACGTCATCGAAAAGCGATACGTCTACAAGTATGAATAATGATCAACTCGTTAGGCTGCCGAGGATACAACTACCGAGTTTTAGTGGGAATTATGAAGATTGGCCTACGTTCCAGGACTTATTTATTTCATTAGTACATGAAAACACGGCGATCAGTGATGTTCAGAAGTTGCACTATTTAAAGAACAGTGTTACCGGTGAGGCCGAGGCATTATTGAAGCCTGTTCAAATTACACAAAGTAATTACAAACAAGCATGGAGTATTCTCAAATCAAGGTATGGGAATAAAAGATTGATTATTAATTCAGTGTTAAAGAAATTATTTTATCAAAAGAAAATAACTACTCAGTCTGCAAATCAAATAAAGAACTTATTAGACGTCACAACTGATTGTTTGAACAATTTACAAAACTCAAAGATAATTACGAGCTCATGGGATCCTATAATTATTTTTCTTGTGATACAGAAAATGGACCCTGAGTCTCATAAGGAGTGGGAACAATCTGTTAGCACAAATGAAGAAGATAAATTACCTACCTGGAATGATTTGAAGGAGTTTCTGCAGTCAAGATACCGTACGCTAGAACTTATAATGTCAACATCGGGCACCCATGAAAAACCTATAAAAGAACGGTCACACCTTGTAACTGCTACAGCCAGCACGTCGTCGTCGTCGGCAGATAGAACATGCGTGCTATGTAAAGAAAAACACACCTTATGCCATTGTAAGGATTTCACCAAACTGCAACCTGATGAGAGATCTGAATATGTTAAGTCAAACAAACTTTGCTTTAATTGTTTGGTACCAGGCCATTCTGCATATAAATGTAAATTGCAAATGACCTGTCGCATATGCAGTCGACGTCATCATACTCTACTACACCGAAATAAGGATTCTGCTTCGGTACAAACTGAGGACTCTAAACAACCGAATGCATCACAACACAGTGTAGAAGAGAAGGAGGAAATAGTCAACACTACGATCGCGTCGCATCACAGTGCCAAACAAAGTACAAGTATCGCGCTACTGGCCACGGCAACAGTTTTAGCAAGGAACGAGCATAATCACACTGTTGTTCTACGTGCGCTAGTGGACCAAGGTTCGCAGGCGTCATTCATCAGCGAGAAGGCGACTCAATTGCTCAAATTAACCAGGCATACAGCAAGAGGAAATATCATTGGGGTGGGATCTACAAGAACCAACGTCGATCACGTGGTGCAACTCAGGATTGGTTCTCGATGGAATCCAAGCTTCGAGATCAACATACAAGCATATGTTATGAGTAACAGTTGACCACGAGAATCCCCTCCAAAGCTGTTACTGTCACACATTGGCCACACCTAGAAGGACTCAACTTGGCTGACCCGAATTATCACAGGCCGGGTCATATTGACTTGCTTCTAGGTGTTAAAGAATATGCACAAATCGTGCAACAACAATTAATCAAGGGTCCTCCCGGGTCTCCGTGTGCCCAAGAAACAAACTTGGGATGGATCTTATTTGGAGAAATCCACACCAATTTACAAGAGGAATCTTTTCTGGTCCTTCATCAGCAAATAGAAGTAGAGAACCTGTTGAAATCTCTTTGGGAAATTAACACTGAAAATAAAAGAAAGTTAACAAGAGAAGAAAAGCTATGTGAGACAATATATGAAGAGACTCATACAAGAACAAACGAAGGAAGGTATATAGTAAAGTTACCTTTTAAAACCGATAACCCTATGTCTCCTAGCAGTAACACAAGAGAAATAGCAAGACATAGATTACTACAGCTAGAAAAACGATTTAAAAAAGCACCTACGCTAAAAAAAGACTATCAAAAAGCCATGCAAGAATATATAAAATCAAATTACCTGGAAGAAATACCTGAAAAGGAAACTAAGAAAAACAAAGCGGTATACTTACCTCATCACGCCGTTGTCCGCGTCGAAAAGGAAACCTCGAAGACACGCGTTGTGTTTGATGCTTCAGCTAAAGGTTCGAATAGCGTCTCTCTCAACGATGAACTGCTTGTAGGTCCTCAGCTGCAAGATGACCTCAGAGATATTGTTATGAGATCGAGATTATATAGCGTCTGCTATGCAAGTGACATACAAAAAATGTATATGCAAGTTTTACTACATAAACAAGACGCCGATACATATCACCGACTTTTGTGGAGAGAGGAAGAGTCAGATCCGATCAAAGAATACCGTATGCTTCGTGTCACGTTTGGTACAGCGTCAGCACCCCATCTAGCAGTAAGAACTCTTCATCAAGTGGCTGAAGATGAAGGTCAAAATCACCCAAGGGCTGTGCGCATTATTAAAGCTGACTTCTATATGGACGATTTAATATCTGGTGATGACACTGCAGAGAAGGCCATATATACAGCTAAAGAAGTTTCTTGTATACTACAAAAGGGTGGCTTCATATTATCAAAATGGTCTTCCAACTCTACTGAGTTTATGCAATCTATAGATGCAAAGAAGAGAACAACTCGAGTACACGTAGATTTAAAATTAGATGGATCTGTGCAAGCCCTAGGATTGATCTGGAATCTAGGAACAGATCAGTTTCAGTATAAAATAAACTTACCTCTGATATCAGATAATGTCACAAAAAGGACAATCTTATCAGATATGCAAAAACTGTTTGATCCATTGGGATGGATTGCTCCGAGTTTAATCTTGGCTAAAATGCTTATACAGAAGCTATGGCTTGAAAAGGTTGGCTGGGACGACAGAATAAGCCAACACCTGGAAGACGAGTGGTTGACTCTTCGTGAAGACTTTGAAGAAGTAAAAGAAGTACATATCGATCGATGGCTTGGCACATTAAGTAATGATGTAGAAAATATTGAAGTCCATGGCTTCAGCGACGCTTCCACGCGAGCATATGCAGCAGTGGCTTATATCCGAATAAAGATGCGAGATGGCTCGGTGTCAACAAAACTGCAAGCGGCAAAGACTAGAGTAGCACCGCTACGAACTGTTTCCGTACCACGGTTGGAGCTGTGTGGAGCACTGTTGTTGTCGAGGCTACTTAAGCAAATAGAACACGCCATGCGAATCCCTACATCAAACATCTATGCATGGACAGATTCAACCATTGTCCTTGCATGGTTATCTGGCGATCCCCACAAATGGAAAATATTTGTAGCTAACCGGGTTGTAGAAATCGTTGAAAATGTAAACAACAAACGGTGGTTTCATGTCTCATCTGAAGATAATCCTGCAGACATTGGGTCCCGGGGCATGTTACTAGTTGATCTGAAAAAGTCCGATTTGTGGTGGAATGGTCCAGCTTGGCTCTCTGAAACAGAAATAAGATTAAAACAAGAAAACACATCTACAGAATTAGAAATGAAAAAGGAAATACAAGCAAATTTAGAAATAGAAGTTGAAGAAAGTCTAATGATACAATTTAAAGAATTCGATAATCTAAGAGAATTGATAAAAGTGATAACCTATTGTAGAAGATTTTTAAATTTTAAAAGAAGCTTAGAAAACAAGGAAAAGGGTTTTACTACAAAGGAATTGGAAAAATCCTTAATGAAATGCATAGAATTAGTACAACAAGAAGAATTTAAAGAAGATATAAAAAGACTAAAATTAAATAAAGCTGTAAAAGGAGAAAGTAAAATTAAAACCTTGAATCCTTACCTTGACGAAGACGGTATCCTCAGGGTGGGCGGTCGACTTCGGCACGCAGACTTGGATGAGCAGATTAAACATCCTATAATATTGGGAAACAAGAACGAGTTGGTGCCTTTGATTATCGCTGATGCACATGCCCACACATTGCATGGCGGTGTTCAACTTATGTTAAGTTACATAAGCTCAAAGTATTGGGTTGCACGAGGAAAAGCACTTATAAAATCCTTTATACACAAGTGTCTAGTGTGTGCTAGACTTAGAGCAAGATCAAGGACACAGATAATGGGTGACCTGCCTAAAGCGAGAGTAACTCCTGCTCGAGCTTTCATACATGCTGGAGTTGATTTTGCAGGCCCGTTTCAAATAAGAATGTCCAAAGGAAGAGGCATCAGAACGCAGAAAGCGTACATCTGTGTATTCATATGCATGTCGACCAAGGCTATGCACCTTGAACTTGTTAGCGATTTATTTTCTGAAGCTTTTATCGCTGCATTCAAGCGATTTGTTTCCAGAAGAGGAAAATGTAGCGATCTATGGAGTGACCAGGGCCGAAATTTTGTTGGAGCCAACAAACAATTGGTGGCCGCATGGAAAGAAGCAAATCTGGTCTTTGAAGGTGACATATCAAACACATTGGCACTGGAAGGAACACAATGGCATTACATACCAGCATACTCACCAAATTTTGGAGGCTTGTGGGAAGCGGGTGTAAAATCTGTAAAACACCACTTGAAACGAGTGCTCACCACTAATCTTACCTACGAAGAAATGACCACGGTGCTGTGCCAAATTGAGGCTTGTCTCAATTCTAGGCCATTGTGTCCTATCGATGACAAGGATCCAGACTGCATAGAAGCACTAACACCTGGACACTTTTTAATCGGCGAAGCTCCTATCGTTGTACCGTCACCTGATTTTAAGGATACAAGGATTCATTCCTTGTCCCGATGGCAATACACCCAAAAATTACTGGGCGATTTCTGGCGACGTTGGCAACAAGAATACCTTACACGATTGCAACAACGTCCCATTTGGTTAAAGAAAGGAGAAGAATTCAAGGTTGGGGATGTTGTTTTAATAAAAACCGATGGATTACCGCCTGAAAAATTTTCTCTGGGTCGTGTTGTAGACAAACATCCGGGACAAGATGGCATAACCAGAGTCTACAGCATAAAAAGTGGCAACAGTGTAATTAAGAGATGTTTTTCAAAGTTATGCCCTTTACCCATTGCTACTGAGTAAATGAATTTATGTTGATTAAAGATTTGAAGTTATTAAAGTTATATTAAAGTCTAGGTTAAGGTATTAGATTATTAAAAGAACTATGTCTTTTGGTGGGCGGCATGTTTGGTCAAATTATGAGATAGTTACGTCTATTAACTTGTGCAGGTCCCCACCACAGCTAGTCGCAATAAAACTGTCTTAAAGCATACACGTATTTTAAATTACCAAATTCCTGCTAAGCAAAAATCTATCTTAATCACAGTAACACTAACCTTCTTACTTCTAAAAAGTAGAAACCTAATCATTAATCAGTCATACAATTATTACAACAAGAAACACTTTTCGTACATTCAAATATCGATGGGAATAAAGTTATCAGTGTGATTTTTTTGCGATTGTGGCTTTATACCCCGCAACCATCGATGTATAAAAATCAAAATTAAATTAAAAAATAAATCACCGTCCCGGAGAATAAAATGATAACTACAAAAATGCAACTTTACAGGAAAAATAAAAAACATGTTTTCGTCGATTGCTCCTTAAATACTGGACGTAGACAGATGATTGTCAGCTTTTAATGAAGGTTAGTTTTTGTTTGTTCTAAATGTTTTTGTGAAATACGTCTAAGTATAAAAATTGAGATTTTATTTCAAAAATAAGAAGTTAGTCAAAATTAATCATCATCTAAGTTGTATAACGTCGATAATCATTTTATTCTCCGTACAACCTGACCAGAATCACATATTGTACTCTTCAATTATCATTTTATTCTGCGGGTTTTATGGAGCAAGTGACACTGATAATACTTTAATATCATCTTATTCTTGTAGTTATTGTAAAAAAAAACTGATTAGGACTTTGAAGTTGGCTTCCTAATAAAACTACATATTACATGGTAATCAACATTAGTTTTATTCAAAATAATAGTAAAAGACAACAGTATTTTCTTAATTTACTCTTATTAAACTTTTTAAATGATATTAATTAAAATCAGTCTTATGATCACATATTATTAACACAATTAATACTAATGACATTATTATGCAATATAATCTGTTAAACAATTTGATATCAATAAAACAGCCTCATAATCACATTTATCACTTAAAATCAGTTTCTTATAATGAATTTTCAAAAACGAAATAAAGGTGGGTCATTAGTCATCAATAGCTTCCTCATTGTCGTTATTGCTACCAGAACGGCTACTGCCATAAGTTAAGGACTCGTAAAAACCACAATAGTAACTTGGAATATTTCCTGCCTTACAGAGGCTCATCAGATCATCGTATAAAGCCTTGCTTATTGGAATAGGCTCAGTATACAAAGTTTGGAGTTCGGGCACATAGCTTGGACTTGGGCTTGGTATCTGTCTGGTACCCCGCTTGCTTCTTATTCTTCTAACAGGCTCTGTATTTAACTGGGAATAGTCGGAATCAAAGTTGTATTTATATTTTAAAATTGATGGGTTTGAACGTGAGGCATTCACTTCCATGATTTGATTCCATGATATTTTTTGGTTCTCCTCATTTTTCAACCAGTTCTTATTCTCTTTTAACTCCTTTATATTGTAAAACTCTGTTTGCGTCATCTCTTTAACTTGATATTATTTCCATGTACTTTCGCGTTCACAATGACTGTGTACATCTGATCAGGCGTGTATACAACTCTGTGTTTTAATTCCCGTTCATTGTTGGAATGCATGGAATCCCCCTCACTCTGGCCATGTCCGGTTTCAAAGAATCTATGTGTGATGTTCAATTGAAGCTTCTGTGCAGCAAAAATATATAGAGCGAAAATAAATCTTTTCCAAATCGAAGATTGCTACTGTTGTTTCTGAAGGATCAACTGATTCTTTTTCTTCTTTTTTTAATTTGCCGTACTCTTTCTTTGTTTTTTTTATGTGTTTCATATTTTTCTTGTAATATTTCTTGAGTTTTTGAATCAGCTTGTCGATAACGAGTACACTGAGAGCACTGATATTTTTTCTGTTAAAAAATGAATAATTAAACTTGGTGTTAAATATTGTCTCGTATTGACGTTTAGTTGCCACAAGGCAATCAAATCTTTGCTTTGTCCAAACCAAGTTGCGTAGAGGCGGCATTTTGGATATATTAAGTAGTTCTGAGAGGTGTGAGGAGAGGTTCTCGTGATCTCCTATTTTATAATATTGCTGCATTATGTACTCTCTTTGCTCATGAGTTATCTTTTCATCACATTTCTTTGTGCACTTACAACTAGCTTTTAAAACTTTTTTGTCATACATTTGTCCTATATAGGTTTCACCTGAATTTTTTAATTTTTTACTCTTAACATCTTGATTTTCGTTTAAATTTCGTTTACGTTTTATTGTATTTTTTCCCTGTGGTGTCGATTCTTGAACTGTACTAAATGAATGCATTTCGGCTTGGTTTTCACTATCATGGTCTTCATTATGATCAGGACTCTGATGGTCCGCTACGTTGTTGTTTAGTTCTGTTTGTATCAAATTTTGAGCACTAGGTGTTATGCTTTCATTGATAATAATTGTTTTGTCCGACAATGTACAATCATAAATATTTGCGGGTTGTAATGTTTCATCCAAATCAAAAAAAGATGATGCTGATGATTCTCCTTCTTTTCACCTTCATGATTATTAATTATAGTACTATGAGTACATGAGATTGACGGCTGATTATCGTTTTGAAACAATTTATTGAGGCATCTTTTTGATGACAGCTTTGTTTTGTACCTCGATGATCCCTTATTTTCATGTGTCGAAGTTGGTGTCAAATCTAATATTGTGTGTGCTTTAGGAGTGTCTTTCAACGTATTAGCTTCAAATATGACTGAAGTCCATGCTATGAAATCTATTGTGTTCAAAACGAAAGATATGTTGGAAATAGTTGATGGTGTTCTTACTATTTTTTGACTGGCTGTTTCTATATAATCTGAGTTTCCTCCAATACTTGATGAACTTTCGCTTTGCTGTAAAATGTTCATTCTTTCAGGGCTCGGCAAATACTCAGATGCATCCGGTGAGAAATCTTCATTTATTTCTTTTTCGTTTTCTTCGCAGTCAAATGCTTTTTTCGACTCTCTTAAAACATACTCATGAGTTTTAGTAATAACTGCTTCAGATGTCGTAGTAGCCACGTCGTTATTTTCTCCCTGATGTTGTTCTAAAAAGAATAATAGTATGATGATAAATTATTTACAGTATCCAAATGACGTTAAATAATTGCATTCACATTTGCGAAACTAAAATTAATTCAATGACATCCTATTTATTTAAGTATCGGTCCAGGCTTCATAAAAATGGACAAATGTACAGGATACTAATAAGCAAATTAATAATAAAATCGGTCAAGTGCGAGCCAGGCGTACTACTACTATTACCGACTGCTCTAGGCTGCAGATTGGATTTCTTATTTATAGATTAGAAAAACACAGCCATTCGGTAAGACAAAAATTATATATATTTTCAGCAAGTAAAAAACAAAGAGCAGCGTATCAAAAAATAGACAAAAAAGCAAAATAAAACCAAAGATAATTATTTCTAAAAAGTTCACATTATATCGTGAACATCCTCCCCTTTTTACAGAGGAACAATATTTTTTAATGGTCGCTTGAACATGCCCCCTGCGGTTCGAACATCGACCACCCGCACCACGCCGTCACGACCCGGGTACAGAGCCGTGATCACGCCACGTGACCAGGTGCCCCTTGGTAAGTCTCCGTCTCCAATGAGCACAGGGTCCCCAACTCTGACCGCAACGCGCCAAGCAATTTTGTTTTCTGCTGCAAACTGTGGAATGGAAGCACCATATAGGGCTTTCAGTTGCCGGTTTGCTCCCACGAACGACGTCCCATTATCGGAGAATATTTCGCTGGGAGTACCACGACGAGCAATGAAGCGACGCAGGCACATAAGAGCAGAATCTGCAGATAAGCTGGCTACAATTTCAAGGTGAATAGCTCTGGTCACCATGCACGTAAACAGTGCCACCCACCGTTTCTCTCGTCTTCGTCCAATTGCTACTTCTATGGGTCCAAAATAATCCAAGCCAGTGTAAGTAAAGGCTCTTCGATGATGGGCGAGTCTTGAATCGGGAAGGTCGGCCATGGGTGGTTGCAGTCTTGGCGCTTTTAATAGTTTGCACAGCTGGCATCCACGCACCACCGATCGCACAGCGTTCCGTATCCTTAGGATCCAATACTCCTATCGAAGCTCATTTAGGACGGTTTCTGTGTTGGCGTGCGCGAATTTGTTGTGGTAGTGACGGATTAGAAGGCGCACTGCTGGTTCTTTTCCATCCAGTAAGATGGGCTGTTTATCAGAGACAGCAGAGGTTCTACCAGCAAGATGTATTAGTCCGTTTTTTAAAACTGGTGATAAAAATGCTAATCGACTTTTCTTAGGGATCGGTCTTCCAAAAGTAAGGCAGTGAATTTCTTCTCCGAAAGCATTGAGCTGGCTTCGACCCAAAATGTCCCGTTCTGCGCGGATAATGTCTTCCACATCCAATGGCGTAGGAGCAGTGGCGGAGGCGATATTAGACCGTAAATTGTGCCCAGACGTGTTTATAGAGAAACAAATATCCTCAACCCAAAAATTTTGAAAACTATGACCCCGATTTTTGAAAATGGAGGCAATGAATTGATGAGTCCTAGCAGTTGCCCTTACCAGTCTAATCCAAGAACTAAAATGAATGATATCAGCTACTACTGGTAAAGGTAACTGATGTGAGTTGGTAAAATTCATGATATCTACAGTACATGATGTATGTTGCGATAATTTAGGATTAAAAGGTGGCTTGAGTTCCTCCTGCCCGAGAGTTGTTGGCGTTAAGACTTTGGGCTCTAACGGCCACTCTGAAGCCGGCGATATGAGAAAGTTTGGGCCTGATAACCAGCGCTGATCAATACTGCACTTTCCTCGTGTCGCATCGTCAGCCACGTTATGTTCAGTTGCAACCCAATGCCATTCAACTAAGTTGGTGTTTTCCAGGATTTCTCCGACACGGTGCGCAACAAATGGCTTATAATTTCGCGAATCGCTTCGCAACCACCCCAAAACCGTCATGGAGTCGCACCAAAAATAACGTCGACTGGGTTTGAGGCGATGAGCGTCGCAAATGTTATTGGCGAGGCGAGAGGCTATTAGAGCGCCTTGTAGCTCCAAACGCGGAATTGAAACTGACTTTAGGGGAGATACACGTGCTTTACTAGCTATGAGCGAAAGTTTCACCTCACCGTTGTGTAGCGCAAATCTCCAATAAGCAACGGTGACATAAGCCAGCTCGCTAGCATCTTAAAACACGTGTAGTTCTAGGTCGAAATAGTCGCTTATATTATAGCACCTCGGTACTCGTAATTCCGAAATAGATTTGAGGCATGCAAACCATTCAAGCCAAATTATTTGGTCTGACTCGGATAGCCTTTCGTCCCAGTCAAGCTTTTTACGCCACAAATTCTGAAATAGAATCCGACCTCTCACTACAATGGGAGCTAACAAGCCTAATGGATCGTATATCCGCATAACCTGAGCCAAGACTTCGCGCTTCGTGAGATGAGCTGGTGAATGATCTTTGAGTCCTAGGTTGAAACCAATAACGTCCTGGGAAGGTTGCCAGATTAAACCCAGGGTTCGAGTGAAAGTGGATGATTGTAGATTACTTAAATTTAATAAGCCTGAAGCTTTATGTCAATTACCTACGGATAAGTTGGGAGTTTTATTAAGTTTTTTTTATTAGAGCTATTATCTTTTAATAACTGCAGGGCTTGCACCAGTTGTGTAACGCCAACGGAGCCGTCCTCTTTACAAAAGTCGGTGGCAGTGACCCCGTCACCCCCGCTTACTTTGTGCTGAGGCAACTGTGTAGGGTTTTGTACTGCGACATTTGTTGGAACGACGGCGTCATTATGATGTGCCTGAGAACATATAAGGTTATTAATAGTCTTTGCCACATATTCGTTGTTAGATGGCGAATAATAGTTACCTTGTTCTTCCCGCTGTTGCATTGGTATCTTGGCAGGGCGAGGAGTACTGTGCAACCATTGCTCTACGCTGGCGCGACTCCTGCCACTGCGAGAACCATGCTTACTTTCCGCGTCTATTGCGGCAAGCTCAGCCTGGTAAGCAAGTTCGGCAGCTTTACGCTCTAACTCAGCCTGCTTACCTTGAATTTGTGCTCGCATCGTCGCCTCCATCTGCTCGATTTCAATTTGTGCGAGATGACGAGCATGTTGCGCTTCTGCTGCTAATTTCTGCGCAATGACGGTCGCAGATGAACGGCTTGTGTGCGTAGCAGCAGAAAATGTGTGCGTGTTGATATTGGGTACCTGTACTACTTCCCGCCTGTTAGTTGACGTAAGAGGCGTTGAAGCCAACTTGTGGCCCGGCTCGGAAGATATGTTTGGTGTACTTTTAGCAATCTTTGTATTCGATCTCGTGATAACCATATTAATGCTGTAATATTACTTCACTTTGATAGAAGGAACACTAGTTCACTGTGGTAAAACGGTAGAAGGACCACTATTACCGACTGCTCTAGGCTGCAGATTGGATTTCTTATTTATAGATTAGAAAAACACAGCCATTCGGTAAGACAAAAATTATATATATTTTCAGCAAGTAAAAAACAAAGAGCAGCGTATCAAAAAATAGACAAAAAAGCAAAATAAAACCAAAGATAATTATTTCTAAAAAGTTCACATTATATCGTGAACAACTACTACGTACTATAAATTCTCGAATTTATTGTTTTTGTGGTAGGTATGGCGCTTACGTATTTAGCCAATTAAAAAATCTCACAGGAATAGTGTATTAAAATAGAAGGAGAATATAATTACGTGATTGTATTTAAACTAAAACTTAATAAATATTTTTAGAAAAAATGTGACTAAGTAGGTACTTACTATTATTAAAATGATTTGGCTTTTCTTCAATCCTATCAACATTATTCATAATGGCGTTTAAACGCGCGTTCCTAGTTGGTTTGTTCATTATTACTGTAGATAGTTATTATTATTATGCTATTACACTTCACTTAGAAAAATAAAATCAAAAAACTTAGCACTACAATGTTTACGCATTGACGCATAGAAGCACACTGATCAATATAACACTGTGTAAAGAAACATTACCACTACGCGAGAACCCCCGGCGAATTTATATCTCCCATTGCAATTGCGTTTGCGTGAAATCTAAGTGAGCGAGGACGATGACAATATGTTTTACAGTTCAAAACCATAACAGTCATTTTACTAACACATCTTATACAAAGCGAAGCGAAGCGATTTGAACGAGAATAAATTATAACTGCATTTATCATTATCTAGTCGAATATTTTTTCACGAGAACATTATTCCATGACTGTTTGTCATACTAACAAGTGGGAATACATTTTGATAATATTATATTAACACTTTATTCTAGTAATTTAAAACTTGTTTTAAATCTTTGAATACTATTGTAATATTTTGTAATTTCTTAAATACCTGTACAAAAATTATGAAAAAAACTAAGCAGATGTATTAGCAACCAAGAAGATCCCAAAAATGACATAACACTAAAACTAAGATAATGGCAGTTATCATTTTATTCTCCGGGGACGGCGGAATGTCAGTAAATAGAACAGACTAACAACTACAATAAGTCTTTGATAATTTTAGTTTTAGGTATTATTAAAGACTAGCTAATAATAGTCTTAGTAAGTATAAAACGTATCAAAATAATAAGTCGATAAAAAAGGTGCTATAAACAGAAGTTTCAAGTGGCTTAGTGGGTATTATTGCAACGGATGCAGATGACATCGGGTCATCATCATCATTGTCTGGATCAGACTTTTCAAGAACTGGCTCTGAGCGGTTTTCTAAACCAGAGCCAGACGTCCCAACAGCTGGTAATGATACATTTGAGTTGTTTTCTGAACCAGAACCAGACGTCCCAGCAACTGGTAATTATACCTCTGAGCTGTTTTCTGGTGCAGAAGTTCCGGTGATTAGTAAAGATGGCTGTGTTTCATTACACAAGTTGTTTTTTTTTTTCGCTTAGCTTTTATTTTTGGTCGATTTTTGTTTCTAGATGTTCGTTCTTGTTTGCTTGCGCTGACGGTGAGTTTTTCAGGATATTTCTGAAGAATTTATAGCAGTCTAATAAGGAAAATGAACTATCCGACTCATGAATAATATCAAAAAAAAAACTTATGATTTTAGTGTGGCTTTTAAAGCAAATCTTTTGTTCAGAGCTTCGATATCCTCTGGCTCAGCTACACAGGAGTAAAAAGCACCTGCTTTGTATTGAATCGACCAATGCATACGCGTTATTTACTCTCGAACCTTTTCCTTGCCCATAAATAATTGAAAAAATATTGTTCCTTTCTTCTTCTCTCTGGATTTACCAATACTTAAAAAAAAAATGATTAGGTCGTGTTCACTTGTAATAGTTTGTATCTTTGCTTTTTGTTTATTATTTTCCGCACGCGTACACCGATTCATAACATGTTCAAACTGAACACTAATATTGGATAAGCCGAGAAAAATAGAACAGTCAATTTTTTTGAGCGTACAGACGCTTTCATTGATAAAGGAGATGTCCGCTTTTTGTATGGACGTTGGTTTTTATTCCGAGAAAAATCTAACCAGCATCAAACTCGGTCAAATAAATAAGACAAAAATATGGAATTCAGAACTTCTGAAGAAATAATATTTTTAAACCCCTCCATTTTATTTTATACATATTCCTCGATTTTTCACTTAATCATAAAATAATAATTTATGTTATTTGTTGTTGGCAACCTAACACCTCCGACACTCTGTGACAATGTCATATTTGACAGATGATTATATGTCTGTCATTGGCGTTAGAGATGTGCCAACTCAGGATTAGACGCGCCTCAAGTTAACTCGGATTGACATTCATGTGAATCGAGTTGAACTCGAGTTACGGAGCATGGGTAACTGGATGAAATTGAATGAATTATGTTTTTTTTAGCATATTCGTTTCTGTTTCATATTTAAAAAAAATACATTCGCAAAAAACATATTGAGACAATTCTAATTATATAAAATACAATAACAGTACAATTTAAATATAAAGTAAGGTTTAAATACATGCCAAACAAGATACGTCAATCACGTACTTGCTTCTTCATTTACCGTGGCAATCTAATTCAACTCTATCGCGGCAACTCAATCTGAGCGCTATTCGAGTTAAATCGAGTTGACCATCCATAGCTGGCGTCATCAGCTCAAAGGGTTGCGATTCTTTCCGACAAAGATCGATTTTTAAATCGGTTCAAATCTTAACCTGATGAATCGATTCACAAAAAAATCGAGGTGTATAAGATTGATTTCAATTTTTTTTTTTCAATTCTGCATATGTAAATGTAAATCTATTTTATGAAAATCAAGCAAGAACCTTCAATAAACGATCTCTTATCAGTAAAATCAGAGTTTTTTTTTTTAGTTCAGGGATTTTTAAATCACAAATTACCATATATCAGGTGTAAAAGGAGACATTTATTTTCTTAATGATTTTACATTAAAAACTTTAGAAAATAGCTATTATAGCTTAAAGTTACAACAAAAACAAACAAATTCTATGGTTAAATCGATTTAAAAAATCGATTGTTTTGGCCCGGGACATCGATTATTCGATTAATTGATCTCCAGTCGCCATCCCTACCGGCTCACCCGGCTCACCGCGTCATTCGTCTATGTATGTACTCTTTGGTCTGAATTTTGATCCGTCGGACCGTCATATTATCGTTTCGTTCGCTCGTGCTTTAATTTAATGATATCGAGTGTTATTCTTTGTGCTTTGTTGATTTTTCCGATTATACTGACTTGGCCTTTTCACAACAGATTCTTCTACTTTGCACATGATTTGGATACCGCTAGTTTATGAACCTACAACTCTGACGAGTTTGCTTTTTCGTAACGGTTATTTGATATTGCACGTGTCAGAATCGGTGGGATATATACATTTATAAGTGTGTACATATAAAACAAATATCAAGCTTTGAATATCAGAATGGTTACTGCTTATTTACTGTATATGAAGGTTCTTATGAATATGGTTTGTAGGGAAAGGATTTCATGAAGTAAAGCACAGAAAGACAAGACCAGACATTTATTTCAGTTAGGCTTGTCAATATTTAATCAGAAAGCTAGTCGTCCGTTCCAAAACTAGGTCTTCATGGAGAAGAAGGACAAGAAACTCCATGGAAACAGTATTGAAGTATTTCATCAACACATACCTTACTATGAATTATTATTTTCCTACATACATTTAATTTCAACTCTTGGACCATTGTCCAAGAGAACTTATAATTATTACAACATTGCTATTACATTATTACAATAGCTAGGAATAGAACACGAATATGATTTTTATGATTTAAAACATTAGGAAAACTGACTATAATATAACTTGTACAACAACATTTTATAATAAGCAATAATTATTAGATAATATCAAATTAGTTAACTTACATGACATGGTCCAAGAGAACTTAGAATGATTACAACATTGCTATTAAATTATTACAATAGCTAGGAACAGAACATGTATATGATTGTTATGATTTAAAACATTAGGAAAACTGACTATAATATAACTTGTACAACAACATTTTATAATTCATAATAATTCATTTAATCACTTGTTAACATAGGTACAATAAATAGTTGTTATAAGGAATTACAGGCGCGCTATGTTATACCAGAGGGCGTACAAATATTCATGGATGTCATTGGTAGGTACCTACTTAAGTTTATGACATAATTACATTAATCAAAGCATATAATATTAAATAATTGATTTTCAAACAACAAAAAATAGTAAAAATATAAATGTCATAAATACCGTCAATATTCAACTAATGTTTAAAAAAAAAAATATACAAGTAAAATAATAATAAAGATAATACAAAAATGTCCCAAGCAATATTAAATGGACTTGAATTAAAACTAATCAAAAACAGTCATTACATTTTATTTGTCAAAAATTCCGAGATGCTGTAATATGCTTTATGAAACAGTAAAAACTTAAGCCTTTTCTTAAATAAGTTTATGTTCAATTCTTTAATTGAATTTGGTATGTGGTTGAATATGATTGGTGCCATACAAAAAACACTTTTTTTGCATCAATGCTGTATGGGATCTTTTTACGCACAAGTTATTGTTCTGTGGTCGAGTTCGTTTGTGATAAAATGATATCCTAGTAAACAGGTCAGGATTGGTCTTAACGAATACAGCAACCTCAAAAATATATAAGGAAGGAAATGTCAATAATTTGTATTTGATAAACAATGGCTTACAAGAATCTAAACTGTGGAGTCTGAACATTAACCTAATGCACCTTTTTTGAGCTTTAAATACTAATTTCCTGTTGGTTGAGTTACCCCATAATATGACACCATACCTTAATACTGAACTCACCAAGCCATGGTATGCTGTGACTAAAGCATCGACGTTAATCACTGGGGTCGGTTTAGATAGGGCATAGGCTGATTTGCTAATTCGTTTTGTTAGCTCCTCCGTGTGTGCTTTCCAGTCCAATTTTTTATCAATCGTTAAACCTAGGAATTTAGATCTATCTACTTGTGTTATAATTTTATTGTTATATTGGTATTCGCTCGTTGGCTAAAAATCATCAGTTTCGTCTTATCAATATTTATTTGAAGATTATTATTATCTAACCATTTCACTATGGAGGTTATTGACTGAGTGACAACGTCGTTGTGGTTTTGATCATCAGTACTCTTAATGGTCACAGTGCTGTCATCGGCAAACAGTGACATAGGGTGACTTGTTACTTTTGGCAAGTCATTTATGTACAATATAAACAGCGGGGGCCTTAATACGCTGCCCTGGGGTACACCATAAGCAACTGAGCGATGACTAGACTTATAGGTTCGTTGGCATTTAGTTTTGAGATCTATGTCGGTTACTTCAACGTACTGTTTCCTGTTCCGCAAGAATGAACTTATTAAACTTAGGATATTTCCTCTAATACCATACGCATCCAGTTTATTGAGCAAGATATTGTGATCGACATAGTCGAATGCTTGAGTCATGTCACAATAAACTGAACAAACAGGTATTCTTTTATCGACATTCGTCATTACATTATCCAAAAAGTCATATATTGCCATATTGATGGTTTTATTTTTTCGGAAGCCTTTCTGTTCGTCGGTTAAAATGTTGCTTTTATATAGATATTTAAAGATTTGTATATAAATATATTTTTCAAATATCTTCGATATTACTGGCACAAGTGCAATGGGTCTATAAGACTCCATGCATTGATTGTTTTTTTTTATTTTTATTGCTGTTTTTAGGTTGGTTGGGTAAGTACCATGTGATATGCACAGATTAAGTATATGGCTCAAATGCCCACTGATGCAGTTTGATACATGTTTAATTATTTTGGTAGAGATGCCGTCATTACCTACGCTGCCTGAATTTTCATTTTCATGGCTTGGTGCCATAAACATCGAGTTACTATTCTTTTCTATATTTGAAGTCACTTGTATACCGCAATTCGTTATAGGTTTGATTTTATCCACAAAGAAGTCGTTAAATGCAGTAGCTATTACAGGTGGATTCGTCACTATTTTATCTCCTATCTTAATGCTATGAATTAAATTATTATTAGTGTACAAAACTGGAGGAACTTCTTAGGGATTTTGGGAATTAAAAAACTCAGGATGTAGCACGCAGTGAATGACTTGTACTTATATTCTTTAACCTTCCATTTTGACATTGAACAAGGACAGTAAGTTAAACGCCTGATAAAATACTTAGAGTTAAAGTTTTACTTTATACAATTGCTCAGAGTTATCTTGAACCGTCGGAGTGGAGCTGATGCTTTAACATGCCCCCGGCCGTTGGAAGCTCGCCTTTCAACAGTCTTCCAATAACGGGCAAATCTTGGAGAATGCTCGTCTGATGGTCCCAGTTTGAGTCCTGATGTCGGCAACTCTGCTTGTGCCATCTGTGCCAGGATGAAGGCCAACAACGCGCCCCAACTTCCACTTCATCGGATTCTGGTTCTCCTCCTTTATGACAACGAGGGAGTCCAGGCTCAGGCTATCGTTGCCGGTACGCCACTTTACTCGCTGCTGAAGCTCGGATACATATTCCTTGCTCCATCTCGACCAGAAATGCTGCCGCAGCTGCTCGATACGTTGTAGGCGCGTCAAGTGATGAGTGGAGTAGTCCCGGATATCCTTTACAGGAAGAGACGTGAGAGGTCGTCCAATTAAAAAATGACCTGGAGTGAGAGGTAACAGGTCTTCTGGGTTTGATGACATCGGTGTGAGTGGCCGAGAATTTAAAATGCCTTCAATTTGTACCAAAACAGAATTAAGCTCTTCGTATGTCAGATTACAATTGCCCAACACTCGAGACAAATGAAATTTGGTCGATTTGACACCCGCCTCCCAAAGGCCACCAAAATGAGGAGCGTAAGCAGGAATAAAGTGGAATTTAATTCCATCTTGAGCCACACTATCAGTTAAGGAGTCACAATTGCGTTTCAAGAAATCAGCTATCTCATTGTAGGCTCCTACAAACGAAGTTCCGTTATCGGAGTATATGTTGAGAGGTTTTCCCCTTCGAGACATAAACCGACGTAAAGCCTGTAAATAATTACTGCTCGTCAAATCACCCACTAACTCTAAATGAATGGCTTTTGTAGTGAAGCACACGAAAATAACAATGTATACCTTAACCCGTCTACATCCACGACCTTGACGACTAGACGAGGTCATAGGGCCTGCATAGTCAACTCCTACGCTTTAAAAAGGAAAGTCGGCTGGTGAGAGTCTGCTCAATGGGAGATTGCCCATCTGAGGGATAACTGCCTGTGGCTTTAGACGACGACAGCGAACGCACTGACGATAACATGCTCTGGCTAAATTGCGACCACCAAGTGGCCAGTAAGTCTCTCTAATTGTACTTAGTAATAATTGAGGACCTGCGTGCATTAGTCTGATATGCTCAAATCTAAATAAAAGTTTCGATATGTGATGAGTGGACTGTATTAAAATTGGGTGTTTCTTTTCAAATGTATATTCAGAATTGTGTAATCTACCACCTATACGAATAATCTTATTTTTATCAAGAAACACATTTAAGCTTAGTAATCGATTTTTATGAGGTAATTTTTTATTATTTAATATTAAGTTATATTCAGGAAAAGACTCTTTTTGAGACTGAATAATAATAAAATTTAACGAATTTTGTAATTCTTCATCATTTAAATAGGACGTGTTTGCTGAACGCCCTTTGCATGCATTAAAACGAAAAAACCGGTCAAGTGCGAGTTGGACTCGCGCACCGAGGGTTCCGTACAAACCTGTGGGTATATAAGTAAAAGTTCAAAATTGTCCAAAATATTTTTTTTTATATGACGAAACTAAAAATTTTCGGTTTTCGTAATTTTTCCTATATCTGTACTATAAGACGTGACTTCGTACAAAATTTCAAGATTCTAAGTTCACGGGAAGTACCCTGTAGGTTTTGATTCCCGTGCGAGTTTCGAAAATTTGCGGAATTTTGCGGCCTAAATGGCTGTATCTTTTGATTGCGTTGACTTAGAAGGTTGATTTTTCTACAGCTTCCAGGGACAGTAGAACTAAGTATCATATAGAAATTTCAGTTTGATACCTCCACGCGTTCCTGAGAAAAACGGTCTTGACAGACGGACGGACGGACGGACGGACGGACGGACGGACGGACGGACAACAAAGTGATCTTATAAGGGTTCCGTTTTTTCCTTTAGAGGTACGGAACCCTAAAAACGTAACAAATAGAACGCTGTAATCTAATAAAATTTGAAAAACGATTGAACTCGATCAATGCTTTAAATAAATCGTTAGCATGATCTTGAGCTAAATTAATTAAAATACTCGACTTAATGTCTGGTAAAATTCCTGGATTCATAGCAGAAGATGGCCATGTAGTACTGTCATGCTTTAAGAAACATGGACCTGACCACCACAAATCCAGTGATTGCATAGCGCTAGGTTCTGCTCCGCGGGTTATTAGGTCAGCTGGATTGTCGTGCGTCGACACATGTTTCCAGGTGCCTGCACCGGATAATTCTAAGACTTCGGCTACACGGTTGCGAACAAAAGTATTTAATTTAATAGGTAACATTTTTAACCAACCCAGCACTATCATAGAATCAGTCCAAAAGACTACACAGTTTTTTTTTTTTTTTTTTTTTTTGGGTGGGAAATCATCAAATAACTTCTCCCGCTCTGGGTGGAGCAGGAGGGCGTGTCAGACTTTTACTGACTAAAACCCACCCGTGTTCCTTCAGTAGCCCTTAAGCCAGGGGCTGTGGTGTCTCTTTCGAACAAACCCGCACCCCTGGCAGGCATCGACCCTTGCGGGTCCCATCACTTTTTGTGCTGACATCTCTTTGAGGCGCGCGTGGAACACAACGCGCCGTCGACTTGGGCTTGGTCCTTACCGGACAGCGAGCTACCCATTACTCGCCGTCCGCAAGCCCATGCCTACGGTGGCCGGAAATCGGCCTGGGATTCCCGACGCCCAGGGCGTCTCCGTATCCTGCGGCGGCTGGGGTCGCGAGGGCGCATATGCTGCCTCTCCCTCACGTGCGCCGCCTCCCTCTTCGCGAGCATCACTGCTTCGCTGAAGGAGGTGACGGCTCCCCATGCCCTCTCGCTCCGTACCATGGCCTGGACCAGGGCCGGACGCGAGAGATCGCCGCCGCCGATCGCCTCCACGAGGACACGGCGGTGCTCCGCCCAAAGACTACACTGTTTGGTTTGGTACGAAGGGCACTAGCAACCTTTTGATATAAACGTGCACCAATCACAGCAGCACACAACTCAAGTCGCGGTATTGTTAATGGTTTAATAGGAGTGACGCGACTTTTAGCCATTAATAATCGCACATCGACGTCACCCTGCTCATTGATACTGCGAATATACAAACAAGCGCCGTAAGCTCGCTCTGAAGCGTCAGTAAAAATATGGAATTCAACGTGTTTGTATTCGTCACAGACCACACGACGTGAAATGCGTAAGTTATGAAGGCAAGGCAAGGCTTTAATTATGTTCGCCCATATCGTTACAACCTCAGGTGATAACTGGTCATCCCATTTTAACCCGTCCAGCCAAAGTTTTTGAAGCAACATCTTCATAGTTACGACACACGGTGCTAACAATCCTAGAGGACCAAATATTCGCGCGATTACTGCTAACATGCCACGCTTAGTATTTTCTATACGTTCAGGAACATTTATAGGAAAACATAGATAATCTGTGTCAGTTTGCCAACTAAGACCAATCGTTTTATTGACGACATCGCTTTCCTTGTGGAAATCAATGTGAGAATCACCAGATGGTTCTAAAATTAAACTGGGTTCGTTAGATTTCCACTTCCTCAAAGGCATGCAAGCAGAAGCAAGAGCATCAGTAACCTTATGACGCAACATTCGAGCCTCCTCAAACACGTCTGCACCAGTCAAAAGGTCATCCACGTAAAAATCATGAACAATAACTTCAGCGACCTTTTGATCCTGACATTCAAGACCAACCTGTTTGAGGCACCTAGTAGCGAGAAACGGTGCACTAGCCGTGCCGTAAGTCACTGTATGCAATTGGTAGGCTTTAAGAGGGCTAGCAGCATTATCACGCCAAACAATTTGCTGCAGGTGCCAATCTGATGGATGTACAGACACCTGCCTGTACATTTTCTCTACGTCAGCAGAGAGGACGTATTTATGCATTCTAAATCGAAGAAGGATTGCAGTCAGATCGTCCTGAACGGTAGGCCCCACCATCTGTATTGCATTTAAAGATTTCCCAGAGGTGGACTACCACCTCTGGGAATGCTAGTGCAACTATGCACTAGCATTAAAAACTACTCGTAATTTAGTTGTAATACTACTCTCGCGCAGTACTCCGTGATGAGGAATAAAATATGACCGCTGATCTTTATTAATAGTGTACTCGAACATATGGCCTAAAGAAATGTACTCAGTCATGAATTCTTTGTACATTTTATCGAGTGAGGGTTGGCTGAGATTTCTGCGCTCCAATGACAGAAAACATCGTTTTGCACGATGATATGAGTCGCCTAAACTATTTGAAGATTCCTTTAACGGTATTTTAACGCTAAAGCGGCCATCTGCCAAGCGCGTTGTGTTTTTTATAAAGTGTTCTTCGCACTTTTTCTCCTCATCTGAATAAGTCGATGACTCATGACAAACTTCCTCGAGCTGCCAGAAACGCGATAATTGGTTTCGGATGTCATCTAACTCAATCGAAATGGAAGAACCTTCATAGTAATCGTCAACATTACTAAAATTACATTTAATTGATGAGTTTTGAGGTGAATGATTACTACTGCCGCCGTTTATTGGGCCGCAAACTAGCCAACCAAGTCTAGTTTGATAAAGTGTTGGTTTCCCATCACCTAGTAAAATCTTATCAGATCCTAATAAACCCCAGAATACGTCTGCTCCTATAATAATATCAATAGAAGCGGGTGTGTGGAAAAACGGATCAGCTAAGTGAATATTTGACGGTATATTCACATGTACCTGTCTAGCGGGAACGTTATCAGTTAAAACACATTAATTCACTATCGTACGATTCATGCAACGATTTAATGTGCACACGACACATTTTCTCCACATGCGAAAGTGACTTATTAATGCCTTGTATAGATTTGTCTGTGTTTAAATGGGGTAGATTTAACTTATTAAATAAATTCTCGGTCATTAAACACGCTGAACTACCAGAATCGAGAAGAGCTCGAGCGATGTGTTCTTTATTTTTGACATCGTAGCATCTAACTAACGCAGTTGACAACAGGATGTCGCCTGTACTGCTCGTATGTGAATGCGCAGAGATATTAGCTGAGAGTGCAACATGACCATTGTTTACGTCGGGAGTGGAGGATGACTCAACCTTGGCCTTGTCGGTCGTACCGTCAGCTGATTTGCTTGAAACAGGTTGTGATTTGAAATCTGCGTTATGAATAAGCGTGTGGTGCTTGCGTTTACATATTTTACACCCTGGTTTCTTGCAATTGTTGGGATAGTGACCGTGACGTAAACAATTATAACAGACCTTAAAGCTAGGTATTAAAGACATTCTATCGTTGACGCTTAACGATAAAAACTGTGGACATGAATTGAGGTTGTGATCGCTTTTACATTTTGGACAACTATGTGATGAAGAACTACTAGTGGTTTTTGTTGTAACTAAGGCTTTTATTTTAGTGTTCTGTTTTATGTTGGTTGTAGAATGACGTGATTTTTCCAGTGTTTCTATTAAATCAGCGCGATTACGCAGAAATTCAATGAACTGATTAAAAATGATTCGTTTAGACTTATCGATACGCCCTTTGTATTCTTCCCATTCTCGGAATGTTGTAGTATCAAGTTTTTGTCGAATAATATGGATAAGTAATGTGTCCCAACTATGAACAGGTTCGCCTAATGTTTTCAACGCTCTGATATTTTTGTTTAAATTGTCTACAATACCTTTTAATGCAGTTGAGGACTCCTTAGTGATTGACTCGACATTGAACAATGCCGTAACGTGATTCTCAATTAATAATCTTTCATTATCGAATCGCTCACAAAGAAGCTCCCATGCCACATTGTAGTTTTGAGCAGAAAACTCAATTGACTGGATCACAACAGCAGCAGATTCTGCTAATGATGACCTCAGGTAATGGAATTTATTTATCTCGTCTATGTCGTCACTGCCATGAATGAGACTTGCGAAGGTATCGCGAAATTCAAGCCAGTTATCATATGATCCTGTGAATTTGGGTAATTGAATTGTAGGCAACTTGACGAACTGACGTTTACCACTACTGCAATTCGATTTTACTTCGTCTTGCTCAGATTTTGAAAAGTTACCTAACATAACTTTAGCTTGAGCTAATAACCCATAATATTGAGATTCAATTGTAGTTCTTTCGAGTGTCTCAGCATCAATGTTATCACACATGCATTCTAATTTTAATTGAACCTCGTTAAATTCATTGTAAATATCGTCTAATTTTGTGACTCGCAACTGCAACTCCACTACCTGATAGGGGGTTATCTCAGCATCCTTCAGATTACTTAAATAGGTTCCAAATACTGTTAACCTTCCTTTATAACTGCTTCGCTTCTTTTTAAGTTCTTTAATCTCAGTCATTTTACAAGGAGAGTGTCGTAGACCTGTAATTATACAATTATAATGTTATATAACGAAACTCTTTATAACAAAAATACCTAACGTAGTAACTAATAAGACTAAATAAAATTAACCAAAGTTTAATTGTACAAGTTTGACTTTTGAGTTGAATCACTGCAAATATTATAATAACTACTGTAGGAAAGTATGTAAGGCTTATTATTCTAAAGAAATAATGTAACAAATAAATTATTTATCTACCTATTTAATTGTTAACAAAGCAAAAATTAATTGTAAAGGTTTAAATTAAAAAATAATAGTTGTATATTGAAAAATAAATAGCTGACTAATGCAGGTTAACAATAACACTACTGTACTGTATTTTAAGTACACGTTAACTATATTTTACAAATATGATTTAACCTAATGCTCTGTAAATAATTTCTTGTAAATATTTATACACAAACCAAGAATAAAAATAAGTAAATGACTTTGTAAAAAAATATGTTACTAACCTTCTTTAAGTTCTTATACCAATAATTAATTCCTATATTTAATTTTACCTGATTTAATATTAATGAGTGCTGGGTGAATTTAGTAAATATTACGTAAAATGCTTTAAAACACTTCCTGTTTTATTTCACTTAATGTCCGATCCACTTTTCTTCCAAAAACGTGTTCGTCACCTCTTCACTCAGGTAATGAGTACCTGAGTGAAGAGGTGACGAACTTTCAATTTCCAGAATATCCAATTCCAGCTCATTCCACTTTGCTAGTATGTAGATATTAAATTATCCGGTTCGTATGGACCATGTACAAAACTGGAGGAACTTCTCAGGGATTTTGGGAATTAAAAAACTCAGGATGTAGCACTCAGTGAATGACTTGTACTTATATTCTTTAACCTTCCATTTTGACATTGAACAAGGACAGTAAGTTAAACGCCTGATAAAATACTTAGAGTTAAAGTTTTACTTTATACAATTGCTCAGAGTTATCTTGAACCGTCGGAGTGGAGCTGATGCTTTAACAATTAGGCATATTCATTTTAGATTGGTTAATTATTTCCCACGTCGTTTTAGACTTGTTGGAAGATGATTTGATCTTGCAGTTACTCTGAGCGCGTTGCGTTAGTTTAATTATTTTATTGTAAACCGTTGAGTACTTTTTAAAGGAATTTTTGTCTTGTTCATTGTGGTGCAGTCTGTAACGCCATAGGAGAGCTCTTTTATTCTTGCTACATGTTCTGATACCACGGGAGACCCATCGTGGTCTTTTGTGTAATCTAATAGTAATACGCCTAAACGGAAAACATAGGTTATATAGGAGAGTAAATGTCTCCAAAAAAATATTATAGGCTGTGTTCGGATCATCAACCTGACACAGTTCCGAAAAAGAAACACTATGCAAACATTCCCTAAATTTATTCACATTAACCAGATTATAGTCACGTCGTTTGATATACCAATGCTTCATAACACATTTTCTTTTGATTGGAACCTTGAGTATTTGGCAGGTGTGGTCTGAAAGAGCAAAATCTATTACGTCACAATTACATTTTTTTCCTAGATTATGCGCAAAAAGGTCTATGCAAGTGTTACTAGAGAGTCTAGTCGGCTGATTAGTTGCCAGTTTGATATTAAAATTCAGTAGAATACACTCCAGTTCTAAAGTGATATTACTACGCTTCAAAATATTAATGTTAAGATCACCACATATTACAACATTTCGCTTTTTATTTGTTATTAATTGGCATAATTTGTCCAGTTGCTCAAAAAAAGAAGTCAGATTGCTTGCATTAGGAACTCTGTAGATACAGATAACAATGGTACCAGTATGAGTCAATTCGGCTACTTCCCATTTGGTAAACTTCCCATTTCGTAAACCTCAAACTGTACCTACTAAAAAGTTGCGTTTGGTAAACATTATACATTTCATACATTTAGTCCCATTTCGAAAACATTTCAATATTTTTTTGTGTCATATCCCATTTGGTAAACTTTCAGGTGAAATGGGTACAGTCAAGTAAAAAAAGAAAAACGAAACTAATGATAACATTGTCATTTATTTTGTTAAATATTTTTAATCACAGGTACAATAGTCGGATTATGTGTACGTATGCCATTTACACATATTGATATTTAAAAACAGAAATAAAAAGTGGGGTGTACAAATAACTTTCAAAAAATTTAAGAAAAATCACAGTTCGATTTGACTATTTCGATGACAAGTTTTATTTTTTTAATAACATAAGTCAATCTAGATGCGAAATCAACTTATATAAAAAAACAATAATCACAGATTTGGTACTATCTTTTTATGTTAATGTACATTAACATAAAAAAATACATACGAAATCAACTACTTATAAAATATAAAAATAAACAGTCACAGATTTGGTACAATAACATAAAAAATACATGCAAAATCAACTTTTAAATATAAAAACAAATAATAATCACAGATTTGGTACAGTCGCCAGCACATCAAGTTACCCCACTTTGACCTTGAACGCTTTAGAAGCAACAACTACGAGAATCGTGTGAAAGAGATATATAGCTTTTTGTCCGTTCTTACTCGTAATGTTTCGTGCTGCAGTGCGTACGTGAGAGTGTGTGCATACGCTCGTCGTGGTGTAGAATGAGATACTTTGCGATAAGAAATAGCGTAGCAAGTTGAATACTTGAATAGAATCCAAATAATAGCGTGGTAATAAAAAGAAGCGGCCCGTGGACGGCGCATTGCCTAAACTACTTAAGAAAGCTTAGATATAATCGTTTTTATATTTAATTTCTTCATTTTTACTTAATTGTTTGAAATAGCTGTAAGTATTAAGTAGGTGTTACCTACTCATATATTTAAACAGGTAGGTAGCGAAATTTCACGCTCTCGGAGAATAATATTAAGTAGACAGGTAGGTAATCTGATGTGAGAAAAACGGTTTTTTTATTATTTCACGCAGTTTTTAATTACTTTTTCCGAGTTTTGTTACCTACTTTCTGGTGGGCTGGCGGTCACCTGTTTTCGTGCGTTCCTTGCTCTTCAATTCTAAGTATTTTTACGAAGTTCAATGCAAAAACCCATGACACAATCGGCTTGAAATTTCGAAAACAATATAGATACCCATCACAAACGTGGACGAAGTTTTAATTAATTATACCTACAAAACGACTTTTGTCAGTCCGCCTTGTTTGAGATTAACGTTTGACACGATCTTATTCCCAAAGATATAAGGTTGGAGGTTAGTAACGGAATTACCTATACCTACCGAAGTTTGCTTTTACATGAAAGTTCAAACTTATTGCGCAAGAAATAAGATACGATTTCTAGGGAAATAAAATTCGAATCTATAATTATTATCGTTACTTCATTACATTCAAAATATTTTGTCAATGAGAATATGAGTTCCTTTGTTTGTTACGCATCATCATGAAGGACATGGGTTCCCATACGAGGTTCATTTGCGGCTACACCCAAATTGTCGTGTACGTTACCCTAGCAAGAAAGTGTCTCCTAGAGTTATATGAGTAGAACGTATAATGTGTGCCTTATCTGGTGTAAATGTGCCCCCACATAAAAAATGTGTGCCCCCTGTCGTTTTGGAGAAAAACGGAAAAAACGATTCTTGCTGGGGTAACGTTTTTCTAGCAGGAAAATTCTAAACGAATGATCGGAGAGAGAAAAATTGTGCATGGCCAGAGACCTTATATGTGTGCCAAAATGTGCCCCCAAAAATAAAATCTGTGCCCCTTCAGGTTTTCGAGATATTGCATTTCCTGCTGGAGTAACGTTTTGATGAATCGTATATCTCTAAAACTATTGCATGTGCCCCTGTAGAATAAACATACACCAGTAGCTCTTAAGGGGCACACCTTAGTGCCCTAATTAGATTTAAGAAAATATTTATAGTTTTCAAGTTATCGCGGTTTTATGAAAACCCGAAAAATCATCACAGCGCCTAAATGAGACAAGGCACAAGTTCGCTGAAAATTGTATTCGGTCCTTCTTGACGCTATTAATAACCATACAAAGTTTCAAAACTGTTCATGCATGCGTTTTCGAGTAATCTTGCTAAAAGTCAAAACGATGGTGTCTTAACTTTGACGGCAAAATACAAGGAACCGGCTCAATCCCAGATGTGTAGGTGTGAACCAAAATTGTGTGCCTTTAGTCAAAAATATATGGTGAAAATATTCAGCTTGGAATGTTTCGCATTAAGTTAATATTAACAAAAAACCAAAATACGTAAACAACGGCTGGTTATCCGACCAAATTCCAATGACTACTAAAAAGCGACTGATTCATACATATCGATGACCTTCTTTATTGGACGTATTATACCTAAGCTGTTGTCCGTACAGTCGCGTTCAAAAGATTTGGGGGCTAATTAAAAATATATATTAAATGCACCTTGTGACTATTAAATGAAACAGCTTGTTGATGTGGAAATTATTATTTTTATTCCCTTCATTTTAATTCTTAAAGTAAGTATTGCATCAAATCACAGATTAAATTTCCTAAAAAAATAAATAAATAGGTAAAGTAATGAAAAAAATCCAAGTACTTGACAAGTGTACAAGTATTTTTAAATAAGTCAAAACAATGCCATTAAATACTTACCACTGCAGATCGTGCCATAAAATTCACCACCCCTACAACCACATAATTGTTATAAAATACTTAATACGCCACTTTCAACTAACTTAAAAAAAAAGTAAACAAACAGTATCAGTGCAACTGCGTGACTCAACGTAACAGTGTCCTTGGCGTCATAACATAACTGCAACTGTTTACCAATACCAAGTAATAATCCAAACGGACTTCCTAGTCAATAAACACTTCGTACCTATTATTCATATTAGAGCAACGTTACACGTAACTGTCTCTGTCACACTAACACCGTACGCGTACTAGCTGTCTCACTTTCTCCAAATTAGACAAAGCGACTCCTTGCGACACGACGTCAGCGGATGCCGCGGGGCCAGAGATATCTGCAGCGGTGTGAGGAGGCGAAAAAAAGGAATCTTCTATTAAGGTGAATGCTCCAACCAGCCCGCGAAATTCAAATTTTCTTACGTTTTTTGGAATTTGCAGGCCAGTGCTAGGTTGTATGTTGATTAAAATATTATGCACGGCTGTAAGACATATGTAGTTACAGAATTATAATCATCAAAATCATCAATACTACGCTCTAAGTTCATAAAGCTATAGGAATGTTTTTTTTTTTTTGTTCCTACGCTTTATGAACTTGGAGGGTTGTATTGGTGATTTTGATGCTTATAATTCTGTAACTACATACGTCTTACAGCCGCGAATAATATTTTAATCAACATACAACCTAGAACTGGCCCGCAAATTGCAAAAAAACGCAAGAAACTTTGAATTTCGCGGGCTGGTTGGAGCATTCCCCTTACTGATGAAAACTTACTGTTTATTTATCTAACCTACGGCTTATCAATAAATATAATAGAAACAGCTAGTAGAATATAATCCAAGAACAACTTTATTCTATTACTTATTACTTTTCTACTTCAGTGTACTCAGGCACAACACGTGTGAACCGGTTAGTGAGTAAAGTAAAGAAGGTCATCGATATGTATGAATCCGTCGCTTTTTAGTAGTCATTCAAATTTGGTCGGATAACCAGCCGTTGCTTACATATTTTGGTTTTTTGTTAATATTAACTTAATGCGAAACATTCCAAGCTGAATATTTTCACCATATATTTTTGACTAAAGGCACACAATTTTGGTTCACACCCACACATCTGGGATTGAGCCGGTTCCTTGTATTTTGCCGTCAAAGTTAAGACACCATCGTTTTGACTTTTAGCAAGATTATTCAAAAACGCATGCATGAACAGTCTTGAAACTTTGTATGGTTATTAATAGCGTCAAGAAGGACCGAATACAGTTTTCAGCGAACTTGTGCCTTGTCTCATTTAGGCGCTGCGATGTTTTTTCGGGTTTTCATAAAACCGCGATAACTTGAAAACTATAAATATTTTCTTAAATCTAATTAGGGCACTAAGGTGTGCCCCTTAAGAGCTACTCGTGTATGTTTATTCTACAGGGGCACATGCAATAGTTTTAGAGATATACGATTCATCAAAACGTTACTCCAGCAGGAAATGCAATATCTCGAAAACCTGAAGGGGCACAGATTTTATTTTTGGGGGCACATTTTGGCACACATATAAGGTCTCTGGCCATGCACAATTTTTCTCTCTCCGATCATTCGTTTAGAATTTTCCTGCTAGAAAAACGTTACCCCAGCAAGAATCGTTTTTTCCGTTTTTCTCCAAAACGACAGGGGGCACACATTTTTTATGTGGGGGCACATTTACACCAGATAAGGCACACATTATACGTTCTACTCATATAACTCTAGGAGACACTTTCTTGCTAGGGTAACGTACACCAAATTGTCATAAGAATACCTATTCCTATGAGAACTCGGATGAAGCCGCATAAAATACAAAAGTGAGTGTTTATTTGTTACCTACGCTTTCAGTTTTTACGCAGTGGCGTAGCTAGCCCTTATGGGGCTTGCTATAACGCCCCATATAAAAATATCTTGGCGGGGTCTTTTGCAAAAAGGACGGTGACGTTTTTTTAAGTAAATAAATAAACCGTCGGCGTCCTGTATAATAGATTCAGTGGTAGCTAAGCCCCTATATTCAGTGGTAGATAAACCCCCCTGCTTCTGGCGCTTTAACTACACAACCGATCATCATGGTATTTTGCCTACCTACCTGCCATCATGATAGGCCTTTAATGTTCCCACTGCTGGGACACAGGCCTTCTCTCGGTGAGAGGGAACCTACCTATCAGGAAAAGGACAAAGGATACGTCCTTACGGTAACGCGTGTGAAACCGCGGGAAAAGTTTAAAAATAAAATGCGGAATAAAAATCGTAACCTTTTTATTTTGAAACATTAATTTTTGAAAACTTCAAAACAAATCCTACACCTACTCTAAATTAAAATATACTTACAACAAAATGTATAAAATCAAACTATACAAATAGACAATAGATTAAAAACAAGTTGTTAATATATTTTTTACAAGTTTATATTTTTATTGATTTTTGTAACAAATTACTTATAGTCTACCAATGACTACCTAGTCATATTAAATGCTGGCGCGAAACAAATGTAAAATTTCCATCCATTCAATTGTGTATTGTCAATTTTGTATTGTCCATTTGAAATAAGATTGAATATTTAAACAAACCTTTTTTACAATCGGTTCAACCGATTGTGACTTCTATTCAGTAGGAATAAGGATGGCTTTAAAGCAAAAAAGTGGTTACAACACCAACTGTTTACTGCAGATACCATTTATCATGCTTACAAGTAATACAACGCAATAGAGGTCAAAATCAGTTCAACGGACTGTAAAAAAAGGTTTAATTAACTGTCTAATGTTATTTCAAACGGAGGATAGATTAGTATAATTTGACTAGGCTGGTGCCCGGAAACATTCCCAGTTAGTAAGAACACACATAAGCTAAAGATTTTGTCTTTTTTGAACTTTTTAGATTAGGTTTCTTCTCGCATGTTTCATAATAAAATAATAAAAGATAGAAATTAAACGCATATCTTTTACACCCACAATGTGTTACTGAGAATTTTCGACAGTTTATTGATGTAGTTGGAGAGTTAAACTGATAGCTAAAAACCATCCTTATAACTGTGCAGGTGTGATACTAATTTTGAGAAATGTTATTTACTTATCCTTTGTGCATCATTTATGGCCATAACTAACCGGTCGGCGTAACAAAAGAAGCAAACATAATAGGCAACTCCAGAAATGTAAACTTCTATTGTTACGCCTGCCGCTCATCACATTAAAGATAGCGCGAAATGAGCACTTTTACATGTCACTTCTACTTACTTACTAAATCTTACCAGTAACTAAGTATGTTATTATATTTTTACTTTTATTTTAATTCTATGTGGTTTCACCGACACGTTCCCATTCCCAGCAATTAGGAATATCCCCGGGCACTGGAAAGATTCTTTTGGGAACATTTTCGGGAACGGCACATTACTACTCACACTATTCCTTCTCTTACAAACTTACACTCTACATAAACATGTATTTTATTTGCTATACTAATATTATAAAGAGGAAAGATTTGATTGTTTGTTTGCATTGAATAGGCTCCAAAACTACTGCACCGATTTGAAAAATTCTTTCACTGTTGGGAAGCTACACTATCCCCGGGTGACATAGGCTATATTTTATCCCCGTATTCCTACGGGAAAGGGAACTACGCGGGTGAAACCGCGGAGCGCTGCTAGTTTTAAATAAATATGCATCTGAATACTTATGCAATCCTAATACTTTAAAAGTCGCTTGCATACTAAACACCTGAACTAGAAAGCTTCATAAATTCCCGGTGTTCCTGGAATCCCGGGATATTTTTTACAAAAATAATAATCTAAAAATTAACTTTAGGTAAATTAAATATGCATCCGATTATCCGATTTCTAATTATGACACAACATCAACGAACGACGTGACTGGCGTCTTTCCCAAATCGAGCAATGAAAGAAAGAATCAGTGTTTGAGAAACAATGCTTAGAAATACCTTAATTCTTTTATTTTGATAAATAAAATAATTACAAAATGAAAATACTACATAAGGATTGTAAAACTATGCTACTATTTATTGTGAAAGTTTGTGGGAATGGATAGATATTGTTTGTTACTTTTTCACGCTAACGGAAAAACGGATTTCAGTGAAACTTGGCACTTAAATTGACCATGACCTGTATGAACACATAGGATTGGTTCCTACGGAAACTCAGGTGAATAAAGTGCATTATTTACTAGTGCCCTAGAATCGGAGTTCGTCATCTAAAGCTAAGGCTACGACACTATACACCGTGCACTCAGTGTGTGCTTCCTAATGCGCCTAAGTCATTAAAATCTTGGCAGGTCGGCGGCATTTCTTTCCAACGTTCTTCAGGCACCTTTTGACGGTGTCTATTGAAATCTAAAACAAATAAATATTGTCAATTTCAATACATACTTACATAAAATTCTTTATTATGAAAAATGGTACGGGACGGGCCAACTTGACTAAATGAGTATGTGACGGTTAAAATTATTATTCTTCAAAATATAAACATAGACAGATAAATGATCTGCCGTATTGCGTGCTTCCACCTTGGTTGGGGCGCGTTGTAGACAACTAAACATTTATTATCTAATAGTAATAATTTTTACTGAGTCTGGTCCGCGCCGGCGCGCGTAAAACCGGTTTGAGTGCGCGCCGAGCGCCCTTACAACATGTCTATTAGGTAGTAGGTATTACCTATTTTAATCAACGTTGTTATTCACTTCTCAAGAAAACCATGTATTATGTAAATAATGAATAAGTTAATGTGATAAGTGTGATTACAAGCTAAGCTATGCATGGACTCACGCTGTACGCTCGTGTGCTCAAAAAATGATCGGCAGTTCGGCACCGACCATAGTCGCATCGTCTGCCGCCGTCGTGGTTCTCGCCTAGAGTTGGCGGTGGTGGGCTTCTAGGGTTCCGCTTCCTTGCCACCGCCGCCCGAAGCCAGAAGTAAAAAGTTTTCTTTTTCTGGAACGAAACAAATAGCTATAGTTTATTTGCACATACACACACAGGCAAACATGTATTAAAACTTAAATATAATTCCCTACAAAATATAATCTGCCTAGCCTTTTCCCAACTATGTTAGAGTCGGTTTCCAGTTTAACCGGATGCATCTGAATACCAGTATTTTACATGGAGCGACTGCCTATCTTACCTCTACAACCCAGTTACTGGGTAATACAATACCCTTGATAAGACAGACAGAAGAAGCCTGAATGTCTGACATGGTTGTCATACATTCAGGCTTCCACCGAACTTTAACGACTGTCAAAGATCCACAAATAACAGCCGGGACCAACGGCTTAACGTGCTTTCCGAGGTACGGAAGGGTCTTGGTATATGAAGATGGTCACCCATCCATGGACCAACCGCTCAAGCGTAGCTTAACCTGATCGATCGACCCGTGTGGCTGTTATTACCTAGCCACAAGCCCCTACAATAATAGGTAGCTAACTTATAATCATTAAATTATTTACACACAAACATCGCTACCTTTACATTACATTTACAATCTGATTTCGTGGTAACTAGATTCTTACTAAACTTGGGCTCGCGAACACGCTTGACCCAGCAATGTTTCAACGGACTAAAAGAAAGTGCGTAATTGCGTAGGTAAGTATTTAAAATCCAATCACTAGCTACTTACTGGATTAACTTTTGTTTAGAATATTTCACGACTTAATGGAATCAAAAACAATAGTTCATTGTGAATTTAAGCTTTCACGGGGGGGGGGGGGAGTGCTGCAGCTAGCAGCTACACTCTACTTGGAACAGTGCTCACCATTAAAAACTTACATTATCAGAAACTCTTAAGAAAGAACACAAAGACGATACCTACGTAATTAACCCTTCTGTTAACTTATTTCGAATATTCTATAGAAAAACACATAAGACACATATTTTTTTTTTTAGCCTTTGTTTATTTAAATAAAAATAAACAATAAATATATAAAATATTACTCACCGTTATGCCCGTCTGCCGACACTGTCACCAGGCATCCACTCAATCGAAGCGCTATGATACACTCTCTTTCATCTTGCGTCAACTGAGGCGCCAGTCGCCATTTTAATATTATTTAATAGTTTTAGGGTTACTAATATCACGCACAGGACGACTACAGGACGACTCCACGAAATTTTATTGACTGACGATGTGATGAGTGAAACTCGGGAGCGGTGACGTACGCGCAGGGGGGCGTGGGTGTGGCTTATTCCTAGTAAAACATGATAATTGGCTCCCAAATATTGGAATGTGCAGCAATTGGGCAATTTTAGAAACGTTTAAACGTCCGCCAATCAGGGCAATGATACTTTCTTTCTTACACTGCATGGCGCGTCGTAGTTATAGTTATGTATAGGGTTTAGCTTGACGTGCTGGCGACTGTACAATAACATAAAAAATACATGCAAAATCAACTTTTAAATATAAAAACAAATAATAATCACAGATTTGGTACAATAACATAAAAAATACATGCAAAATCAACTTTTAAATATAAAAACAAATAATAATCACAGATTTGGTACATTAACATTAAAAATTACACACAAAATCAACTATAAAATATAATCACAGATTTGGAATATTAACATAAAAAATTTACTACCTACACTACAAAGTTAAAAATCAATAAATAAATTATAAAGTGATACAAGCAATTCTTGATAATTCGTTCAAACAATTTTCCAATGATATTTTTCCACTTTTGTAATCGCCGAGAATATTGTTAATTCGTATATCATTTTGGATAGATTTTTTTCTTCGTTTTGATATACTTTCTCCATTATTATAAAAGCTGTAAAAAATTGTTATGATTAATTAAAGTAATAATGTATAATTTTTATCATATGTGTCGCCTAAAAATACAGGTCATTGAAACAAAAATATGTACCTTTTCAGAAGATTTTCATAATGTTTAATATTGCCTGATATCGTTTCGAAAAATAAAAGAATTGATGGCCTTTTTCCAATTTCACTATTGAAACTCCAATTCCAAGATTCCATGAGGTTTGTAGTGCGGTGTCTTTGTGCGTAGCAGCACCAAATATTCATCATATCTTCATTTTCCAACCACTGATCCACAAAGTAATCATTGAATTCAGTTATAGCTTTTTCTTCAAAACTGTAACAGAATTAATTCGTTGAAGATTATGATACGAAAAACCATATATTACCTAGTTTCTAACGCATAAAAATGGCTGTAGAAAATGGCGGTAGAAGAAATATCCAGAACTAAACGCGTTCATTTCAATACTGCAAAATTAATTTACCTTTGACTCATAACGTATAGCCATCCATCGTTTATGTCTTCTTTTGGTAAATGTGCCAGAGCCATACATAGTTTGACGTGATAGTGAGATTCTTCATGTTGTAATAAGCCAAGAGATTTTGCCTTTCTTAATAGCGCTCTGCCAAAGTGAACAAAACACCCCTTAACAATTATGTTTGGAAATGTCTTTTTAATTGCATTTATTGGAGCTTTTTCGAAATCCAAGGTAATAATATCGGCTGTCCACTCTGGTAAATGAAATTTTAGTTTGTAAAACAGTCTTTCATATGTAGTTTCTTCTTTGTTTGTCAACACTGCATAAAAAAATGGTACAATATTTGTCCCAGTTTCTGTACTTCCTATGTCTCCGTGTACAACGTATAGTTGAAGAAACGGCTTTGCACAACATTTGAACGTTCCGTCCGCAAAGTAGTGACGGACGTCATTTAAATGTGCAATTGCACTCTTTGAACCAAACACAATCATTCTATTTTCACCGTCAATCTCATCAAACAATAAATTGTCTTTAAAACGGTCAGGAATCACGATTTCTGTAGAGTTAGAGTGCTGAGATTTTGTGATTCCTAGTTGTCTATTTCTGTGTCTATACAAACTGCTTTTAACTTTGTCAAAATTTGGTAATTCTTTAATAATTTCATAACCATTATCTTTCAGCTTTTTAGTACATTTCCTGTATGTAGCTGGAATCGGCTTCAGATCTTCACATATAGTTTGTTTACATTTTTCGATGGCTACTTTCACTTAATTTTTTTCAAAATTCGGAATACAAGAACTGCAGTGAGCATTTTCTCTTAATACATGGCTTCGATTTGAATTCAAAGTTACACTTGCTGAACATCCATCTTTTCTATTAACACAGCGCCACCAACTTGAGTCCTTATTATTTTTCTGTTTATAATATTGATGCCCAGCGCGTAATAAAATTTCACCGCCTCGTGTACTATTAACACGTTAAACGCCGATTCAAATTTAGTGGTTTTCCGTTTGGGCCGTGGGGCTCACCGGTGAGCGACAGCAATACTACCCGTTCAGGCCGTGGGGCTCACCGGTGACCGCGCGACGGGCTCGTGTTTGAACTCAATTTTCCGGCTGGAGGACACAGTACCGGTAAAAAACTATATTGGGCGTGCCCGGCGCGGCCCTGGAGAACGGTTTTCGCATACTAGCTCATTTTGATACTAACTATGAAAAAAGACTTCGATGATTTTTTGGCCAAAAATACAAGATGTGGTTTTAAAATAAAAGAAGGTAATAAAAAATATATGTTTTATTAGAAAATATTTAAAAACGTTTTTTATACGTTTCGCAATCACTTATTTTTGAACCTAGTAAAAAAATAAACTAATCAAACTTAAAAAAAAAATACAACGAATTTAAACTTTAATGTCATGAATTTGAAATTGGTCAATGATGAAGCGCATTGAAGCAAGATATGCAAAGAAAAGGCTTCTCCGGACATTGTGGACAAAACGTTCTCACCTTTTTAGTTTTGTTTTTAGCCAACTTTCTACCGTAAGTAGCTACGTTAATTTTGTAGCACTTCACACATGTTCGCCTACTTATTCTGGCTTGCCCTTCTTTTTGTTGCATTTTGTGTGCCATTCTTCTAGGTCTTGCAACTGGAACATCTTGTTGGTTGCAAAACGACTTCAGTAATTCCAGCCGGAAGTCTGCCATTTGTATTTTCTTGCCAGTGACACTTTGATACAAGATCAGTGCATTGACCACTGCTGTGTTGAGGAGAAGGTTGATCGCATACTTCTTGTACCATTTTATCGATTTCCTCAGTGGAGTTGAGTAAGCAGCCATCTGATCGGATAGATCTACAGCGCCTTTAGCGCCGTTATAGTCAATGACTATTTTCGGTTTGGAAATAGTTTTATTGCGTTTTCGGACATTTTGGAATCGTACTGAGTGTTTTGTGGACAGCAGAAGGACGTCTCTTTTATCCTTCCACTTCATTACAGTTATGCCCTCACTGCTTTCCTTCGCCACGAACTGGCCTCGCTTCAGTTTAGCATTTACTACATCCTTTGGCAGATGCTTCCGGTTCTTCCGAATCGTGCCTACGAGATGAGTCTCTGCATCCAGAAGTTTTTTGGCAAGATCTATGCTGGTGTACCAGTTATCGGTCACTAGTGTATGTCCCTTGTATAGAAGATCGCTGCATAGAGACATAACGACGTTCAACGGTGTCAAATTGATTTTATCGTTATTCTTTCCTGCATATACATTTATTTTGTAAGTATATCCAGGAATGGTACATAACTTGAATTCCTTGATACCATATTTATGCCTTTTTTGTTTATTGTATTGACGAAAAATTATCCGTCCACGAAACGGCACCACGCTTTCATCTATGCAGATCTCTTCGGAAGGGGTGTAGTTTTTTTGGAAATTCCTGTTCACAACTTCGAGCAATTTCTCAATCCTATGTAATCTATTCGATTTATTTTCTTCGTCCTGCTGAGAAAAGTGCAGCATTTGCAACAGCAGCTCAAATCGGTTTCGACTCATTATTGTTCTAGGAAAATTTTGTCCAAGTACTGGATCTTTTGACCAGTAGTCGGATATTTTGGGTAATTTTATGATCCCCATGACAATAATCAATCCGAAAAATCGTTTCATTTCTGCTGCCGATGTAGGTTTCCACTGGCGCATCCTCGCAGATTTAGATGCTGCGTCAGGCCCTGTGACTTTTATGATAGCAAAGCTGTTCGTATAATCGGCCACCATTTCAAATATTTCGTCTGGTACTAAAAGATGATAGAAATCTGCTGGGGTCTTATCGATCATTTCTCTTACAACTCGTGAATCTAATCCTGCGAATTCAGTGTACGGGATTATCCGACGCTGATTACCCCTTGGTTGGTGCCACACCGTAGATGATGCAGAAAGGCACGCAGTGTGAACAGAAGTACTTGGCACGGCATTTTCAAGCTCAATGTCGCTCGTGTCACTGATGGACAGAACTCGTCGGCGACGCTTTCGTAAAGGTGGTTGTAAGTCATACTCTTCCTCAGACTCCGAACTTATCTGAAAGCTACTATTGAGCAAGGAAATTTCGATATTTTCAATCTGCGTCAAGTCGTCATTTGTTATTTCAAAGTCCTCAAAATCATCCATGTTACACACCACACTTTTCTTTACTTTCTGGCAGGACACAGTTTATTCACTTTGGAGGTAAACGGGGTAAAACTAGACCTAAACTAAACGAAAACAACCCTTGTATTATAAAAGATAAACAATGCGCGTGACCTTGCGTACGATTACTAACTTGCCACTGGCGCGAGCCCCGCGCCGCGCGTGTCTCTTCCGGGGTTCCCGGAAGGACGCGGGGTGTGCCCGGCGCCGCGACCCCCGCGGCCCCGCGTGAACGAAATGCAGATTTCCAACGGCGTGCGCCGTGGTGGTCACCGGTGAGCGACAGCAATTATTTTGTTAATTCTCTAGATAGTATCAAGAAATAATAATCTAGAGTTGGTTTTTGACTATTTTGAACCGTTTGAGCCAATAAAATTTAATTTGTAAAATTTGTCGAAATCGCGAATCGGCGTCAGCCCATAGGGAAAGTAGAGTGGTGGTCACCGGTGACCACCACGGCGTTCAATGTGTTAATAATTTTTAAATTCACTGCACCACTAGAAGATCCCTCACCCGACATTGCAACGACCTTGCACTATGCATAAAACGAGTGAACTGATAAGTTAAACCCGGTAATAGATATAATTTACGTATACTTACTTATGTCTATCTCATTCACACCTTTTGTTTAAAACGATGGTAAGGACAATAAATCCCTACCTGAGAACCCGCTCGGTGCTTCTTTTGCGGGAAAAGCACGTGGTATTTTTAGTAGCATCGTGGTATTTTTACAGACTTTAATACGTTTTTTTTACTTCTTCTTGATCAGCCATTCTTTTTGATGGTCGAGATACTATCTCAAGACTGAAGCATTTAAAAATATATACATCTCTAATTTAATACTAATTTGACACTGACTGTACCGTACAAAAATAACAATACTAACAAAGTTTACCAAATGGGATTAAATGTATGAAGTAACGAAATGTTTACCAAACGCAACTTTTTAGTAGGTACAGTTTGAGGTTTACGAAATGGGAAGTTTACCAAATGGGAAGTAGCCGTCAATTCTATAGCACAACACTCGAAAGTGCTACTAATTGCTAGGTTCCGAACTTCAGGAATTTGTTTCCAATGGTGTCCCTTTTTATCAAGATACATGAACCCCCCTTTTTGTATATTTCCTGCTGAAACAAGTAGCTAGATTGTAGTTCGGTATTGAGAGATACTGCTCATACCCAGCCATCATGAAATGTTCCGTTATGCAAATAACATCGACGTCAATATTTTTAGCCATGAGTTCTTCTATACATACAGAAAATGCGTCCGCTTTATTCATTAGTCCTGCAATATTTTTATGTAGTATGTTTAAATGGGTATCATAGAAAAAACTGTGTCTTCAATTGTTGACTATCGGGTATTATGTCATCGACTGTCATCACTAAGTCGTATTTTTTAATACCGTCGATAAACTCGTTATCTTTGAAAATTGTCTGCATTCCATGACTATTTACTAGCCCCAGTCCGGTAAACATTGTTGAATCGAATGCTAGATTTTTGTTCGAGTCCAAAAGATATGCATGCTCATATGTCAATGTGTCCAGATACAGTAAGTTATTTAGATGCTCTACTCTCCAATTATACATATTTCTTTGGTAACTGCAGTTAAACGTCGGTGTACAAACAATGATGTTCTTAAAGCTCACTTTTTGTAAAGTAGCTCGTAAGTGAAGTATCAGTTGGAGGTAGTCACATGTAGTCTTAAAATCTTCCTCTCTTATTAGAATTATGCAGAAGTCTTTCATTGTAAACTTTTCTAATTTAGTTTCTATGTCGTGCACTAGTTGCTGTGTATTCCAATGGGTCTTTATATAATGGCATATATTTCCCGAGTGTTTGTGAAGGGTTTCCTTGGCAACATTTTCAATGTTGTTCCTGTTATTGGTACTCAGGATACAGATCTTACTGTCGTTTTTATGTTGTAGGATTTGTTGTGGTTTCGTCTCAACACTGCTAGTTCTATTTTGTATGCGAGAGGGTGATGACATACCTTTTTCCTGATTCGATACAGTTAAAGGTTCTGTTTGTGTTCCTTTGTTCTTATTTAAGGATATTTTATAGGAGTACTCTTTTTGTGTTTTTCAACTGGGCTGCTAAGTTTTACGAAGAGATCATTTTTATTTTATAATAAGCAATAATTATTAGATAATATCAAATTACTTAACTTACATGACATTTGGTTGATTTATTCCACAAAACAACGGCACTAGGACTAACCTATTGAACATCTACCAAGCAACTGACCCGATAACGTCATTTTTAATCCTTTTTATAACTTCCCAATGTCACTTTACATTAAACAACTACCGCCATTTTGAACAAGTTACAGAACGTCACTCATTTGGCTTAATAACTTCTAACACAGATAATAATAAACAAAGGTTATGCAGTGAAACCGTTAGAAAACATTTTATGGTAATTAAGCAATTTAATAAGAACTGATTCGTAATTTAAGACACTTAAAAGTATCAATATGAACTGCCAGTATTGTGCTAGTCATTTAAATCAGGCTATTTATTATATTAAGTAACACTAGAAAACCTAATATATATTACAAGTGTAATTAAATATTACGTAATCATTTATAGTAACAACATCCAAGTTATTTTCACAAGTTGAGACCGGTTTTTGTAAACATGTAGTCAAATTAGGTACTTCTGCACTTCTGCACTTGTTCAAGGCTTCGTCAACGTGACAAATGACATCATCTACCAAACAATATTATATTATCAAAATGAACAATCTAACACACGCGATTAGGACTTCGGCTTTCGTATTAACCCGAATGTAAGTCCTGTTTTTTATTCCTATTTAGCATCAAATTGGTTTTATTTGCACGTTTTCCTCTTTTATGGCTTCTTACAGTGTTCAATAATTAACTTCCATTTCTGTTTTCAGATATTGTTACATTATAATGGCGCTCTGCATGAATTGCAACATAGCTATACAATATATATGCTAATCAGCAGTATGATTCGAATGCTTTAAGCATGAGCCCTGAGATAGTCTCAATACTTGAGGAATGGACTACTCAGGAGGTAATGTATTCTTTAACATACCTAATATAATAGGGTTTATATTGTAAAAAAATAAAGCAGCACTACTTTGCTCAAAAACATGCAGAAAAACGATACTGTATTCTTAACATATTATTTTGATTTTAGGTAACAGATGGAGATTGCATTTGCCAAGAATGCATCAACCTTATACTCATAGAACTGAACAACAGAAATGGGCACGACATTGGTGACCGACAGCTAGGTCATCAATCAGTTTGTGTCTGGTGTGGAATTTCTTGGCTTATATAGCTACTCGTAGCATCATCAGGCCCCGACTGGTAAATTTTAAAAATAAATATTAACACTTGATTTGTATCCCTGATTACTGGAACACACAATAATTGAAAACTTACTTTCAGATTCCAGCGAATGGTCGAGCATGTAATGCCTTTTGGCAAAGGGCCCATAACAATATTCAACAAGTGACACAACCACCAAGAGCGTGCCAAGAGACAAGTGACATTGTAGAAAGTAGGTCTAGCTCAAAATCCAAATCTAATGGATGATTTTAAAATTGCAGGAGCTGTTTTAAACCATTTCCATCCCGTTTTGACTGACCGTTCTGATGCCCAAACTATACTGGAAAGAGTTAATCAGAGAATGAACATGCAAAATTATTTGGCTGACCATGTGATTAGGCATCAGCTTAATAGACGCCGAGCCAGTTTCGTCCAGATAAATGCTCATATACCACAGCTGCAAATGTTCCCCATCATGGAGATTTCAGATTTAGTTTTATTTAGCTTGGGAATATATCAAATTAAGTTTTTGTGCTCACACCATAAATTATTGTTATAATACGTCTATACGTGAGGATTTGTAATTGGTTTTCTGGTGACTATAGGTTCCTTTTTTATCTGTTTTTAATAGCTGTAAGTCCTCCATACTCTTAAATAAATAAACAGGCACACTCTTATTATGGGGAACATATTCGGCCAAACGGTACTTTTACTGTAGCAGTATGTGAAGATGATCAATTTGTAAACCTTCCAGGCATTTCGTCATCACATGAGACGGCTTTGATCAGAGGACGAATAAAGTCACACCACATCGAGTGTATTACACATATATTTTATTGAAAGTGGCAGAGACTAGTTCGCAAAATTGTATTTCTGAATATTATTGTAGTTGCATAATTGGGAAAAGGACTGTTGGAAGCTGTGCTCATGTGATGACAATTGTCTGGTATCTTGGATGGGCTCGGCATCAAAATAATGTATCTCCCCCTGCTCAGTTTCTCGACAGTATTTTAGTAAGATAATACAAAATGAAGAAATTCAATTAACAATACTATTTTAAAAACTGAATTTTTATTCATAACAAAACCGTACACTTGCGTCCAATTATAGCTTACTAATCAGTTATTAAATAGCATAATCTTCGAAAGGCTTTTCATCCTCTTCCGATCTCGATTCCAAGTCACAAAAAACGAATTCTCCTAGGTACCTAAAAAAAAAATGGTTTCGATCAGTCGATAGCATTATTATTTTTTTACTCCTGCTGATTCTAAGCTTTTCTGGAATATGCTGAAACATGCACTTCTTGATAAACAGGGTCTTAGTAAAATATTGCAATTTGGACGTAAACATTCGAAGTAGCCACATTCTTTATGATTATGGCTACGTCGAATGTTCACGTGCTTTCAGTTTTTGGTGGATATTGCTACACATTTTTGACTGTAAGTTATCTAATATCGTTATGTTTACATTGTCATGCTCATAAATCAAATATTGATTGACACTGACATTAATGACAGTTCTCCTGTGTCAATTTTGACAATTTTACCTTTTTTTTGGGTGTGTTCAGTTTAATATGCTACATAATTATTAAGGTTTGTTCGTTTTAGAAGTAAATTCTCACGAAAATAAAAAATAAACTATTTATCTCAAAAATGGAGGTTTTTAAAAATGTATGATAAAGTTGGAACGACTAGTTTTTAGGATATCTATCCAAATATATTAAACTTACTCTGGTTGGAATTATTAAATAATAAAAAACCATTTCTGGACATGTCCTTTCCTTTCATCTTGTTGGGCTTTGATATTTTCAGTAATTTTTTCGTAAAGTTTTTTGTCATTTACTTACAAAGTTTCTAATTTTGCCAAAACCATTAAATTCAAGGAGGCGGCGTTACCAAATTGTATTTCGGAAGTCACATTTTGGTGAGCGTTGGAATCAGTACTAGTTGCTGAAGGTTGAATAACTAATAGTGTGTGTTCTATATTTGTGGCTTCATCAGGTTGAGTCACATTTTGTTGAGCATCAGAATCTGTATTTTAGGCTGGAGATTGAATTGCTATCAGTGAGTTTTCTGAATTTCCTACTTGAAGAGGTTCACAAAATACATCATTTTCCTTCGTTTCAACTGCTCTGACTGTTTTATTCAATACTCCTGACGAAATATTTTCATACTGCAAGAAAAATACAAACCAACGAGTTAAAAATGATGGCTGTTTCAAATTTTAGGTCACACGTATGTTTGGAAGTAAAAAAGTAAATACTTATTATGCAAGGATTTCAAAATGGTCCTTCGATCTAGTTGCATATGTCTAAGAACCCCTACCGCAGCTAACAAAACAGATGATGTTCTTGGAACGGCTGAACCGATTTTTATAACACAAATCTAAGAACTACCGCTAGAAAACCTACTTTTAAATTACAAAAAACCGCATCAAATCGGTTCACCCATTTAAGAGCTATGGTGCCACAGACGGAATACCTACTTGAGAGTGCAAAAGCCGTATCATCGGATCTTGTTTCTTCGAAAACCTTTCAACGTCTCTATACTGCGACGCCTTGTTAAATCGACGTCTTGTTACTGCAATATTTCGTTACATCGAAAAACTGTAATGCGAACGAATTGACTGCGTAAATATCATACTGCGAAGCCTTGTTCAATCGACGTCTCGTTACTGTGATAACCAAGTACATCTACGAGTATTTTCTTTTTCAAAACAATACCTACATTTTTAACATTTCTTTAAAAGCAGAGAACGCTCTCTAACAAGTTACTTACAATTTGGTATTGCTTGCCACACCTCTTAAAAACGTAAGTAAATCCATAGTATGCCTTTTTTCGCACAGTTTCGGAAGTGCATGTGAACGATCTCTCAATTTTTCTTCGGGGCGGTGTCCTCGGAATGTACGATAAGGCTTTTTCAACGGCATGGTTGGTAGCAGTTTGCTCTTTCATTTCCCGAATAGTTTCATATAGGCCATGTCGATTATTATTTAATAAACTATTCCACCTACGATGCCATGCCTCAACTTTATTTTGGGTTCTGGGCAGCGATGCCAGAAGGTTACTTTTGTAACCATTTAAGTGACTTTTAACTCCTTCAGTGGCAAATGTTTCAAGCGCGTTTGGCGCTCCGATTGGCCCTGAATCGGTGACGGAACAATCGGAACCAATCGACGGAGTTAAAAGTCACTTAAATGGTTACAAAAGTAACCTTCTGGCATCGCTGGTTCTGGGCAATCGCAGTTCATTGTTCTTTTAAATAGGGTGACTGGTAATTAGTGACCGACATTTAAACACATGATTGTACTCATCATTATGAACAACTTTTACTATGGGACCAAACCTGAAATCGCGAAAAAAAAATCTGCTGTTCCCTACATTTATGTTCGCATAACTCGTCAAAATGTAGGGAACAGATTATATTTTTTCGCAATTTCGGGTTTGGTCCCATAGTAAAAGTTGTTCATAATGATGAGTTTGATCATGTGTTTAAATGTCGGTCACTAATTACCAGTCACCCTATATAGGCCACAATTGAGGGGGGAACATTGGGGAAGATCTTGAAATGGAGACTGAAGTATTATTACTGGCATGGCACATGAGTTTTCACAAAATGTAGTACGTTTCAAATCACTCTGTAATGCTTCTCGCTTCTTCTGGTAGTACACTTTCTTTAAGAGTTTTGAATGCGTCAGGAATTACTTCAGGCGGAAGATGGGCCTGAACAATTAAGTATCTTATTTTCAGTGAGAAGTCACTGCCACTGTCATAGCGCGAAACTAAGCCAGATCGTTGGATTTGCCTCCACACATTTTGACCAAGGTGGAATAAACAACCTTGATAATGAGCATCAGGGAAATCAATCCAGATCACGTTTATAATTTTAATCTCGAAATCTGTTACAATATGCTGTGGATTCAAATCATATACATATTCTGCAGCATATAAACTGAGTTCTCTTATAAAAGCCAAATAGCTCTCCTCTGTTTTGTCGGTCGACAAATAGTAAACCAACGTTACTGACTTTTTGGTTTTATCATCATGTCCAACTATAGCGTGAATAGAATAAATCTGACGAAACAAAGCCGGACAAGTCTTAAAAGTTCAGTTCATCAACCAAACTGATGAATCAGAAAGTATCTTGATATTTTGTTTAGTGAAAAAGAACAGCAAGCGGTTTTTATCACCGAATTTAGTGTCACGTGCCAAAAACATATTCTAGAGACTCGGCAACTTGTAACTTATCTGAAATGGTTTCATTATCAATTTTTAGAGCTAACTCATTCTGATGTCGCTGTTTTGTGTTTCCAGTTTCTTTGTTAATTATCTGTCACACAGCTTTTATTTTATTTTTAGAGATACTACTTTTGTTACTTATTAATTTAGATTTAGCCTTTAGATTTTTAATTTAGATTTAGGACATGCTTTATTGAATTCTTTGCATACTGTAGAAAAAAATGTGCCATAGTTTATATTGGGTCCATAGTTTGTATTTGTTAAAATCTCCAGAACAGAATCGAGCAAGGACAAGCCGTCCCCTACAGAGTCGCTCATTAGCATGACGTCATCGATATACACTAAGACCTGACCTGCATCAATGAGAAATCTCAATGTATCAGATATAATTCGCTGATAGACCACAGGAGCGTTAGCGAGACCGTAGGGCATCTTAAGATATTCAAAGTGCCCTTCGGGTGTTACTTACAAACGCCGTTCGGTGCACAGAATCTTCGTTAATTTTTATTTGATGGAAGCCTGTCATATTTCTTGTGAATCTGTTTAATTAGTGACTTTTTTAATAGATCGGGGAAGACACCTTCTTCATATGATTGGTTCAGAAGAGGGTAGAACGATAACGTTAGTTCCTCTGCGCATTGCCTTTATAAGATAGGTGGGATTTCATCTATCCCATGGCTACTTTTATTCTTTAATTGTTTTATTAATCGGTTTACTTCCCAACGGTCTTAGAAACATGCTGTTTTCTGTGGGGTTGCACACGGACACGCCGTCAGACTCCCGGCTGGCAGGTAGTTTAACGCCGCTATTGATGCAAAAAAGTTATTAAAAATGTCGGCTACTTGTGTAGGTTCGAATGTTGAGTTCTCATTTATTTGCAATTGTATGTTGCTTTTTCGTTTTTTGATTTCTTGTTCGTACTCTCATTTATATTCTCATTTTTATATATTTAAATTATTAAATTATTATTGTTACGCATGATTACCAAAAAAAAAAAACTTTTAATTTAATTTAATTGTAAATATCCTTTTTCGTTATGTTTTATTAAGTAAAAACCATAAATTGTACATGTTGTGTTAGCCTGTAAGTAATTATTGTACTTGTGAACGTAGGTATCATTAGTTAAATTATTTTAATGTATTGTGTAAACAATTGTTGGCTAACCTAAATAAATAAATAAATTTATGATGCTCCACATAGTTTTGACCTTATTTTTGATTTTAAACTCCTGATGTTCATATGTATATTACGAAAACCCCAAACGCTCTGTCCTTCAAAATCTCGGCATAGTTCCGGAGTACACATATAAGAATCAGCAATAGAAATATTATCTATTTCTTGAGATACTTAATCAATATTCATAATTTTTAACAAGAATGAATAATTTTGTCACAGCTTGTAAACTCAGGAACTCAAACTTGCAGATTAAGTCAGCACTAAATCCGAGTAATACAGAACATATAAACCGGTTATTTAGAGGTAAGTTTGTGAAGGTAAAATTAGGTTTTTCAGAGTAAATTTCAGTGACTGAATTTGTGTAATGTTGATCTCTTGATAAGTACACTACCGCTCAAAAGTATTTGCCCACCTAGTAAAATACATTTTGTAAAAGTTTTAGGAAATGAAACTACTTCATAACTTATTATTTTAACTGTTTAGTAGCCATTTTAGAAGCAACAATAACACAATATTTAAATTTTAGACTCATCTATGTGTCCACCGTTATTTTTAATGACAGCCTCACAAAGCATCGGCAACTTAGCTACTAATTTTTCCAATGTTGTCACGGTAATCTTCTGCCATTCGTCTTGCAGTTTTCTCCACAAGTCTTCCTGAGATGTAGGACAACGTTTCCGCACCTGTCTATCCAACTGGTCCCACAATAGTTCTATCGGGTTTAAGTCTGACGCGTTTTGAAATTAAAAAACAGTGCGAATTCCAAGGATTGCAGTTTAATTATTACTGCAAAATCACGCTCAAACTACAGTGAAGTTGGCTGCAAGTAAGCCCGCATTCATTTCCGGATGCCGCACATTATGTCAGAGTGACATTGGATTGGTTGCTGTTTTCATAGTTCTTTTCCGTAAATGACGTCCAGTGATTCATCATTTTTAACACCAGATTCGGAAGAAAATAGTGATATTGATGAAAAGGATCCACTATTACAAAAAATACGAAGTGGAAAAAGATCATTTATCTACGAATGTACAGTCGCCAGCACATCAAGTTACCCCACTTTGACCTTGAACGCTTTGTAAGCAGCAACAGCGAGAATCGTGTAAAAGAGATATATAGCTTTTTGTCCGTTCTTACTCGTAATGTTTCGTGCTGCAGTGCGTACGTGAGAGTGTGTGCGTATGCGCGTCGTGGTGTAGAATAAGATACTTTGCGATAAGAAATAGCGTAGCAGGTTGAATACTTGAATAGAATCCAAATAATAGCGTGGTAATAAAAAGAAGCGGCCCGTGCACGGCGCATTGCCCAAACTACTTAAGAAAGCTTAGATATAATCGTTTTTTTTTTATATTTTATTTCTCCGTTTTTACGTAATAGTTGGAAATACCTGTAAGTATTAAGTAGGTGTTACCTACTCATATATTTAAACAAGTAGGTAGCGAAATTTCACGCTCTCGGAGAATAATGTTAAGTAGACAGGTAGGTAATCTGATGTGAGAAAAACACTTTTTTTATTCATTCGCGCAGTTTTTTATTATTTTTGCCGAGTTTTGTTACCAACTTACTGGTGGGCTGGCGGTCACCTGTTTTCGTGCGTTCCTTGCTCTTCTATTTTAACACCCGTATTTATAAAGTAGTAATTACTTGTTGCTAAGTAATTTCTTAATTAAGTGATTACTTGAGGTTAGAATTCTTGAGTACAGAATCTTATTCTATAGTTAAGTAATGAACGTTACTTAGCTAAGCATTTGCTTAAGCAATGGTCAATGCTTGAGGCTTATTTCTCTCAGGCCGCTGCTGGCAACATTTCCTTGCAGCGTTTTGTTTCATAAGAGTGCAAAATAAAAACATGCACTAAACATTGTTAAATAACATATATTGTATTTTACTGTGCAATTATAATAAAATTTGTCGTAAAAACAATAATTATATTAATAAAGATATATTTAAAACTATTATACAGATATTTAGTAATATTATGTATGATGGTGAAACAAAACGTTTCATTGGCGTTTGACAAGATTAGATCACTGACAGATTTTACTTGTTACCAAAGCTTGTTACTGTGATTATCGCGTGCATTTTCTATTGAAATACTCATTTTAATTTCTATCATGTCTGAAGTCGATAGAAAGAAACCTTTCTCATCTTTGGAGAAAGAGGTGTTCCTTAACATTATTCAGAAATATGATACCATTTTAACCTCGAAACAAACAAATGCCACGAGTGCTTTAAAAAAGAAGCAGTCTTGGGAGAAAATAGCAGATGAATTTAATGAATCATCTATTGTTACCCAACAGGTTAGTACCTATTTTGATCATATTTCTTTTGCATGATCTTTTTATCAAGGTCTTTTATTTTAATTAATAAGTATAGACCACCTATTTCTAGTTTTTTTTTCTCAGCTTTCAATTTTCATCAATGCTATTTAATATTGATTTTTTCAGGCATCAATAAAGCAATTGACTAAACTGTGGTATAATATGAAGGCCAAAGCAAGGGAATCAAAAACCAAAGAGAATGTCCGTCACTTGACTGGAGGAGGGCCACCTGTCACGGACATGAACCCTATTGATACCAAAGTTATGGATATAGACAAAAATATCCTTACTAACATTGTAGTGGAAGTCGACAGTGACATTAATGGTAATAAAGTTTTTCTTACTCCTGCTAGTAGTATATTGGAAAATAATAATATAGGTTGAACTAGTTTTTTTTTATAAAATAATAATAAGTGTCTAATGAGATGAAATTTTTATTTAACAGAAAGAACATTAGTATTGGGAGATACAAATGATGAAGCCAGGTGTAAAAAATTTGAAGTATGCAAGCAAGTACATGAGGAAAAGAAAGAAGAGGACAAGAAGGAAGAAAAACTTATTATAAAACGCCTATTAAAACACGTTATGAGGACACTAAAAGTAATAAAATAGATTTATTGAAATGTGAAATATTAAAAGAAGAATTAGAATTTAAAAAAAGACTACATGAAGAAGAATTGAAATTAAAAATATTGGAGAGAGAACATTAGGAAAAATTATAGAACATTAGGAATAATTAGAGTTACAAATTAAGCTAAAGGAATTGGAAAAATATTAAAAATAAAACCAATTATTATCTTAAAAGTTGTTTTCAATTAACTATTACTATTATTTAATATGTATAGTAGCGAGCAATTAAATTGGTTCGAAGTACCAAACCATCACTGGTTCCTGAAGGGCTTATAGTGCTATTAGACTGCATTATTATGATTCATGTTCAATGTGTCATAGTCATCATCTTCAATAAAGGGGTTATTTTCAACTGCTATATTATGTAGTACTGCACAAGCCACTATGACATTTGCTGTTGTTGATAGCTTAGTTGCTAATCCGTTTTGTAAGCATGGAAACCTTCTTTTCCATACTCCAAATAATCGTTCCACTGAATTTCTTGATTTTATTTGCACTTTATTATATCTCTCTTCATGTGGAGTTGTGGGATTAGAAATAGGAGTTAATAAATATCTGAAACAAGTATTGATTTATTCTTAGTAATTTTGTGACTTATATGATAAACATTATTGCATTAACCCATTGAACCCGGCTAAACCAGACACAATGGGCTGCTACAGGTTTGAGGAATATAATGATAAAAGATGTAATCATGCATAAATAAATAAATAACAAAAGAGATCTATTATGAGATTTATCATGATTGTCTAAGAAAAGTCATGAGATTTATCATGATCAACTTAGAAAAGTCTGCTGCTTTACCTATGCCGTAGTAAGATATGTAACAGTTAAATAGCCAAATTTTTTCAAGAAACCTTCAATAGTTTTTTAAATTTAAGTAATGTTATTAATTTATTTTTTAACTTATAAGTTATCTGGTGCAAGGGTATCCTCCATCTGCAAGTAATACCCCATCAATTTCATGATTCATTAACTTTATATTCAGTCGTGAGTTCCTGAAGATTCTGCTATCATGAGTACTGCCTGCCCAACGCACTACTATATCATAAATCATTAAATTGGGGCCACCAACCACCTGGACATTGAGTGAAAAATAACCTTTTCTGTTTCGATACTGCTCTGTATGAACAATGCCTCTAGGCTTGGTGATTTTAATATGGGTGCAGTCAATTGACCCACAATATTTTTCAGTCCAGGTGCTCTTCCTATGCAACCAAGCCTTTCAAAGTCATCCTTTATTTTTCTCAAATTTGGAGGAAACTTAATGAAATCCTGCATCAATGAGGCCAAAGCACGGCTTACTTTCTTCACTATATAACACACAGTGGATTGCGAAATTTTCATAATGTCTCCGCATACAATCTGGAAGCTACCAGTTGCATAAAAACGTAATGCGGTTAGTAACTGGCACAGTGGACTTATAGGATGTCCTCTTCTTGTTTCTGATTGTAAAAGATCAGTGATTCGCGGTAAAATCACATTTATCACAACATTTTTGAAGAATCGAAATCTCTTTTTAAAAAAATCTTCAGGCAAATCATAAAATGGATCCACATCACGAAAGTATACTTTGGGATTTCTAGGCACAACAACTTCAATATCTTCTAATATATCGTTATCTATATCGTCTATGACAGCAAAAGTAGCTTCAATACTTTCCATTCTGAATTACAAAGAAATAAGAATGAGAACAATCACATAACATTTATGTGACTGTTCGTCAAGTCGTGCTGTCGGTTACCGGAGTTAATTTTGTTATATGAAAAAGGTTTGATTCTGTTTTCTTGTGTCCGGTATCAATTACGTAGATTGAATTGGAGATTTTCTGTAGAATTTTGTATGGTCCGATTTTTATTTCATCCAGCTTTTTCCTGTTGAGGCGGTTTCCGTTTTCCACATAAACTAAGTCGCCGGCATCCAATGTAATTTTTTTCCTGTGTTTGTTGTATCATTCTGCATTTTGATTATGGGACTTCTTGGTGTTTTCATATGCTAATTTCCGATCGTTTTCTAGGTCTTCGTTTGTACACTTTGTCTTCAATTCGTGGGGCAAAATATTGACACTTTCACCTTCCATTAAGTATTTTGGGGCGAATCCAGTAACTGTATGCTCCGTTTCGTTGTATCTTCTAACACATTCTTGAGCTATTGCTGTCCATGCTTTTTTATTGTTGTTCTCATTTATTTTGCATCTTATTTTATTTACTAGGGTTTGGTTTAATCTTTCATTAAGCCCATTTGAAAATGGGGCGTCTACGGCAGTAAAAATCATCTTAATTTCTTTCATCTTTAAACATTTTTTGAACTCTTTTGAATTAATGCCAGGGTATTGATCTGTTAGTATTGTTCCTATATCGTTACTTTCTGTCACTTTTGTTGTTAGTTTTATAAAGTCATTAGCAGTTTGGTTTTTCGACGTTAAAATATAAGCGTACCTAGTAAAGTGATCAACCAAAAGGTGTAAATATTTTTTTGTTGATCTTGATCCCCCAAATCCACCAATGGTATCAATGGACATAATTTGAAATGGGTGGGTAGTAATAAAACACGGCTAGTAGCTTCAACAGACTAAGTATATATTTATCTAATGCAGTTACACATAGCCATAACAGATGGCGCCACATCTCTTGTTTTAATTATTTCAATAATAGACAACCAATATCTCCTCTTAATGAAATAATAAAAAAATAAGTAAATTACATTTTAACATTTTTCTAATACAATTTAACAACGCCTATTTTCTGCATGAAATTAAAATGTTTCATTTTACATAAACTTTTGGTAAATAAATCCGCTGGCATTTCTGAAGTACTTAAGTATACAATTTCAACAAGTTTCTTTTCTACAGCTTCTCTAATATAATGAAACTTAACATCAATGTGTTTAGTTCTTCTGTGATACATACTATTTTTTGTCAATTTTTGTGCACTCTGGTTGTCATTATACAATAATACCGGCACATTGTCTCTATTAACGAGTTCAGATAATAAGTGTTTAAGAAAAATTGCTTCTTTACTAGCCTCACAAATGGCCATGTATTCGGCTTCTGTGCTGGACAGAGCCACTGTTGGCTGCTTTCGACATTCATGAGAAACAATACATCCTGAATATTTGAAGCAGTATCCAGTATAGGATTTTCTATCCACACTATCTGAGGCCCAATCAGCGTCTACATAACCTAGTAAATCTGAATTATTTTTTACATACATTAAACCATAAGACTTTGTAGAATTCAAATATTTTAAAACTCTTTTGGCATGTTTCCAATGCATTTCATTATGACAATTATTGAATTGACTCAAGTAACTAATACAATATGATATATCTGGCCTTGTTAGGACTGACAGATACATTAGGCTACCTATTAGCTGTTGATAAGGAAATTTACTAGTCATAGTTATATTATCATCTTTCTCTAGCTTCAAATTTACCTCCATAGGAGTCTCAACAGTTTTACAATCCTCCATATTAAATTTATACAATAGCTTTTCTATATAGTCTTTCTGGTCAATACAAATCTTACCTTTTTCTATTTTTACAGTCATACCTAAACACTGCCTTAACTGACCTAAATCTTTTAACTTAAATTTCATACTTAGTTCACTTTTTAAGTGAGCAACTTCATTAGGACAATTTGAAAATATGAAAAAATCATCAACAAATAAGGCTATGAAAATTTTTACATTTCCTAAAGATTTCACAAATAAACATGGCTCATAAACAGAGTTTTTATATCCTAACTCATGCAAACAATTATCAACCTTTTTGTACCATGCACGTGCTGACTGCTTTAATCCATAAATGGCTCTATTTAATTTAAATACTTTGCATACATTACTTTCAAATTTTAAATATTTTGGTAGTTGCATGTACACATTTTCCTCAAGATGACCATTCAAAAAGGCTGTTGTAACATCTAAGTGAGTAATATTGAAATCCAAGTTAACACTAATAGCAAATAACAATTTTAATGTGGAATATTTAATTACAGGTGAAAAAGTTTCTGTATAGTCAATTCCCTCTTTTTGGGTAAAACCTTTGGCAACCAATCTGGCCCTGTACCTCACTGTGTTATCACTATTTAACTTCTTTTTATACACCCACTTACACTGAACAACACGAGCATTACTGGGTCTGTCCACTAGCTCCCATGCATCGTTGTCTTGAAACGACTGCAGCTCTTCCTTCATTGCCTCACACCACAGTTCCCGTTCATTGCTATCCATAACATCTTCATAGGTTAGATTTTCATCACTAATATTGGTACAATTGGTCACACATACATTACTGTAACCAAACCGTTCTGGTTGTTTTCTCACACGCTTTCCTGTGCCTAAATTTTCAGCTGGTTCTATACTGACCTTCTCTGGCACAGCATCACAGAATTCCTCAGAACTTGAAGAACCCGAAGAATCCTGGTCACTAGGCATGTATGTGTGGTCTGTAGGGTCACATACGGTCTGATCTTGTTCTTCTTCTTCTCCCTTAGCTGTATCTTCTTTCTTCTCCTCTACCACAGCTTGAACCATGTCTGACTCTTGACTAGACTCCATGATTACAACATCTCTGCTGGTGGTAATGCTCTTTTTTCCAGGGCTGTATAATCTATATCCCTTGGTATTTTCTGCATATCCGAGAAGAATATACTTTTCCGCCTTTTTGTCCCACTTAGTTCTCTTTATTTTAGGGACATGCACCATTGCAGTGCTTCCAAAAACACGAACATGGCTTAGGTCTGGCCTTTTTCCAGTCCAGAGCTCATAAGGTGTCTTTTCTAAACCTGTGGCCAAAGTTCGATTCCGCAGGTACACTGTAGTGTTTACCGCTTCAGCCCAAAATTCCTTTTCCATTTTAGCATCAAAAAGAAGACATCGAGCTCTTTCGACTATAGTTCGGTTCAATCTTTCACACATTCCGTTCTGCTCTGGCGTATAGGGGTTTGTTTTTTGATGCACAATGCCTGCTTTCTTCAAAAAACTTTCAAATTCTAAAGAACAAAATTCCCCACCATTGTCTGTTCTTAGTACCTTGATGTACTTTCCTGTTTGCTTTTCTACCATAGCTTTAAACTCTTTAAAGTACATAATCACTTCGCTCTTAGACTTTACAAAATACACAAATGACATTCTGCTGTAATCATCTACAAATGAGAGAAAATACCTTGACTTCCCTATTGATATTGTCTCCATGGGACCACAAACATCTGCATGTATAACCTCCAATATACTGTCACACCTGGAACCTCTGTGTGAGAAAGGCAATCTCGCTAACTTCCCTTCACAACATGTGATACACTGGGATTTATTAATTGCGGCCTTATCGGAGTAGGAAATCCCATCTACAGCGCCATTCTTCATGCTGTTCAGATCCTTAATGTTTATATGGCCCAACCTTCTATGCCACAACATACTGGTTTGCATTGCTGAACCTGCCAATAAACATTCTTCTTTTGTGTCCAACTTGTATACTCCATTCGTTAGAGGTGCTTTTGCAACAAGTATATTATTCTTGTTATATATTTTGCAAATATTTTCTTCAAAAGTCACTCTATTTCCATTTTTAATCAACTCGCTAACTGAGAGAAGATTAGTAGTGAGGTTAGGAATACACATCACACTTTGCACAGTAATATCGTGCTCTGAACTATCCACTATGGTTGTCAATCTTGTCTTTCCTGAGCATAGTACTGGTACTGTTGTTTTATTAGCTACTACAATTTGTTTTACTGCCGGGTTATAGGATATGTCTGACAATTGTTCCTTATTACAAGTCATATGTGCGCTGGCACCTGAATCAACATACCAATCAGTTTTCTTGTATGTTGAATTTGAGAAAAAACCACTGAAGACTGCGCTTTCTTTATCTTTTCCTTTTGAATTGCACTGGTTTTTATAATGTCCAGTTTTTTTACATCTGTAGCATCGAATCGTCTTGACAGGTTTCGGTGACGTTGACGTTTCTGCATTGTTGGTGTTGCCAACCTTGCTAACTTGCTTTTTGCGCTGCCAACCTTTCGACAAGAAAGCACTTTCGTTTTCTGTGGTGCCAACCTCTGCACTCATATCTAGTAACTTTGATTTCATGACGTCAGTACTCACTTTCATTCCCGAATGTTCTATGGCCATTATCATCGGGGCGAATTTTTCGGTTAATCCCGCCAATAACAAGCATCCAATCCAATCATCAGTTATTTGAAAGCCCGTTCCCCGTAATTTATGCCCTGTATCAACAATCTGGGTCACGTAGGATGTCATAGACTCACAATCTTCTAATCTGATGGAAATAAGGTTTCGTAGTAAACTGATCTTCCTTTGAAAACCTGAGTCATCGAAAAGTGATTTCAGACGTTCCCACACATCATGAACGGTTCTCTGGTCCTTGATATGAACATAAAGTGTTGAGTCTATTGTCATAATCAGCTTTGCTTTTGCCTTCTGCTCATCAATCAGGTTTGCTTTTGCCTTCTGCTCATCAACGACTGGCTGGGAATCAGCTGGCTTCACCTTGATGTCCACGCCTTCTAGGATGAGAAAATTCTCTGCGGCAAACGCCCACTCATCATAGTTCTCTCGACCCTTAAGTTTCGGTACATTCACAATATAGCTGGCGGCCATTGTTCAAGACCGTGATTTTGCAAAAAACTATTCACACACTATACAGTTCTTAATCTGAACAAATCTTGCTCACTATATCAGTTCACAAACAGATAGTTACTGAGAACACGACTTTTTTAATTTAGAGATCGAAAAACCACTTTTTTCACGAAAAATAGGTTCTGGGCCCATAACCTAATAAAACACGGCTAGTAGCTTCAACAGACTAAGTATATATTTATCTAATGCAGTTACACATAGCCATAACAGATGGCGCCACATCTCTTGTTTTAATTATTTCAATAATAGACAACCAATAGGTAGCTGGGCCTAAATGTGATAAGAACCCATATCTTGATTTTTTTCTTGATTTGTTTTTTTGACATATGGAACAATTATCACAAAGTTTTTTTTTATATTCATTATTATATTTGTCGCTGAGTAAAATGGAGTTATCTTGTTGATCATTTGCGATCTTCCCAAGTGACAGTAAGTATCGTGTATTTCTTTTACGAATATTTTACTGAGCTTTTCAGATAATAAAATTTTGTCTTTTCTTTTTATCTTTTTGTAATAAATGCCATTTTTTAATATAATGTTTCTTTTCTTTTCTTGTAAGTTCATGTTCTCACTCTGGTCCTTTTTTATGTCTTCGAGGCTTATTAGATTTACAACTTCCAGGATGTCGTCTGTGTTATCATTCGGTTCTAAAACTGGATTTCTGCTTAGGCAGTCTGCTTCTTGATTCGATTTTCCAGGATTGTATTTTACTGTGAAATCATATTGAGATAGGTAATATGTTAAGTCTCCTAACTCTTCATCTGTTCTAGATTTTATATTCAAGTTTTCCAGAGGTTTGTGATCCGTGTATACTGTGAATTGTTTCCCAAACAGCCAGTGTTGCCAGTATTTCACTGCTTCTTTTATGGCTAAACATTCAAGGTATATTGCTTTTTTTTTCTTTTGTGTTTCATTCAATTTCCTGGAAAAATATGCTACAGGTTTACAACTTCCGTTTTCATCTTCTTGCTTCAACACTGCTCCAACCCCTTTGATACTAGCATCAGTATAAATTTTAATTGGAGAATTTGGGTCATGAATTTTTAGAACTGGTTCTGAACAAAGCAATGTTTTAATTTCCTCAAATGAGTCTTGACACTCTTTCGACCAAACAAATTTAACATTTTTCCTCAGCAGATTATGTAATGGGTCTGAGATTTGTGTCATGCGTGGGATGAATTTATGGTGATAGTTGATTTTTCCAAGGAATTCTCTTACATTTGTTCTTGTTTCTGGAACTGGAAAGTTTCTCACTGCAATTAAGTAATCTTCCTGTGGTTTTACCGAGTTCTTTTCAATAATATGTCCTAAGTATTTTGCGTGATTCTTCGCAAATGAGCATTTTGTAAATTTTAATCTGAATCCCTCTTTGTGAATTGCTTCCAATAGTCTTGAAAGATGCTGTATATGCTGTGTAAAATTTTGTGAGAAGATTAGTATATCGTCGATGAAGGACACTGCAAAATCTGTAAGTTTGTATTTTCTTATTATATTATTTAATATCCTTTGGAAGATTGCTGGTGCTGTTTTTAATCCGAAAGGGAGGCAAGTCCACTGAAAGTGTCCTTCCTGTGTTACAAATGCGGTTTTAGGTCTATCCTGTATCCTTAGGGGAATTGACCAAAACGCAGAATTTATATCTAAAGTTGTAAAATATTCGCAGTTCACACTTTTTACTATCAAATCCTCAATCAGTGGGAATGGCTGTGCTTGAGGAGTTATAATTTTATTCAAATCTCTGAAGTCTATACACATTCTTGTTTTTTTTATTTTCATCCTTCTTAAATGCCAGAGTAACTGGGGCAGCAAAAGGGCTGTATGACTCCTCAATAAGGCCTTTTTCCAATAATTTTGCTACTTGAGTCTCTATCTCCTTCCTATCTTCAAACGTGCACCTGTAAGGCCGTTTATAACAGTATTTTTCTTCCATTAGATCAATATGAGCCTCATAATCCTTAACAGTACCAATGTCGTATTTATCTTTGGCGAATACGGATTTATATTTGTTTAACAGCTTGTCGATTTCAGACTGTTCATACATGTCTAAATGATTCACAATTATTTCAAATTCATCAGCATTCAGATGATTATTGAAGTTTACTTCATATTTTCTCGGACTGTTTGTTTTTTCTTTTATGTCACCCGACAAAACGGGAATATTGACATTTGTGTGATTATCAGCGTCTTTATTTATGTTAATTTTATTTTCGTGTTTTTGGAAGTCTTTGTTCTGAATAATCCTTAGATCTTCAGTTTGGGTCAATTTAAAATTTTCAATACAGTCTAAACCAACCAAAAAATCATAACTGAAATTTTCACTGTCTACAACAAACACTTTGATCATTTTCTCTATATTGTAAATTCTTACTTTTAAGGTTACCATACCTTTTGTTTTTCCTGCACCATTAATTGTTTTCAAGCTTATATTTTGTAAATTTTTCATGTTTTCTTCTTTAATTTTTAATAATTTCGCATTTATCAGTGACACGTTTGAACCTGAGTCATATATACCTGAAATTTCTAATATGTCATTTAGTAATAGCTTGATTTTTATTAATGGTGGTACTTTCAGTTTTTTTGATCCTCTGTATTTAATTCCACCTCTAATTCTGAATTGTTAACAGATTTAAATGATCCAATTTTTTTGTTTTTGTCTTCTTTTTCTCTAAACCAGCAATTTGATTCCGGATGAAAACGCTTCCCTTTGTTTGCCTTTTCACATATTTGACATGGATTTTTGTCTTCACTTTTGTTTTGTTTATTATCCAAGAAAGGTTTCCCTTTTTTTTCATTTGTATTTTTCTTGACAAGATGTTCTAATCTACTTATGTTATTGTAAAGATCATGAGTTTCTCGGAGTGTTTCTCGGTCAATCTTGTTGGATACATAATTTGGTAAACCAATAGCAATGAGATCAATTAATGTTTCAGTATCTATGGATTTTCTGATTTGAAGTAGTAACTTTTCTTTTTTTAGGGCATATTCAAGCAAAGAACCTGATTGGTATTTGAAGTTAAAAGCATATTTAATAGGTGACCAATCTTTGTTCCCAAAAGTCTCAATAAAGATTTTTTTCCAGTCGTTCCATTCTGATTCTATAGAGTTTTTTAAAATCATGCTGGTGTACCAGTCAGCACTACATTTTTCAAGGAAAAACTTCAAAATCTCGATTTTTTTTCTATCTTCTGTCACTACACAGCGAACACATTCTTTTTCAAATTGGTTAATCCATTGGCTGGCATTGGTGGTTTTTTCATCAAATTTTTCAATCATGAAATCTTTAGCAATGTTGTTTAAGTTTTTAATTTCAGAAGTTTGTTCTTTTGATTCTAGTACTTTTTCTAGTAGTTGTTTTATTGTATCTTCTGAGGTGTTTGAGGTGGACAATTCAGCTGCATTTTCTGGAATCTCCTCTAAATAAAAATTTTCAAATAATAGATTACCTTCCTCATCTAAATAGGCCTTTTTCATATTTTCTGTTAAGGTTATCCAAACTTTCCTGAATTGATTTCTTTTTCCCAATGTGTTTTTCACTCTGCCATACACTTGTGATGTTATCAATTCTTTGTGTAAACTTGTTGGTTGGTATTCATCCGGTATTGCAAAAGAACGACCATCTTGTGTGCCGATTTAGGTTATGCACAATATAGTTGTTTTTCCATCTGATGCTCCTCGCATTTTAAAATCAAACCTTAGTTTTTCCATCTTTCTCGAAGTATTCACAATAATGTTGTTTTATAATAATCTTTCTTGTACTACTTCTTGAAATAAAAACTCAGTTGGGTTTCTGCAATAAAAACAGTTTCATTTATTTCTTTCTATTTACAAGATAAGATTACACAAGTCAACAACAATTAGGAATAGTCTTACCTGCAATAAAAACAGAAAACAACATTAAAAGCTTTTACTTCAGGTGATTTACAATTTATTCAATAACTAATTATTTCTAGCACAATTAATGTCATCTTCAATACGACAGACCACAGAGCAAATTACCACAGACTATGTTTATGTTTGACGCCAATCGATAACTCGAGTCTCTAACTCTGTCGGGAACGCGGCAGATTCAAACTTAAAAAAATGACGTCTCGAGTAAATGAGGATCGTCGTTTTCTTTACATAAATATCCCCTCAGATGGCGAAAGACTTTGTTTTATGAATTTTATAGCGTTATACTGATTGGTAATGTTGGCAAGATGCTGCATGAATATAGGTAGGTTTTTATTTAAAATATTAACAAGCAATTGATGCGATGTCTTTACACTTTCTTTCACAGTTTTCTTGCAAATCTTCTCATAGCCTTTAATTATTACAGTACTATTCTTAGTTACCCATCTTTGGTAAATGATTGTATCGTTGCCATTTAACAAAGTGTACTTTGGAACTCTCTCAGAACATTGTGAACATTTCCGTTCCAAGCAAGGAACACTGAAAGCATTATTACAGCAAAGAGATTTAGCTAAATCGGTGGCAGAATTATGATTTAATATCTTATTTTGGTGTAAGGCTTGCACAATATAATCATTATTCGTATGAACGGCACACAGGCAAGTATTTCTTGACGCGGCTTTAGGGAACACTACCCAGAATGGACGATGTCGGCGGAATGTTTCGTATGAAACATTCAAACCAGTCGTACTGTTAAATTTTTATGAAGGTTTAGAAGTGTATCATTTAGAAGACGTATTTGCTTTTTGACTTTTCTGCGTGTGATCGTTTCCTTTTTACCAGCTGTTAGTCTGCTATTTTCATCATTGATTAAAAATTCATGTATCCTTTTTCTTAAGCCAATATTTATGATAATCTCCTGTCTTTTACTTTTTTTAATCTTATTATTCGCATCCTATATTTAGAGAGCTTCCGTTCTAAAACATTTAATCTTTCTATTAAAAAATGATTTTGAGCCTTCAATATCCGGCGATTTCGTAATCGTATTGCTTTAACCACCTCTACACGTGAGTGTGATGAGCGAGAAGAACTGGGAGAAGAAAGCGGTGTATTCACGCGTACTATTTCTTCCGTTTGTTTTCTCAGTCGATTTCTTTCACGTCTTAGCTTGGCTTTTTCACGCCACATTTTTCGCATCTGTCGCTGCTGTCTCGGTGTAAAATCTTTAATCGTCTTCAATAACCCATTTTGTTTCTTTAGATGATATCTTTCGCGTTCTTTTCTACGTCTTTTTTCTATGGCAGTAGCATCTAATTTAGCTCTAGCTCTTCGCATGCTAAGTTTTTCTGTTCACGGCGACGTATTTTCTTCTCTTCATCAGTTAATTGGGTTCTAGACCTACTGGATCGAGGCATTGTACCTGAAACAAACCCAACCATGCTAAGCAACCCACATTTTGCAAAAAAAAAAGTCAAGCTACTTTTTCGGGTGCCGATACCAATAATGCAGTATTTAAATCATGCTATCTCAGCTTGCCCATTTGTATGATCAACATTGTAGCTTTTTTAGCATAGAAAACCGTTAAAATGTTATTTTTTGTGGACATGCATCTTTCCTGTGTACATTTATGTTCACAGGAAAGATGTCCACAGGAGATATATTTCAAACTAAAATCAAAGCAGCCATTTTATTGTTAAGGTTACAAAAACAACAAAAGAAACTTTGAAAATACTCCTCAAAAGGCACATCGACGCAATATTTACTAAAATATAAAATAATAACTTACCAAATTACAAACCAAGCAGGAAAGACGCACTGAACTTTGACAAAAACACTTAATTTTATTTTAAAACTTCGTAAATTAGAAAATGACACGTAGCTGTACTGACAAGGACTCCAACAAATGGCGGCTATCCAGTGTTGTCAATTTAAAAAATATTCGAAACATGGTAGCTTTAGCAGAAATTAAAATTTGGTTGATTTTTAGGTCCACCAAAAGACCTAAATCCGTATAGCATGTTTATTGGAAATAGTAAAAAAAATCTTGTGCAATTATTAACAACTTTCTAATAATAACAATATTCATTATATACGAGTAGCACGTAAATGCGACACTGATGTTTTGATAAACATGTACAAAATAAATAACTACATCTATCCAAACACTCATACCCCGAATCTGAACAGTCCACACGAAGAGACTTTTGAAACATTTTGTTTTTATTTTAATAAAAGAATATCAATTCATAGCTTGAAATATTATGAGTAAACAGAAAAGTAACAATGATTTAACAAAAAAATAAAAGTCTTCAGTTACTGTCGTAAATTTTTAAGTTATTTTATCCGAACGCCCATATGTGTATGACCCTTATAATAGGTCTTTGACCTATGAAATTGCCGTTTTGTATGAAAAAATTTAAACGAATTTTTTTCATGAATTTTTTATTTGTATCAATCGAAGTAATCACCCATGCAATCAATGCATCTTTGCCATCGCAGTGGCAGTTTATTGATGCCCTTCTTAAAGAAATCAGCTGGACGGGAGGCAACAAATTCTTCAAAGGCATTTTGTACTGCCTCTCGGGTATTAAATTTTTTTCCCGCCAAGAAGTTATCCAAATTCTGGAAAAAGTAGTAGTCTGTAGGCGCAAGGTCTGGTGAGTAGGGCGGATGACGGAGAGCTTCCAACCCCAGTTCTTGCAACTTGGAGACCGTCTGCTGTGCAGTATGAGGTCGCGCGTTGTCGTGCAGGAGCAGCGGAGACGAGCGATTGACCAATGCTGGTTGGAGATGCGCCAGCTTCTCCATCATTGTGTTCAGTTCTTCACAGTACACATCTGCAGTAATGCTCACCCCGTTTGGTAAGAAGCTGTGATGAATCACACCGGCGCTAGACCACCAAACAGTGACCATCACTTTTCTAGGGGTAAGTTTTCGTTTAGGGCATTGTTTAGGTGCTGAACTAGGATCCAACCAACTTGCTGAGCGCTTACGGTTATCAAACAGAATCCATTTTTCATCGCAGGTAACAATGCGGTTCAAAATTCCTTCATTTGTGTGTCTGTTGAGCAGTGCAAGGCACGTCTCGACGCGTACTTCGCGCTGGCGATCATTGAGTTCGTGGGGCACCCATTTGTCAAGCTTTTTTACCTTGCCAATTTGACGCAAATGGACCAATATTGTTTTGACGCTAACGTCGAAAGCTGCTGCTAATTCAGCCGTAGATTGTGTATCATCAGCTTCCACAATCGCCTTTAATTCGTCATTGTCGACCAAAGTCTTCGGACGACCGCGAGGTTCATTTTTCAGGTCGAAATTTCCAGAACGGAAGCGAGCAAACCAATAACAGGTGGTGCGTTGGTTTGTAGTGTTAGCTCCGTAAACGTCGTTGATGTTGCGTGCCGCTTGTGCCGCGTTGCTGCCACGACGGTACTCATATTCCATAATTACTCGAATTTTTAACGTATCCATGATGACGAAAAAGATTGAAATGCGATGAAAATGTAACACTAATCAATAAAGAAATGACTACTTTTAGAAAAAAAAATCCATGTTTTTAAAATAAAATTAATTTGAAATTAGAATTCTTAGCCAAACAAAAATTATTTTGATTTGAAATGGCCAGTACTGCAGAACGGCAATTTCATAGGTAAAGACCTAATATAAGAGTAAAATTAATAAAAAATTGTAACGATGGAAGAGGGGTACCAACAATCCTGTGCCACTACGGAAAATGACAAACCAAAACAATGCACCCTTTAGGCTGAGCTAGCTGCAGCCAGAAAAATACAAAACTCATAATAAAGGAAAAGACAATAACAGACATGGATAGAAAACAAACGTCGTAACGTGCGAAACATCGATAAAAATTTAATTAAAAATTTAAAAAACCCCCGACCCAAACAAAAACTCAAAAAAGTAAAAAATAATATTTATAGGCCTTTTAATTTTAACGTAATATTTTGATCAGGGCATTGTCAAGTCGGGGGACGGCTAGGCCTCTGTTTGGCGTTTTCATTGACCGTCCCCCGACTTGACAATGCCCTGATCAAAATATTACGTTAAAATTAAAAGGCCTATAAATATTATTTTTTACTTTTTTGAGTTTTTGTTTGGGTCGGGGGTTTTTTAAATTTTTAATTAAATTTTTATTTCTTGCTTTTTAAACTTAATGTCTCCCTTAAATCACCATTTATCTATAATCTATTCATTGAGACCTTTTCAATGAGCCCAAACACGATACTTCTGCTGTTTGTTGGTGAGTAACTTGGGTTTCCTGGAAATTCCAGGTGTTGCTCCAGCATCAGTTCAAGGTTATTTTATTCGTCTAATATCATTGAAGTAATAGAATCCCAAATTTTGAGTTGATCAGAGGCTAAAATCCGTTTTTCAACCAGAAAAGAGCTGATAATCTTCAAACGGCTGAACCGATTTTGATGAAACATGTCTAAGAACACTCCCGACTAATACACCTTTCAAACAAAAAAAAACTAAATCAAAATCGGTTCATCCGTTCGGGAGCTACGTTGCCTCAGACACACACACACACACACACACACACACACACACACACACACACACACACACACACACACACACACACACACACACACACACACACACACACACACACACACACACACACACACACACACACACAGACACGTCAAACTTATAACACCCCGTCGTTTTTGCGTCGGGGGTTAAAAATGAAATTTAAAAATATTTTTAATCTTAACAGTATTCCTTTCAAACTGAACCATTGCCAAAAATTCTGACCATGTCAAGGTCAGAACGAATACGCTGTGAAGGAAACCATCCTCACTCCTCACATATACGCGACAATTTTTGGTCCACACATACTTAAATTTATGCCTCTGCCCAGCCTCACGTGCATTAAAGAACAGCTTTCCGTTAGTCGGCGTAAGTCGCTCGTTCAAATAAAACCGACCCGCGGGTCCGCGCAAGTCGAGATTCGCCGTGGTGAGGCCGCGTCGCACGCGCGCCGCTCTCAACAGCTGATCACGGGCAGCGCGGCGCGACAGTCGCACGACGAGCGCGCGCGGCCGCGCCTGCTCCGGCGCGTTCGCACCGCCCGTCACGGTAAAGTTGCGGCGTACCATGCCAATCCGTTCTGCGTTTACTATTTCGCGTTCGTCGATGGTGATTCCCAGTTTCAAAGAAACCAAATGCACCAAGTGTAACGGGCTCTCATCTTTTGTTTCCGGTATATCCGTTATTATGACGTCATTGAGCAAAAGATCCTGATCGCGTTCATTTAGCTGTAATTTCAGCTCCGCTATAGTTTCTTCAAGGTGGTCAGCAGATGATGGCTCCTTCTCCTCAAAACGTTTCTCGAGATGGGAAACCTTGCCTTCAACCACACTCATGCGTTCCCTGAAGAACCCGACATCAGCTTTTAAACTCGCCATTTCGTCCCGGAACTGTCGCAACTCCGCTCTCATAGCACTTAGTTCCTCACGAAAACAGCGAATCTCGTAGGCTACATTGAGCTCCCGAGAGCCTGTTGTTATTGGGGAGGGCTCAGCCGCTGCACTCTGTTTCACTGCTGGGGACACAGTTCCAGAAGGCTGGATTTCATTAGACTGGCTGTTTATAATGACACCATCTGATGGGCCTTTGACAGGCGTGGCCGAGTTGTCCTTTCTCGGAATCTTCGCCTTACACTCAGGGCACAACCAGTTAGGCGAAACCTTTGCTGACGTAATGCCAATGCAAGTGGGATAGTACGACTCCGGGCACTTAGTGCAGCGAACACACTCAGCCCTGGCCATAAATTGACCGCAGGCACCACACTTCGCCATATTTGCGGACTTTCTTTTTGTAGTGTACGTTCGTAATTTAGTTTATTAGATTTATTTACATTCACTTTGCGATTGTCTGTCAACAGAGTATAGTACCACCAGGTAATCACAGATGGCGTTAATAACACGTATAGTTGAATTACAAACTGTTAACTTAAAGGTTATTTTTCAGTGACCTTAATTTTCAACACAACCCAACTTGCACTGTACACCGTTGCACTTTTAGAATGTATGTTTTTAGCACTACTTTTTATTTGTATGTTTGTTTTTATAGTTTCGGGTAGGCGGTTAGCACTGGTTTTAAATTGGTTTAGTTTTCTGGTTATTACTAATGTTTTAATTATCAATGTCACTGCACTACAATGTATGTGAATTATTGAATGAAGTTCAAGTTTTTTATCAATAAATATCTTTTTAAAACGCTGTGTTTACATTTTAAAACTCGTAAGTATAGCAAGCTAATCAGCTGTTACCGACGTCCGTGTCGTCACCCACCTCACAGTAATGGCTTTCTTCATCAGAAATTAGACCTAATTGGTCAAAATTGAATTTATTTACTTCTTCATTTGTTAGGGCTAGTGCTATTATAGCCTCTAACTGAGAAGGAGTAAACTGGCTAATATAGCCATGGTCATCGAGAAACCCCCAATCATAAACACTCAAATGATGGCTACTTATACGACCATTTTTGGTGACAAATAATTTATTTGATTTCAATAAACGGTACCTTAAAAAATTTGGTACAACATGTCGTTCCAGATTGGTTCAACCATGTAAAAAACATGAACTGGCAGAGTTTCCTGTCCGTCTAAAATTGGGTAGAGCAGTTGGTGGAACATCATTTAACTCGTCAGCAACTTGTTCGGTCTGGACATGTCTCCGAGCTGATAACCAGCATGCATAACACACTCTGCTATGAGCTGTAATCTGAAAACAAAAAAATATGTATAACATCATTATGCTAACAAAAATGGAAAATAAAAACAAAGAGCATGTAATTAGTAATTAGCAGACTGGTAATTACTAATTACATGCTCTTTGTTTTTATTTAGGGAGGGAGGGAGAAATTAGTTGGGCAATATATTCTCTTTCTGGTCCTTCGGGCAAAACATGAGAATGACGTCTAGCAAGTGATGCTTGGCACCAAACACATACAGAATTATTGGATGATGAAGGTTGAGGCTGAGACGGTGAAGGCAGAATGATTACAGGTTGAGAATGAGATTGTGAAGGCGAAATTGTTGAGTGTTGATGTGCAAGCGGTGCAATTCTGTTCCGATCCTGCTGTTGTGCTCGTTGAACATTTCTACGAGCTGCGAGCCAACATGCATAGCATACTCTATTTTCAGGTTGTACCTAAAAATGAAAATATGAATGCTTTTAATGATTGAAAAAACGTGGAAAAAAAGTTATATCATAATTAACTAAGTGATGTGACAGAAACAGTCAAGAGGTGCTTAGTATATTTTAACATGTTAAATTAATTTTATATTGTAAAAAGTGTGAACAGACCACACAAGCATATTAATATATATATTAGCATTGATTAATGTTGAAATTAATTAATTGCAAACACTGAACTCAATACGTCACCTATCTTCTATTATGTGAACTATTCAACAATTCACACTGGCCATACATATACATATTTATTTAATCTGTTACCTTTGACTGATTGTAAAAATAAAAAGTATTCTTGTTCAGTTTGCGTATTTTATTAAATAATTAGTTCTGGAATTACATAAATACTTTCGTAAATTATCAATTAATTTTAATTAATATAATTATAAGTGCAAGTTATGGTCTGTCAATGCTATAGTTCTTACCTGCCAAGGCAATATACGGCGAGCTATATCATCTCTCTCAGGACCATTAGGCCGTTGTAAAGCAATCTCCACACAAATGGTTATTGCAGTTAATCTAAAAATAAAATATTACTATAAAACTTCCAATTCTGTAGTAAAGTGATGTATACAACAGTTTTAAAAGATAGTTCAAACAACTGATATTCCTACCTCACGATTAACCCTTTTTTTTTTTTTGATTACGGGGGGAAATCCTCATGGATGTCCTCCGCCCCGGGGAGGGCGGAGGGGTCTGTCAGACTCTTACTGACTAAAACCACCCCGGTGTTCCGTCTCTCACTTACGCCGGGGACCACGGGAACTAATAAGTCTTCCGCGATCCCCGGCTAGTGCCGGCCCGCCTATGCGGGCCACCTCGCGATAGGGGGGGAGTGAGGTGTTAAACTCCCCCCTACATCAAAGAGAGGCGCGCGTGGAACACTACGCGCCGCCATCTCGGGTCCTAAGAAGTAGGGGGCGACGGATTCCACCTCACGATTAACCCTCCGCCAACCGTGTGTGTTTTTTTTGCACACCGCCAACCGTCACGGACGATATTGTCTCAGACGATAATTTAACCCACTTAAACGTAGGGAAAACAAAATGGGAATGTGTTCTACACTGGCCTGCAAAAATAAGTATCACACTTTTAAAATTGCAATAACTTTTTAAGTACACAAGATATACTTTCGAAACAAAAAGGACTCGAAAAAGACTTTAATTTTGTACATAAAAACTTCACAATCGGTAACCTTCTTTTAAGAAATGGCTGAAAAAAACTTTAAAATCAAAAATAATCCTTTTCGAATTGCAATTTTACCAAACATTTATTGTTTCTATTTTTGTTTTCAAATTTTTTCTTGATTGATGAGTTTTGTTACAAAATCTAAATTAAACAACAGCACATAAACTTAGTTATCATGCCTCTTTCACCTGAAGAATGTGCTAGGATCATGACTTTTCTGGAACTAGGCATCAGTATGCGTCGTTCTGCAAGAATGGTGGGTGTGACGTTACGAACGGTCCAGAAGGTGAAGTGAAGGTACGATGAGACTGGAAACCATATGAGGAGTACTGGTAATGGCAGACCCAGGTGTACTAGTGCCCGAGAAGACCGTTATATTGTTTCTACTGCGTTGAGAAATCGCCACCTAAATGAAGTTGAAGTCCAGCAACAGCTTCTTCAGACCCGAAGGGACTACATTAGTGATAGTACAGTGAGAAGAAGACTGGCTGAAGCAAACCTGAAACCCCGAAGACCAGCGAGTGGCCCCGAACTCGAGAGAGAGAGCATCGAGTAGCGGGACTGCGATATGCCCGTGAACACATACGGTGGGATCAACAAGAATGGTCAAGAATTTTGTTTACAGATGAGTCTCGATTCACACTTTACACTTCTAATGGAAGGCGAAGTGTCTACAGGTGACCTGGTGAGCGATACCTTCAAGCCTGCTTCTCAGAAAGAGTCCAGTACGGTGGAGGCAGTGTACATGTGTGGGCTGCCATATCTTGAGAAGGTCGCACAGAGTTAGTGGCCATAGGAAATGACACTCTGACTGGGGAAAGATATGCCCAGGAGATTCTCAATGAGTATGCCGGGCCGTATTTAGTAAATATGGGTGATGGATCGATGCTGATGCATGATAATGCCCGGCCAAACACGGCTCGGGTCGTGCAAGAGTATATTCATGAGGTTGGTATCAGCGTGATGGCTTGGCCATCAAGAAGTCCTGATCTCAACCCGATTGAGCACGCCTGGGATGAGCTAGGGAGGCTAGTCAGAAGCCGCAGACCACCACCTACCACCCTTTTTTTTTTTTTTTTTTTTTGGGTGGGAAATCATCAAATAACTTCTCCCGCTCTGGGTGGAGCAGGAGGGCGTGTCAGACTTTTACTGACTAAAACCCACCCGTGTTCCTTCAGTAGCCCTTAAGCCAGGGGCTGTGGTGTCTCTTTCGAACAAACCCGCACCCCTGGCAGGCATCGGCCCTTGCGGGCCCCATCATTTTTTGTGCTGGCATCTCTTTGAGGCGCGCGTGGAACACAACGCGCCGTCGACTTGGGCTTGGTCCTTACCGGACAGCGAGCTACCCATTACTCGCCGTCCGCAAGCCCATGCCTACGGTGGCCGGAAATCGGCCTGGGATTCCCGACGCCCAGGGCGTCTCCGTATCCTGCGGCGGCTGGGGTCGCGAGGGCGCATATGCTGCCTCTCCCTCACGTGCGCCGCCTCCCTCTTCGCGAGCATCACTGCTTCGCTGAAGGAGGTGACGGCTCCCCATGCCCTCTCGCTCCGTACCATGGCCTGGACCAGGGCCGGACGCGAGAGATCGCCGCCGCCGATCGCCTCCACGAGGACACGGCGGTGCTCCGCCCAAGCAGGGCAGACCGCCACCGTGTGCTCCACCGTGTCCTCAGGGCGATCTTCGCAGTGGAAACACCCGGGCGTTTCCTCCCGCCCTATCCGAAACAGGAACCTCCCGAAACAACCGTGTCCGGTGAGGACCTGCGTCAGGCGGAAGGTGAGGACGCCATGCCGCCTCTCAAACCGCTCCTCAAAGAGGGGACTTACCGCCGCAATCGTGGCGTGCCCAACCTACCACCCTTAGGGCACTAAAACAAGCCCTGATAGAAGAATGGGAGAATATTCCCCAACATAGGCTCCGAAACCTCGTGTTCAGTATGCCAAATCGACTCGAAGCTGTAAGCAGAGCCCGAGGAGGCAATACCATATATATATACAGTGAAACCTGGTTAAGTGGGACCTGGATAAGTGAGAAACCTCTATTATTGAGAACCACAATGAGGTCCCGGCACTTTTTCATCGAATTACCTCTGTTAATGGGACTTTTCGAACTTGGTTAAATGAGATTTGATTTCTAGGATTTTTTCGATGTTTACCTCTATAATTGGGACTCCGGAGCTCAATTCCCTTTATAAGTGAGACAATTTATCAGGTTGGGACAGGTTACGACACGATTGTTTATAAACATTTGAATTTCTTTCACAAAATTTCTACCTTTATAAATGGAATAACGGTACATTTCGACCTCTATAAGCTGGATGGTACAAAATCCTTGGTCCCTTGAGATCCCAATTAACCAGGTTTCACTGTATATGGTATATAGGCAATAGTTATAAAAAAATGAATAACATGTAAAACATACTTGTAAATGTTAATTCAGTTTTATGACACTAAGCTAAAAATGGCCATTTTTATTGTTTTATCTTTTTTAGACTTAAAAATGTTACTAATGTATAATTTACTATAGTTTCAAAGAAAGCTTATAAAAATTGCTATAAAACGTTTTTTATTTTAAATCTATAAATCCTTAGGGTGGGTCGCTTCGGCTATTGTGAAAGTAAAAATGTAAAAACAAGCGTTGTGGACTTCGGGAATTGGACGGGATGAAGAAAATTTCTAGTGAAATAAAAGAAGAATGGTCTACTTACCGACATCAGTTGCAAAGTTTAGCAGAGTTTTCAGTACCTCGGTGGTTAAAGATAAAGCACGGTGACAGACACATCGACTTGCATGGTTTTTGTGATGCCTCTAAATCAGCATACGCCGCGGTTGTGTATGCTAGCGTAGTCGATGCTAATGGTGGAGTATCAGTCACTCTTCTCACTGCTAAAACTAACGTTCACCTATAAAAACTGTCTCAATTCCTCGATTGGAGCTGTGTGGGGCAGTTCTGTTAGCAAAACTCGTATCCGAAATATCGTCAGTTATGGGAATGAATAAATCTGACTTGCACTTTTGGACAGATTCAGAAATTGTATTAGCATGGTTAAACAGTCAGCCCAACAAGTGGAAAACCTTTGTCCCTAATCACGTATCAGAAATTTTGTGCATAAGTGAACCACAGCAATGGAACCATTTCACATCAAAAAACAATCCTGCTGACTGTGCCTCAGGGGGTATGTACGCTTCAGAGTTCGTACATTTCAAAATGTGGTTAGAAGGTCCCGATTTCCTCAAAGACGCTGTAATTGCAACGGATAAACGCAAAGCAGTTTCAACTGAAATGGAGGAGAAAAGGGTACGCGTATCAGTGACTACTGACAATTTACTCTGGGATAAATATTCATCCCTTGGCAAATTATTGCGAATATTAGCTTATTTGAAGCGGTTTCTAGAACTAAGAAAACCAAACACTTCACGGAGAAACCTCAGCTATATTACCGCACAAAAGCTCAAATTAGCGTTAGAGACATGCATTAGGGTTAGCCAAGGTAAAGGATTCGAAGCGGTTATCACCAACCTGGAAAAAATGTAAAGAGAAGTTCTTAACGTCCTTAAATCCTTACCTGGATTCAAAACAGACCTTGAGGGTGGGCGGTAGATTAGAACGTTCAGAACTCGATCACAACCGTGAACGTCCAATATTGATTCCCGGTACCGATCACCTCACCAATCTCTTAAGGTGACACTTGTCCACATTTTTTCCATACAAACTTCAAGAGGGCTTTACTCCACTGTTTGACTTTGTTGTACAAACAGCATTCGTTAAGCATGCTCACTTAAGAAAATATTTCTGCGGCAGCGCAGCTAGTCACAAACCACACCCCTTCCTGGTTTCGCCCAATTAGAGACAATATGTATTTGTATGAGTGTATTCACACAAATCAATATTGTCTGTTGAATGCATGACGTATAGAGACGCAAACTAATGTCCATTTTTTTAGTCGCAATAAAGGTGTCGTCAACAAAGCACGCATTTTGTTCCCACAAAAATCCATACAAACAATTTGCAAGTCACTGAGCGTCGAGAACAAAAGACATCGCATTCCTTAGATAAGAAGCGAGCCCGGACCGTCATTAACAGTGTTTGAGGGTTTTTTGTGCAAGTTATTTACAATATTATTACAAAAGGAATCTACGCATCGTAACATCACGTTATTTTGAAGAAAATCACGTTATTTTTGTTGTTTACAAAAAAAAACTCAGTCAGAACAATTACTATGAGTATTAGAAGAAGTAGCGAAGACATTACAAAAACACACAAATACGTAAACATAAGGAAGGTGTGCTAAAATTATAAATTTATAATAAAACTTTGAAGCAATTCTAATGAAATTCATTAGAAATGCACGTGCTTAAATTCTGTCATTATGACACAATTTTTGATTTATTAATAATAACTTTACGTTATGAGTGTAGATAAATACAAGTTGATGATAATTTCTGTGTAATTTTTATATTAATTTCTGGGTGAATCTTTAAAATTTCCTTTTGAAATCTTGAAAAACTCTACTAAAAATAAATAAGTTAAACTAAATTAAATTGCTTATTTTCCACTACTACAAATCCTTAAAATTGTTCTTAAATTTTAACACATTTTGTATGATTTCACACGAAGATTACAGACGACAGTTTCGCTTTAAACAAAAATGTTTTACTAAAATGTTTTAATATACAGATACGGTTTAAATATCAACCATAAGAAATCTTTAATCCTGAACAGCTTATTATTAAATGAACACGAACTGAAAAATATATATTTCACTAATAGCTAATATTTCTTTTTTTCAATCCTATCACTCTCACTGCGGTTACAGTGACAGTTTTATTTTTTCAGGAGCCCACTGGCCTGGCTTTTTGAAAATATTTCTGTTATATTTCAGAAATTAAGAAGTATTTCTTATTGAAAATTATAGTTCAGTTTAATTACTTGATAAGCTTCCGAATTTTAAAGTGGCCTATGAACTGAGATATTGTTATATTTGTCAAAATATACTTGTCGTACGCAATGTGGGCAACGCGCTTGTCACGTTGATTATAGCATGGTTTGTCAACCTTTTATTAAAAGACGGCCAAACTCCAATCTTAACGTGCTGCCTCTTGCAAGCCGTTTGTTAACCACCCAACGGTAAGCATCCTGCACAGCATGCCCCGGACATGGGAAAGATACCTTGTTCGTGTAATCTCGTCAGATTTATGATCAGTGGCGGCTGGTAGGTCATGGAACTGGTGGTGCACTTTACTAGCTCACTAAGTATTAGGGGTAATAAGTAAATAAAAATAATTTATTTATTTCAGATAGGTAAGTAATTTAAATCTAAACGAATAAAAAATAAACAATAGCATTCAATTCCACGTAAACTAAACTTCGCAGTGACATTAATGAGTTGGTCATTCATTATGGCCGGCATGCAAACTTCGCCAAACCTCGGGCACTCTCGCTAATCTACGTTCGGTAATATTCGACAAACTTCGGGGGAACCGTGCGGCGCACGAGAATCGACAAATTACTCCTTAATACTCCATACAGTTATGTCAACTATCTTCTGTGTCACGCGCTAGGCGTTTTAGCTCGGATCTCATAGAAATTTATGAGCATTCACCGTACGCTTTGGCATAGCGCACGAGAGATCTTCTGTACCGCGAAAATGAGTCTTAATAGTTTAGCAAAGAGCTTATATTGTTTCGTCATTTTTGTTAGTATTACATAGACCACAACCAGTGGCCACAAAGCGATTATTAAACATTTTGTGATTTTTTCTACACCTATTAAAATCTGGTAGTTCAGCGCACAAGTAAGGGACAGCCGCCTGTTTATGATTAAATAAAAAATCAAAGGTGTGATAAATAAATGGATAAAACGAATATTAGAACTATTAAAAGTATTCAAAATATAAGGAACACCTGCAAAACATTCGAGATGGTAACATGGTAATAAAATAATAGGCATACCTTAAAAATTCTTTGTAATATTTCGCGAACGTATTTTATGGTCCTTCAATAGAAGGGCCATAAAGTTTGTTTTTAAGCCATTCTATTGTTAAACCGGATTTTCAGAAGTTCCCACTAAATAACAATGGTATAGATAATGAACGTATTATTATTGCAGTTGCAAGAGTTCCGACAAAAGTAAACAAAAAGCTCTGATAACATTGTATGAATTGTGCAAAGTATATTTGTGTTATTCCAATCATAATATAGAGCTAAAAAAAAAAAAACAAATGTTGCAAATTTCCAACAAAACATCTAACTTGCTTCGTTTTTGTATATTTTCAAGTATATAACACATTGTAATGAAGATTTATACTTTTCAATAGAACTGCGCAAGTAACAAGTCCCTCTTACGTCCGCGCTGCGCCGCGCCGATGATACAGTTTTTTTTTTTTTTTGAAACGGATTTCTATGTTGACCTTGAAAGGCCGTAACTTCTTAACCAGAATTTACAGAAATGACATTAATTATTAACATTTTATACCTTTATGCAGTGCCAGTCAACGTGCCTAGCGCGTCCGCTGCGTTTTGTATGGCGGCGGTATCGCATAACCATTGGACATCGTAAAAATTGGGGAGGCAGTGAAAGTGTTCATATATAACAAAACTTATAGACCTGACGGAACATTATTATGTCGGAGAGAGGAAAATATTAAAGTTGATAGAATAGATATAAATTGTTGTTTGACATTATTATTCCAAATTATTGATAAATAATCTATCTATACGAATAATAAAGAGGAAAGATTTGATTGTTTGTTTTTTTTGCATTGAATAGGCTCCGAAACTACTGAACCGATTTGAAAATTTATTTCACTGTTGGGAAGCTGCACTATCACTGGGTGACATAGGCTATATTTTATCCCCATATTCTCACGGGAACGGGAACTACGCTGTTGAAACCGCGGAGCGCTGCTAGTAAGTAGCTGAATAAATAGAAAAACTAACAAAAAAAACATAAAGCTAATCGAAAAGATTCTGTTTACGATTACTGTTTGATCTGTTGTGATGTCTTATTGCCTGTGGTAAAAAAAAAGTGACACCGTCTCTCTGGTCTCGTGTCAAGCAAGGCATGAATTAGTTTTATTCTCCTCTGCTAATAAAAAACAAACCTAAAACCTATAAAAATAAAACACATTAAGAACCTAAAAATTATTTCATTTAACTTAAAGCAATAATACATTTTCTAAGCCAAAAAGAAGATAAATATGAGTACGAAATTACTTCTTGTCAACAACAATAATTCATAAAGAGCTCATACCGGCCGTGCCTATTCAAAAATAATCTCACAAACTAGTGAACATGGCACGCGCCTGTGTGAGTGTCACACTTCTATACATCATTACTACGAACACTACTAAAATATATTCCGTGGATTCTATTGGTCAAAACGCATGCATTGTGCGATCGAGTCGTGAGCCTTGCTACGCGATTATCGCCTTAAAGGTGAGCGTGCGGAAGAAGCCGCGATTGTACATCAAAAATGAAACATGGTATGGTTTTGTCTTATTATTAATATTTTCTGTACGGAAACAGAATACTAAAATAAAAAACCATAAAAAAGTCATGAGCCAACAAAGATTCGTTTTTCTTGCTAATTTAACCTAACTTTGGGCGTGTTTAAGTAATAAAAGGAGTGTAAAATCTCGAAAACCAAGTTCGTACCGACAAAACTCAATTATCGAAAAGTTCAATAAACTTTAGAGGACTACAAGACCTAAGTGGCCTTGAAAAACGCACGCACACATTTACATAATCGACGTGTACGCCATCTAACGACAGCGGCCATAACAAGTATCACACAAAACAAATACGAAGTTTAGCACTAGCGGTTAAGGGAGATTACGCCCGAGTATTCTAATAGATGGCGCAGCAACGGCGAGCAAGTGGTCCTTATGCCTACGGTATATAAGTCATAATCGGTTGAATGGACTGTAAAAAGGCTTGTGTAAATGTTTTATTTCAAATGGAGTATAGATACCTAACATTCATACATAATTATAATTCCTATTTATTATAAACAAAATCAATAAAATTTAAGTCTTAGTCTTAGTGACATTGGAAATAACTTCTGTAGGGGATCCCTACACTTGGTGATATGACAACGGGGTGATTCTATTGGGATGATGAAATAAAACCGACCGCCGTGAATGTTCTTTAAACACTGATTTTTTGATATCTATTTTTACATATTATTTGCAATAATGGGTACAAGGTACAAATGCTGTGGGTGCAGAATGCACGGCGCGTAAGTCTGTAAAGTAATGTACGGTTCCGTACATCCTGCCCGCCCAAAAGGGACAACAGAAATGATTGATAGATATGCAGATAAAATGAAGTTACAAACAAAAAGATTGTGATTAAATAGTAACATGATAATAGAGTGATAGCTTATGATACAAATGAGATAAAACACGAATTTTACTGATTTTACAGACAGCCTCCTGGCCCCACCCAGACAGCCTCCTGGCCCCACCCAGACAGCCTCCTGGCCCCACCCAGACAGCCTCCTGGCCCCACCCAGACAGCCTCCTGGCCCCACCCAGACAGCCTCCTGGCCCCACCCAGACAGCCTCCTGGCCCTGGGGGGCCGGCGACGCTGGTACTGTCCCCGTACTTCGTTGTCTTTTGATGAGGTACACGACGACGCCACCCAGGATGATAACCGAAGCTATACTGATGTACAACACCGTATAGTGATGAATGTCGTGAATACTCAGATCTGTAGATGACTGTTCCTTAACCTCGTCAATCTGAGCCCTTATTTGATTCCAAATGAGATGATGATCTTCGGTCACGCTGATGTTCTCTGGTGCAGACGTTTTTATTATTTTGTTTAGAACAGAAACCTCTGGGACTTTGATATGATGATGAATATTTACATGATTGATGAAATTGTGATGAGCATAAATACTAAATGTATCCCCTTTCAATGAGCAACCTTGATCTAGGGTAATAATCGCGTTGCCGACCAGGTTGACCATTGTGACTCCGTTGGCGCAAATTATGCGCACTTGGCATTCTGAGCAACATGAATACAACCAGGTGTTCGGCCTGTGCAATTTGATCTATTGCTCTTCACATGACGATTTTACGGAGTAGCATAATTGTTTTTGATTGAAGATTTTGATTTCACAGATAGACTGCTTTATGTCTAAGTCGTAAATGGGATGGATGTCTAATGAGCATAACAAGATATCGTGGGGAACATGAGTATATGATTGTAAGTCTGCTTCTGATAGAAGAAATGCTGTATCCTTGCGTAGATTGTAAGCTATGAAAGATACTGATGGAATAAGCTGATAATATTGTGTACCTCTCTTTTACGAAATAGTTACGATTTTGTTTAATTCAAACAATTCTTTGCTTAGGAGTGGAACCTTGATTTCGATGATTAAATAGTTGGAAAAGACTCTAGCTGACACTTTGAGTAAACGTTACAAGTCCTTGATATTTTTCTTATCCACTGGTATCGTAAGTTTACCATTCAGATGGCTAGAGATGACGCTCAGCTGATACGATAACTGTTCCGGTGTTAACAAATGACTGTCAATGCGCCCGTGTGAAATATCTGTTACCGTACCAATTAACGTTTGCTGAATCCAACGAATATTTGATATAATTATTGATGCCGCTAGAGCTGATGATGTTACATATAGGCCGTCTTCATTATTTAAACGTATTTTGTTCACCTCAATCGATAGATTTTGAAGATGTTGCTTGATGAATGAGAATTTTTGATTCATAATGTTTTCATTACGGCGTATGATATTAAATTCTAATTCTAAAATACTTGTCTGATTCTTGATAAGTTTTTGAAGATGTTCTTCATTATGACTGATGTGCTCGATGTCGCTCTTGTATTTTTCGGCAAACCTTTCATCCAGTACACCGAATAATGAATTTGCAATATAACCTAGTCCGTTAATTAAGCCTGTTTTTAGCCTCCTTGGACTTTGACATTTAAGTAACATATCATAGTGTTAAATTTCGCTAATCTCGTGCTTTAACTGAAGAATGACACTCTGATATTGTTTACTTGCATGGGTATTGCATAATCATTTGATGTGGTTGACGCAACCTTTGATGTCTGATAAGCCTTTCCAGTAGGTCGTCATATTGTAGTAGACAACTAGACGCCTTTAATCCTGGATATACTGAAGGTCTGATACTCTGTCGAAGTAAATAGCTTGATCCTCGTCTAATGACGTCACATTATACGATTCATGATTAGGGATATTATTTTGTGCTAAAGTAGGAGATCGTAGCATGAAAAATAGTAATAAGAAACTAGTGAATAGGCTCTTAAATGATAGATTGTTGCGATGAAGTCGCTTTCTCTTGCTCCGCTCGTCAGAATTATTTTAATTGTCATTTTGATCCTGTGTTGTGTCCTTGTTTACTGGTAAACAACACAAGTCTTGTGACATGGCATTGCGCCATTGCATGGCGTTGTATGATGGCAGTCTTAGTTTTTAAACTGACTACTCTTACATAGCCATCCTTTCCAGGATGAACTGCTTGAATACGTCCTAACGCCCACTTGCCGGGCGGCAAGTTTTCGTCCTTGATAAGAACGACGTCATCAATTTCGAAGTTCCTACTTGGCTTGCGCCATTTTGATCTAGCCTGAAGTTACTGAAGATATTCGCTTGACCACCTTTTCCAAAGCTGTTTGTGGATTGCTTGAATGAGTTGCCATCGTGTTGATTGATTTATGTGATCCGGCTCGAAGGACCAAAAATAAAATGTAGGGGATCCCTACACTTGGTGATAAGATAACGGGGTGATTCTATTGGGATGATGAAATAAAACCGACCGCCGTGAATGTTCGTTAAACACTGATTTATTGAAATCTATTTTTACATATTATTTGCAATAATGGGTACAAGGTACAAATGCTGTGGGTGCAGAATGCACGGCGCGTAAGTCTGTAAAGTAATGTACGGTTCCGTACAACTTCTGTGTTGAAATTTTCAACTTTCTTGCTCCTATAAAAAACAATTAAATTTTCAATTTTTTTTCTAGATAAAAGTATTTATTAAATATATCTAAATATAGTAGTACTTTAACTAAAAAAGAAAAAAATTATCGCTATGTCCTGGGATTCGAACCCGAGCCCTCTTCATTGAAAGTCTAGACTTATACCTAATACGCTACAGTAACAGTTAAGCACAATGTTGAAAAAACGGAGCGTATGCGAACTGACTGTACAGTCAGTTCGTAAAGATTACGACATTTCCAAATTCTTATAAAAAATATCTTGATAATTTTTTTTTAATAATATCGATGGTCCCAATTAAGAAAGTCGTATCTTCAAAATGACTACTTTTCAGTAGAGCAGTTTGAAGTTTGTTTTCTCGCCCAAGAAGAAAATACAAATCGCAGAAACCTTAAACTTGAAATATATCTTAGACATACGTATCTTTATATTATGTAATATTTAAAATTAAATATCACTTGTATTTTGCGAGAAAATGCACATGCGATATTGTATCACGGAAAAAAATACTGACCGACTGTCGGTTGTAACACTTTCGACATTTTTAATTGGGTTTCTATTGATGAACTTGGTTGGAAGTGGAACATTCGACATTTTTAAATGTTAAATTGTGAATTAAAAATGTCGAATATGGGTTGGGAGGTGCGGTGAACATAAGAAAAAATTAAATAAAGAAACGAACATGTATTAATCAAGAAACATAACGTAGGTTGCATACATTCACGGCTTAGAATTTTATTTATACGACATGAAAGATACTTAGAAATCACCTACCTACTTATAACAATATTCGGTACGTACGTATAATGATACTTATAGCTTGACTTGGCTTAAAACTATTAAAAAAAGAGTATTCTTGGACAAGATCACATTAAAATAATGGTCCGTTAGAACCATACATTAAAATCAGTTATGCAACATCTTTCAGATGTGTATAAAAATTAGAAAAATAAATATGGCACTTGAATCTTTAAAGTGTTAAACACCGTATCTATATAAGCAATCTTAGAATCTAGCATAGTATAGGAACTACTTTTTAATCAGTCTTGCAGTTTCATTTTGGTTTTTTTAATACCACTAAGGTGACAAACAAGCATGCGACCCACCTGGGGCCTAAGTCTACTAATTTATAAACGTTACAATGGTCTCTCAATGGTGTGTTTTTGACAGTTTTTGTATGGCAAATCTGTCAAAAACTTACCACTGAGAGACCATTGTGACGTTTATAAATTAGTAGACTTAGGCCCCTGATGGTAAGTGGTTATCGCAGCCTATAGACGTTTGCAATACCAGAGGTGTCTACTTATAGGTAACAAAATCACGTTTCATAACTAACCAAATAAAGTATTATCAAATCTCTCTACAAAAATATTCTTGTAACAGTATCAAAAAAGCTTGTTATAAAATATAAAATAAGGAAAAATCGTCTTAAAATGATTAACAGCTTAATTATTAGTCACTATCGCTGTCGTCATCATCACTAACTTGTCTTGTTTTGGGGGGCACATGTGGCAAGTCTTTATAGTAGGAATGATATTTCCTTGGGATTGCTAAAGACTTACACATGGAGTTCTTTTTTTTTTTTTTTTTAATGAAAGATTACCGCGGACATGGAGGTCCGCGCCCTTGTTTATAGGTTTTATTTGTTTACAGGTTTTTTATTTGGGTTTACAATTATTGTCCTCCTACAACGGACATGTTGTTATTATCGAAGAATACTAACTTAAATCTACGTGAGCCCATTCTCTTATATATATATATATATATATTTTTTACTTAATATTACACATGCTCATGCTTCTCTTTTTTTTTTAATGTTTGTAAATACGATTTGTTTTTTTTTTTTTTTTTTTATATATTATTTTTGATTTCAGGCATTACAATTCTTTCTTAAATACTAATTATTTTACTACAGTTTTTTTTATTTTTTTTATTGTGTTTTTGTTACATAGATTCTTATTTTTGAACCGACGAAAAAACGGAGGAGGTTACTCAATTCGACGGGTATATTTTTTTTTTTTTTTTTTTTATGTATGACCACGCATAACTTTTTCCAGAGTAGTCCGATTTTGATAATTATTTTTTTATTGGAAAGGGTATACCTCGAAGTTGGTCCCATATAAATTTCGAAGAAAAATTCCAACCCTAAGGGTAAGAAAACAGGGGATGATTGATTGTTTACTCACAGATATTAATACTGAGTTGTGTATTAAAAAAAATCAAAAATTAAGCATGTAGTAATTAGTAGATTATAGCCACAAAAAATTATTTATTAAAAAGTTTTTTACCATATTCTTATATTTAACATATTGTTATTTGACATTGTTTACGATCGGGTAAGGTTTGGTTAGGCTAGGTTTGTTCGGTTTTGGTTTGGGTTTGGATTGGGACTTGGTGGTGTTTAGTTATTTAGGTGAGGTTTGCTGACCAGGGACTTCGTTAGCCTGAGCAGAGCTTCCACAACGACTGAGTCTCGGTGCTGCATGGCCATCTTGAGATTGTAATCGATGACCATTTTAGTCGGCGCACCCATCGCTCTCTTCGCAAGGCGGCCCGTGGCGTCGTCGGCGTCGTCGGTGTAGTAGACGCAACTGACCTTATGTCTCGACACCGCCACTACCGCGTGGGAGATGCTGTCATGGATTTTGAGCCTCCTGGACTTGGTGTTAATGATGATGACGCTGTCGAAGGTCAACCCCTGAGCCTCGTGTATGGTCAACGTGCGCGACCCTTCGCCGGACCCATATCCCTGGCTCTTCAGAGAAGCTTTCTCCCCTTGAGTATGGACCAGGAACAGGGTGTTTTGGGCGGTGCTCGGTATTTGCGCTCCCGTATAACCTTTCACCTTCAGGGAGTGGACCTCCGACAGCGACGACTTGGAGGAGAATATACCGGAGTATATCTCACTGAGTACGAAAGCCACGTCCATCGGATTGCGGTGTGTGCAGAGTAACTCCTGGGTGATGCCAGCCACCAAGTCCGGACGGGTATACCTTAACTCGAAAAGGTTCTGTCTGTCCAGAAATAGAAGCTGGTTTACGTCTCCGATGAGGACAATCTCGCTCGCTCCGGACAACTTTGCTGCCATGACTATAGCCCCAAAGTGGTTCATGAGAGCCTCGTCTACCGTAAGACGGTAGCATTTCTCTCGTGGTCTGAACCCGTTGGCTAAGATTGAGGCCATAGTGCGCACCTTTGTATTGACTTTGTCTCCTAAGCGGTGCGCTAGCTTTTCCCTGAGGTCTTTGGCAGCTTCGGTTGTCGTGGTGGCTATGACGTCCTTCCCCTCATCGAAGTGGCTCACCACCCAAGTTGTCTTGCCGCATCCCGGAACCCCGTTGACCCACCTGATATTGGGTACCGCCCAAACTTCCTCTGATGCCGAGACATCTGAAGTTCCCAAAATGGTTTGTGCCATTTCGAGGATCTGATTGATCGTCCGGCATGATTTTGGTACATTTGGCGGTAACCACTATCGGGTCGTCAATTGGTGTGCTGAATTTGAGTTTGCCCAGGCGTTCCGTCTCCTCTGCGTCCAGGGCCACGAACCCGCTCTTTGTGCTGTAGGCTACCATGTACGACCCCGTCATTTCCCCTTTGATGACTTGGGATGTGGCGTTGTCGTACACTGCTGCCTCTGATTCCTTGAGTAGTACCCCCAGCAGTCCTTCTGTGTTCCTATGGAAGGTCTGCAGGATCTTCCTGCATGTCGCGAGATTGACCTCTCTAGTCGCTCTCACGATCGCTACGTACTCAAGGAAGGCGCTCTTCACGTGGTCCGTGGTGCCCGATTTTACTGCGAGGGTCGGCGGGCTGACTTGCCCTTTCTCCGCTCTTGTTGGTGTGGGCTTCTTAGGTGTTGGTTCTCTAGGTTGTTTTGCGAAGAACCTATCCACCGCTGTCTCCTGATCGGTTTGTGGTGATGCACCGCTGGTGCTCGGAAGCAGTGCACTGAGGAAAGTACCGAAGGCTTTCAGGCGACTCCTCGACCGGGCCCATCCCTCCGGGCTTGTGGTCGTGCTCTGCACCCTTGCGGCTTTATCGGCGGCTGCCTTTCGCTGGGCCCTCTCAGATCCGCTTTGAGTGGTCGGGTTTGTTGTGGGGCTCGTCGCGCTGGCTGTTGGTCGTCTAGGGGCTTTGAGGAAACTCAGAGTTTCCCCTCTGTCCTCGTAGATGACTACCTCGTGTTGTTCGGAGGCTTTTAGACACCCAAAGCGGTCTGCAACGTCCCCTTTTTCCCCCTCTATCACCATCGCGTCGACGCTGATGGTGCGGGCTGTGACTGAGTCGTCTCCTGCCTCCCTGATCTTTTGAAGAAACGAGCTTGACTGGGCAAATGGGGTCTCCTCTCCCCACTCGAAAAGTGCGACCGTCTTTCCTTTGGATCGCACTAGACGGCATTGGTGAGAGGCTACTTCCACTCGAGGCAGTGCAGCATACTTGCTGCCTTTCATGCTCGTCTTGGTGGTACTTCCGTTGATCAAGGCGGCAAGGCCTGGTGATATTGGTATGCGGGCTCCAGCTCGGCTTGAACCTACACAGAAGCTTATGCCCAACTTTTCCCCTTCCCTGTTCATGAACAGGGCGACGCCTCGCAGTCTAACGCCTGGGACTCCGTCTCCTCCGCATGCTAGGAACTGCGTAATGGGCATGGTGCTAGGGACTGGTTGTAGGGGGGCTTCCGCTACCGCTGCTGGTGTTGCTGGTACCGTTGGTGCTGTTTGTTGATTGGTGTTTACGTGAGTGGTTGGTGCTGTGTCGAGTGTTGTTGTAGGTATTCGTGGTGGTCTATTTTGTCTGGGCAAGGGTGCGTCCGTTTTGTTGGCCCCTATCGCGACCAGAGCGACTTTGCTCGCGAATGCCAAGAATGGTGTCCTGGTTACTGGCCTCTCCATGATGGTGTGGAGTGTGGACTGACTGAGCTGGGTTTCTAGCTTTACTTCCAGCTCCATTCTGTCATGATCGAATCTTGGACATTTGAAGAGCAAGTGCCAAACTGTTTCTTCGCAAGTGGGGTCACAGACGCACGATGGACTATCTTTGAGGTGGAATCGGTGGAGATACGCTGAGAATCCTCCGTGTCCTGTTAGGACTTTTACGTGGACTGGTGTGAGAACTGCGTCTCTAAGTGTCCTTTTCGCCGCTAGGACGTCTGGGAAGAACACTTTTGTGACCGCTCCAGTACTCGAGGACTCGTGTCGCGCTTGCCACTTCCTGATAGTCTCCTCCCGTATCTTCCTCCTCACGAACGATACGGGGACCTTGCTGTATTCAGACGTTTGTTTGTGAGTGCTGCCTCTTTTGCCAATTCGTCCGCTCTCTCATTCCCGGCTGTTCCCACATGGGCCCTGAGCCAGAAGAACCTCACTTCTCTGCCCTCCTCTCTGGTCTCGCGGACGCTTTTCTTAATTTGAAGTGCCAGGTGGTGAGTGACAGATGGTCTCCGCAGCAGGTCGAGTGACGATCTTGAGTCACTTAAGATGCTTACGGAGGCCGCCCTGGATTCTCTTGCCATCCTGACAGCTCTGAAGAGAGCGTACATTTCCGATTGGAAGACTGAGTTGTGGGGCTCTAGGCCGAAGGTGCTGAACTTTGACTCCTTCCCGTGTTCCCACCAAGTTAAGGCAGCGCCGACTTTCCCCTCTATCTTGCTGCCGTCGGTGTAAATTTGGGGACATAATACTTGGTGGGTTTCTAGGGTTTCGGGAGTCAAGTCCTCTAGGCATGCGTACTCAGTTGTTATGAGTAGCGATGGATGGGGATTTTGGGAGTGGGGCACGTTGCACTCCAGTTCACAGCCCTGCGGTATGAACTCTTGGGAATGGCCCTTTTTGATCTTAAAAAGGGTTGCGGCCTCGATTACCCGGAGGTCTAGGGGGAGTTGACCTGACAGTACAAGTGCCGATGTCAGAGACACCGTGCGGTATGCTTTGCAGATCTTCTGCGTGAAGCCCCTCTGCAGTGAGTCAAACTGATTCCTTGTCATCAGTTTCTCAGCTGCAGGGGCCCACGCGCTCGCTGCATACATCACGATGGGCTCTATCACCGACACGTATATCGTCCTAATGATCTCTCTGTTGAGACCCCAAGTCACCTTTGCGGCGCATGCCAGCTGCTTGTAGATGTCTGCCGCCTTTTTACAGGTAGCAGACACGTGCGCGTTGAAAGTGAGTTTGGAGTCTATTATGAGACCCAGCAGCTTTACCTGTTCGACCAGGTTCAGCCGTGTGCCCGACATGTACAGTACCGGAATGTCGTACTTCAGTTTTTTTGTTAACACCATCGCGTTGGTCTTGTGCGCGGCGAAACGTAACTTTTGTTGGACGCCCCATTCCGATACGATGTCTAGCGTGCTATTGGCTGCTTGCTGCAGGGGGTCGGCTGTATGGTCCGAGAAAACTAAGACGACGTCATCTGCGAAGGCTTGACAGTATACCCCTTTACTAGCCATCTTGTGTAGGAGCGAGTCTAGGATAAGGTTCCAAAACGTCGGTCCGGCTATTGAGCCCTGGACGCATCCTTTTGTGGTACCCTTCTCACTAGTCGCTCTGGCATAGTTGACCTTGATGTTCCGGTCTTCCAGGTATGAGGCTACGAGAGCGTATATGTTCTTGGGGCAGTTTTTGGCTACCATTTGATGTTTGAGTGCTGGCCACCATGCGTTGTCGAAGGCCCCCTCTATGTCCAGTGATATCAAAAGCACAATCTTTTTGGCTTTGATTTCGGCTCGTATATGGCCCATTAGAGCATAGAGGGCGTCTTCGGTTCCGCCCTGTGGCATGAAACCGTATTGGTTTGTGTTAAGTGTTGGGTGGAAGTGCCACTGCAGTCTGCCTACGAGGAGCTTCTCGACGATTTTGCCGAGGACCGAGAGTAGACCTATTGGCCTGTACGACTTTGGGCTGGTGTAGTCGTCCTTTCCTGGCTTGCGGAGGATGCACACGTGGGCGACTTTCCACTGCTTCGGGAAGTGTGACAGAGACAGGCATCTGTTTGCTATCGCTAAGAACGCTTCCCGATCGCAGTTTATTGCCGCAGTGCATATGTCCGCTGTTAATCCGTCGGGACCGGGAGCTTTTTTCGGATTCTGGTTCTGGAGAACCATTTCCAGCTCCGCGGTCGTGAAAGGAGGATCGTCGGCGGACAATCCTACAGGGTTTTTCTCCTCCGCCAGCTTCCTTAGGGTCATGTGGTGGGGCTGTTCGGCATCCGTTGAGTCGTCGGGGTAAAAGGTTTGTGCCAAAAGATCCGCTGACTGCTCGGGGCTGAGCGTCTCGCCTGCGGTATTTGTCAGGAGGGCGTCGTCCTGTCTTCTGGCTGTCTTCCTTATTACCCTGTAGATAGACCCCGGTCCTGCTTCGAGCAGAACTCCTTCCAGTTTGCTGTGGCTGCTTCCATTGCTGTTGTGGTGTATGTAATTTTGGCCAGCACGTATTCCTGGATGGTGAAGTGTCTCCGACTTGCGGCTGCATTTCGGATCCTTCTCTTCTTTGTCAGCGCGTCTTTTTTGAGACGTTCTAGAGAAGGACTCCACCATGGGGGCTTGGCATCGTGTTTTGGAGAACCCAGCTTGGGGATCGCTTCCTCGCATGCGCGGTGGATGTTGGTGGTGTATTCTCTGATGAGTGTCTCCAGTTCCTCTGGGTTCGAGACGCTCGAGACTCCGACCGGTGTGATGTTACTGTCCGCCAGACAGGTCTTAAAGTGGGCGCTGAAGTCGGACCACTTGGCCTTCTTGGTGTTGTAGATGCGCGTCGAGATTGGCCTTAAGGGTTCCAAGGCCTTTTCTAAGCGCATCGAGAAGGTGATTGCGCCACTCCTCGACCTTGCCTAGCAGCGACAGGCTGCATGCCGTGACATCGACAATGCTCGTGCACCACCTGTCTCCTCTGTAGGTCTCAAAAGTTGGTGTTTGACCCATGTTGAGGATTTGGAGTTCCCGCTCATTGAGGAAGGAGTTGTACGCTGCCCCTCGATGGTTTTCGGAGACACTTCCCCACCACTGGCTCCAGGCGTTCACGTCCCCTCCCACCAGGATGTTATTTGTTTGTAATTTGGTAGTTTTTGTTTGGATTTCGGCGAGATAGGGTTCTATGTCCTGGTCACCCTCAAGGTAGACCGACAACACTCCAAGACTGAGATGGCCCGCCTTTAGTAAAACGGCGGCGATGTTTTCGGACACAAGCTGAGGGTCGTGGATGACCTCCAGGTTGTTTCCGAAAACAACGATCGCCGCTTTTACTGGTTTTTGGCGGTTCAGGCTGCACTGGATGACATGCGTGCCAGGGTTCTGTTTCATCACACCTGTTCTTCCTACGTAGGGCTCTTGAACAAGTGCTACTGAAATTCCCCTTGCCTGCGCCACCATGTGTAGTTCTTCTGTTGCTAGCTTGGAGCGCTGGAGATTGACTTGGATGTACTTCAATCTTCCTGTCGGTCTTATTGAGTTTTGAGAGGTGACTGGTTGGGTGGTGTGTGTATTCTCGGTGTCGCCCTTAGCAGTATGAAATGCGCGACCTCGCTATTCCATCCCATTTTTGGCGTTCCTGGCAGTCTTCGCTGAACGCTGTGTGTGCCAGGTCGCTGTCCGCCCTGTTCGCTAGCTTGCAGTTTGCACAAGTAGGCAGTTTGCCGTCGGCTCGTTTGAGGCAGTCCCGTGTGCTGTGCTGGCCACTGCAATAACTGCAGACTTCTTTTGTTGCCTTGCAGATGGACTTGTTGTGGCCATATCCAAGGCACTTTGTGCACTGGACGAGAGGGGACTGGTCCTCAATCGAGCATCGCTTGATGCCCACGTGGACTTTCTGCGCCTGTGTGTAGCCTTTCCAGAGCTCCGGGGAGAGCTCCAGTACAGGGTGGCACTCATGGGGGTTTCTCGCGCGCTTTCTGTACCGCACCCTTATTGTCTGTCCGTCCACAGCGACGTTTTGCAGAAGGTGCTTATTCTGCGCTTTCAGGAGATCAACAATCTCCCCGTCGCTGTAGCTGGACAGCACTCCTTTGATACATACTAGGGGATTTTGGGGTTTTGGCTCCTGGACCTTGAGACCCGCGTTCGACTTGAACTGGCCCTTGATTATATTCAAGTCCGATTTACTCGCGCACCTCAGGACCACCTTCTGGTTTCGCGCTTTCCGGACTGTATCGACACGGGCTCCGCTGGTTTTGAGGTCCAGGGCAGTCCTGATCCTCTCGATAACGTTATCCCCGGTGTGCTGGGGGTCCGTCGACGAGACGATCAGGGTATGGTTGGGTTGTGTGGGTGGTTTGGGTAAGCTAGCGGCCTGGGCGAAGGTTCTAGGTCCGTGTTGTTGGACCGGTTGTCTGTCCGCTTTGCCCAGGTCCGCTACCCCTTTTTGTATATATTGTAGTGTTTTCTTTACCTCCCCGACTGCTAGTTCCGCTTCCAGATTCAGCGCCGGGGGCGCCTGGACAAGCGGTTCTTTATCGCGCAGTATGCGGAGGTCTGCGGAGACTATCTCCAACCTTTCTGAGATTGGTTTAAGGTGGTGCATTATGTTTAGTGGTGTCTGTGGTGGTGGGGGGGATGCTACAGGCCTGTTGGCGATGGCCTGTATGCCTAGTTTTAGTGCCTCAATGGCCTCCTCAAATCGTGAGGTGGTGAGTAGGAGGCCCATCTCCCGGCTACTTGGGTCCGGGTCCGTATTTGAGGTGGCTGGCCGGGTAAGATCCTCCTTGAGCCTTTCCAGAGCCTTCCGGAGCACGTCCAGTTGGTTCGACACATTGGTTACGTTGTTGTCGAGGCGTGAGATGCTGACCCCCATTGTCTCCCAATTGGGATCGCCCGGGGCCCTTGCTACCTCCTTCCTGGTCTTCTCATGCTCCTTCTGGTTCTTTTGGCTCGCGGTTGAGACCTCCTCCTTCACCTCCTTGATGCCTTTGAAGGCCTCAAGGGTTTCATGTCCCAGCCACTCCCGAATCCCTTTCGCCTCCTTTTTGGTGTCCGAGACGTCCGATCTTATTAGAGACAGCTCGGTCTTCATTGTCATAAGCTCCCGTGTGTGAGCTCTCTCGACACGCACAAGCTCTTGTGCATGTCGAGAGCGCTCCTTCTCGAGGTTGTACTTATGACGTGACCGCGAGTCTGCCAGTGAAAGGGCCGTCTCGTACAGTCCTTGTAGGCACTCATGGGCGGTGGTCTTACACTCCCTCTTCATGTTTCCCGCCGCCTCCAGTGCGTCCTTCCCCTTCTGCAGCAGATTGTTTGCTTCTCTCGTGGCCAAGTCCATTTCCACCCCTGTACCCCTTCTCGGAGTTCTGTATAGGAGACTGGGCCGTCCACTTCCGGGACGGTCGGCCTGGCTCACTGTCGAGGCCACCGAGCTTTCCTCGTCCGAATTGATCTGGTGGGGGGGGGGGGGGGGGAAATACCACATTGCTCCCAGTTGATGATTATTTCTGACAGTCTCTTACTCTCCTCCGTCTGAGACGTCCCACGCGCCGATGGCAGCGACGGAAGCATGCTCGTGTTGTCAGGTTCCGACGCTGCCTTCGGCGCCCGTGGTCCCTGCGATGGGTGGGCGGACTTATCCGAGTTTACGGATTTTGCAACGTTTTTTAAAACTTTTTCCCTGAGTGTTTTCGGGGCTTTTACGGCCTCCGTGGTCATTTTGCAGGATGAGGTCGATGTTCTGGAAGACATAATGAAGTTGTTTTTCTTTTTGGGGAGTGAAGGGTAGTTGTTACAGAAGAGTGGAGTCTATTTGATATTGTTGTGTTATATTACTTACTAACTATTGCTAGGGTTGCCTTTGTGTGATGTTTTTTTTTTTCTTAAAACTATGTTATGTGAATGGTTATGTCACTGGAAGGATCCGCTGATGGTCTGCGTCCGCTGTCCGGTGAGGAGTACGACAATTGCAGGCCTCGGATGTTCTGAGGCCTTTGTGCACGCTGGTGATAGTCCTCAGTGGATTTCTCCGGCGTGACTTGATGAGGTGCTTCTTTTCAGGATTGTGGCAGGGCCAAGTTGAAGAGGGTTTTACGCCCTTCAAAATGAGCCCAAGCTCGGGTTGCTAGCTCCAACAGGGGCTAAGTTACGCTGCAGGGGGGTGAGGTAGCCCCAAGGGGCTGGGGGGAGGGGGGGGGGGGGGGGTTTCGCGGGGCGGGGGTGGGTGGGGGGGGAGGTTTCGTGAGGCGTCGATTAGGGGTGAGGGGGGGTGTCTCGTGTGAAGACTAATGTGGGTGAGGGGGGGTGAGGTAAGTAAGCGGGGGGGATTGAGGTAGGCTTGGAGGGGGTGAGAGGTGTTGAGGGGGTGTTGGTTTGTCGTCTGATGGGAGGGGTACCCTTTTACAGGTCTGGGGGGGTAAATGCAAATGGGGGGGATAATTAAGGGGTATTATGGAAGAGGGGGTAAGGGCTTGAGGTCCCGAGTCGGATGAACCCAAACTCGGGGGGGGTAGGACTTGGGGTTCAGGAGTACCCTCGGGGCTAACCTGGTGTTGTGATGCGGAGTCGTTACGCTGATGTGTGGTCTGTATGCGGATGCCTCGGCCGTCTTCGGAGTCTCCAGTAAGGGCTGGGATGACTGGCTGTACGTCACGCCTCGTGTGTTTGAAACCGCGTGGGTGATAAGTGAGGTTAGTCTAACCTCAAAACCACGTGTTTTTGGCGTTTTTTCGTACCTTAATAACTCCCAGACCGCTGATCCGATTTTCCTGGTCTCGATGTTCTTGGACAGACCTTTGCTGCGTCTCTCCGGTGTTATGGAGGTAGGGCGACTGCACTGACCTGTGACGAGTTATTCGCTGATGACTTTGCGAAGGTCCTGCTCCTTGATCCGTGGAGGTAGAGACTTGCCCACAATTTCCGTGTTGAATTGTCACTGCACAATGTCACTGAAGACTTTTTCGCGTACGTAACTCAACGCGTCTATTTTTAGAGAATTTTTTTTACGCGGAGTAGATGTTGCACGTGCGATGTTTAGTCGGTTACTCTCAATGTTTAGTCGGTACACATGGAGTTCAGATCTCTATACTTATCGTACGGAATGGAGATGCATTCACCGTAATATGCTTGATTGAGTTCAAAATGCCTTGTGCGCTGGTTATTTCTATTCCCTGTCCTTAGAACAACTAAAGTCTTTGGTTCCTCACCCAGATCATATTTATATTCTATGCGATCATAGACATTTGTATTGACTTTTACTTCACGAATTTGTTTCCATCTCATCACCTGATTATTTATATCCTTTGTCCAGTTTTTATTATCCAACAGTCCTTTGAAATTGAAAAAATCCTCCTTGTTCATCTCTTTCACCACATACGGTTCTCCTTCAGTCTTTGACCAACGCACTAAAACATACCATTCATCTGGTACATAAATACTTTTATGTTCGCTTGCTCTCTCGATCACTGCGTGGACACTATCACCCTCATTTTGGGTGTGGCCTTTCTCCATAAATCTGTGAATGATGGTTACTCCGAATTCTTTTGCAGCAAGAAGATACAAAGCAAACACGATGCGATTTCGATTCTGCCCTGCGCAGTTGTCCGACCAAAACCTGAACTCCTCAACCCCTTTTTCAGCATTTTCTTTTATAAAAGCGTACAAGCAGCTAGAAACCTCATTCGCACCCTTTTTGGCAATAACCTCATTCCACATATAGCAAATTGCAGCTTTTTTATTTACGTCGTAAATGGTGAAATTGAAAGCATTTAATTTCTTCTTATAATAGAAAGTGCTTACCTCTCCATGTGGTGTTTGCAGAACTTTTTGAAAGTCAAACGTTGCAACAAAAAGTTTTTCATTCCTACTCCCATCAGCTTTGTCAGCATTTTTCAGAGCACTAGCTTTTTCTTGTGCTCCTGATGTTCAATGTATCGTTGCTTTTCTTCTTCATTCGGGAAGTCATTATTATTAAACACATGGCAAATATCACAACGATCTTTTTTCGGTAGATGAAAAGCAATATTGAAATTTGTATTCACGATGTCACGGTACTGGCGTTTATTCGCCTTGTTCGTGTATTTACCTGGATACCATCCACACCATTCCTCATATAAACGGAACATCTGCGCAGTACTAGTTATATTATTTAAATATAACGTTTTGGAGTCTTTTCGTGTGTAATGTGATTCAACACGATCAATCGAGTTCACATGGTCTTTCACACTCTGCACCATCATGTCATCGATGGTTCTAGGCTTGTGTTCATATTTGCCCCGTTTGTCTTCAGCAACAGCGATTTCTCCGTCATATTTTTTCCACGCCGTAGTTACAATTCGTTCACCAGAAGATATCGTACTTAAAAACATCTTTCTACAAACCCTTTTAGGTTCTTTCTGTGAGTTTGGTAAGTAGTAGATAAAAGTGTTTTCCCGCTTGTGTTTGGTTTCTTCTGTAGTTTTACGTCCTTTAGGAACTTTTTTCGAGTATTTGATCACAAATTCCCAGTGCTTTTTACGATCGCCTAGTCTCCAGAACTTTGTAAAAAAATTCTCTCTTTGTTTTGCCTCTGTTTCACCCAATGATTTTTCTGCTATTTCTTTTCCTTTATAGTTTTCATAAGCTTTTCCTTCATTCTTCAATTTCTTCCTTTGTACCACAATCCAATTATTTTTGTGCTTTAGTCTTTTCTTGCCAATGTCAGTTTTGTAAGTTTTTTTTCTAGAAACCGTGTGTGTAGAAGGTGTTACAACAGTAGAAACATCTGTCATTGTTGAAGGTGTTGGGAGATTATCATAGACGTCATCAAGGCTCATCATACAGTCTTCTACACATATGGGGCAAAAGCGAGATTTACAGTTTTCGCTATGAGAACGAACTGGGGTTGGGACTGGTGTTACATCTTTAGCGATGCTCTTCAGTTGGTAGGAATAAAACAGTGTTTGTTGTAAGAAAGAATTAATTAATTATTTATTTATAGGGACACTAACTATATACAAAATTACCTAAGCACAAACTTGGGTTTACTTAAAAGGTAGTAATTATTAAACAGCCAATCAGAACACAGTTGAAATAATATTACAATAATTAGCGCGCAGCGCGCGCCCTCTGACAACAGTCCAGCAAACCATTTAAACGCTGAAGTTATAAATATAGGTGCCGGCGCTCGATCCTTTAGCTCAGTGTAGCAGCGAGCAGCGCCATGCGCACACGCGCTGCTACAGTGCTCCCCTTCAAGTGAAACGTACCGGTCGCCTTATCACACGACCTGAGCGCGTTGTACGTTCTGTTGTGATGTTTACAGGAGCTGTGTTCTTCTCAGCAGGACTGGAATCTTGGTGAGTTATGTTACATGCGTCGTCAGTGCATGGAATGAAGAACGCAGGCTTGAGGCGGTCTACTGATATTACTGCTTGCCTTCCTGGTAGTTGAACAGTGAACGTTTTATCGCTTCGGCTAAGCACTGGATAGGGTCCGTTGTATGGTGGTTGCAGCGGTTTCTTGACTGCGTCAGTTCGCATGAATACTTCCTTGCAGGTTTGTAGGCTTTGAGGTACGAATACGCCACTTTTGCTGTTGGTGCGTGGCTGTGCTGACGCTTGGCGAAAAATGCTAATTGCTGATCGTAGTTTTTCAACGTAACTGTAGTCCATTGAATCTGGCTTCGATGCCACGAAAAAATCTCCTGGCAGTGTGAGAGCGTGACCGTAGGTAAGTTGTGCCGCACTGACTCCACTGTCAGTTCGCGTTGCGGCTCGCAGTCCCAGCAATACTGTAGGCAGCTCCTCTATCCAACTGTTCGTGCTCAGACGTGCTATTAATGCAGATTTCATGCAGCGGTGCCACCTTTCAATCATTCCGTTGCTTTGTGGATGGTACGGTGTAGTGTGAATGCGCTTGATTCCAAGTAGTCTTGTTAATGCGTTAAACAAGCCACTTTCGAACTGTCGACCTTGGTCAGTCGTCATTCGAGCTGGACATCCGAACCGTGATCCATCCTTCGTATACAATCTTAGCGACAGTGTCAGCTGTTATGTCTTGCGCGGCGTGCGCCTCGGGCCAGCGCGTCGCTCGATCGATCATAGTGATGACGTAACGGTGTCCTTGAGGCGACGTACGCAGCGGGCCAACGATATCAACATGCAAATGTTCAAAACGTTGCGATGGTTCGAAGCTTGCTACCGGTGTTGCAGTGTGCCGGTGTATCTTCGCACGCTGACATTGGATGCATGTTGTCACACATTTCTTCACGTCAGTGTTCATAGATGGCCAGAAGTATCTTGTTTGTATTAGCTTCCTTGACGTTCGCGTACCGGGATGACTGAGGTTGTGTATCGCATGAAACACCTTTATGCGGTATTCTTCTGGTAAATATGGACGTATGTTTTGTGTTGATGTCTCACAATAGATAGCGTGAGTCATCCCAGGTAATGTTATCTTCCGCATCTGGATATTTGGTTGACGAAATAAACCTTGCATAGCTGCGTCCTTTTCTTGTGCGCCTGCGAGTAACGCGTAGTCGATAGGAGTGGGGCAGTTAATTACTTCAATGCGTGATAAGGCGTCGGCGACAATATTATCTCGCCCACTGATGTGACGTATGTCATTAGTAAATTCACTAATGAACAATAGCTGTCTGCTGCGGCGGGGAGTTTCTGAGTCAGATGATATTTTCTGGAGCGCGTATGTGATTGGCTTATGGTCTGTATATACAATCAGTTCGCGGCCTTCATATAATTTTCTGAAGTGCTTCATTGCTAAGTATATGGCTTGTAGTTCTCGGTCGAATGTTGAATACTTTTGCTGCGCCGGTGTGAATTTCTTTGAGAAATATCCAAGTGGCTGCCATTTGCCGTTGACCTGTTGTTGTAGTACAGCACCTGCACACTTGTCCGATGCGTCACACATTAATCCAAATGCAGCTGCGTGCTGTGGATGCGCCAGGTAGGTCGCTTTTTGAATGCATTCCTTGCAGTCTTCAAAAGCTTTCGACGTTTCATCGTTCCACATTATTTCGGTTTTGTCACGTTTCTTTGAGTGTGTATTATGTAAATACATGTGCAGAGGTGCTTGAGTTGCTGCGGCTTTGGGTATGTTTTCTCGATAATAATTTATCATACCGAGAAAACGTCGTAACTCTTCGACAGTCTTTGGTTTAGGGTAGTCGCTTATTACCTTCACCTTTTCTTGTGGTGGTTTTATGCCTTCGGGGGAGACAAAATATCCCAAGAATGTGAGTTCTCTCTTGGCGAATACACATTTGGCGGGGTTGATCGTGATACCGTATTCATCCAGGCGCTGTAGTACGATTCTGAGGTTTTCTCGAGCTGTTGTTTCATCTTCTGCAGCCACAAGCAAGTCGTCGACAAATGGGTAGACAAAATCAAGGCCCCGGAGAACTTCGTGTATGAATCTCTGGAATGTTTGACCAGCGTTCTTTAGTCCTGGGCACATGCGTGGGAACTCATATAAACCAAATGGGGTTATTAATGCTTTCTTCTCTATGTCTTCTTCACGGACTGGTAGTTGTGAATATGCTCTGTTCAGGTCCAGGGTAGAGAAAACTTGCTTGCCAGCGAGCTGATATGTGAAGTCCTTTATTCGTGGGATGGGATAACGGTCAGGCTTGGTGATGGCATTGAGTCGCCTGTAATCACCACATACTCGTATATCTCCATTTTTCTTCGGTACAACGTGGAGTGGACTGGACCAAGAACTCTTGCTAGGTCGGCAGAGCCCCTGGCTCATCATATTCTCGAACTCTTTCTTCACCTTTTCGTAGCGATGCGGGGGTATAGGTCGAGCTCGGGCATGGGTAGGAGGTCCGGTTGTTTCTATGTAGTGCTCGACTCTGTGCTTCGGGTTGAGTTTCATTGATGACAAACGAGTGACGTTAGGAAATTCAGCCAGTATGTCATGGAACGTTTGTTGAAGATCAATACTGCGTATTGTTGGCATGCTGGTATATCGCCCCGGTGCCTTTTTTGAGGGTTTGGTTGTGTTGTCGATGAGACGTTCATTCCTTAGGTCGACCAGTAGATTATGGTAGCCTAGGAAATCTGCTCCAAGTATTGGCTTGCTGACGGCAGCAACAATAAACTTCCACTTGTAGGGACGTCGTAGACCCAGGTTGATGTTTATAGTTTTTTCTCCATATGTGGGTATCTCTGAATTGTTGGCGGCGTATAATTTGTACGGCAGTGGGGTAGATCGAGTTCCTTTTCGCTTTGGTATCACAGATATATTTGCGCCAGTGTCGACCAAGAAAGTTGTATTGGTTTCCTTATCAGTTATGAAAAGGCGATATGATTTGCTGTCGACATTAGGTTCCGCCACTGCTAATGTCTGTTTTAGTTTTCCGTATTATTATCCTTGTTAAAACTGCATGGTGTTGTGCAGTGTCTTGCTTTTGCTCCGAACTTTCTGTGGTAATAACAGTGGGGTGATGGAGTAGATGAGCGAGATCTGAAGTTTCTTGAGTGCGAGCGAGACGGCGTTCTTGAACGGTTGCGACGATAATCACGTCTATATTGTGAATGCGCCGGTGGTGATGTGTGTGTGCACCGACAGTTATCTTTCTTGAGCTCGGCGATTTCTAGGTGTAACTTGCGTATTTCTTCCACTATTAGCTGCATGTTACCTTGAGCTTGAGAGTTGTCAACTGATGCTACGGCGGGCACTTCGGACGTCTGCTCCATCATCTTGTCTGCCATCTTAGCTAACTCTTCCAACGCAGTGTCTTTGCTGATGGTTTCACTGACAACAAGTACTGATCTCACTTGTTGGGGTAGTAGGTTCACCCACATCAATCTCAGCGTATCGTCTGGGACTTTTTTATGCGCTAGGTTACGCATGCGACGTAATAACTGGCTTGGCTTTTGGTCGCCCAACTCCATATCCGATAAAAGCTTTTGCAGCTGTCTTCCATCAGATTCTTCATACACAGAGATAAGTCTTTCCTTGATTGCGTTGTAGGGTCGTTCAGCTGGTGGGTTTTCAAGCAGGTCACAGATTTGCTCAATGTCTTCCTTCGTTAATTGCGCTATAACCATCTGTGCTTTTTGAGCGTCGCTTTTCTTAAGGTCGCTGACGGCGGCTTCAAATGTGATAAACCATAGTCGCGGTTTATCTCTCCAAAACGGTGGAACACGCAGAGAAAGTGAAATTCCGGCGATTTCTTGTTCATATTTCGTTGCTTCTTCCATTGCTGAGTTTCGGTGATATTGAGCGTACTTGAAATATTCGGATTATTAAATTAAATTTAATGAAGTCGTTACGTTGACTCATTTGTAAAATATTTCTGCCGCATTTTTGCATTGACTGTCACACACACTTTTTTCATTATTCACTGAGTTAGTTGGTTTTAACGATTTTCTTTTTTAGCGATGCTCTTCAGTTGGTAGGAATAAAACAGTGTTTGTTGTAAGAAAGAATTAATTAATTATTTATTTATAGGGACACTAACTATATACAAAATTACCTAAGCACAAACTTGGGTTTACTTAAAAGGTAGTAATTATTAAACAGCCAATCAGAACACAGTTGAAATAATATTACAATAATTAGCGCGCAGCGCGCGCCCTCTGACAACAGTCCAGCAAACCATTTAAACGCTGAAGTTATAAATATAGGTGCCGGCGCTCGATCCTTTTCAACGCGCTCCAACTGGGATGCCCCCCCCGGGGCGATCCCCAAAAGGCCCTCAGGGCCACCACCACCATCAACACCACTACGGCCCCGAGATAGAGGGCGATGAGTGCGGTCAACACGACCAGCACCGTCGCCAGCACCAGCAACGAGGGCAACCAACGCAGCACCTCACAGCGCCTGCGTCGCCCACATCATCTCCTCCGGACCACCAGCCTCCGCAGACTCCCACGCCTACCACAAAACAGGTAACCCGGCACTCCTTCAGGCCCGTGCCCATGGAGGAACCCGGACCAGCGCCCGCGCGCAGCTCACTAGCAACGCGCTCTGAAACTGCGCCGCGGAATACCGCGGTAAAACACAGTAAAACACTGTCTAACTCCCCACAAACGGCCGCCGCACTCCCGAGTCGGCCCATTAAGGGTAAAATCACCACCACACCAGTAACGGGCACAATCCTAAACGTGGACGACGCCGCGTTATCACATATACATCCACAACAAAGGATGACCTACACACCAACCGCTCACTCGCCACCGACCGTTAGGAATGACTCACGCGCGGAGCAACGGCTCGAACATTCGAGTACGGTCACTGCCCCGCGCGCAAGCGAGATAACACGTCCCCGCGCGCCGAGTGCGAGCGAGATAGCACGAAAATCTGCCGCGCGCATGAGCGCAACACCGCGCGAGACAAAGACGGAGCGTGGCCCCGGGTCACGTACGCCACTGTCCATGAGTCGGCACAATGACAATGGAAATTTCTCGCGACCAACGGTCAAACACTCGCCGCCGGCCGGTTCAAATAAACATAATTATATGTCGCCCCCGGCACCAAGGGGCTCCGCGCCGGCCTCACCCATCCCGCAGGCAATGTTCTCCCCATATGGAGGATCAGATGCCTCAATTGCGTCTGGAAGGTCGGTGACCAGTACCTCCAGCGATGGAAGCGCGGGGTGCACCACCGCCCTAAACCATCCCGAACGCCGCGAGCAACTACCAGGAAGGGGACTCCTGGGACCCGGACCCATACCAGGACAACGGTGGGGACCAAGCTCGTCCCTACCGAATATACCCGCGGTATTAAAGGAAAGGGCACCAACACCGACACCTAGACCGACACAGACGCCAAACTTTGAGCTGGGAGCCGACCAGTTCCTCAAAGACCCCCCGCCCCCCCGCGCCGCACAACGAAGACAGCGCAGCCCGGACGAAAACGGGGAAGAGGCTAAACGATCCTGTGTGGTCGCCCCGCTATCCCAAAAGGACCAAAGGGTAACCTTCTCGGAAGCGGCGCGAAAGCCAACCCCTCCACCCGGGCCAACAGTGCCCACAGCTACCGCCCCCCCTGCCCCTCCTGGCAGCAAGGGAGACAAAAATAGGAAGCCCCGATACCCACCGCTGGTAGTCGAGAAGCTTCCCCAGTGGGCGCGACACTTCCGCGCCCTCAAAGACAAACTGGGCCGCGCACCGAGTGCACGACCCTTCGGTGAAGGGGTGAAGTTCACCCCCCAATCTGACACGGAGTACCGTCAGATCCAGAGCTACCTAATGGAGCTAGAGAAGGAGGAGAAAATCCCGTGGTTCTCCTACTCGCTGCCAGCGGAGCGAAGCCACAAGGTGGCCATTAGGGGGCTGCCAGTAGACACTGCACCGGACGACATAGAAGACGATCTCCGCGCACTGGGATTTCAACCAGAGTACGTCCGCGCCATTAATGCGCGTCAAGGTCGACCCGGGTGCATATATCACGCGGTTCTGAAAAAAACACCAAACCTACTGCCGGGCATCTATGAAGTAAAAGAATTACTCTGCATGCCCGGAGTAAAAATAGAAGCCTGGCGGGGTAAGCAGGGACCGGCGCAGTGCCATAGGTGCCAAAAGTTTAGGCACTCATCCGTGCAATGTCACCGCCCGATCGCCTGCGTCAGATGTGGCGAAGGCCATGCGGCACGGGACTGCCCAAGACCAAGAGAGGAGCCCGCAACATGCGCAAACTGCGGGGGGAGCACCCCGCCAACCACGTAAGGTGCCCAGTAATGCGCAAGGAGATGCGCAACAAGCGAGCGGGCACGGTCGCCATCACCGGCACCAACGCGCGCCGGCCCTATGCGGCCGCCGAGAGGCCGCTACTGCCCACACCAACCGGAGAACCCCAAACCACCACACTGATGGCGGCCGCAAACGACGCCTCAGAGCGCACAGCGGCCACAAACTTCCCCGGACGGAGGAAGAACAGACGTGGCGGCAGGAAAAATAGAAACCGGAAGCTAGACATCGAACACCAGGCCGTCGCCACAGTGAGCCAAGCAACCACTGAGCCCGAGAACAATGAAAAAAATAAACAACCAATGCCGTCACACTCCGCCCAGCTGGGGGCGGAGCTTAATACTTACAAGGCCGACCTCTATCGCCCGCCGACCAATCAGCGTGCAACAAATGACGCACGCGCGCGCGCCACGCCTGAGACACCTGCCGAGATAACTGATTGTCGCAGATAACGATAGGCATAAAAAACGTTCAACAACATCCGCATTCCACAGCGCCTCATTAACGCAAAGGAGCCGAGCAGACGACAATAACATTGAGGTTTTCTCGGCTCCTGGTAGTCGTAGAGATGTGGGACCACCGCAGTACGACAGTACGTCGGCGGGCGCTCCCGCGGGCGCTCCCAGGGGAGGTAAATATACCACGACCCCCGGGAACAATAACAACACGATAATAGAGGTCGCATTAAGGGTCCTACAGGATATCCTGCTAGCCATTAGCAGAGGCCAGGACCCAATGCAAGCCGTCCTCACCGGCATGACAGAGATCATAATGCTCAGCAGAAGAGGATAAACCGGTGAGGATACTGCACTGGAACGCCCGCGGCCTCCGAGGGAAGGTCGTGCTCCTCCGTCCGCTACTACAGGAACAAAACATCGACGTGGCGCTCATCAGCGAGACGTTCCTAGGCCCGGCGGATGAAGTGATTTTCCCGGGATACATAGTATACAGGCTGGACGGGCAACTCGCACCAAATCATAGATACTACCGCGGTCTGGCAGTACTGGTGAAACGAAGAGTCGTACACCAGGAGCTGCCACCTCCCACACTCAGCACACTAAGTGCGCTGGGTGTACAAATACATGTCGCCGGCAAAGACATGAGATTGTATGCGGCCTACAAGCCGCCAGGCGACACACTTGTGACGGCCGACATACAGGAACTAATCGCCTCACCAACACCAACAGTCATTGCCGGCGACTTAAACTGCAAACACCCAGCGTGGAACAGCTGCAGTACAAATACTGCAGGCAGACGGCTCTTCGCAGACGCAGAGGCCCGCGGGTATGACGTGTCCGGACCAGAGGCGCCCACTCACTACCCGGACCCCCAAACACAGACACCCGACGTCCTGGACATCATTGTCCATAGCGGCCTCACCTGCCAGATCGCGCAGGAGGTTCTATTCTAGACGACGAGCTGCAGTCAGACCACCAGCCCGTGCTCGTACGTCTATCGGAGCAAACCGTGCGAGTTGCCCTACAGGAACCACGTCGACACCTGAATTGGACAGCCTATAAGGATAGGATGGAGGCCTCCACCCCGTCACGACCGGTCACAAACGCCACAGAAGTGAACGAGCTGGCAGAGGGGATCACCACTTGCATACAGGACGCCTTGAAATCGGCGACATGCACATCAACCGCGACTCAGGGACGTTACCAAACGTTACCCGCACACATCGCACACATGATCGCCGACAAAAGGCGACTACGCAAGTGGTGGCAACAAACCAGATGCCCCACCGTCAAAACCCAGCTCAACCGGATCACGGACAAAGTTAAGGCTGAACTACAAGCGCAGTCCACCGAGGGCTGGGAGAGACAGTTAGACTCCGCGGAAAGCGACTGGACGTCGGTACACAAGCTGTGCCGACGACTTAAGAATACCCCAGCCCCGGTGCGCCCGCTACTAAACAGCGACGGGGCGCTTAGATACACGGCGGCAGACCGGGCCGAAATCTTCGCCAACCACCTGGAGCGTCAATTTTCTCCGAACCCCACGGACGACCACGAGCACGTCGCAACAGTCGAGCAACACCTTGGCGAGTACTTCAAGTCGCCGGTAGCAAGGAACGAAGATCCCATATATTTCTCCCCTGGCCAGGTGCAAGGAGTGATAAGGAAATTGAACATCAAGAAAGCCCCCGGTGCGGACGGAATAACGAACGCCGCACTCCGGCAACTGCCACACAGATCAGTTGCCGCACTGACCCGCCTATACAACGGCATACTCCGCACCGGCGCCTTCCCCTCCTGCTGGAAAATGGGGAAGGTTATTATGCTTCCCAAACCAGGGAAGAATATATTGAAGCCAGAAAGCTACCGGCCAATCACGCTCCTCCCCACCGTATCCAAGGTGTTTGAAAAACTCCTGTTGCGACAACTGCTACCGCACATCACGCCACGCCCGGAGCAGTTCGGCTTCCGGGCAGAGCACAGCACGACGCTCCAGCTGTCGAGGGTACTGCATCTCCTCACAGCGGCCGTCAACAAGCGGGAATACGCCGCAGCAGTATTCCTCGACATGGAGAAGGCATTCGACCGGGTCTGGCACGCCGGACTAATCTACAAGCTCTCCAAAACCACAGCGCCCCGTCGCTTGATACAGGTGGTCGCCTCCTTCCTACAGGACAGGAAAATCAAGGTCTCGGTGGAGAACGAGCTCTCCAGCGCACGCCCCGTCACTGCGGGGGTGCCGCAGGGGAGCTGTGTATCGCCTGCGCTTTACTCAGTATACACCGACGACATCCCAGCCACCAACACAGCAAAGCTCGCGCTGTACGCTGATGATGCCGCGTACATCACCACATCCCTGTCGGCCGACCACGCGGCCATCAAGATGCAGCGCGCGCTAGACGACCTCCCCGACTGGCTCAGGAAATGGAGACTGTCGGTGAACGCAGGTAAAACGCAGGCGATCATAGTCACGGCACGCGGCCGACTATACCCACCGAACCTTGAGCTCATGGGGACCGAAGTCAAGTGGACCAAGACCGCCAAGTACCTGGGGGTCACACTTGACAATCGACTCACCATGGGCCCGCACGTCTGCGATGTGGTGGCGCGGGTAAAGGTCACCCGCCACCTTCTGCGCTCGGCGCTCACATCACGCCTCCCCACGCGAGTCAAGCTGGGGATCTACAAGACCTACGTGCGACCGCAGCTCACCTACGCCGCCCCAGCTTGGCTCGCCCTCACGGCCGAGCAGCACAGGAAGAAGCTCCGGACGCAGCAGAACTACTCGCTGCGTACATTAATCAAAGCTCCTCGGACATCGCACCCTGGCACGCGCGGCCCCCGGACTACAAGAGCTTCCCGCGCGACCTCATCGCAGACGTTGCGCCACCGGACAAGACGCCCGGGTAAGTCACATACCCTCTACACGCGACTTACCTGTACCGAAGACTCCACACACACACCACACAACGACCGCCGCGCTAGTGTCGACTAGGTTAATATAGACGCCACAAACGCGGACCACACACGCACTACTCCACACTCACTAACACGCAGAAATCTACACGGGCGACGTACACAACACCAAACAAGTCGCACGATACACCACTCGCCCCGCAACTTACGCCACCGCCGGCTAGACCTGGCGGCGGAGCTAGGAACGGGGTAAGCACCCACTGTAGGCGAGCGTCAAACAAAACCGACGCCCTGCTGCATGATCGACCTTTGCTGGGCCTTCCCTAGGGAACTAGGGATCTCACCCGGCAGGGGCCTGGTCGCGCGGGCGCCGTGAAGCACTTAGGACGCTCCCTCAGTCACACCTCCAAAACACACCACAGAACGCCAAGGGGAGGCTAAGCCCCCCCCAGGCGACTAGGTGTGCGAAGAAGAGCACTCCCACCCCCCCTACCTTCGGGAAGGGGGCAGGGAAAAATCCCAAGACGGGTCCCCAAGTAGGGGACCGAGAGAAAAATACCTCGGTCAGGGGGCCAAGAGCCCCGACACCGATTCCTCGCGCCCCCTTCGGGGGCGCAGAGAAGATCCAGAGACGGATCCTTTAGCTCAGTGTAGCAGCGAGCAGCGCCATGCGCACACGCGCTGCTACACATCGATTACCATATTTTCATGTTCAATAGCGGTGATTGATGCAATATCGGTCTTCTCGGAAAAATTAGCCTTTTCAGAAGTCGTTGGTGCATAATCAATCGTTTCAGAAATTTCAATATTTTCAGGGGTTTTCGGTACATTGACAGTCGTCTCGACCTCAGCAGTAGTGATAAAATGTTCATCAAAAGGTGTTGGAGATGAATGCTGGTCACTAACAATATCACCCAACAAATCTTGTAGCTTAATGAGATCATTTTCAAAATTGGCTGGTATTGGAGAAGAAGCTCGATCTGAAAATAAATTAAAATTATTTGAATATCATAAAAGGCTAGACACAATGTCCATTCCTAAAATATTGAAACGAAATCGATGAATCGATATGAATTTTTGAAAGATCATCAGAGATACATCCGTCAAAAAAACACATCCTGTGGCCATTTGAAAAAGTCGGTAGTGTCACATGGAACCAACCATTTAATATTAGTTCAGTTTAAAAATGTCATATGTGTTACAACCGACAAATCAACAGATTTAGCAAACATTTAACCGCTCAGCGACTTTTGGTCGCATGCGAAACCGCCATTTTTTAGTCTCAATAGGCATGTGGTCGCATCCCCGACCGCGCCGTTCAGGCGGTTTTTAGCCTTATTTCTGAATATAAATAAAGTTCTATATCGTCTGTGACAATTTTACTGTAATGCTAGTTACACACACAGTCTGTTGAACTAAATCTCTATGGAAAATATAATCTGGTAACACGAAAAAAAAAAGTTGAAAGTGACGTTTCGAACTCTTTGGTCATCGGTACTTTTTCGTGGTATGCTCTCTAGTTTTATAGTGTTTTTTCTTATTATTTGTGTGTTTTCGACGATAAGTGGATAAATATTCATTTAGAAGTAGTTATTACATCGTTTTAGGTAATATTTGTATCAAATAGCATCATAAAAACTTATATTTCGACGAAATATGAAACGTAAACAAACCTTTGTGAACAATGTGCAGTGATATGAGAATTGTGTTTATTTTGAGTGATTCATGGTGAATTATGTGGATCCTGGTGTATAAAATGGTATGTAAACAATGTATTTTCTTTTTAGAATAAGAATCTTAATAGATTCACGTAGTTATATAGTAAAATAAATCCTTTGAATCTTCGAGTGCACAAAACGGACGTTGACCTCCGCGCGATATGAAGTTTGAGTTTAAATATTACGAAAATGTTGAGTAGGATTCCCAAAAAAATACTGCTGTTCGATTATTAGTCTATTCAATAAGTAACATCCAAAATTTCGAGCAAATTGAGACAGCAGTTCTATGACAAATCAACAACAAACGGGAACAAAGACATGCTCAGTCATTGTCTCTAATTTCCATTGTTTATAATAAACTACAACGTATTTTAGAACGACTCACAATGTTTATGTTATGGCTTGCCTATTCAGGAAGCCATAAAACTTATCTCTAAGTAGCTGGAGGCAACAAAAAATCGACACGGACGTTTTTTTTGCTCGCCGAACGAAAAAATCTCAAGTGTCAAATGACGTCGGGCCTTTGGTGTCCGGACGCCACTTTTCCTACCGGCCGTAAGTGGGGTTTGAGAGGTTAACAGTGTCGAATGTGACACTACCGACAAACAGACCTACTTAAAGTCCGACTAAGAAAGTAGGAAGTGGCACTTCGGAGAATTTCGGAATGTTCAAGTTCAGTTAAAAGTGTCGGATCTACCATTACCTACATTTTTAAAGGGAACGGTCGTCATTAATTTAAAAATCATTAATGATTGAAAATCGTAAATAACCCATGACTGCTTTGCATAGGAACTGTACATTAATTGAATATATAAATAATTATTATACTACTTACCAGGTTCCGCGTCGTATAATCCACATTTTTCTTTATCCTCGGGAATTTTGTTTCGTTTTTTTGGCTGACTATCATTTTCTTGTTTTAATACAATATTAAGTATGCGCTTAGAACGATGCGACATTGCTGAGTCCTAAATAAAATTGACAAATAAGGCGCGAAAAAAACAAAGCAGTCAAAACAACGAGGTGCGTGCGCTCCGCCCGCCAACAAAGTGCGAAGTGGCAGAACCGCCGTTCCCCGCGCCCTTACGGCCTGGCCACGGGGATCGGCGGTGCGTACGGCGGTGCGGCAAGCGGGGCGACAATTCGCGCGGCATCGTTTGCAGGCCACGGGGAGTCACGTTCGCCGCCGCGACCAGTAAGGAAGTCCGAGAGCGAAATGTTTTTATCAAAGTTATCTCGATATTACTTAGAAAGTAATAGTTTTTTGGTTCAAGATATAATATTTTAAAGAGATTGTGGAGTATAAAGTTGAATAGGAATTGAGGTATAGATGGAGAATTCCACAAGAAGTACGAGAAAATCTGGAAATTTCATTTTAATTTCTTCCCACAATCACTTCACTATATGTTTATATTTATGCTGTGGGTGGCCAGACTTCCAAATAGGTGGCTTTGCTAGTATTTCAGCTATAAAAGTCTCGGTGTTCATTATTCGCGGCGAAAACAACTAAACTCGTTTGATCGCTGCCCTAGTCGCCGCGACTGCCGCTTGACGCCGTGGCTCGCGCCATACTGATTCATGTATTTGTTTCACTCGCCGGCCGCAATAGTATAGTGTCCATTCATGCTAGTAAAAATATTGAAAGAGAAAAAAAAAAAAAATTGTACGTATATGTAACACTCTGTACACGCTCACTTGTCTTTTAGCTTGGATTTTTTTTTTGATTTAAATATTTTTTCTGGCATGTATGGACGCTATACTATTGCGGGTTAACGAGAACGCCCTCTGTTAGTTAACATACTGTATATTGGGTGACTGGTAATTAGTGACTAAAACACGTGACTTTACTCATCATTATGAACAACTTTTACTATGGGGACAAACCTGAAATCGCGGAAAAAAGTCAGCTGTTCCCTACATTTATGTTCGCAAAATTCGTCAAAATGTATGGAACAGCTGATTTTTTGTTTTGCGATTTCATGTTTATTCCAGTGTGGTGGTGGTGTATTCCAGTTCTCAGCCAGCGCCCGACTAGCAAATAGGTACTTTCACAATTGCTAGTATTTCCCGCCCACACAGAGGGTGTGTAATAGGAATGTGCTACTTTTTATGAAATGAAAGTTCTGTTTTTATCGCCAATTAAAATTAGTACGACATGTAATAAAATTGTACTTTAGCATGCTAAAAAGGAAATTTACCCTGTAAACGCTACGTAACCGAGAAAAGGATTATATTATCTAATACTTACTCATTATTGCTTATTTTCATCGGTTGTATATTCGAAATTTCCATTAGAGGTGCATCACTTTGGTTATCTTGTAAAAAATATTATTTATTTTAAAAACAATAAATCTCAAATAAATAAAATCAATACATAACAAGCACAGAACCACGTAAGTACTGAATCAATGTGAATGTTCATGTCTGTAGTTTCATAACTCTATGGCACACGCATGATAACGAAGATTTGCGCGAAGATTCATTTTTATTTGTTGATAAAATATTATATGTCAATGATGAGATTTGTGATTTTACTCACACCTTAGAACAGTACTTATTAGGTTTATAGTAGGTAGGTACATACCCGCTATCAACGAAATTTTGTTGAGAATGTGTAGATGTTGTTGGTGTTACGTCATAACTATTTTGTCCTTTTCTTTTAGCCCAGCTACAAAAAAAAAAAGATAAATAAATTGCATTGTTTTTTATAAAAATATATTTTATAGTAATTTAAAATATATATACGATACTTAGATAAATAAATAATTTCACTGTTATTTAGAATAATACTATGAGACAGCTTACCGAACTTCATTTATCTTAGCCATTATTGCACGTCTTTGTCGCACAACATTCTTGCACTTTGGCATTTTGATTGTTTACACAACAGTAGCGTCCTTTCGCAAAATTCAATAGTTCTAAATACACACACAAAGCGTCCTTTCGCAGTAAATAACACAATAAATAACTAACACAAAAATCTATAACCAAAACAAACGTCAATAACAAACTATAAACATAGACTATTATCTACTGATAATGTGACGAGTCACGTGATCGACGTGGTGACAAGCGATACGTGTTTCACCCTCGAGCCCTTGCGGCAGACTGAAAGTATAATACAAAGTACTCTGTGAGACTGAATCAAAGAGTAAAGTAATATAAAGGGAAAGAGTAACAACTCTGTGGTAAAATCTGCATGTATGGAAAGTGCTGCCACCCTGAGTTTGGTGGGTGAACTAAGGTTCTAATACACCTACATAAACATAACTATAGGTTGCTATAGGTATGCCTACTTACTATTTGTATTTATAATATTGTTCTCGGTCAACTTGTTGTCCTAGTATTTTTCTCCTGAGAAATCAGAACAATCTGTAGACAAAGTTTATGGTCACAATGAGGGTTTTGACCGAATTAAAGAAAACACGTATGAAGTCCTTAATAATGTCCTTTTATTATCATCAAACATAGATTAATATTTACTAGTTTTGTACCTATTATAATACATTTGAGCCGCTGTTTTGGTAACATCTTCACCTTCGTAGGTGATCTTGCCTTCTAATATTCTATTAATAGACCTGCACCAACTATAAATGATTATATTTATGGATGTGTCAACAAAACATTGTTTAATTTTTTCTCTATGTGTTTCACAATCCACAAAATTAAAATCGGTAAATAATTCAATGAAAGCTTTTATTCTTTCTTTGATGTTCTTTTTATGGCAATCATTATTTAAAAATGCAACAGTTGTTTCTTGTATTTCCTGAAAACAAGCTACTAGGCACTCTGAAGGATAGCAAAGCTACTTCTTATTTTGGCAATATTCTTTGGCACGTATGTATTTGTACATTTCATTTTCCGAATTGCCTAGCAGCTTGCTTTTACAATTTTTACAACCTTTGACAACTTTTTGTAGACACTTTGTCAAGGCCCACCCACAGACATAAGTTCTTTGATCAGCACCTGAATCAGAAATATTTCTTGTATTTTGCATAACATTCAGAGGCTGATCAATTACAATACTTTGGGATTGTAAGGGAGCATTACTTTTTTCTTTATTGTTTAGTAAAAAGGATAGGGACTGCAAACATTCACTAGTATCCTCTTCGCAATTGGAGCCTACAGAATGATTGGTGCTGAAATTATTTAACAATAAAGTTTTAAATGCTCCCTCAAACCCCACACAGTTGGGCATAATATTTCGAGCACCCAAACTTCGAACACTTCCAAAGAAGTTTTCGAGTGGGTCTTGGTTAAAATTGCGTGTCAGCATTGCGTCAAAGGAATATTTTTTTTATAATGATTGCCATATCGATTTAAAACCTTCGATTGTTCGAATGAAATTATTTATAGTTGTTAGAGACTTTTCGATTTTCTCCTCATCACTTTTTTTCACCATAAATTTGGCTGTTTTTAACATTTTTAAGGCATCTTGCCATAACATGTGATGAGGAGAATTTCGCTTTACAGCAGCTCTGTATATTTTACCATTTGGCGGCGTAAAAGATGAAGCGTTACATGTGTCAAATAATTTATCTATTAATAATACAAATGGTATTAGATCCCGACATTCGGAAGGACAATCTCCTCTTGCAATTATGTTATCGGTAGCAACTGCCATACTAAAACTTAATACTTGAGCTGCAATTTTCACTCTCATTTTTTTTATTTTAGCGGGATCTATGTGTTCATTGGTCACGTTGCACAGCATACGCAACTCTCCATGCGACCTATCGGCTTCAAAAACCCGCTGAAAGTATTCCCACTTTACTATTTTTAAAACATTTTCGTGCATATAATGCATTTCTTTGTTTAGTAAATTATTTCTAATTCCTTTTAACAAGTGGGGAACATCAAACAGCGGGATTATCTCATGTTTATTAACAATAATTATATCCTTTCGCCATTCTTTCCCTGCTTGGGCGTAAGCAGTTTTGGCTTCGGAGATTAAGCTATTTATAGTGCTTACATTTGCTGAGCTTTGGTCGCATACAGTTGCGATTATCTTTAGGCCAGTAGCTTGTACGTTAGCTATAACATCAACTAATATTTCTTTAAGTTTTGTTGTTTTTAATGTTTGCGTAAAGTAGTAAGCTACTGGTTGTTTGTAATTTTTCCTTACCCCTTTGACCATGAACACCAAAACATGATTGGCAAAATTTTGCGTCTTACTTTTCCCATAGTTCTCAAAACCTACAAGATCGTCTGTGTATACATTGTAATGGATTTGGGGAGATATTGCCATTTCATCAAATATTAACGTACACAGACGATCTTGTTGCAACATTTTCGACACTGTGGACTTTAATTCTTTAAAAACGATTTCATTTATGCCTGGAGATAATTTAACTTGAGCAAGCATTGACTTCAGGACTTTTTTGGATGGTAGTGTGAAATGTTTACACATTAACTTGTAAGCTTTAGGGCTTTTCTTAAAAATTGAAAGAGATAATATCTTTTCTTCCTCAGTAAATCTATGCCCCTTCTTTTTCTTCCGTCCTTCGATGCATTGCATTCGAGTAAACAATTTCGCTGACTCGAACATGTGTTTTGATAACTTTTCGAAATCCCTGTTAGCACTTTTGCTTTTAAGTTGTTTAATGTGCAACTTGTAAGTTTTAACTTTTTGCCGCAATCTCCTTGCTTCATTTTGCATTTGTCTTGCTTTTCTGGAAAACTGCATTTCAGCCTTTTTCTGCAGATACTCGAAAGTTTTACCTGAAAGATTAAATTATATATATAAATATTTAAAACATACAAACATAAAGGGCATATTCATAAAGGTTCATTAAAGCTAAGAGGTGTTTAAACATCGAAAATGTGAGGTTAAACAATCGCTAATCATTACTTAACTTTAAGCAATGTTTACAAATAAGGAGGAAAATGTTCAGGTATTGCTCACGCAAGACTAAAGTTTTGCCAAATTCTGTGAAATATGTGTAGGTAATGGTTTATTTTACATTTTTTTAATTTAAGTGAGAATGGTTGCTAACCAACTTTAAATCAGTAGGCATAGATCCTAAATGGTCATACAAAATCAAAAATTATTAGAAAACCTAAAGATGATTTTCAAAGACCTATTTCAATGATACCCTACTTGACATATGCCCCCATATTACAAAACAAGGTTTTTCTTTAGGTATGGTTTAAACCACCGAGCCTGTTTTTGAAATAAGAACTTAGAACTGACATAGAATTACAGCTCCTTTTACAAAACTGACAATTTAGCACAGGACTAACTTGTCAGTTTTGTAAAAGGCGCTGTATTTCGATTTCAGTTAGGTTCTTATTTAAAAGACAGGCTCGAAGGTTTAAACCATACCTAAAGAAAAACCTTGTTCTGTAATAAGGGGGAGTATGTCTAGTCTCTAGCTCGAGTAGCTCATGGCTCGAGCAGAATGGTTCGATCGACCAAAGGTGAAGCTACGCTTGCCACAGTCGGTCCGTAGATGGGTGACCAACCATTTCATACCTAGAGCCCTCCTTGCCTCGAAAAGCACCACAGGCCTTTTTGTAGATCTTTCGACAGTCGAGGGGTAGTTCAAGGGGGTATTACCCGGGGGGACCAGTAACTGGGTTGTGGAGGTCAGATAAGCAGTCATTCTATATAAAATACTGGTATTCGGCTGCATCTAGTTAGACTGGAAGCCAACCCCAAGATAATTGGGAAAAGGCTAGGCACACTGATTGAGTTTGGATAAACTTAACATAACACATTATGTTAAATGGCTCAACAGCCTAAATCATCCCACTGCTGGGAAAAGGGATTATGTAAGCAAAAGATAAATTAAACCAGTTTGGTAATGCTGTGTGAATGGTATAACATACAAACAGAAAGACCAGTTCACATTTAAAATAACAGTGATTTAAAAAAAACAAAGTACCTGCATCAAATTTCGTCATTAGTGTGGGAGTATGGCACGTTTCACTTGACATCAAAGATGTAGATCCAGATGGCCCTGAGAATTCTGTAGTCTGTTCAACAGCAGATGAAGGTCCAGGTCTGGATGGACCAGGCAGGTGCTTAGTTTGAACTGATGACCCAGGTAAATTGGTAATATCCATCATAGTTCTGGCCCGACCATGACCAGATTCTCTTCTAGGCTGACAGTAGCTATGATCTGTTGCTACAAAGGTATTGATTGTTTGTTGAACACCTGTAACATAACATTGCTTTATTATCATCAGTTGAAATACTTTTTTGTCATACAAATTTGCCTGGTATTTTGTGTACCTGTCTAATTTACCCATCCTTATAATCAGCCAGTCAAATGATAACAATGTGTGCTCGCTATGTGCTGTTTTGATGCGACCTCAGTCTATGTTGAAGTAACTGAGATGTTCCATTTTTATTAAATAAAATAGTTGTTTTTACTTCAGTACTTAACTTATATTAAAAGTTAATCTATCTAGTTGCCTATTTTGTACCTTTGGTACTTACATAATAATGAAAAATTTAATCTGAAGATCATTTTAATGTGTTAATGGGAAATGAAAAAGTGTTTCAAAGAAAACTTAACTTTAATTATAAATAAAAAAAATTAAAAGACTTACCTAACCTTTTAATTATTTGTTATTTTAGAATTTAACTAACATGACATAAAGTGCCATTATTTTGATCTCAATGAAAACACCATTGAACAAATACAAGAATAATTAAATGTTTGTTTTATTAGAGCAAAACAATGTGGTTTCCCAATCACACATTAAAATAATCTTCAGATTAAATTTTTCATTATTAATCTTCAAAAACTACTCTTTATGACAGGAGTCACATTCAAAGATTTGTTGTATCATCTATGGCAGTTAAGTTGACAACTCACTTGTACAGCTCATTAGTCTTACATGGATTTGGTACAAATGCGAAAATAACAGCTTCCAAGGCCCTGTTTATTCCAGTTCTCTAGAGTACTTTTCGGTTACTTCCCTGACGGGTACAATAATCTGACTCAATATGGTATTGATACAATTATTGTTTTCTCGCAAATATTGAGCTAATTTATTTTAACTTACGGTTAAAATTAACTGTTGGTATAGCTGAACAAATAAGATGACCTCCAGTTGTCTTGAAGGTGGGATCAAAATGGTGATCACATATCCTTTTGTTCTTGTAAATTTTCGTACGGTCACATTCTGTAACCTCGCTGCCAACAGCCGCCATCCAAGTAGCGAACAAATCAGGGCGGTTATCAGGGTTTGGGAACCGGTGAAGGGGTACACCGTATACAACTGAAAATGGATCGAAATTCACGAATATCATATTATGGCTTAGTAAAATGAATAACATACAACTTTTTTCTTGCATATATTCTATGTAATACGGTACAGTACGGTTATAAACACTTACCTAAAGCATCACAGCCAAAAATACAATATCTTCTTCGGAGTTCACTCATGTTAACAAAACAATAAAAATGACCAACGAAAAACAAAGTAATAACAATATTATGAAATAAAAACAAAACAACAAAACAAATAACAGAAACAAGTAACAATTTTAACAGAATTAGCTGAATTAAAATTGGAAAGCGCATCAACGTCGGGAAAGCCGGAGTTGACAATGGCAGAAATGCATAATGTCAACAGTGACAGTCATATAATTGACAATTTGACAAGCAAGTTAAGATGGCTACCAAGTTTTGTTTACCCACCAAACTGCAGATGTCGCTGTTGTCTATGAAAATTGAAGACAGTTCTAAGTGTGCCCCCCCCTGGACTGAATCCCGATATGGGGCGCATGAGTTACAGTAGTGAATTCGCCCAGATTTTGGAATAAAATCTTTATAAAATCTAAATGTGGTATTTTGAAAAAAAAAAAAACGTTGTAAATGTTCGTTATTAAATTGCCTATCCATCAGTGTCAGTAGCAAAATTAAATAATGTTTACTTTACGAGTAGATTCATTTTATCAATCATTATTTCACATTTTTAAGGTTTCGTTGGAAGCAGATTAATTAAACGTATACATATGTAAAAAAAAAAAAAACGATCCGTTTGGACTCAAGATTATGTAGAAATTTAATGTATTTTTATTAGTTGATATTTCTTTTTAAATAACAAGTAGTTAGCTCCTAAAAACTGTGCAAAAAACGGCTAGCGCGGGGTTTTGGTCAGGGAGCCGCCTTAATAAAAAGTACTAATTCTGCTAAAATTTATGCACCACCAGGTAGTATTGATAGTGAAGTAGAAGGGTCAGTAACAATGGAAAGATGGCGTCTCGAAAATAACGATATAACTTCATTATTGCCTATCACGAATACCCCACGCAGACCTTCTATGTCGGCCCAGGTAACGAGGGATAAAATTGCTGAATATTGTATTAGAAAAGAAACACGATTAGCAATAGATACAGTTTTATTATTCAAAGAGCCACACACACTTTCCGTTTCTTAAGAGATTAGGTAAAACATTTACTTTAAATCAATCATATAATAATTACAAGTTATTAAATGCAAAGACAATTATAACGTTAAGTAATAAACCAATTTGATATTTACAATTAATTTAGACACACAAGTTGAACAATTATTAATCAAATTAACTTTATAAAGCTAGACTGGACAGCAATAGTTTTATTTAAAGCGTGTGCACGCGATGAGGGTCAAAAGCCAAAGAGGCCGACCGCCGAGAGTTCGTCCACGATCTTGACGGTGACCGTTGTGGAGGGGAACGCGTTCATTCGCGCGTCATCGGGAAGTGACGTCACTCTGGCGCACCGTTGACCATTCGGGCGATAACATTCGGCCGTCCTGCTGTCGCGTTCGTCCCCGAACAGCGATATGGTCTGATGCAGGAGCTGAGGACAGGATAATATAATATTAATTTCAGTAATAGAAGTACTTCATCACCAGATTTTTCATGTTCCACTTTAGAATAAATCTGGTTATAGCTATATTGAAACATTTACGCAGCAGAGCAGGGCAACAGAATTTGGTGGAGCTAGCTATCCCATCGCCGGCCAACCAACTCAACCAAATGGCTTAAACCGAGTGATATTCAGAAAGAATCATCTCAGTTGTGTATCACCATGTATATGGCAATGGTGTTCACCACGGATTTCCATTACCATATCATATACAATTCTGCTACTCTACTACAACTGGAAAATGTTCGAAGCGGATGCATTTGACAACTTTTAACAATAAATTGTATGTTTTATTCAATTACTGTAAATGAAATAAAACAGTTAGGGTGTTTGGTGCATCGTGTGCCAAATTGAAATGGTCGACTGAAGGGGTCATCCGCTAGCCTTTCAGACCCCTTAACACCCCTCATGCTCTGTGGATTTTTTTTTATCGACTTTTTATTGTTTTCCAAAAAAAAGACCCAAATTTTACATTCACATACAGATTTTAAAAAAAATATAAGGCGTAGACTCTGAATTTTAATTTTATTTCGATGTGTATTGTTTAAGAATACTTTTAAATACAAAATTAGTGATATTAGTCACCTAGTTCTTTTTTAATTCACTCGCAAAGGTAAAACTTAAATTAAAGCTGTACACGTTACAGCTATTTATAAGGCTACAAAAAAAAAACCAAAAGCGACCGGGATCTTCCAACTCCATCATTAATTCTTCAGTCTATCCTCTTTCTAATGATGTGCCACATGCCATAAAAGTATTTTAACAACTTTGTGAATTCGCTAGAATTGTGAATCAAGTCACATAAAACTACATTCCAAATTCTAATGAAAAAATATTTATTGCGGAACTGTTACTTGAGAAAGAGGTAAAATTTGTTTTCTCACTCTTTCACAGTAAAATTTATCTTCTATCTCTTTCTTGCATACCTTAAATCGGTTTGAACAAATCGCGCCGCCCGACCCGCCATTTTTTTAGTCGAGACATCACTGCCTCTGCTACCTAACGTGTGTGCTAGTTCACCATACTCCGCGATTCTTTTATTACTTTGTTATCGTTAAGTTTTGTTGGTTCTTGTTACATTTGTTTAATTTTTGTTGTTATTGTTAAACTTTGAGTTTTTTTGTTATTGCAATGGCGACATTCTCTAACGAAGAATATGCGGACATCATGATGGCTAATGGCGTCGCTCGTGCAGCGCAACGACTTTACCAGGAACGCTTTCCTGGTAGACGATTACCTGGTCGCAGAGTCTTCCAAGACACATACCGACGCATACGCGAGACTGGCAGTGTTACTTTTAATGAACCAAGGGGCCATATTGTGCGACATAATGTTGAAGTAGACGAGAGAATACTGGCACTTTTTGAGGAAGACCCTACAAGAAGCATTAGAAATGTGGCATCACATCTTGATATTTCAATATGGAAAGTGTGGAAAGTACTTCGTCAAAACAAAAAGCATCCATTCCACTACACTCCGGTGCAAGGTACGTAATTTTAAACTAACTTTAAACCCGTGCAAGCTTTGTTTGACCTTGCCTTCGTTTAGCAGGTAATGGGTATGGTATGGCGGCACTTCCAGGTAGTGAATCTATTAGCACGAACAGCGGGTCCTTTCTTGTTAATTGCACAACAACTTATTGCCCAAGAGAAATTTAAAAGAGTTTTTGTTTGTTGCAGGTCTTGAGGGTGGCGACTTTGAGAGACGAGTGGCTTTTTGTCGGTTTCTTTTACACACGGATGTGGATGAACCTGATTTTTTTAAAAGAATACTGTGGACGGATGAATCCAAATTTACCAAGGATGGGATCCTCAATTTACACAATTTGCACCACTGGACAACGAAAACGCAAAACCCACGTGTTAAAAGACAGAAATCTTCTCAAAGAAGGTTTAGTGTAAACGTTTGGGCAGGAGTGATTGGGAATCAGGTAATTGGACCGCACTACCTGCCCGATAATCTCAATGGCAAAGACTACCTGGAATTCCTACAAAATGACCTGCCCGAATTAGTGACCGATTTTTTTTTAAATCATAATTTTGAATATTAGCCTTAGGTGACTCGATTCACAATTCTAGCGAATTCACAAAGTTGTTAAAATACTTTTATGGCATGTGGCACATCATTAGAAAGAAGATAGACTGGAGAATTAATGGGGGAGTTGGAAGATCCCGGTCGCTTTTGATTTTTTTTTTTGTAGCCTTATAAACAGCTGTAACATGTACAGCTTTAATTAAAGTTTTACCTTTGCGAGTGAATTAAAAAAGAACTAGGTGACTAATATCACTAATTTTGTATTTAAAAGTATTCTTAAACAATACACATCGAAATAAAATTAAAATTCAGAGTCTACGCCTTATATTTTTTTTTAAATCTGTATTTGAATGTAAAATTTGGGTCTTTTTTTTGGAAAACAATAAAAAGTCGATAAAAAAAATCCACAGAGCATGAGGGGTGTTAAAGGGTCTGAAAGGCTAGCGGATGACTCCTTCAGTCGACCATTTCAATTTGGCACACGATGCACCAAACACCCTGTATGTTTATAAGTAAATGGTGAAATTATTTGATAATTATGCTTTATTATTGCTAAAATTACACTGACATTATGCCTACTAATTGAAAGGAAATGTTCTTGTTACCTCAATTTTTGATAACATCCGGCGTATCCGGGTTCGAGATCCGAATCCACGGCTTCATGTTCTCGACACACGCAACACCATTGTAACGTTTAGAACTCCTTTCAGCGCCCCTCATGTCAGCAACCCTGTAGCGGTCGTGACCTAGTGCTTCCATAATTTGAAATGGCCCCTTATAAAGAGGCATCAACTTCGTGCTCTGTCCGTCGTTAGACATACTTGGAATTCTAATCACGACCAAGTCTCCAACTTTATAAAAAGGCGCTTCCTTCCTTTTTGCATCAAAGGTTGCCTTTTGTCTCTCTGCATTTCTTTGTATGTTCTCATCAACTTTACGCCTTAAGGTTGTCAGATCAACCGTGGTCTCAGTCGCATCATCATCAGTAACTCCATCATTATTCATTCGAATACGGTATCCAAAGAAAACCTCGCTAGGAATGGCAGACGTGGTTTTATTAATCGTGCTATTAATACCCAGTTGAATGCTTGTGATATGTTGATCCCATTTATTGTTGTCCGTACTAGCACCCATACTACGTAATGCTTCTAAAATAGTTAAATTATACCGTTCGACCTGGCCGTTGGAACGCGGCATGGCAGTTGCTATAGCATGAGATCGAATGTTCTTTTCGCAACAAAAAGTCTTGAAAGCGTTTGAAGTAAACGCACTACCGGCATCACTAATAATACGCTTGGGATTTCCAAATACTTTAAAAATTTTGTTTAATTCATTTAGAACAATCTTAGATTTAGTATTTTTAACCGCAGAAATGAACACAAATTTGGTAAATGAGTCGACTATAACCAGCAAATAGGAATTCTGTTGTGTGGATTTTACAAAAGGGCCCAAGTGGTCTATATGTAGTGTATGAAATGGCCTGGCATATTTTGGAATTGGGCATAGTTTACCCGGTTTTTTACCATGAATATTTTTGTAATAAATACAATTGAGGCAATTTTTTATATATTTTGATACCGTTTTCTTTAAATGTGGAAACCAATATTTTGACCTAATTCTTTCAACGGTTTTATCCACCGCAAAATGTCCCAGGTCATCGTGATTAGTCCTAATGATTTGCCAAACACATGTTTTTGGCACTAACCATCTCCTACCTAGCTCAGTCCGTCGGTATACTTTATTGCCAAGCAATTCGTATTGATTAAAAATCTGTTTATTTGCGTCGGCCTCACCTGACACTAAAATGGACATCACATCATCAGATTTAGTTACTGAAATGATGCTATCCATAACAGGGTTGCGGCTCAAGGCATCTACATGTTGCATCTGCGTACCCGGCTTATGCATTATTTCAAAATTAAACTCTTGGGTTTGTAATACCCACCTACCGATACGAGGAACAATCTCTTTTTTCTGTAAAGCGTGCCTTACAGCGTTGCAGTCGGTAAAAATCTTAAATTGGATCCCGAGTAAGTAGTGCCTGAATTTTTGTAAGCCTACCACGATTGCTAATAGCTCAAGTTCAAAAGAGTGATATTTTTTTTCATCGTTACTGGTCTGACGACTATAAAAATGGATTGGTTGTTCGCCATTCTCTGTAACTTGAACCATTATGCAACCTAACCCGTCACGACTAGCGTCAGTGTACAAACAAACCGGCAATTTAGGATCAAATATTTTTAGGACGGCATTTTCAATTAGTTCTTTTTTTATATTAATAACTGCCTGTTCTTGTTGAGGACCCCATTTCCAGATTGCCTCTTTTTTTAGTAATTTTGTTAGAGGACTACAGATACTTGCACAGTTTTTAATAAATTTTCGAAAGTAATTAATTAAGCCCAAAAATTGGCGTAATTGATGAACAGTTTTTGGAATGGGAAATTCTTCAATAGCCTTTAATTTTTTTGAACTTGGCCGAATGCCACTTTCGGAAATATCATAACCGAGGAACGTTATTGTATTTTGAAAAAATGCGCACTTATCAATATTAATAGTCAGACCATTTGTTTGGAGAATTTCAAGCACACTTTCTAAGCAAGCTATGTTTTCTTCTAGACTTTCTGTGGCTATGAGTAAGTCATCCATATAATAGGTCTTTACCTATGAAATTGCCGTTTTGTATGAAAAAATTTAAACGAATTTTTTTCATGAATTTTTTATTTGTATTAATCGAAGTAATCACCCATGCAATCAATGCATCTTTGCCATCGCAGTGGCAGTTTATTGATGCCCTTCTTAAAGAAATCAGCTGGACGGGAGGCAACAAATTCTTCAAAGGCATTTTGTACTGCCTCTCGGGTATTAAATTTTTTTCCCGCCAAGAAGTTATCCAAATTCTGGAAAAAGTAGTAGTCTGTAGGCGCAAGGTCTGGTGAGTAGGGCGGATGACGGAGAGCTTCCAACCCCAGTTCTTGCAACTTGGAGACCGTCTGCTGTGCAGTATGAGGTCGCGCGTTGTCGTGCAGGAGCAGCGGAGACGAGCGATTGACCAATGCTGGTTGGAGATGCGCCAGCTTCTCCATCATTGTGTTCAGTTCTTCACAGTACACATCTGCAGTAATGCTCACCCCGTTTGGTAAGAAGCTGTGATGAATCACACCGGCGCTAGACCACCAAACAGTGACCATCACTTTTCTAGGGGTAAGTTTTCGTTTAGGGCATTGTTTAGGTGCTGAACCAGGATCCAACCAACTTGCTGAGCGCTTACGGTTATCAAACAGAATCCATTTTTCATCGCAGGTAACAATGCGTTTCAAAATTCCTTCATTTGTGTGTCTGTTGAGCAGTGCAAGGCACGTCTCGACGCGTACTTCGCGCTGGCGATCATTGAGTTCGTGGGGCACCCATTTGTCAAGCTTTTTTACCTTGCCAATTTGACGCAAATGGACCAATATTGTTTTGACGCTAACGTCGAAAGCTGCTGCTAATTCAGCCGTAGATTGTGTATCATCAGCTTCCACAATCGCCTTTAATTCGTCATTGTCGACCAAAGTCTTCGGACGACCGCGAGGTTCATTTTTCAGGTCGAAATTTCCAGAACGGAAGCGAGCAAACCAATAACAGGTGGTGCGTTGGTTTGTAGTGTTAGCTCCGTAAACGTCGTTGATGTTGCGTGCCGCTTGTGCCGCGTTGCTGCCACGACGGTACTCATATTCCATAATTACTCGAATTTTTAACGTATCCATGATGACGAAAAAGATTGAAATGCGATGAAAATGTAACACTAATCAATAAAGAAATGACTACTTTTAGAAAAAAAAATCCATGTTTTTAAAATAAAATTAATTTGAAATTAGAATTCTTAGCCAAACAAAAATTATTTTGATTTGAAATGGCCAGTACTGCAGAACGGCAATTTCATAGGTAAAGACCTAATAACAAATTACTTTTCCAAAACGCAGGTTCCCTAAGACAGTATTCATTAACCTCTGAAAAACCGATGGGCCATTGCTTAATCCAAAAGGCATCCTTAAAAACTCAAAATGACCATCTGGTGTAATGAATGCTGTCTTTCGTATATCTTCTGATTTTATTGGAATTTGATGGTACCCACTTTTCAAATCTAAAGAAGTAAAGTATTTACAGTTCTGCAATCTATCAATTAAATCTTCTATCATGGGCATTGGGTATTTTTCTTTAACTGTAATTTTATTAAGCTGACGATAATCAATACACAGCCTTTTTTCCCCTGATGGTTTGTCCACTAACAGAGCAGGACTCGCATATGCCGAATTACTATGCCTGATAATTCCATTCTTCAATAAATCATCCGTAATTTCTCGAGTTATTTTTTTTTCGGATTCAGACATTCGGTATGGTCGAAAACAAACTGGTTTATTAGAAGTTAACTCTATATCCAACTCTACACAATTAGTTTTACCCAAAGTGGACAAATCATCAGAAAAACAATTAGGGTATTTCGAAAGAATTGAATTTAATAAAATGTCGTGTTTATTACAAAAGTTATTATCTTTGTTCGTGTTAATGTTAAAAATCTTCATTGTTTTTATTGGTTCAAAAGTCAAAGTATTCCCTACACGGGTATACATTATACTACTATCCTCTGTGAAATTACGTCCTATCAACATATCGCACCCAGTTAACTCATTAATGACGTACAAAAGCGTGACCATTTCCACCGTATCTACTTTTAATTTGGCAGCGACAGCTTTTGAAATTTGGATTGATGTGCCATTCGTAAAACCTACCAAATTGATAGGCAAATTCAAATTAAATGGTTGTAAATTATTTTGTTCGATCAAATCCTTGGTAATTAACGAGCAGTCGCTACCCATATCAAAAAAAGCTTCACATTTACAATCATTCAATAGAACCTGTTTACAAAACTTTTGCTTGCTTTTAGGCTCACTAACCATTTTAACCAGTTTCGATTTGCATGCTTTTTCTAAATGCCCCCGCTTACTACAAAAATTGCACTGAATATCATCCTTAATATTACAATTATTCCGCCTATGTCCTAATTCACCACAACGGAAACACGATAAATTACTGTTGGCAACGTTATTACCACTATAAGATGATTCGAATTTAACGTCAGGCTTGCTATTTATATGTCCCTGCAATGATGAGGAATGACGCAATCCGGGCTTTGATGATGAATAGTTTTTGTGTACTATGTTTTTATCGGGTATCGAATGAACTTTGCCATGCAAAAACGACGCCAAATTGTCACAATACGGAAAACTACCTGCTTCGGCGGCAATGCTAATGTTCGGATCGCCAATTGACCCTACAATAATCGAAACAATATCACGATCTTTGAATTTCAATTGCAGCCTATCTATTTTACCTTTTTGCTGGAAATAGAACTCATAAAGGGACTGATTCGGTAACGGCTTGGTTTCTACTAACTGTTTTAACAACGTGTACATATTACGCTTGGTTTGAAAAGTATCCGAAACCCTATCACGCCACTGCCTCCAACGCCAGTTAGTCCACATAGTTTCATTTTTCTGCAGAGAATCTAACCATGTTTTGGCGGTATTCCGTAATTTTTGCAACCCCTGATACTTAATCATACTATCGGACCACCCAAAAGCACGAGCGTTAGCCTCTAGCACATTAATCCACATATCCACGTCATCCACTAACGGGTCAAATTCGGGAATTACTGAAGACAACACAACGTTCTGACTCACGGTTGGCGATCCTTTGCGACGTCGTTTCCCTCTCCTCCGGCGATCACGGTCACTGCTACTGCTCGATGAACTGGAGCTTGAACTTCGCGCCGGTGTGTGGGTAGAGGAATCCGAGCTTGATGAACGTGCTCGCCTGCGTTTTCGTCCTCGCGGCATCTTGCGGCCGTTGAGCGTTGTGCGAACCACTTCTGATATTAGAAAAGAAACACGATTAGCAATAGATACAGTTTTATTATTCAAAGAGCCACACACACTTTCCGTTTCTTAAGAGATTAGGTAAAACATTTACTTTAAATCAATCATATAATAATTACAAGTTATTAAATGCAAAGACAATTATAACGTTAAGTAATAAACCAATTTGATATTTACAATTAATTTAGACACACAAGTTGAACAATTATTAATCAAATTAACTTTATAAAGCTAGACTGGACAGCAATAGTTTTATTTAAAGCGTGTGCACGCGATGAGGGTCAAAAGCCAAAGAGGCCGACCGCCGAGAGCTCGTCCACGATCTTGACGGTGACCGTTGTGGAGGGGAACGCGTTCATTCGCGCGTCATCGGGAAGTGACGTCACTCTGGCGCACCGTTGACCATTCGGGCGATAACAATTGCTGTACAGTCGGAAAATTATCATGGCAAGATCATATGAATTAGACTTAAAGGCCGTAGCATATGCCGCCGCGGCAACCACATGGTGCCTCCTAATAAAAAAAAACGATTTTTTTTTTAAATCAAAATAATTAAAGTTAAATGTAATAATGTGGTTGTGCTGAAGATACTCACAGTATTAATTCTCGGGCGAGGCTTGTTTCTGTCCATCAGAAATTGCAAATATTTGAAAGCGAACCAAGAAGACTGGTATTAATACTTCATCAGCTCCTATAATTTAAAATTTTGCAATGAATACTACTACGATATAAAAATAAATATAACTATTCTAATCCCATCACATTCAGAGTAAAGTTTTTAATCTGTGGCTTTTTCTGGTATTAGTGTGTAGTTAAATTGAAAATAATAATAACATTTTTTTATAATGTGTTTATGTTTTGTAATTTCATTTAATATGTATTTTACTTTTATATCCATATAGTAAAAAGCCTAGAGTGAGAGGAATTATAATTATAAAAAATATCAATTGAGTTTTCATGAAGGGGTACGAGTAGAGTGCATGCAAAATAATGCCACTCAGTTCGCCGACCGGGGAGGGGAGGGCGGGCGAATTGTGTGAACTTCACAAACCGGCATAGATTTTGCAGGCACTAGCAGTATCTACTTACTTACTTTTATTATTTTTAGTTAATTTAGTCACGGAGCGGATTCGAGTGCGCGCGATACCTCACATCCAATTTTCATTTCACTGAAAAAACATATATTGTTGAGATGCAACGTTGCGAAATATTCTAGTGAATAAATGGCGAATATCATGTTGTACACTACCAACACTGCGGCTTGAATGGACAGTTACTCTTACAATCAAAATATATTAAAAAAATACAAAACCAGCTTTCTTTGACATAATTATCGTCATTTAGTCGTTGACATGGTAATGGTAGTAACATTTTCTCTTTTCCAACATACACAATCTAAGGTTACACTTATTGCAATATACACTGCTATAACCTTTTTACAATACTTGCAAAACTTTTGACAGCCGCTTCATTTTCTTTTGAATCTGTCTGCCGAATTCAATTTTTTTGAAAAAGTTCTGTTACTAGATGAATTCGATTTTTTTTTTTTTTGAGTTAGTTTCCTGATATTTTGACAATCCCTTCTATAAAGCAGCCAGGCGTTATTGACGCAAATGTCAAGTGCTTGAGCAAACAAAGCCATATACCATCTTTTTGTTTTAAAGTTGGAGCGATACAATGACACCAACATGTCGGCCAAATCGACACCACCCCATGTAAGCATTATACTGCTTGACTATTTGTGGACAATCTACATCAACCCTAGATTTGGTTTCTTTTGAGTATCGCTTGATTTTTTCTTTTGGTTGAGAGTCAACAAAAGAACTTGCTAAAGTGACTACTTTATTATCATACCACTTGACCACAGTAACCTTCTTCTCATTGCAGGCAACCGGTTGGCTGGCACTTGGCCTTTCTTTGCAAGCGCTTTTTCAGAGAGTAACATTGCTTGACAGCCTCTTAGTCGGTTACTTCTGACCGTTCCTAAGCTGAAAATGCCATATTCGTTGTGTAAATGATGGATAAGCTCGAGCGATGTAAAAAAGTTGTCGAAGTACACAGTTGCTGGTTTTTCCTGTATAGTCTTGCAAAGAGCTATGACAACTTTAGCTCCAAGACCTAAGCTATTTTCGTAGTCCGTAAATGGCAGTTTCTGAATGTATCTTCACCAGCATATGGGATGAAGTCGTATATTAATCCGGAGACTCCAGCTCGCACAAATATCTTAAATCCCCATTTCTTGGGCTTCTTGGGCAGATACTGACGTCTACTCCCTGCTCGTTCCCTTGTAAGGGACCATCATTTCATCGACACTGTAGCGCCCCTCTTGCACGAGCAGCAAACAATTCTTAAGAATTTTCTCAAGTACAGGTCGCACTTTCAAATAGCGGTCGTCATTTGTGTCAGTGTTGTCAACGAAGTTAAGGAATCTTCTTGTTTTTTCATATTTTTTTAGTGTCATAATATCAGAAATTTCGGGGAACCTCAACGCTTTGCTCCAATAGTCACGGTAAGCTAGCATTTGGACCACACCCATCAAAAGAGTTATGCCAATAAAATCACACTTATGTCATTTTTAGAAACATTTATGCTTTTCGAAACTTCATGTTGAACTGAATAAAGATTCGAATTTTCTGTGATGAGATCCCTTATGTCTTCTGAGAAAAAATGCTAGAAATAATCAAAAGGGCTTCTCAGGCCTGTATCAAAAGGAGGATTATATTTTGGTAATTCTACTATTGCTGCGTGTTGAAATTTGCCTTTTTTGAATTTGAAGTTCATGGGTTTTCTAACAAACTTCTTCACTCGTTTAGGTAATGTGGTTGCCTTTCTTTTTCTTCTCTTTGAACGAGTTGTGAGATGGATGATACCGAATTTAGCATGAAAGGGAAGTTGTTCTTGCGGTCGACCGGTAGGAAACATTTCATTGATGACAGGTGACAGCGGAATAGTTTCTTCGTCCGATAATACTGGGTTGAAGTGAGCTGGTTGGCGATCTTCATTGTCAGAAAAAAATATGTCCAACTCATTTAAAGAAGAAGGATAGGATCTTGGTTCCGAACTGCAGTATGTAATATTATCGTCGTCATCGTCGTGTTGTTGTAAATTCTGGACTATAACTTCATCGTCAGAGCCGCTACTACTATTATCCGATGGTGCATTTTCAGGTAGCACAAGTGACATGATCGTACGTATTCGGTGCCATTTTGGCTTAATCTGAAGCAAGCAAAAACAAAACAACATGCAAAACCGAACCCAAAGCATAACAAAAATGTCAATCGCAAATAAAGATACCAAAAGGGTTTTTAAAACCAAAGTGTTAGTAATTGTGAGCAGTCAGAAAACATTAAAAATACCTTAGTGAGTACATGTGCAATGTTGTTCAGAAACGACAAAATATATGCAGTACTTGACAAGCAAGAGAGCAGTGTTGATTGTGAACGACATACAGAATGCTCGGTACTTTTCCGAGTACTCCGCAGTGTTGGTCACAAACAACATAACATTTCACAGGCTCGTAAATTGAATATTCGTGGTTCAAACGAGATGACTTTTACACAAATCAATAAAAGCGATATGTGTTAAGAATTTTTTCATGCATAGTATCCAAAAAATAAATCATAAATATTCAAAATCGAAAATTATCTACCTTACATCTGTGCGTGACAGGTGTTCCCGACGCCATCTTGCTAGGAGAGAGAGAAAACATTCGCGCGAATTGACAATAATAATGTTCTTTACTAAAATAATAAATTTAATAATGAAACTAAAACTTTACTACAACTATGATTGATTTCGGTCTTCTTGAACCCTTAACAACGAAATAATATTAAAGTAATACGATACGTAAGTGATGCGCCAGTCCGCGGAGATGTCTCGAGCAAAAGTGGGTGTAAAACCGTGTCATGTTGGATACGTCAGTTGTTTTTGACAGTTCGGCTATCTACACACTGTTGTATCTTCCTTATACGGCCTCTCCTGATATCCTGATGTCCTCGGAAGGTGTAGATGATCCAGCATCCTCACCATCGTAGACTGGAGTGCTTTGTACCTCGGACGTAGTTTCACCGTCTATTAAAGGCATGGTCTCATCTGATTGGTCTGCACCTGAAATGTACATGTACTATAAATACACAACCAGGACTAACAGCAAGTGTTAGGAAGGAAACTTCTTTCCTTCAGGTAAGGAAAACAGTGAAAGTGTATTTGTAATCCGTGTGAGATCATAAACAATAAGTCACTAATAGGCTCACATAAGACTGGACATAGCATACACAAGGTCTAGTATCCACACAAGTCCAAACATAATACACAAGGTCTAATATCCACACAAGACACAAGGTCTAGTATCCACACAAGACTAGACATAATACACAAGGTCTAGTATCCACACAAGACTAGACATAATACACAAGGTCTAGTATCCACACCAGACTAGACATAATACACAAGGTCTAGTATCCACACAAGACTAGACATAATACACAAGGTCTAGTATCCACACAAGGCTAGACATAATATAGGTACAAGGTCTAGGATTCAAAAGGCTGAATACCTCACAGACATCTAATGGCTACTTACACGCAAAGAAAGCAGCACACTCATCTGGAGTCCATTCACCCTTCCAAGGTACCATGAACTGCGCTGCGGCGAAGGTCACCTTGCCGTAGGCTCCAGCAATAAGCTTCAATTCGTATCGGCCATTCTCCAATACTTTTGTCACCTTATAAGGACCGCGCATTCCGGAATCCAATTTCCCTTTGGACTGTGCGTACTTGATTACAAAAGCAAGATCATCCTTTTGAAAAACGTGAGGCTGTTGGCGCATTTTGTTGACATACTTGTCTTGGCGAGTCTGATTTTCCTTAAGGCGTTCACCAGCCCTCTATCGGTCGAGTTCTCGCAAGGAAAGGCGATCACTATTTGAACAGTCTATGGTGACATCACGAACCAAGGTTTGAATTACAGGAGTTGTACCTTCAATACCGATCAACAAATTTAACGGAGACGCTTGGGTGGTCTTTTGTTTTGTGATGTTTAGTACAAGCTGCAAGCGCTATAACTCTTCGGACCACTTACTCTTCTTATTATTAGTCTCGACACGTAACATGTTAAGAAGAGTACGCACATATCTCTCCACCTGGCCATTAGCATGATGCATCTCAGGAGTTATGTAATGTATGGCACATCCTAAATCATTAATCCATTTAACGAAATTTGAGGATTCAAACATGCGACCCCGATCGGTAACTATAAGGTGCGGAGTGGCAAATAAGGAAAAAGCGTTTTTGAATGCTTTTTTTAATTCGTCATGGTCCTGTCTATAAAGGGGATAAGTGAGACAGTACTTAGAAAAAGCATCAACCAATACCAAAATGTGCTTATAGCCATTAGGGTCTGGTAAAGGGCCCAAGACATCGGCATGAAGGGTATGAAATGCAACTACTGGCTTGGTCCATTACGTAATGGGCTGTAACGGTGCTCGAGGGATCCGCTTATTAGCTATGCAAGTTAAACAATGTCCTATGTATTTCTTTACAAAAGCATGAAGACCAGGAAACCAAAAGTGATTTAAGATCAATCCAATAGTCTTGTGTACCCCAATATGACAATTCTCATCATGAAATATTCTAAGTAAACTTAATCTGTGGCCTTTCGGAATATAGCAAAGTAACCGTGATTGTTCACCTACTGGCGAATATCGATAGTAAAGAATGTCATTGTTCTTAACGTAACGACTAGCATCTAAGCGTTCCTCTTCCAACTGTCTAATTAATTGTTGCGTTTCCTCATCACCTGATTGTGCAATTTGAGCCCAATTTCGCGGCTTATCTATGTTATTTACAACGCGGATGGGGTTGCGACTAAGATAATCTGCATGGGGTAGTAAAACACCTTTTCTATAGACAATTGTAAACGTGAAATCTTGTAGGTACACCCACCACCTCGCTACACGAGGGAGCAGGTCCTTTTTATTTTGCGTAGCCTTCAACGCGTTACAATCCGTAATTACCTTGAACGTAATGCCTATTAGGTAATGCCGAGTAAGTGACGGTAAGTGACGTAACGCTTTGACTACCGCCAACGTTTCTAGCTCATAGGAATGGTATCGCACCTCTGCCCCATGTGTGACCTGACTATAATAAGCAATAACTGATTTACGACCATCCACACCTATCTGGAGCAATACTGCGCCATATCCCCGACTGCTAGCATCCGTATGGACCTCTGTCTCTAAATCAGGATCAAAGATAGCGAGAATAGGCTCACTCGTTAAAGACTTAATAACCTCATTACGAGCTTGTTCTTGTTCTTTGCCCCAATTAAAAACTACGTCTTTCTTAGTCAAACGCGCAATACATGATGTTTTGAGAGCATAATTTTGTATGTACTTTCGAAAGTACCCCGATAATCCTAAAAATTGTCTGACTTGACGTGCATTTTCGGGCACTGGAGAATTGACCAATGCAGTGATTTTAGATTTAGAAGGGCATACTTTACCCTTACTGATTACTCGACGAAGGTACTCTATTTCAGTACCCAAAAATGAACACTTCTTCATGTTTAATGAAAACCCAGCGTCTGATAACGTACGCAACACATCACGCAAAATCTGTAGTCCTTCATCAATGCTATTACTGACCAATAATACATCATCAATGTAGACCATTACCGTACCGTTGTTTATGTAAGAACGTAGCGTATTGCTAATAATGCGCTGGAAGACTACTGGCGCATTGGCAAGTCCAAAGGGCATTTTCATATATTCATAATGCCCTTCAGGCGTAACAAAACCAGTCAAAGAAATCGACGAATTATAAAGACGAATCTGATAAAACCCTGATGCCATATCAAGGGTTGTAAAATATTTGCCCTTACCTAATCGATCTATATGATCCTCGATCAATGGCAAAGGGTATCTGTCTTTAACAGTGATTGTATTTAAGGCACGAAAATCAACACACATTCGGTCCGTTCCGTCTTTCTTTTTAATTAAAAGTATAGGACTCCCGTACGCAGATTCGGATTCACGGATAATTCCCTTAGCTAGAAGGTCGTTAATTATTTCACGTACCCTCAACTTCTCATTAAAAGATAACTTGTACGGCCTATAGTAAACGGGCGCATCACTATTCAAGCGAATGTGCATGCTACCGGTGGTCACGGTTGAGGTAGCAGTTCCAGTTATCATAAATTTTGAAAATTCATTTAATATTTTGATAAGTTTTTCCCTATCGCTGGCAACAAGCGACGTCTGGATAGGATGCTCATTCGATTCGATAACCGAGACTTTTGCAGGGACAGCACTAAAAGATAAACTTTGGTAATCCTTTGTGCGTATATACGTTACTCCTTCGCGATTAAGGACGTCTGTACCTATTATGATAGGTGCATTCATACTTTCACTGCGCACGACCAATAGGTCAACTTCAAGTGTAATTTCTTTAAGCTCAATAGTAAGTGTCACATATGAAAACACCCGAGTGATAGTATTTCCAACACCTTTTAACTCTCGATAAGTGGTTTTTGTAGCGCACGACAAATGATTTACCACAGAAGACGAAATAAGTGAAACATCTAAGGCGCCGCTATCAATCAGAATGTCAATAGGTATCCCTTGGATTACTCCAACTATAACATCTTTGTAATTATTGCCTTTGGGCAGGGAACAAAAATTTACGTTGCTTTTTCTATTATCAGAACGTTGTTTGGCGAAACAATCGTTTATATGGTGCCCAGTTTTCTTACAATATGCGCAAACAATTTTCGTTCCCGACTTTACGTCTCTGTTATTGGCATTTGTACCAGCAATAGTTGGTTTTTGCTTTGCATGGCAGTTAATTTGTTTATGTGCGGTTTGTCCACATGAAAAACATTTTAATGGAAGCTTTTGGACGGGGCGTTTGGGTAAATTTGGTTTCACAACCTCCTTACATACTACAGAGTCACGATTAAAACGTTTTTCATGCTTACCCTCAACCGGTTTTACAAAAGTAGAAAAATAATTAACTAACTCGTACGGCTTAAGGTTCTCATTCGTAGCTGCCGCTTTAATATTGGGTTCATTAATACCACGTATAACAATGGCACTAATATTTAAGATCATCACTCAAACCTTTGACTATTTGTAACCGTAATAAAGATCGACGTACATACATACTCTGCGTACGTAGCAAAACTAACAGAATTGGTACTCATTACCTCATAAAGGATGTTCGCCACATCAATCTTTTTCACGCACAAGGATTTAAAATCTCGTTTAAAATTACTCCAAGAACGGTCTGTCGTAACCCAATCATCCAACCAAGATTTCGCATCACCCCTAAGACAATGACCGATACGCGACAAACATTCAGCATCATTCCATTTATTTAGAATTTGCGCTCGATCTACCTCATCAAACCAGGCATCAACATCGTGTATATTAGGGTCAAAATTTGAAACGTAAAAATCACGTGTACCACCACCATATTTTAAAGAATGAATAGCCTTCACAATTTTTTCCGTTGAATCGTTATATGTTGACGGTACATCAACATTAGACGATATAGCTACTAACGACTTCTCTTCTAACGCATTTAACCGGGACACGATAGTTTGTAACGACTCGCGTAATCCTGAATTACTCCTAGATCGCGGGCTGCACGGTGAACGGTTTCGATTCCGACGTTTCGAAACTTTACGACCCCTAGAACGCGAACGACCGTGCGAACCACTACGCGAACGATTCCGTTTTCCCATTATCGCGACACTCAACAATACGATAATGCGCAGCAATCAACAAAATATTCAATAAAATGACCAGAAATCAATCAAGTGTAAAAAAAAACCAAATGTGGGTAGTTATCCCACTTCTGATAAAAGCAAATGAAACAATGTTCTTTACTAAAATAATAAATTTAATAATGAAACTAAAACTTTACTACAACTATGATTGATTTCGGTCTTCTTGAACCCTTAACAACGAAATAATATTAAAGTAATACGATACGTAAGTGATGCGCCAGTCCGCGGAGCTGTCTCGAGCAAAACCGTGTCATGTTGGATACGTCAATTGTTTTTGACAGTTCGGCTATCTACACACTGTTGTATCTTCCTTATAATATTATTAGGTTGAGTTTAGTTTTTGCTAAAAATTTATTTAAAAAAAACCAGAAACATATCAGCAGAAAATGAATAATATTTTTTTGTTTACTATGTGACATCTACCAACCCGCACTGAGCCCGCGTGGTGGATTACGGCCAACTCCCTCTCACTGAGAGGAGGCCTGTGTCCCAGCAGTGGGAACATTTATATGATGATGATGATGATGTGCAACACTGCGAATTAAAGGGTTAATTAATGAATAATTTGTTCAATTTGTAATTGTCATCGTGAATAATGGGTCTATCTTGTACGTGTTGCCAATTTAAGAGTTTTGATTTCCTTTCTTTTTATTACCTTTGCTTCTATTCATTGTAGTATGTATAAAACTAATTTAAAAAATATTTTAAACGACTTCAAAAAATAATGTTATCTTATGTTAATGGTATGTTTTAATGCATGTATAGAAAAGGACCAGGCACAGGCCTCCTCTCACGGGGAGGAGGCCTATGCCCCAGCAGTGGGAACGTAATAGGCTGAGTATGTATGGATAGAAAAGGACTACAATTTTGTTTTTCGTATTTTCGTTCTCCAATACTTTCAACATTTACCCCAAAAATGGGCAAATAATGTCTGAGTTAGCAGTATTACGCGGGTGGAAAGAGAGGCGAGCGGGGGGCTTTTTTTTTGGACACAGCCTGCAGTTTGCAATATCAGTTGAACGCGGCTTCTGGTTCTTTCTGTATTCTGAGGGTAGGTATGTATTATACTTACTTTCAACCGGATCGTTGAGAAATGCTAGCTCCTGAACTTTGGCTGATACAAATCTTCAACTCCGGAGCCGGTTCTCATGCTTCCAATAACTTTGTTTCGTTCTTTCCGGTGGGGAGCTCGCAAAGACTGAAATTTTTTCTTAACACTGGCCACATCCGAGTTTGATTCATATTCTTTTGCAATCTCCACGAGTTTATTATACGCTGCACGCCGATTTCCCTTTTTTTATACTTGCTTGATTTCGTTTGCCATAAACAAGGACACTCTCGGAAGCCATTTATGAATTCTTATATGAATTCGTGACTATGAGCGCATCCGTCCTCGCCGCGGCTGTCGCCGGCCGTGATCGACACGCGCTTTTGAACAACACGCCGAGTGTAAAATGAAGCAAACATGACGAGCCGCGAGCCAGGGTCGTCAACTCACAAAACCGCGGTATTGTAATGATACACCGGCGAGCTTTACCGACGAGCCATAAGACCGCGGTCTTACTAGCACGTCGATCAAGGACTTTAGATATACCAGTATCAACTCTATAATGTAATTCCCCGCGCAGTAAAAATCTTTGCGGATTATTTTTTTCTCTTTTCAGGTAGAATCTCTTACACTCCGAAAACTTGAAGTGGTATTGACCTGGGGGTTTCATCACATTTTGCTGGTATGATTTAAAATCTTTGACTTGACAGTCGAATCCTAATTTTATTACGCTGCCATAATTTTCGGAGATATTTAAATATTCTGATGGCTGTATAATCATCTCTTTGTTTTTTATTTCCTTCTTAATTTGACCAACAGGGAATATCAATTCCACAGTTTTCACTGTTTGGGGTACACAAGTAATCAGCCAGTGAGCACACATTGCAATCAAAGTACTATTCTTATTTTGTCAATCTTAGTGAAGTTCACGTGGGGTGTTAGCTGATAAAACACAGCTGAAGCTATCTCGTTTGAAGACTTCGAATGTGTATTCTCCGTCCACGTGAAACAGAATACATATTGTTTTGAAATTTTATTTGTGCTACAACCCATTCCGATTGTAAAGTATACATAATACAATTGCCGACTGTAGTACGCAATTTGATCTGGCACTTTCGGGAGAATTTGATTCATCTGGCAGTCGAAGGACATCGTTACCATAGTTTCCTTCTGCTATCGTAAATACTCATAGAAGCATTTTGCTTTAGTTTATGGATTCGCAAATAAGCAATAAGTTTTACTTTTTCAGCCTCAGCTTTTTCTTTCTTAATCTTTTCCAATATCTCGGTACATTTACTGCACACAGCAACACGCGGCGCATGGAATCCAATATTGTAGTGTCTGTTAAAGATGTTCCTGTAATAATATTCCTTGACGATTTAATTCGTGTCATTCTTTTTTGCTTCCTGGTATGTATCACCGAACCTGGTATGTGCCTCCGAACTCAAAATAAAAAGAATGTGGCGCCACATCTTTTTTATATTGAGTTCGGAGGCGATATATTTTCGTTCCGATGTTGAAGATCAATAGTAATGCAATTCAATGCATTTGAAGGTTTGAATAAATCGCATGACACAGAGCTTTTATACAATGTTTTTTTTTTTGTGACGCTGTGTCTCCTCCTCGACGGTCTTCAGGTAAATCAAACTCAAAACTCTAACTCAAACCATTTATTTCAATTAAACCTTTTACAAGCACTTTTGAATTGTGTAACAAAAATCGAAGTTGAAGCTAGGTGCCCATTCCAAAACGTAGATCTCTATGAGAGAAGAACGGGCAAGAAACTGAGAACAATGTAAAAAATAAATAAAAAATATAAGATTCAAAATAAGCCATGGCAGTTAGGAGGTGACCAGTCTCAACTGACGGCGCCCGTTCACGAACTTGACGCGTGGATCAGCACCATCCAGCTCAACCATTTTCTAGGAAACCGAATGATCCAACACACGCGCCACCATCAGTGAGAGATACCGTCGGTCGAGGTGACAGCGCGCGCATCGCCTCCGATTATAATTACCAAATAAAATTATCAATTAAGTATTTAAAAACGGGAAAGTTATCTATAAAATAACTACACTAGTTAGATATAAAATAACTACCTACCAGTGACATATCAACTTTACTCATCAAAAACAAAACAATAACACAGGGACGTTAGACAATAGTGCTAAAAAGTGAAGTTATAGAAAGTGTAGCAGCGCGTGTGCGCATGGCGCTGCTCAGCTAAAGGATCTTTTTTTTTTTTTTTTTTTTTTTTTTTTTGTGAATGGCATCTCGCAGTTGACCTTGAGAGGCCGTGACTGCTCAACCGGACTTTCCTGTGAAGGTTTTTAGGATTCTAAAAGCCTCCAGCCAGGGCGTAAACCTACTTAAACCTAAAACGACTGCGCACTGAGGGCACCCCCTGTGGGGTACGAACCTCGGCTCAGGGAGTCGCTGGGGGGGGGGGGGGGGGCAGCTAGTACTATCAGGGACAGGCTGGATCAAGTTGTTTTCATGATTATTAGACGGGGAATTTAAAGCTACTGGCTCAGCTGCGGCGCGGGCCTGCTTGGAGGGTCTGCATCCTATGGATGTGTCGGGGGTGCGTGTGTGCAAAGACTGCACATGCATACGTCATGATGGGCCTTATGCACGCCGTGTAAATACGCAATTTGCACTTGAGTGACAATTTGCTACGTGCGTTCAGAACAGAGTGCAACCTTCCGAGAGCGAAGGCGGCGCGTGAGCGCGCCTTCCTGATATGCTCAGAGAAGGAGAGGTGCTGATCTAGAATTACTCCAAGGTATTTGGCTTGCTTTTCCCAAGGGATCGGCTTGCCGAATATGGAGATGGGCGGGAGGGGGTCTTGGCGGCGCTGCGGTCTCTTAAAGAGAACCGCCTGGCTCTTGTCCGGATTTAGTTCGATTCGCCATTTCCTAAACCATGCACCGAGTACGTTGACTGCGGTCTGGAGGGATTTGGCTATCGCTTTGGAACTACGCCCAGAGTGGTAGATGGCCGTGTCGTCTGCGAACAGAGCCAACTGTGCCTTACCACTCTTGGGGATATCGCTGGTGAACAGCGTAAAGATGAGAGGGGATAGCACGGCGCCCTGAGGGACGCCGGCGCGAATCGGGTGGGGGGATGAGAGAGCCCCTTCGATGCGATAGCGAAAGGTGCGGTTCGACAGAAAATCTCGTAAGATTAGTACGAGTCGGTCCGGCACGCCGAGTTTGTACAGCTTGTAAATCAAGCCGTTGTGCCAGACCTTGTCGAAGGCTTTCGCTATGTCGAAAAATACTGCACCGGTCGCATAGTTGTGTTGGAGACCAACGCCTATATATGCTCTACGATCCGGTGTACCTGTTGTACGCAACTGTGCTGGGTTCGGAAGCCGAACTGCTCGTTGGGGATCAGGCCTTTAGTCTCGGCGAAGTCCCTGAGGCGCTTGTAAATAAGTCGCTCATAGATTTTTCCGAGGCTGTCCAGTAAACTGATGCCTAACATGCGATTTATTATATCGCGGGACTCGGGGTCCCTAAGAATCGTCCTCAAGGTCGCCCAAAAGGCTTCCTTGGGAACTTCCATGATTGAAGGGTAGGGGGGGTGTTACCTACTTCCCACTCATAAGGAGTGAGCCTAAGTCCCTATTTCTCCTAACAATCCTAACGTCTACTTCCCCGGGGGGATGCCCGGGGATGTGTGGTTCCTCCCTGTCAGGTATAGACAGGGAGATGTGTACCTCGGGTGAGCCCTAAGCTTGTAAACCTGTTGCCAATCTTAATGTGCAACAGGGCCCTGTCAGTCTAGCGCGAGGGGCGTAGACACGCCCCAAAGACACTAGGTGTGTGGCTGTGGAAGGAACACTGTCACCAGTGACGACTAGGAGATCCCCCAAGGCCGTCGGTCTGGGACCCGTCCAATTCACTGCCTTGCCTTGAAGAGGTTCGGCGGGTGTGTTGGGACAACACCCTCTCGGTTTCGTTGGCACCGTAAGGTTTCCACCGAGAACCACGAAACTGTGGATTTTACCCAGAAGGGGACAAGTGAATTTACTTGACGATTTACTTCCATAAAGAAACAGATGTTTGTCTTGAAAAAGACAGTTTTTGGTGTAATTAATAATCCAGTCAATAATTAAATTAATTGGATTATTAATTCGGAGTGTTCGCAGCGGGGCGCGGCGAGTCAGGTTGGCGGCGGAGGATGAGTCACGCAGCGGTAGCAGGAACAATTAGCACGTGCGCTCGGGGCGAGTGTCACGGGCTAATTGAAAAGGATCAAACACACTGGATCTTCTCTGCGCCCCCGAAGGGGGCGCGAGGAATCGGTTTCGGGGCTTGTGGCCCCCTGACCGAGGTATTTTTCTCTCAGTCCCCTACTTGGGGACCCGTCTTGGGATTTTTCCCTGCCCCCTTCCCGAAGGTAGGGGGGGTGGGAGTGCTCTTCTTCGCACACCTAGTCGCCTGGGGGGGGGCTTACCCTCCCCTTGGCGTTCTGTGGTGTGTTTTGGAGGTGTGACTGAGGGAGCGTCCTAAGTTCTTCACGGCGCCCGCGCGACCAGGCCCCTGCCGGGTGAGATCCCTAGTTCCCTAGGGAAGGCCCAGCAAAGGTCGATCAAGCAGCAGGGCGTCGGTTTTGTTTGACGCTCGCCTACAGTGGGTGCTTACCCCGTTCCTAGCTCCGCCGCCAGGTCTAGCCGGCGGTGGCGTAAGTTGCGGGGCGAGTGGTGTATCGTGCGACTTGTTTGGTGTTGTGTACGTCGCCCGTGTAGATTTCTGCGTGTTAGTGAGTGTGGAGTAGTGCGTGTGTGGTCCGCGTTTGTGGCGTCTATATTAACCTAGTCGACACTAGCGCGGCGGTCGTTGTGTGGTGTGTGTGTGGAGTCTTCGGTACAGGTAAGTCGCGTGTAGAGGGTATGTGACTTACCCGGGCGTCTTGTCCGGTGGCGCAACGTCTGCGATGAGGTCGCGCGGGAAGCTCTTGTAGTCTGGGGGCCGCGCGTGCCAGGGTGCGATGTCCTTAATGTGGTGGTGTTCTGAGTGGTCAGCACGCGCGAACATCCCCTTCGCTAGCCTCGTGCTGAACTCGTCGATGCTCTCGACGCGCAGGTCTCTATGGATTACCTCGTTCCTCACGTACCGAGGAGCTTTGATTAATGTACGCAGCGAGTAGTTCTGCTGCGTCCGGAGCTTCTTCCTGTGCTGCTCGGCCGTGAGGGCGAGCCAAGCTGGGGCGGCGTAGGTGAGCTGCGGTCGCACGTAGGTCTTGTAGATCCCCAGCTTGACTCGCGTGGGGAGGCGTGATGTGAGCGCCGAGCGCAGAAGGTGGCGGGTGACCTTTACCCGCGCCACCACATCGCAGACGTGCGGGCCCATGGTGAGTCGATTGTCAAGTGTGACCCCCAGGTACTTGGCGGTCTTGGTCCACTTGACTTCGGTCCCCATGAGCTCAAGGTTCGGTGGGTATAGTCGGCCGCGTGCCGTGACTATGATCGCCTGCGTTTTACCTGCGTTCACCGACAGTCTCCATTTCCTGAGCCAGTCGGGGAGGTCGTCTAGCGCGCGCTGCATCTTGATGGCCGCGTGGTCGGCCGACAGGGATGTGGTGATGTACGCGGCATCATCAGCGTACAGCGCGAGCTTTGCTGTGTTGGTGGCTGGGATGTCGTCGGTGTATACTGAGTAAAGCGCAGGCGATACACAGCTCCCCTGCGGCACCGCCGCAGTGACGGGGCGTGCGCTGGAGAGCTCGTTCTCCACCGAGACCTTGATTTTCCTGTCCTGTAGGAAGGAGGCGACCACCTGTATCAAGCGACGGGGCGCTGTGGTTTTGGAGAGCTTGTAGATTAGTCCGGCGTGCCAGACCCGGTCGAATGCCTTCTCCATGTCGAGGAATACTGCTGCGGCGTATTCCCGCTTGTTGACGGCCGCTGTGAGGAGATGCAGTACCCTCGACAGCTGGAGCGTCGTGCTGTGCTCTGCCCGGAAGCCGAACTGCTCCGGGCGTGGCGTGATGTGCGGTAGCAGTTGTCGCAACAGGAGTTTTTCAAACACCTTGGATACGGTGGGGAGGAGCGTGATTGGCCGGTAGCTTTCTGGCTTCAATATATTCTTCCCTGGTTTGGGAAGCATAATAACCTTCCCCATTTTCCAGCAGGAGGGGAAGGCGCCGGTGCGGAGTATGCCGTTGTATAGGCGGGTCAGTGCGGCAACTGATCTGTGTGGCAGTTGCCGGAGTGCGGCGTTCGTTATTCCGTCCGCACCGGGGGCTTTCTTGATGTTCAATTTCCTTATCACTCCTTGCACCTGGCCAGGGGAGAAATATATGGGATCTTCGTTCCTTGCTACCGGCGACTTGAAGTACTCGCCAAGGTGTTGCTCGACTGTTGCGACGTGCTCGTGGTCGTCCGTGGGGTTCGGAGAAAATTGACGCTCCAGGTGGTTGGCGAAGATTTCGGCCCGGTCTGCCGCCGTGTATCTAAGCGCCCCGTCGCTGTTTAGTAGCGGGCGCACCGGGGCTGGGGTATTCTTAAGTCGTCGGCACAGCTTGTGTACCGACGTCCAGTCGCTTTCCGCGGAGTCTAACTGTCTCTCCCAGCCCTCGGTGGACTGCGCTTGTAGTTCAGCCTTAACTTTGTCCGTGATCCGGTTGAGCTGGGTTTTGACGGTGGGGCATCTGGTTTGTTGCCACCACTTGCGTAGTCGCCTTTTGTCGGCGATCATGTGTGCGATGTGTGCGGGTAACGTTTGGTAACGTCCCTGAGTCGCGGTTGATGTGCATGTCGCCGATTTCAAGGCGTCCTGTATGCAAGTGGTGATCCCCTCTGCCAGCTCGTTCACTTCTGTGGCGTTTGTGACCGGTCGTGACGGGGTGGAGGCCTCCATCCTATCCTTATAGGCTGTCCAATTCAGGTGTCGACGTGGTTCCTGTAGGGCAACTCGCACGGTTTGCTCCGATAGACGTACGAGCACGGGCTGGTGGTCTGACTGCAGCTCGTCGTCTAGAATAGAACCTCCTGCGCGATCTGGCAGGTGAGGCCGCTATGGACAATGATGTCCAGGACGTCGGGTGTCTGTGTTTGGGGGTCCGGGTAGTGAGTGGGCGCCTCTGGTCCGGACACGTCATACCCGCGGGCCTCTGCGTCTGCGAAGAGCCGTCTGCCTGCAGTATTTGTACTGCAGCTGTTCCACGCTGGGTGTTTGCAGTTTAAGTCGCCGGCAATGACTGTTGGTGTTGGTGAGGCGATTAGTTCCTGTATGTCGGCCGTCACAAGTGTGTCGCCTGGCGGCTTGTAGGCCGCATACAATCTCATGTCTTTGCCGGCGACATGTATTTGTACACCCAGCGCACTTAGTGTGCTGAGTGTGGGAGGTGGCAGCTCCTGGTGTACGACTCTTCGTTTCACCAGTACTGCCAGACCGCGGTAGTATCTATGATTTGGTGCGAGTTGCCCGTCCAGCCTGTATACTATGTATCCCGGGAAAATCACTTCATCCGCCGGGCCTAGGAACGTCTCGCTGATGAGCGCCACGTCGATGTTTTGTTCCTGTAGTAGCGGACGGAGGAGCACGACCTTCCCTCGGAGGCCGCGGGCGTTCCAGTGCAGTATCCTCACCGGTTTATCCTCTTCTGCTGAGCATTATGATCTCTGTCATGCCGGTGAGGACGGCTTGCATTGGGTCCTGGCCTCTGCTAATGGCTAGCAGGATATCCTGTAGGACCCTTAATGCGACCTCTATTATCGTGTTGTTATTGTTCCCGGGGGTCGTGGTATATTTACCTCCCCTGGGAGCGCCCGCGGGAGCGCCCGCCGACGTACTGTCGTACTGCGGTGGTCCCACATCTCTACGACTACCAGGAGCCGAGAAAACCTCAATGTTATTGTCGTCTGCTCGGCTCCTTTGCGTTAATGAGGCGCTGTGGAATGCGGATGTTGTTGAACGTTTTTTATGCCTATCGTTATCTGCGACAATCAGTTATCTCGGCAGGTGTCTCAGGCGTGGCGCGCGCGCGTGCGTCATTTGTTGCACGCTGATTGGTCGGCGGGCGATAGAGGTCGGCCTTGTAAGTATTAAGCTCCGCCCCCAGCTGGGCGGAGTGTGACGGCATTGGTTGTTTATTTTTTTCATTGTTCTCGGGCTCAGTGGTTGCTTGGCTCACTGTGGCGACGGCCTGGTGTTCGATGTCTAGCTTCCGGTTTCTATTTTTCCTGCCGCCACGTCTGTTCTTCCTCCGTCCGGGGAAGTTTGTGGCCGCTGTGCGCTCTGAGGCGTCGTTTGCGGCCGCCATCAGTGTGGTGGTTTGGGGTTCTCCGGTTGGTGTGGGCAGTAGCGGCCTCTCGGCGGCCGCATAGGGCCGGCGCGCGTTGGTGCCGGTGATGGCGACCGTGCCCGCTCGCTTGTTGCGCATCTCCTTGCGCATTACTGGGCACCTTACGTGGTTGGCGGGGTGCTCCCCCCGCAGTTTGCGCATGTTGCGGGCTCCTCTCTTGGTCTTGGGCAGTCCCGTGCCGCATGGCCTTCGCCACATCTGACGCAGGCGATCGGGCGGTGACATTGCACGGATGAGTGCCTAAACTTTTGGCACCTATGGCACTGCGCCGGTCCCTGCTTACCCCGCCAGGCTTCTATTTTTACTCCGGGCATGCAGAGTAATTCTTTTACTTCATAGATGCCCGGCAGTAGGTTTGGTGTTTTTTTCAGAACCGCGTGATATATGCACCCGGGTCGACCTTGACGCGCATTAATGGCGCGGACGTACTCTGGTTGAAATCCCAGTGCGCGGAGATCGTCTTCTATGTCGTCCGGTGCAGTGTCTACTGGCAGCCCCCTAATGGCCACCTTGTGGCTTCGCTCCGCTGGCAGCGAGTAGGAGAACCACGGGATTTTCTCCTCCTTCTCTAGCTCCATTAGGTAGCTCTGGATCTGACGGTACTCCGTGTCAGATTGGGGGGTGAACTTCACCCCTTCACCGAAGGGTCGTGCACTCGGTGCGCGGCCCAGTTTGTCTTTGAGGGCGCGGAAGTGTCGCGCCCACTGGGGAAGCTTCTCGACTACCAGCGGTGGGTATCGGGGCTTCCTATTTTTGTCTCCCTTGCTGCCAGGAGGGGCAGGGGGGGCGGTAGCTGTGGGCACTGTTGGCCCGGGTGGAGGGGTTGGCTTTCGCGCCGCTTCCGAGAAGGTTACCCTTTGGTCCTTTTGGGATAGCGGGGCGACCACACAGGATCGTTTAGCCTCTTCCCCGTTTTCGTCCGGGCTGCGCTGTCTTCGTTGTGCGGCGCGGGGGGGCGGGGGGTCTTTGAGGAACTGGTCGGCTCCCAGCTCAAAGTTTGGCGTCTGTGTCGGTCTAGGTGTCGGTGTTGGTGCCCTTTCCTTTAATACCGCGGGTATATTCGGTAGGGACGAGCTTGGTCCCCACCGTTGTCCTGGTATGGGTCCGGGTCCCAGGAGTCCCCTTCCTGGTAGTTGCTCGCGGCGTTCGGGATGGTTTAGGGCGGTGGTGCACCCCGCGCTTCCATCGCTGGAGGTACTGGTCACCGACCTTCCAGACGCAATTGAGGCATCTGATCCTCCATATGGGGAGAACATTGCCTGCGGGATGGGTGAGGCCGGCGCGGAGCCCCTTGGTGCCGGGGGCGACATATAATTATGTTTATTTGAACCGGCCGGCGGCGAGTGTTTGACCGTTGGTCGCGAGAAATTTCCATTGTCATTGTGCTGACTCATGGACAGTGGCGTACGTGACCCGGGGCCACGCTCCGTCTTTGTCTCGCGCGGTGTTGCGCTCATGCGCGCGGCAGATTTTCGTGCCATCTCGCTCGCACTCGGCGCGCGGGGACGTGTTATCTCGCTTGCGCGCGGGGCAGTGACCGTACTCGAATGTTCGAGCCGTTGCTCCGCGCGTGAGTCATTCCTAACGGTCGGTGGCGAGTGAGCGGTTGGTGTGTAGGTCATCCTTTGTTGTGGATGTATATGTGATAACGCGGCGTCGTCCACGTTTAGGATTGTGCCCGTTACTGGTGTGGTGGTGATTTTACCCTTAATGGGCCGACTCGGGAGTGCGGCGGCCGTTTGTGGGGAGTTAGACAGTGTTTTACTGTGTTTTACCGCGGTATTCCGCGGCGCAGTTTCAGAGCGCGTTGCTAGTGAGCTGCGCGCGGGCGCTGGTCCGGGTTCCTCCATGGGCACGGGCCTGAAGGAGTGCCGGGTTACCTGTTTTGTGGTAGGCGTGGGAGTCTGCGGAGGCTGGTGGTCCGGAGGAGATGATGTGGGCGACGCAGGCGCTGTGAGGTGCTACGTTGGTTGCCCTCGTTGCTGGTGCTGGCGACGGTGCTGGTCGTGTTGACCGCACTCATCGCCCTCTATCTCGGGGCCGTAGTGGTGTTGATGGTGGTGGTGGCCCTGAGGGCCTTTTGGGGATCGCCCCGGGGGGGGCATCCCAGTTGGAGCGCGTTGAAAAGGATCGAGCGCCGGCACCTATATTTATAACTTCAGCGTTTAAATGGTTTGCTGGACTGTTGTCAGAGGGCGCGCGCTGCGCGCTAATTATTGTAATATTATTTCAACTGTGTTCTGATTGGCTGTTTAATAATTACTACCTTTTAAGTAAACCCAAGTTTGTGCTTAGGTAATTTTGTATATAGTTCGTGTCCCTATAAATAAATAATTAATTAATTCTTTCTTACAACAAACACTGTTTTATTCCTACCAACTGAAGAGCATCGCTAAAAAAGAAAATCGTTAAAACCAACTAACTCAGTGAATAATGAAAAAAGTGTGTGTGACAGTCAATGCAAAAATGCGGCAGAAATATTTTACAAATGAGTCAACGTAACGACTTCATTAAATTTAAATTTCACACAAGTTGAACAACAGCATTAAATTGGCCATATTATCATCAGCGCAGATAGCACTCAACCATAAGCTTGTACATTTTAGCTCACCAAGGTGAGTTCAAATCCGAACACCAACAAAACTTTTTGTGTTTTAAAACTTTTTATTATTTTTAATTTTCATTGGTTTTTATTATTCAATAATACATACAAGATGGATTTACAAAATATAACTCTGAGAAGACATAAAACATTTATTAGCTCTCCAAATTCGTCTTTTGATTCTACAAATTCAGAATTTCTTTAGAAGAGTCTACCCGAAACAAGCGGATTAAACTGCGGTGAGTGTGAAAGACTAAACGAAGAAAGTGAACTGTTGAGAATGCAATTAAAGACCGCTAACAACGAAATAGATACCTGTACGCGCCTGATCATATTTTTAGGGCAAATCGTCACATTGTGGTTTGCAACTACATCGATTTATTTTTTAATAATATTGTCTACTTGGAAGGTAGAACGTTGGCTAAAATATTTTGCACTCATCATTTCGGCTCCGCAAAAGAAAATTCTAAATTAATATCTATTATACATGTTTCAAGTTTTCTATGAGTTTTTCTTAAAGAAATTCCAATATTGTGCGTAAACAATATAATTGGCGACCGTGACAGGACATTTCAAGAAATTTGGTAACCGTAGTACACGAGTTGCGTCATACTCGGTGTTACGAAATTATCCAGAAGAACGAACATTGGAGGCTACGACAAGACAAGCAGCCAGCCTGGTCTTCCGTGCCAACGAATCAGCTAAAGATCGTACCGGAAATCCATCGAGTCATCAAAATCATCAAGATAAGTGCCTTCCCTTGTTCCGTTCTACCTCACCAAATTACAATCCATTTCCAAATTCCAAACATTATTCATCATTCTAAAATACCTTTATTCGAACTACTAGCCTTTATTTGTGCTATATTCCTAAGACCCAAGTTCACCAACTACAACATAACCACTGATTACGTAACCGTCTTGTTAGTATTAAACATGCGTTTTAACAAACAGCGTTTTTTTCGAGTTCACTATTCAATTCTACCCAACGGTTAAATAACCGAACGTTTTTGAATGAGTGAGTCGAAAATGACCGAATGATCGAATGGTTTAACATTTTTTTGTAAAAGACGCTACGACAAATGCCGAAAAAAATGGGGTCGGAAGCATCTGGCTGACAAATTTAATGCTTTCGGCACTCACTGCAAACGTTCTTGGCTATTCAAACTTCTTTTCAATTAAATCAAGTAATTCCAGAGCACTCTCTACGTTTGTATGTACGAAATCTCGTACCAAAAGCTTTTCGTCATATTCCTCGAAATTATTGTGACGCGTTGGAATATACGGGGAGTGTGCAAAATTATATATTATCTTCAAAATCATCTAACACATCTTCTTCAAAGAATAAGTAACTCAAAGCGTCTTGAATTTGAAACTAAAAGTGATTCACAATGCAAAACTTCAAATCAGAAAGCATAAACCAACGGTTAAACTGAGTTGGCCACGTCGTTTAAGCTAACCATCCGATTACAGTACGTAACCAATGGTTAGTGCTTGGTGAACAGCAAAATATTGTTAATCAGCCGGTTTTGGCTTAACCGGCTGTTTTAAAATTAACCATGCGTTGGTGAACTCGGGTCTTAATCTTATAGGTTTAATCGTGCCAAATAAGTACATAGGTAAAAACCTACATGTACCGTCCACTATTAACTTTTATTGATTTTTGTTACATATTCTCATTCTTGTTCCCTAAATTCATTTGCAAAATAGCATACAAATAAATAAATAAATCTTAATCTTAATGATTATACTCCTACTTCGAAATTATTCGGTATTTTCCCTATATTTAAACCGATTTGCCGAACTTTCCAGGCGTTACCCTGAGGGCCAAGTCGCTCGACTGAGTCTGCAGCCATCATTGCCGTTTTGCTGAGTGAGGCACTGCAGCCAGCCGAACCAGCTTCCCAGGAGATTCCACCGGAGGGAGGAGCGTGAGCGTATCATTATTTTATTCCTTTTCCGAATCAACTTAAGCTTTGTCGATATATTCAATTCCAAGTTTGAAGTTTTCTACTAAACATTTGATTCTCGTAGTTAGTTCAAATCGTTTGATCTACGTTTCAAAATGACGTACGAGGGTGGCGATAAATCCTCTGCAAAGGTGTCTTTAAGAGAGTTACTAGTAAAACGTAGTTCAATTAAAGGACAAATTACAAAATATAGAAACTATTTAGATAAAATTAGTAAATTACCTGAGTTATCAAATATAGAACTTGCGGAATTGAGTTTGAGATTAAACAAGTTTCAAGGTTTATCGACAAGGTTTGATGATTTGCAGACAGAGATTGAAGTTTTAAATTCTCAAAATATTGAAGTAGAACTTGATGAGCGAGAACGCATTGAACAAGACATAGTTCAAAATATAGCTATAGCCAAGACGAAATTACAACAATATAATAGTGATGATGATGGCATGCGCCGTCAATCTATTCATGTCAATGCTGACTCGGATAACCAAAACGTGGGTTTTAGATTACCTCAAATACAAATTTCTAAGTTCGATGGATCACACTTCCGCTGGCTCGAATTTCGGGACACGTTTCTTAGTTTGATTCATAAGAATGAGCGCATTCACGATATACATAAGTTTCATTATTTAGTTTCTTATCTGGATGGTGACGCTGCACGTATTATATCAAACCTCGAAGTATCTTCAGCTAATTACCAAGAGGCTTGGAAACAGGTTTGTGAGCGATACGATAACAAAAGGATTCTAGTGAATCATCACCTAGATTCTTTAATAAACATTCAACCAATAACGCGTGAGTCAGATAGGTCTCTTCGGTCCTTGGTTGATAACGTCACTAAGAATCTAAGAGCCTTAAGGAGTTTAGGTCTACCTGCAGACCACTGGGACATGTTGCTAATATTTATTTTATTGCTTAAATTGGATAGTCGTACCATACTAAAATGGGAAGAATATCGCAATACAATAGATTGCGTGAATGACGTGCCCACTTTAGAGCAATTTAATAAATTCTTAATTGACCGCGCTAATGTACTAGAATCATTTAATCAGAATAAATCGATAAACAATAATAACAATAATTTTAAATCACAACAAAACCCACGTCCCTCGGCTAATCAATCTCAATCTAATCACATTAAATCTACTTCTAATAAATCAAACCGTAACCAAAATACCAATGTCTTTGCATCCACTTCACAAGCTCGTAAACATTCTTCAACAGTCTATCTGTGTGTGGTATGCAAAGAAAATCACAGGATTTATGATTGTCCAACTTTTAAATCAAAATCCATTGAAGACAAAATGTCATGCATAACCCAATATAAATTGTGTACAAATTGCTTTCGCCAAGGTCATCCTGCGTCTGAGTGCTCCATGGGCTCGTGTCGGCAGTGCAACCAAAAACATAATACTCTTCTTCACGTATCAACTAATTGTAACACAACAATGGCAAACGCCGATATAAAAGGGGAGACCGTGGTGGCTTTCTCTCAACAAAATAATGGTCATGTATTTTTGTCGAGGGCTATTATAGAAGTTAACAATCCTCTAAATAACAAAAGCGAAAGAGTTCGCGCGCTGTTAGATAGTGGCAGCCAATCTACTTTCATCACAAAATCTCTGCAACGAAAATTAGGTTTAATGTGTCATCCATTAAATGCATTAAATGTTATAGGAATAGGAAACAATCAGTGTGACACAGTATTAGAAAGTTGTGTTACTCACCTAAAATCAATCCATGGCACTTACCAAGTTAAGTTGTCTTGCTATGTTCTCAATCAACTTACCGGTGACATTCCAAAGGTTTCCGTCGATATACATCATCTAAAAATACCAAAGGGTATTATATTAGCCGATCCTAAATTCAATGAATCTGCTTCCATTGATATACTCATTGGTGCAGATATCTTCTGGGATATACTAGTTAGCGAACAATGCTCTCTAGGCCCAAATAATCCTAAATTACAAAATTCAAAATTAGGTTGGTTCATAGCCGGCCCTATCAATGCACCTAAATACAGTCAAAATATTCGATGCAATCATGCAATTGTTTCAAACAACAACTTGGATGAAATGCTCACTAAATTCTGGGAATTCGAGAGTCTTCCTCAAAGAAAGATCCTCAGTCCCAACGAAATAGCGTGTGAAAAACAATTTCACAAAACCACAACTCGTTTGAGTAATGGCAGATTTAGAGTGAAGCTACCACTAAAGGACTCACCTGACTGCCTCGGTGATTCTTATAACCAAGCTAAAAAACGTTTCATAAATCTCGAAAAAAGATTTAGAAAAAATCCGACGCTAAAGTCACATTACGTAGAATTTATACGTGAATATTCAAACCTAGGACATCTTTCAGAGTCACTTAATGCAATACCAAATCCTTCATACTTTTTATGTCATCATGCTGTATGCAAGGAAGACAGCGAGTCTACCAAGATTCGAGTAGTCTTTGACGGCTCAACTCCTACAACTTCTGGCTACTCTCTAAATGACATCTTAATGGTTGGGCCTAATCTACAGAATTCTCTATTCTCCATTCTAATTAGAGCACGTCAATATAAGTACATTCTAACAGGAGACATCGCTAAAATGTATAGACAAATTGCTATGGATCCAAATGATTGTGATCTTCAATTAATATTATGGAGAGAAGATGAGTCTCATCCTATCCAAACTTTGCGTTTAGATACTGTCACTTACGGTACTGAAAGTGCCAGCTATCTTAGCACTAAATGCCTGTGGCAGGTAGGAGAAGAGTGTGATGACGAATCAATTAAAACTATAATACAAAATGACTTCTTCGTTGACGACGTCATTACAGGATCAGACGATGAAGATCAACTTATATACATACAAAAGGCACTTTCTACTGCTCTAAATGCAGCTTGTTTTCCCCTGCGAAAATACAAAACTAATTTATCTAAATTGTTTCATAATATAGAAATTAATACAAGGGAAAAACTTACCTTAAGTGAATCCTCCAGTACTCTTGGTCTAGGGTGGGATCCAAGTGATGACACTTTCAATTTTCCTGTAAAAAATAACTACATGAATAACACAATTACAAAAAGATTTATAATGTCGCAATCACTTCGTATTTTTGATCCACTTGGGTTGTTAAGCCCATGCATAATTCAATCAAAAATATTAATTCAAAAGTTGTGGATCAAGGGAGTTGATTGGGATCAACCTGTACCTGATGACATACAAGAAAATTGGAATGACATTTCAAAAAACTTACCGTTACTTGCAGATCTTCAAATTCCACGTAGAGTAATTGGTGACTCACCAAGGTGCATAGAACTTCATTCGTTCAGCGACGCCTCTCAAGTTGCCTACGGAGCTTGTATCTACATGAGAACGCTGAACGAAAACCATGAGGTTACAGTGAGGTTATTATGTTCGAAATCTAAGGTTGCTCCTATAAAGCCCACAACCATACCTCGCCTTGAACTTTGCGCTGCATTGTTGGCAGCTAATCTATGTCGAGCTGTTACCGAGGCCTTAAGACTTAGTCCTACAAAAATTACGCATTGGTGCGATTCTAATATCGTACTATGCTGGATAAACAATGACCCAAGTAAATTAAAAATATTTGTAGCGAATAGAATAGCTGAAATTTTAGATCTTACCAATCGCAAGGATTGGCGTCATGTTCCCACGGACGTTAATCCCGCTGACCTAATTTCTCGAGGTGTAAACGCTCATCACCTTCGCGACAATTTGATGTGGTGGCAAGGCCCCTCGTTCTTATACAATGATGAATCAAAATGGCCAAAACTGCATCAAAATCAAAAAATTGAGTTACCTGAAGTAAAAAGTCACTATATTAACTTACCCGAATCTACATTCGATTTCAAAATATTTTCTAATCTTTCCAAATTAAAACGAACATTTGCTTATGTTTTACGCTTTTTACACAACTCAAAACGGTCAAATAGACTTAATCGCTTATCTGGTCCTATAACAGTGCCTGAATTAAATAACTCCTTTATTTTTATTTGTCGAGTTGCACAAAAACAATCATTTCCTCTTGAATATAAAAGAATTCAATCAAAGTTATCGTTATTGCCTAAATCTAAATTATTATGTTTATCGCCTTTCTTTGAGCCCACAACTAATCTAATAAGAGTTGGGGGGAGATTACATAATTCAAATTATTCATTCAATAAAAAACATCCAATACTGTTGGATTCTTCTCATTATGTAACAAAACTTTATTTTATATACGAACACTTACGAAACTTACATGCTGGCCCACAGCTATTGCTGGCAACAGTCAGAGAATCTGTGTGGCGTATAAACGGAAGGAGGTTAGCTAGAAGCATTGTAAAGAAATGTGTTACTTGCGTGCGTGTTCGTGGGCAAACCATATGCCCAAAAATGGGTAACTTACCAACAAATCGTGTCTCTGTTGACTTTCCTTTCAAATCCGTTGGAATTGACTAAGCCGGGCCCTTTCTTATATTAAATCGCAAGGGACGTGGTGCTAGGTTAGTAAAATGCTACTTATGCCTATTTATTTGTTTACGTTTTAAATGCGTTCATTTAGAACCTGTCAGTGACCCGACTAAAGAAGCTTTTATAATGACCTTTCGTCGATTTGTTGCCCGCCGTGGCAAGCCAGCGGAGGTTTGCTCTGACAACGGACGAAATTTCGTTGCCGCTACTAAGGAACTAAGCAATTTTCTAAAATTAAATAATGAATCTCTTTCTCAGTTTGCAACAGGGGAAGGGATCAAATTTTCATTTATACCTGCTTACAGCCCTCACTTCGGTGGAGTTTGGGAGGCTGGAATCAAGGCTGCTAAATATCATGTCAAAAGAGTCATGGGAAATTCCCATCTTTCCTTCGAGGAAATAGGTACTTTATTCGCACAAGTAGAGGCAGTTCTAAATAGTCGCCCCTTGTGCCCAATTTCTTCATCCCCTGACGATTTCCTATCCTTATCCCCAGGGCACTTCCTGATTGGCAAACCACTCAATGCGTTGCCAACACCAGTTCAAGACGATGGCCAAACCACACTTCGAAACCGGTACGCTCGCCTTGAGCAAATAAGGCAAGACTTCTGGAAGCGCTGGCAAAAGAAATATATATCGGAACTTCATCAACGCACTAAGTGGAAGACTGACGCTAAGAAGCTAAACATCGGAGATCTCGTCATTCTACAAGAAGACAACACACCGCCACTCAATTGGCGCCTCGGACGTGTAGCCAGACTTTTCCCTGGACCAGACGGCATATCTCGAGTCGCAGATGTCAACACAGCAAGAGGTTGCGTGCGACGATCTCTAGTTCGCCTGTGCCCCCTGCCTACTGGTGAAGATTTTAACGGTTGAAGTCCACACCCTTCAACGGGGGGGAGTTTATGTACGCGCCTGATCATATTTTTAGGGCAAATCGTCACATTGTGGTTTGCAACTACATCGATTTATTTTTTAATAATATTGTCTACTTGGAAGGTAGAACGTTGGCTAAAATATTTTGCACTCATCATTTCGGCTCCGCAAAAGAAAATTCTAAATTAATATCTATTATACATGTTTCAAGTTTTCTATTAGTTTTTCTTAAAGAAATTCCAATATTGTGCGTAAACAATACCTTAATCATGGAAAACGGCACTTTGAAAAAACAAACAGTTGAACAACAGAATACCATAGCCCAACTAAAAAACCTATGTAGCGGACCAAATAGTAGTGCAAAAAAATACTCAACTTTGAAGAAGAAGAATCGTAAGGGACAAAATTTTAATAGTACGTGCAAAAAGAACCTGGAGACTAGTTTAATTGATCTGGAGTTAAAACAGTGTGAAGAAAACATAACAGATGGCGCTCCAGGCACATCGAACGCGAGCGAGTCACCACAAAAACCCAACTTTGAAGTAAAGAAATGCGATCAATGCATAATAGATGGCGCTTCTCTGAAGCTGTTTGAAGAAAACGGAGTTGACAGTTACAAACAACTGTCTATAGCCACAGAAAATAAATCAAAATCCCACTTAACTATATTTGGAGGACAACAATTCACAGGGCTTGCTTCACTACTCATACAATCTAGAAAAGATACTAAGTACAAGAATTACCACATCTCTTCCACCATAAAACCGTACGCCCCTACAGAGGAAATTCTTAAAGATATTAGCAAGCCGGAAGATTTTGAGGATAATAATCTAATTGTATGCATAGGAGAAAATGATACTAACCCAAATAAAGTAATAATAGAATTAGTAACCGTGCTGAAATCGTTCCAAAAAATTAATATATTGGGTATTTAGTGTTTTACAGAACAGATATTTAAATCAAAGCATGCTAAATAACAGCTTAAAAACGATATGTGACAACTTTAAAAACTGCTCATTTTTTAATTTAAAATGTTATTACCCGTACAATAAATACGATTATTTATTAGATGTATGTAAGCTAATTAATTTTAAAATTGACTCAAACTATTATGACAAAACATTTTTATGTTGTAAAAATATTATGTTGTTAGGGAACAGGGCTAAATTACTAAGCAAACCGGTTCCTAAGAAGGGAACAATTCCATTCTACTTTAATTCAAGTAAAAATATTCAGCCAGGGATAAATAATAATTGTACTGCCTCTATCATCAAACTGGAGGGGATAGCCACCGGCACTCACAAGAAGGGAACCATACCTTACTATTTAAAAAAAACTACACCGTGTTTAAGTGGACAATCTGGGACAGTGTTGCATTCACAAACGGAGAAATGTTTTCGCCCCTAATCCGGAATTCAATTTTAGAATATTCCACCAAAACATTGCCGGCGCCGTAAATAAAACTGAAGAATTAACCTATGCAATCCACGAGCTGTCGCAAATTGGTACAAGAATAGACGTGGTGTGTTTGACTGAAACTTTTTTGAAACAAGGTACAGAAATGCTTTTGAAAATCTCAGGGTACAAATTAGTTGCATCATATTCACGTGGCACAAAACGAGGAGGGGTATGCATAATGGTAAATAATAATTTAAAATATAAAACTTTGACTAATATTGAGGATGCGACATGTAAATTTAATTTTGAATGTTGTAGCGTGGAAATAAATAAAATAATGATTATTTGTTTAAATGGAACTCCTAATAGCAACCCACAAATATTTCTGGAAAGCTTGAACAGTTACTAGGAAGGCTTATTACTAGGAAACACAGAAAAAATATTCTTTGTTGGGACTGGAACTTGGACATTTTAAAGCCAAACAAGAGTAGCGAAGAGTTGAAGAGTATGCTAAAAACTTTTAACATCCAATTGCATATCAATACACCAACGAGGCAAATGTCATGTCTTGATCAGTTTGCAAGCAACATCAAGCAAGTGAAAGCGGAGGTGCATCATCTTGCCTTGTCTGACCACGAAACAGGACAAACACTATCGCTGAAAGCTACAAAATCGTCCGTAATAGATAGCTGGTATGAGGAGGTCAGAGATTATAGTAAAGAAAACATGGACAAATTCGATAGTTGTATAGCATCTCTTACGTTCTCAGATGTATACGATAAAAAGAACTTGCAAGAAGCGTTTACCGAGTTCCATGGTCTAATTAAATTATTTTACAATCTGTGCTTCCCAATATACACAGTAAAGAGGTCAACTAAAAAAGGGAATCATAATTGGTTGACAAAGGGCATAAGAAGATCCTGTATAAGAAAACGGTATCTCTATCTAAGCCAATTACACAATAAAACAAACAGAAGAAAGTCAAATCAACAATATAGTTCATACAGCTATGTATATACTCAAAAAGTGCATATATAAAGCGAGACAACTACAAAGTAAGAAATATATTGACACTAATAATAATAAATGTAAAGCCACATGGGCAGTAATTAATGAAAGCATTGGTGTCAGTAGTATGATAACACAAATTGACAAGATAACCAATAATAATCAAACATGACAACCCTAAGGAGATAAGTGACAAATTTAATGAATTTTATATACAAATGAAAAATAGCAAGAATTTTAAATATAATATAGACGAGGTAAACAAAACGATCGATACCAATAACGAACACACAATATTCCTTAAACCTACTGGTGAGATTGAAATATTTCGTACAATTAAAAATCTTAATAAAACAAAGGCGGCAGGAGTAGATGATATAACAACCAAGGTAATTAAATTATGCGCACCATACATATGTCAACCGCTGAGTTATTTGCTAAATTTATCATTTGAGGAAGGTACATTTCCACACATATTGAAAAAATCAGTAGTGAAGCCACTCTTTAAAAAAGGAGAAAAATCTGACATGAATAATTATAGGCCAGTGACGTTAATTCCAATAATGTCAAAAATCTTTGAGAAAGTTATGTTAAGGAGGCTTCAAGACTTTACAAGAAGTCATGGTATACTCAAAGATGAGCAATTTGGGTTTAGACAGAATCGTACTACGGCATTGGCATGTTTCAATTTAATAAAAATTGTCACCCAGGCCATAAATGATGGCGTACCAATCGCTGCGATTTTTCTTGATATGAGTAAAGCATTCGACTTTGTGGACCACAAGCTGCTCTTATTTAAACTAGAAAAATATGGTATAAGAGGCAAAGCGAACGACTGGTTGAGAGACTACCTAAATAACAGGACACAATGTGTGGAAATCCCTGAAATCCATAACAACAAAAAGATCTTACAAAGAAGTGATTTTCGACAAAATAATTTTGGAGTGCCACAGGGCAGTGTAGTGGGATCTTTCTTATTCCTCCTATATATTAATGATCTCCCAAATATCACTTGCCATAACACAATCTTGTTTGCTGATGACACAACCCTCATTGTGAAATGTGAAAACGCAGACACTTATGAACAAGAAATAAACAACGCAATGTGCAACATAATACAGTGGTTACACTCTAACAACTTACAAATTAATATGCAGAAAACTAAAATGATTCAATTCCAAACGCATAAAAGAAGGCCATTGACGTTAAATATTAAACATAATGATATTATAATCGAACAAGTGGGAAGTACTAAATTGCTGGGTATCATGTTGGACGAGAATTGCGACTGGAAAACACATGTAAATTACGTTTGTGATAAACTGGACAGATTTGTCTACGCAATAAAAATAGTCAGAGTCACGGTATCAACAGAAGCGGCTCTTTGTGCTTATCACGGATACGTTTCGTCCGTACTCAATTATGGTCTCTTGTTGTGGGGTAATTCGGTGGAGATTATAAAAGTGTTTAGGGTACAAAAAAATGTGTGCGGGCCATCTGTGTGGCCTGGTATACCGATAGCTGTAAACCTTTGTTTAAAAAGTACAATATTCTGCCATTGCCGTGTATGTATATTCGAGAATTATGCCTATTTGTACAACAACATTCGGAATATTTTGTTAAACACAAAGATGTAACGAAAAGAAATGTAGCTCCTAGAAATACAAATAAATTTAAACATGAGCTCTGTTTACCGCAATGTAGGCTCCAAGTGCATAAAAGGAACTCGTACATAAATGCTGTAAGGGTATATAACAAATTACCGGACGCCTTTAAGGATTTACCTTTTCCCATATTTAAAAAAAAAGTTAACACAATGGTTAAAGGAAAAGTGTTTTTACGATCTCAATGAATACATGACAGATCGCAGAGAAGGAAACTGAAATGTAAATTGGTATATACCTAATGAATTTATAAAGTGTTTAATGTTGCAAATTTGACTCACTCAAAAGTTTGACATTACAATAAGTATGACATTAACAATCATATTTTATAATTATTGCGTTCTGACATTTTATTTATCTTTTTAACTGACACTCTCGTAGGTATAACTTTGACATCGATTAATTAATTTGTTCCTTAGATAAGATAAGATAAGATAAGATTTATTTATTTGTCTAAACATTGTATACATACAAGAGCATGCAAGATATTAGAAAACATCGTTTGAGTCCATTCATGTTTAGCCGTTAGTATCGGCGTACAAATATTTCCTTAACATTAAAGAATTAACCAATCAGAAAAGATCAACAAACAAAATATAGGTACCTGTAATAGGCATTTACATAGTTTATAATATAGAAACTTATATATTAGAAATTATTTTATGTTAATATGTCAAAAATCCATATTCAAATAAATTTAAAATTAGTGTCAGGAAAAGATAAAATTATTTAATCAAACAATAAGTTTTTCGTCTAGAAATTCGGATACACTATAAAATGCCTTTTGCGAAAGAAACATTTTCAATTGTCGCTTGAATGCCTTACTATTTAGTTCCTTCCAACGTTTAGGCAATTTGTTAAATATAGTAGGCGCCATGCAGACGATACTTTTGCGCATAAGTGCCGTTTTTGCTGGATAGACTCGAAGACTGGTAATGTCTCGTCTATTACGCGGTACAATGTCCTGTAGACGTGGAAACAGATTGGGGTTTGTTTTGACAAACATTGCGGTTTCGAGAATATAAATACATGGAAGAGTTAATATCTTGTACTTTTTAAAATATGGTTTACATGTGTCAACCGTTTTTAGCCCAAACATAGATCTAATGCATTTCTTTTGGGCCTTAAATGCCGTGTTAGTGTCGGTAGAATTTCCCCAAAATATGATGCCGTATCTTAGGTGAGACGCAACTAAGCCATGGTAGGCGGCTATCAAGGTCTCCATATTTACAACTGCCGCTAGAGAGTGCAATGCAAATGCAGAACTACAATTTTTTTTGCATAGGTTTTCGATTTGCGATTTCCAGTCAAATCTTTTCTCAATTATTAGTCCAAGGAATTTACTACTATTTACGTTTTCAACAATTTTATTATCAATGTTTATGTCCATATTTTCTATAGTCAATCGTTGGCTAAAATGTATGATTTTAGTTTTATCTAAATTAATCTTTAAATTATTATTTTTTAACCATTCTATCATAGATGTCAGGGTATTGTGAATGTCAAGTTTGTATTGGATCATGTCATTGCTATTACTAGAAATTGTCACCGTGCTATCATCTGCAAATAAAGTCATAGGATGTGGAGTCGATTTTGGCAAGTCATTAATATATAGTGTAAAAAGTGGAGGTCCCAATACACTACCTTGTGGAACACCAAAAATAGTTTGACGTTCATCTGATAAGTGTATCTCTTCCTTTTTAGTGGTTATATTAATTCTAGTGATTTCTGTATTTTTTAAAATCCTAATGCATGTGTGTTTCGTTGTTGTCTGTTTTATTATCTATTAAAAGTAATGTATACAATTTAAGACATATTTGCACACCATATATGATGGTAGAATGTAAAGGGGCCATTATATGTAGTTATAAGATCATACACTGTCACAGTTGTAAACCTATATTCTGGCAAATAAATGAATTTGAATTTGACATTTAAGTGAGCATGACATACTCTCAACTACCACCTTTTTCCAAGTCGACGTAAAACAACATGTTATAAGGATGCATGGTACTCACATTTACAAAATTTTGTCAAAATGCTTCTAAATTATACAAAAATATAGTTTCAATGTATTTGAGAAATTCATTAAAAAAAAAATCTGTTTATTTTTAAATTTGATTTATAAATTAGATTATAATTTGTGCTATTATGTTTTCCCTTCTATTATTATTACACGCATTGTCTACATCTCTGTTATCTTCTCTCCTATAGCAGGTGTGCGGGAAGATTTATGTAGAAATAAGCATTACCTTTGTACGTATTTTTCTTTCTTTTATTTCTTTATTCTTGTCTGTTTATATGTGTGTGCATAAATGGCTAAATAAATAAATAAAAATATTTATTAACTATTGAAATTTTAATAAATGATACTCGGTTCAGTAAAATCAAAAAAAAAAATTCAAATGTCGGAAAATTTATAACAATAGGAACAGAAATGTTCGCAATGTCAGAAAAATACTAATAATAAGAACAGAAATGTTCGTAATGTCAGAAATCATAAAAAAGGGGAAGCATCTCATCCAAATATTGAAATGTTAATTAGTAAGCCCAGGTGGCTGTGGAGCAGGACCAGCATTAAGCCAGGCATTTTATATACGATATAATCATCTAACTTATAATATGCTTGTCTACATATGTTGTGTGCGTTTAATGCATGACTTGAATTTATGTTCACCTAGCTCAAGAATATCGACTGGTATTTTATTATAACATTTTACACAATAGCCCATAAAAGAAGTATGTATTTTAGACAATCTGAAACGTGGTTGATCTAATTTGTTTCTATTTCTAGTGTTAAAATTGTGCCTGTCACTTATCTTACTAAAAAGATGTAAATTTTTTCGAACATACATAACGTTTTCATAAATATATTGACAAGGTACCGTCGTGATGTTAATTGTTTTGAACAGTTCCCTTAGAGATTCGTGTCTGCGGAGGTTGTAAATGGCTCTGACAGCCCTCTTTTGCAGAATAAAGATCGACTCAACATCCGCAACCCGTCCCCATAGCAAAATACCGTAAGACATGATGCTATGAAAGTTCCTAAAATAGACCAGTCGCGCGGTATCCACGTCTGTTAATTGGCGGATCTTCCAAACAGCGTAAGCGGCAGAACTTAGCCAAAGTCAAAGCATTAATTTCAATTAGGCACTTTAAAGGCACTTTTGAACGTCAACATTTACATTTAAACAGAATTGATTCTAGTCGCCCATTCCAAAATGTAGTTTCGTATGGAGAAGAACGGGCAAGAAACTCCACCGTTACTCTTTTAAAATGTTTTACATACAATTTATCATAGTACATTCATTATATAATTATATGTGAAAACGATGCACCCAGAATAAAATTACTATACCAAAAAAGGTAACAAAATGCAACTGAAGCAATAAAGATAAATTAATTCTATGATAGATACATGGTGCCCACATATTTACAAACATTGTAAGAGTAAATATACGATTTTCCTAGAATATTAACAAGAAATAAGTCAGTGTGTGAGTGTAAATCAATGTCATAAATATAATTATTTATTTAATTCAATTAGCAACCAGTTTGATTTTGTCTAGACTCTAGATTGTCCTATGGAGCAGGACCAGCATGTTTCCAAACATTCTTATCTTGGATATAATCCTCTAATTTATAATACGCTTGTTTACAAAGTGTACTTTTAATATGAGTTTTAAATTTCCTTTCATTTAATTGTAATATATCACAAGGTATTTTGTTATAGCATTTAACACAGTACCCCATAAAAGATGAATGTACTTTAGCTAATCTGAAAAATGGTTGATCTATTTTGTCTTTGTTTCTAGTATTAAAATTATGTCTATCACTTATTTTATTAAAAAGATGTAGATTTTTTCTTACATACATGATATTTTCATAAATGAATTGGCAAGGTACTGTCATAATATTAATCGTTTTAAACAGTTCCCTGAGGGATTCGCGGCGACGTAGATTATAAATGGCTCTGACAGCTCTCTTTTGCAAAATAAAGATGGATTAAATGTCAGCAGCCCGACCCCACAGTAAAATGCCATACGACATAATGCTGTGGAAGTAGCTAAAATAGACCAAACGCGCGGTTTCTACATCTGTTAACTGTCTGATCTTTCTAACAGCATAAGCGGCCGAGCTTAGCCGCCCCGCAAGAGATGTTATATGAGGTCCCCATTGCAATTTATCGTCTAGCGTGATTCCCAGGAACACCGTTTGATTAACAAATTCCAGTTTTTCTCCATTCAATATGATGTCACATTCGCTACTTCTAACATTTGGTAATTGAAATCTAATACATTTGGTTTTTGTGCCATTTAGTACCATATTATTTACCGTAAACCAATCTTGGACCTGAAGAATAGAGTTATTCACGTCGTCAAGATTTTGTGTACGTCGGTCTATTTTAAATATCAATGATGTGTCATCTGCAAATAACACCATCTTCGGTTGATTTAGAAGTATATACGGTAAATCATTTATGTAAACTAAAAAGAGGAATGGACCCAATATTGAACCTTGGGGAACGCCCATTGCCATTTCAGCCCCTAGTGAGTTTATGCCGTTTACTTGAATTTTAACTTTTCTGTTTTTCAGGTATGATCTTAGTAAATCTAGAGCTGTATTTCTAATCCCATAGTGCTCCAGTTTCAGCAGAAGTGTCTCATGGTTTACGCAATCGAACGCCTTGGAGAGGTCGCAAAAGATTCCAATGGCATCTTTTGCTTCTTCCCACAAATTACATCAAACTTGGTTTTTTCCAAAAACAATTCTATTTCAAGTAATTTGGAAGAGCAACCTTGGATATTTTGGTTAAACAATTTTAAAGTATGTTGCACTCCCTTTGCTTTTTTATTATTTTGAGTTAAATTGCCAGAAGATACCTTTTTATGATTCTCTAAGAATAATTGGCTATTTGATGGGGTAACTTCTGTTGTCTTACAAACTAGTTTAAACAGTTATCCGGAGCAACATCCACCACTACAACCGAAGTGTCTAGACTGTCCATATGAGTTCCAGCAGAAAGAGAATACTTTCTCTGATTGGAACTGGCCTCCATAGATGTTGGTACCATAGGTGGATCCTCCTTCGTACAACTTAACAATTCATAAGTCAAATCAATCAAATCAAAATATTTTTATTTCATATAAACCTGCATGGGCACTTATGAAACGTCAGAAGCTAGGTGCACGGTTCCAAAATGTTGTTTCCTATGGAGAAGAGCCGGCAAGAAACTCCACGGTTACTCTTTTAAAAATGATTGGCTTTAACAATGTTTTCAGGTAAAAAAAATGTATGGGAGGACAGTGCAGGCCTGTAAATAAGTACCAGGTACTTAGACGAATCCAGAATAGAAAATCGTCTACAAATCTACAGTCTGTAAGGCCTACAACGTTCTCCCATTCACAATATGTAAAATAATCTACATAAATAAAATGAACCTAATTAAACATAGTGACATGATTAACATGACAATCACTAAAAAATAGTTGATATTAAAATTGATGTATAATGTCAAATAATGACGAGAATATGTCAGCATTGTAAAAATAAAAAGAACATTGAGAGCAGTTAATAGACTTTCACATAGATATGCTGTTAATGAGGTACCAGGGAAGCCACATGTGCAGAAGGAATTAATGCCAAACTTCCCTGTCTTCAACGTAGTCTTTTATCTTATAATATGCTTTTTTGATAAGGATACGTTTGATGTGCGTTTTAAACTTTCCATCGCTAAGTTCTGTAACTGACTTTGGCAACTTGTTATAGAAGCGGATACTGTTTATTAGAAATGACTTGCTAGTTTTAGTCAATCTAAATTTTGGAATCACAATTTCATCTTTACTACGTGTATTCAGATTATGGAAATCAGATCGTTTTTTGAAAAGGCCTAAGTTTTTGCGAACGTACAAGATATTTTCTAGGATATAAAGAGACGGCAGAGTTAGAATATCAATTTCGCTGAATTTGTTTCTAAGAGACTCGCGAGGCCCCATTTTATAGATTGCGCGGATTGCCCTCTTTTGTAAAATGAAAATTGAATCTACGTCAGCTGCCGATCCCCACAACAGAACGCCATAAGACATAATACTGTGAAAATAAGCAAAGTAAACTAACCTAGCTGTGGCTACATCCGTCAACTGCCTTATCTTTCTTACTGCGTAAGCAGCTGAGCTTAATCTACTTGAAAGAGCTCTAATGTGAGCACCCCATTGCAATTTTGAATCTAAAGTAATTCCCAAAAATACAGTTTCCGAAATAGCATCTAGTTTCTTCCCATCAAGTTTTAAGTTTAGACCTACTTGGGGTACATTTGGTAACGAGAACTTAAGACATTTAGTTTTGTTCGCATTGAGTAAAAGATTATTAGCGGCAAACCATTTCGAAAGAACAGCTAGACTATCATTGACATGTAAGACATCTGTATCTTTTCTATCTATTCTAAAAATAAGAGAAGTGTCATCAGCGAATAAAATTATATCCGAGAAGTTAGCCATCAGGTAAGGAAGGTCATTAATATAAACTAGAAATAAAAAAGGGCCAAGAATTGAACCTTGAGGCACGCCCATCTTAACTAGAGACCCCGAGGACGTCGCCCCATTAACGTTTACTTTTTGCTGCCTGTTTGATAAGTAGGAAAGTACAAGATTAGCAGCCTGTCCACGAATTCCATAGTGGTGTAATTTACAGATAAGTGTATTGTGGTCAACGCAGTCAAACGTTTTTGAGAGGTCACAGAAAATGCCAATCGCGTCCTGGGAATTCTCCCAGGATTCCAAAATGTGACTGATGAGTTTTACTCCTGCGTCAGTCGTCGACCGACCTTTCGTGAAACCAAACTGTCGACTATGTAAAATACCATTTGAGTTAAAATGTGACAACATCTGGTCTAGCATGATTTTTTCATAAATTTTGCTCAATGCTGGAAGCACAGATATAGGTCTATAATTAGAGGGATCACTCTTACTACCTGATTTGAAAATTGGTACTACTTTACTATGTTTCATTAAGTCAGGAAACGTACCGTTGTCTAAACATTGATTAAATATGCCTGTTAGGACAGGGGCAATTGTGTCAATGATATTTTCGAGAACCTTAACGGAAATCCCCCATAAGTCTTCAGTGTTTTTTATGTTAAGACTTTTAAATGCTGTTTTAATTGTGGCAATAGAAATGGGTCTGAATTCAAAACTTGGAATGTCCTTGCTGAAGTTTTCTTTAAGAAGAGATTCAGCTAATACAGATGATGAGGGGAGAGATTTCGTAACTTCTATTGGGATGTTGGTAAAGAAATTTTCTAGAGTCTCAGCAACTTGTAACTTATCTGAAATGATTTCATTATCAATTTTTAGAGCTAACTCATTCTGATCTCGCTGTTTTGTGTTTCCAGTTTCTTTGTTAATTACCTGCCACACAGCTTTTATTTTATTTTTAGAGATACTAATTTTGTTACTTATTAATTTAGATTTAGCGTGAGCGCAGACTCTTTTGAATATTTTAGAATATTTTCTTACATAATTATGAAGGGCCTGATCAGAAGTCAATGATTTTTCGTGATACAAATTATATAAGATATCTCTGCTTTTTCTAATGCCAGTAGTGGCCCATTCGCTAAATTTTGGTTTAGTAGTTATTGTAACTTTTTTTACAGGACATGCTTTATTGAATTCTTTGCATACTGTAGAAAAAAATGTGCCATAGTTTATATTGGGGTCTTGTGAATCAAAACTCGCTGTTGATAGATTGCTAAGAACATTATTATTAAAAGATTTCAGTTTATTTTTGGTCAGAGGTCTCAATTCAATGGTTTTATCTAGATGTAACTTTTTATCTAAGTCAAACGATACAAGCTGACCAGTATGGTCTGACCTGACGCCACTAATTAAGGATGAGTCCTTTATTTTGTAATTGGTAAATACATTGTCTATGCATGAAGCCGTGGTTGCTGTTATTCTAGTCGCTTCATTAAATATACATTTTAAATTGAATGATTTAAACAAAGAGATAAGCTTACTTTTTTCTGGTGAATTAACTAATAAATCAATATTTAGGTCACCACATACAAAAACTAATTTATTATCTTTGAATATTTTATCTAATATTTCTTCCATAACTATCAAAAATGATGACAAGTTCGTGGCTGGTGGTCTATACACAGACAAGAAAGTATGGCCCTCAACCTCTGCACATGCTACCTCACATAAGCGATCAACAGAGCAAGCGGTGATATCCTTTCTTTCCTTATATTTAAAACAACTATTACACAATATCAAAGTACCACCCCCCATCGAAGACCTATTGTACGCACTGGCAACTGAAAAATTATTTACATTAAACAACATCCTATCCGGTTTTAACCAAGTTTCAGTAAAACATAAGATATCCATATGATATTTATCTATTAACATTTCCACTTCTAGGATTTTGCCAGAGAAGCGATTTATATTTTGGTGATACAGTAAAATACACTTATTATGCTTCTCTTTTGTCGTGTCTAAAAGTTTAAAGAATTAATTACAGTATTATTAGAAGTACTAGATAATACTGTTTCGTCACTTAACCTAGTCTCAGTTAAATTATCAATAACTGCGTGTATATTGTAAGCTAACAAAGTAGCTAATACATGTCGACTAGTCTTGGGAAGAAACATATGTTCCCGAACTAGTACAAAATCTCTAACAAAATTGTTAGTATCAAAATACAATAAACGGTCACTATGACGACATGTCAAAATATGCATTAAATTATTTAGGCTAAAAATGTAATCATTTTCTTCATAATTCAAATGATTTGAATATGGCAAAGCACATAATATTATTTTTCCTAATTTTAATTTAAGTAGGGTGTCAATACCATTAACTATGTCCCTTTTAGTTAAACTCAGACTGTTTCCAATTAAAAGAACTACAGTAGTCTGCTCATTCAATTTTGTGTGTTTTATTTTATGAACAAGCTCATTAAAATGCAGGTTATGGTAACAACAATTAGTAATAGTATGTTTGGAGCGGTTATTTAACAATGATCCAAAACCTGTTCCTAATCTATCAGAATATACCAAAACATTACTTTGAGTCGGATAGACACTGTCTAGGGTAGTATGAGTCAAAATGAGTGAAGCGGCAGAAACAACATGCTGTGACATGAGAGGTGGTGGAGTGGGAGCACAACTACAGGTGAGATTGTTAGTCAGTGACTCATACCTCTCTGCATTGTACTTAACCAGGTCCACCAACTCACAGGCCTCCTGCAAACGTTCGCTCAACATTTGTTGACTAGACTCATACTTACAAGATATTTCTCTAAGTGTATTTTCCCTGCTCAGTAATTCCTTATGAAGGTTTTGTATGTCAACATTATACATTAATCTGCTTGTTTCCAAATTATTATTACATACATCTAGTTGGCTTTGTAAGTTGACACGTTCTTTCCTAAGATTTAGGTTAAATTTGTAAACACTTTGTGTCTTCAAAAGTTTCTTATACTTTTTAATATTCTTACTTATTTTAATATATTTCTTAATTTTATTATGACTAGTTAGAGTTGGACATCTAGTTATGGTATCGTCCCCAGTCAGGTCTATGGCAACGGTGGGCTTCACATACTCCAGTCCGGATATACTACCAACCAGCTCATCGAAAAGGTTACTGGTGTTGGCAACCTGTTCGCTGGCTTTCAGAGAGTTGATAGTGGAAATTGTGTTGTTGGCCTTGCATAATTCTGCTTCAAGGCCTGATATCCGTTTCAGTGCCTGGTCATGAGTGTCACTGCAATGTTGGAAGTCTGACACTAGTAGACGAAGATGGCGATGCTGGTCAAGTATGTCCATGTGCTGAGTGTGAAGTTCAACAAGCTGGCTCTTGAGTTGAGTGTTTTTGTCAATTATCTTCTTCACTTCAATCTCACTGTCCTCTCTTTCCTGTAGCAGCTGGTCACATTCTTTTCTTGATGCCTCCAGCTCCTTCAGCGCTGCTTTCAGCTTGTCACTCATGTCACGAACGGTGGCTCCGCGGGTCATCATATTTATAAATTACCCCAAGTAGCACCTGGAATGTGACAAGAAACAGCTAAGTGTATGAGGAAGCTAGATAAGTTTAGAACTTGGGAAGATAATTATGAGAGTAAAATTGGAAGAAATAGGTAATTTAAAATAAATAAAAATAACAGACAAAAGATGAAGTTTAAGAAGAGAATTTAAAAAATAAAATAAAAATGGAGGTACTTATAAGAAAAAGGGAAGCTATTCAATTTATTCTGGGGCTTATCACAATTTTAACTGTTTACAGGAAAACTTGTATTATCGTTTAAGATAATAACTGGGCTAGCTAATTTCCACAGAGAGAGTAATGTTATCAATGTAATAATGTATTTGGACATGAGATTAGTACATAATAAATTACCATTAATTAAACAAAAGTCAATCAATTTGGGATAATTAATATGTGTGAAGTAAAGTTTGTAGTGTTGGTTTTATGTCTGGGGCAAGTGTTTTCGTCTTCGATTTTGCTTCCACAATAATTGTCAAGCGAAAGGAGACAAACGGTGCCGGTGTGTACTGGACGTTGCTCATAACCCTGAGCAGTATTTGCAGATGTTGTATTGTGTCAACATTATTAGAACAATGAATATTATAAAACAAAATACTCCCCGGGTTTGATGAATTCAAATCCGCAGTCCAAAGTTTCAAAAGTTGACAGCCGGTAGATGATTTTTCGAAGTGTCGAATATTATGAATAATCACGACAAAAACACGGCACAAACACTTTGTGAAACACTTTATACTTAGATTCTAAGATAAACAATAGTTTTAACATACAATAAACACAATTTTTAAACTAATTTATTAATATTTAACTACGAGGTCGTTTTTTCACGACCTGTCACCAGTGTTGCCAGCGCAAAAAGTGATATCTACAGCAAGTGATATCTATGTTGTTAGTATAACTAGACAACACAGACTTGTCGCCCGCCCACACAGCCGCCCTGCAAGTGATGTTAAGTGAAGACCCCACTGTAGCTTGACGAAGTAAATACCTCGTCAACCTCCTGTGCGTGTCTCTTAACTTTAAAAATCAGTGATGTGTCATCAGCAAATAACACCATTTGTGGTTGGTTTTTTAGTAAATTAGGTAAATCATTTATTTATACTAAAAAGAGGGACGGATCCAATATTGAACCCTGCGGTACTCCCATTTTGACTTTTAAGCCCAAGGAATTCACACCGTTTATTTGAACTTGCTGCAGTCTATCATTCAAGTACGATTTGACCAAGCTAATCGCAAGTTCACCCAGTCCGTAACGCCCAAGTTCCAAGAGAAGTGTTTCGTGATTCACGCAACCAAACGCCTTGGATAGGTCGCAAAAGATACCTAATGCATCTTGCGCCTCTTCCCATGCGGTAAAGATGTGTTTTAACAAGGTGACACCGGCGTCGGTTGTGCAACGTCCTCTGGTGAAACCATACTGTTGATCGTGTAGGATGTTATTACGATTAAAATGATTGAGCATTTGATTTAACATAACTTTTTCAAACACCTTGATGAAAAGTGGCAAAACCGATACGGGTCTACAATTATTCAAATCTTTGCTGTCGCCAGATTTGAAGAGTGGAATAACTTTACTGTACTTCATTAAATCTGGTAACACCCCTTGATCTACACACAAAATAAATATTAACGCCAAATAGGGTGCAACTTTCTCAATAATGGATTGACATACTTTAGTAGACGCCCCACAGACCTTCCGTAATTTTGATCTTAAGTTGCTTATATAATAATAATATATTTGTCTTTACAACGACCACAGGGTTTATATGTTTAAATTTAAATTCCACAGGACAGGCTGAAACATTCGCTCTTAATAAATCAATAGCAAGTGCGAGCGAAGAATTTAAAGTTTCTGTAGTTTAAATAGGAATATTGGTAAAGAAAGTTGTAAATTCCTGAGCAACATCGATGCTATCGCTAATGAGACCGCGGGAAGTGTTTTTTTTTTTTTTTGGTGGGAAATCATCAAATAACTTCTCCCGCTCTGGGTGGAGCAGGAGGGCGTGTCAGACTTTTACTGACTAAAACCCACCCGTGTTCCTTCAGTAGCCCTTAAGCCAGGGGCTGTGGTGTCTCTTTCGAACAAACCCGCACCCCTGGAAGGCATCGACCCTTGCGGGTCCCATCACTTTTTGTGCTGACATCTCTTTGAGGCGCGCGTGGAACACAACGCGCCGTCGACTTGGGCTTGGTCCTTACCGGACAGCGAGCTACCCATTACTCGCCGTCCGCAAGCCCATGCCTACGGTGGCCGGAAATCGGCCTGGGATTCCCGACGCCCAGGGCGTCTCCGTATCCTGCGGCGGCTGGGGTCGCGAGGGCGCATATGCTGCCTCTCCCTCACGTGCGCCCCCTCCCTCTTCGCGAGCATCACTGCTTCGCTGAAGGAGGTGACGGCTCCCCATGCCCTCTCGCTCCGTACCATGGCCTGGACCAGGGCCGGACGCGAGAGATCGCCGCCGCCGATCGCCTCCACGAGGACACGGCGGTGCTCCGCCCAAGCAGGGCAGACCGCCACCGTGTGCTCCACCGTGTCCTCAGGGCGATCTTCGCAGTGGAAACACCCGGGCGTTTCCTCCCGCCCTATCCGAAACAGGAACCTCCCGAAACAACCGTGTCCGGTGAGGACCTGCGTCAGGCGGAAGGTGAGGACGCCATGCCGCCTCTCAAACCACTCCTCAAAGAGGGGACTTACCGCCGCAATCGTGGCGTGCCCAGCACTGGGTTGCGACAATCGCTCTCTCCATGTCACCATGAGATCCTGCCGGAGCTCTGTCCGCTGTGCCGCGATTTCCTGCGGCAGCGGAGTTACGCCCCGGCGTTTGGCGTCCTCGCGCCACTCCCATATTTGCGCGAGGACCTTTGCCTCCAGATCCCATGGCGGTTATCCGGCAAGGAGGCCCGCCGCCTCGCCGGAGATCGTGCGGTATCCTCGGATCATCCGTATGGCCATGACCCTATGGGACGCTCTCAGCTTGCGAGCTGGTTGGCGCCTCAATGTAGGCGCCCACACCGGCGCCCCGTATAGGGCCATGGACCGCACGATCCCCGCGTAGAGCCTCCGGCAGGAGGCGTTTGGCCCCCCTAGATTGGGCAGGAGCCGCTTCAACGCAGCCCCGGCCCGCTCCAGTCTGGGAGCCAAACGGCGGAAATGCTCCGACCGCGGGAAGTGTCCAGTGTGTAATCGGTATTTAGCCTTTTGCTTTTGTTCGTTTCATTGTTAATAATTTTCCAAACTGCCTTAATTTTATTATCTGCTGATTTGACCTTGTGGCTAACGAATAAAGCTTTAGCTACTTTGCAGATATTTTTAAAAGTTTTAGACTAATAGGCAACGTACTTAGTAAAAGATTCTGTGTTAATATACGGCTTAAGGCCATACAGTTCAAATAATCTTTCTCTACTTTTCCTGATGCCTTTAGTTGCCCAGTCACTAAATAAAAATTTAGGGCAAACAGTTTCAGATTTTTGCCTAAAAAAATGATTGAACTCTGTTTGTACTAATGGAAAGAATTCTTTGTACAAAATATTACCATTATTCACATTTAGTCCCTGAACACTTAACTTGCTAATTAAAGTGCTATTAAACTTATTTAAATTACACGACGTTATTGGTCTAGTTTGTCTCTGTACTTTTTGAATTGGTGTGTTGGACTCAAAAGTACCGTTACTTTTGAGTCCTTTGACCGCTGTGATCAGAAGGGAGATAATTTACAATGGCTTTATCTAAATAGTCGCAGTCATAAAAAAAACATTAATTGATAATGTTTTTGCATGTAGTAGTAGCCGTAGTTATTCGCGTTGGTTCCAAAAACACGTTTGAAAATTGAATGATTTAAAGAGGCTTAACAATCTGCTACTATTTGAATTATTTTCCAAAATATTAATATTAAAGTCCCCACAAATAATTATTGACTTATTACCAGTTGCAAGTTTTGCCAAAACATCTTCCGTTACTGACTCAAATATAGAGTAGTTTTGATCATTAGGAGGCCTGTAAACGCACACTATACAATGCTTATCTAGCTCAACACAGGACAGTTCAATGCTATGTTCCTCTGATAGTTTAACTGTGTCTGTACGAGTCTTCGATTTTAGACAATTTTTAATTAAGATTAGCGAACCTCCACGAAGCATGGATTGTCGGTTAAAACAACTGCCCACACTATAGTTCTCATAATTAATTAACATTTCATAATCTTTCAACCAGTGTTCAGTTATACAAATAATATCAAACATTGTTTTTTCTAAAAATAATGCAATTTCCAATTGTTTGGGAGAAAACCGTTGAATATTTTGATAAAACAATGTCAAGGAATTCTGCTTAGCCTTTTTTTACATTTAGGTAATTGAATGCTAGAAATACCTTGTTGATGGTGAGCTTAAAAACATTATTATTGGTACATACCTTCTGTTGTCTTACTGATTAGTTTAAATTATTATCGCTAACCACCATACTAATTTTTGTGGTACTAATTACAGTAGACTTCGACATACTACTTATGTCTGAGTTTATATTAAAAGCTAATAGCCGTGCTATTTGACGTCTAAAACGAATAGTGTGCAGGATACCCTCCCATAGAACAATAGTGTGCATATTTAAGTGTATATAGTGTAATAATAATATAAAGTGTTATATATATAGTGTTAATATATAGTGTTAAGTAGTCATTAAGTTCGATTCTGCTTACCCCTTAGGAACATTGATTACGATCACACTCTACTCCAGATCGAGTTCGGAGCAGGTTCAAACGTGTCGAAACCTGCTCCGACTCCGAGACGCATCTGCTCGCCTCTGATTGGTGGATCTGAAGTCGAGCGCAAACACGATTTAATCTAAATAAATACGATTGGATAATTACGTGTCAAAACACGGCGCTATCGCCGCTACTTGTACCCATGTGCATTTGTATGACTATAGGGCTATTGTGAACTGTAATTTATTCTCACGAAAAATTGGATTTAATTATGAAGAAATAAATAGTCTTCAAGCTTTGCAAGAGTTTTTAATGAAGTGAACAACATAGTGGTGACCTCCAACCCAGCGCACATAAATGTGAGACCTAAAACACTCACATTTTCTGGTCCTTCGAGCCGGATACGAGGAAACGCTATTAAGAAGACTCTGTCGAACTTCTTGAAGAATATTTAGAAGATTTCATCCAAGAACAATGCCAGTCACGAGATCTACGGGCAAAAAAGGCAAGCAAGCGTCGACTACGGCTATAAAACAAACTGAAACCGCCACTGAAACGACCACTGCGGAAACTGCGGCTGAAACGACCACTACGGAGACTACGACTGAGACAGGTACTACGGAAACTACGAGAACAACGACAGACACGTCCGAAGCAGCCGCCGCGACCACGTCTACAGTGAAACGCGCCGCCACGCAACAAGACGCCGGAAAATCGGAAAATAAAAAGGAAAGTGGTCGCCGTAACAAACCTACGTCACCAAAAAGTGTAAAAGTGTCGAAAACGCGCCGCATAGCCAAAGCCAAAGCGGAGCTAGCACAACGATTAGTGGAATGAGCGACCGCGCGCCTCGCCGAGATCGAAGCTGAATCTAGTGACGAAGACTCATCCTCGGTCGCCTCGGAAGCCGGAAACGATCAACGAGTGACTACCTGGCTACAATCAAGTCAGCTGCTCGCCATCACCGAGGGACCGCATCAACCTGAGGTAAAGTCGTCGAACGAACTTGCAGTCCCAGCGACCGCCACCGCATCCTGGGGCATCCCGGCGACCTTACCGGCGGGAGTCAGCACCATGCAACCGCCGCCTGAAAACCTGAACACTGAACCTGTGAACACGTTGCCAGTGAGCACCGCCGCCTCCTGGCTACCGAACTCCGCGACTGAACAGCCGCAACAGAAGCTGCTGCCAGTGATCGCCGCCTGGCAACCGAACCACGCGGCTGAACAGCCGCAACAGAACCCGCCGCCAGTAATCGCCGCCTGGCAGCAAAACTCCGCGACTAAAAAGCCGCAGCAGAACCCGCCGCCAGTTATCGCCGCTTGGCAACAGAACTCCGCGCCCGCGCAGCCACACCCGAACCTGCAGCCAGTGATCACATCCGCATCCTGGCAACCGAACCACGTGCCTGCGCAGCCACGACCAACGCCTACGCCGGCAGAACCTGTCGCATCTTGGCCACATAACTCGACGTACGTGACATCGAACACATCGTGGCAACCGATCTACACGACGGCACCACATCACAGCTACACTCCGGGATACGCTGATCAGATTCGGGTGCCGCAACCTATGCCATCAGCGCACGTCGTGCATCAGCCAACGACACTGGCCGTCCAAGAACCTAGGACGGACATGAAAGAACTTGCTGCTGCGATCACACACGCCGTACAATCTACGCAGTTCCAGCAGCCAATGAGACATACTGAACTACCGTGCTTCAACGGAGCACATCAAGATTGGCTCACGTTCCGTGCCGCCACGATTGAAGCTGAAATATGCAGCCCGTATGCTCTGCCTGAAAATATCGCTGCAACAACACAAACCTCTCAGAACACGCAGCGACGCCAGCAGCGAGTACACGCCACGCAAGAAACAAATAAACCGAAGTGTGGTTTGTGTGAACGACAGGGGCACAGCATCATAGAATTTGAACAATTCAAGAAAGCAAGTATTGATGCTAGATGGGATATAGCGAAGAAACATCGCTTGTGTTTTCGTTGCCTCAAATACAGAACAAAGCAACACAGCTGCAAACCAAAGAAATGCAAAATAAACGACTGTGTACATTTACACCACAAGATGTTACACGCCGACAACGCAGCGAACAAGAAGAATGAAGAACCAGAACGCCCTAAAGAAGAACAAGAGAAGGTTCATTCAGCGTGTACACCGAAAGTGTCATTCCTGAAAATAATACCAGTTCTGTTAGAAAGAGGGGAATAAATCAAAGTAACTGCACGATTTAAATAGATTAAATTGTATTATGGAAAACACACAGGCGTTACACATCGTCATAGAAGGCAAAAGGGGAAGAGTTGACACAAGTCATCTCTGACACATAATCTATTTGTTCACAAGGACAGATATATATAAAATAACTTTTAAGTTTACAAGGAATGATTCATATAATTCCAACACACTCCCTTAAACTAAAACGTTACATTTAAGTAATTAAACATTATTAAGTACCCAAATTTAATTGACACAAAAACTTTTTAAACTTTTCTCGCGTCAAAGGTTTTGTAAGCATGTCAGCACCACCACCTCCTCAACCTCAGCTTGAAATGTCTCCCCCGCTGTTGGTTCTTCCAGCAGAGCCCTGTGTTAATACGCAGAACAATAATAAATCAATATTTTTTTGTGACGAATTAGGTTCAGGCTTTGGAAAAATTTTACTTAACTACCTTAGCCACAGTTTCACCAATCATAGTTATCATAACATAAGTTTTAAACAAATGGTTAAAAGAATTGCAAACACCAACCTCAATAATTATTCTACAATGGTTTTGCTTTTAGGTAATAGTACTGGTATTACCAGAAAGGACATAGTGGATGGTGTAGACACCTTATTAAAATTAAATATAGGAAAGGTAATGTTGTGTGCTTTACCTTACTCTGATACTTTATCAGATCATGAAAATTATTATATTTATAAGTTGAATAGTACTATTCACAGACTGACATGTTGTCATAGTGACAAATTATTGTATTTTGACACTAATAAATTTGTTAGTGGTTTTAAGATAACTCAGAGAACTTTATCTCTGTCTTGGGAATGTAGACAAATGATTGCTATGTTGATAGCATATAATATTAATGAGGTTATAGATAATATAACAAATACTAGGATTAGTGACAAGTCTGTGTTGTCTAGTTATACTAACAACATAGATATGACTTATGAATTGTTAAGTTGTACGAAGGAGGATCCACCTATGGTACCAACATCTATGGAGGCCAGTTCCAATCAGAGAGAGTATTCTCTTTCTGCTGGAACTCATATGGACAGTCTAGACACTTCGGTTGTAGTGGTGGATGTTGCTCCGGATAACTGTTTAAACTAGTTTGTAAGACAACAGAAGTTACCCCATCAAATAGCCAATTATTGTTAGAGAATCATAAAAAGGTATCTTCTGGCAATTTAACTCAAAATAATAAAAAAGCAAAGGGAGTGCAACATACTTTAAAATTGTTTAACCAAAATATCCAAGGTTGCTCTTCTAAATTACTTGAAATAGAATTGTTTTTGGAAAAAACCAAGTTTGATGTAATTTGTTTAACAGAACATTGGTTAAAAGATCATCAAATAATGTCAATTAACTTTGAAAATTATTGTGTAGTTAGCTTTTTCAGCCGAAAACGTATGATACATGGCGGATCTTTAATATTAGTAAAAAATTCTGTTAAATCGAAAGAACGAAAAGACATCACCGGGCTGTCTGTTGAACACACCATTGAATTGTCCTGTGTTGAGCTTGATAAGCATGTTATAGTTAGCGTTTACAGACCTCCAAGTTACCAGAATCTGTCTATGTTTGATTCTGTAATGGAAGATGTGTTAAAGAAACTTAGTACTAGTAGTAAGTCAATAGTCATATGTGGTGATTTTAATATTAATTTATTAGAAAATAACTCAAATACTGTGAGATTATTAAATCTATTTAGGTCATTTGATCTGCCAAATGTTTTCAGTGAACCAACCCGAGTGACAGCTTCTTCTGCCACTTGTATTGATAATATTTTTTGTAACTGTGATTACCTAGACAAACAAATTGTAAATAAGTTGCCGTCTGATCATTGTGGACAAACAATAACTTTTTGCTCCTACATGCCTTTACAAAAAATTCAAATTAGGTTTAGGCCAATGTCATGTAGAAATTTAGAAAAATTTAATAATTCTTTGGCCAGTACATTATGTGTTCAGAGTTTTAATAATGTATGTGACCCAAATGAGTTCTACGCCGAGTTCTTCTCACTATTAAACACGCAATTTAATAAAACTTTCCCACTAAAGACTAAAACTATTTGCAAAACGTTCTTATTTAGTGATTGGGCTACTCCAGGTATTCGTAAAAGCCGGGAAAAACTTTTTGAACTTTATGGCCTAAAGCAACAAATGAATAATACAAGCTTTGATCAGTATGTTTCAAAATATTCAAAAACTTTTAAAATTGTGTGCAAATTAGCTAAATCGCTTTATATTAGCAATAAAATAAAATCAGCTGATGATAAAATAAAAACGACCTGGCAAATAATAAATAATGAAACAGGTAGGAAAAAACAGCGTAATACTGAATTTAATTTAGAGACTGCAAATGGCTCCATCAACTCAGATGTAGAAATAGCTCAGGAATTTGAGAACTTTTTTGCTAATATTCCTGTTAAAACTACTGAAGCTTTAAATTCTTCACCCGCGCGTTCTGCTGCTTTACTCAGGAAGAATGTAACGGCATGCCCTTTGGAGTTTAGGTTTCAGCATACCGACCCCCAAGCTGTTATAAAAGCTTTTAAAGATCTTAAAATTAAATCAACAGAAGATCTTTGGGGAATGTCTGTAAAAGTATGTAGTGCTATTATCGAAACCATTGCGCCCTATTTAGCTTTCATATTTAATACCAGTATAGACCAAGGAGTCTTCCCGGATCTCATGAAACACAGTAAAGTAGTTCCGTTGTTCAAATCCGGTGATAGTAAAGAACCCAACAATTATAGGCCCGTGTCAATTCTGCCAGTCCTCAGTAAAGTGTTTGAAAAGTTGATTCTCAATCAAATGTTACGTCACTTTAATAAAAATGCCATCTTTCATGAACAGCAGTACGGTTTCACCAAAGGGCGTTGTACCACTGACGCTGGTGTTACCCTAATAAAAAACATTTTTAAAGCCTGGGAAGAAGCAAAAGATGCCATTGGAATCTTTTGCGACCTCTCCAAGGCGTTCGATTGCGTAAACCATGAGACACTTCTGCTGAAACTGGAGCACTATGGGATTAGAAATACAGCTCTAGATTTACTAAGATCATACCTGAAAAACAGAAAAGTTAAAATTCAAGTAAACGGCATAAACTCACTAGGGGCTGAAATGGCAATGGGCGTTCCCCAAGGTTCAATATTGGGTCCATTCCTCTTTTTAGTTTACATTAATGATTTACCGTATATACTTCTAAATCAACCGAAGATGGTGTTATTTGCAGATGACACATCATTGATATTTAAAATAGACCGACGTACACAAAATCTTGACGACGTGAATAACTCTATTCTTCAGGTCCAAGATTGGTTTACGGTAAATAATTTGGTACTAAATGGCACAAAAACCAAATGTATTAGATTTCAATTACCAAATGTTAGAAGTAGCGAATGTGACATCATATTGAATGGAGAAAAACTGGAATTTGTTAATCAAACGGTGTTCCTGGGAATCACGCTAGACGATAAATTGCAATGGGGACCTCATATAACATCTCTTGCGGGGCGGCTAAGCTCGGCCGCTTATGCTGTTAGAAAGATCAGACAGTTAACAGATGTAGAAACCGCGCGTTTGGTCTATTTTAGCTACTTCCACAGCATTATGTCGTATGGCATTTTACTGTGGGGTCGGGCTGCTGACATTGAATCCATCTTTATTTTGCAAAAGAGAGCTGTCAGAGCCATTTATAATCTACGTCGCCGCGAATCCCTCAGGGAACTGTTTAAAACGATTAATATTATGACAGTACCTTGCCAATTCATTTATGAAAATATCATGTATGTAAGAAAAAATCTACATCTTTTTAATAAAATAAGTGATAGACATAATTTTAATACTAGAAACAAAGACAAAATAGATCAACCATTTTTCAGATTAGCTAAAGTACATTCATCTTTTATGGGGTACTGTGTTAAATGCTATAACAAAATACCTTGTGATATATTACAATTAAATGAAAGGAAATTTAAAACTCATATTAAAAGTACACTTTGTAAACAAGCGTATTATAAATTAGAGGATTATATCCAAGATAAGAATGCTTGGAAACATGCTGGTCCTGCTCCATAGGACAATCTAAAGTCTAGACAAAATCAAACTGGTTGCTAATTGAATTAAATAAATAATTATATTTATGACATTGATTTACACTCACACACTGACTTATTTCTTGTTAATATTCTAGGAAAATCGTATATTTACTCTTACAATGTTTGTAAATATGTGGGCACCATGTATCTATCATAGAATTAATTTATCTTTATTGCTTCAGTTGCATTTTGTTACCTTTTTTGGTATAGTAATTTTATTCTGGGTGCATCGTTTTCACAGATAATTATATAATGAATGTACTATGATAAATTGTATGTAAAACATTTTAAAAGAGTAACGGTGGAGTTTCTTGCCCGTTCTTCTCCATACGAAACTACATTTTGGAATGGGCGACTAGAATCAATTCTGTTTAAATGTAAATGTTGACGTTCAAAAGTGCCTTTTAAGTGCCTAATTGAAATAAATGCTTTGACTTTGACTTTGACTTTGAGCAATCATTTTATCTGTAGGAATTATACGATAATAATACGATACATAACAACTTATTTAACATCGACAGTTCGCTACAATAGTAGAATCATTAGTCATAATACGGCGAAATGCGTCACCGGATGCGGCGAAATGGCTAACGGTATCTGTTGTAATAACTATTTCCGCTCAAAATCTTTATCAAATACACATTCTTGGCAATAAAAACTGTAAAGTGATGTCTGACATCAATATGTTTAGTCCTTGAATGGAACATTGAATTTTCACTTAACCGCTGTGCGGATTGATTATCATTAAATAGGTTTATTTCACAATCTGAATTCAGACATTCTTTTAATAAGCTCCTTATGAACAGACCTTCTTTGCATGCATCAGAAAGTGCCATATATTCTGCTTCTGTGCTGGACAGTGCAACGGTTTTTTGCTTACGACTTTCCCAGCTGACAACAGAATTACCTATTTGAAATAAAAATCCGGTATATGACTTACGGTCCATTGGACACGAACCCCAATCGGCGTCAGCATATCCGCATACTTCCACAGCAGAAGTTTTCTCATAAACTAAACTATAATGAATCGTACCTTTTAAATACCTTAATATTCGCTTTGCAGCCTTCCAATGGACATCAGAACTACCATTGTTAAATTGACTCAAAAAACTTACCGCATGTGCGATGTCTGGACGAGTGCAAACAGCAATATACATTAGGCACCCAATCAGGTTACGATATCCACAGCTTTCTGAATCACCTTTAGTAAGTTTGAGTCCAACTTCCATTGGTGTCGTAGTCGGCTTGCAATCTTCCATCTTGAATCTATTCAGAACATTAGATATATAGTTAGATTGATCAAGCGTAATTCTTCCTTTTTCTCTCTTTACTCTCATTCCCAAGAATTCATGAACTGAACCTAAGTCCTTCATTTCAAATTCTTTCTTTAAATGTTTTTTTACTTCTTCCTTATCTTCATTGGAGGATGTAAATAACAGTATGTCATCGACATACAAGGCTATTATTGTTAAACGCCTCAGTTGGAATCTGAAGTATACACATGGCTCAACAGATGACTTCTTAAACTGCATTTTCTTTGTAAGGACATAACTTATTTTGTCATACCAGCATTTTGCAGCCTGTTTTAAGCCATAGATGGATTTATTTAGTTTATAAACCATCTCTTCTCTTATTTTTTGTAGAAAGCCTTCCGGCTGTTCCATTACAACATCTTCACAAAGATCTCCATTTAAAAAAGCTGTAGTGACATCCATCTGATCAATATCTAATTCTTTAACTGCAGCTATAGCAAATAAAATTCTGATAGTAGAATAACGAACCACCGGAGCAAAAGTTTCCTGGTAATCAATCCCATATTTTTGCGTGAATCCTTTGGCAACTAAACGAGCTTTGTATTTAAGAATTCTTCCATTTAATCCTAGTTTGATTTTAAACACCCATTTAGATTTCACAGGTTTCTGCCCCTGTTTTAAATCAACTAACGTCCAACAATTATTTTTCTCAAAAGAGTTGTACTCATCTTGCATTGCAGCTTGCCATTTAGCTGAATCTGTACCGCTCAACGCCTCTTGGACTGTCATTGGTTCATCATTATTACACTGAAATGCCACATTAGCATTTTCTTCAGAATCATCCATGCTCTCAAAGTTTGAAGAATCAGTGTCCTCATGTTCTAGTGTTGATGATCCTGGAATGTAAGTAACATCCGAACATTCGTCTGAACTAGATGTCGAAGATTCTTGCCTATCAGAACCTGAAATAATTATTTCTTGCCTTCGCTTATTTGGCTTGTTATGTATGTCACCACTAAATTCAGGAGCCGACTCATTTCCATCAGCTGATTCAGTTTCTGAGTTGTGTAGCTGATGTACTAGACTATCAGTGATGATGAAGTCATCACTTGACATATTATTCTTATGTTCAGTTATTGAAATAAATTGATCTTCAAAAAATGTAACGTCTCTGGCCTTTACACAAGTAGTAGGACATTCCGGATTTATTAGCCTGTAACCTTTACTTTCTTCACAGTAACCCACAAATATATACTTTTTACATTTAGGATCAAATTTCTTCCTATTTTGTGTTAAAGCATAGGCTAAACATCCAAAAACTCTGAAATGACTAATATCTACCTTTCTTTTTGTCCATCTCTCTTGAGGCGTCGAACCCATCACTGCTTTTGTCGGGCTTCTGTTCTTAATATAAACTGCAGTCTGCACTGCTTCTGCCCAGAAGCGGTTATCTAATCCCGCATCCTGCAGCATACACCGGGCCTTTTCAACTATAGTCCGGTTAACGCGTTCACTAACTCCATTCTGCGCTGGGGAGTATGGAATTGTTGTTTGACTTTGTATTCCATCTTCTTTCAGATATTCCCGAAATTGATTGTTAATATACTCACAACCATTATCAGTTCGAAGTATTTTTATTTTTCTACCTGTTTGATTTTCTACGAACACCTTGAATATTTTAAAATAATGAAATACTTCATTTTTAGCTTTCAAAAAATAAACAAAAGTCTTCCTCGAAAAATCATCTGTAAAGGTTAAAAAATATTTCGAACCTCCAAAAGAAGTCTGTGGCATAGGGCCACACAGGTCAGAATGAATAAACCCAAGTATCTCATTTGACCTACTTTGGGACATCTGCGGAAAGGGTTTTCTAGTTTGTTTACCCTGAACGCATGCTATGCAAGACTGAAAATTACTACTATCATAATCAGTGCCAGTTACCATACCTTTTTTCAAGACATACATGCTTCTTGAATTAAGATGAGCCAGTCTTCGATGCCAAATTTCCTGGGATACCTTACCGACTGATGTATGTGTTCCCGGACTTGAAGAGATCATCGATCTTTCACCAGTTGAGCTCGCTGTTAAACCAGTACCATTACCTTTCTTCACCTGAGAAGTTGATACAGTTTCCACAGCTACAGAGCATTGTATGGCACTTTCAGACACGTCTAGTTGATATATACTGTTTATATGACTAGCAGTAGCTATAACCTTATTACCTTTTTTATTCTACAAACCTTTGAATCAAAGGATACTGTAAAACCTTTCTTTGTCATAGCGCTTACTGACAATAGGTTTGCAGCCAGGTTAGGCACAAAATACACACCGCTTATTGTCTTTAAACAGTCCCGCAACTTAACTTGAACGCTTCCTAAACCGACGGCTGATAGTTTTTCACCATTGGCTACGTTCACTACAATGGGCTTCATGCTTACGTAATCACCACTAAATGCACTCCTGCTATTGCACATGTGATTTGTAGCACCTGAGTCGATACACCACATATCTTCTTTAACTATGACCGAGGAGAGTGCTGTCAACAACGCCTCATCTGATACTCTTTTATCTTTGCTCTTATTAAATTTTTGAGGGCAATTCTTCATAATATGTCCAGATTTCTTACATTTGAAGCATTTATAAGTTTTCTTGGCCACTAAAGCTGTTGCTGGGTCACCACTGTCAGTTCGTCGTTGATATTCCTGCAACAACTTTGACATCACCGTTTCACTGGAGAGTTTCATATTATTATTTTCAAGAGTCATTATCAAAGGGTCATATTCCGGTGGCAATCCACTCAGCATAATAACAGCAACAAAATCCTCTTCGAGGGGTGATCCAATATCATTTAATTGCTGTACAAACTCTGTGATTTTTAATATATACGCATCCATATTTTCACACTCACACAGTTTCATACCGAAAAGACTTCTTAAAAGACTTAGCCGTCTGCATAAACCCTTGTCTTCAAATGCTTGTTGTAAATTATTCCAAGCTTCGAATGCAGTCTTTGCATTCCTAACATGCGGATATGCAGTGCTATGTACTGAAAGACACATTTTCGCCAAAGCTTTCAAATTTTTCTTTTCATCCCTTACCTCCTTCGATTCCACAAACTCCCATAAATCCTCGTGCACTAGTATCATACGCATTGAGAATTTCCAATTTGGGTAATCTTGTATTCCTTTTAATTTTTCTATTGGAAAAGATGCTGTTCGCCATTTTACAATGAATTTTTTCCGGTCACGACGTATTTATTAATCGCTAAACTCCCGAAATAATAAACTATTTTCGCAATTACTATTATCTGGGCCCATAACCTGTTAGAAAGAGGGGAATAAATCAAAGTAACTGCACGATTTAAATAGATTAAATTGTATTATGGAAAACACACAGGCGTTACACATCGTCGTAGAAGGCAAAAGGGGAAGAGTTGACACAAGTCATCTCTGACACATAATCTATTTGTTCACAAGGACAGATATATATAAAATAACTTTTAAGTTTACAAGGAATGATTCATATAATTCCAACAAGTTCATCTTTCCGGACCGGCGGGAGCTGTGGACACCTACGCACTCCTGGACGACGGCTCTACTGTTACACTGATCGACGAGAGCCTAGCTAACCAAATCGGAGCAGAAGGTTCACGTAAACCACTACGAATATCATTCTTCGATGGCAGTCCTACGATCGACGTGACATCTCGACGAGTGAATTTCTTCATCAAGGGATTTCACACTGCTGAACGCAAGCTACATGCAAGAACAGTTAAGGAGCTAGAATTGGCTGCACAGAGGATACCTGGAGAAGCAGTCAAGAACTGTGAACATCTTCGAGTCATAGCCGAAGATATAGTGACTGGAGATGCAAGACCCAGACTCCTGATTGGCCAAGATAACTGGGATCTCCTCATCACAATAGAAATTAAGACAGGAAAAAAGAACCAGCCAGTGGCCTCACTGACACCACTTGGTTGGGTCCGGCACGGCAGCCACGCACGTGCACTTGGCCACAGAGTGAACTTCATCAGACATGCCAACACAGACGACGAACTTCATGAACTGGTGAAGGAATACATCACGATGGACAACATGCAAGTCAACCCAAAGAAACCCATCAATGATCCTGATGAAAAGGCGCTCCGCATCCTGAAGCAATATACGAAGAGAACCTCAGAAGGACGGTATCAAACCGCTCTATTATGGAAAAATGAAAACATAAAAATGCCAGACAACTACGACAGCGCCTTAAACAGGCTCATCAGCGTGGAAAAGAAAATCGATAAAGATCCAGAACTGAAGAAGAGGTATTCTGAACAAATGGAAGCATTAGTATCAAAAGGGTACGCCGAACCAGCTCCACCGACCAGTTCAAAACATAGAACCTGGTACTTGCCTCACTTCGCGGGCTTCAATCCAATGAAGCCGGACAAATTGAGGATTGTCTGCGACGCGGCAGCCAAGACCAGAGGCGTCTCTCTGAACGATCAACTACTCACCGGTCCAGACCTCCTACAATCATTACCAGGAGTGATCATGCGCTTCCGTCAACACTCAATCGCCGTGACCGCCGAATCACTGAAATGTTCTTACAAATAGAACTTCGACCTGAAGACCGAGACGCTCTGCGTTACCTGTGGCGAGGGGACCGAAGAGACACTCACCCCCCCCTGAACAATACCGTATGAAGTCACTAATTTTCGGAGCTTGTTGCTCACCAGCTACAGCGATATACATAAAGAACACGAACGCCGAGAGATTCCAACATGAACTCCCAGAGGCAGTCGAAGCTATCAAAAGAAAGCATTGCATGGATGACTATCTGAACAGCTTTGAAACCTTAGAAGAAGCAGTGAGAATCTCACAAGCAGTGCGCAGCATCCACAGTGAAGCGCACTTTGAACTCAAGAAATGGTCGTCAAACTCTACCGCTCTACTTGAAGCGCTAGGAGAAGTAACCAAGACCGAAGACACAATCAAGCTGGAAGACAACATCCAGACAGAACGAGTTCTCGGCCTGATATGGAAGCCAACAGAGGACACACTTGCCTTCAATCTGAATCTGACTCCCATACCTCAGAGCATCCTAGAAAACGACACACCTACTAAAAGAGAAGCTCTCCGAATAGTTATGTCCCTATTTCACCCATTGGGACTTGTATCGCCAGTGACCGTGAGAGCAAAACAAATGCTACAAGAAGTGTGGCGTCGTGAGACGGCATGGGACGAAGCCCTGGACGGTGACCTCGCCGCGAACTGGAGGAAATGGCTCGCTCAGCTCAGAGCTTTAGAACACGTCTCCATTCCACGAACCTACCCAGGCTTCAGCGCTGCGAAATCACTACAGCTGCATATATTCACCGACGCAAGCGAATCCGCATACTCAGCAACATTATATTGGCGAACTGTCACCGGAGACGGCAGAGTCCACGTCTGCCTGATCGCAGCCAAAGCCAAGGTGGCACCATTGAAACTAATGTCGATCCCACGGTTAGAGCTTCAAGCAGCAGTTCTTGGCGCACGTGTTAGATTATTTATTTTGATATTTTAATATTGTTTAGTGGATAATGTCATCTGTCACATTAACGAAACGTTGAACAAATGTAGAAGTACCTAATTTGACTACTAAACTGACACAATAGGATATAAAAAGGATTGTAATGACGGTATCGAGTCAGTTGCTCGGTAGACGTTCAGTGGGATAGTCCTAGTGCCGTTGTTGTGTGGAATAGATCGACCAGATGTCATGTAACTTATGTTATTTAATATTATACCGTAATTGTTGCTTATTATTACAATATTGTAATTGTAATAATGCCGAGTTATCTTGGACAAAGGTCCAAGAGTTGTAATTAAATGTATAGCAATGTAAGAGATGTGTTGATGGAATATATCAATACTGTTTCCATGGAGTTTCTTGTCCTTCTTCTCCATGAAGACCTAGCTTAGGAATGGACGACTAGCTTTCTGATTAAATAATGACAAGCCTAATTGAAATAAATGCCTAGTCTTGTCTTTCTGTGCTTTACTTCATGAAACCCTTTCCCAGAAACCATATTTATAAGAACCTTAATACACAGTAAATAAGCAGTAACCATTCTGATATTTAAAGCTTGATAATGTTTTATAAAGACACACTTATAAATTCATATAGCCACTTATTCTGACACACGCATGGCAACAGCGGTTAAAGAAGAACATGAAAAAACCCCAGAGTCAACCACGTTCTGGACCTACAGCAGAACGACATTATCATGGATCAGAACCGGGTCCAGATCTTATAAACCATATGTCGCTCATCACATCGCAGCAATCGAAGAACACAGCTCCACCAACGAATGGCGCTGGATCCCGACCAAATTGAACCCAGCAGACCAGAACACTATGATCAAAATCATCGCTGGTTAAACGGTCCAGAGTTTCTTCGTGAGCCCCCAGAAATGTGGCAATTGATGAAAAAATCCCTGTCATAATAACGGGAGAAGAAAGAACATGTAACGTGAAAAACGAGAACATACAGATCAACGAAGCTATACCGAACGTCAACCGATTCTCACGTTGGGAAAGATACCTACGAGCCACAGCGCGAGTTCTACAGTTCCTGCATCTCTGCCGCCAATCAGGGCAGAAAGTCAACTACAAGAGAACCAAAAGGAACAGTAGCAACGACCCTGATTGGAAGAAAAATAAGCAGACAGTGCCAGCCAAACCAAGAGAGAGCCGAGAAACCACAAATAGTTACCTGCCTCTCATCGCCGAACTCCTACGCCGCGCCGAAAGTTTGATCCTGCGAGCTTCACAAGAACAATCCTTCCAGGAAGAGATAGAAGCTCTGAAAAATAAGAAGCCCATACAACGAAATAGTCGCCTACACGCGCTAAGCATAGAGCTCATAGAGGAAGAGCTTCGCCATAAGAGCAGGATAACTACGATGACGAACATCACAGAACGCCTGAAAAAACCAATTATACTGGATGGAAACCATATTACAACACGATTATGGATCGAACACGATCATCGCAAATTACATCACGCGGGCACCGAAACCGCGGTCAATGAATGTCGTCAGCAACATTGTGTGCTCCTTCCACGGCCCACCGTCAAGAACATCATAAGCAAATGCCTGCGATGTCGAATAAAGGCCGCCTCTCCACCTCAGCCGATGACAGGGAACCTCCCTTCCTGTCGCCTAGCACACCACCAAAGACTATTTACCTACGTCGGGTTAGACCACTTCGGGCCATTGACCGTTACAGCAGGACGAAGTCATCAAAAAAGATACGTCGCTTTATTCACATGTCTGACGACGCGAGCCGTACATCTTGAGCTGGTAACATCGCTCAATACAGATTCGGCAATTATGGCATTGCGACGTATGATAGCACGACGAGGATGCCCAACGCAGCTATGGTCCGACAACGGGACGAACTTTCACGGCGCTGAAAAGGAGTTACGAGCAGCCATCTTTGCAGCTACGGCAGAAGAAGCTTCCAAGAAAATGATCGACTGGCGATTTATCCCGCCTGGAGCGCCATTCATGGGAGGCGCCTGGGAGCGCCTGGTGAGGTCGGTGAAAACGGCACTAGCCGCCACATTGAACGAGCGATTCCCGAGCGAAGAAGTGCTTCACACCCTACTCATCGAAGCTGAACATACCGTAAATAGCCGCCCACTCACGCACGTGTCTGTGAACCACGAAGATCCCGAGGCATTGACACCCAATCACTTCATTTTGGGCAGCTCAGGCCGCATCGCGGCGCCAGGAGAATTCGACGACAGCGATCTACGTCTACGAGCCAGTTGGCGTGCAGCTCAGAGGCTTGTCGACATATTCTGGGCCAGATGGCTAAAAGAATATCTCCCAGAACTACGGAACCGCAGAGAACCACATACCAAAGGCACGATACCTAAGGTCAATGACCCAGTTTTGATTGTGGATGGCAACCTCCCAAGAAACATGTGGATAAGAGGACGCATCTGTGACGTCGTGTGATCAATCCGAGACTATACGAATTATATGGATTGAAAAAATACAGGTTTGATACTCCTTTCCTAGAGTATGTCAAGAACTATTCAAAATTATTTAAAAAGATTAGTGCTTTTGCAAAATCGAAATTTTTAAGCGACACAATTAAAAATTGTAACAATAAAGTTAAAACCACTTAGAAAATAATAAATAATGAAACGGGTAAGTCGGTTAAACAAGACAATCAACTTGAGATTATGGTCGACGACAAATTAATTATTACAGAAGCTGAAGTAGCGGAGGCATTTAATGAGTTTTTTGCCAAAATACCTGTAACTACGACTCGCTCCTTAAATTCGTCCCCGTCAAAAAAAAAAAAAAAAGTTTCTTTATTACCTTCAGTTGTACAAAAAAACACTTATTTAAACACTGTGCATCGTTACAACTAGGGGAAAGAGTGTTTTCGATGAACTCTGGCACCCAATGTAATATTTATTTTGTGTTTAGGGTGCCAGCGTCCTCGCCTATCATTGAACATATATCAGTAGTTGTAAGACAAGCACAATATATTAAGAAAACTATTTACTAATAAATGCAAATATTCTATGGCCTATCAAAGTACCTATGTATGGGGAATGTGTATGTAATTGAGAAGGAGCCAAATATGGTGAAAACTTGCGAATATGTTAGTCAGTAGTGTGTATATGATTACAAACATATTACCTTATTAACTGAATTAGGTTAAGCGATTGAAATGCGTAGTAAATCCTCAGTCTTAACATAATCCAATGTCAAAAGCCACTTTGTGACCTGGGTCTTACATCCATTTAGGCACAAGGGAGCAATGTTGCACAGTTTATTTATTTTATTATAAATATGGTTGGAGAGAATATCATAATGACGTTGAGCTAGGGCCGTTCTACATCCACTAGTTGTGCACACCTCGTAGTATCTACGTTTTTTTGCGGCATTCGGCTTGTAGAACACATAGCGATGTTTGCGCAGAATAGTGCCGAGAACAAAGAGCTGTCTCACAGTGAGGACCTCACATTCGGCGTAAAGAGCTGAGGTGGGATATCTAAATAGCTTCGAGGTCATAACTTTGAGGACAGCTCTCTGTGCCCGTTCCAGAGGGAGGAGGGTTGTCTTGGGAGTCCCACCCCACACTGTGATGCAATAGTTTATTATGCTTTGACACAGAGCATAATAAACAGTTTTAATAGTGCGGTAGTCCGCGGAGTACCTTAGCTTTTTAAAAATAAATATACACTTGCGGACTCGCGATATGAGATTGCCAAGATGAGGTTTCCAGCTCAAAGAACTATCTACATAGACTCCGAGATACTTGACAGACTCACACCTTGTGAGTTGTGGACAGTTGCATTGTGAAGAGGATGAATCGGGTGAGCAAGTATGAGCTCTAAGTGCCATTGAATCCATTGGAGGGAAGCTAGTGGAACGTAATGAGAATGGCAGGTATACTGTTTTGTTAACATTCAAGGTTAAGATATTTTTTGATAGCCATTTCATGACTGAGTTTAGAGCAAGTTCCGCGTATTTGACTGTTTCAGACCAGTCAATACCGTGAAGAAGCAGGGCCGTATCATCAGCGTAAGTATAAATTGCACAGTTCGTTAGAGACATTTTGCATAAATTATTAACATAAATAAGAAACAGGGTTGGGCCCAATATTGAGCCCTGAGGAACGCCAAAATTCAAATATTTAGGGTCACTAATAACGTCATTTATTTTGACGCATTGGGTTCTGCCACATAGGTAATCTCGGAAAATTTCTAAGATATGTCCACGAATACCCAAAGCTTCCAGCTTGTATAAGAGGTGGGGAACAGACACCGTGTCGAATGCCTTGGAAAGATCGAGAAAAATAGCCAAGCACTTCATTTTATCATCTAGTTTAGACACTACATGATCCACCAAGACAGCAACAGCATTCTCAGTTGACCTGCCGCGTCTAAAACCATACTGGTTATTGCTTAATAAATTGTATGACTCAAGGTAGTCTACCAGTCGGTTATTGAGTACCTTTTCTAAAATTTTAGAGATGGCAGGCAAGACTGAGATCGGTCTATAATTATCTACACAGTGTCTGTCCCCTTTTTTGAAGATTGGATGAACGACAGCCCTTTTAAAAACCTTGGGAAAACGGCCCGTAAAAATAGAGAGATTGCAGATATGAGTGATGGCTGGGGCAATCGTGGGGAGACAGGATTTTAATAGTCTCGATGAAATGCCGTCCCAACCCACTGCAGCATCTGTTCGTAACCCAATAATGAGATTTGAGACCTCCACTTCATCAGTGGGAAGAAGTACTAGCGAGTTTGAGGGCGGCTCATCATCTAAAGAATACTCCGAGGTATACGAGGAGGATGAGAATTTGTCAGCCAAGTTCTTGCCAAGACTGACAAAAAACTCGTTAACTCTGTTGACCGACGACTTTTCATCCGAAGACAACCTTAGTAGCTCATTAGGGGGTTTCGCATTAAGGTTAGTTCCGGTGATATTTTTAATGACCTTCCAAGTTGCTTTAGGGTTGTTTTTCGCCGTTTGAAACTCCTCACTTTCATAGGCATGTCTCAAATTTTTGAGAAGCTTGTTACAAAAATTACGATAACGCTTATATGTGACCATGAGAATGTAATTTTCGGGATCTGCCTTTAAGGTTTGAGCCATGCTATCTCTATTTCGGATACACCGTAGCAGACCATTGGTAATCCAAGGTTTCAGGATTCTGCGTTTTGATGAGATGTACACCGATTTGGAGTGATTAGCGATGACAGAGCTAATTATGGAAACCAAAGACTCGGTGGCGTTGTTTGCGTCTTGAATAGTCAATATTCCACCAAAGTCCATAGATAAAATGTCAGTAATTGCAGCTGTATAATTAACAACTATACGATTACCTTTAAAGGTAGGGAGTGGCTTTGCAAGTTGGATGCTTATAAACGTGGGCCTGTGATCAGTAATGTAAGTATCAAAAACGAGAGTCGTATTTTTAAGATCAGATCTTAACATTACGTGATCAATACAAGATTGAATACGCGTTGGGAATAGATGGGTAGGCAGGAGGCCATGTGAAGCAATAAGGTTAAGGTACTGATTTGCTTGCTGTGAAATAGCATTCGGAGTGATGTCAATATTGATGTCACCCATTATCACAAGGTTCTTCTGGACTGACGTCTGAGTAAGGACAGTGTCTAAATTTTCAATAAAATTGTCAAGATTTCGTGTGGACGGGGAGCGATATAGCGCTAAAAGTAGGATGTTATGAGATTTTACGTTACAGATCAAACAGCTGGAGCCAGATATAGATGGTTCGGTAACAATATGAGGTAATTCTGATTTTATATATATTATAACACCATCGTTTTGGTTGTTAAGTTTACTCGTGTGATAAGAAATATACCCTTCCAGTTGCGGAACTGTTGACACCATCAACCAGCACTCCGATAGAACTAAAACATCACAAGAAATTTTTATCCTAGCCAGAAGCACAAGAAAACTATCGAAGTTACAATTTACACTGCGTATTGTTACGAGCTAGGGGTTCGTGACAATTAAAAACTGCCGATATGAATTACCAAAAATAACACTTTAATTAAACTCACTAATAACACAACACAATAGCACTACGGATCACTCTTAAGTCGCACTTGAAGATCGCTTTAGATGTTCTCGCATGTATCGCTTCCAATGAACTACCCCGAGACGCGCTCCGTTCCCGCTTATATAGGGCCCTCGGATAGTTCCAGAACCTTCTACCGTAGAAGCATCTAGAATGTTCGAGTACATATCGGCCCTGACCGAACGCATGTCGATAGTTCCAGAAAGTTCTAGCATCGAACTTTCTAGAAAGCTCCTGACAATTAATTTCGCTATTCGATAAGAGATGGCGCTAGTGGCAACCAAACATTAATTGTGCGGCGCAACACTGCCCCCACCTAAGATATGCTCGTCCCGAGCATTATCGGCCCCATAATAACGCGCCAGTCGATCCACATGGACTATCTTAGGAGTACCTCTTGCACCTTTCTGTATCCGGTAGGTAACGTCATTGATCTTTGTCACAATCCGGTACGGTCCGTCCCAGTTAGCTTGAAGCTTAGGAGATTTCCCTTTGCTGCGGACTGGATTGTGCAACCACACTAGTGAACCTTCGTCAAACCCTTTATTGTTCATTTTGCGGTCATAACGGGTTTTCATCTTTTCAGACATTTGCTGGCCTGATTGTCTGACGTGCTCATAAATGTCATTCATCTTGTTCCGCAAGTCATTCGCATAATCGGTTATACTGCGTGGGGCATCAGGTGGTATTCCGGTAATCAGGTCTGCAGGTAGCCGTAATTCCCTTCCAAAGTTTGCGAAAGCTGGTGTCACCGATGTGCTTTCGTGAACAGCGCTTCGATATGACAACAAAAACGGTTGTATGTGCTTGTCCCAATCTCTTTGCCGATTTTCCACAACTTTTGCTAGGTACCTCTCTAATGTCTGATTAAATCGTTCCACCATTCCATCCGATTGTGGGTGGTAAGAAGTTGTTCTTGTTTTATGAGTACCCATCACTCGACAAGTTTCCTGGAATATTTGAGACTCAAAATTCCTTCCTTGATCACTGTGAATCTCTAAAGGTACTCCAAAACGACAGAAGACTTCATGAACTAATTTATCTGCAACTGTCGAAGCTTCTTGATTTGGAATGGCGAAGACTTCCGGCCACTTAGTGAAGTAATCCATCACAACCATGAAATACTTGTTACCACTTTCACTTTCCGGAAACGGCCCCGCAACGTCAAGGGCTATCCTCTCCCATGGTGCACCAACATTGTACAATTTCAATGCACCTCTGCTACGCGTCTGAGGTCCCTTTACAGCTGCACAACTTGTACATTTGCGACACCAGTCCTCGACATCGTCCCGACAGTGGACCCAGTAAAACCGTTCTCGTATCTTCAGTAGAGTCCGTTTTACTCCCAGGTGACCTCCTGAACAACCATTATGGTACAGCTGCAGAACATCCGGTACTTGTGATTTAGGGACAACCATTTGCAAGTGACAGCTGTTTCCCCGAGCATTTTCCCATTTACGGCACAGGACTCCATCCTGAATCACCAAGCTGTCCCATTGGGCCCAATAGCTCTTTGTGATGGAACTCATTGCTGAGACGTCGCTCCACCTGGGCTTAGGAGCTTTGGCCTTCATCCACTCCAGAATCGGCTTGATGTCCGAATCTTCCTGCTGTGCACTTTGCAGGCTTTCCTTCCACTCGTTGCTGAGGTCTGTCCTGAGCATCCTCACAGGTACCACTTCCTTACTCTCTTGCCTAGTACAGTGCTTGCAGTCTTCAGGACAAGGTCTTCTTGACAATGCATCTGCGTTGCCATGAGATTTCCCGCTGCGATGTTCGACCACAAAGTCGTATTCCTGCAGTAGCTCAATCCATCTCGCAACTTGTCCTTCTGGATTTTTGAACTGTAATAGCCATTTCAGTGCAGCATGGTCGGTTCGTAAGTGGAATTTCCGACCCAGAAGATATTTGCTAAAATGCTGCAATGACTTTACCATAGCAAGCAATTCCCGTCTGGTGACACAATAGTTCCTCTCCGGCTTTGACAACGACTTGCTGAAGTACGCTATCACAACCTCTTGATCACCATTCCGTTGAGACAACACACCACCAAGTCCTATGTCACTTGCGTCTGTGTCAACTATAAATTCCTTGCCTGCATCAGGGTACCCCAAAATAGGTGTTTTGCATAGTCGGTCCTTTAACTCCTGGAATGCGAAATCGCAACTTTCATCCCAGCAGAAATGTCGCTTCTCTTCGGTTAGCTTATGCAGGGGTTTGGCAATATCCGCAAAGTTCTTAACAAATCGCCGATAATAAGAGCACAACCCCAAAAACGCTCTGACCTGCGTCTTGTCTTTTGGAACTGGCCAATCCTTGACAGCGGCGATTTTCTCTGGATCCGTGCGGATACCTTCTTCCGACACTACATATCCCAAAAAGCTAACTTGCCGTTTGAATAGTGAACATTTCTTCGGACTCAACTTGAGGTTGGCACTCTGGATCTTCTTGAGCACGCGTTCCAGGTTTTGAAGATGTTCTTCAAACGTACGGCCAACGATGATGATGTCATCCAAGTAGACCAGACAGGCATCGCCAATCAACTTAGTCAGTACAAGTTCCATCAACCTTTCAAACGTTGCCGGAGCGTTGCACAATCCAAACGGCATAACTTTAAATTGCCACAGACCCTTTCCTGTCGAGAATGCTGTTTTCTCCTTGTCCTTGGGGTCAATTTCCACTTGCCAGTAGCCACTTTTCAGGTCCAGCGTGCTAAACCACTTTACTCCAGTGAGCATGTCCAACGTGTCATCAATTCTTGGCAAAGGGTAGCTGTCCTTCTTCGTAACGTCATTCAGACGACGATAGTCAACACAAAACCGCATGCTGCCGTCCTTCTTCCTTACCAGCACTACCGGTGAACACCATGGACTAGATGAAGGTTCAATAACACCATCCTTCACCATTCCCTCAATCATGGTTTCTACTTCCTTTTCACGCGCTACCGGCAATCTCCTTGGCCGCTGACGGATAGGCAACTCGTCTCCTGTATTTATTTTGTGTTGAACTAGGCCAGTCTTCCCAATGTCACTATCGTTTAGGGAGAAAACTTCGGCGTACTTCAGTAATATCTTCTTTGCCTTGCCCATCTCATTTTGAGACAGAGCGCTGCGACACTCTTCTAAAAGTGTGGTCACTCTCGTTTGTGCATCCTTGCTGGGGGTCCCAGTCGATAGATATTGGCATTGACGCAGCCAATCCACTTCCTCGCAAGTACCAATCAGTGTGCCTTTTTTAATAGTCTGTTCTTGATCACAAAGGTTCAGCACACGTACCCCTGAGATGTCGGTGGCTCTGATCAAAGTTCGTGCCACTTTCCATGGAAGGTCGTTGTCTACCCTTTCCACGAGTACACAACGATGAGTTTTCCCAGGATTCCGAGGAAGACTAACCGGCACAATCGTTTCTGATTTCGGAGGAAGAACAATTTCCTTAAGGCTGTACACATTCCCTGGTAACGCCCCTTCCATAAAAAGTTCCTCTCGTCCACATTTCATAACTCCCTGCTTGACGTCAATCTCGCAAAAATTCTTTCTCATAAAGTCAAGACCCAGGATGCAATCGTCCATTATATCAGCCACGATGACCTTATGCAGGTAGGTCCTGTTGCCTAGCTTTAACTCCATCTCCTTCTCTCCACGGACGGGTATGCGCTGACCGGTGGCTGTCACCAAATTAATGCGTTCCCGGTTGTATGCGGAGTCCCCAAGGAGCCGACTCATAACTTTGGAACTGACGACCGTACGAGAGGCTCCCGTGTCTATGGTCAGCTTACAGGGCATTCCGTTGATCTCACCCTTGATGATTAAGGTGTTCCCGTCATGGGTTTGTGTGATCGAAATCCTTGGGGCTCTTTGAACATCAGCCAGCACCCGCCCCGCAGTCCTGGCTATTACTCGTTTCCCTGCTGCTGCTGGGTAGTGCTGTTAGCCGCGCTACCCTCTGCAGACCGGCCATCTTCCCTTTCTGCAGTTCGCTTAGGGCAACTGGATCGAAGGTGGCCCCTTTCCCCACAGCCGTAGCACCTAGGGCTGTATCCTTTACGATCGCGAACTGTAGCCGCTACAACCTCCCTGACGCGATGGGAACGATGATCCTGCCGCACAGCTTCCACCTCCAGTGCATGGGCCAAGGCGTCCTTAAGCGTCCCGTGGTGACCGAGTCTCACAGCAGCTCTAACTTCAAGGTCCCGGATGCCGTCGATGAATGCCTGCACCAGGTTCCCATCAATAAGCGCAGGTACGGACTGGTACGCTTTTCGAACCAGCTTCTCTACTTCAAGGGCCCACTGCTGCAGGTTTTCGTTACTGCGTTGCACACGATCCTTGAGCTGCGCACGAAACACGTGTTCCAGGTGAGCGTCGCCATATCTAGCCTCCAATGCCTCGAGGAGCTGCTCGTAAGTCACTTCCTTACCGAGAGCTTCCAGCACATTTAAAGCCTGGTCGCGCAGGCCTAGGGTGAGGGCAGTCATGGCCTGACTTTCATTCCACCCGTTCGCCTTCATGACAGCCGCAAACTGAATTTTGTAGGCCGACCAGGAAGAAGTCCCATCGTACGGCGGCACTTTGAATCCACGTAGCGAAGGTGTTGTAGCTACGGGAGCTGCGATTCCATCCCCAAGTTTGAGGTTACCCAACTCTTGCTTCACATCAGCAATAACGTCACTAAATTTGCTGATCTGAGTTTCAGCTTCTGACAAGCGGTTGTCATGCTGGGCAACCTTCTCCTTCACCTCCTTCATGTCTTTCCCGAAGGTTGCGTGAAGGTCCTTTATGAGGAGCATCTGCTCTTCCTGGCGGTGCACCTGCTCCTCCTTATCCCGTTTGAGCTGTTCTTCCAATTGACGGGCCTGCTCCTCCTGTCGGCGAGCCTGCTCCTCCTGTCGGCGAGCCTGCTCCTCCTGTCGGCGGGCCTGCTCCTCTTTATCCCGTTTGAGCTGTTCTTCCAAACGGCGGGCCTGTTCCTCCTGTCGGCGGGCCTGTTCCTCCTGTCGGCGGGCCTGCTCCTGCAACATCATCATCAGAGCAGCAAAATCTGGTGCTGGTGATGCTGGAGCAGCTGTGGACGGGCCGGCCTCTGTGGTTGGTAGCTGGCCCTCCGACGCCTGTGGCATTGCTCCACCAAATCGCCTCTGGTCCGTCTCCTGCTGGCGATGACTCCGGGTACGGATACCCTCCATGTCGTCTTTAGGTAAAATCGGCATGATTTTAATCCTTGCTTCTGACACCAATTGTTACGAGCTAGGGGTTCGTGACAATTAAAAACTGCCGATATGAATTACCAAAAATAACACTTTAATTAAACTCACTAATAACACAACACAATAGCACTACGGATCACTCTTAAGTCGCACTTGAAGATCGCTTTAGATGTTCTCGCATGTATCGCTTCCAATGAACTACCCCGAGACGCGCTCCGTTCCCGCTTATATAGGGCCCTCGGATAGTTCCAGAACCTTCTACCGTAGAAGCATCTAGAATGTTCGAGTACATATCGGCCCTGACCGAACGCATGTCGATAGTTCCAGAAAGTTCTAGCATCGAACTTTCTAGAAAGCTCCTGACAATTAATTTCGCTATTCGATAAGAGATGGCGCTAGTGGCAACCAAACATTAATTGTGCGGCGCAACAGTATATTAAGGTGAATTATATTAAGCGACTAACTATTGTTATGAATGAAACGACTGCAAGACTCAGGTACACAGATATGTGAATCGCCTAAACCAAAAGAGTCAAAGTCATTTAAAGTATCAGAATCGAACAGTGATGTATGAAGTTATGTGTGTTGGGAGAAACGCAGACATGTACAGCGCCTAGTACAATGTATTAGCAAAACGTTCATACTCGTACCTGCGTGATAATTTGTATAGGTACCTTCTTCTACAACTGATAGTTTTCTAATACAATGTCATTGCTAATTAAGTTAAAAAAATAAATAGTTTTCACAGTTTATAGTCTTGATCTTTTGTTATTTCATCAGGTTATGGGCCTCTCCCTGCCTGTTAAGTGTAGTACAGTGAAAATGTAAAGTAAATTAGTTGATTTTGATCAGAAATACGGATAACCTAAAAATTGTTCACGCGGTCGCCGAAGTTTTTTATATTTCAGCTATATTTTCTTGATAAAATGTCATCAAACGGATCTTTGATACAAATTGAAAAACTTACTGGCCGAGATAATTGGACAAGCTGGAGTTTCGCAGTGCAAGCATACCTGGAACTCGATGATTTATGGGAATGTGTCCAAGGAACAAATACTGATCCAAAGAAAGAAAAAAAGGCAAAATCAAAACTAATATTATTAGTCGATCCAATAAATTTTATACATATACAGGATGCGACGACGTCAAAACAGATTTGGGAAAATTTATCAAAAGCATTTCAAGACTCTGGTCTACTGAGAAAAGTTGGTTTATTGCGAGACTTGATTAACACTAATTTAGAAACAAGCACCAGTGTAGAAGATTATGTCAACAAAATCATGAGCTCAGCTTATAAGCTCAGAAATATTGGATTCAGTGTTGATGATGAATGGCTCGGGACCTTGATGCTAGCAGGTTTACCCGATGAATACAAACCAATGATAATGGGTATTGAAAGCTCAGGAGTAAAAATTAGTGCAGATCTGATTAAAACGAAACTTTTGCAAGAAATAAAATCTACACCAAGTAATTCAGCTCTCTACACAAGTAATAAAAATACTCAAGCTAAGTTCAAAAACACTCAGCATCAGTCAAAATCAAAAGGTCCAAGATGTTTTAATTGTAACAAATATGGACACCTTGGTAAAAATTGTTGGTTTCTGAAAAATAAATCACAGAGTACAGAAAATAATAAAGGTTTTGTAGCAGCTTTCTCGGCCATGCAACTGAATGATTGTATAAACTGGTATGTAGATTCAGGTGCTTCGATGCATATGACTATGCATAAAGATTTATTAAAGAATAAAACAATACCACCAATATCCACAATCAAAATTGCAGACAATAAAACCTTGCATGTCGAAAACTGTGGTGATGTGATACTGCACATACCAAATAAAGATGGCAGCAGCAGTGAAATATTAGTAAAAGATGTTTTATATGTGCCAAAGTTGTCTACAAATTTATTATCAGTTAGTAAAATAATAAAATCTGGTTGTACAGTGGAATTTGATAAAACTGGCTGCTCAGTATATAATTCAAATAATCAAAAAGTAGCCACAGCAAATCTAATAAATGATACATATAGACTGAACATAAATTACAGTAAAATATTCGCCATGTCAGCAAAAGCAGAGTCAAGTACACATCTATGGCATCAACGTTTGGGCCATCTAAATAATAATGATGTTTACAAGTTACCTAACTGCACAACTGGTGTACAACTATCATCACAGAAAGAAAAGTATGTATGTATAAGCTGCCTAGAGGGTAAGCAAACAAGGCAATCATTTCCAAGCAATGGCTCCAGGGCAAACGGTTTGCTAGAGCTAGTCCACACAGATGTATGTGGCCCGATACAAGTTGCTTCGATTGGCGGTGCCAGATATTTTACAACTTTTATTGATGATTTCTCAAGAAAAGTCTATGTATACATAATTAAAAGCAAAACGGAAGTGTTTGAAAAATTTATTGAATACAAAAACCGAGTAGAAAATGAGTTAAATAAAAAGATTAAAATTTTACGCAGCGATAATGGATTGGAGTATACTAATAAAAACTTTACTAATTATTTAAAGAAAAATGGAATATTACATCAGACTTCCAATCCATACACGCCACAACAGAACGGTCTGAGCGAAAGAATGAACCGAACATTGGTTGAACGAGCAAAATGCATGATGCTTAATGCTGATTTATCAAAGAATTATTGGGCTGAAGCTGTAACAACTGCTGCATATATAATAAACCGCTCGCCCACACATGCTTTATCAGATATTACACCTCATGAAGTATGGACCGGACAAAAGCCAGACTTAAGCAATATGAGAATATTTGGTTGTCCTGCTATGGTGCATATACCCAAAGAAAAACGCCAAAAATTAGATGTGAAATCTCGTCAGCTAATCTTTGTTGGGTACAGTGAATGCACAAAAGGCTACCGATTTATAGACCCGAAAACTAATAAAGCAGTGATCAGTCGGGATGTTCATTTTCTGGAAGAAAACATTAAAAGTAAAATAGTAGAATCAACTTCTTTTTCAGCACCTGAAACAAAAATAAATAATATTAATCAAGAAGTAGATAAAATACAACAATTAAAAGATAAAAATAATAATGAAAAGAATAATAATAAAGAACAAAAATTAACACAAATATACTTACCATTGAATGAACAAAAATCTGGATTAATTACACAAGATGATGAAAATACAGATGAGGAAGAGCAGTTTTTTTCTAACAATCTGAGTAATAGTATCACAGATACTTCAAGTAATACAGATTATGAAGATCCACTAGATGTTACATACTTACCAAGTCAGAGTGTTGACATGTCGCCTGCAAATGAAACAGGTATTAAAACCCGTCGGCAAAGAAAGTTGCAAACAAATATTGAAAGTTCATCTTTATATATTTGCATGAATGGTGAGTCTTCTCAACAATGATCCCCAGAGTTTAGAAGAAGCTCTTCAAAGTAATGAATCTGAAGAATGGAAACAGGCAATGAAAGAAGAGTATGAGTCCCTCATTCACAATAATACTTGGTCTTTAGTAGATTTACCTGGTGGGAAGAAGACTATTCCATGCAAATGGGTTTTTAAACGAAAATTTGATCACACCGGAAAATTCACCCGTTATAAGGCTAGACTTGTAATTAAGGGTTACAAGCAGAAAAAAGGTATAGATTACAATGAGATATACGCACCTGTTGTACGATACACGTCGATTAGATATCTTATAGGTATGGCTGCAAAATATAATCTAGAAATTCATCAAATGGATGCCATTACAGCATTTCTGCAAGGGGATGTTGATGAAGATATTTACATGTCTCAACCACCCACTTTTGATCGAGGAGAGAAAGTATGCCATTTAAATAAAGCTATTTATGGTCTTAAGCAAGCCAGTAGACAGTGGAACAAAAAGCTGAACTCTGTTTTGTTAGAAATTGGCATGAAACGATCAAAACTTGATCCTTGCATTTACTATCGTATATTAAGCAAAAATGATATTTTATTTATCTCTGTTTATGTCGACGATCTACTTTTATTTTATAATCGTTCTGAAACTGGCGAAGAAACAAAAAAAAAACTCAAAGATAACTTTAATATGAAAGACATGGGAAAAGCAAAACAATGTATTGGATTCAGAATAACACAAGAAGATCAAAATAAAATATCACTGGATCAATCTATGTATATTAAAAAAAATACTTACTCGTTTTGGTATGGACGATTGCAAGCCAGTCTGGACTCCATGTGATCCTAACATTCAATTAAAGAGAGCCGAAAGTGAGGAAAAAATATTGAGAAACATACCTTATCAAGAAGCTATTGGGTGCTTATTATATTTGTCACAAGGGACAAGACCTGACATAACATATATTGTAAATTCATTAAGTCGGTACAATGGGCAACCCACTGCAGAGCATTGGACTACACTGAAGAGAGTCTTACGATATTTAAAAGCCACCATTGATTATAAATTGACATATGATGGAAACTCAGAAGGCAACATTACAGGCTATTGTGATGCTGATTGGGCTAGTCATTCTGAAGACCGTAGATCCTGCACTGGATATGTTTTTATTCTTCAGGGTGCTGCAATAAGTTGGTGCTCTAAAAAACAACTAACTATAGCCCTGTCAAGTACGGAGGCTGAATACATGTCTCTGGCCACTGCCATGCAAGAAGCGATTTGGCTGAAACAATTAGATGAAGACTTTTGGTCTCAATCATCAGCTATTCCTATTGTTGTTTACTGTGATAATCAAAGTGCCATTCGCATTTCAGAAAATGAAAGTTTTCATCAACGCAGCAAACACATCGATGTTCGTTATCACTTTATCAGAGAGAGGATTGCTGCCAAACAAGTCCTAGTAAAATACCAAAGGAGTCAAGACATGACTGCGGATATTTTGACCAAAGGACTGCATAGACCAAAACATGAAGCTTTCAGCAGAGCGATGGGTCTGCGTTCAGGAGAGAATGTTGGGAGAAACGCAGACATGTACAGCGCCTAGTACAATGTATTAGCAAAACGTTCATACTCGTACCTGCGTGATAATTTGTATAGGTACCTTCTTCTACAACTGATAGTTTTCTAATACAATGTCATTGCTAATTAAGTTAAAAAAATAAATAGTTTTCACAGTTTATAGTCTTGATCTTTTGTTATTTCATCAATGTGCTTATTGATTGCAACCATCAATATGGCGCGGATTATATTTAATTTGATTTGGTGTAAATTCAGTAATTCTGTTTTGTAAGTTGCAGGTATTAGACATACAAATTCGATAGTCGGTAGGATGTACATAAACGTAGGTATGTTATGGATTGTGTGTTTGTAATAACAAATTTTCAAATGTTTATATTTTTTACATGGCCTAAAAAGGTACAAAGTGTAATACAGAGTCAGATTTATACAGTATGCATTGTATAAAGTTGACAATCTTAATATTATTTTTATAAAAAGGTAACAAGTTATATTTAAAAAGTAGTAAAAATCAGGTTTGTAAGAGGCTAATAGCACTCGAGTTTGTAAATAAAATTGTAAGGTACTAAAATATTTAAAAAACATGCAGTAATAATGTAAAAGAGATGCCTTGCGTGTTTCATGCTGGGGTGAGCAGTTTTTTAAGACAAGAAGTTGAGTTAATAACAATGGAGTCCATTCCTTCACGTTCACGAAGAAAAATTTTTCCATTTTGCGTCCAGCAAAACTTATATTTGTTTGTTTTTGCAAATGAACGAGCCTCGAAGAACAGTTGACGCTGAGTGCGAGGCAGGTGATCGGCGATATACACTGGTTTGACTTCACCGGGAACACCAATGTGTCCCGTGTTAAGTTTCTCAGTTGATGGCAGACCCTTATTGAACATACGGCAGGCATTCAGTACTTGATTCTTCACGGGGACAGTTAGGAACTCTGCCACTATCGGTCTGTTTGAACCCTTTTTTCCGGGCAAACGAAAAACATCGCGTAGTTGAGGAGGGTTTACCGCCGGCTGAAGAGTCTCACAGGTTTTAAAAACATTCGAGGTTAAGTCACCTGTGGTTACCTTCTCAATTGCTGGTACATTCCTAATCTCGATACATGATGATCGCGAGATTTTCCAGATCCAGTATATAGTTGCGTTGATCACCTCAATGAACTCCGCCACCATACGGCCGCAGCGTTCGTCAGGATTGCCACATAGGTCCCTGAATACTGGACCTTTAGGGCGCGATACCTCACGCCCCAGGAAGATGACGATACTCTCGACATCTTCCCGAAGGCGTTCACAGCCCGTTGGCCGGCCACGCTAGCATGCGGCACGTAGGAGCCCGCTTCGTCAATTACAACGCCCAGCACCTTGGCTTGTGTTACGTGCGCGATAGAGGCACCGTCCATGCGAATTGTTGGGGGACGCTTAAATTTTCCCTTAAGGGTTAAAGTCTGCGACTTAGAAGCTGAGAATTGTAGACGGTTCCGTGTCTCCCAAGCGGACACCGTCTCCAGCGAAGATTGAGCACTCCGCTTGATCTCCGCCCGACTCGGCGCCGCTATCACGATCGTAATGTCGTCCGCATATGCTACCGCGCCAACGCCCTCCGGCCACGGTAGCTTCAGGATGTTGCTGTCCATCGCCACCAGCACATGATGCCCTGTTAGTTGGTCCAGGACCATCGACAAATGTTGCAGATGGACTGCGATATCGTGGCTGTACTGGCAGTACGAGGAGACAGCAAAGAAATCACTCCTCGTGGCTGTACAGCTGACGTGGGCTACCGCACAATGGTCGTTACTAAGGTGTTCCAGGAAAGTTACTGCAACCGCAGGGTTAGCCGCAACTATGCCCGCCTTGGACTCTTGGATGGTCCTGGGATCGGGGTACTGCTCCTGGACCAGAACAAGGTCCAGTCGCAGTGACCTGGCGATCGCTGGTACCTCCATCGTGGCGGTCGCTGAGCCCTGAAGATTAAGCTGCCCCACCTGTAACATTGAGGAACTAGCCATAGCTCGTCATGTTGATGGCAGCCTTCTCTGCATATTATCTTGCTGGCACCTGGAGCAGCACGTGACGCGGACGTAATCGCACACGTCCACAGCGTCCCACCCCACTTACACCTTGCCCAGCCCTATCAGTTTCTCTCGCAGTGCCACTGAGACCCCATATACGACGGTCGTACTGCGCCCTCCGATCCAACCTTTCTTGAAGGCGAAGGTCGCCTCCCTACGGAACTTGTCGAGTGGCCAGTCTGCGTCTTCTGCCACGTTGACCCTGTGCAAGTCCTCTACAACCTCCTCTGCACTGGGATTCCGCTGAGGTTTCTCAGGGCCACGAGTGGCATCCGAGACTTTGGGTCAGCAGCCCTCAGTGTAGAGGGGGCAGCAGCCTTCAGCTTCTGGGCAGCGATTGTATTAATGCCGAGTTATCTTGGACAAAGGTCCAAGAGTTGTAATTAAATGTATAGCAATGTAAGAGATGTGTTGATGGAATATATCAATACTGTTTCCATGGAGTTTCTTGTCCTTCTTCTCCATGAAGACCTAGCTTTGGAATGGACAACTAGCTTTCTGATTAAATAATGACAAGCCCAATTGAAATAAATGTCTAGTCTTGTCTTTCTGTGCTTTACTTCATGAAATCCTTTCCCTACAAACCATATTCATAAGAACCTTCATACACAGTAAATAAGCAGTAACCATTCATATATTTAAAGCTTGATAATGTTTTATAAAGACACACTTATAAATTCATATAGCCACTTATTATGACACGTGCAGGGCTTCACGCCAATACCACACGGTCGTCCGCTCCCCTGAAATGGGGTTTTTTGTGGTGAATTTTGCGGAGTTGCTTGTCGGCCCACAGCAGCTTCCTTCGGATCCTTTCGGACCTGGCGGCGGGTTTAGCCACTGGCCATCGCGATGAGTCCAAGCGGCCAAATCTCTTACGAATGAGATCCGGCACACAAGTCCTCAGCGATGGGATCACTAAGCCACCGTCCGTGGTTGCTGCGAAGTCCCTACAGGCACATCTTTCGGTAGCCGAAGCCAAGTGCGCAGTTTCAACCTGTCATCCGTGATGTTGCCCAGCACGAGACCGTGCAGGAACCTCGGAACCAGGTGTACCCTTACAATTTCGAGCCGCTGCTACGGCTTAAGGGGAGCCTTGGTGAAGTTCTCCAAGGCTACTTTCACATCATGCTCTAATGTCACGCATCCAGAAGCCTTGAAGTCTACGCCCAGGTAACACCAACGTTCAACGCAAGAGATTTGCCGCAACCAACGCGACCCCACCTTAAAGGTACGGTTTTTTTTTTTTTTTTTTTGGGGTGGGAAATCGTCAAATGACCCCTCCCGCTGAGTAGAGCAGGAGGGTGTCAGACTTTTACTGACTAAAACCCACCCGTGTTCCCTCAGTAGCCCGTATGCCAGGGGCCGTGGTATCTCTTTCGAACAAACCTGCACCCCTGGCAGGCATCGGCCCTTGCGGACCCCACCTGTGGTTGCTGACATCTTTGACGGCGCGCGTGTGGAACACAACGCGCCGTCCCGTCTACCACTTTTCGGCCGCAGAGGATAGGGAGAGCGGCTGACGCTATACCGACACTCCTCTTCCCCTGCGGCCCCACCGCGTCCGCCATCAAACGGTGGCGGCCCCGTCCAGGCCACGGAAGGGAAGAGCGCTGCTCAGAAGCACTGGCACTCCTCCTCTACCGCAGCCCGTAACCCTCAGCCGCGATGCCTCCCATTCGACATCGCGGCCCACCTCAGTTGCGGTGCACCTCACCGCTACCTACTTTTTGGCCGCTACGTCAATGGCTTGAAGGCAAAAGCCCTGACGAGCGGCCCCACCGTTGGGTTCCTCTTGGCGTCACCGTGGGTGGGAGACCACGGTTACTAAGCCCCCCCGCAACGACAACGCGGGAACCCACTCGGGGGGGACCTTAAAGGTACGGTCGGTCAGGTAATGCACCTTCTTGCGCTTCCCATCGGGCACCATCGAGAAAACGGCGGTTTTCGCATGTCTTACGAAAAGAACAACAACGGCGACAACGGGTCTCCCTGACGAACTCCCTGACCCACTCCTATGGGATCGCTGCGGGCTCCATCTGCAACCAAGATTTCGGAAAGAGTCTCGGAACTCAAGAGTCTCGGAAGTGTGATACAGCCTCGCAACGTACTTACAGAACCCCTCAGGCAGGCCTCTTTTCCTCAGCAGATCGATCAGCGCCGCATGCGACACCGTATCAAACGCCTTGGCAAAATCCAGCACTGCAACATGGCATTCACGCAACTTCTTCCCACAATCTCCCAGCATCGCGTCCAGCACAGCCGAATTCCACGCTGTCGTACATCGGGAGGGCAGCATGCTTCAAGCCTCTTTGCCAACACAGAGTGCATGTGCCTGAGAGGCACCGACGCAATCGAAATCGGCCGGTACTCCCCAGGACACGCAGGAGTCTCCGTCTTGGGCACAAAGACCGTGCGGCAGCCGCGGAGCTTATCGGGGACTTCCCCAGCCTTCAGCCACGCGTTGAATATTTCCGCCTGAGTTGCTGAAGACAAAGTATTCCAAGCCATTGGGAGAATTCCCTCAGGATCCGGACCAGACCTGTTATCCACGCGGCACGCCTTCACCTCCTCGGAAGTAAAAGACGTCCACAGCTGCGAGTAATCTCGGCTGCCCCCGTACTGCTCCGTGCGTTGTAACGTGCCCAAAACTTCCGGTGTGAGCCCCGGAGCGTCTGACACCGCCTCTATCACCGGTCGCCAATAGGCTTCCAGCTCAGCAAGGCTATGCTTGACACCCCGAGTTTGTCCGTCGATCACTTCTGCAGCTACTCTGGACCTACAGATCTTATACAAGTTCTGCACCCTCGCGTGCTCCATCCTGCGCCGCTTTCGCGTAGATAACTTGGCGAAAGCAGTTTGGGTTTTGTCTGGAGACCTTTACGCCTAGGTCGCCCCCACCTTTTCCCGTCACTCGTACCCCGCGCCATCCTCGCTTTGGATCTCTCAACGAGCTCCTCCACAATTCTGACGTGGTTTGGTACTTGTGTCAGGTCCGGGCTTTGCAAGCTTGCAGAGACAAACACGACTTCAGAGGGCGACTCCGCCCTTACGACAGGCAGCTCTGGTGTCGAACTTTCGACAGTGCTGGCGATCAGGGTGCTCTCGTGAGGCCTACCTTGCCCCCCTGGGGCACTCGGAGTAGGAGTCGAAGCCAGGTCAGCCAGGCACGCTTGCACCCGGTTCTTGTATGACTCCTTCCTCCGGTACCCATTGATCGCTTGCTTCGGTGGAGGGGCTGCGGTGTTGGCCGTTACAGGGTGTGCGCACCGCTTGTGCACGCCCAACCCTGTTTTGGTCCGAAATGCCCTACTACATTCCGGACAGGTCCACTCACCTCCCCCCGCCCCCACTGAGGCGGAGATCGAGCAATCGGACTTAAAGGTTTGAGGGTCTACGCCTCCGGCCTTCCACAGGAGCCGGAGGCGCAGACCCTTACAGTTCGACCATACATTTCCTGATGTTCATCGTAAGCGACCATTAAAACCTTTTTGTGATGGAGTGGCTAGCCCCATTACAGGCATCACCCACAGCCCTCGTAATCGCCCCAGCCATACGGGCTGCTAGATTTGCGGTCCGAAGACCCCCATCGAGGCTTCTCCGGGAACTTCTCCCAGAGCCAGACCTGGATTTTGCACCGCTCAACAAAGAGCTAGCGCACCTTGGCCAGATCTTATGGCCAAAGTCTCCAGGCTTACCGTAACCCTGGACCAACGTCGTCACGGTATCCTTCCGTGAAAAGGGAGTGGATTACGAGCGTTTTCGCAGTGTGCTCCACAGTAGGATGGGTAGGCTTCAGACCAGGAAGCTGGCACAAGTAATCTGCTCCCAGTACTCGGAAATTTTAACAACTTCCACGGAAGTATGCCTGGGCAAGCGAGGAAGGAAGGATACCGGGGGCTACGAGTAGTGGACTCCAAATTTGGACAGACTACGCCACAAGGTGTACCATTTGCGGCGAGCCTGGCAACATGCTCGCAAGATGAAGGATGCCAGGGAGGGCGAACTTCTTAGTTCGCTGCATGCAATTAAGACTACGTACAAGACTGCTATGCGGGAAACCGAAATCGCCTACTTTCGTGGCATTACGGAGTCAGGTAACGACGACCCCTGGGGGCTCGCATACAGAGCCGCGTCGGGCAGAGTGCGCCCCCCTTCCAATGTCAGGCAAGGACTGAGGCTGATGGACGGACCCTCCATGACAGCAGAGAGTACCGCAGCAGGCTTCCTTGGCATCCTTTTTCCAGACGGTGACCCCAGTAGGGATACAGCATACCATCGGCAAGTCAGACTTGAAGCAGCCTGCTCCCTGGCAGGGCAAGACTCTGACCCACCCAGCGCAGCAGCGCTTGAGTGCATCGTCAGGGATCTGCCAAACACGGCCCCTGGGCTGGATGGCCTTACGGCCCGTATCATCAAACACGCGTGGAAAGTGAGCGGAGCGGAAATGCTCCTTATGTACTCCGCGTGCATCAGGGAGGGGGTGTTTCCGGACGTCTGGAAAGCAGGCAGGCTCGTCGTCGTGCTAAAGGGCAACGATCGGCCGCTCTCGAATCCCAAAGCGTATCGCCCAATTACACTTCTCCCGATATTGGGAAAGATACTGGAACGCCTAATTGTCGCGTGCGCTCCCTGCCTATATCGTGGCATCTCGGAATCACAGCATGGTTTTTCGAGGGGTAAGTCGACGGTCACGGCGCTGGACGACCGGGTGGTGAACTCCTCGGAAAACTATGTTCAGGTTAATCTTCTGGACATCTCGGGGCCTTCGACAAAGCCTGGTGGCCTATGATTCTGACTAAAGCTAAGCAGGGTGGCTGCCCACCGAATATCTACAAATTTTTAGTCAGTTATTTCACTGACAGGCGAGTTGGACTGTTCATGGGCGACCAGGTGGTGTGGAAGAGGTCCACTATAATAATAATAAATTCATTTATTTCAGGTAAATTACACCCATTGCCAGACATAAATTAACACAAATTATACAAATAAAAACTAAATAAATACATCAAATGAAATTAAGCCATAAAGAAATAAAATAACAATGTCAAATAAAATCAGATCAAATTAAATTACTTAAATCAAAATAAACTAAATTAGGTCAAATCACAGTCAATTACATTAAATCAGAATTTACAACGTAATAAAAAATAAATAATTAATATATTCTCTCCGACACTGTTACAGCAACATGTCTGCTGGAACAATGCCGGATAAAAGGGCAGTCCAGCCTTCCCGCAATGGGCTAACCCGCACCCTGTACACCAAGGACGCGGCGCGCTTGCGCATGGTCGCGTGAAAGCAGTCGGTGCGCGCCTCTGCGAACATACCCGAGGCACTGTTCGATTGTTTTGCTTCCCATAAACATTTTAATTTTCACATTCAATTCGGCGAGGTTCTTTTCAGCTTCAAGCTGAATTTCGCTCATTTTACCTATGTCGTCAGCAGAAGGATTATTAACCAAACGAAAGTAGTTAGTGAGGTCTTCGTTAAATCTCTTTAACGACGATTCAAGTTCATAGCGTCATATCTTGTCTCATCATTATTTATAGAGAGGCGGGAGGATAAGATAGACTGATGTTCGATTTGATTTGCTAATAAAGCGCAAGCGGTGCAACAATAATTCTTCCATGTTTGCACAGGCCCTGTAACCGAAAATTGTTTCACACCCGTGCTGTTTACTAAAATGCACAGCATAATCGTCTTTGTAATATTGTCTTATTACGACAAACAATATAGAACTCTTATTTTCTCATAGACTTACTCTAGAAGTGTATGAGTTTATCTAACACATTAAGCTAAACATTGTGATTTGATGTCATTACCTCATTCGGAATAGTCTCTATTCAGATGTTTGTGAAATTCTATCAGATATTCTCTATGTGTACCTATTTATTGCTGTCCTTTGGTTTGTTAAAAGTTCATCAACTCTGACTTTAGCAAGTATTTACTAATAGGTCCTTAATCTCACTTCATAAGTGTTTTCAAGAAATGTAAACAGAAACATAAGTTTATAATTAACACTATCGGATCAAGTGTTAGCACTCTGCGGTACTCAAAGGGTTAATTGATTTGATAAAATTATGTTCAATCTTATTTAATGTACTACAAGAATGATGGTGCCTAGTATTCTTTATAGATTTGAGTAAATATGTCTTCTTTAATGTTAACTTGTCAAAACAGTAAATTTATCATAATTATTACATAGGTGTGTAAAGATAATAGTTTCCCCTTAATTTTAGATGCATTTAAGTCTACAACTTAAATATCTGAGATGTGTCAGCAAATGTAAGGGCTATGAATGGTTTATGTATTTAAGTACCTATTTAGATTCAATTTCGTTTGAATCCTTTAAATACAATTGACACGTTTCAAATGTGTTTAGTGAAGTAACATAGTACAAACTTAACAAGTTCTACATTTTAATATTAAATTTGACTTAATTAATTTACTGTATTTGATTTCAGGAATCTTCAGGATCCTGTTATAAATTACGTATTGAACACACAAGTTTGTGTCCATAGTGAGCAAACAATGTAATTTTGAGGATTAAGTTTATATTTGAAGAGGTAATTACTCCATACTAAAATAAATGTTCATGATTATTTACTGCTATAGTTGATTAATTAACGTATCTTTGTGACAAAATTATGTCACCTTCTAATTGCTTCGCTGTCAACTATTCTTCAGCAACTATAATTAATTGTGTCCAGGTATTACAATTTAAATAAACAAATAGATAAGTTCTTAGGTGTGGTGCTCAATAAATACTAGTACTCGCTACCTCTTTTGTTACCGAGTAAGAAATATTTACTTTCACAAGATATTGTTACTCTAAATTTTAACTACTTAAATATTATGTTGTAATAAGTCTCACTTTTAGTATTGATCCTACTCCCTGTATGTTACATTATGGTGTAACATTATTTAAGCATGTTAGTCATATTATTTAACAATCTTAATTAGGTACTCGGTGCTTACTGAACTTTCTAATAGGTAGGTATGTCATCAGAATTCTGCCAGTGTGAGTTACTTACAAAAAGCGAGTAAGTAAGTGGGTAGTCTTTATTTGAAGAAACCCATCTCTTTGCATTTATATGGGTCCGATTTCATCTACCTACCAATCTTAGTACAGATAAGTCTATTTACCTGGTAGTTGCGTAGGTATCTGTAGTTTCCTCTACACAGCGGATCGTACTCGGAGCTGTCCTTTTCGATAGGTATTAGGCCGCAAAGTACTAGTAGTTCAAGTTGGTCGATATGTTTTCTGTAAATCCCCGATTACCACATCAATCCTTGTTTTTTACAAAGGCAACATTTCAATTCTCATGGGCCATTTAGTATTTATTAGGATACGATTATAAATGACCAAATAAATCGCTATTAAGGTAATTTTTTTACACATTCAGATTATATTCACAATTCACTCATCTAGGTTAACAGAAAGTACAATCGTTAAAACCCTAAATCATATTGATAACTTACCAATAGATTCTAACTTTCGTGTTTTACAGCAGATGCCAACACTTCAGCAAGACAAGGTATTCAAATTTAAACTTCTCTCGTCGGTAATTCGTTCCATGCGTCACAACACGACACAAGTGAAACTTTGCCGCCATATTTAGTGCGGTGGTAGGTAACCGTGTAAATCGTGGCATTTTTTTCATAATCGACTACGAATCTATCGATTAGATTAAAATTCCATTATTGTCCTTAACAGTTTATTATATCAGTAAAAATTGACTAGAAATAAACGAATGTCAAAACGTAACTTTATTGTAATCAATAAATTTGCGAAGGATTTGCCCTTATTTGCCTAATTGGTTTAGACTTCACGTACTGTGAGATGTTATCTGAAATACGAATTAACTCCATCGCGTCGCACCATACACTGCAATTACATACAGTAAAGAATGACACAGACAGGTTTACTACCGTATGTTAAAAGTAGTAAGGATAGTACCTACCAATTAATATCCTGTGGAATTTGATTCTTGATTTACTTGAACGAACGTTAAGATCGCATCATTAAACTTAATATGGCGTATCATCTTCTTGTTTTGTATCATTACTCAGGGTAAACTCGTCAGTTCTTTATCCATACCTTGTGGTTTGTACAGTGTATCGTAATAACAAATATTCCAGACTTAAATAATGCAACATTCGATTCACTATCGTACATCCCTATGGACTACTACGTCAGCTGAAGTACTCTTAATTTTTTTTTTTTTTTTTTACTTATTATTCTTAACTAAAAGGTAACTTTGTATACGACAAAATATTGCAACATAGAAATTAATTTAAAATTATTTAATTCTTCAATGCTGTTTTTAATCCGATAATTTCTTCAATTAAATTCCATTCATGAATTGGATCGTCAATTGACAATAATGCTTGGAATGGCGAACTATCGGCCGGATCAAACAATCCTTCTTATAATAAAGCATTTGTTGGCATATTACGATTCAATATAATTAGATAAATTATTAGTATAATCTTTTATTCACGCAACTTACGTAATTACAGTATTTTCCTTTGAACAATGTTCACAATAATTATTTGCATATTGAGTCAACTAGCGTCATCTAGTGATTCCCTCGGAAAACGTCAGTTACAAATATGATAATGTTTTCGAACTATACAAGTAGTTATTTAGTAAAAAAAAAAATACCAAATAGATCTATAGTTCGTTGTGGTGTCGGTGGCCCCCGCTCAATCCTGTGTGCTCCGTTTACATTAGTGCGTACTGCAACTAAATCTTTGTTTATAACTTCTGCTGTGGTTTAAATAGCTTCAAATATCTAAATTATAATTGCTTTTCTACACTGTTGGTGATAAGATTTGTGTTAATTCACTTCGCTCTTACTCATGGTGCTGCTGCCATGCCTACATTAGGCTCTGTTGGCACTCATAATATTCTTGAAACCATCAAATCCTAGCATCGCCACCATGTCGCTGCGTCTGCCTGCATATGTTTAGATTCCACTATTTAAAGGAATCATGAGATATTAGGGTATTACGTTAATCCCTTACGAGGATGTAACTAATAAGAAAACACCTTTATCAGTATAAATATTTATGCATTTAAACTCTTACCCGCATACAAACCAATACATATGAAACTCTTGAACTAGATATTCAACATAATAACAATTTAGACTTCTCGAGACAACCTTCACACTTCGAAGCTAGCAGAGAACTAACTTAGCAAACTAGGCGAATCCCCCAACATCATATTTCCATTTCGTTCCGTTAAAACAAACCAATACTTTTTCGATAACTGTCAAATGAGATACTCTTTAAAACGTCACTACATTGATACAATATCATTTGAGGGAAATTAGATACTTTCAATTTCAACACGAGACGCAGAGCAACCGGACTTGAGCACAGGGGTCACTTTCTCCATCTGTAGATAGTTATCATCGATGAAACCGACACTTCGATGTACTGAGCCTGCAAAGCCCAAGTCGTGGCAATCCACAATATTGGGTATCTTAGGTTATTGGTATTTACTGAAACCAGAGGTCAAATGTTAGCTCTTGTACATGTTACATTACATACATTACTCAACAGCTGGAAACCGGTCCGGTTTCCGCCCCTGGAAGCTCACTTCCAAGGGCACTCTTAATGGCTTTAAGGTCAATCGTACCTTTAGATGGTTTTGCCTATGGAATCTCACTTCCAAGAGGACTCTTAATGGCTTTAAGGTCAAGCATACCTTTAGATGGTTTTGCCTATGGAATCTCAATTCCAAGAGGACTCTTGATGGCTTTAAGCAGTTTAGAGCGATGTGCGCTCAGAAACGGTCGCGCATCACTTTACGCCACGAATTATTTAATTCGCGCTTAGCGTGGCATTAGTCATCGCCGTCATGGGTTCCGATAAACTCATAGTTAACGAGCTCCTGGCGTTCCTGCAACATCAATTGGACGTCATGGATGAAGTTAGCCTCATGCAGATCTGCACCTCGAGCTTACACCGAAGACGAGATACGCAGTGCAAAGACTACTGTTCATGTCGCTCGACTTAGCCGACCGAATGCCATCCCGCAGAAGGGATGAAAAGGGAGAGAGGAGTCTCCAAGAGATGTTTCGGGTGTTTAAGGAGACTGACCCTGACGACGTGCCGTCTTTGGCAAAGGAGCTGCGGAAGTTGCCGCCCGTCACTTTTGACCACGTCGATGCATGTCACCAGGCTGCTGAAGGGTATTGTTACTCTGAAGGCAAGCCTGGCCGATATGAACTTCAAGCTAGATGCGTCTCAAAACACCATAAGTGAGTTGCGTGCCGATATAGTAGAGTTACGCAACACTGTAGCGGTAAGTAGGTCACCTGAGTTCGCGTCAAAAGTGAACACACGTCGAGGTGCGAACAACGCATTATTGTCCAGTTTCGAGTCAGCGATATTGGACTCGTCACCGGCCGCTGTCACTGCAAATGATGCAATACCGCGCCCCGCCGAACTCGCCTCTACCGCCGTAGAAGCGACGTCACAAGTCAGCACGTCACCGCTACGTCGTCGTGCTTACTCAGCTGCAGCTGCACAACTTCCCATCCTGAAGGAGCAGCAACAGAAGAAAGTTTTTGCTAAAAGTGCAAAACCAACCGAGGGGGCATCCAAGACCCGCAATGCACCGGCTCCCAGCACTGTATCCCCGGGCCCTAAGAAAGGGCAGCCAGACAAGGAAGGCTTCGTGACGGTGGAGTCGAAGCGAAGGAAGCCCACTTGCCGTAATCGATGTGGTACTGCTCTGTCGGGACCAAATATGTTGCTGCGTCCTGCAACACCGTCGACGCAGCTGTACGTATCCCGTCTGCATCACTCTACGATGACTGAAGACATCGTGGAATACATCAGAGTCAAGACCAAGTGGACCTTGAGAGTAGAGAAGTTGGAGTCGCGCCATAACACAAACTTCAAGTTGTTTGTGGTTTCGGGTTCCAACTCAGTATCTAGAAACCTTCATGAAGGAAGAGTTTTGGCCGAAAGGTGTGGCATACCGACGTTTTCGCGGAAGGTTACGCGACACCACGCAGCGCAACACGACGCCGACACAGTCATCACTTCGTGTACAATAGTTGTTTATAAAATATAAAAATTGGTATGTTTAGGTTAAGGTATATATCTATGGGCCTGCGTTGCCTGAAATAAACGACTTATTATATTTTTATACATATTCAGTATATTTTTACAAAAATGTTTAAAATCATTTAAAAATATAAAAAATAGTAGCCCACCGGTATCGGGAGCAGGGTCCAAGCTACCGGTGGTCAGGGCTGCTGAGAGAGGAACCTCCTCACTATACGCGCCGTGTCCAGTATAACTGTTTTCTGGATCAATCTGTGGCCCGACTGTCAAGATGACGGTCAGAATTTTTTTTCTAGTATTTTTAAGCACAAATTACGAAACAATTTATTGAAACGTACAACATCGTATGCGTATATCACCATATTTTGCATCACGATCAAACATATTACTACTAACAACATGCAAGAAGAATTTGACTAGAAAACGTTAGTACATATTACCTTAATGCTAGAAAACGGAAAATAGTGCAATGCTGACGAGAAGCGGGCAAGATATCAGCGAAACACACACCCAACATCTTCGGGTTCGTCGCTCAGCTCCGCTTCGCAGTTGCCGGAACCTGCTCCAGACGTGAGCCCAGTGATACCGGCCGCTGCAGTTGCGTCGAGCTCGAGCGACGAATACTTCTCGCCGCCGACGACACCACCACCTGTACGTCGGCGCGGAAGAGGCTGACCACCGGCCAGCTTAGGACTCCGAGGCCCACCGGCCTCTGATAGGGTCCCCGCTCCCAGTGGAAGTGTGCAGCGTATGAAGTGGACACAAACTGTCAACGAAAATGTCATGCGCGCATACTATGGGGCTACAGAGGGAGGAAGTAACTATTATTATTTAAGGTCAAGCATACCTTTAGATGGTTTTGCCTATGGAATCGCAATTCCAAGAGGACTCTTGATGGCTTTAAGGTCAAGCATAACTTTTGATGGTTTTGCCTATGGAATCGCAATTCCAAGAGGACTCTTGATGGCTTTAAGGTCAAGCATACCGTTAGATGGTTTTGCATATGGAATCTCAATTCCAAGAGGACTCTTGATGGCTTTAAGGTCAAGCATACCGTTAGATGGTTTTGCCTATGGAATCTCAATTCCAAAAGGACTCTTGATGGCTGTAAGGTCAAGCATACCTTTAGATGGCGGTGGACATGATTAGGCCATTCGCACCCCATCACCTAACTCTCATACCAATACTAATTGAGATCTCAAGAAGTTTCAGTTATATTAAACAACTACAACATACAAAGTTAGCAAACCTCATTGGTTTACATGTAATCATTATCCAGTATTTCTGTATTCAATTCTCAATAACACTGGGTTCAGTGAATAACATGAATAAGTACTTCTTACTCGTAATTTGCACAAATCGTTATAAAGGTATTCTCTACTATGGAATATCAATCAATATTGAAGCATTAGATACTCAGCTTTCAATCCAGAGATCGGCTCCAACTCCGGAACAAACTCGCTTTGATAAACACGCTTCTAACTAAAACTTTAGCTAAACACAAACAAGACAAAATATGGATTGTTACCGGATGGGATTTGACAAGTTAGCGACTTCGCGCGTACTTCTCGCGATGTACTATCGATGTTGCCATTGCATTAAGTTATTATTGTAATATTGCCATGTCTGATTATTGTTGAATTTACATTCGCGGATTATGTCTTCTAAGGTCCGCGACAGCCTTCTTATCCATTCCTATAACTAGTTACATGTACTTCTTAGACTACTTATGTTCTATTCCTTTTTTTTACTCTTATTTTATTTTATTTTTTTGTACTTATTTGTTTATTTACATTCTTTTTTGTTTGCTTTTCACATCAATATTTTTCAATCGCCCTGTTCTATGCTTATCATTAATATTGTTCATAATATTATGTAAGCATTTTCGCTTATGCACTTTTGTTTCTCTTTATAACTCTCTTACATATTTTTGCGCAAAATTCTAATAATATCTCTCTATTTTTGCCCGCTATTATTTGCCCTAAAATTTCAGCGTCAAGTTTGGTGTTGAGTACATGTTCGGCTTCTAGTCTTTCTTTATCAAAGACGGGACAGCTCAGTAATATATGTGGCACCGTTTCATCAATTTCCGGGTCGCAGATGCACGATGTGCTCTCCTTACACTTGAAACGGTTCAAGTATTCTGAGAACCCACCGTGTCCCGTCATAATTTGTGTGAGTACAGTGTTGATTTTGCACTTCCTGATTATTCTTTAAGCCGCCACCGCGTCCGGAAAAAATAATTTGGTCACCGAAGCAGTTTCTCCGGAACCGTATGTACGGTTCCACTCGTCCAGCGTTGCCGCGCGAATGCATTGCTTTACGTACAATACCGGGCACAAGTCATAGTCAGGCTTTCGTTTGGAACTTTCTGCGGCTCTTTTGGCTAATTCGTCGGCCCTCTCATTTCCTTCCAATCCCGCATGAGCTTTGATCCAAAACAAGGTAACATCCTTGTTTTGGATGGACAGGGATCTAAGGTCAGCCCTTGTCTCCACTGCCAGTGGGTGGTGTCGGTCGTGATTTCTGATGGTTTGAAGAGCTGCCATAGAGTCACTGAAAATTCCAAACGATTGCGCACTGTGTTTTAGCATCTCCCTGGTTGCAACGCATATCGCCAGAAGCTCAGCCTGGTAAACGGTGGAGTAGTGTGGGAGAGCAAGCTTACGAGATTTGGTTTCGGCATCACCGCTCCACATGGAGAGTGCTGCCCCGACCTTGCCCCCAATCTTGCTCCCGTCCGTAAAGATACGAACCTCAAGTTCGTTCTGGGCATCAAGTTGCTCTTGGTTTACCAGGCGTACGAGTTCACACTCAGCGCGCTCCGCGGGGTGTGGGGCTTCCATCGCCGAGGCAGTCTGCTCGACCCTTCTGCCGCCAAGTGCTAGCTGAGGCACCCCCCTCCTGGCCTCGTATAGCGATGCCGCCTCGAGGACTCGGAGGTCGAGAGATAGTATCCCAGCCAGCACTAGCGCAGAATTTAAGGAGACCGTCCGGTATGCCTTGCACATTTTTTGTGCAATACCGCGCTGAACTGCTCCCAACTGTTTCATGACGCCCAGCTTTCTGACGGCCGGGGCCCATACGCTGGCGGCGTACAGGATGACTGGTTCCACGGTGGCCACATATATCACTCTTATGACTTCAAGGTGAAGTCCCCACCTGAAGGCCAATTCTACTAATTAAAAAACGGTCACATTCAAGTCGCAGTGACATCGCAGTGCCGCAAAAGTTCCAAAATGCCACAAACGGTATTCTGGTACAGTCGCCAGCACGTCAAGCTAAACCCTATACATAACTATAACTACGACGCGCCATGCAGTGTTAGAAAGAAAGTATCATTGCCCTGATTGGCGGACGTTTAAACGTTTCTAAAATTGCCCAATTGCTGCACATTCCAATATTTGGGAGCCAATTATCATGTTTTACTAGGAATAAGCCACACCCACGCCCCCCTGCGCGTACGTCACCGCTCCCGAGTTTCACTCATCACATCGTCAGTCAGTAAAATTTCGTGGAGTCGTCCTGTAGTCGTCCTGTGCGTGATATTAGTAACAGTAAAACTATTAAATAATATTAAAATGGCGACTGGCGCCTCAGTTGACGCAAGATGAAAGAGAGTGTATCATAGCGCTTCGATTGAGTGGATGCCTGGTGACAGTGTCGGCAGACGGGCATAACGGTGAGTAATATTTTATATATTTATTGTTTATTTTTATTAAAATAAACAAAGGCTATTAAAAAAAATATGTGTCTTATGTGTTTTTCTATAGAATATTCGAAATAAGTTAACAGAAGGGTTAATTACGTAGGTATCGTCTTTGTGTTCTTTCTTAAGAGTTTCTGATAATGTAAGTTTTTAATGGTGAGCACTGTTCCAAGTAGAGTGTAGCTGCTAGCTGCAGCACTCCCCCCCCCCCCCGTGAAAGCTTAAATTCACAATGAACTATTGTTTTTGATTCCATTAAGTCGTGAAATATTCTAAACAAAAGTTAATCCAGTAAGTAGCTAGTGATTGGATTTTAAATACTTACCTACGCAATTACGCACTTTCTTTTAGTCCGTTGAAACATTGCTGGGTCAAGCGTGTTCGCGAGCCCAAGTTTAGTAAGAATCTAGTTACCACGAAATCAGATTGTAAATGTAATGTAAAGGTAGCGATGTTCCCCCCCGAGTGGGTTCCCGCATTGTCGTTGCGGGGGGGCTTAGTAACCGTGGTCTCCCATCCACGGTGAAGCCAAGAGGAACCCAACGGTGGGGCCGCTCGTCAGGGCTTTTGCCTTCAAGCCATTGACGTAGCGGCCAAAAAGTAGGTTGCGGTAAGGTGCACCGCAACTGAGGTGGGCCGCGATGTCGAATGGGAGGCATCGCGGCTGAGGGTTACGGGCTGCGGTAGAGGAGGAGTGCCGGTGCTTCTGAGCAGCGCTCTTCCCTTCCGTGGCCTGGACGGGGCCGCCACCGTTTGATGGCGGACGCGGTGGGGCCGCAGGGGAAGAGGAGTGTCGGTATAGCGTTGGCCGCTCTCCCTATCCTCTGCGGCCGAAAAGTGGTAGACGGGACGGCGCGTTGTGTTCCACACGCGCGCCGTCAAAGATGTCAGCAACCACAGGTGGGGTCCGCAAGGGCCGATGCCTGCCAGGGGTGCGGGTTTGTTCGAAAGAGATACCACGGCCCCTGGCATACGGGCTACTGAGGGAACACGGGTGGGTTTTAGTCAGTAAAAGTCTGACACGCCCTCCTGCTCTACTCAGCAGGAGAAGTCATTTGATGATTTCCCACCCAAAAAAAAAAAAAAAAAAAAGGTAGCGATGTTTGTGTGTAAATAATTTAATGATTATAAGTTAGCTACCTATTATTGTAGGGGCTTGTGGCTAGGTAATAACAGCCACACGGGTCGATCGATCAGGTTAAGCTACGCTTGAGCGGTTGGTCCATGGATGGGTGACCATCTTCATATACCAAGACCCTTCCGTAACTCGGAAAGCACGTTAAGCCGTTGGTCCCGGCTGTTATTTGTGGATCTTTGACAGTCGTTAAAGTTCGGTGGAAGCCTGAATGTCTGACAACCATGTCAGACATTCAGGCTTCTTCTGTCTGTCTCATCAAGGGTATTGTATTACCCAGTAACTGGGTTGTAGAGGTAAGATAGGCAGTCGCTCCATGTAAAATACTGGTATTCAGATGCATCCGGTTAAACTGGAAGCCGACTCTAACATAGTTGGGAAAAGGCTAGGCAGATTATATTTTGTAGGGAATTATATTTAAGTTTTAATACATGTTTGCCTGTGTGTGTATGTGCAAATAAACTATAGCTATTTGTTTCGTTCCAGAAAAAGAAAACTTTTTACTTCTGGCTTCGGGCGGCGCTGGCAAGAAAGCGGAACCCTAGAAGCCCACCACCGCCAACTCTAGGCGAGAACCACGACGGCGGCAGACGATGCGACTATGGTCGGTGCCGAACTGCCGATCATTTTTTGAGCACACGAGCGTACAGCGTGAGTCCATGCATAGCTTAGCTTGTAATCACACTTATCACATTAACTTATTCATAATTTACATAATACATGGTTTTCTTGAGAAGTGAATAACAACGTTGATTAAAATAGGTAATACCTACTACCTAATAGACATGTTGTAAGGGCGCTCGGCGCGCACTCAAACCGGTTTTACGCGCGCCGGCGGACCAGACTCAGTAAAAATTATTACTATTAGATAATAAATGTTTAGTTGTCTACAACGCGCCCCAACAAAGGTGGAAGCACGCAATACGGCAGATCATTTATCTGTCTATGTTTATATTTTGAAGAATAATAATTTTAACCGTCACATACTCATTTAGTCAAGTTGGCCCGTCCCGTACCATTTTTCATAATAAAGAATTTTATGTAAGTATGTATTGAAATTGACAATATTTATTTGTTTTAGATTTCAATAGACACCGTCAAAAGGCGCCTGAAGAACTGTTGGAAAGAAATGCCGCCGACCTGCCAAGATTTTAATGACCTAGGCGCATTAGGAAGCACACACTGAGTGCACGGTGTATAGTGTCGTAGCCTTAGCTTTAGATGACGAACTCCGATTCTAGGGCACTAGTAAATAATGCACTTTATTCACCTGAGTTTCCGTAGGAACCAATCCTATGTGTTCATACAGGTCATGGTCAATTTAAGTGCCAAGTTTCACTGAAATCCGTTTTTCCGTTAGCGTGAAAAAGTAACAAACAATATCTATCCATTCCCACAAACTTTCACAATAAATAGTAGCATAGTTTTACAATCCTTATGTAGTATTTTCATTTTGTAATTATTTTATTTATCAAAATAAAAGAATTAAGGTATTTCTAAGCATTGTTTCTCAAACACTGACTCTTTCTTTCATTGCTCGATTTGGGAAAGACGCCAGTCACGTCGTTCGTTGATGTTGTGTCATAATTAGAAATCGGATAATCGGATGCATATTTAATTTACCTAAAGTTAATTTTTAGATTATTATTTTTGTAAATAATATCCCGGGATTCCAGGATCACCGGGAATTTATGAAGCTTTCTACTTCAGGTGTTTAGTATGGAAGCGACTTTTAAAGTATTAGGATTGCATAAGTATTCAGATGCATATTTATTTAAAACTAGCAGCGCTCCGCGGTTTCACCCGCGTAGTTCCCTTTCCCGTAGGAATACGGGGATAAAATATAGCCTATGTCACCCGGGGATAGTGTAGCTTCCCAACAGTGAAAGAATTTTTCAAATCGGTGCAGTAGTTTTGGAGCCTATTCAATGCAAACAAACAATCAAACCTTTCCTCTTTATAATATTAGTATAGCAAATAAAATACGTGTTTATGTAGAGTGTAAGTTTGTAAGAGAAGGAATAGTGTGAGTAGTAATGTGCCGTTCCCGAAAATGTTCCCAAAAGAATCTTTCCAGTGCCCGGGGATATTCCTAATTGCTGGGAATGGGAACGTGTCGGTGAAACCACATAGAATTAAAATAAAAGTAAAAATATAATAACATACTTAGTTACTGGTAAGATTTAGTAAGTAAGTAGAAGTGACATGTAAAAGTGCTCATTTCGCGCTATCTTTAATGTGATGAGCGGCAGGCGTAACAATAGAAGTTTACATTTCTGGAGTTGCCTATTATGTTTGCTTCTTTTGTTACGCCGACCGGTTAGTTATGGCCATAAATGATGCACAAAGGATAAGTAAATAACATTTCTCAAAATTAGTATCACACCTGCACAGTTATAAGGATGGTTTTTAGCTATCAGTTTAACTCTCCAACTACATCAATAAACTGTCGAAAATTCTCAGTAACACATTGTGGGTGTAAAAGATATGCGTTTAATTTCTATCTTTTATTATTTTATTATGAAACATGCGAGAAGAAACCTAATCTAAAAAGTTCAAAAAAGACAAAATCTTTAGCTTATGTGTGTTCTCACTAACTGGAAATGTTCCCGGGCACCAGCCTAGTCAAATTATACTAATCTATCCTCCGTTTGAAATAACATTAGACAGTTAATTAAACCTTTTTTTACAGTCCGTTCAACTGATTTTGACCTCTATTGCGTTGTATGACTTGTAAGCATGATAAATGGTATCTGCAGTAAACAGTTGGTGTTGTAACCACTTTTTTGCTTTAAAGCCATCCTTATTCCTACTGAATAGAAGTCACAATCGGTTGAACCGATTGTAAAAAAGGTTTGTTTAAATATCTAATCTTATTTCAAATGGACAATACAAAATTGACAATACACAATTGAATGGATGGAAATTTTTCATTTGTTTCGCGGCAGCATTTAATATTACTAGGTAGTCATTGGTAGACTGTATAAGTAATCTGTTACAAAAATCAATAAAAATATAAACTTGTAAAAAATATATTAACAACTTGTTTTTAATCTATTGTCTATTTGTATAGTTTGATTTTATACATTTTGTTGTAAGTATATTTTAATTTAGAGTAGGTGTAGGATTTGTTTTGAAGTTTTCAAAAATTAATGTTTCAAAATAAAAAGGTTACGATTTTTATTCCGCATTTTATTTTTAAACTTTTCCCGCGGTTTCACACGCGTTACCGTAAGGACGTATCCTTTGTCCTTTTCCTGATAGGTAGGTTCCCTCTCACCGAGAGAAGGCCTGTGTCCCAGCAGTGGGAACATTAAAGGCCTATTATGATGGCAGGTAGGTAGGCAAAATTCCATGATGATCGGTTGTGTAGTTAAAGCGCCAGAAGCAGGGGGGTTTATCTACCACTGAATATAGGGGCTTAGCTACCACTGAATCTATTATACAGGACGCCGACGGTTTATTTATTTACTTAAAAAACGTCACCGTCCTTTTTGCAAAAGACCCCGCCAAAATATTTTTATATGGGGCGTTATAGCTAGCCCCATAAGGGCTAGCTACGCCACTGCGTAAAAACTGAAAGCGTAGGTAACAAATAAACACTCACTTTTGTATTTTATGCGGCTTCATCCGAGTTCTCATAGGAATAGGTATTCTTATGACAATTTGGGTGTAGCCGCAAATGAACCTCGTATGGGAACCCATGTCCTTCATGATGATGCGTAACAAACAAAGGAACTCATATTCTCATTGACAAAATATTTGGAATGTAATGAAGTAACGATAATAATTATAGATTCGAATTTTATTTCCCTAGAAATCGTATCTTATTTCTTGCGCAATAAGTTTGAACTTTCATGTAAAAGCAAACTTCGGTAGGTATAGGTAATTCCGTTACTAACCTCCAACCTTATATCTTTGGGAATAAGATCGTGTCAAACGTTTATCTCAAACAAGGCGGACTGACAAAAGTCGTTTTGTAGGTATAATTAATTAAAACTTCGTCCACGTTTGTGATGGTATCTATATTGTTTTCGAAATTTCAAGCCGATTGTGTCATGGGTTTTTGCATTGAACTTCGTAAAAATACTTAGAATTGAAGAGCAAGGAACGCACGAAAACAGGTGACCGCCAGCCCACCAGAAAGTAGGTAACAAAACTCGGTAAAAGTAATTAAAAACTGCGTGAAATAATAAAAAAAACTGTTTTTCTCACATCAGATTACCTACCTGTCTACTTAATATTATTCTCCGAGAGCGTGAAATTTCGCTACCTACCTGTTTAAATATATGAGTAGGTAACACCTACTTAATACTTACAGCTATTTCCAACAATTAAGTAAAAATGAAGAAATTAAATATAAAAACGATTATATCTAAGCTTTCTTAAGTAGTTTAGGCAATGCGCCGTCCACGGGCCGCTTCTTTTTATTACCACGCTATTATTTGGATTCTATTCAAGTATTCAACTTGCTACGCTATTTCTTTACGCAAAGTATCTCATTCTACACCACGACGAGCGTATGCACACACTCTCACGTACGCACTGCAGCACGAAACATTACGAGTAAGAACGGACAAAAAGCTATATATCTCTTTCACACGATTCTCGTAGTTGTTGCTTCTAAAGCGTTCAAGGTCAAAGTGGGGTAACTTGATTTGCTGGCGACTGTACATCAAAAAAAGTGAGGTTGACTGTAATGACACTGCGACTAGACTGGAATTAATAAATGTACTAAAACGGTATTCCGCTCAAGTTAAGACTTGAGATCGTCTTGACATCGAAAATAAATTGGTATTCCGGTCGTTATAATAACGTCAAAACTGACGTAAGCATGAGATTGAAAGTTGACTGAACTGACACTATAAATTATAGCTTCTGCAGTTTCATATTTATCGTGTTATTTCAATTTTATCCTTGAAATCATCTTGTAACCGAAGATTCATGAAGGAAAAACTTATTCAGGAACACCGTGGTAAATAATTTTGTGTTCCTTTGTGTCGTGAAATAATACAAAAAAGTGAGTTTGGCCTTTTGGAATAATTTTCATTCCTCGCACAACGTGCAGACGACGAATCGGCGCCAAAACAACGTAAAGAGCACAGGAGCAGCTGTTCTCAGCATTGCGGGCCACGGCGTCTCACTTAAAACGCATTTTCCAAAAGCGACAGTGCGTGTTTGCAAAAAGTTACAAACTAAACAAGCCGTACGAATTGAAGCCGCTTATGCCACAGGAACTAAAAACAGGATCTAGGAAAATATGAATAAAGGTGTTGCAGCCAAGGTAGGTCTACTAAGTACCTACACATTATTTTATTAAAATATTATCGATTGTCATTCAACAAGGCAGCTATATTCTATCATACGTCATCACCGTATCTACTTAGTTTCGGTCCTGCGTTATCCGCCTGTAGCTCCGTCCAAACTTTCGTAGTTGGTCATAAGTCAGATTCCCAACTTTTGCCCAGCTCAGATCCCCAGAATTTGTTTGTAGATTTACTAGAATATGGTACCTACTTACCTAAAATTATGTCTCCTTTTTAGATTCCATACATTAAGATGATCTACGTGTAACACATTTTTGCTTCATAAGACCAAGAGGAGTAACGATATCCACCTGAAGTCCCGACAGAATTGTGGTGACGACAGTCAATTCCAATGGAGACACCCAAGTATAGGAGGTGCTATGGACAACAAAACAAGTATGACATAACCGGGAAGAGATTAAGTGCAGTAAGTGCCTAACCAACGGCTGAATGTGCATTCTTAGGGACGGGGTTGTCTCACTAATACATTACCTGTTGACAAATACACATCCAGGACACTCAATAATGAACCACAGTGTGGCTAATTGTCATTCATTTGACATACTCAGAGGTAATGAAAAAGTCATAATTAAAATACAATTTTAACCAGGATACTATACTATTATTAATAATAATTGTTGGTAATAGGGGTAATGTGAACAAAGGAGAATTAGTCCATTATTATGGATCATTGTGCTACCTTAGTTTAACAAAAATTGTCATGATCACATTGCCTTACAGCCAAAGTATGCCACAGAAAGAAAATAACTTTAAGTTTAAAATTAATATGAAATTGCCCAATTTGACTATATGAATGATACATTCCATTTAATTGACACTAACAAAATGTTGATAGTCATTTATATTTGACTAAATGTAGATTTTTTATGTAAAGGTACTATCTTGTCCCTATCATAGTATCTTACATTTCTTTTACAACCAAGAATTTGGCTAAACAAGTTGCTTCTATTGGGCAATGCCCTGACATTTTAAATAATTTAGCCAACAATTTGGTACTTATTGATAAGAAAATAGAGACAACCTCTAGCAATAATGTACAGAATTGCAAACTATTAACCCGGTGCATAAAAATGTTCAAGGAATTATTAACTAAGATTTAGAAGTACCTAACATTATTTATCAGTTTTAACAGAGTTGTATTGTAGTTCATGTTCAATTTGAATAATCACCAGGTTTGTATAGCAGAGTATTTACTCTGCCACCATAACACCATGTACCTATAGCATTTGCTATAGGTAGGTACATGGTGGCTCATTCATTTTAGTAAGTACCTAACCAGCTAAAATTTAAAGAATATGAGGATTATTTGTGCCTTTCTGCTGGGTCAATAGTTAAAATAGCCTGCATAGAATTGGAGCAGTTTATTGTATTAAGTGTGTACAGGCCACCTTCAGGATTGTACATATAATTGCTTTGAAGAATTAGATAACTAAGGTTCTTGTTAGTAAAAAAATAAGTCTATTTCAGTCCTACAATCTTGTAAACCTATTTATGTATATGTTAAACCGTATTCAATCATTTTTGTTATCGATTACCCGTTTTGTAACTAGATGGCGTTGGCGTCGAATTAGATCGCGCTATGGTTTCGTTACCGGCGAAACTATAAATAGACCAGGAATTTTGTTTTTTTTTGGCCGTTCCGCCCCCTGTCTTCATCCAAGACAAGTCAAAATGGACCGACGTGTCCAAATGGTGCTTAGAGCAAAAGATTGCCTACACCAGCGCCCGCACCACCCTCCAAGGGATAAAGGTAGCGATCCCGACACCTTACCAAACTCCTCCGAAACCGTAACGTGTCATTCCACACGTACGCCCTCCCAGAAGACCGACAGACACGAGTTGTCTTAAAGAGGGTTCCGGTCGAAATCACCGTAGAAGAAGTCAAGGCCGACCTTGACTTTCAAAACATCCCGTACACCGAAGTGCACCGGATGCACCGCGCCCGCCGCGGAGTGCCATACGACATGGTGCTCGTAGTCTGCCCGCCCTTTGAGGGCCATAACCCGATATTTAATCTTCGTACAATCTGCAACCTGTCCGGCATTCGGATCGAAAAGCCCTACAAGACGGGAACAATCGGCCAATGTCACAGGTGTCAATTGTACGGACACGCGCAATCGCACTGTTACGCCACCCCTAGGTGCGTAAAGTGCTTAGGTAGCCACGGTACAGCGGATTGTACCAGGCCCAAGGACCGCTCCTTGTGCACGGAACCGCCGAGCTGCGTCTTATGCGGCGAAGCCGGTCACCCCGCCAACTATAGGGGGTGCTCGAAAGCACCCAAAACCACTTCTCCCAAGCTGGTGAAGCGTGCCTACGCCCGCCAGCAAAGGGAAGCCCCCTCAGGGTACCTCCCAGATAGGCTCAGTCCCCAGAGACCGAGCCCCTGGAACTTCCTGAACCACCAGCAGGCGTTCCCTGCGATGGCTTCAGCCAGGCCCGTCCCCGCGCCCATCCCTCAGTCCAAGAACCCGGGTTCAGGCGCTCCCGCGCCCCCTACCGCACTTCTTACCGCGACAACCGCCGCCGCGCCCCCCGCCGCCGCGACCCCCGCGTCCCGCGACCCCCGCGTTGGAGCACGCCCCGAGGCGCGCCCCGCACCCACTTACGCCGGTCCCATGACCATGTCCCCCGCCGTCGTGCATCAAAAGCTCGATAACGCGTTTTTCACTTTCTGCACCCCCCGTGCCCATCAGATGGCCATGGAGGTAGATGCCGCCACAAAGGCAGGCGATATCCTTAGGATATACGCCATCTATGATGCGTACCCTGACATTACGCAAGCCCTTTTAAACGCTAGACTTTCCGTGAACCACAATGGATAATACGGCCCCTACGCGTACTAAACCCCGATCCCTAAAACTAGGAACTTTTAACGCCAACGGTATCCGTACCCAAAGGGATGAGATCGCCACGTTCCTCCGCGACCATCACTTGGATATCCTGTTAGTTCAAGAGACGTTCTTAAAACCCTGCTATCGTGACCCGAGAATTGCCAACTATAAAATAGTTCGCAACGACAGAGCACATTGCCATAAGGGTGGAACTCTCATTTATTACAAAAAGTCCCTACACTGCATTCCTATGGATGCCCCCCCCCCTCTCCCGATTAGAAGTGTCAGTCTGCCGACTGGGCATGACGGGTCATCAACCCATCACACTAGTCTCAGCCTACCTTCCTCCCCAGACCGAATCAGAGGACTTTCAACTGTTCTCCAATGACCTCACCGCCCTGTTGAGCATGAGCGACTCCGTTATCATAGCGGGCGACCTCAATGCGAAACACCCCGCGTGGAATAGTTCCAGGGAATCGACCAGAGGGAGACACCTGTTCAACCTCTGCTCGACCCTGTCCTTCGACGTCATCGCCCCGATGTCGCCGACTCATTTCCCCCACACAGTGGATCACAGACCTGACGTACTCGACATTGCAATTCTGAAAAGGATCAACCTACGGTTGAATTCCATAGAGGCAATAAACGAGCTCACCTCTGACCACCGTCCGGTAGTCGTGCATCTGGCCCCCCGCACGGGTCTCCCAGATACCGACCAACCTCCGCTCACCAAAGTGGTAACAGACTGGAGGAGAGTAAGCGATTCGCTGAAATCCAACACATCCGCCCACTTGGACGCCATCCCCGACCATTTCGACTCTCTAGCGGACACAACGGCCGCGATCGACTCATTCACGGGTCACGTACAATCTGTCCTGAACGACTGTTCGAGGCGGGTTCCGGTAGGGGAAGACCCCCGCTGGAAGCTGCCGGACGATGTACGCGAACTGCTGAATGAGAAGAACGCGGCCGTTCGTGCCTACAGCAACTTTCCCTGCGACGCGAACAAACCTCACATGCGCTATTTACAGCGAGCTGTAAAGACACGCATGTCGGAGCTACGTGACGCGGGCTGGGACAAGATGCTGAGCGAGTTGGAACCCACGCACTTAGCTTTCTGGGAACTCCAGAGGAAACTCAAGTCCCGAGAAATAGCCACCATGCCCCCCCTGACCCGGCCCGATGGCACCGTTGCTTTCGACGACATCGAAAAGGCCGAATGCCTCGCCGATAGTCTTGAGGCCCAATGCACACCCAGCTCTCTACCTGTAGACCAAGCACACCTCGATGAGGTGGACGCTGAAGTCGAACGTAGAACCTCTCTCCCGCCCGTCGAAGACCCTGATGATCCATTACCTCTCGTCACCCCGGACGAAGTTCACGAGATCATCAAGGGTCTGAAACCCCGAAAGGCCCCCGGAGCTGACGGCATCACCAATAAGGTGATCCAGATGCTACCCGCCCACCTGATCATGCTCTTGACCACCATCTTCAATGGAGCCTTGAGCAATAACATCTTCCCCCAAGCTTGGAAGCAAGCCACGGTCATTGGCTTTGAAAAACCAGGCAAACCCAAAACGGAGCCCGCGAGCTACCGGCCCATCAGTTTACTGGACAGCCTCGGAAAAATCTATGAGCGACTTATTTACAAGCGCCTCAGGGACTTCGCCGAGACTAAAGGCCTGATACCCAACGAGCAGTTCGGCTTCCGAACCCAGCACAGTTGCGTACAACAGGTACACCGGATCGTAGAGCATATAGGCGTTGGTCTCCAACGCAACTATGCGACCGGTGCAGTATTTTTCGACATAGCGAAAGCCTTCGACAAGGTCTGGCACAACGGCTTGATTTACAAGCTGTACAAACTCGGCGTGCCGGACCGACTCGTACTCATCTTACGAGATTTTCTGTCGAACCGCACCTTTCGCTATCGCATCGAAGGGGCTCTCTCATCCCCCCACCCGATTCGCGCCGGCGTCCCTCAGGGCGCCGTGCTATCCCCTCTCATATTTACGCTGTTCACCAGCGATATCCCCAAGAGTGGTAAGGCTCAGTTGGCTCTGTTCGCAGACGACACGGCCATCTACCACTCTGGGCGTAGTTCCAAAGCGATAGCCAAATCCCTCCAGACCGCAGTCAACGTACTCGGTGCATGGTTTAGGAAATGGCGAATCGAACTAAATCCGGACAAGAGCCAGGCGGTACTCTTTAAGAGACCGCAGCGCCGCCAAGACCCCCTCCCGGCCATCTCCATATTCGGCAAGCCGATCCCTTGGGAAAAGCAAGCCAAATACCTTGGAGTAATTCTAGATCAGCACCTCTCCTTCTCTGAGCATATCAGGAAGGCGCGCTCACGCGCCGCCTTCGCTCTCGGAAGGTTGCATTCTGTTCTGAACGCACGTAGCAAATTGTCACTCAAGTGCAAATTGCGTATTTACACGGCGTGCATAAGGCCCATCATGACGTATGCATGTGCAGTCTTTGCACACACGCACCCCCGACACATCCATAAGATGCAGACCCTCCAAAACCGTTTCCTCCGCCAAGCCACAGGCTCCCCATGGTACGTTCGGAACGAGATCCTCCATCTCGATCTGAAAATGCCCACTATTGCTCAATTTATGAAACGCAACTCTAAGCGTTTCTTCGATAAAGCCGAGATACATCGCAATCCCTTGATTGTGAAGGCCGCTAGTTATGTCCCCAGTAGAATCAGTAGTATTCGCAGGCCGAAACATGTCCTCTCAGACCCAGACGACCCCATCACTGTTCTCCAAGAAAAGAATAGGGCCACCAGTACAGTACACAAACACAAACGACGACCGTCCTACCGACCTCGCCGCCGAGGTCCTCGCGCCCCGCGAAGACTCCCGAGTAGCGATCAGACCCCCGACCGTCCCTTGCTCGTTGATGCGCCAGCCCGCGCCGCAGCTGAGCCAGTAGCTTTAAATTCCCCGTCTAATAATCATGAAAATAATACCTTGATCCAGCCTGTCCCTGATAGTACTAGCTGCCCCCCCCCCGCCAGCGACTCCCTGAGCCGAGGTTCGTACCCCACAGGGGGTGCCCTCAGTGCGCAGTCGTTTTAGGTTTAAGTAGGTTTACGCCCTGGCTGGAGGCTTTTAGATTCCTAAAAACCTTCACAGGAAAGTCCGGTTGAGCAGTCACGGCCTCTCAAGGTCAACTGCGAGATGCCATTCACAAAAAAAAAAAAAAAAAAAAAGTTTTTTTTTTGGTTAGATTCTCTGTATTGACGATTTGTTGTTTATCTATAATGTTCTTGTGCAACTCGTGTTTTGTTTCTGAATTTATTCAATAGTTGATAGTCATGGATTCGTTAATTAACTTGCAGCTAGATAACAAGAGAAATATTGAAAAAGGTAGAACAAATTATAAAAAATCTCCTAAGGAACGAATAACATTGTCCTATTTAGAAACCAGATTGGAAGCATTAGAACAACTGTGGTCTAATTTCATAAAAACGCACAGGAACATACTCGTAGTAGAAAACCTAGATTTCAAACATAATTATTTTACTTCAGAGACATATGACGTTACTGAGGATATTTACATAACTTATAAATCCGAGTTGAAAGAGTCTATTATACAACTAACACCTACTAAAGCAAGTACAGATAAAGCTTCATCGTCAAATACGTATACGAATGTAAAATTACCTAAAGTTCTTATTCCTACTTTCTCTGGCAAGTATACGGAGTGGACTTCATTCCGTGATTTGTTTTTATCACTTATCCACAAAAATGATTCAATTGACGATGTACAAAAACTGCATTACTTGAAAGGTCATTTATCAGGTGAACCAGAACAATTGTTGCGTCACACTCCTGTGACAGCCGCAAATTATGAGGAATGTTGGCAAATGTTAAATAAACGCTATAATAATAAACGATATTTGTCTAATTCTATGTTGAAGAGATTGATTAATCAATCAAATGTAACAGAGTCATCAACTGCGGTTAAAGAATTATTGGATACCACTGTGGACTGTTTGCATGGCTTAAGTACTCTCGGAATTGATGTTAAATCGTGGGACGCTATAGTCATCTATATAATAAGCGCTAAGCTAGATTGTGAATCGCGAAAGTTGTGGGAATTAAAAATTAGTGCAGATGAGCAATTACCAACTTTTGAAGAATTTAAAACATTTTTAGAGTCACGGTTTCGGTCTTTAGAGTACTTAGACACATCCAAGTCAAAGCAGAAGTCTACAGATAGTAAGCCAAAAGTTTTTCATGCAGTCAAATCAAATAGTAACAACATAATATGTCCATTCTGTAAACAGGATCATTATATAAGTAATTGTAAACAGTTTAGTAAAGAAGGTTACCAATCTCGAAGTGAGTTTGTCCGAACTCACAATTTGTGTTACAACTGTCTAGGCGCGAATCATTCAATTAAGTATTGTCGCGCTAAAACATCATGTCACGTCTGCAAGCCACCACTCATTATTACACCCCAAAGCATCTTCAAGATCATCGTCACCTAATAGCCATCCGGTAGAGGCAGTAGCTGTCAAATCAGCAGTGTCCTCACTGCAAACTGCTTCCGGCACGGCAAAAGAATCAGGGTCTTCAACCATAGCAACACACTTTTCTACAAAGGTTGAGCCCAATCGAGTTTTATTAGCGACCGCTCTCGTCGAAGCACAGACTCAGAATGGTCGTAAACAGTTGCTGAGGGCGTTATTGGATCAAGGATCCCAGGCCTCTTTCATAACCGAGTCAGCAGTCCAATTGCTCGGTCTAAAGAAAATACCAAATAACAGTATGGTCTCAGGCATTGGAGGTGACGAAGGCGCCTTTGCCTCTAGATTCATGGTTTGTGTAACCATTCATTCACGTCACGATCCAAATGCAATTATTCAAGTTCGAGCATATGTGTTAAGTAAAATTACAACGTTGATTCCCTCAACTAAACTATGTATATCAACTTGGCCTCAACTAGAAGATATTACTCTGGCGGATCCAGAGTACCACACTCCAAACAAAATCGACGTTTTGTTTGGAGCAGAAGTTTACAGCCAAGTTATTAAAGAGGGTTTAGTCAAACACTCTCCAGGGCCCATAATTGCTCAAAACACAACCCTGGGATGGATTTTGTCTGGACTAACACCCACAGATTGCGATCTCAATTCAGCAAATTGTCACAAGGTTATAGTTAGTATGCATTCACACCTTAGTGACAACGATATGCTTAAACAGTTTTGGGAGATCGAATCTGATGTTACTAATAAGAAAAAGATACTTACCCAAGAAGAACAGCTGTGCGAAGAATTGTTCACTCGTACTACTCAACGAGACGCTACCGGGCGATACATAGTCAAGCTTCCATTTCGCGAATCAAATCCACGAAGTAAAATCGGATACACCAAAGAAATCGCACTGAAACGATTTCATCATCTTGAACAGCGTTTCAAGAAAAATCATGAGATCAAAAGAAAATACACCGAAGTAATCCAAGAATACTTTGACCTTGGACACATGCAGCTGGTGTCTCGTGAAACTGATACCAAGCAGTCAGAAGTAGTCTATTTGCCTCACCATGCAGTGATTCGCGAGGATAAGACCTCTACCAAGGTCAGAGTTGTGTTCGACGCTTCTGCTAAAGGTTCTTATGGTGCATCCCTTAATGACACGTTGATGGTTGGTCCTACCATACAACCGGAATTACGTCACATCATGAGATGGCGTACGTATCCAATTGTATTATGTGCAGATATAGTTAAAATGTACCGACAGATCAAAGTCGCTCCTGAAGACACACACTTCCAGAGACTACTTTGGCGGAGTGAACCTGCATCTGAAATAAAAGAGTATGAGTTGCTGAGAGTCACCTTTGGCACTGCATCCGCACCTTACCTGGCCGTAAAGTCGTTGCAGCAGCTGGCACACGATGAAGAAGCTGAGTTTCCGCTGATATCTGAAAAATTAAAAAGCGAATTTTATGTAGATGATTATATGTCAGGATGTCAGACAGTAGAGGAGGGAAAAAGGATTCACAGGGAAATGGAAAAACTACTGAAAAAAGGTGGATTTCCATTACAGAAGTGGATGACAAACAATAAGGAATTAGCAGAGGAAATATTGGGAGAAGGTACAAATCAGGAAGGAGTAGTAGAAATAAAACTAAACGAGGTGGTGAAAATACTAGGAATCTTTTGGGATAGAGAATCTGACAGTTTCAGGTATTCAATAACATTTCCACAACCTGCATCTGTAACAAAACGAAGAGTAATATCAGATATATCACGACTGTTCGACCCCTTAGGGTGGGTAGCGCCGTGTGTTATACCGGCGAAAATAATGATTCAAAAGATATGGCTAGCCGGAATCGATTGGGATGATCGATTACCTGAAGATTTATTAAAAGAATGGCAAACATATCAAAAGGAACTACTAAACTTACCTGAGTTTCATGTACCAAGATGGGTTGAATCCAGAGAAGGCGATGTAGTTGTAGAACTACATGGTTTTTGTGACGCGTCTAATGTAGCGTATGCAGCTGTTACGTATTTAAGGATAATTGGCGCTGAGGGGAATATAAAAATTAATTTAATATCGGCGAAAACCAAGGTTGCTCCGATAAAGCAACTGTCCGTCTCGAGTTGATGGGTGCTGTTCTGTTGGCCAAATTGATAGTGGAAGTAGCAGAGATACTAGCAATACCTAAAGACAATATACACTGTTGGACAGACTCGACGGTTGTTCTGGCTTGGCTCAGTAGTCATCCCAGTCGCTGGACAACATTTGTTGGTAATAGGGTGTCTGAAATTCTGTGTTGTTTGGAGAATTCTCAATGGGGACATGTGAAATCTACTCACAACCCTGCAGATATCGCGTCAAGAGGTATGACACCTTCAGCACTTTCACAGTCATCTCTTTGGAAGCACGGTCCATTGTGGTTAAAGAAGGAACCAATTGACTACGTCAAACCGAACTCGATGTCAACTAAACTTGAAGAAAGATCATTGAAAGATGTTAAAGCACATGTGTCAATAAATGTAGAGGATGGGCTGTGGACAAAATATTCATCACTTCAAAAATTAATCAGAGTAGTGGCATATTGTAGGCGATTCTTAAGATATAAGCAACATAAAGAAACTTACCTGACAAGTGAGGAATTGAGAGCCGCGCTGGAAACCTGTGTAAAAAAATGTCAAGAACAAGAATTTATGGAAGACATAGAACACATTAAGAAGATAGGAAGTGTAAGTAAGAAGAGCAAATTACGACCTTTATGTCCTATATTAGATGAGCAAGGAATTTTAAGAGTAGGAGGAAGAATTGAAAAGTCTCAACTGTCAGTAAGCATGAGACATCCTATCATAATTCCACAGCGCCATCACTTCGCAACTCTGCTCGTCAGTGAAGCTCACAAAACCACTCTCCATGGAGGTCCAACATTGATGCTAAACTATTTGCGCACACAATATTGGATTCTATCTGCAAAAAATGTAGTCAAGGCTTACGTACGTAAGTGTGTGGTATGTGTTCGACATTCAGCGACCTTTCAAAATCAACTCATGGGTCAATTACCGACCTGTAGAGTGTCACCAGCCAGGCCGTTTTTGCATACCGGTGTTGATTTCGCCGGTCCGATTAACATTAGGATATCTAAGGGTCGTGGCAATAAGGCTTACAAGGGGTACATCTGCCTATTTGTGTGCATGGTCACTCGAGCAGTGCATATCGAGGCCATTAGTGACCTTACCTCTGAAAGTTTTATAGCCGGTTTCAAAAGATTTGTCGCTAGAAGAGGCCATTGCAGTGATATTTGGAGCGACAATGGGAAAAATTTTGTAGGCGCAGCCAAGGAACTGCAAATATTAGTCGCTGCTGAACAGTCAGCGATCGCTAACGAAATTAGGAGTTGGCTCAGTAGTAAAGGTGTCAAATGGCATTTTATCCCTCCCCATGCCCCAAATTTTGGTGGACTTTGGGAAGCCGGCATCAAGTCAACAAAATTCCACTTGAAGCGCGTGATTGGTGATTCAACTCTTACCTATGAGGAAATGGCCACGTTACTTGTGCAGATTGAGGCTTGCCTCAATTCAAGACCGATTTCCCATATTTCACAAACCCCTGATGATCCAATGCCGCTTACACCCGGTCATTTTTTAATTGGGGAACCTCTGGTTTTTGTGCCGGAACGTAATTACGAGCATAGTTCTGTGGGCTCGTTGAGGCGATGGCAACTCTTACAAAAAATGACCCAAGATTTCTGGCGACGATGGTCTAGAGAATTTTTAACTTCGATGCTACAGCGTTACAAATGGTCGCAAAAAGAAATAGAACCAAAGATTGGCGACATTGTTCTTGTAAAAGAGGACAATCTACCTCCAGGCAAATGGTTACTGGGTAGGATTTTAGAAAAGCATCCTGGTTCGGACGGACTCACACGAGTTGTGACCATAAAGTGTAATGGTTCAGTAGTTAAAAGACCAATTTGTAAACTTTGCGTATTGCCAACCAGTGATTGATATGGTATTTTTTTCTTTTAGAATTATTTTAGTTTTGTTTTTGTTTTTTTATCTTATAGCCCTTGACCTCATGGTGGGCGGCTTTAATTTAAAGGACAACTCATTCGAGCATGTCCTTGGTGGGCGGAATGTTAAACCGTATTCAATCATTTTTGTTATCGATTGTGTAATTTAGTACCCGTTTTGTAACTAGATGGCGTTGGCGTCGAATTAGATCGCGCTATGGTTTCGTTACCGGCGAAACTATAAATAGACCAGGAATTTTGTTTTTTTTTGGTTGGATTCTCTGTATTGACGATTTGTTGTTTATCTATAATATACTGTGCTATAGTGTTATAACAGAGTTTTATTGAAGATCTTGGGCTAAGATTTAACAGTATACATGAATAACCCCTACTAGTGCCAGTAGTACCTACCTAGATACCTAATATTTATACACATGTTAATGTTGTACCAATTCACACATAAATTATTAATTTATTAGATTCTGATTGTTATGGGCAACAGATTAGGTAGGTACTATTCAAAACCAAAATGGGTAAAAAGGAAAATTGCTACCCCAAATCTACAGTTTGCATAGAAGCTTGTAAAGTTAAACTCATTAATACTTTACCAGTTTTGTCTATGAATGCTGATTCCAATCATTTAAACTTCTTTTGAATTAAGATTAGACATTTAAACAAACCTTTTGACATTGGAGCACCTACTTTAGTATTGTATCGACTGTGGGGAGTTTCCAAACTTTGAATAATAGTAGGTAGGTACCTAATTTAATACCTTTGTGTGATATAGTAGCTGTAACAGAATTGACGCAACACCTCAAAGTAGTTTTTCCTAACTGAAAACGGAATCGATTACCGAAACTTTAAACCTATAAAAAAAAGAAGTGTTTTGCCATAACTACCGCCAATTGTACCAAAGAAAATTCAATCTTATTTCAAGGCAGTAAGACTAAATTTTAAATGCATAATGCTAACAACAACACGTTTTTCTTGAGGTCTTGTGTTCATTCTGTATGAGCGAAAATCACGGTCACTATATCTGGTAAAAAAAAGTTTCTCAGCACCCTAATAGGCACATCATAGTGTTACTCGTTTTGTAAAGTGTAGGTTACCTATGTACGTATATATAATGTTTGTATTATTAATTAGTTAGGTAGTTGACAACTAATAAAAAAGATATTACTTCTGTTGTGCTAATTATTTTTTCTGCAATCACACGACTTCTGTTAACCCTTCTTCTCAACCCGTCGAAGTGGCGACGCCCGTCGGAGGCCTATCACGGCCTATGTATGGTCAACAGTGGACGCCATCGACTCCAGTTCTATAGGGCTGACTGACTGATTAATAGTCGGTAAGCACTTCGTCTGCAGCTATCACGGCACGCTTGCTCTTTCACTAAGCTCGTGAGTGGTGGTCACAGCTCCAAACTTACTACATCATACCTAAATATACACGAGACCATACAATAGAGAATGTAGACGTATCACGTATGGATTTTTATAAATGTGCTTTCATTCTATAGGTAGGTACCTAACTACTTAGGTACCTACGTCTAATAAAATCGTAGCGAAGTCAAAACTGCATTGAATACCTAGGTAGGTACTTACTTGAAAAAGTAAGTAAGTAGGTACCTACCTACCTAATTGCTACGAAGTGTAACAACGATCCCGATAGGTAGGTAGCTATTAGGTATGGTTTGGTTTATTGTATTTGTGTTCGTTTGCCTCTTTTGTTTCAATGTATGCGGAAGCTTCTGCAGGTTAGGTAGGTATAAATACTACAGAATATGTACGAATTTTCCAAAACACAAGGCAATAAGAGTCTACTGCTGAGTAGGTATAGGTACCTAAGGAAGATAATCACGCTAGTTGCTATAACTTCTTAGCAAGTGCGTGCCTCTTGCATTTTGCACGAGTTTTGTTGTTTCATATAGTTCAGTAGTTAAATTAGATTATGTAACCTCATCATCATCATTTCAGCCGAAAGACGTCCACTGTTGGACATAGGCCTCCCCCAATTTGGGGGGGTTTGCCATATTCGCCACGCTTGGCAGGTGAGTTGGCGATCGCAGTATGCTGGTAAAATGCATAGAGAACGCTGCTGCCATCTCTAGTAAGTAAGTCCTTTTGTCGCCTCTTACGATACCCACGGGAAGAGATGGGCTGGTTCTTTACGTCCTCGCTAGGTACCTACGCCAAGTCTTTTTTCGAAAGTAAAAAATACATCACAACTTGAAGAGTACCTAGGTAAATACCATAGGTAAGCAAGCTGGAGAAGCCATCGATTTCATCGGCGGAAGTTCAGCTCAGCCGTCCGGGCTTAGGTATACGGAATATAGGTACCTTCCAATCGTTTGGCCTTCCCTAGAACTAGTAAAAACGCAGAAAGAAATGAAAAACATAGGCACTTTTATTTAATTTGTTACATTCGTAATGACTACACCTAGTAGGTACAAATTATTATTATAATACAGCGTTCAGCTCGTGCTGAATAGTTGGAGGCATAGGTAGGCACTTCTGCAAAGTATTGTAGGTACAATTCACTATAAAGTTCATCTAACTTCAGGGTATCGAAGAATAGGTATGTCTTTGATGCTAACAGCAAACAAGGTATAGGTGCGGTACGGAATTTGTAGGTATATCATAGCGGCACTATATAATGTAGGTTGGATCTGTATGATTTTCCCTGCAACTTTCACTCAACGTTCATCAAATGAATTCACCTTGAATCCTATGCTCGGGTTCTGTTCCGAAATACTATGATATCCCCTCGCATTAATACTAGTTAAGTAGGTAATAAGCACCATATTCGAGAAAATCACTTTCTTCCTGTGATCATGCAATAAATTGTTAGGTACAGTCATTTCATCCATATATCAATTATTTTAGAAATAAAACTCTTTAATTATTTAGATAAAGTTTGACATTCAACAAAATGACGCGTCTGTGCCGCGCATGCGCGTCGCGATTACCAATACGTTCCATTTTTATTTTCCATGTGATGTGATTATTATTAAATATGTTAATGATTTTGTATTCTCAAAGATTTAAAATAACAAACGGGCTATGAAAATACAATTAGTATACACGCTGCTTTTTTATTGGCTAGGGAGCTGCAACGATAGCGATCTATATACCAAATACTATCTAAGCCATCTATCATTTTGTCAAAATAGCAAACTTGTTAAACTAAGTAAAAAAAAAAAAAAAAATATGTCCCGGACCGAAATTTAGACACCCCACAACACAAAATGTAGGCAATAATAGGTACTATGTACCTACACGCCGCGCGCTCAATGCGTGGCGGTCGGTCATTGACTCTACCTATCATATTTTAAGACCCATAGGTTGAGTGGTTAAGGCGCATAACCGTGAACCGTAGGTTAGTGGCTTCAATTACCAGATTTCACGTATTTTATTTATTTACTTTGTCCTATTTTTAAACACATATCGACAAAATGTTGTTTGGTGAAATTTGATACTTAATAATAAAAACCAAAAACTTTTCCACTTTTTTTTTTTCAGTAAATAAGTTATTATTTTATTGCAAGCCTTGTTGATTTCATTTCTCCCTTCATACTTATACGGGCTTAGGACCGTCAGAAATAATGAAGTGAATTCAGTGTATTGAACACTGGTAATTGGTGAAAAATTATGTCAAACAAACATTTCTGGCGTATTTAAAAAAGTGAAATCAACTTATTTACAATAATTTATGGAGCTTAAGATCACTTACCTAATTAATTATTTACACTACGAATACCTTAATAATTGTTCAAACTGTCGCCCACTTTGTTCAATACACAATCGAGCCCTTCTCTGTAAATTGTCTTTCAGCCTATTCAAGGTGTCTCTATCACGTTTCACTATTCTAAAAGCACTTTTAATTCTTCTTTTCAATTGTCTAACATTTTGGGCCTCCTCGGTATACACCAATCTTTTTATTTCAGACCACAAATAAAAGTCCATCGGTGTCAAATCGGGACTTCTTGCCGGCCAAGCTACAGGCCCCCCGCGTCCTATCCACCGGTCACCAAATTCACTAGTTAAATAGGCACGCACTGAACGTTCGTAATGTGCTGGGCACCCGTCATGCTGATAGTACATACCTCGCAAATTTACTAAAGGTACACGTTCTAATAATCGTGGAACCACCCTCTGGATTAAATCTCTGTATGTTCCACCTGTAAGGCTCCCTTCTACGAACACTGGTCCAATTATTTGGTCATTAATAATACCCGCCCACACGTTCACACTAAAACGTATTTGATGCGAATGTTCAGCGATTAAGTGTGGATTATTGTGATTCCACCAGTGTTCGTTATGTATGTTGAAGAGTCCTACTCGTGTAAATGTGGACTCGTCTGTCCACAAGATATTCGCCCCCGAATGACCGAGGAGCCATTCACAAAAATGAATGCGCCGTTGTTCATCACCATCGTACAGGGCTTGGGTACGACGATAGTGATAGGGGTGTAAGCCGGAGTTATTGAGGAGCTTCCACACGTAAAATCTGCTTACACCGAAATGCCTAGCAGCCATTCTTGTACTTCGCCTTGGATCCTCTTCAAAGTACTCTAGAATTTCTTCTTCTAAATCGGGGCTGTACGTAGGTCGACCCGAACCTTGAGCATGCGCTGGCGCACGGAATTGACCGTGATCTAACAGCCGTTGGACTGTTGATAATATTGTTTCCGGTCGTGGCACTTGTGGATGCACAATACCGGAAGCCCTAAGCGCGTCCATGTGCTGGGGTTCAGCATACAATCTTCGGGCTTCATTAAGATTGTGTCCTGATATTATGTACATTTCCATCATGTGGAAATATTCAATATTTGAATATCGGTAATGCGCGTTAGCCATGGCGAACAAAACACGGAAGCGACAAGATGCAATAGCGCTCGACACATCCGTCACTTGCAATTTTCACCGGTCAACTAATCCTTTAAATGCTTTGACATGCCGCCGGTAAGCGCAAGAGTCGCGCGAACGGCGCCGGCGAGGCGCGCGGCGGCGGGATCAAAAGAAAGGGGCGGCGCCATATTTCGGCTACTTTCTTCCTATTGGCAATTTTTATGCGCTTTCGAATGAACTTACTAGAAACACAAGATAACAGAATGTTGTTTACGTTTGTTGTAGGGTGACTATGGTTTCAAGTTATTAGAGATACTGTACTTTTGTTTGGCGATTTTTTTTAATTTTTTTATGCAATAAAGGTACCACTCCTTAAACGTTTTTAGTGCATACAACTACCCTTACTATTTTTCCGAGCCGTTTTGATTATAAACACATGTGCATTTTTTTTCAACAAAAACATTACGTAGTGGTTACATTACGTGTATACATCATTCCTACAGCAGCTCCCTAGCCAATTAAAAAGCAGCCAGTATACTAAACCAAGCAAACTAATAAATACAATAAAAATAACATTAAATAAGGTTGGTAAAAATTAAAGTATCACAGTATCGTAGGCGTACATTGAACCAACATGAAAATTATGTTTATTTTCGTAATTGAAAACAAAGGTGACGTCATGAGACCCTCATGCGACTATGCTGCGATGACACTGCGACCGGACTGTGAACAAACCGAATTTTAAGGTGAGCAGAATACTGTTTTTTGATCTAGTCGCAATGTCATCGCAGTCCAGTGTCATGTTAATCGCATGGCACGTTATTTAGTAGAATTGGCCTTCTGGTCTTTGCCGCCCTGGCTAGTTGTTTGTGGATCCCTATTGCCTTTCTGAATACATTGGCGACGTGTGCGTTAAAGTCAGCTTTTCGTCAATGGTGACACCTAGGATTTTGATCTCGTTTGACATGACAACGTCGATCCCGCCCATGCTCAGGCGTGGGGTGTCGTATTTTAGTTTGCGAGTTATAACCATTGCATTGGTTTTTAGCGGGGCAAATTTAAGTTTGTTTTGTGCACCCCACGCTGTTTTGTGCACCCCACGCCCGGACGTGCTCGAGAGCGGCATTGGCACGTCCCTCGATCTCCAGCGATGTGTCACCATCGAAGATCAACACAACGTCGTCTGCAAAAGCCTGGCAATAGTCACCCCTAGCTTCCAGGCTCTGTAGAAGCGGGTCCAGCAAGAGGTTCCAGAATATTGGTTCGTTTTCGTCGTGATTTGTTTTCAAATTCATGTCGTTTCAGGACGTGAACGGGGCACTCGGTTAAAATATGCTCCACTGTTTCGGGTGTGTTGGGTTGGCAGAAGCACGATGAGTTCTCTTTGCACTTGAATCGATTCACTCCGAGAACCCACCGTGCCCCGTTAGCACTTGCGTTATTATTTTAGCTGGTTTCATTTGCCAAACCACCCTGTAGGAGTCTGAGACGTCAGGAAAGAACAATGTTGTCACTCTGGCTGTGGAACCCTCTTTGTATCTTCGGTTCCATTCATAAATCGACCGCTTTCGGATCTGTCGCTTGATGAATGAAACCGGGCAAAGGTCATATTCTGGCTTGGTTTTTGTTTTCAAAGCAGCGTCCTTCGCCAGTTCATCTGCCCTTTCATTACCCGCAAGGCCCGCATGTGCCTTAATCCAGAACAAACACACAGTTTTGTCCTGGGATTTAATGGCTCTTAGGTTCTTGCGGGTGTCTACTGCCAAGGGATGCGTTGTGCTGACATTTGCTATGGTCTCCAGAGCTGATCTGGAGTCGCTGTAAACTCCATAGCTACCTTCGCTTCTCTGTTTTATGACCTCAGCGGCTTTGCAATACTGCGAGGAGTTCTGCCTGGTATACCGTACAGTACGGTGCGAGCTTGAATTTGAGGGACTTTACCTCCGCTGTGCCATCCCATAAGGTTAGCGCTGCTCCAACTGTTCCCTCAATTCGGCTGCGATCGGTAAAGATTCGAAAAGCCTGGTTGTTATGGCTATCCACTAGCTCCTGGTCTACCAAGCTCATAAACTCCACCGCAGTATGCTCCCCCGGGTGAGGTGTACAGGAGAATTCAGCTCTGCGCTCGACCTCTCTGTCTGCCAGCTCCGGCTGGGGCGCTCCTCTCTTCGCCTCATAAAAGGCGGCTGCCTCTTGTATGCGGAAATCAAGCGGCAATACTCCAGCCAGTAGCAGCGCTGAGTGAAGAGAAGTCGTGCGATATGCTCCGCACAGTTTTTGGGCAAATCCTCTCTGAACTGCATTTAAATGGCGTTGGACTCCTAACTTTTTAGTCGCAGAAGAGCAGGCTGCAGCCGCATACACGACTATGGGCTTCACTGTGGCGGTGTATATTATTCGGATGATTTCCGGGTGGAGACCCCAACTGACCCTGGCAGTTCTCGACAGCTGGTTGTAGACTCCAAGTGCCTTTTTGCAGACGTTAGCCGTATGACTATTGAAGGTCAGCTTGGAGTCCACGGTGAGTCCCAGGATCTTAATTTCAGGGGACATTTCAATGTGGATCCCTCCCATGGTTAGATGTGGCGTGTCGTATTTAAGTTTTCGGGTAAGCACCATAGCGCAGGTTTTGTGCTGTGCAAACCTGAGCTTATTCACGACACCCCACACCCGAACATGTTCGAGAGCGGCATTGGCCTGTCTCTGGATGTCTAAGACAGTCTCCCCCGAAAAGACGAGCACCACGTCATCCGCAAACGCCTGACAATAGTCGCCTCTCTGCGTGAGACTCTCCAGCAATGGGTTTAAAAGGAGGTTCCATAGGAGAGGGCCGCTTATTGATCCCTGGACACACCCTTTGTGAGTGCCTTTCGCGTACTCATGGCCAGCATACTTTACCCGGACCTTACGGTCGCTTAGGTAGCTGGCTACCGTCCTCCTGAGGTTCGCTGGGCACTTCTCTTCCGCCAGTCTAACCTTTATGGCCGGCCACCACGCACTGTCGAAGGCTCCCTCTATGTCCAGTGAGACAATCGTGATGAGCTTCTTCTCTTGGAGTTTGCCTCTTACGTGGCCCATCAAGTCATAGAGGGCGTCTTCTGTGCTTCGCTGTGGCATAAAGCCATACTGGCGGGGACTTATCCGGGGCACCAGGTGCCAAGCCAGCCTTCTTACCATCATCTTCTCCAGTATTTTAACCCATCGCTGGTAACAGTCCAATAGGTCTGAAGGATTTAGGACTGGTATAATTGTCCTTCCCTGGCTTCCTGAGTACCACCACAGTAGCCTCTTTCTATGTCATGGGGAAGTGCGTGAGTTGCCAACACTTATTAAATATTGCCAAGTGCAGCTCCATGTCTCTGAATATCACTCGCTGGCAGATGTGAGCTGTGAAGCCGTCTACTCCGGGTGCCTTCTTCGGGTTGAAGCTCTCCGTCGCGAAACTGAGCTCCTCCATCGTAAACGGTCATGGGTCTCATTATGGCTCCAGTCGTTTTTTCGGTCGGCGAGAGCTCTGATCCGCAGATGGTCTGGGCTATCTGCCTCCCATGTATCCTCCGGATAGAATGTATCCGCCAGTATTGTCGCAGATTCTTCCTGCTCCGCTTCCTTTCCATTCCATACCAGCGGCAGATCTTGCCTTCTAGTTGTATTTTTTATAACCCTATAAATTCCATCCCATACCCCTTCCTTGTTTTATTTCTGACAGAATTCCTTCCAACTCTCCGTACTCCATTTTTTACATATCCATTTTTACAGTCAGTCGCACGCGCCGGTGCGATAAGTCGTGTCTGTTGTCGGGTCGGGAAGCCGTTGCGATAAACAATGACTTCAACGGTTGTAAAATGTTCGAATTGTAATGTGGTTATTAATGAGGTGCTAGCCTTTATTTGTAACAAGATACAAGTGATGGAGCAAAGTATCGCAAGTATCTGTGTAAGTGCATTTTCGGAAAGTGACATTCTAGAAGCAAAGAACTTGCTGTTTGAATCTGTTACTACTTCAAAGCGCAAGAAGATAAGAAAGAGGGAGGGAAAAACACTACGAAATATTGACGACATTGTATGGATACTGAAGAACTTAGATCCACTGGAAATTCCAATTTTCGTTGCCAGAGATTTACACAAACAACCTCCGGTTTTGTTTGACCACGTAGTTTTGAAAGACATAGTGAAAATGCAGAGTGACATAAACCGTATTGTTAACGAGTATGCAACAGTGAATCAAATGAAGGAGCTTAGTGCTGAAGTGGAATCACTTAAGAAGGCGTCAATTGTCAACAACTTTCCTCGTAATGTCAACGTCAAAAGAGGCGCCTGCTTATTACCTAGCTTTGAGAATGAAAGTGGGCCAATGGGGTTTTTTTCTTACGTACTGCAGGTCGATGAAAACTCTGCCGGCCGTCGTTAGTCATGGTTAGACATGGTTCTCGAGCGAGTTCCGTGCCCTCCTCCGGTATTTCACGGTGGCAGAGGCCTCCTCGGCCGTCAGATCCTGCAGCAGGCGGGCGTTCTGGACCTGCAGAGCAGTCAAGATATCCTCGTCGCTATTGTAGGACAGAAGGTCCTTGATTACAACCAGTGGATTCCTATTTTTGGCCTCTTCCACTTGTAGCGTTTTGTCTTTTTTAAGTTGGGCTGTTGTTTTTGCCATTTCTTCCTTACTACTGAAGCTCAGGATAACCCTCTTGTCCTTGACTTTTCGGACCCTTTCGATCTGCAGGCCACTCTTCTTCGCGTCCAGAATATGCTGAACCTTTCCTACAACTTCTGCACTGGTGTCCATTGCGATATCGGACGACACAATGACAGAGTGCTTCGGTCTCTGACCCCAGGTGTTTCTGGGGGTAGTCAGGGTCTCTGCGTAAGTTGGGGCCTTCTCCCTAATCTCAGAGATCATTTTCCCCATTTCCTGGGTGGTCTTTTCGAGCGCTTGTATCTCCGTCAGTACTTCTCTGTCACTGTGTCGTTCTCTGTCTCGTGTCTCATGTGTCTCTGTCTGTTCCTGCATGGCCACCTGCAATTGTTTTATTGTTTGGTTGCCCTCCTTCACTATCAGAGTTTGCCCGTCTAGTACGGAGCGCAACCAATTGAAATTCTCCTGATCATCCCCTTTCTCTTTGCCCTTCCGGCTTACAGTTCCCTGTTGCTGATCTCGACCATCTTTTCCCTTGTCCGCCTCCTTCACCAACTGATACAGTCGATCTATTGCCACTGTAACACCCGTTTTTATTTCTGCCTTGAGGTTACGCGAGTTGTTTAGGTGGAGCTTTGCCTTATTCAGGCATGCTCTTGCCTCCGCTGTGATGTTGGGGTAACCGGCCTCGGCCCTCTTTAGCGGCTTTGCGGTATCTGATGGACCTCGACGCGACTCCGAAAGACTGGTACTTTCTTGAGAGGTCCTTGGTGACTTTGAGATGACCGGGGATTTGACCTGAGGTTGGGATTTACTGGCCTCCCATTCCCTGATACTGCGCCTCACGCTGGGAAGCGAAAGTCCAGCTTTTTCGGTCGATCGAGGTGAGACACTGACGCCCCGCGAACTCGCGATTGGCTTAGCTGGTGTGCGGAACATAGTGTTAGCCGAAGTAAAGGTAGTGTTCATAGCCTAGTCAGAGAACACCGATGATAACTTCTGTGTTCCTGTAAAGGGGATGCACAGAAGCAATAAAAAACTAAAATAACGCAATAAGGTGAGCTCCTTCCTACAAAGTTAAAAAAACCTGGTACTTCATGCACGATACCGATTTCTAAAAAAATCTCCTTATAAACATGTTAACATTTCTTATTTGTTTCTATATTTTAATTTTAAATCTATAAAATACAAAATACCTTTCATTTTAGTTCTAGGATTGCCGCTACTCGCGTTTAAAAAAGAAATAAAATTTAAAGTGGTCAACGATACGTGAAATCTTAACTATACGTTGTCCGTACGGGGACAACGGTAAGGAAAATTTTGAAGTCCCGTTGTCCCCGTGACGGGGACACAGATTACGGGGACAATGGGAATATACGGGTGTAACGTAAACAAAATGTCGCTCAATGTTTCTAAATGTCACTGTATGCAATTCTCTCGTAATAAAACAGTGCAAACCAACAAATACACATTGCATCAGCAAACCCTACATGAAGTAGAAGAAGTTCGTGACCTGGGAATTGTATTCGACAAGAAACTGAAATTTGATAGGCATATATTAAACATTACCTCAAAAGGGTTCAAGGTCCTTGGATTTATCTTGCGCAATAGCAAAGAATTCTTTAAAGCCTCGACTAGAATTAAATTATTCAACACATTGGTTCGCCCACTGCTTGAATACAACAGCACCGTATGGAATCCTCACTACGATATTGACGTTAAGCGTCTGGAAAGTGTTCAAAGACGTTTTGTATACCATCTTTGCTATAAAGACCGCCTGGCAAAGAAAATTAGGAGCTACGATCTTAGATTACAACATTATAAAATGTCCTCGTTGGAAGATAGAAGAAGCGTTCTAGATCTCACATTTCTTCACAAACTATTCAATGGGGTTGTTGACTGCAACGAGCTTCTTGGAAGGCTGCAGATAAGTGCACCATCTCGATTGCCACGTAAATGTAACTACAACCTTTTTTATGTGCCGGGATCTAAGACAAACCTCGGACACTTCGCCGTTTTGCCAAGACTCTGTAGGCAGTATAACGAATTATCAAAGCGTAACGAACTGGATATTACATGCAAACTACCAAAGTTTAAAAAAGACATTAGAGTCATAGTATCTAAGTCGTAATATTTTGTTAGTTTTATTATTAATATTGTTTTTTCTAACTGTTCATTTACATTATTTTTATTATTGATTTCTTATGTAATTAACGTTGTTCCCTTTAAGTATGATTTTCGTACATTGTTTTTTTTTTATCTTTTTTTGAAATGTCACACACTGTATTTGTATCTGCTTAATGTAAACTTGCAAGTAATTGTGTAGCCTCTGTTGGAGATCCAAATAAATAAATAAATAAAAAGTTATATCGATCCTATGCAAACTTGGTTCGCTTAGGTAGTTTTTGATGACTACAAATTGTATAGAACAAAGTAAAATTCTAAATAATAAAGTGGCTATCTACGCTAGACGGACGGGCGAGGTGTCGGAAGACGCGTCTCGACGCGAGCTAGCTAACTATGACGTCACTGAAAATTTTGCTGAACAAAAATTTTGTGTTTCAGATGAAAAACGTGAATTTTCACCGAAAATTTTACCAAAACAGGAATACTACTCGTAACTACCCCACAAGACTCGGACTCTAATTATATAATAGATAATTTATTTAATAGAAACTAATACAAAAAGAGTACATTTAGCCTACAGTAATACATTTCCCATACAATGATAGTGCCTAAAAATAAACTATTTCTAAAATATTTTTATTACAAGAGCAAGTGACAACGTTTCGGAATTAGAAATTTAGGTAGCGACCCGCCCGATCGAGGTTTATTTAAACCTGTGTTTCGGGCCATCACTTTACATTTTAATTAAATTAGGACATTAACATTTAAAATTAAATTGTTATAAAAATAATCTATTAACAACTATGAGAAAAAGCATATTGGTAACATTAATAACTACAACTACGAGTAAGCAATGTAAATAAAACCGAAGTAAATACTTACGAGGGAATAATTAATTATCGTCATGACATAATTTCTAGCAGTTTTTCTGTGTCTGTGTAATTGAGTAACGCTAAGTATTCTGATAACTTAGTACTACATTTTTTATAGCTTAAACTATAGATACTCATTAATTTGTGCGGCTCCGGGCTAAGAACGTGGCTCCGGGGCCCGATGGTATTCACGGCATCGTGCTAGCCCTCGCTCTGAAGAAGCTAGAGCCCCAATTGAGAGGACTCTACACCGCGTGCCTTGAGCAGGGCCAGTTTCCCGCTTTGTGGAAATCTGGTCGTCTGGTCTTGCTCAAGAAGGTGGGGCACCCCGCGGACTCGCCGTCCGCGTACAGGCCCATAGTGCTGCTCGACGAGGTGGGTAAGATGTTTGAGCGGATTATCGCCGCCCGCCTCGTCGGCCACTTAAGCAGGGAAGGGCCGGACCTAGCCGAGAGCCAGTTCGGCTTTCGGCAAGGGCGCTCCACCATCCACGCGATATCGCGGGTGAGAGTCCTGGCGGAGGAAGCGGTGTCCCGGGGCGGGGTGATGTTGGCGGTGTCCTTGGACATTTCCAACGCCTTCATCACCCTGCCCTGGAGCTACATCCGGGAGGCACTGCGGTACCATCGGGTGCCTCCGTACCTCCGCCGCATCGTTGGGGCTTATCTGGCGGATAGGTGTGTCACCTACATGGGACGTGATGGCGGAAACCAGCGCCACATGTCCTGCGGTGTTCCACAGGGTTCGGTCGTGGGACCGCTCCTGTGGAACATCGGGTACGACTGGGTGCTGAGGGGCGAGCTCCAGCCGGGCGTGGACCTGACGTGTTATGCAGGTGACTGGAGGCAGTTCTTTTGCCTCACTTTCATCCAATTTTACCAATAGACTTACACATATTTTACACGTTAATCTGTGTTTATAATGGATAATTTTATAACTACTATATTCACCTACTTCACTTATTCTACAAACTTATTTTCCTATATTATTTTTGTATTTTCTCTATATTTTCTTTATGTTTTTTGTTTGTATTTTTCTATTTTTGTGTCTTCTATGCTAATTATTAAAACATATTTATCTGATCCTTAATCTACACTGTATTTATGCTATGACTATACTAATATATATACAATATATCACATAGACATAATTTCTTATTCTAATTAACTGTTACATTTATTCACTACTAGCTTTTGCCAGCGGCTTCGCCCGCGCGGAACTTTCATCCCCTATTTAACTCCCTTAGGGGTTGAATTTCGAAAAATCCTTCCTTAATCCTTGTCTACATTATAAAGGGAACCTCTGTGCAAAATTTCAGTTTTTTAGGTCCAAGGGTTTGGGCTGGGCGTTGATGAGTCAGTCAGTCAGGATTTGTCTTTTTATTTATATAGATAGATAGAAGATACTATCGATTACTACTCTAAATAGAATATAGCATGAATTTGCTGGGTTAGTTTTTGACAGTCCTCGTGGACCCATTTCTGCTACACCGAATACAGTTTCAATTACAGGCGCCAATTCGCATAATTCGGATTTAATAAACACTTGTTCTTAGTAAAGTTTATATTTTGGGGTACTTCGCACGTGTCACAACAATAGTAAAACTAGGTGTTTTGTTTATGTAATTTAACCCATTTGTCGGCGCATACTTTTATTTCCGTATGGAAATAATAGCTGTGTTCTTCGCTGTCTCGAAGTAGCTGTATCGCAATCAGTTCGCGGTTACGCCTGTTTTTGGGTACTTCGTCAGTGTCAGTGTTCCTCAGCCTCAACTAGTAGTACCAGTTTTGTAATAGGTCGTTTAGTTTCGCCTTTTGCAGTTTGTAATGTCACAACTCTAGTGTGGCCGTCCTTTCCAGGGTGTAACTCCGCTACACGACCCAGTGCCCATTTTCCTGCAGGTAACCTTTCATCTTTAATGCATACAATGTCATTTTTCTTTAAGTCAGTATTCTGTCGTTTCCACTTTAGTCTTGCTTGTAGTTGTTGGAGGTATTCTTGCGACCATTTTTTCCAGAAATCCTTGCTAAGTTGTTGCACAATTTGCCATCTCTTGCTTAAACGGTACTCGTAAGTATTGTCAGTGTCGGGTTCTGGATTTGTCATGAGTGATGTGCCGGTTAAGAAATGTCCTGGAGTTAAACAGTTAATCTCTTCGGCGTTCTCTGTAACGGTGCATAGTGGTCGTGAGTTCAAGCAAGCTTCTATCTGACATAGCAGAGTGGTAAATTCTTCGTATGTTAAACGTTGGTCTCCAATGACCCGTTTGAGATGATACTTCATGCTCTTCACAGCAGCTTCCCACAGTCCGCCTGCGCTTGGCCAGACCGGAGCATTGAAGTGCCATTTAACACCCATCTCTGATATTTTTCCCAAGAAGAAAGTGTCAATGTTTTCTACAATACATTTGTATTGTTGCAATAGGATCCGATTTGCACCAACAAAATTCGTGCTGTTGTCGCTGTACATGTCCCGTGGCGTACCTCGACGTGCGCAGAAGCGCTTGAAAGCCGATAAGAATGCTGTACTGGATAGTTCTGATACCAGTTCTAGATGGATGGCTTTTGTTGCTAGACAAACAAATACTGCAACGTACGCCAGCAATGTTCTGACTCCTCGGCCTTTACTCGCCTTAATCTCAACGTGCCCAGTAAAGTCAACACCTGTATGTGTAAAAGGACGAGATGTTGTCACTCTCGGCTCTGGTAGATCAGCCATAATCTGGTTTGATGGTTTAGCATTAAATCGGCGACATATTACGCATTTATGTAAGCACCTTTTGACGGCGCGATGTCCTCCTACGATCCAAACTCTTTGTCGTAGATGTGTCAGGGTTAACTTAGGACCTCCGTGTAATGTTCTTCTGTGAGCTTGCCAAATTAATAACTCTGTCAGTTTGTTGTCATGTGGTAATAGAATTGGATGTTTGGTGTCTTCATGTAATTTTGAGTTACGTAATCTTCCACCCACTCGCAGAATGTCATGTTTGTCAAGAAATGGATTTAAACACAAAAGGTTATTTTTCGTGCTTAAACCTTTATTTTCCTTCAATCTCATAATCTCGTCATTGAAGACATGCAATTGAGTATGTTTCATTATTAGGATTTCAGCGCTTTTTAGTTCTGTAGATGTCAAATAAGTAGTAGTGAGATGAGTGTTCGTGCAGCTATTCCTGCCAACGGGCTAGCAGCGGGGGATCTGATTCTCCCGACTGCAACCGTCGAAATCGTAATCCGTAACGAGATCATGGTCATGTTTTATCACCATCGGGGCGATCCGGCCAGTACTCGAGCGCTGGCTCGGGAGGAGGCACGGCTCCCTGTCGTTTCGGGTGACACAGGTGCTCTCGGGGCATGGTTGCTTCGGGAAGTACCTGTGTCGCATAAACAGGGAGCCGGACGCTCGGTGTCACCACTGCGTCGACTGTCGGGAGGTCACGGCGTGGCACACGCTGGCAGAGTGTGCCGCTTGGACGGAGCCGCGCCGTGCCCTCATCTCAGGAGTAGGCAGTGACCTGTCGCTGCCGGCCGTTGTCGACTCGATGGTCGACAGCGAGGAGTCCTGGGACGCGGTGGTGTCCTTCTGCGAAACAGTCATCTCGCAGAAGGAGGCTGCGGAAAATGAGCGGGAGATTGCTTCTGCTAACCCGATCCGCAGCAGACGCACCGGGCGTCGGCGGAGGGCGGACAACGCCCTCTTCCAGCCCCCCTAAATGGGTCCAGGGGCTACGGACTGGGGAATCCGTCGCCCCCTACTTCTTAGGACCCGAGATGGCGGCGCGTAGTGTTCCACGCGCGCCTCTCTTTGATGTGGGGGGGAGTTTAACACCTCACTCCCCCCCTATCGCGAGGTGGCCCGCATAGGCGGGCCGGCACTAGTCGGGGATCGCGGAAGACTTACTAGTTCCCGTGATCCCCGGTGTACGTGAGAGACGGAACACCGGGGTGGTTTTAGTCAGTAAGAGTCTGACAGACCCCTCCGCCCTCCCCGGGGCGGAGGACATCAATGAGGATTTCCCCCCGTAATAAAAAAAAAAAAAAAAGGTTAGGTTGGGGCGGCCGGTGCATCCTGGGCACGGCCAATAGTCTTTCCACGTCGCAGAGGGTATTGTCGCTCAGCCCGGATGGCTGCCGGGGAGAGCCCATCGGCGGTGGCGCTCAGTCGCCAAGTTTTGGACGGCGTGGGCGTTGTCCTTCAGGTTGCCACTAAATCCGGCAACTTGAAGGGCACGTTCACACGCGCTCTTAAGGAGGCGGCTGACGGTATAAAAGAGGCCGTTGAGGTACTCCAGAGTCGTTCGATCACGGAGGAGACGGCGAAGCTGTGGGACGAGAACCGCCGTCTCCAAGCCGAGTTGGAGGACCTCAAGCGGCAGTTTGTTGCCCAGAGGGGAGCTCCCGCGGCCACCGGATCACCGGTCCCACTGTCGGCTTCATCAAAGGCCCCATCATCGGCCCCTGCGCTTGCAGATGCGGAGGTCGAGAAGATTGCTCGCATCTGCATGATGCAGTGCGGGCAAATGGTGGGGGCTCGGCTGGAGGCTATAGAGGCGAGGCTACTCCCGGCCGAAACACTCCGCCCACCGCTCGCTGCTGACAAGGTGGGCTGGGTTGCAGCGAGAGTCAAGCTGCTGCAACCCAGAGCGCTACGGTGCTACCGCTGCCTGGACATTGGGCATGTCCGGGCAGGGTGCACCGCCGAAATAGACCGCAGCGAGCAATGCTTTCGCTGCGGTAAGACTGGCCATAAGTCCTCCCAGTGCACAGCGGCGCCAAACTGCAGCCTCTTTACAGCTGCAGGGAGGCCCGCTGGGCACAGGGCGGGTGGAAGAGCTTGTGGTTCACCCACCACAAAGAAGAAGAGAAGAGGCACCAAGGCTGCCGGGGGCTCTTTACCCCCCCCTCAGCCTGGGTGCACTACGGCCGACTCCCGGCCCACTGAAGGTGCTACGGAGGGAATGGACTGCGCATAATGGCGCCTTACCATTTCCTCCAGGGCAACATCAACCACGCTGCCAGAGCTCAGGATCTATTGATCCAGAGCATGGCAGAGTGGTCGATTGACGTGGCTGTGGACGCACAATAGGCTGGTCTGGCTCAAAGTAAAAGGAGACAAGCGTGATCTCCCAGGCACTGGTCTGGATTCCCACCACTACGATGTTATTAGTGGTGAGTTTCGGGTACTGTTTGACCGTGAAGTCGCTGTTAAAGACAGTGTGGCAGCGCGCACGACCTGCGTGCGCGCCGCACAACATCATACTGGAGTCTCCACTGCGCGCCACCTGTATTTATAACTTCGGCGCTAAATGCATTGAACGGTTTACAATGCCTGGGCTCCACATTTTGTGCTTCACTGCCATTGGTCAATTCATTTACTTATATTGTAGATTTAATGCTATTTCCACCATGTTATTTAGTATGTAAGTAGGGACATTATTTAATAAATTAAGATCACTATATCTTACAATCTGGAGTTTCACTTATAATCTGTCTTAGCTGCCTAAACACCTAAGTGGTGACCCCGAACGAAGAAACCGCAACAAAGCTATGCCGAGTGACACCGAACAACCCGGTATGGAGTCAGCAAGAACAAGCTCAGCGCAACCCCAGGATGTTTCGCTATCATCACAGCACATCGACGGTATCTCACTATCCCTGCGAGTACCACCTTTCTGGCGCGACAAACCGAGATTATGGTTCATCAGTTTTGAAGCAGCCACTCGTGATCTCAAGAAAAACGAATCGCAGAAGGCACAGATGGTCATCGCCCAGTTACAAAAAGAAGATATTGAGCAAATATGTGACCTGTTGTACAACCCATCTCCCGATCGTCAGTACAGCGTCATAAAGGATCGTCTTATTTCTGTCTACGAGGAATCTGATGGCAAGCAGCTACAGAAGCTACTCTCCGACATGGAACTAGGAGACCAGAAGCCCAGCCAATTACTCCGTCGCATGCGCAATCTCGCTCACAACAAGGTGCCTGACAACACACTTCGGCTAATGTGGGTGAATTTGCTACCCGCACACGTCCGCTCAGTGCTTGTAGTAAGTGACACTATAAGTAAAGATACAGCACTCGAAGAATTAGCCAAGCTCGCCGACAAGATGCTTGAACTAACAGCCGAAGCATCAGCAGTGTCCGTTGCATCAGTGTCAACATCCTAGCAAGCACAAAACCCACCTGTAAGCATGCAGAATCTCGTCGAAGAGATAAAGAAATTGCATTTGGAGATCGCCGAGCTAAAGACATCATACCGCCATGACCGCTCGCGCTCGTCGTCACGGCGACACTACGACGGTGGCGGGCGTAATACACACCGAGCGCGTTCGACATCACGAACTCGTTCTCGCTCAACTACGCCGGCGGGACAATGTTATTATCACCGGCGATTTGGACAAAATGCGAAGCGTTGTACAACACCGTGCACTTTTAACAATACTATGAAGACGGAAAACTAAAAGAGGCGTTGGCAGTGGCGGATCCAAACGTCGATAACAAGTCTTACCGCCTATTCATCACAGATAAGACGACATCCATGAGTTTTTTGGTAGATACGGGTGCCAATATATCCGTCATACCGAAAAGAAAAGGAACCAAATCAACACCGCTACCATATCAACTTTACGCCGCAAATAATACAATAATACCCACATACGGTGAGAAAACATTGGAGCTCGACCTTAACCTTCGCCGACCATATAAGTGGAAGTTCGTAGTCGCCGCAGTTTCGAAGCCAATAATAGGAGCAGACTTTCTCGGCTACCACAATTTACTAGTCGACTTACGAAGCCAACGACTCATCGACAACGTAACGAAGCTCACCACCAAAGCAACTGGCCGCTATGCTAGTACGCCTACTGTCTGCAGCATCAACCTACAGCAAACATTCCACGACATTCTCGCCGAATTTCCTGGTACTACCCGCCTAACTTCAATGAAATTGAACCCGAAGCATAAAGTGGAACATTTTATTGAAACAACCGGCCCACCTATATACTCCAGAGCAAGACCAATACAACCGCACCTGTATGAACGAGCTAAGAAGGAATTCGAGAACATGATCAGTCAAGGCCTGTGCAGACCCAGCAAAAGCCCTTGGTCCAGCCCATTACACATCGTTCTAAAGAAAAACGGAGACTTGCGAGCATGTGGAGACTATCGACGTCTCAATGCCGTAACGAAACCAGATCGCTATCCTGTTCCAAGAATTAAGGACTTCACGTACCAGCTCACTGGTAAACAAATATTTACCACGCTTGACTTAAACCGAGCTTACCAACAACTACCCTTACGTGCCGAAGACGTTGAAAAGACTGCAATCATCACACCATTCGGGCTGTTTGAATTCCCGAGAATGTGTCCAGGTTTGAAGAATGCAGGACAAACCTTCCAGCGATTCATTCATGAAGTACTGCGTGAACTTGACTTCGTGTACCCGTTCATCGACGATCTGTTACTAGCTTCGGAAGATGAAGAAACGCACAGAAAGCACCTACGAATTGTATTTGGAAGATTGGATGAGTACGGCATAACAATAAACCCAGCAAAATGTGTATTTGGCCAACGTGAAGTAACATTTCTCGGCTATGAAGTATCAGCAGAAGGACTTAAACCGCCTGAAGATGAGGTCAAAATAATTAGCGAATATCCCAGACCAAAGAACATCGAGGAGCTACGAAGATTCTTAGGAATGCTCAATTTCTACCGAAATAGCATACCTAACGCAACCGCCATTCAAGCACCACTACATACTTACCTGCACAACACAAAGAAGCGAGAATAGAATAGAATAGAATATTGAGACAAAACTTTAATACAGTGGAATGAGGGTACATCTCAAGCGTTTGAAAACTGCAAGAAATGTATCACAGAAACGATTTGTTTGTCGCACCCACATCACTCAGCACCGCTAGGACTGATGTGTGACGCATCCGATCGATGTGCAGGCGCCTTTGTACAGCAACAAGTCAATGGAAAATGGCAACCACTTGGCTATTTTTCAAAAAAAATCACTCCAGCTCAGCAAAATTACTCAACGTACGACAGAGAACTTCAAGCAATTTACATGGCTATCAAGCACTTTAGAAAAATATTTGAAGGACGTGAACTCACAATATACACTGACCACAAGCCGCTCCAGTACGCCATGCAAAAAATCTCGTCAAATACAGAGATTCCGCGCCGACAAAGACAACTATTATTCATCAGTGAATTCACGAACGACATACGACACATAAGCGGGCGCGACAATGTTGTCGCCGACGCATTATCGCGTGTCGACGCAATCAGCTGTCCAAACCCGATCGATTACGAAGCACTTGCTCAAGCGCAAGAAAAGGACGAGAATATACAAGAAATGATGAAACAAACAAACATCCAAGTGAAGAGAATACTACTACCCGGCTCTTCCCAGCATATCTACTGTGAATCTTCAACTCACGACATTCGACCATACCTACCACTGCAGTTCCGTATTAACGCTTTCAACGCCATCCACGGACTCAGCCACCCCGGTATACGAACTACGAGGAAGCTCATACAGAAAAGGTACTTCTGGCCATCCATGAACACAGACGTGAAGACATGGGTTCAAACATGCGTCGCGTGTCAACGATCCAAGATCCAACGTCATACAGCAAGTGCCACAGCTACGTTCGAACAGTCACACCTCTTCGAACAAATTCACGCGGATATCGTCGGTCCCCTGACAACATCGCCAACCGCTCATCGTTACGTCATCACAATGATCGACCGTGCTACACGCTGGCCCGAAGCACACGCCGTGTGCGACATAACAGCTGAAACCGTCGCCAAGGCCATTTATGAAGGATGGATTGTAAGATTCGGGTGCCCAGCAAGAATAACAACGGATCAAGGTCGCCAGTTTGAAAGTCACCCATTCACCGCACTCACCAGACTGTTTGGGATCCAGAGGATAAGAACTACACCGTATCATCCCCAGAGCAACGGCATTATAGAACGCTGGCACCGTTGTATGAAAACCGCACTCACAGCACGTCTCAGCAACAAAAGCTGGATGGAAGAATTACCCACCGTATTGTTGGGGCTGCGTGCTGCAATCAGAACCGACACGGATGTGAGCGCAGCAGAATTAACTTACGGTCAAAATCTACGCCTACCAGGTGATTTCTTCGTGACATCACAAGCAGTATCAATGGACAGCAACTACGTTGAGAAACTGCGATCATCAATCGGCAACATACGTCCAGTACAGTCACGAGCAATAATATGTATACGCTTACCAACTTTTAAAAGTGATTTTCCCCACTTTTACTCATTGTTTTCTTATTTTCTTATGAAAATAATATTTTAGAACCCACACTATAATGAAATACCTAAGTTATCTCAAGGTTGCAATCGCTATTTAAAAGAAAATCGCTTTTGATTTTGGCGATGTGTATACATATTATTGCTCGTGACTGTACATGCAAAGTCGCAGAACACTAATCGCCCTGTGTTTGTACACCGTGATCTAGGAACATGCAAACAAGTATTTGTGCGAGTCGATGCCGTAAAGAAACCACTACAACCGCCTTACAACGGTCCATACACAGTATTACGCAGAGACAGCAAAACATTCACGCTACAACTTCCCGGAAGAGTAGCAGTAATCTCAATCGACCGACTGAAGCCTGCTTTTACCATGAATGACGCAGAAGCCGCCCCCGCCGCCGGCGCCACCGCCGCCGCTGTCGCCGCAGCACAAAAACCTGCAACCTCAGATGCAGTCAAAACATCGCGGTCCGGCCGTGTCATCAAACCACCGGTACGCTTCGCTTGAGGAGGAGCACTGTGGCAGCGCGCACGACCTGCGTGCGCGCCGCACAACATCATACTGGAGTCTCCACTGCGCGCCACCTGTATTTATAACTTCGGCGCTAAATGCATTGAACGGTTTACAATGCCTGGGCTCCACATTTTGTGCTTCACTGCCATTGGTCAATTCATTTACTTGTATTGTAGATTTAATGCTATTTCCACCATGTTATTTAGTATGTAAGTAGGGACATTATTTAATAAATTAAGATCACTATATCTTACAATCTGGAGTTTCACTTCATCTGCCTTAGCTGCCTAAACGCCAAAACAGCTATTGCCGCTTTGACAGTCCCTTCTCCAATGCCAGTGTTCTGGAAGATCCTAACGCCCCTGTGACTCCTCATTACCTTCGCTCCTGCCACGTACGGTTCCTGAAGTAGCGCCACAGCGATTCCGCGCTTTGCAGCCTCTATTAATAGTTCATTAGTGGCTAGCTTCTTACGTTGGAGGTTCGCCTGTAGTACTCCATAGTGGGTGTTTTCTGCTGGGGTGCCCTTAGCAGTACGCAACAGTGGATCTGGCCACGTCATCCCATTTTCTGCGTACCGGGCAGTCGTGGCTAAATGCATTATGAGGCGTTCCGTGATCTATTTTTGCCTTCATACAGTTTCGGCAGGCGGGTGGTGAGCTGCAAAGCCAGTCCGGACACTCTGGTCTTAAGTGAGGACCGCCGCAGTGGCCACACAGATCCGCAGGTTCTTTGCAGAAACGTTTGCCGTGTCCAAAGCCCAGACAACGAGTGCATTGAACCAGCGGGGTCTGATCTTCGACCCTAATACGCTGGAGATCTATGTGCACCGTACCGAGGTCTATTGCTCGTCGCCAGATGGTGGGCGAGACGCACAAGATGACATGGCCGATGTGAGGGTTTCTTGTCCTTCTTCTGTATTTAACCACTGCTGTTTTCCTCACTATCGAGGCTGTTAAAAATACCCTGGTTCTGGTTCTTGAGGGCTTAGAGAACGTCTTCGTCGGTATTGACTACCAAGACGTTCTTCAAGATCAGGAGTGGGTCCTTGTTTTTAACCTCCTGGACAGTGAGGTCAAATCCTTCTCTTTGGAGTCTGTCTTTAATCTTGGTCCTTTCCTGCTCGGTTTCGAGTCCTATAATAATTTTGCGGTCCTTGGCTTTTCGAACTTTTTCGACTTTTATCCACCTGTCTTTTGCATTAACTGCCTTCCTAACTCTATCCAGGACTTCATCGCCGGTTTCTGTCTCGTTGTTGGACGTAACCACAACCGAGTGTAGAGTACTACGCTTTGGCAGCGACTTTACTCCCCCAGCTGCAGCCACGCTCGCGTAAGTACTTCCCTTTTCCAAGAAATCCCTTTGTTTGTCTAGGGTTTCCTTCAGCTCCTCTATTTTTTTGTTGCTCTCAGCTATGAGCTTCGCGTGCTGGTCGATTGATTGCATTATATTTGCGCCTATGTTTTGAGGGAGAGCGAGAGAAGTTGAGCTTTCGGCCACCGATGTTGTCTCTATCAGTATGGGCCCTTCCTTGGCAATTTTAAGCTTAAGCCCTTTCAGCTCCGCTTCGGCCTCCTTTACCAATTGGTAAAGTCGTTCGGTAGCTTCGGTAATGGCAGTCTTGATTTCGGTCTTAGTATTCCGGGAGCTGCCCAGGTGTAGTTTGGCCTTGGTTATGCAGGCTTTTGCCTCCGCTGTCCGATCGGCATATTTGATTTTTGGCGGTGAGTCGAGAGCAGGGTTGCCAACTTTCAACTTCTGGATTACCCAAAAACCTAACGGAAAATCCCCAATTTTGGGGAAAATAAAATCAATATTCCCCACATTTTCCCCACAAGTTTTCAGCAAATAAATAAAAGTACTGTTCATATAAATCAAATATATTTATTACTTAAAAGGATTTAATGATTTTAATCAAGGTTCTTCATTGCGCCAAATTGATTTTGTTAACATGTCATTTGACGGATCAAATTTTAGGCTTCCTCCTTTCTTCTTAATACCTTCTCTAGTGGCCATAAGCGCTACTACAGTGTCATTGTGTAGGCGATTACGATTCTCTGTTTTCAAATTCTTCAGAACGCTAAATTTTCTTTCGACAGATGCATTTGAGAAAGGCAGAACCAGCAATAGGCTTATTGCGTATTTCAAATTTAAAAACATTTCATGACCCGCACTGTTTTTAAGACGGAATACTTTAGCCCAGTATGTTTCTTCGTCATCTAGTTTTTGAGGTGTCACTACATTTTGAAGTATCGGAAATCGTTGCAACAACGGTTTAAGGGATTTGACTGTAAATTGCTGAGCTTCTGACGGATTCACTATAGATATAAATGAAAATAATGTGTCCGAAAAATCAAAACGCTTAGTAATATCCGTAGTCAGTTCAATATAAAAGGCTTGGCAGGATTTATAAAAATCTGCGATCGCATAACGGGGAACATTTGGATCTTTTTTCAAATTCTCAATAGTTTCTGAAGCTTTCATGCCTATGTATATATCATTTAAACCATTGAAATGCGCTGTGTTCGTAAATTCAGCCAACAAAATATCTTGACAGGATCTGACATAATTTATTTTCATGTAGTTTGCTGATAGCGTTTTCAACAAGTTTTCCACTTCCGGCTTCAGTTTATGAAGAAGCGGTGTTTCTGATTGAAAAACCGTATTAAAATCTGTCACCAGTGAAAGAACATAAGACATGAACTCTAAATACACCAAAGTGAGGTTGTTAATCATGGTGGTTAGCATTTCTTCAGTAGTTTTTGAAGGGTCAGAAAAGACAGACTCTGTCAGATAAGCTTTCAGGGGAACATATTGCTTCAATACACGATCTACACATGCTTTCAACGAAAGCCATCGAGTTTGTGCTGGTGCAAGTATTTTGTGTATGTGTACTTTGAAAAATTCTTGGAACTCTTTAAATTTCATTTGTCGATGTGAGCTTCTGCTGAAGTGAGCCCCAATACAGCGTAACAAATCTTCCACATACCTAGGTAATTTGAGGCAAGCTTTTGATGCTGATAAATGTATCATGTGACAAGAACATTTTATTAGAGCAATATGTGGCAAATCTTTTTTCAGGAGTGCAAACACTGAGCAATGTTCACCCACCATCACATTGGTCGTATCCGAGCTAAACCCTACCATATTGTCCATGGGTATTTTTTTCTTCTTTAACATTTCTATCAAGCAGCTGTGCAACCCAGACGCAGTTCCTGAAGCTACTTCAACCATATCTAAAAATACTGTTTGCACTTTATTAATTTCGTGGTCGTACACAATAGCTGTAAAACAACATTGTTTCAAAGTGCTCTGGTCGGTCGTTTCATCCATTATTATTGAATAAAAGCATACGTTAGTACGCATCATTTGATTATTGCTCTCCATGAAAGATTTTCCTAAAATATTTTTTAGAATGGTTGTAGCTTTCGTCCTATGCAAATTTATATTTCTGGCGATGGTCGAATCTGGAAAAATGTTTGCACAGAGAGGGCCTAAAGTATCTATAAATGATAATGGTATATTCTTTTCAGCTAATGCTCCAGCTAATTTTAACTCAGCCCTTCTAACATTTTTTTCTAGATCTGTGGGTAATATATTGTTGAATATAATTATGAGTTGGCAACACTCTACACACACGACTCTGTGGTCTACGACCACAACCGTCGAGCAGCGACAGTCGAGAGACCATGTTCAGTAACGATCCTCAATATACAATACTTCCAACAACCTGAGTATATTATTTCTTCTACTCCAACCACCTGACATGGTGTCAGAAGTGAAGAAGTCCACTGCGGACAACGCCAACAACGACGACGCTACATAAATTCACATTCGAGACAAAAGACGCCAACGGACAAAATGGCCTCCGACGACAAAGAAGACAAGAAATCTGAAAAAATGCCTTACAATACAGGTACAAGTTTCAATTTGACCCCGCCGTATCTTAAAATTACAAATAATATGCCATTATCATGGAGAAATTTCATAACTGCATTAAATGTATATCTATGCGCCAGCGGCCTCGAACACGAGTCTGACAAAAGAAAAGTCGCTATCCTTCTCAGCCTGATAGGCGAAGAAACACTCGAGGTTTTCTATTCATTCGACCTCAATATAGACACCGTGAGCTTCAAGGACCTCATAGAAAAATTCGAAAGACATTTTACGCCAAAAGTTAACATAGTTATGGAAAGGCACAAACTGTTCAACAGGAAGCAGAAGCCGGACGAGAACATAGAAAAATATGCAACAGATCTCAAAAATATAGCTCTCCAATGTAACTTCGGAAGCCTTCTAGATGATTTATTAAAAGATATATTCTCGTGGAACCTGACATGTCAACACACTAAAGAAAGACTCTTAGTGGAGAAGCCTAAAACATTCGAAAGCGCCGTAGAGCTAGCCAAAACATTTAGAAACACAAAACTTGAATTAAATCAGTTGCAGTCACAATCAGATGGTATAGTTGCAGCAGTCAAGTCAAGTTATACCAGTCGAGACCGTCGTCCACAGTCATCATCAAGTACACTTCGTCAACCTTCATCAAACAGGTCCAGTCATTCTCCAGCAGGTAGGCCCTTTCAGCAGTCATTCCAGCAGAGACAATCACCGTCAACTGACTCCAGTCAAGTATGTCAACGCTGCGGGCAAGTACATCGTGTTCGCTGTCCAGCAACTGGGAAAATATGTAGTAAATGTAAGAAGCCTAATCATTTTGCGTCAGTTTGTAAGTCAGTTAAGATAAATTTAGTCGAGTCAGAGAGTCATGATAGTCAAGACAATACAAAATATTTGCAGCTAGGCCTGTTATCAGTCAATAATGTCAATTTAAATACTTCATATCATACAGACTTGCATATAAACACACAGGCTGTTAGATTTCTATTGGATACAGGAGCAGATACTAATTTATTATCTTTGAATACATTCAATACATTGCGTCTACCATCACAATTAATTACACAAAATACTGACAAACTTACAACTTTCACAGGACAGTCTATACCTACAGTAGGGCAATGTACTCTAAAAATACAGTATAATAATCAAGATTATGATGTTCTATTTCACATAGTCAACTTACCTTGCCAAAATGTCATTGGTAGAAATTCATGTGAGGCACTACACTTGGTCAAGCGTATCCATACAGTCAAAGTCAATACATCATCATATTTGTCATCCAATATTTCAGACAATTCAGATCTTTTCGAGGGTATTGGTTGCATCACTAACTTCGAAGGCAAATTATTTCTAAAACCAGATGCAATACCACATATTGCAGCATGTCGACGTGTTCCGTTTAGCCTAGAAGAACCGCTGAAAGTAGAACTGAAACGTCTCGAAGAACAGGGCATTATTGCTAGACAAGATCAACCTACAGAATGGGTAAGCCCTATTATTATTGTTACAAAAAAGAATGGACAGATCAGACTTTGCCTTGACCCTAGTAAATTAAACGAAAACTTGATGAGACCACATTTCCAAATTCCTCATTTTGATGAAATAAAGTCCAATTTAGAAGGAGCCAAATATTTCAGTACATTAGACGCCAATAAAGGCTTTTACATGGTCAAATTAGATGAAGAGTCATCCAAACTATGTACTTTTATTACCCCATTGGGACGGTATCGTTTTCTTCGTTTACCCTTCGGTGTCACCTCCGCTCCAGAAATATTTCACTCTGAAATGGTAAAACGTTTTAAAGACTTAATAGGTGTTAAAATCATGATGGACGACATCCTGGTCTATGGAAAAACACGTGATGAACATGACCAGCGCTTAGCTAAAGTCTTAGACAGAGCACGAGAACTCAATATAAAATTTAACAAAGACAAGTCTAACATTTGTGCTACACAAGTAAAATATTTAGGCCATATTTTTAGTGAGAAAGGAGTGGAAGTTGATCCTTCAAAAGTCGATGCTATTTTACAAATGCCTAGACCAACAAACCTACAATCTTTACAAAGATTTATGGGTATGGTCAATTATATTGGTTCATTTATACCTAATTTATCTCAAAAAACATGTCTTATGCGTTCTTTATTGTCAACAAAAAATGCCTATGTCTGGACCCCTAATCATGAGCAGGAATTCCAACATTTCTAATTAGTTCAGCCCCAGTGCTAACTTATTTCAATCCCAAAAAAGAATTAATTCTGTCAGTAGATTCATCTCAAGATGCCATGGGTGCTGTAATCCTACATGACAAGCAACCTATTGCATATGCTTCTGCTACTTTAACTAATTGTCAGCAAAAATATTCTCAAATAGAGAAAGAGCTTCTAGCTATTGTGTATGGATGTGTCAAATTCCACCAGTATGTGTATGGAAGACCTGTCTTAGTGGAGACCGACCACAAACCACTAATTACTTTATTTAAAAAACACTTACATGACATACCTACTAGACTTCAAAGGATTATGATGAGACTACAACCTTACAACTTAAAAGTCACTTACAAGCCAGGAAAAAAATTATATATTGCAGATACCTTGTCAAGAGCCGCAATGCCTAACTCATCTTTATCTGATTTAGACGAGGATGTTGATTTACATGTCAATTTAATCATGTCCAGTCTTCCGGCCAGTCAAGAAATGATAAATAAAATCATAGAACACACCAAGAAGGATCCTATATTGTCACAAGTCAAGTATTATTGCAAAAATTCATGGCCAGAGCACAAACGCTCAGTCGGTCAGTCGGTCAAATGCTATTTTACACTTAAAGACAAGTTACATGTTATCAATGATATCATATTCAAAGACTCGCACATTATAATTCCTGAGTCACTTAGACAAGAAATATTACAAAAAATACATGCAGGACATCAAGGCATAAATACATGTATAAGATTAGCAAAAACTGCAGTCTATTGACCTAATATTAACTCAGATATAGAAAAATTTGTCAGTCAGTGTCACGTATGTCTAACTTATCGTTCCAGTAATAGTAAAGAACCAATTATGCAACATGATTAATATAATAATAATAATAATAAAAAGTTTATTGAGGTAAAAAGGTAAAACACTAAATACAAATTTGCTTAAATCTACGAAAAATTCAGTTGTGTTATGTGCCTGAACTAGGTCATCCTGTGTTTCAGGCGTGGCAAGGTATCATATTTCTAAATAATCACATTAATTATAAAATCTAGTAGGTATGTAAAATGGTGTAAATAGTACAATAAAACTAAAAATCTTAGTACCTATCCTAACCTAGCTAAAATTAATTAGTACAAATACATTTTTTTTTTTTTTTTTTTTTTTTTATTTAAGTACAACTACCATTCAACAAAGTGGGAATTGATTTATTTGATTTTAATGGTAAAAAATATCTCTTATGTGTTGATTATTTCTCTAAATATGTAGAAATTGCGTTACTTCAATCTTCAAGTGCTGCTGAGACAGTTATTATGCACTTAAAATCTATCTTTGCCCGACATGGTATTCCAGAGGTCATGGTTACGGATAATGGTCCACCATTTAACAGTCATGATTTTAAATCTTTTGCCTTAGAATGGCAAATAAAACACACAACTTCAAGTCCCTACCATAGCAGGTCCAATGGCATGGTTGAACGGGCTATAGAAACAATTAAAAACATACTAACTAAATGTCATGCTGATAACACTGATCCTTATCTAGCATTGTTACTTTATAGAACTTCACCTAAGACTACAGGTTATTCACCATCTCAGTTATGTATGTCCAGACTTCTTCGCACTACAATGCCCATACATGAAAGCCAATTTCCTCATTGCCAGATTTACAAAAATTAAGGTCAAACATTGAAAAACAAAATAAAAAATCAACTCTTTATTACAATAATCATTCCACAGCATTGTCTCCATTAGAAAAGGATGAAAAGGTATACTTCAAAAAGCAGACTAATAATAGTCAATGGACTCCCGGCATAGTAGTAAGTACAGGACCTGAGCCGAGATCCTACATCATAACTTCACCGCAAGGTACGTTTCGCCGCAATAGACATCACATCCTGAAACCCAAATATGATGATGTACCACACAACACACAAACTTCACCAAGTTGTTCAGATAGAATAGAATAGAATAGAATAGAATAACGTTTATTGTCTCCAGTATTACAGCTAGTTAGATACACAAACTGCACAAAGTTATTCAGATGTACCTACAATTTACGACACACAATCTTCACCATGTAATAACACGGTAGACGTTCCAGTCACTCGTTCACATACCGGTTGTACTATAAAAAAGCCTGTCAGGTATAGAGATTAATTTTGCGATCAAATTCATTTATAATAGTCGTCTATGATCTAATTGTTACATTACTTTAATAACAAACAAACAACAATGTAAATATTTATTTCAGTTTAAATGTCAAACTCATGTCATGTCTGACGTTACTTGTCATGTTATGTCATATTTTAAGAATAGTGTTGTACCCTAATTAGACTAAAATAGTGTTGTATAATTACATGTCCTGTCGACTAAATTGTAACCGTATGTCCATGTGTATCTTTTGATAAAGGGAGATGTTGAATATAATTATGAGTTGGCAACACTCTACACACACACGACTCTGTGGTCTACGACCACAACCGTCGAGCAGCGACAGTCGAGAGACCATGTTCAGTAACGATCCTCAATATACAATACTTCCAACAACCTGAGTATATTATTTCTTCTACTCCAACCACCTGACATATATAAGATGAAATAGGAACATCTTAGGAACATCTTTTATTTCCAGGGTCTTTTTTTGAAGACGATCTGATTTCTTATGGCGAATTAAATCACTTTTGTGCGCAATAATTGAAGTTGAACAAACTGTACAAAGTGCTAACTCGTTTCCATCTTTCAGATTTGGACTTTTTCGTAACCAGCTTTTAAAGTCATCTTCCTTGAGCCACTGATCATTAAATTTATTGAAACGTTTTACCTTTTTTATTTCTGTTTGTAAGTTCCTAGAGCCAGGTAGGTTTATATCAGAATTATCAATATCTGGTTCTGGACTAGCAGCGACGGTTTCTGAGTTCTGTTTCTCATCTTCTGGTTATCGCTTTCGTTCACTCTTTAACAAAAATATATAGGCACATTCAAAAAAATCCAGATATAAATGATAAACAACTAGATCTGCTCATCACACGTTTATCAAACGTTTGTCCAATATCGAACCCACGATTCACGGCGTAGAAGTCAAAGCGCTAATCACTACGCCACCGAATCAGTCAGTAGATTAAAATAAAAGTAGAAAAGATACCAGAAATATAGTTCACTGTACTAATGAATCAGTCAAAAAATACCTAAGTTTCTTATTTATTAAGACGTTTTACCTTTTTAATTTTCGTTTCTAAACTCCCGGAGCCAGACGGACGTGGATCGGAATAAGCAATGTCTGGACTTGCAGCGGCGGTTTCTACATTCCGTGCCTTATTTTGCAGTTCTGGTATTCTTTTCCGTACAGTCTTAAAGAAACAAAATAAAAAATAAACATGAAATAAAAGTTACTAATCAATTATATCTGTTGAGGACAGAGGACAAATCTAGTAATGAAAAACACGCGATCACTACTAAGATTTATTATCGGTATATCCACAGGTTAAACTATTACATCAATATTATTATTATAAATATAAACTATTATTCACTAGTTTCGGGTACTTTCGGGCTAGGATGGCTACAGTTCAATATTTCTATTTAATGCGGTAGAAACTTACAAGACTAGCTAGTGCACTCTTTCGTGTCTGGAAGCGAACAGAACGCCACAATCGCAATGTGGGCGGAAGAACTCGCGTTTACAATCAACATCCGGTTCCAGAAACTTCTAGTATGTTCGACCCGTTTCTACAGCGCTGCCACGTAGTGTAAGTGGGCCTGTATTACACATTTCATTCATAATATTACAATACCCATTCATAAAACAGCGCCTCCAGTGTCGAGGAGGATCAATCGATATTTATGCGTGAAGATTCATTGATCCCGGGCGCCGTCTGTGAATATCACAAACAGAATTGGACATCTCAACCTTTGCTTCCGCTACATGACAACAGAGGTCGCTCCTTGTATATCAGTCACATTTCTCCCACCGTGTACATACAACAATGTACATAATTTATACTACTAGTGACTGGTATACACTTCACAATATTAACAATTGAATGCAATTAACAATTCACTGACTTACAAGATAAGAAATTTGTAAGATAATAATTTAATACATAGTATAATAAATGAATTATAAAGTTAAGGGTAGTCACTCCAGCATACTCGCTCTGCTATATATTACATCAAGTAAAAATAACTCCTCCTGGTAGCTGAATCCTGGAGTGACGCCAAGAAAGGAAACACATAATATGAGAACTCGTCCTACTCTAAATCAGTAGTTACAATACAATCATGGATTATGCACTATATAATACAATACAATGCCTGATGACAACTAAATGTCTACTGGTATTACGACGAGACGTTTAACAGGACGACGCATTACACCGCTCTTAGTTTTGACGTCGACGACTCTTACGACACCGTCTGCACCTGGGTACATGCGCTCGACTCTCCCCTTCGGCCATATGTTTCTCGGTAAGTTTGGATCAACTACGACAACCAAATCGCCCACCTTGACCGTGTCGCCGCGTCCATGTGGCTCCCGCCGGTTTTGAAGCGTAGGCAGTACTTCGCGTACCCATCGTTGCCAAAACTAGTCTGCTAGTCTTTGTGACGCTCTCCAATGTGAATGGCGTAGTTCATCCGGCCTTGTGAAAATCCCTGGCAACGGGACTTTAGAGGGCGCGCCGAGCAGAAAGTGGTTAGGCGTCAAAGCTTCTTCGTCGTCTGGGTTAACCGATACATGGGTCAAGGGTCGTGAATTGACTGTGTGTTCTACCTCTGTCAGAAGTGTTTGAAGCACGTCTTCATACGGATGCCGATCGATAAGTGTAGCATTCAATGCGGCCTTTACCGTGCGTACCAACCTTTCCCAGGCTCCGCCCATGAACGGCGCTCCTGGTGGAATGTAGCGCCAGTCGATGTGACGTACCTCTACTTCGTGTTGAAGTGATTCTAGGGCGGCCTTACGGAGCTCAGCATCTGCCCCGTGGAAATTAGTGCCGTTATCACTCCAAATGACATCAGGACATCCACGACGTGCCATCATACGCCTCAAGGCAAGTATAGCGGCATCGGTTGATAGCGAGGCGGCAACTTCTAAATGGACAGCGCGCGTAGTTAGACACGTGAACAATGCTACATAGCGCTTCTCGTGATGTCTCGCTACTGTGACGGAGAGTGGCCCAAAGTAGTCCAGTCCTGTGTGTGTGAACGGACGTTGATGGTGTGCCAGTCGACAGGGTGGTAAGTCGCCTGTCAGTGGCTCTGGCGGCACGGCTCGACGTAGTCTACAGGGTTGGCAGAGCCTGATTACTGTACGGACGGACGGTCTTAAACGTAGAATCCAATAGCGTTGTCGTATCTCGTTCACGACGCATTCCACGCCACTGTGGTGTAACTTTCGATGGATCCAGTCTATGTACAAGCGGCTGTAACGGTGATCGTCGTCTAGTACTGCTGGTGACTGTGTTTCTTGTGATATTTCAGCTGCTGCTGCGATGCGCGAGCGTATTCTCATTATCTTATGTTCGTCGACTGTCAGAGATAACTGCTTCAAACGGCTGCCAGCTAACACCGTTCTCCCGCCGGTGAGAAGACGCAATTCATTTGCGAAGCTTTCTTCCTGAATAGCACGTGTCCACAGGAGCTCGGCCCGACGCGTGTACTGTGCGCCAAGGGGTAAGTACACTGTCGGTGTTACGCTGAGGTTGCGGCTCTGCACTCTGGATCGCTTTTCCGTACCCTCCCGTTGCTTCGCCGTCCAGTTCGGGTCGTCTACACTAACACCTTTATTGCGTTTGCGGGTAGCTGTTGTGGTGTGGCCTCGAAGTCGGTCAATGAATTGAAGAACACGGGCTGTGGCTCGGATGAGTCGTAGCCAGGCAGAGAAACGTGTGACGTCAGGTAGCGCCTCTGTTAAGGTCGACTGTTCGTGAGCAGCAGCAGCGATGACACGCTCCTCACCCGTATCGATGTAGGGGTGTTAGTCTGTTTCCTGCGGCCAGGAGTCTACGTTGTTATAGAGAAATGAAGGGCCGATGTACCAGCGGTGGCTTGTAGTGAAGTGAGCCGGTATATCGCGAGTCGAGTCGTCGGCGACGTTGTGAGCAGTGGGGACCCAGCGCCATTCACTCCGCTCGGTGGTTTCTTCTAATTCCGCTACTCGGTGCGCAACGAACGGTTTAAAAGCGCGTGCGCCGGCGCGCAGCCACGCTAGCACAGTGCGCGAATCGGACCAGAAGACGCGACGGTCGGCGCGACGATCGTGCTCTTCTTCCACGCAGCGCGCCAGTCGCCCGCCGAGCACAGCAGCCTGCAATTCAAGTCTAGGCATAGATGTGACCTTAAGGGGCGCAACGCGACTTTTCGCTGCCGCGAGCGACACATTTACTTGCCCTATGCCGTTTACTGAACGCCAATATGCTGTCGCGGCATAGGCTCGTTCGCTCGCGTCTACGAATACATGCATTTCTAGTCTAATCGCCTCATTATAACCCAGGTGACAACGTGGAATTCGCCCTTCAGTATCTGCAGAGCAATCAACCAGTCGTGCCATTTACGTTCTAGACTTTTAAGTAGACGCTCGTCCCAACCGATTTTTAAACGCCAAGCGTCTTGCAATATGCACTTTGCTTGTGTCGTAAATGGCGCGGCTAGTCCCAGCGGGTCATATAAAGACATTGTCGTTTTTAATAACTGACGTTTCGTAACCTGCTTGCTTAAATAAGAAGGGTCTACTTTCCTGAAGTTGAATCCTAAAGTGTCAGTCTGATGTCGCCAGATAAGACCGAGAATTTTCTCCTCCTTGTTGAGCACAGTGTCCTTCCCCATGGGCTCGGTCGCGAGATCAGCGACAGCGGCCGGTTCATTGGACGCCCACTTCTGCATCTCGAAATTACCTCGCCGATGTACCGCGTCGACTGCTTTAGATACTCGGTTCGCTTCTTCTGCGTTGTCGAAGCTCTGTAAAAAATCGTCCATATAATTATTCCGTACTATAGAGTTCACTGTACTTACATGACCGCAGCGTTCCCTGATTTGTGGTAATTCATGTACTTCTGTCAGGCTGCAGGTTTTACCATGTAAGATCCAGCCAAGCGGTGTACGTGACGCTACTGGTTGATCCTTTGTACCTACTCGCGCTTCAGAGGCGAGCAGGAGTGCCCAGTTGTCCTGGCCTATCAAGACAGTTGGTATGCCAGCGTCATATTCTAGCTGCTCGACTATAGGTATCAGGTGCTCGAAGCCTGCCAGGTCCTTTGCACGTATCGACTGGCCTGATAATTCAAGTCGGTCGATGGTTCTGGCTTCGATGTCAATGCCTTCGGTTGTGTATTTTCCTTGTATATTTACCTTGACTCGTTGAGAGTTCATAGCGTCAATGCGCGCACCTGCTACGGCCTCTATGTAAAATGGCTCATTTGGACCTTCTGCGCCTATCCGCTGCGCGACGTCAGTAGTAAGTAGAGTTATTGTCGATCCATCGTCCAACAAAGCAAATGTGTCTACTTTACCGTTTGGTCCCGATAGTGTCACTGGCACTACTTTCAGCAAAACTTGGCTGTACGTGCGCGGCGTGCTCGTGTTATTGATGGCGGCTTGCAGCGCGATGTCACCGCATGGCGCTGAGTCGTCTCGCGACGCTACGTGCCCGGTGGCTGCGACACGAGGGCGCTCTTCTGGGTCGGTTGCGGTGCGCGTTCCCTGTCTTCTGTCGCTGTGCAGTATCCTGTGATGATAATGCTCGCAGTCCTGCTCTTCACACTGCTTGCCTTTGCATCTATGCTTCCACGTCCGTCGGTTCAGGCACCTGAAACATAATTTATTTTTACGGGCAGTTTCCCATCTATCAGTTATCAACATTTTCCTAAAGTTAGAACAGATAGCCACGCTACTACAATTACCGTTGCATATCACACACGGTGTTTTATCTGTCTCTACTATTTTAAAAGTCTTGTGAGCCGGTCGTTGTGGACGGTCTCGTTTATGGTCCACCTCTGCTGAGGCGTGACGCGCGTTTAGATCGGCCTCTCTATCAAGAAATCGTCCCAACACTATTAGACCAGGCTCTGCGTCACCCGCAGCCATCTCATAATCGTACCACCGGCTCCTTAGCGTTACTGACAACTTTTCTGAAATTGCGGAAATCATCTCCGGACTATATAAATATTCAATTCTTTGCAGAGCTTGCACCGCGGCAATGGCGTTTGTGACCTTCGATGCAAACACACATATATCTGTAGGGTTATCTGATACTTTAGATAACTGACGTAATTTATTTAATTCGTAAGTTATTAATGCGTTGGGTCGTCCAAATCGAGATTCTAACCTTTGCATAATTTGAACGGCTGAGGATCCTAAGAATAGGCATTTAACTGCCTCTAACGCTGTCCCTCTCAAGGATTTTCTGAGACGGGCTAAATTCCCTGCCTCTGTATGAGTTGACGCAGACTCATTATACGCTGCTTTAAAATGCAGCCATTCGCCGGGATGGCCACTATAGATAGGTAAATCAAATTCATACCTGCTGGCAGCGGGTTTGCCCCGCGCTACCTCTAACAATGTCTGAGTCAGTCTTTGCAGCAGGCTCCCATCGTCGACACGTTGCGGCAAGGACGGCGACGCATCACTCGGCGTCATGGGTTGTGACTGCGGCGGGCGGATGTGGTCGCGGTGTTCCCTAAGTGTGTCCGCGGCGTCCGTCTGACGTTTCGATGTCGCAGTCGAGCTTCCCTCCAATAATTCTTCATCTGCTGATTCCGCTTCCAAGAGCGCTAACCTAGCGGCGGCAAGTTCCAATCTCGCTCGCGCCAACGCCTTCCTGTCGGTTTTCGTCTCGCCCTCGTGGTTGTCTGTGTGGAGGTGTCGTCGCCCCAGGGCTGTGAGGTTGGGTCTGGTGACTCTGGTCCGACTCTGTGACGGAATAGTTGGGCGGGTCTGTCGGTCCCACCGCTGTCGCCAATTCCGTGGAGACGGACTCGTCCCCTTCCGTGGCCGCTGTGACGGATTCATGCCTACCGCGTGTCTTCACCATGTCGACGGTATTGCATACACCACACTACCACTTCCGCGTAATATTGAACCAAAGCTGAAAGCAAAGCTGACCAATGTTGAGGACAGAGGACAAATCTAGTAATGAAAAACACGCGATCACTACTAAGATTTATTATCGGTATATCCACAGGTTAAACTATTACATCAATATTATTATTATAAATATAAACTATTATTCACTAGTTTCGGGTACTTTCGGGCTAGGATGGCTACAGTTCAATATTTCTATTTAATGCGGTAGAAACTTACGAGACTAGCTAGTGCACTCTTTCGTGTCTGGAAGCGAACAGAACGCCACAATCGCAATGTGGGCGGAAGAACTCGCGTTTACAATCAACATCCGGTTCCAGAAACTTCTAGTATGTTCGACCCGTTTCTACAGCGCTGCCACGTAGTGTCAGTGGGCCTGTATTACACATTTCATTCATAATATTACAATACCCATTCATAAAACAGCGCCTCCAGTGTCGAGGAGCGGGCATCAATCGATATTTATGCGTGAAGATTCATTGATCCCGGGCGCCCTCTAGTGATGAATATCACAAACAGAATTGGACGTCTCAACCTTTGCTTCCGCTACATGACCACAGAGGTCGCTCCTTGTATATCAGTCACAATATCAATCGAGAAATACGTAAGTATTGTGACGGAAAGGGTTTACGTGGGGTAATAAATGACACCACGTAACCTTGTCAGCATAAAAATATATTTAAAGAATAATAATAAATGGGGGTAGGTAGGTTTATGGTACAAGATTTTCTGAATTCCCCTGGGAGCAGCACAGTACTCTCCTGGCTCAGCCTGGTGCGACGATGACCCCAGCGGGTGTGCCACGCTGTAGACGCCAGGAACGGTGACGGTCGGCAGATGGTTGCGCCCGACCCGTAGATGGTCCGAACGTGCTCACGTGGACAAATAACTGCCCTGCAAGGAGCACGGCGGTAGTCGCCAACTCTCACGGTTTGTGGTCCGACAGGTAGTGAGCGGATGCCACAAATAACCTTTACGGGTGAAACCCGGACTTCGAACCCTGGAACATAACGTCCAGCGTGTCACAAGATGAACGTTAATCATCTCCGCTGAGTGTGATACCAAGGCATAAGCAAAGCGAGAAGTACAGTGCGCTAATGATGATGACGTGTGGATGTCACAATCAGACGGAGTTTACAAAGTATGGAAGGTGAGAATCGTAACATGACTTGCACATTTTTAATTACAGTCGCGTACATAATAAAATGCGCAGAGCTAATGGCAAATAGCAAAGAAAGATACGAGACGACAATAAGCGGGCAAATAGGCACACGCCCTAGGTTATCCTAGATAGGTAGGTACACACAGTATAAATCATGATTAGCTGTTCAACACTTACCCAGTATGGGGTTACGAACACACAGAATTTAAGTAGTTAAGTAAAACTGTTGCCTGCTTTAGGCTTATAGGATTACGAAGATCTGTACGTTGGATCCAAGCTATGGGATCAAGCTCCGTCAGTCTTCGCCTGTAGCAGGAATTCGAATGTGCTAGTCACTGAACCGGATGAATGCCGAGGTGTCTCAAGGTTAAGCCAAGGTTAAGCGTTCACATTCACTCGTTCGGACACGCAGAACGCGCGCTTCTCTAGCGCGGACGGCTAACTAATCATGTTTAGTAACCTCGGACGTCCCTAATATTATTACGTCTGTGGCTTGACTTGACATTTTATTGTTGTCAATATGTTTTTAATAGAAAATAACGATACAACGTTACAGTATTACAATCCAAACCAAGTAAACCAAATAAAAAATAAAAAAATGCATCTAGAATACTACTGAATATTGGTTTTAAACATACCTTGGAATTATTATCGTCATCCTTATTAACTTTCTCTTTTTCTTCACATTTTAACAACCACTTGTCCATTGTAGCCTTATATTACTTATACTAAATAATTAACAAGCGTCAAGCAATAAGTGAACTCGAAATATGAATGAATGAACACATTGAACACAATAACACTCAACAAGAATTCTATTCTCTTCTCTGTATAGTTCGTTTCGTTACAAAGCTAAAGTAAACAACAGGGACTTCCCCGATAAACGATAAAATTTGATGGACAGAAATGTTGCCATAAATTCAACCTTCCTGCCGGATAAGTTGAGTTAAACTTGAATCAAATATAAATAATTTATACTTACTTCATAAACTACTTTTATTACTTCTAAGTTCAGCTCCAGTGTAAATGTCTAAATTCCCCGCATTTTCCCCACATAAACGCTCTCCCCACAAATTACCCAATCGGACTGAAAATCCCCGCAGTTTGGGGAATTCCCCACAGATTGGCAACGCTGGTCGAGAGACTTTCTCAAAGTCGTTGTAGTCTTGCTCTCTTGCGTCAAAACGGCCTTTGTCTTCGTTTTCGCAGGGCCAGCCTGCGACGTCTTTTCATTTAAGGGAGGAATGGCGCTACTTCCTGTAGCTTCCCACTCCCCTATGCTGCGCCTAACATTTTGAAGGGCGTCTGCCCCGGTTTTGGCGGCGATTTTCCGCCGTCGGTCGGCTTAAGCGGCGTCCTAAAGCCGAACATGTTGCGAGGTATGCGTCAATTAAAAGATAAAAGGTCGTCAATAGGGACGATGGAGTCAAATAAGAAAAACGTCAATTCCCTATTGACGTTTTTCTTATTTGACGATAGAGTAAAAACAAGACAGAGTAAAAACAAACTGTAGGGTGCATCCCTAACATAAGTAATGTCAATGCAAATGTAAAATGTCAATGTAATGCAGAATGTCAAATTAAAGTTAAATATCAGTGAATGCTCAACGGGATGAATCTAAATAAAAATGCAAGTTATCCGACTCAAACCACGTCTAATTGAACACTAAAATATAATATACATAAAATGCATAGAATAATGCACTGTGTCAGTGTCAATGCACTGCCAAATGTAGGTCGCGTCCAAAGTGCAAATACGCGAGTCTACTGGCTAACTTATTGCAATAAATATATTTTAAAACCCATGTACGTGCACCGTACATATTGCCACGACAGAGAAAGAGAATAATGAAATAAAACAATCAGAAAATAATGTAAAGAATAGTAAAGTAAAAGTGTAAAAACAATGTAAAACGTGTAAAAATGCAGGACTCTAATGTAAATAGAATTGATCTACGACTATAATGAAAAATGTAACTTAACGTCTATAAATAGAATGTCACCATAATAATAAATTAGCACACATCACTATGTTTTTCAGTGTCAAATTTCACTTCACTTGAGGCAGGGTTAACACACGACACTTTGCTCACTTTTGAGTCCCGTCTGTCGATCTTGCTGTTCCTGTCCTCGATGTCATGATCTTCTGCTCGTCTACTTCTGCTTCTCGCGTCTTGCGGACCCTCCCCCTGTCTTTGGGTTGCCATCTTTTGCCAAAAGTACACCGATGTTACAAACAGTGCAATGCTAATCGCAACAATCACATAGATTGCAATGTAGTGATGAACGTCGTGCGAGGATAAGGTGTCTAGCTTAGACTGCTCTTTTATAAAGCGTAGTTGTGTGTCAATCTTCTTGAACGTCTCTTCGTGCGTTTCAATATGTAGAGATGAGTTACGAATCGAGGTATTGATAATGTTGTTAATTGGAGAAATCGTGGGCATGATCATCGCATATGGTTCATTGACTGAAATGTCACTTGTGTGTTCCATATATGCGTGCAATGTGAATGAGTCGCCTTGCAAGTTGCATCCTTGTTTCAGCGTTATCAGACCCGAGTGACGTAACGTCTCCGATGTCATTTGAACGCCGCACACTAATTGTACTTCGCACGTGTCACAACAATAATAAAACCAGGTGTTTTGTTTATGTAATTTAACCCATTTGTCGGCGCATACTTTTATTTCCGTATGGCAATAAACGCTGTGTTCTTCGTTGTCCCGAATCAGCTGTACATCGCAAATAGATTTGTGACGATCGCCGGTGTTGTATATATGATGATTTAGTTTGCACAGTAGAGTTTGGTCATGTAATTTTTGGCATTCATGAATGTCATATTGTTCTAGGGGTATGAATGAGTATTGGTTGGCGTTAAATGCTATTAACGCAGAGTTGGGAATAACGTACATTACCCTATTAATGTCAATACGTTGAGGAATGCTGATAAGTCTGTTAAGTTCGTATAAGGCATCACTCAAGATCGGTACCTTTATTTCCATCAACAGGTAGTCCTGTGTTATGCGTGCATGTATTGTGAACAGCCTATAAATGTCTCTTACGTCATTGCGAACTTCAGGTAGCGTAGAATCGCGAGGTAGTAGTCGAGCTACTCTATCTAGTTCACTTTGCATTTGACTTGGTGATAATAGATGTACGTCCATATGTCCTTGATACATATTTGTCAGTGTGTTGATGAGAGATTGTTGGACATCTTTTAAGTTTTGAGCCATTCTTTCTGCAGCTATGGTCGATGATATGATACAGAATGCATTTGAACTCTCAAGTCTATCTCTGAGCGACTTGTTTTCTAGGGACTTGAGGTGATCGTTGATTAACGTAAACTGCTTCACCATTGTCGCTTCGTTACGTTGTACAATGTTGTTCTCGGTTTCCAGAATACTTGTCTGATTTTTAAGCAATTGGAACAGGTGGTTTTCATTATGTTGAATTGTGTCGATATCCTGTTCATATTGTTCTGCAAAATGTTAATCTAACACTCCGAACAAGGAGTTTGCGACATATCCTACTCCGTCGATCAATCCTCTTTTGAACCTGTGTTGGATTATCCGCTGAGACCTCAGTAGTTCGTTGTAATAATTTAGTTCACTCGTGCTTTGTTCAAGTTGGTTAATTAGAACATGAAATTGCATCAACCACTCTTCGCAACGAGCTTGCTTTATATGAGATACGAATACTTGCAGAGTGTCCACATTGCGCCAGTAGTTTGTCATATTGTAATAAAATACCAGTTTCCATTCATCTCTAATTTCTTGTAAGTCTGCAATCTTGTCAAAGTAAATTGTTTGATTTTTTGTCAGTTGAGTAAGTTTCATATCTTGCTGGACAGTAGGTGTTATTAATGTTGTAACTAGCATCAGTATATGACATACCGAGCTGTTCCAGATACGCATTTTAGATCGGTTTCGCCTGTTTTTGGGTAATTTGTCAGTGTCAGTGTTGTTTTGTTCCTCAGCCTCAACTAGTGGTACTAGTTTTGTAATAAGTCGTTTAGTATCGCCCTTTGCAGTTTGTAGTGTCACAACTCTAGTGTGGCCGTCCTTTCCAGAGTGTAACTCCGCTACACGACCGAGTGCCCATTTTCCTGCAGGTAACCTTTCATCTTTAATGTATACAGTGTCATTTTTCTTTAGGTCAGTATTTTGTTGTTTCCACCTTAGTCTTGCTTGTAGTTGTTGGAGGTATTCTTGCGACCACTTGTTCCAGAAATCCTTGCTTTGTTGTTGTAAAATTTGCCATCTCTTCCTTAGCCGGTAAGTATTGTCAGTGTCGGGTTCTGGAATTGTCATGAGTGATATGCCTGTTAAGAGATGTCCTGGAGTTAAACAGTTAATCTCTTCGGCGTTTTCTGTAACGGTGCATTGTGGTCGTGAAATCACGCAATCTTCTATTTGACATAGCCGAGTCGTAAATTCTTCGTATGTCAGACGTTGCTCGCCAATGAGCATTGTAATATGAGTCTGTGTACTTGTATAGCCGCCATCCTAGTAATAATGTCAATGGACCTTGATGCAGCTTAGGACCACACTCCATCAGGTCGTTCAGGCTGTAACCTGTGTCAGTTTTCTGGGAGGCGTTAAAAACCACCCTCAATTTGGATATCAATGAGTCCTGTTTTAGGACTCCATGATGAGGTAAGTAGCATGCCGTGTTGCAGTCAGGTTTGCTCTCCTTCATATGTCCCATTTCCAGGTACTCTTGCATAAATTTGATGTAACTATCCGATAGTTTGTCATCTCTGTCTAATCTCCTCTCTAACTGCATAAACTGTATTAAAGTTTGGGATTCTTTAATGAAAAAGAGATTTTCTTTTGCACAAAAACGTTTCCACTTTATTAATGTTAAATACACACAGATTCAGAATAGCCATAGACTATATAGTTGTAGATACAATTCACAACAGATAATATAAGTGTGGTCAATCAACGAACTAATCAAATTATATATTCAATACCCTCTCTATAATTTTATTTCCCACACCCTGTATCTTCTTATTATTTAGACAACAAATGATCTCTTAAAAATATAAATATCTGAGTTGGCAATGACTTAGTTAAGATATCTGCCAACTGATTGGAACTGGATATATATTTAATTTTTATTATGCCCTCCTCAACCTTTTCTCTTATGAAGTTATATTTTACATCTATATGTTTAGTTCTTTTATGGAAGATGGGATTATTTATCAGCCTTATTGCACTTTGGTTATCTACATGTAACAAAACAGAATCATACACTTCACCTAAGTCTGATAACAATTGTCTCAACCATATAATTTCTTTGGCAGACTCACTGGCAGCTACAAACTCTGCTTCAGTAGTAGAGAGGGCAATAGTCTTTTGTTTTTGACTGGACCAATTGATTGGTCCTCCATTTAACAAAAATATGTATCCCGTGGTAGACCTTCTTGTGTCTATATCACTAGCAAAGTCTGAATCAGAATATCCTGTAAGACTGCTGCTCTCACTATAAACAATACATAAATCCTTTGTATCAATCAAATACCTTATTATTCGTTTAGCAGCATTTACATGTTGTTGTTTCGGACTGTTTACATATCTACTTAATAAGTTTACTATAAAGCTAATATCTGGCCGTGAGACTGAACATAAAAATAACAGTGAACCTATTAGTTCCCTATACGGAAAGCTTACAATTTCTTCATCAAAATTCTTTGAGATTATTACATTTACATCAGATGGGGTTTTTACAGGATTCGCATCACTCATATTAAATTTTGCTATGATTTGCTCAATATAATCTCTTTGATGAATAACAATGTAATTATTCTCCTTTTTTATTTGCATGCCCACAAAGTAAGTTAAATTCAATTCTTTTATTTTGAAAGCTTGTTTTAGATATATTATAATTTCTTTAATTAAATTCTTATTTGGGGAAACCACAAGACAATCATCTACAAAAATTAATAAGTAAATTTTGATGCCATTGAAATCTCCCATATAAATACAGTTGTCTGCCTGACATTGTACAAAACCATATTCTTTTAGAAAATTTGTAAATTTTTTATTCCAACATCTGGAGGCTTGTTTCAGACCGTATAAGGCTTTATTTAATTTTAAGATATAATCTTTACTCACTGACACTCCCTCCGGCACCTCTAGATATATGTCTTCATCAAGATTACCATTGAGAAAAGCTGTTTTGACATCAAATTGTTGGATCTCATAATTGTATTTAGCTGCAAGAGAAAGAATGATTCTTATGGAATCATATCGTATAGTTGGAGAAAATATTTCTTCATAATCTACGCCTTTTACTTGCTTGAATCCACGTGCACATAAGCGAGCTTTGTATCTTGTGACCTTTCCATTTTCATCTCTCTTTAATGTAAAAACCCATTTTGTTGTTATAGTTCTTTGACCAGTTCTTTTTACTGGTGTCCAGGTCTTATTGTCTTCATGTGCTTCAAGTTCTTCACTCACAGCTTTAGACCACTGATCCTTTTGAGGATCCTTCATCGCTTCTTCATAAGTATATGGTACTGTGAATTCCACAAAGTTTGCTTCATAATTTCTGTTATGTCCAGGTCTTAGATTGATATGTCTTTTTTCTGGTTCTTCTATCTCCTGAGAAAGTTTGAAGGTGGAATCATCATCATCCTGACAACTGTGCAGACTTTCAGCTGAATCTTCCGTTGATATACTGTCACTGTGATTTCTTTCACTTTCTTGTCTATTTTCCTTAGTATCATTGCCTTCAGTGTCTGTGCCTTCTTCGTCTATGAAGATTTTTGAAATATTTTTCCTCATTTCTGGGGTTTTATCCTCATCAAAAATCACATTTCTTGATATTTTTATTTGTTTATTTTTGGTATTGTACATTCTATAATTGTTATTATCATATCCCACCAATATCATCATTTCACTTTTCTTATCTAATTTCTTTCTTAATTGATCAGGAATATGTACATATCCTACACTACCAAACACCCGCACATGACTTAACTGCGGCTTCACACCTGTCCATAATTCTAAAGGTGTTTTATCGGAAGATTGACTTGACGAGGTCCTGTTGAGTAAATACACTGCTGTATTAATAGCTTCAGCCCACAAATATAATGGCACATCTCTAGCATATAGCATCGAGCGAGCACTCTCAACTATGGTTCGCAACTCCCTCTCTGCACGACCGTTTTGTTCTGGAGTGTAGGGCGCTGTGCACTCATGCGTTATACCTTCCTTTTTGATATACTCTTCAAATGCAGTATTTATATATTCTCGTCCATTATCAGTGTGTAAAATCTTCACACTGTGCATGTATTTGTTCTTGATCATAGCATTATAGATTTTAAAATATTCTAATACATCACTTTTATTCCTCATAAAATATACATGCCTGTAACTTGTCTTAGCATCTTTGAACAATAGAAAATATCGCATACCTCGCACTGATGTGTGACTCATCGGGCCGCATACATCACTGTACACCAGATCACCTGGCTGTATTTCACTTCTTGAAGATTTCTGAAATGATAGACGATGCTGCTTACCATAAGCGCATGCTTCACAGGTGTATTTTTCTTCAGTGTTACCTTTAATCTTCAAACCTTCAACCACATTGCTCATGCTCATGTTTTTAATTTCTTTCAAATTTATATGGCCTAGTCTTTCATGCCATTTCTTGATGTCAATACTATCATGCACTAGGTTACATTTTGCAGGAACTACAGTTTTAATATTCAATTCATATAGATTATTTGTCTTGATTTGTGCACTCATTACCACATCTTTGTTCAAGTAAATTAATGCAATATTTCCTTTCTTGACAAGTGAGTAACCTTTACGCATTATAACACCCTCCGAAAATAAATTTCTTCGTAAACTTGGAACATATAGTACGTCACTTAAAATACTTGAATGCCATTGTTCATTGACATACCTTTCTATCATTATTTTTCCAATTCCACATACTTCAACCAATTGTTCATTACCCAGGGTCAACGACTTGTGATTGCATTCTTCTAGTTCCATGAATATGTCTCTTCTATAGGTTATATGTGCTGAGGCACCACTATCCAAAATCCAGATATTGTCATCGGTATATACATCTTTGTCTTCAATATTGAATGCAAGCATATTATTGTTAGGTTTTCTTGCATTTTTCTTTGGGGCACGACATTCCTTTGCGAAATGTCCTCTTTTCCCACAATTGTAGCACTCGAAGCGATGTTTAATATTTATGTTTTGTTTTGGACCATCACCACTGCGTTCATTTTGTTTAGGTTGCCCTTTGCTTTTAGAATTAGTCACTAACAATGCTGTTTCTTGCTCTTCCTCACAAGTTAAGCTTGCTTCCTCATCTAATAAACGAGCAGTTAAATTTATCATATTTTGCTTTAAAGGATCTAACGACAACCACGCTTGGCGAAGTGTCCTATACTTGGGGGGGAGAGTACCAAGTATTTTTGTCATGATGGCTGTATCACTCACAATTTCGCCACTTTCTTTCAATTGCTTGGCTATATTTTCAATTTTCGAAATATGTTGAGCGATTGTGTCATTAGGTGACATTTTGTACTGATAAAACCTTTCTTGTATTATCATTTTATTTAATTCACTTTTTTGTTCGTAAATTGATTCGAGTTTCAACATTATTTCATTGGCGGTTTCACAATTTTCTATTAAGGTTATTTGCTTCAAGTCCATGTTGGATGTTAAGATGAACATTGCCATTCCATCGTTTTTTAACCATGTAGAACTGTCTACTTCTGGCTTCGGCTGACTGATGTCAATACCTTTGGCTTTTAGAGCGCATTTGATTTGGAATTTCCACTGCCGGAAATTACTTCCATCGAATTTTTCAACATTCATTGATCGCGTGTCCATTTCGGAGGTTATGACAATGACCAACCAATATTCGTGATAAAATATTTCTACGAAATGTTTTTGTTTTCTGCTTTGATCTTCAATTTCGTGATATTCCCTGGGCCCATAACCTATTAAAGTTTGGGATTCTTTAATGAAAAAGAGATTTTCTTTTGCACAAAAACGTTTCCACTTTATTAATGTTAAATACACACAGATTCAGAATAGCCATAGACTATATAGTTGTAGATACAATTCACAACAGATAATATAAGTGTGGTCAATCAACGAACTAATCAAATTATATATTCAATAAACTGTGCTACAGCTCGTGGCTTTGACTTTCCCAGCAGCTGATTAAAATTAGGTTTCATTGGCAAACGAACTGCATTTCTACCATCAACTAATCGCTTGGTTGTTGCAGTGTAGAACTCCTCACAGTATCGCTCCTCTGACGTCATGGAATTGCATGCATCTCCAGTGATATCTTCCACTTCCCAGTATTTTGTCAAGTCGTTAACTTCATTTACAACGACGTTACAATAATATGTTTTGGTGATATTGCCTGACAATATCCACCCCAACCGTGTTTGTTGAGCCATGGGTTCATTAACCTCTCCTTTGACTAAGCCATTCATAAGTATTTCAGAAAATACGTGTGCATCCAGAAGTATGTCAATGGGCCTAGATAAGTTGTAATCTGGGTCGGCTAGTGTGATGTCTGTCATATGAGCCCAAGGTTTCTTTGCAAATGTAGCATTAGGCAGACTGTTTACTACCCGTGTCATGATTAACGCGTCCGTTGTAAACCAGAAATCGTTATGTACGGACTTGCAGTATAGATGGACCTTTCCTTTACTCCTGTTGGATAAAGTACCGATCCCGCTTATGTTCGCACTCAGCTGTTGTCGTTTTATGCCCAATCTTTGAGCTGCATTCTCCGTTATCAACGTAATTTGTGAGCCTTGATCAACTAAAGCCCTTAGTGTAATGTAGTCACCTGCAGCTGTTGCTACTTGCACTAATGCTGTTGGTAATAAAATTTCATCATCATTATTTGATGCGAAGTTATTTTGCAGGTTTTTATTTGACCTAGTTGAAGTCGGTGACGACGGTTTAGGTGATGTTTGTGTTGCTGAGGGTGTTTGCGCTGAGTTCACAATATCGCTGTGCAGAAGTGTGTTATGTGGTTCGTTGCAGTCTCGGCATCTTTTCTGTGACGCACAGTAACCCTTAGTATGCACATACAAACAATTTGTGCATATTTTATTGTTTTCGATAAATGCCATTTTTTCAGAACCTAGCATGTCAATGAATTTAGAGCACTGAAATAATGCATGATTGGTCTTGCACAATGGACACATAATCTTGCTGACTTGTCCAGCGTTTGATGCATGGAAATTGCGAGAATAGTTTGACGAACTTTTACTGTGTTGTGAATTTGCTGACTTGAAATTTTTGGCGAACGGATGTGGTGTGTTAGATTGTGGTTTTGATGCGTGTTTATCACTGTTTTCTGGCTTTTCCCTATGCAATGGTTCTAATGCCTTAAACTTGTTTTCGACGAAATCCATAAAGTGATTGAACGTTGGTATCATGCGTGGATCCGACCTGGACTGCATGTATTCCGAATACGTTTCGGAGTCTTCGAGAATTTTTCGCATAAGACGTAAACTAGAGTCGGATCCCAAGAGCTAGTATCTACGCCCAAGTTATGTATCGCGTTTATGGTTTCATTGCTAGTGTCATATAACCGCTTGAGGTCGAATGCAGATTGTTTTTGCAACTGAGGTTGACGCATAAATACTTGGAAGTTTTTGGTGAATAGCAGAAACTTATTATTGTATCTATGGTTCAATATTTCCCAACACGTGTCATAATTTTCGGGTGCAATGTGTAAATGCTGCACGAGCTTTTCCGCTTCACCACGAAGTCTACCCTTTAGATGCTGCATTTTTTGTGTTTTTGCAATCGATGCATTGTTATGAATCGCTTCTACGTAGAGATCCATAAAAGTAGGCCATAAGGTATAGTTGCCACTAAAGATAGGTATGTCAATTTTAGGCAATGTTTGCTGTTGATGTATAGATGCGTTTAATTTCGTGTTTAACGCCCGTTTTATTTTTGTAAATGCATTTTCGTAACGACAAACCTCGTCATAATAGTCATGTGCATTCCCCTCTAATATGCAATCAATTTGTAAATGTAATTTATCAATTGCAGTCCACCGAAACTCTACCGCCTTAAGCATATCTTCAACTTCCCATTTTTCCTTAACCTCGTCTAAGCTTCGATTTACTAACCTAGTGAATGCACGGAAGTTAGCTTGTTGCAACTGCTGTAACTCGAGTAGCTTGTCCTCTGCTCCTAAAGATGTCTCGAACAGGGTTTTGTCAAACTCAACGTTTAACTTACTATGGCCGGCGTTGCTGGGTCCAGCAAGAGACTTCATCTCGAACGCTGCAATCTCCTGACGCGTTCCCTGGTACCAACTCTTCATGACCTCATAAATGTTACCGGTAAAATATTGATGATCTTTCTCCTCTACTGCACTCAGCTCCCGGTTCTTCTCTTCACATTCCGCCCATAGCACATCTAAGCGCTCAAGCCTATTACGAATGTATTCAGCGGTCTTCCTGCTCGCTGAATCCTTCTTAAAATTAGAGTGGATTCTCTTCACTTCCTCGAGGATCTCAGCTTGACGCACGATTAAACCCTCCATTGTAAAGCCGTAAGATAAATAATGAACGATCTTACTTGAAATTCAGGAACTCTCCCTGTATGCAAATGCAATGCAATGTGACGCTCTGGAACCTGGACCGCTGCTACCTCCCCGAATGCTCCTGCACGGGAACACACGTGGCACGGTATGACACGACACGACACAGATCCCGCGCGGCGACTTATCGACCGATGTATCGGACTGTATAGTACTTGCAATCGAAGGACCAAAAAAAATTATGTAGGGTGCATCCCTAACATAAGTAATGTCAATGCAAATGTAAAATGTCAATGTAATGCAGAATGTCAAATTAAAGTTAAATGTCAGTGAATGCTCAACGGGATGAATCTAAATAAAAATGCAAGTTATCCGACTCAAACCACGTCTAATTGAACACTAAAATATAATATACATAAAATGCATAGAATAATGCACTGTGTCAGTGTCAATGCACTGCCAAATGTAGGTCGCGTCCAAAGTGCAAATACGCGAGTCTACTGGCTAACTTATTGCAATAAATATATTTTAAAACCCATGTACGTGCACCGTACACAAACAATTTTACAAATACAAAAGTAAGTAACAACAAGAAACTTAAACTCTATGTTGTTTCGGTTGCCACTAGTCTCTACCACGACTCTACATAGGCTTTGGGGCTCTAGGCATCCACAAGCGGCTCTAAATATTAAGAAAAATGGACTCCAGCACTAAAAACCGAATTTTATACTTTTGCGGAGTATTGGCTCTACGTAGAGTCAATCTAACGTTGGCAGACGATAGGGCCCGCCGAGACCGACTCGACAATACCAAACACGGGGCAGCTAGCCCTAAGGGTTCTGGAGCAAACACAGTTTTAAAATCTTGGTTACCATCCAAGATGGCGGCCACCATGTGGTTACAACCCGATTGCTCCGCAACCACCGAACTGAATTGCACCGTGCCTGGGCTTATCTTGTCGAGCCCGACAAGACCTATAAACGGAAACACTTTTCAGGCTGAAAAAAGTTTTGCTCCTGAAAACGCCTGAAAGTATACCCGACCACGAGAAAAATAAAAACCTATCTCCCCAAAACGATTCTCGTCGCTCTACGACCCTCCGTTGCAGAGATAGAGGTGTTTGAAGTTTTTCCAAAATGGCGACACAGATGTCAAAGTCGATCTTTAACAAGTTATATATCTGGTTTGGCTGGTCGTAGATTGCTCGAGTTTGGGCTCGTCAGTATTGCCCCAACTTGCTCCTTCGATTGAGCTGAATTTCAGGATCCTGAAAATTCTAGGCCCCAAAACTCCTGAAAACTGTCCCGCGCGAAAGGCTTCGTCCCCACAACCCTCAATGTCGAAACGGCGACCCTTTACGACCACCGAGTCCGGAGCTACGTTGGGTTGAAATTTTCCAAGATGGCCGCCCTTATGTCAAACGTCAACTTAAGGTGGCTGTAACTCCGTCCCCGTTTGTCGGAGAGTGATGCGGTTTTGGTTGCAGTATTTGAACTGACCTTCCCTATCCGGCAAGATAAGTTTCAGGACCGAAAACTTTCAGGCCTGAAAAATGCCTGAAATTTACAGAATTTTTTTCCCGTGTATTTTCTTCTGGGAACAGAAAAAATCCGGAAGTTCTGCGCCTAAAAGTTCCGGAGATAACGAGAGTTGAAATTTTTAACCATAAAACCAATCTGGCCGAAAAGTCTATTTCCGCCGTTTCTTAAGTTATATACGGCAACTTTGGACTTAAATTGATCGGAATATATGGTCTGAACACAATTCCAGGGTTAAGTTATTTTTAAAACTATTCATTTCTAATTAAACAAAGAAAAACACTAAAAATTCTATAACTTTAAATCCCGTTCACATAAAAATCTGGAAAAATCATATAAATTTGAGTAAAATACGCTTCTATAAAAGACTTATATAAAAAATAAAATAATTAAAATTTTAGGTTATAAATAATATCAAAATGTGAAAAAATTGAAAAAACTGTGTTTTTAGGCAAAATAAGTTTTTAATAAAAATGCGTAATGTAGCTGGATCCCTTCTTCAGTCGAGCGCGCAGCAGGAATCGCCAGAAAAAATAGAGGTTCTGCCTGAAATTTTTTCAGGACAGGTGTCTGAATTTTGAATCTTCTAATAATATTATCTCAGTACCTTATGTAACTAAAAATCCAATCGACGTCTCGTTGTTCTCGTCCAAGTACCGCCTACACTCTCCCAAAAAATCAGCAACCAGCAACCACTCGTTTAGAAACCACGTGGACCAATTTCGAGGTATGTTCGTAGTTTTCAGCTGTTTTCTTAGGAACGCGAAGTCAGAATTTTCCTTGCTTGATGTCGTTAAAAGCGTCTTGCCGTATCACACAAAATAATGCGGTAAAAATTTGGGGTCGTCGATCGCTTTTCGGAGTTACAGGTCTCCGAAGAATTCCCAAATGTGCACTTTTTTGGTTTTTCACTGATAACTTTTCTCCCGGATGATAAAAATTCACAGGGTTTTCACAGACACTTGCGCGGCAAAAACATGATATATAGCACGACTGTCTAGCGATAAAAAATACCACTTAAAAGAATTTTTAAGCGCGGAGTTGCTTTAAAAACGATCCGACCGCCACGAGAGCTGGGGGCGTACTGGGTTAGGTTAGCCAGGGAGGAGATGTTGGAGACTCTCGACGGAGATCCGTGGGGGCGCCCGTATCGTGCGGTTCGAGGGAAACTTCGAGCCGCGGCGCCTCCACTCACGGAGAGTCTCCAACCCGAGCTCCTGGAAGATGTGGTCGCAGCGCTCTTCCCGGCTAGAGCGGAGCACACTCCGCCGCCGATGGCTTTGCCCACAGCCGCAGAGCCTACCGAAGAGGTCGCCATCAGCGTCCCAGAGGTGACACTGCCAGAGATGAGGGCGGCCGTGATGCGGCTCCGGGCCAAGAACGTGGCTCCGGGGCCCGATGGTATTCACGGCATCGTGCTAGCCCTCGCTCTGAAGGAGCTAGAGCCCCAACTGAGAGGACTCTACACCGCGTGCCTTGAGCAGGGCCAGTTTCCCACTTTGTGGAAATCTGGTCGTCTGGTCTTGCTCAAGAAGATGGGGCGCCCCGCGGACTCGCTGTCCGCGTACAGGCCCATAGTGCTGCTCGACGAGGTGGGTAAGATGTTTGAGCGGATTATCGCCGCCCGCCTCGTCGGCCACTTAAGCAGGGAGGGGCCTGACCTAGCCGAGAGCCAGTTCGGCTTTCGGCACGGGCGCTCCACCATCCACGCGATATCGCAGGTGAGAGTCCTGGCGGAAGAAGCGGTGTCCCGGGGCGGGGTGATGTTGGCGGTGTCCTTGGACATTTCCAACGCCTTCAACACCCTGCCCTGGAGCTGCATTCGGGAGGCACTGCGGTACCATCGGGTGCCCCCGTACCTCCGCCGCATCGTTGGGGCCTATCTGGCGGATAGGTGTGTCACCTACATGGGACGTGATGGCGGAAACCAGCGCCGTATGTCGTGCGGTGTTCCACAGGGTTCGGTCGTGGGACCGCTCGTGTGGAACATCGGGTACGACTGGGTGCTGAGGGGCGAGCTCCAGCCGGGCGTGGACCTGACGTGTTATGCAGATGACACGCTGGTCACGGCCCGGGGGAGCTCGTACAGGGAGGCAGCGTTGCTGGCGACGGCTGCGGTGTCACAGGTGGTGACCCGCATACGGCGTCTTGGCCTGGAGGTAGCCCTCAACAAGTCGGAGGCCATGGTGTTTCATGGCCCCCGGCGGGCGCCGCCGCCGGGATCACACATCGTGGTCGGGGGGTCCCGAATAGCTGTCGAGTCCACCATGAAGTATCTGGGATTGGTGCTCGACAGCCGATGGGATTTCGGACCCCACTTCCAGCGGCTAGCGCCCAAGTTGTTGGGCGCGGCTGGGGCGCTGTCAACGCTGCTTCCCAATCTGGGGGGCCCGAGCGCCGCCTGTAGGCGGCTCTACGTGGGGATCGTGCGATCGATGGCCCTATATGGGGCACCGATCTGGGCGGCTGACCTGACGGCCGGCAGCATCGCTGTCTTGCGGAAACCGCAGCGAGCTATGGCCGTCAGAGTCATCAGGGGGTATCGCACGATCTCCTACGAGGCGGCTTGCGTATTGGCCGGATCCCCACCGTGGGACCTCGAGGCGAAGGTACTCGCGTCGCTGCATCGGTGGCGCAAGGACTCGAGGGCGCGGGGCGAGTGGCTGACGCCGCGACATTTGGAGTTGCGTCGGTCACAGCTTCGCGCAGCCCTGGTGGCGGAATGGCGGGACAGGCTTTCACGCCCTACCGCCGGCTCCGCCACCATCGGGGCGATCCGGCCAGTACTCGAGCGCTGGCTCGGGAGGAGGCACGGCTCCCTGTCGTTTCGGGTGACACAGGTGCTCTCGGGGCATGGTTGCTTCGGGAAGTACCTGTGTCGCATAAACAGGGAGCCGGACGCTCGGTGTCACCACTGCGTCGACTGTCGGGAGGTCACGGCGTGGCACACGCTGGCAGAGTGTGCCGCTTGGACGGAGCCGCGCCGTGCCCTCATCTCAGGAGTAGGCAGTGACCTGTCGCTGCCGGCCGTTGTCGACTCGATGGTCGACAGCGAGGAGTCCTGGGACGCGGTGGTGTCCTTCTGCGAAACAGTCATCTCGCAGAAGGAGGCTGCGGAGAGGGAGCGGGAGATTGCTTCCACTAACCCGATCCGCAGCAGACGCACCGGGCGTCGGCGGAGGGCGGATAACGCCCTCTTCCAGCCCCCCTGAATGGGTTCAGGGGCGACGGACTGGGGAATCCGTCGCCCCCTACTTCTCAGGACCCGAGATGGCGGCGCGTAGTGTTCCACGCGCGCCTCTCATTGATGTGGGGGGAGTTTAACACCTCACTCCCCCCCTATCGCGAGGTGGCCTGCATAGGCGGGCCGGCACTAGTCGGGGATCGCGGAAGACTCACTAGTTCCCGTGATCCCCGGTGTACGTGAGAGACGGAACACCGGGGTGGTTTTAGTCAGTAAGAGTCTGACAGACCCCTCCGCCCTCCCCGGGGCGGAGGACATCCATGAGGATTTCCCCCGTTACCAAAAAAAAAAAAGGTTAGGTTAGGTTGGGGTGCGGGCAGAAAACCTCCTCGTGTGCCTGACGGCTGCTCGTTCCTTTCGAATACGTTCGGGGGAAAGGGCAGTCGGACGGCCGGTGCATCCTGGGCACGGCCAATAGTCTTTCCACGTCGGAGAGGGTATTGTCTGTGGCGAATTTCTGCGTGGGGGGGAGCTTATGCTCCTGGGTCGGTCGTTTAGACCGCCCTACGGTCGCTCACTCCCTCTTCTGCTTACAGAGGATGGGTTGAGTGGGCGTAGGACGTTTCTCCAAGGTGGAGAAACATGGGCGGCGCTCGTTGTGCACTTACCCTGCCAACGGGCTAGCAGCGGGGGATCTGATTCCCCCGACTGCAACCGCGAAATCGTAATCCGTAACGAGATCATGGTCATGTTTTATGACTCGGAGCGGGACGAGGATCTTGGCTTAATCGCCCGGATCGCGAGGAAGATAACCTCTATAAAAAATTCCTCTAATACCAAGTTTTGGTGTGCGGCGAGGGTATGAATGGCTGAGGAGTAGTGTCATCTGCAGCTTCTTAGTTGCAGGTGGCGCATCAGTCTCAAGCGCACCCCCAGCCAGGGATTGGTGGACCCCCTGGTTGGGTTACAAATGTACACTTACCTAGGGACAGGGGGTAACCCTAGGTGGACTTTTTATATCCCCCACACTCGTGGGAATCATATGGATACCGAAAATAAAAAAACCAATTTTCAGAAGTCGCCGATCGTTTTATTCGAGCGGTTGAGTGTGGGTGCAATATCAGATCCTGACACTGCATCCGAGAAGATGGCGAGCGTGGCGAGCGTAAGTTCGCAGCGCTCGCGGGCTACGGAGGGGATGTCTTCCCCCAAAGGAAGAAGAAAGCGCTCGCCACGCTCCCATAGCGTGGAAATGCCGGCCGCTAAGGTGGCAACGAGCGGAAGAAGGCGAGGTCGCGTAATTGCTAGCGGACCTTCGAACCGTTTGTCGGAGTGCGGTGCGTCCGGGGCGATATCCCGACCCGACACGCCGGCTCCGTTGGAGCATGCGGCGAGCGTCGAGAGTGCGGGCAGTGACTCCGGGCCCGCATTCTCAGACGCCGGTGAGGGCTTGATGCTGCCCTCAAATAAGGCGGAGGCCAATGCTGCCAAACGGGCGCAGCGCAAAGCCCGAGCCGTCGACGAGGTGGAAGAGTTGGCCCGTCAGCTGCGGGAGCGGCGCTCAGCCCGGATGGCTGCCGGGGCGAGTCCATCGGCGGTGGCGCTCAGCCGCCAAGTGTTGGATGGCGTGAGCGTTGTCCTTCAGGTTGCCACTAAGTCCGGCAACTTGAAGGGCACGTTCACGCGCGCACTGAAGGAGGCGGCCGACGGCATCAAAGAGGCCGTCGAGGTCCTCCAGAGTCGGTCGAGCACGGAGGAGACGGCGAAGCTGTGGGCAGAGAACCGCCGTCTCCAAGCCGAGCTGGAGGACCTCAAGCGGCAGTTTGCCACCCAGAGGACAGTTCCCGCGGCCACCGGAACACCGGTTCCGCCGTCGCCTTCATCGTCGACCCCAGCATCGGCCGCTGCACTTGCGGATGCGGAGGTCGAGAAGATCGCTCGCATCTGCATGATGCAGTGCGGGCAGATGGTGGGGGCTCGGCTTGAGGCTATCGAGGCAAGGCTACTGCCAGCCGAAAACTTACGCCCACCGCTCGCTGCGGACAAGCGGATGTTGTCAACGGTCGTGGCGGCTGAGCCGAGCCAATCCGTGAAGGACGCCAGTAAGCCAACAAAAGAAAAGTCGGCACCCAATTCCCGGAATGCTGCTCCTCCGGCGTCCAAGTCTGGGCCCGCTTCCCAGACGGCCGGTCCCCCGGCGATCGCTCCCGGGCCCTCTAAGGAGGCCTGGACAACGGTTGTGAAAGGGGGCCGCAAGAAGAAGAAGGCAGCACCACCTGCACCCGCTAAGGCACCTGCACCAGCCGCGCAGAAGAGCCAGAGGCCGCCTAGGCCAAGAGCCCCACGCTCCGCGGCTATAGTTATAACACTGCAGCCCGGAGCCGTCGAAAGGGGCGTCTCGTATAAGGCGGTCCTATTGGAGGCTAAAGCCAAAGTCGCGCTCCCCGAACTTGGCATATCGTCCGGCCTAAGATGTAGGCCGGCGATTACGGGGGCGCGGCTGCTGGAGGTGCCGGGTGCCTCGAGCGGCGAGAAGGCGGAAATCCTGGCCGCCAAGCTGAGGGAGGTTCTCAACCCCGAGGACGTTCGAGTGTCCAGGCCAATGAAGACTGCTGAGCTGCGTGTCGACGGCCTGGACGACTCGACCACCCCGGCTGAGGTTGTGGCGGCCATTGCCAGAACCGGAGGATGTCCACCTGATGATGTGCGGGTGGGCGAGATTCGCACTGACGCTTCCGGGCTCGGGGTCGTTTGGGTGCGGTGTCCTTCTGCGATACAGTTATTTCGCAGAAGGAGGCTGCGGAGAGGGAGCGGGAGATCGCTTCCGCTAACCCGATCCGCAGCAGACGCACCGGGCGTCGGAGGAGGGCGGACAACGCCCTCTTCCAGCCCCCCTGAATAGGTCCAGGGGCGACGGACCGGGGAATTCGTCGCCCCCTACTTCTTAGGACCCGAGATGGCGGCGCGTAGTGTTCCACGCGCGCCACTCATTGATGTGGGGGGAGTTTAACACCTCACTCCCCCCTATCGCGAGGTGGCCCGCATAGGCGGGCCGGCACTAGCCGGGGATCTTAAATTTTAATCCCCGTTTTGTTTTGGAACTGTACATGTAAATTTAACAAAGTGTCATTTAATAATCGAATTTGACGTTTACTTTTCTTTCGGGTTATCGTCTCATTTTTACCAGAAGTTAATCTACTGCACTCATCTTGTATTAAAAAATCATGCTCTTTTTTAATACTGTTTTTTTAGAACTATCCATTTTCCCATTGTTTTCTTTCTTTTTTTCCAGCCTTCTTATACGCATCTTGTATTTTCTTATTTGTTTGCTCATTGCTAAGACCTTTAAATTTAAAGTTACATTTTGTGCTTTTAATTTTCTCTTATTACGAGCAGCAATTGCCCTTCCAACTTCAGCACGTGAAAATGACGAAGTAGGGCTTGACGGTGGAGTATCTTCTTCTAATAGAGCAGTGGTGGATTTCCGCATTTTTAATAATTCACGACGCTTTTTTGATTTCTCACGCCATATTTTCCTAATTTGACGCTGCTTTCTCGGAGTACATTGATCAATCGTCTTAATTTCACCTCTTTCTTTCTTCTTGTAATACCTTTCTCTATCTTTCTTGCGTATCTCTTCACGTCCACAGAAGTGACCCCTATTCCAACTCATACTTTTTATGACACAAATAAGTTGTGTGTTGTCTGTATTGCTAGCTTTGGCTTAGCACCTTTGCATCGCTCGCACTCCTTGACGCTGAATAGAAGCTGTAATTAATTATGTTCGACAAACATTATGGTCTATTAAGATGCATTTTTTTTAATTATCTGTTTTGTTAACGCTTGCTATTGCTCAAATTGGTGTGTACATGTGGGTTATGATTTCTCTTTCAGCTAATAATGCCTAGAACAAGAAATATTAGGCATCTAACTGATGAAGAAAAGAAGATCAGGCGACGTGAACAAAAAAAAATGAGTATGCGGCGAGCACGTGCAAAACTGAGCGATGCAGGTAAGTATCTATTGAAACTAATTTAAGCAGGTTTTTATGGAAGAATTTTGATTTAAAAATAAAAATGTTTTTCTAGTACAAAAATTGAATGAATTTTCTATGTCTATAGGCGAAAAGAAAAGTTTTTTCGCGTTTTGTCAATTATTTTTGCTGGGATGGTCTCAGGTAGCCCAATTATGATTAACGTAGCTGAAAACAGCGTCAAATTACCTCACCGGGAAGCAAAGTTATATCGATCCTATGCAAACTTGGTTTGCTTAGGTAGAATTTGATGGCTACAAATTGTATAGAACAAAGAAAATTTCTAGGTATTTAAGTGGCTATATGCGCTAGACGGACGGGCGAGGTGTCGAAAGACGCGTCTCCGCGCGGGCTAGCTAACTATGACGTCACTGAAAATTATGCTGAACAAACATTTTGAGTTTCAGATGAAAAACGTGAATTTTCTCCGAAAATTTAACCAAAACCAGGGACACTGACTACCCCACAAGACTCGGACTCGCGCAACGCGCACCGGAATGCAGGTAAGGCAGGTAAGTATCTCCAACTTACGCATTGCTAAACCACGTTTGCTTTTCAACGTACCTAATGTGCCTGGCCTACTTGCACACGACTGAGACGTACGATGTCGTGATGGCACCATTTCACCTTTCATCCTTCACCAAGACATGTGGCAAGGGCAAACCTCGTGCAGTTTGTGATTAGTTATCCCCACAGAGAAGCATGACTGCGGACAGAGGAAACGGACAATTAAATTAAAAGGGGGTAGGTGCCTCCACATAATAAAGAATACGGCACGACATTTTTCTGCAAATTATACCTACTTTCAAAATTGACTGTAGCGCTTACCTTTTCATCCTTATTCTTGGTCTATTTCCACTTTCACCAAAAATGTTTTCGCTGACTCACATAAATATGTCATAACCATAAGCCTGAGCCATCGGCTTATTGAGTCAATCTTAATGCAAACCATAGCTAAGAAAACTTAAAACACAAAAGTTGCAAACTGTCCGTAAATAGTCCGTCGCGGTCGACGGCTTGCAGCGCATTGTGCGATGAAGTGCATGGATTAATAAAATGTAAAATGTGTTTGGATCGTGGAAGTGTCGTCGCATCCCCTTGAGCGCCCGGGGGATATATTTAATCCCACGCGCAAAATACCCTTGAGCGACCACGGGATCAAATCTATCCCACGCGCGCTATTTTTTGGAGTTTTGCGGAGTGACTCATTTATTTTAACTCGTGACAAAAATCGACTAAATATTTCTCTATGGTAACTGTACATTCTGATTCCATGCTCAATATACTACGTTTCAAGCTAAGAAAAACCTGGAACGCTCGAACAAAAATATTTTTAATCTATTTGTTTTGCGAGGTCTGTCGTAAAACTTACGTCAGGCAATTGTTATTGTTTTGTTTTGTGACGCTTGTGGATGATTCATTTTGTACTAAAGGTAGGTGGTTTTATTCATTTGTTATGCTAGGAATATACACACCATGCATTTAAAACCATAAAAAACATAGGTCATCGCTTGTTTTTTTTTGTTATTGTCATTTTTTTCGATAGCGTAAACATTCTAACGTAAACATTCCCACGCTCATTTTCCACGAATTATCTAATTTTTTACGACCATTCATTCAAACGAAAGTAACAATATTTAAATCGTCCGTTTACTCAGGATTCTATAGCAACAAACGTTCGAACGACTCCACGAACAAAGAACCCTTGTTTTTTTCGAGTTTGCGATAAGAGGCGGACCACCCACGACGCAAATGGGTGCGATGACGTCATCGCGGGCGTTTTACGTTATTTAATTTAATTCGCTTGGGCGCTCGAGCGGTTGTTTTTTTTTTATGTAACTCCTTTCAAAGCATTCCTATCTTTGTTTACATATTAGCGAAGTTCTATCATGCATCTGTCTCAATTATTTATTTACCGGCCTATTTCTTTTTTTCTTTTTTTGTGTTTTACAAATTGCAATTTTATTAATTATCACACTGTAATATTGATCTTTTACAATATTTAACACAAATAAGTTTAATTTTTTTATTTTATTTTTAACCGACTTCAAAAAGAATGAGGTTATCAATTCGACATGTTTATATATTTTTTTTTTATGTATGTTCGGGCATAACTCCGTCGTATATGGACGGATTTGCAAAATTCTTTTTTTGTTCGAACGGGGTTTACTCCAAAATGGTCCCATTGAAATTTTATATAGATCTGATGATGCGTTTCGGAGACAGACAACGGAAATCTTCAAAAAATTACAGCAAATCAACCGCGAATATTGCTATCGCATAAATATGCATTGTTTTGACGCCAAGGATGATGAAATTTCGAATTGGTGTGAGGTAGGTAACAAAAAAGTGAAAAATAAAAACTTTTTTCAAAAAAATAACAACCGACTTCCAAAAAAACACTACAAAGTGCAAAATAACTTTAATTTCGGAAGGCGGTGACGAATAATTAAAATACACATCCAAAGTCACCGACTTCAGAAATTAAAGTTATTTTGCACTTTTTTTTTTTTTTTTTTTTTTTTTTTTTTTTTTTTAATATACTTTTTATTTAACTAAGACTGAAACTTATTTCAAAATAAAATATGTACAGATACATAAAAAAGAAAATATTCACAAGGCATCAAAAAATACGTCCGCATCGTTGTCAATGGGAAAAGTGCCCAAAAGGCTGGCAGCATTGCCACGTTGTATGGCAATGCTGATTCTTTGGCCGAAAAATAGGCCAGCCCTTTGGTCACGTGAAGAGTCGACCAACCGCTTGGAAATATCCCGGAAAACTAAGTGGGCACTCGGACCCCATGGCCCTAGAGTTTCAACCCCAAACGGCTCGAACATATAGGTTCCAATAAGATTGGAATATTTGCGCCGTTTGAGGTTTTCTGCACCTGCAGCAGCCGCCCCAGCACAACCCGCCGTACTAGAAAGATGGGATGGCGCAAGGGTGTCGACACATGTTGCATCCCACACCAAAGGCCGACCTAACTTCCAAGGCATTATGGTCATACCGTCTGGTCTCTTCCCATCGTCGCGTGCCAAGCCATTGGGTTCTAGAACAGCTGGCACCCCGGCGGTGACGAGAGCACGACGGATAATGTCATTGATGCTAGCGTGCCGTGCTATCCGGCCGGCGCTCCTACTGCAGGATAAGCCATGGTGTCCGAGGCAGTCGACATCTTCACCGCATTGACAGCGATGCAGAGCCACGCAAGGAGCGCCAAGACGCAGGCAAGTAGCGAGCCGGAAGGTCGAGTCACCCAGCATGGTGCCTATGTTGGGTGACGGTAGTGCCTGCAGCCAGAGGCCCGACTCCCACTCACCCACAGCCAGAAGGCGAGCACGCTCAGCAGCATTGGTGGACGTATTAATAAGATTATTCCGTACCAACCTGCAGAGCGGCTCATCCCACTGTCTCTGGGAAGATGGGTTCACGGGTCGATCTGTGTCCGGGCAAGCCATTTTCCAGGCATTCACCGCATCGGTCAAGCACGGCACTTCAGAGTCAACCAGGCAAGGGGCTAAAATTTTCCCAGCCAACTTTTCAGTGCTGTGGACAGAGGACAGGAAGGCCGGTAAGCTAATACTAGTAATTTTACGGACGCCGAGGCCACCAAAACGGATAGGTAGAGTGGCTTGAAGCCACGCTCGGTCGTCCAAGGCCACATTTAAAATGGATGAAAGTGTGCTGCGGATTATTTGGTCAATTTTGTCCAAGAGCTGTGGATGCTTCCATAAAGCTGAGGAGCGTAGAAAATAAATAAAATTCGGGCCAAAACAACAGTATCTAATCAGGGTGAATGCCGAGTGTACATTTATTTTAGAGAGTCTTTCCGAAACATCGTTGAAATTTTGAATTTTATCGTCGATGAATTGAGAAAAGCTGTCTTCCAAAATTGGGGAACCTAGGAGGTGCAGTGAACTTTTTTCAACAATTTTGATTTGCGGGGCTATTGCATTAAATTTTTCTAAGGTTAGTTGTCTGTTGGTGACGTCAGAGAGATAAATTTCACATTTTGATGGGTTAAGGTCCAGGCCAATGGATTTAAATTGTTGTTTGAGGAATATCAGGTCTTTCAAAACGGTGTCTACATCACCTCCTAGCGTTCCATCATCTAGATACCATACGTTAAATTTTGAATTTAGTTTCTGGATAATGGGATGAATAGCTAAGCTGAAAATGACAGGCCCGAGAGGGTCACCCTGTTGGCATCCTACTGCAGATTCTAAAACATTGTCCTTGTATAATAATTTGGAAGGGTACCTGTAACATTGCCATATAAAACCATAAATTTCGGGTAGTTCTTTTCTGACTTCAGCCAACAAAGTGTCCCTGTTCACAGAGTTGAAGGCATTCTTAACGTCAACCTTGAGGATGACCTCACCTTTGTTAGAGTTTAAAAAGGTGGAAAGTGCATGTACGGCAGCCTCACAACCCCCTCTCAAGCCAAAACCTAGCTGCAGGGGCTGAAACTGAGTTGTAAGTTTTTCGCTGTATAACTTACAACATATTTTGGCTGCCGTACGTCTGTATGTACATCCGACGGCGATGGGACGAATGCCGCCGTCCTTCTTGCGCAGGGCACAAAGGTTGGCGCCGTATAGGACATCGATGACGGCATCGTTCACCCCGCCGGTGAGCATGAGGTTGATCAGGGCCGCAAGCTCCTTCAAAAGCGACTCACCAGCTTCCCCGGCGCCTGAACTCATAAGATCCTTTAAATGTTGTGGAGTCAGGCCGTCGAGGCCGCCAGCGGAACCACTTCTGAAGGAGTTCACGGCTGCAATCAACAGTGGGGCCGAAACGTTCAAGAAGGTTGAATTTAGGTCAGGAGGGTCGGGGGGGTCGGGGAAGGTGAGACCATCCGCAGGCGCTGGATGTTTACTTTCCAGAGCTGTTAGAGTTTCTGGGGAGTAAGGCGCCACCACATCGCTGCTGAACAGTATCCTGGCTGCTCCCCTGATGTCACCTTCACTTAATTTGGATTCCACGTGTGAACATATGCCTTTATGAGACAGGTTATTGAATGCAGGTAATTTGGGATCTAGAATAAGGGCCGAATTATTGCAATTATCTTTGATTTGGTTTGTTAAAGTTCTTTTAGTCGCCGAATTTTTTTGCACATGCAGAATCCTATAAGGGAAGGTGAGTAATTGCTCCCAGGCACTTAATGAGTTCTCCTGGGTCGCAAGACGGATACATTGTGCTAAACTTAACGCAACAGACCGTCTCGCGCCACGAGGAACTCTCTTTAATACCGGGGTCGAATTTTTGAATTTTGCTAATGTTTTCCACAAACTTTGGCCTGGAGGTGTTGATGTTGGGTATGTGGCTGGGGGGCACAAAGGTACACTATGAGGTTTATGGGTCTTGCCATAGTGTATCCGTAGCCCCCGTTCGCCTTTGAAGAAGCGTGGCTGGGAGCAATGGGGACATCTCACCTGGACAACGAGCGATGTGGCAGGTTGACTATTTCCGGCGTCGCTACAACCGGCATTTAACATAAGTTTAATAAAAAGACTTACCTAAAAGAAAAATTATTTACACTATACAAAATACACTTAAATACACTATTTACACTGATTTAAAATTTCAGTAAAAAAAAAACGAATATAAATAAAATTGTCTGTCATGCATGACGTGCGCTTGACGGCTACGGCGCACTGGCGCAGACGTGTGGCCTAGGATGCTGCAGTGCCGCGGCGCCGCCCGTCCAGGTCACCAGTTCCTTTTTTTCTTTTCTATTCAAACTCCAAATTCTTTAGATTTTCAGAATCTCGGCACAGTTTTCTCAAATTAGGCTTGTAGCTTAATATTGAAAGTCTATGATGAAAATCTTTCAAAGAAATTAGTCAGATAAAATGTGTGCTCGGTGTCACAATATGGTCAGAATCACATTAGCGTATTTTATACTTTACAGTATATCGTACTATATCTGTTGGTTTGTGCAGTAATTAATTAAAAGTGCTGATGTTTAGATAGGTATTTTTCATATCATAATTTCTTCAATTTTTATATAATTATTTTTGACAAGTTTTTCGTTGACATTTTTCTTTTTTTTTTTTTTGCACTTTGTAGTGTTTTTTTGGAAGTCGGTTGTTATTTTTTTGAAAAAAGTTTTAATAGTTACTACACTCAATTACTAACAAACTACATTTTTATATAAATATCAAAATGTCTCACCATATAAGTACTACTCGTTACTATTTTTAGGGTTCCGTACCTCTAAAGGAAAAAACGGAACCCTTATAAGATCACTTTGTTGTCCGTCCGTCCGTCCGTCCGTCCGTCCGTCTGTCAAGACCGTTTTTCTCAGTGGAGGTATCAAACTGAAATTTCTATATGATACTTAGTTCTACTGTCCCTGGAAGCTGTAGAAAAATCAACCTTCTAAGTCAACGCAATCAAAAGATACAGCCATTTAGGCCGCAAAATTCCGCAAATTTTCGAAACTCGCACGGGAATCAAAACCTACAGGGTACTTCCCGTGAACTTAGAATCTTGAAATTTTGTACGAAGTCACGTCTTATAGTACAGATATAGGAAAAATTACGAAAACCGAAATTTTTTAGTTTCGTCATATAAAAAAAAATATTTTTGACAATTTTGAACTTTTACTTATATACCCACAGGTTTGTACGGAACCCTCGGTGCGCGAGTCCAACTCGCACTTGACCGGTTTTTTTAGTCTGTGCTAAATAAATGTATTTTCTTTCTTCTTTCTTTCTTATCTATTGAAACTAATTTAAGCAGGTTTTTATGGAAGAATTTTGATTTAAAAATAAAAATGTGTTTCTAGTACAAAAATTGAATGAATTTTGTATGTCTATAGGCGAAAAGAAAATTTTTTTCGCGTTTTGTCAATTATTTTTGCTGGGATGGTCTCAGGTAGCCCAATTATGATTAACAAAATTTTTTAGTTTCAGATGAAAAACGTAAATTTTTACCGAAAAAATTTAACCAAAACCAGGATTACTGACTGATTAGGTAGAATTAGGTTAGAGACTTACTAGTTCCCGTGATCCCCAGCGTAAGTGAGAGACGGAACACCGGGGTGGTTTTAGTCAGTAAGAGTCTGACAGACCCCTCCGCCCTCCCCGGGGCGGAGGACATCCATGAGGATTTCCCCCCGACATCAAAAAAAAAAAAAAAAAAGGTTAGGTTAGGTTCGGCCGTGATGCGGCTCCGGGCCAAGAACGTGGCTCCGGGGCCCGATGGTATTCACGGCATCGTGCTAGCCCTCGCTCTCCGTACCTCCGCCGCATCGTTGGGGCCTATCTGGCGGATAGGTGTGTCACCTACATGGGACGTGATGGCGGAAACCAGCGCCGCATGTCGTGCGGTGTTCCACAGGGTTCGGTCGTGGGACCGCTCCTGTGGAACATCGGGTACGACTGGGTGCTGAGGGGCGAGCTCCAGCCGGGCGTGGACCTGACGTGTTATGCAGATGACACGCTGGTCACGGCCCGGGGGAGCTCGTACAGGGAGGCAGCGTTGCTGGCGACGGCTGCGGTGTCACAGGTCGTGACCCGCATACGGCGCCTTGGCCTAGAGGTGGCCCTAAACAAGTCGGAGGCCATGGTGTTTCATGGCCCCCGGCGGGCGCCGCCGCCGGGATCACACATCGTGGTCGGGGGGTCCCGAATTGCTGTCGAGTCCACCATGAAGTATCTGGGACTGGTGCTCGACAGCCGATGGGATTTCGGACCCCACTTCCAGCGGCTGGCGCCCAAGTTGTTGGGCGCGGCTGGGGCGCTGTCAACGCTGCTTCCCAATCTGGGGGGCCCGAGCGCCGCCTGTAGGCGGCTCTACGTGGGGATCGTGCGATCGATGGCCCTGTATGGGGCCCCGATCTGGGCGGCTGACCTGACGGCCGGCAGCATCGCTGTCTTGCGGAAACCGCAGCGAGCTATGGCCGTCAGAGTCATCAGGGGATATCGCACGATCTCCTACGAGGCGGCTTGCGTACTGGCCGGATCCCCACCGTGGGACCTCGAGGCGAAGGTACTCGCGTCGCTGCATCGGTGGCGCGAGGACTCGAGGGCGCGGGGCGAGTGGCTGACGCCGCGACATTTGGAGTTGCGTCGGTCACAGCTTCGCGCAGCCCTGGTGGCGGAATGGCGGGACAGGCTTTCACGCCCTACCGCCGGCTCCGCCACCATCGGGGCGATCCGGCCAGTACTCGAGCGCTGGCTCGGGAGGAGGCACGGCTCCCTGTCGTTTCGGGTGACACAGGTGCTCTCGGGGCATGGTTGCTTCGGGAAGTACCTGTGTCGCATAAACAGGGAGCCGGACGCTCGGTGTCACCACTGCGTCGACTGTCGGGAGGACACGGCGTGGCACACGCTGGCAGAGTGTGCCGCTTGGACGGAGCCACGCCGTGCCCTCATCTCAGGAGTAGGCAGTGACCTGTCGCTGCCGGCCGTTGTCGACTCGATGGTCGACAGCGAGGAGTCCTGGGACGCGGTGGTGTCCTTCTGCGAAACAGTCATCTCGCAGAAGGAGGCTGCGGAGAGGGAGCGGGAGATCGCTTCCACTAACCCGATCCGCAGCAGACGCACCGGGCGTCGGCGGAGGGCGGACAACGCCCTCTTCCAGCCCCCCTAATTGGGTCCAGGGGCGACGGACTGGGGAATCCGTCGCCCCCTACTTCTTAGGACCCGAGATGGCGGCGCGTAGTGTTCCAAGCGCGCCTCTCTTTGATGTGGGGGGGAGTTTAACACCTCACTCCCCCCCTATCGCGAGGTGGCCCGCATAGGCGGGCCGGCACTAGCCGGGGATCGCGGAAGACTTACTAGTTCCCGTGATCCCTGGCGTAAGTGGGAGACGGAACACCGGGGTGGTTTTAGTCAGTAAGAGTCTGACAGACCCCTTCGCCCTCCCCGGGGCGGAGGACATCCATGAGGATTTCCCCCCGTCATCAAAAAAAAAAAAAAGGTTAGGTTAGGTTAGGTTAGGTTCCCTGTATGGGGCACCGATCTGGGCGGCTGACCTGACGGCCGGCAGCATCGCTGTCTTGCGGAAACCGCAGCGAGCTATGGCCGTCAGAGTCATCAGGGGGTATCGCACGATCTCCTACGAGGCGGCTTGCGTACTGGCCGGATCCCCACCGTGGGACCTCGAGGCGAAGGTACTCGCGTCGCTGCATCGGTGGCGCGAGGACTCGAGGGCGCGGGGCGAGTGGCTGACGCCGCGACATTTGGAGTTGCGTCGGTCACAGCTTCGCGCAGCCCTGGTGGCGGAATGGCGGGACAGGCTTTCACGCCCTACCGCCGGCTCCGCCACCATCGGGGCGATCCGGCCAGTGCTCGAGCGCTGGCTCGGGAGGAGGCACGGCTCCCTGTCGTTTCGGGTGACACAGGTGCTCTCGGGGCATGGTTGCTTCGGGAAGTACCTGTGTCGCATAAACAGGGAGCCGGACGCTCGGTGTCACCACTGCGTCGACTGTCGGGAGGACACGGCGTGGCACACGCTGGCAGAGTGTGCCGCTTGGACGGAGCCGCGCCGTGCCCTCATCTCAGGAGTAGGCAGTGACCTGTCGCTGCCGGCCGTTGTCGACTCGATGGTCGACAGCGAGGAGTCCTGGGACGCGGTGGTGTCCTTCTGCGATACAGTCATTTCGCAGAAGGAGGCTGCGGAGAGGGAGCGGGAGATTGCTTCTGCTAACCCGATCCGCAGCAGACGCACCGGGCGTCGGCGGAGGGCGGACAACGCCCTCTTCCAGCCCCCCTGAATAATAATAATAATAATTTATTTATTCATAAGTTCACATATAAATTACATAGAAGTGACATCAGTACAGAGTTACATATTAAAATTATTAAGCAAATATTAAACTATGCCTAAAATAAATGTAGTGTAGGTATAACTTATATAATATATTGGATAAAGGCCTAATGAAAAACAATAGCGACCTGCCTGATGTAGGTTTATTCAAACCTGTGTTTCAGGCCTTCACGTAACAACGCAACAACGAATGGGTCCAGGGGCGACGGACTGGGGAATCCGTCGCCCCCTACTTCTTAGGACCCGAGATGGCGGCGCGTAGTGTTCCACGCGCGCCTCTCATTGATGTGGGGGGGAGTTTAACACCTCACTCCCCCCCTATCGCGAGGTGGCCCGCATAGGCGGGCTGGCACTAGCCGGGGATCGCGGAAGACTTACTAGTTCCCGTGATCCCCGGCGTAAGTGAGAGACGGAACACCGGGGTGGTTTTAGTCAGTAAGAGTCTGACAGACCCCTCCGCCCTCCCCGGGGCGGAGGACATCCATGAGGATTTCCCCCCGTCATCAAAAAAAAAAAAAAAAAAAAAAAAAAAAGGTTAGGTTAGGTTTTGTTTTTTTTTTTTTTTTTTGTTTTGGCAGGAGTGGGAAATCCTCATGGACACCCAGACTACCTCACTAGTGACGTAGTCTGGGTAGTGCCGGACTCTTACCGGCTAAAACCCACTCCTGCCCTTGCTCAGTGTCCCTCTGACATGATCAGAGCCCTTGTTGAACCGTTTTCTGATTGATATCGGTTTTTTGGTTTTGTGTTTGTAGGCAGGCCTGTTTCAGGAAGTAGAGTTACTGAAAGCAGTTTTGTGCTTCACTTCATCAATTTTAGCGCTAATCTTAGACATTTATTCTTTATTTCTGAGGTAATTTTAAAACCAGTGTTTTTATTGAACTGCGTACTTATAAACTAATTTCCTAATAAACTTATTCCCTATATTATTTAGTATTTTTTTTTTTTTTTTTTTTATTTGTTTTACTGTTTTTTTGAGTCTTCTATGATAATGTTATTAATATTTTTAACTGAACCTTAATCTATACTATATTTATGCTATGACTATTCTAATATATATACAATATATCACATAGACATAATTTCTTAATCTTAAAAGTCTTATATTTATTCCCTATTCTATTATTTAATACTATAAATTTAACATAATATGTGTGTTCTGGGTTTGTTATTGACAATCCTGGCAGACTCACTGTTGCTTTACTACATGCTATTCTTAGTAAAACTTTCTTTTGTTTCAGCCACTGCACTATAGTCTGCGCACTTTGGACTGGTGCAGCTTTTGGGATGCGACATCTGGAGGTGCCAACCTTCCCGTTCCCAACAAGAGACCACAACGGTACTGTTAGTTTATTTCTAATTTTTAGATTGTAAAATTTTGTGCCTGCTATTAATTGTGCCAATTTCTTATGAAATTGGCTACAATTTGCACTTTTCGGATTTAATATGCTTTTGTTCTTATTAAAATGTATTGTTTTGTGTTCCTGAATTTTAATTTTGTTGCCATTACCGTTGTGGTTGCTACCAGGAGACGCTGACTGCACCTTAGCAGTATGCCACCGACAGGCGTGCCAACGCGTCCCATTTCACGCGTATCGGGCACGCACTGTCGAAGGCGTTGTGATTGGTCTGGTCAATCTTTGCTAGCACGCAGTTGTGGCATTTTGGGGCCTCTTCTGCCAGCCGCGACGGGCAGTCGGCCCGCAGGTGGGGCTCCCCGCAGTGAACGCAGAGATCGGCGGGCTTCGTGCACAGTTTCCTGCCGTGGCCGAAGCACAGGCAGCGAGTGCACTGAACCAGTGGAGATTGGTCCTGCACTCGCACCCGCTGCAGGTCAATGTGCACGCGGCCCGCCATGGTTAGCCTCTGCCAGATAGTCGGAGACACCTGCAGGATGACGTGGCACATGTGGGGGTTCCTCGTCTTACGACGGTACTTCACCCCCAACTTCATATCACCCGCAGGAATGTCCCCAATCAGGTGGGCGTTCTGTCGCTGCAGTGCCTGCGTCAGCTCCACATCCGTGTGGCAGGAAAGGACGTCTTTCAGTATGATGAGCGGGTCCTTATTCTTGACTTCTTCTGCCACCAAATTGCCAGCCCTACGGATCCTTTCAGTCACTGCGGTAAGCTCCTCCCTAGTCCTGAAACCGACGACCACCTTTTGCGCAGTCGTTCGACTCTGGTGCCCTCATTTCGGGCATCGACCGCCATCCTGAGCTTTTCAATGACCTCTTCACTCGTGTCTTGATCATTCACAGATGATACAACTACCGAGTGAAGAGGCCCTTGGACGTTTTGCATCGGGCTGGCAGCGATTTCGGCGAAAGACGGACCTTGGCCTGCGACAAAGCGAGGGGCTGCCTGAAGCTGTTCCGACAGAGCTAGTGTGTGTTGTTCGCACTCTTTCAGCGCCTGTTTGTGCTGCTGAAGTCCTTCCACCAGGCTCTTCATGAGCTCTGTCGGTTGTTCTGAGGTCGGAATAAGTGGCACAGCTGCTGGTGCGACCGCAGGCGTTTGAGTAGGTACAGGCACGACGGGAATCTTGCTGCGCTCTGATTCCTTAACGAGCTCATACAGCCTGTTAATAGCACTGAGTACCTCGGACTTTATCTCAGTTTTGAGATTTCGCGAGTTGCCTAAATGAAGCTTAGCTTTATTCAAGCAAGCTCTCGCCTCCGCCGTGAGATTAGGGTATTTCGACTCGGTCCTCGCTGGCAGTCTTTCGGTGCCCCCAGAAACTCGACGCGCCTCCGAGATACTAGAAGTTGGTGGTGTCACGTCAGGTGTTGGTTTCACCAGGGACTTCATCTGGGGCTCGGTTTTCCCGGCCTCCCACTCACCAATGCTTCGCCTCACACTAGGAAGCGGGGGTCCACCTTTCTCTAGGGAACGCGGCGAAGCCCCGGAGCCCGGCGAGCTTGCAGTCTTTCTGGCTGGTGTGCGGTACATGGCCGTGGCCTTTGTGAACGTGAGGTTCATACAAAACCAGTCAGAGGTACTGGCGAAACTTCTGTGTCCCTGTAAAGGGGGGAAACACAGGAAACAACAAATTAAACTATAAATATAAAATAAAACAAGTCGTCCTACGGTCGAGCGACCGTCAGGTCAATATATTCTTAAAAATATGACTAATCAAAAAAAACTTAAGCTAAATAAAAATGTCGAAACTTTGCCTAAAACCAAAATTGTCCACCTGGCCGGAACTAAAATTACACTTCTAAGACTATGGCCAATAAAAACGATTACAACTAAACCATAAAAATTTCGTCAAAATCAGGTTCGTCCACCCAGCTAGTAGACAATGGGTGGATGGGCGGGGAAAATTTCTTCGCGTTTTCGTCAAAATTTCCACTCGGACGGTCTCGGGTGGCCTAAATATGAATTACTCAGCTGAAAACAGCATCAAAATGCGTCACCAGGAAGCAAAGTTATGACGATCCCAAGCAAACTTGGTTCGCTTAGGTAAACTTTTATACCTAAAGTTCACGCAGAACAAACGAAAATTCAATGTTTTAAGGTGGCTATATACGCTAGGCGCACGGGCGAGGTGTCGGAAGATGCGTCTCCGCGCGGGCCAGCTAGCTACGGTGTCACTGAAACTTATGCTGAACAAAAATTTTGATTTTCCGATGAAAAACGTGAAATTCCACCGATAATTTGAACAAAACCAGGAACACTGTCTACCCCTTACGTCTCGGACTCGCGTAACGCGCACCGGTATGCAGGTAAGGCAGGTAAGTATCTATTGAATCTAATTTAAACAGGTTTTTATGGAAGAATTTTGTGATAAAAATAAAAATGTGTGTATCTAGTACAAAATTGTATGAATTTTCCACGTCTGTATGGCGAAAAGAAAATTTCTTCGCGTTTTCGTCAAAATTTCCACTCGGACGGTCTCGGGTGGCCTAAATATGAATTACTCAGCTGAAAACAGCATCAAAATGCGTCACCAGGAAGCAAAGTTATGACGATCCCAAGCAAACTTGGTTCGCTTTTTTTTTTTTTTTTTTTTTTTGGGTGGGAAATCATCAAATAACTTCTCCCGCTCTGGGTGGAGCAGGAGGGCGTGTCAGACTTTTACTGACTAAAACCCACCCGTGTTCCTTCAGTAGCCCTTAAGCCAGGGGCTGTGGTGTCTCTTTCGAACAAACCCGCACCCCTGGCAGGCATCGACCCTTGCGGGTCCCATCACTTTTTGTGCTGACATCTCTTTGAGGCGCGCGTGGAACACAACGCGCCGTCGACTTGGGCTTGGTCCTTACCGGACAGCGAGCTACCCATTACTCGCCGTCCGCAAGCCCATGCCTACGGTGGCCGGAAATCGGCCTGGGATTCCCGACGCCCAGGGCGTCTCCGTATCCTGCGGCGGCTGGGGTCGCGAGGGCGCATATGCTGCCTCTCCCTCACGTGCGCCGCCTCCCTCTTCGCGAGCATTACTGCTTCGCTGAAGGAGGTGACGGCTCCCCATGCCCTCTCGCTCCGTACCATGGCTTGGACCAGGGCCGGACGCGAGAGATCGCCGCCGCCGATCGCCTCCACGAGGACACGGCGGTGCTCCGCCCAAGCAGGGCAGACCGCCACCGTGTGCTCCACCGTGTCCTCAGGGCGATCTTCGCAGTGGAAACACCCGGGCGTTTCCTCCCGCCCTATCCGAAACAGGAACCTCCCGAAACAACCGTGTCCGGTGAGGACCTGCGTCAGGCGGAAGGTGAGGACGCCATGCCGCCTCTCAAACCACTCCTCAAAGAGGGGACTTACCGCCGCAATCGTGGCGTGCCCAGCACTGGGTTGCGACAATCGCTCTCTCCATGTCACCATGAGATCCCGCCGGAGCTCTGTCATACCGGCATACCGTCCGGTCTCAGATGTAGGCCGGCGATTACGGGGGCGCGGCTGCTCGAGGTGCCGGGTACTTCTAGCGGCGAGAAGGCGGACCTCCTGGCCGCCAAGTTGAGGGAGGTCCTCAACCCAGAGGACGTTCGAGTGTCCAGGCCAATGAAGACCGCCGAGCTGCGAGTCGACGGCCTGGACGACTCGACGACTCCGGCTGAGGTTGTGGCAGCCATCGCCAAAGCCGGAGGATGTCCGCCTGAGGACGTGCGCACGGGCGACATCCGAACCGGCGCTTCCGGTCTCGGAGCCATCTGGGTACGGTGCCCAGTGTCGGCGGCAAACAAAGTCGCCGACGGTGGGCGCCTGTTGGTGGGCTGGGTTGCAGCGAGAGTCAAGCTGCTGCAACCCAGAGCGCTACGGTGCTACCGCTGCCTGGACATTGGGCATGTCCGGGCAGGGTGCACCGCCGAAATAGACCGCAGCGAGCAATGCTTTCGTTGCGGTAAGACTGGCCATAAGTCCGCCCAGTGCACAGCCGCGCCAAACTGCAGCCTCTGTACAGCTGCAGGGAGGCCCGCTGGGCACAGGGCGGGTGGAAAAGCCTGTGGCGCACCCACCACTAACAAGAAGAAGAGGAGAGGCACCAAGGCTGCCGGGGGCTCTTTACCCCCCCCTCAGCCTGGGTGCCCTACGGCCGACTCCCGGCCCAGTGATGGTGCGACGGAGGGAATGGACTGCGCATAATGGCGCCTTACCATTTCCTCCAGGGCAACATCAACCACGCTGCCAGAGCTCAGGATCTATTGATCCAGAGCATGGCAGAGTGGTCGATTGACGTGGCTGTGGTCGCCGAGCCGTATTTTGTCCCCCCCAGGGATAACTGGGTGGGTGACCTAGACGGCTTGGTGGCCATCATCGGCGGGGCTCTCGTCAACCCGTCCCGAGGTCGCGGTTGGGTGGCCGCCCTCGCGGACGGCATTGGCATTGTTGGGGCGTATTTCTCGCCCAACAAGAGCCTCGCCGACTTCGAGAACTTCCTTGTCGAGTTGGGGGCCGTCGTAGGCCGGCTCCACCCTCGCCCCGTGCTGTTACTGGGGGATCTCAACGCCAAGTCTTCGGCGTGGGGATCCCCGGTGACCGATGCTAGGGGTGAGGCGCTGGAGGAGTGGGTGGTCACGACTGGCCTGGTCGTCCTAAACCGGGGCTCGGTATACACGTGCGTGCGGCAGCGGGGCGGTTCGATCGTAGACGTATCGTTAGCTAGCCCTGCTGTCGCGAGCCGTGTCCGCGACTGGCGTGTCGCGGTGGAGGTGGAGACGTTGTCGGATCACAGATATATCCGCTTCGACGTCTCCGCCCAGACCGCAGGCGGCCGCAGTCCATCGGCCCCGCGAACGGACGGCCCGCGCTGGGCGCGTAAGCGCATCGACAGGGAAGTTCTCGAGGAGGCCGCTATTGTCCAGGCCTGGATCCGGGAGTCGGCGACGGTTGGACCCGTCGACGTCGAAGAGGAGGCGCTGTGGTTTCGCGGGGCGATGACGCAAATCAGCGACGCGTCCATGCCCCGCGTCCACACGCAATCAGGAAGGCGCCAGGTGTACTGGTGGTCTGCCGAGATCGCGCGACTACGTGTCGAGTGCGTTGCGGTCAGACGCCAGTACACCCGATACCGGAGGCGACGTCGTCGGGTCCCTAACGAAGAAGCCGCGCTGTATGAGGTGTACCGCGCGGCTAAGGAGGCTCTACTTCTTAGGACCCGAGATGGCGGCGCGTAGTGTTCCACGCGCGCCTCTCTTTGATGTGGGGGGGAGTTTAACACCTCACTCCCCCCCTATCGCGAGGTGGCCCGCATAGGCGGGCCGGCACTAGTCGGGGATCGCGGAAGACTCAATAGTTCCCGTGATCCCCGGTGTACGTGAGAGACGGAACACCGGGGTGGTTTTAGTCAGTAAGAGTCTGACAGACCCCTCCGCCCTCCCCGGGGCGGAGGACATCCATGAGGATTTCCCCCCGTTATCAAAAAAAAAAAAAAAAAAAAAAAAAGGTTAGGTTAGGTTAGGTTAGGTTTCCTGGCGGAGGAAGCTGTGTCCCGGGGTGGGGTGATGTTGGCGGTGTCCTTGGACATTTCCAACGCCTTCAACACCCTGCCCTGGAGCTGCATCCGGGAGGCACTGCAGTACCATCGGGTGCCTCCGTACCTCCGCCGCATCGTTGGGGCCTATCTGGCGGATAGGTGTGTCACCTACATGGGACGTGATGGCGGAAACCAGCGCCGCATGTCGTGCGGTGTTCCACAGGGTTCGGTCGTGGGACCGCTCCTGTGGAACATCGGGTACGACTGGGTGCTGAGGGGCGAGCTCCAGCCGGGCGTGGACCTGACGTGTTATGCAGATGACACGCTGGTCACGGCCCGGGGGAGCTAGTACAGGGAGGCAGCGTTGCTGGCGACGGCTGCGGTGTCACAGGTGGTGACCCGCATACGGCGCCTTGGCCTGGATGTGGCCCTCAACAAGTCGGAGCCCATGGTCTTTCATGGCCCCCGGCGGGCGCCACCGCCGGGATCACACATCGTGGTCGGGGGGTCCCGAATAGCTGTCGAGTCCACCATGAAGTATCTGGGATTGTTATCAAAAAAAAAAAAAAAAAAAAAAAAAGGTTAGGTTAGGTTAGGTTAGGTTTGGGGTGCGGGCAGAAAACCTCCTCGTGTGCCTGACGGCTGCTCGTTCCTTTCGAATAAGTTCGGGGGAAAGGGCAGTCGGAAGGCCGGTGCATCCTGGGCACGGCCAATAGTCTTTCCACGTCGGAGAGGGTATTGTCTGTGGCGAATTTCTGCGTGGGGGGGAGCTTATGCTCCTGGGTCGGTCGTTTAGACCGCCCTACGGTCGCTCACTCCCTCTTCTGCTTACAGAGGATGGGTTGAGTGGGCGTAGGAGGTTTCTCCAAGGTGGAGAAACATGGGCGGCGCCCGTTGTGCACTTACCCTGCCAACGGGCTAGCAGCGGGGGATCTGATTCTCCCGACTGTAACCGTCGAAATCGTAATCCGTAACGAGATCATGGTCATGTTTTATGACTCGGAGCGGGACGAGGATCTTGGCTTAATCGCCCGGATCGCGAGGAAGAGAACCTCTATAAAAAATTCCTCTAATACCAAGTTTTGGTGTGCGGCGAGGGTATGAATGGCTGAGGAGTAGTGTCATCTACAGCTTCTTAGTTGCAGGTGGCGCATCAGTCTCAAGCGCACCCCCAGCCAGGGATTGGTGGACCCCCTGGTTGGGTTACAAATGTACACTTGCCTAGGGACAGGGGGTAACCCTAGGTGGACTTTTTATATCCCCCATACTCGTGGGAATCAAATGGATACCAGAAATACTAAAATAACTCTTGAGAAGTCGCCGATCGTTTTGATCGAGCGGATGAGTGGGGGTGCTATGTCGGATTCCGACACCGCATCCGAAAAGATGGCGAGCGTGGCGAGCGTTAGTTCGCAGCGCTCGCGGGCTACGGAGGGGACGTCTTCCCCCAAAGGTAGGAGAAAGCGCTCGCCACGCTCCCATAGCGTGGAAATGCCGGCCGCCAAGGTGGCAACGGGCGGAAGTGGGCGCGGTCGCGCAGTGGCAAGCAGAGCAGCTGCTCGTTTGTCGGAGTGCGGTGGGCCGTCCGGGGCGATATCACGACCCCATACGCCGGCTCCGTTGGAGCATGCGGCGAGCGTCGAGAGTGTGGGCAGTGACTCCGGGCCCGCATTCTCAGACGTCGGTGAGGGCTTGCTGCTGCCCTCAAATAAGGCGGAGGCCAATGCGGCTAAGCGGGCGCAGAGAAAGGCCAGAGCGGCTGACGAGGTTGAAGAGCTGGCCCGTCAGCTGCGGGAGCGGCGCTCAGCCCGGATGGCTGCCGGAGAGAGCCCTTCGGCGGTGGCGCTCAGTCGTCAAGTTCTAGACGGCGTCAGCGTTGTCCTTCAGGTTGCCACTAAATCCGGCAACTTGAAGGGCACGTTCACGCGCGCTCTGAAGGAGGCGGCTGACGGCATCAAAGAGGCCGTCGAGGTCCTCCAGTGTCGCTCGAGCACGGAGGAGACGACGAAGCTGTGGGCTGAGAACCGCCGTCTCCAAGCCGAGCTGGAGGACCTCAAGCGGCAGTTTGCCGCCCACAGGGCAGTTCCCGCAGCCACCCAATCGGCGGTCCCGCCACCGGCTCCATCAATGGCCCCATCATCGGTCCCTGCACTTGCGGATGCGGAGATCGAGAAGATCGCTCGCATCTGCATGATGCAGTGCGGGCAGATGGTGGGGGCCCGGATGGAGGCAATAGAGGGGAGGCTCCTCCCGGCCGAAAATCTGCGCCCACCGCTTGCTGCGGATGCGCGGAAGTCGGCTGAACCCGCCAAATCGGGACCGACGACTGTGGCTGCTGAGCCAAGCAGGTCCGGAAAGGGAGCCAGCAAGCCCAAGAAGGCCAAGGCCAAGCCTGCGCCCACTGCCCAGACGGCCGGTCCCCCGGCTACCGCTCCCGGGCCCTCCACGGAGGCCTGGACAACGGTCGTAAAGGGGGGCCGTAAGAAGAAGAAGGCAGCTCCACCTGCACCCGCTAAGGCACCTGCACCGGCTGCGCAGAAGAGCCAGAGGCCGCCTAGGCCAAGAGCCCCACGCTCCGCGGCTGTAGTTATAACACTGCAGCCCGGAGCCGTCGAAAGGGGCGTCTCGTATAAGGCGGTCCTACTGGAGGCTAAAGCCAAAGTCACGCTCCCCGAACTTGGCATATCGTCCGGCCTAAGATGTAGGCCGGCGATGACGGGGGCGCGGCTGCTGGAGGTGCCGGGTGCCTCGAGCGGCGAGAAGGCGGACATCCTGGCCGCCAAGCTGAGGGAGGTGCTCAACCCCGAGGACGTTCGAGTGTCCAGGCCTATGAAGACTGCTGAGCTGCGCGTCGACGGCCTGGACGACTCGACCACCCCGGCTGAGGTTGTGGCGGCCATTGCCAGAACCGGAGGTTGTCCGCCTGATGATGTGCGGGTGGGCGAGATTCGCACCGACGCTTCCGGGCTCGGGGTCGTTTGGGTGCGGTGCCCGGTGGCGGCGGGCAATAAAGTCGCTGATGGTGGACGACTCTTGGTCGGGTGGGTTGCAGCAAGGGTCAAACTGCTGCAACCCAGGGCGCTGCGGTGCTATCGGTGCCTGGACATTGGGCATGTCCGGGCGAGGTGCACCGCTGCTATAGACCGCAGCGAGCAATGTTTTCGCTGCGGTCTACCCGGCCATAAATCCGCCCAGTGCACAGCGGCACCAAACTGCAGCCTCTGTACAGCTGCAGGGAGGCCCGCTGGGCACAGGGCGGGTGGAAGAGCTTGTGGCGCACCCACCACAAAGAAGAAGAGAAGGAAAGGCACCAAGGCTGCCGGGGGCTCTTTACCCCCCCCTCAGCCTGGGTGCCCTACGGCCGACTCCCGGCCCAGTGATGGTGCGGAAATGGACTGCGCTTAATGGCGCCTTACCATTTCCTCCAGGGCAACATCAACCACGCTGCCAGAGCTCAGGATCTATTGATCCAGAGCATGGCAGAGTGGTCGATTGACGTGGCTGTGGTCGCCGAGCCGTATTTTGTCCCCCCCAGGGATAACTGGGTGGGAGACCTAGACGGCTTGGTGGCCATCATCGGCAGGGCTCTCGTCAACCCGTCCCGAGGTCGCGGTTGGGTGGCCGCCCTCGCGGACGGCATTGGCATTGTTGGAGCGTATTTCTCGCCCAACAAGAGCCTCGCCGACTTCGAGAACTTCCTTGTCGAGTTGGGGGCCGTCGTAGGCCGACTCCACCCTCGCCCCGTGCTGTTACTAGGGGATCTCAACGCCAAGTCTTCGGCGTGGGGATCTCCGGTGACCGATGCTAGGGGTGAGGTGTTGGAGGAGTGGGTGGTCACGACTGGCCTGGTCGTCCTAAACCGGGGCTCGGTATACACGTGCGTGCGGCAGCGGGGCGGTTCGATCGTAGACGTATCGTTCGCTAGCCCTGCTGTCGCGAGCCGTGTCCGCGACTGGCGTGTCGCCGTGGAGGTGGAGACGTTATCGGATCACAGATATATCCGCTTCGACGTCTCTGCCCAGACCACTGGCGGCCGCAGCCCATCGGCCCCGCGAACGGACGGCCCGCGCTGGGCGCGTAAGCGCATCGACAGGGAAGTTCTCGAGGAGGCCGCTGTTGTCCAGGCCTGGAACCGGGAGTCGGCGACGGTTGGACCCGTCGACGTCGAAGAGGAGGCGCTGTGGTTTCGCGGGGCGATGACGCAAATCAGCGACGCGTCCATGCCCCGCGTCCACACGCAATCAGGAAGGCGCCAGGTGTACTGGTGGTCTGCCGAGATCGCTCGACTACGTGTAGAGTGCGTGGCGGTCAGACGCCAGTACACCCGATACCGGAGGCGACGTCGTCGGGTCCCTGACGAAGAAGCCGCGCTGTATGAGGTGTACCGCGTGGCTAAGGAGGCTCTGTGGCTGGCCATCGGCGAAGCGAGGACGCGAGCCAGGGAGGAGATGTTGGAGACTCTCGACGGAGATCCGTGGGGGCGCCCGTATCGTGCGGTTCGAGGGAAACTTCGAGCCGCGGCGCCTCCACTCACGGAGAGTCTCCAACCCGAGCTGTTGGAAGATGTGGTCGCAGCGCTCTTCCCGGCTAGAGCGGAGCACACTCCGCCGCCGATGGCTTTGCCCACAGCCGCAGAGCCTACCGAAGAGGTCGCCATCAGCGTCCCAGAGGTGACACAGCCAGAGATGAGGGCGGCCGTGATGCGGCTCCGGGCCAAGAACGTGGCTCCGGGGCCCGATGGTATTCACGGCATAGTGCTAGCCCTCGCTCTGAAGGAGCTAGAGCCCCAACTGAGAGGACTCTACACCGCGTGCCTTGAGCAGGGCCAGTTTCCCACTTTGTGGAAATCTGGTCGTCTGGTCCTGCTCAAGAAGGTGGGGCGCCCCGCGGACTCGCCGTCCGCGTACAGGCCCATAGTGCTGCTCGACGAGGTGGGTAAGATGTTTGAGCGGATTATCGCCGCCCGCCTCGTCGGCCACTTAAGCAGAGAGGGGCCTGACCTAGCCGAGAGCCAGTTTGGCTTTCGGCACGGGCGCTCCACCATCCACGCGATATCGCGGGTGAGAGTCCTGGCGGAGGAAGCTGTGTCCCGGGGTGGGGTGATGTTGGCGGTGTCCTTGGACATTTCCAACGCCTTCAACACCCTGCCCTGGAGCTGCATCCGGGAGGCACTGCAGTACCATCGGGTGCCTCCGTACCTCCGCCGCATCGTTGGGGCCTATCTGGCGGATAGGTGTGTCACCTACATGGGACGTGATGGCGGAAACCAGCGCCGCATGTCGTGCGGTGTTCCACAGGGTTCGGTCGTGGGACCGCTCCTGTGGAACATCGGGTACGACTGGGTGCTGAGGGGCGAGCTCCAGCCGGGCGTGGACCTGACGTGTTATGCAGATGACACGCTGGTCACGGCCCGGGGGAGCTCGTACAGGGAGGCAGCGTTGCTGGCGACGGCTGCGGTGTCACAGGTGGTGACCCGCATACGGCGTCTTGGCCTGGAGGTGGCCCTCAATAAGTCGGAGGCCATGGTCTTTCATGGCCCCCGGCGGGCGCTGCCGCCGGGATCACACATCGTGGTCGGGGGGTCCCGAATTGCTGTCGAGTCCACCATGAAGTATTTAGGATTGGTGCTCGACAGCCGGTGGGACTTCGGACCCCACTTCCAGCGGCTGGCGCCCAAGTTGTTGGGCGCGGCTGGGGCGCTGTCAACGCTGCTTCCCAATCTGGGGGGCCCGAGCGCCGCCTGTAGGCGGCTCTACGTGGGGATCGTGCGATCGATGGCCCTGTATGGGGCCCCGATCTGGGCGGCTGACCTGACGGCCGGCAGCATCGCTGTCCTGCGGAAACCGCAGCGAGCTATGGCCGTCAGAGTCATAAGGGGATATCGCACGATCTCCTACGAGGCGGCTTGCGTACTGGCCGGATCCCCACCGTGGGACCTCGAGGCGAAGGTACTCGCGTCGCTGCATCGGTGGCGCGAGGACTCGAGGGCGCGGGGCGAGTGGCTGACGCCGCGACATTTGGAGTTGCGTCGGTCACAGCTTCGCGCAGCCCTGGTGGCGGAATGGCGGGACAGGCTTTCACGCCCTACCGCCGGCTCCGCCACCATCGGGGCGATCCGGCCAGTACTCGAGCGCTGGCTCGGGAGGAGGCACGGCTCCCTGTCGTTTCGGGTGACACAGGTGCTCACGGGGCATGGTTGCTTCGGGAAGTACCTGTGTCGCATAAACAGGGAGCCGGACGCTCGGCGTCACCACTGCGTCGACTGTCGGGAGGACACGGCGTGGCACACGCTGGCAGAGTGTGCCGCTTGGACGGAGCCACGCCGTGCCCTCATCTCAGGAGTAGGCAGCGACCTGTCGCTGCCGGCCGTTGTCGACTCGATGGTCGACAGCGAGGAGTCCTGGGACGCGGTGGTGTCCTTCTGCGATACAGTCATTTCGCAGAAGGAGGCTGCGGAGAGGGAGCGGGAGATTGCTTCTGCTAACCCGATCCGCAGCAGACGCACCGGGCGTCGGCGGAGGGCGGACAACGCCCTCTTCCAGCCCCCCTAAATGGGTCCAGGGGCGACGGACTGGGGAATCCGTCGCCCCCTACTTCTTAGGACCCGAGATGGCGGCGCGTAGTGTTCCACGCGCGCCTCTCATTGATGTGGGGGGGAGTTTAACACCTCACTCCCCCCCTATCGCGAGGTGGCCCGCATAGGCGGGCCGGCACTAGCCGGGGGTCGCGGAAGACTTACTAGTTCCCGTGATCCCCGGCGTAAGCGAGAGATGGAACACCGGGGTGGTTTTAGTCAGTAAGAGTCTGACAGACCCCTCCGCCCTCCCCGGGGCGGAGGACATCCATGAGGATTTCCCCCCGTCATCAAAAAAAAAAAAAAAAAAGGTTAGGTTAGGTTTCCTGGCGGAGGAAGCTGTGTCCCGGGGTGGGGTGATGTTGGCGGTGTCCTTGGACATTTCCAACGCCTTCAACACCCTGCCCTGGAGCTGCATCCGGGAGGCACTGCAGTACCATCGGGTGTTAGGTTAGGTTAGGTTAGGTTAGGTTTGCTTCGGGAAGTACCTGTGTCGCATAAACAGGGAGCCGGACGCTCGGTGTCACCACTGCGTCGACTGTCGGGAGGACACGGCGTGGCACACGCTGGCAGAGTGTGCCGCTTGGACGGAGCCGCGCCGTGCCCTCATCTCAGGAGTAGGCAGTGACCTATCGCTGCCGGCCGTTGTCGACTCGATGGTCGACAGCGAGGAGTCCTGGGACGCGGTGGTGTCCTTCTGCGAAACAGTCATCTCGCAGAAGGAGGCTGCGGAGAGGGAGCGGGAGATTGCTTCTGCTAACCCGATCCGCAGCAGACGCACCGGGCGTCGGCGGAGGGCGGACAACGCCCTCTTCCAGCCCCCCTAAATGGGTCCAGGGGCGACGGACTGGGGAATCCGTCGCCCCCTACTTCTTAGGACCCGAGATGGCGGCGCGTAGTGTTCCACGCGCGCCTCTCTTTGATGTGGGGGGGAGTTTAACACCTCACTCCCCCCCTATCGCGAGGTGGCCCGCATAGGCGGGCCGGCACTAGCCGGGGATCGCGGAAGACTTACTAGTTCCCGTGATCCTCGGCGTAAGTGAGAGACGGAACACCGGGGTGGTTTTAGTCAGTAAGAGTCTGACAGACCCCTCCGCCCTCCCCGCGGCGGAGGACATCCATGAGGATTTCCCCCCGTCATCAAAAAAAAAAAAAAAGGTTAGGTTAGGTTAGGTTAGGTTAGGTTTCTCCTACGAGGCGGCTTGCGTACTGGCCGGATCCCCACCGTGGGACCTCGAGGCGAAGGTACTCGCGTCGCTGCATCGGTGGCGCGAGGACTCGAGGGCGCGGGGCGAGTGGCTGACGCCGCGACATTTGGAGTTGCGTCGGTCACAGCTTCGCGCAGCCCTGGTGGTGGAATGGCGGGACAGGCTTTCACGCCCTACCGCCGGCTCCGCCACCATCGGGGCGATCCGGCCAGTACTCGAGCGCTGGCTCGGGAGGAGGCACGGCTCCCTGTCGTTTCGGGTGACACAGGTGCTCTCGGGGCATGGTTGCTTCGGGAAGTACCTGTGTCGCATAAACAGGGAGCCGGACGCTCGGTGTCACCACTGCGTCGACTGTCGGGAGGACACGGCGTGGCACACGCTGGCAGAGTGTGCCGCTTGGACGGAGCCACGCCGTGCTCTCATCTCAGGAGTAGGCAGTGACCTGTCGCTGCCGGCCGTTGTCGACTCGATGGTCGACAGCGAGGAGTCCTGGGACGCGGTGGTGTCCTTCTGCGAAACAGTCATCTCGCAGAAGGAGGCTGCGGAGAGGGAGCGGGAGATCGCTTCTGCTAACCCGATCCGCAGCAGACGCACCGGGCGTCGGCGGAGGGCGGACAACGCCCTCTTCCAGCCCCCCTAAATGGGTCCAGGGGCGACGGACTGGGGAATCCGTCACCCCCTACTTCTTAGGACCCGAGATGGCGGCGCGTAGTGTTCCACGCGCGCCTCTCTTTGATGTGGGGGGGAGTTTAACACCTCACTCCCCCCCTATCGCGAGGTGGCCCGCATAGGCGGGCCGGCACTAGTCGGGGATCGCGGAAGACTTACTAGTTCCCGTGATCCCCGGCGTAAGTGAGAGACGGAACACCGGGGTGGTTTTAGTCAGTAAGAGTCTGACAGACCCCTCCGCCCTCCCCGGGGCGGAGGACATCCATGAGGATTTCCCCCCGTAATCAAAAAAAAAAAAAAAAAAAAAAAGGTTAGGTTAGGTTAGGTTGGGGTGCGTGCAGAAAACCTCCTCGTGTGCCTGACGGCTGCTCGTTCCTTTTGAATACGTTCGGGGGAAAGGGCAGTCGGACGGCCGGTGCATCCTGGGCACGGCCAATAGTCTTTCCGCGTCGGAAAGGGTATTGTCTGTGGCGAATTTCTGCGTGGGGGGGAGCTTATGCTCCTGGGTCGGTCGTTTAGACCGCCCTACGGTCGCTCACTCCCTCTTCTGCTTACAGAGGATGGGTTGAGTGGGCGTAGGAGGTTTCTCCAAGGTGGAGAAACATGGGCGGCGCTCGTTGTGCACTTACCCTGCCAACGGGCTAGCAGCGGGGGATCTGATTCCCCCGACTGCAACCGTCGAAATCGTAATCCGTAACGAGATCATGGTCATGTTTTATGACTCGGAGCGGGACGAGGATCTTGGCTTAGTCGCCCGGATCGCGAGGAAGATAACCTCTATAAAAAATTCCTCTAATACCAAGTTTTGGTGTGCGGCGAGGGTATGAATGGCTGAGGAGTAGTGTCATCTGCAGCTTCTTAGTTGCAGCTGGCGCATCAGTCTCAAGCGCACCCCCAGCCAGGGATTGGTGGACCCCCTGGTTGGGTTACAAATGTACACTTACCTAGGGACAGGGGGTAACCCTAGGTGGACTTTTTATATCCCCCACACTCGTGGGAATCATATATGGATACCAAAAATAAAAAAACAAATCTTGAGAAGTCGCCGATCGTTTTGATCGAGCGGATGAGTGGGGATGCTTTGTCGGATTCCGACACCGCATCCGAGAAGAGGGCGAGCGTGGCGAGCGTTAGTTCGCAGCGCTCGCGGGCTACGCAGGGGATGTCTTCCCCCAAAGGAAGGAGAAAGCGCTCGCCACGCTCCCAAGAAGAGGGCGCAACTCCAGCAAGACCTGGAGGAGAGGGTAGCTGCCAGGGAGCACCAGGCGCAAACCGCCCGGTCGAGAGCCGGCTATGGTGCATCCTGTGTGCTATATGCCGACCACTCCCTGGCGGAACTGGAGCGCATGGCCCAGGAGGATAAAGAGGAGGTCCTGGAGGTCGCCTCAAAGTCCTCCAATTTGAAGGGGACCTTCCAGAAGTCCCTCAAATGCCGGGCCGCCAGTCTGCATGGCATTGTCATGGAGCTGGTGAAGCGGACGGCCACGGACGAGACGCGGCAGCTGCAGGCGAAAGTGGATCGCCTGCAGGCGGAGGTCAGCCAGCTACACCTGAAGCTGGCTGAGGCCACGGCTCGGCCTGCCCAACCGGTGGTAGGAGGCTCCTCCTCCTCCCCTTCCAACCTTGAGGAAGTAATCCGAAAGGTTGTCATGGAGGAGAGGGCCTTCACTAGAGCCTGCTTCGCAGGCATCGAGGACCGGCTCTTGCCGGAAAAGCGGCTCCGCCCGCCGCTAGCGGCGGATAAGAGTCCGCCACCGCCGGAGCCGGAACCTGCGCCTCCAGCAGGCCCGGCATCGGGTGCGCAGCCCCAGGCCCCGAAGCCCCCCAAGGGTAAGGGTAAGGGTAAGGGCAAGAGGAGCAAGAAGGCTCCTCAAACCCCTACCTCAAGCGCGGAGGGAGCGCCTGGGTCGGCTGCCACTCCAGCAGCCCCCCAGAACTCACAGGAGGAAGACGCCTTTCTTCCCTCTACCACCCCGTCCAACCAGCCGTGGACGGAAGTGGTCAGGGGTGGAAAAGGGAAGGGAGGGAAGAAGGGGGAAAAGTCGGCCCCCAAGCCCGCTGCGACCGCTCCTGCAGCCAATAGGGCTCCAGCCGGCGGGAGGAAGCTAGTTCCTCCCAAAACCGCGGCCGTCGTGGTGACCATCACCCCGGAGGCCGTGGAGCGCGGCGAGACGTACGAGTCCGTCCTAAGACGGGCTCGTACCAACGCCGATCCCTCCCGGCTGGGGATCAGCAAAATCGCATGCCGCCGAACCCTAACCGGGGCTCGAATTTTCGAGTTCTCGGGGGAACAGCGCGGCACAAATGCGGACCTCTTCGCAAAAAAGTTGCAAGAGGTCATCGCGGATGCGGCGACGGTCGTCAGACCCGTCAAGACCGCAACCTTGGAGGTGGCCGATCTGGACGATTCGGTCACCAAAGAGGATGTGGTGGCGGCCGTCGCAGCGGCCGGAGGCTGCGACGCTGGTGCGGTGAAAGGCGGAGCGATTAGGCTCGGCCGTCGCGGTATGGGCATCATCCGCATCGAGTGCCCAGTCGCCGCAGCTAAGGCTGTCCTTGCTGCGACCAAGGGACGGCTGCTGATAGGATTCAGCTCGGCTGTGGTCCGGTCACTTGAAGACCAGCCAATGCGCTGCTTCAAGTGCTTCGCGTTCGGCCACACCCGAGCCACGTGTCCCTCCAAATTTGACTGGGGAGACACGTGCTACCAATGCGGGCAAGAGGGACACAAGAGTGTCACCTGCCGCGCCGCCAAGCCACACTGCACGGCGTGTGCCTCCAGTGGCCGCCCCGCGGACCACAGGATGACGGGCAGGAGCTGCAAGCCCCCCGTGAGAAAGGGCAAAGTGCCGGCGCAGGTTCGCCCTGCTGCCACCACCGCCACCGTCGTCGCCGCTGCAGTTTCAGCGGCGGTAGCTGAGGAGGATCGTGCGATGTCGGAGTAATGGTTACGTCCGACTACCACATCATCCAGGCGAACACCAACCACTGCAGAGCGGCCCAGGACCTGGTAGTACAGGTCATGGCCGAGTGGTTGGTGAACGTGGCGGTGGTCTCCGAGCCCTACTCGATCCCCGGCAGCTGGCTGGGTGATGAGGTCGGCTCGGTGGCACTAGCGGCGCGTTCTTCCACAGACTCCCCTCCACTCTCGCTATTAGAGAGGGGACCGGGATACGTGGCCGCCGCGTGGGGAGACTTAGCCCTTGTGGGCGTATATTTCTCCCCAAACCGGCCTCTTCAGGACTTTGAGAATTATCTTGGAGTCCTGGCTGCCGTGGTCGGCAGGGCGGCGCCGCGTCAGGTCTCCGTACTGGGAGACCTGAATGCCAAGTCGGTGACCTGGGGCAACCCGGCCACCGACGCACGCGGGCGGGCGGTGGAGATGTGGGCAGCCTCCTCCGGACTATGCCTCTTGAACAGAGGAAGCATCCAGACATGCGTGCGGCGTGGGGGTGGCTCAATAGTGGACGTCACTTTTGCCACCCCTGCATTAGCCGCGCGCGTGTTGAACTGGCGGGTGGACCTGGTGGAGACCATGTCGGACCACCGCTATGTGCGGTTCGACATCTCCACCAGTGGCCCCGGAGAGATGCGGCCCCGCTCGGGGCGATCACCGTTCCCGCGGTGGGCTCTAACTCGCCTGGACAGGGAGGCAGCGGCGGAGGCGGCGTTCATTCAGGACTGGCTTTCGCCGCCTACTGCCGGCCTGGATGTGGACGCCGCAGCGGGGCAACTGAGGGAGTCTCTGACCGAGGTATGCAACTCTAGCATGCCCCGGTCTCGCCGACCACCACCCAAACGAGCCGTTTACTGGTGGTCGGTGGAGCTGGCGGGGCTTCGAGCAGCGTGTGTGGAGGCGAGAAGGGCCTACACGCGGAGCCGGCGGCGGCTTCGTCGGGATCTGTCCAACGAGGACCACCTCTATGAGGTATACTTGGGGGCAAAAATGGTCCTCGATCGAGCCATCGCCAACGCCAGAGACTCGTCCAGAGCCGAGCTGCTGGAGGGTCTCGACAACGACCCCTACGGGAAACCATATAAGGCGGCGCGCAAGAAGTTGCGCCCCTTTGGTCCCCCGGTTGCCGAGACCCTGGAGCCCTCATTTCTGGATGGGGTGGTTCAGTCCCTGTTCCCGTGCAGGGGCAATTTCACCCCGCCAGTGATGGACCCACCGCGGGGGACAGCCTCGCTAGACGAGGAAGAAGTGGAGGCCCCTCCTGTCACGGAGTCGGAACTTGGCACGGCGATTCTCCATATCCGCGCCAAGAAGACAGCTACTGGCCCTGACGGTGTTCCCGCAAGAGTGGTGGCGATCGCTGCCACTCAAATGGGGGAGAGGTTTCGGGACCTCTTCAGCGCATGCCTTGTGTCTGGAAGGTTCCCGAAACCATGGAAAGAGGGGCAGCTGTGCCTCCTTCGCAAGGAGGGCCGTCCAGCTGACTCCCCCTCGGCATACCGGCCCATCGTTCTACTCGATGAGGTCGGCAAAATGTTCGAGGGAATAATCGCTGCTCGCCTAAAGGCCCATCTGCGGGATGTCGGGCCGGACTTGTCGGACGCTCAGTTCGGTTTCCGGGCTGAGCGTTCCACAGTGGACGCGCTGGCTTGCCTTAAGGGTCAGGTGAAGGGGGCGATGGAGGCGGGGGACGGATTGTTGGCTGTGTCATTCGACATTGCAAATGCTTTCAACTCCGTTCCCCACTCCACCATCCTAGAGGCGCTCCGATTCCACGGAGTACCTCGATACCTGCGCAATCTGCTGGCCAGCTACCTGGAGGATCGGGCGGTCCTCCTGGTAAATAGGACTGGCCAAGTCCGGCGGTACGCAGTTGAAGCCGGCGTTCCACAGGGGTCAGTCGTAGGACCTCTCCTCTGGAACATCGGCTATGATTGGCTCCTGCGGGGAACTCTCCTCCGAGGCACGAGTGTCGTTTGCTACGCGGATGACACTCTCCTCACCGCCCGGGGGGGGAGTTTCAGGGAGGCGGCCAGCCTGGCCTCGGCGGGCGGATCCTTGGTTGCAGGGAGGATCCGCCGCCTAGGTTTAACGGTGGCGCTGCACAAGACCGAGGCCGTGTTCTTCCACGGACCACGGCAGCGCCCCCCACCTGACGCCCACGTCTTCGTGGAGGGCGTCAGAATTGGGGTCAAGTCCCAGATGAAATATCTGGGCCTTGTCCTTGACAGCAGGTGGCGCTTCGGTCCGCATTTTAGCGGGCTGTCGTCGCGCCTGCTGAAGACCGCGGGCGCGCTGTCATGGCTGCTTCCCAACCTGGGAGGGCCCAGCGCACGATGCCGGAAACTTTATGCCGGCATCTTGAAGAGTATGGCCCTCTACGGGGCCCCCATCTGGGAGGACTCCCTCCAGAGGAGGGAGAATGCCGCCGCCTTGCGGGCACCCCAAAGGGCCATTGCCCAGCGGGCGGCGCGTGCCTACCGCACGGTGGGCTTTGCGGCGGCATGTGCTCTGGCCGGCACCCCTCCTTGGGAACTCGAGGCATGGGTGCTCGCCAGAGTATATGAATGGACGGCGGGGCGGAGGGCGAGAGGTGAACGCCCAGCCCCGGAAGAGCGGGAGGCCGTCCGGCGGGAGGCGAGGGACGCCATTGTTGTCCATTGGACGGCGGACCTTAACACCGCCGCCTTCGGCCGCCGAACACTCGACGCGATTGGGCCGGTCCTGCGAGACTGGCTCGAGCGGTCGCATGGGTTCCTCTCCTTCCGTCTCGTGCAGGTGCTATCCGGACACGGCTGCTTCGGATCGTACCTGCACCGAATCGGGCGGGAGGAGACGCCGTCGTGCCACAACTGTGGTGCGGCGGAGGACACGGCGCAGCACACCCTCGAGGTGTGCCCGTCGTGGTCCGAGCCGCGCCGCTGTCTCATAGCGGTGATCGGACCGGACCTCTCACTCCGCGGTTTGGTTAACGCCATGCTGGGGGATGAGAGGTCGTGGTCGGCGGTCGCCTCCTTCTGCGAATGCGTCATGTCCCAGAAGGAGGCTGCGGAGCGCGCGCGGGAGGACGATCCTAACGCGGCGTCACTCCGAAGGCGGAGGAGGGGTCGAAGAAGACGTCAGTATGACAGTCATCTTCAACTCCTCCCAGGTGGAGGCCAGCAGGCAACGGGCGTGGGGGCAACCTTGCCTGTATTGCACAGGCCTCCACCAGTGTCGGACGGGAATGGCTAGGTTCCCGGCCATTCCCGTAGCCCCCCAGTCAGGGGGGCATGCGGGGCCCGCCAGCTAGGCGGGCATGCGCCGGGAGGGAAGTGGTAGCAAAGGTTGAGCCAGTTTCCCATGACCCTCCCATCACGGCGATGCGGGAATACTGAGTTTTTAGTGGGTATACTGTTATTCTGACAGGAGTCCCACATACCCCGTCTCATCCCCACGAGCGGGCATGCATAAAGCATTTTCTCAGTCAAAAAAAAAAAAAAAAAAAAAAGGTTAGGTTAGGTTGGGGTGCGGGCAGAAAACCTCCTCGTGTGCCTGACGGCTCCTCGTTCCTTTCGAATACGTTCGGGGGAAAGGGCAGTCGGACGGCCGGTGCATCCTGGGCACGGCCAATAGTCTTTCCACGTCGGAGAGGGTATTGTCTGTGGCGAATTTCTGCGTGGGGGGGAGCTTATGCTCCTGGGTCGGTCGTTTAGACCGCCCTACGGTCGCTCACTCCCTCTTCTGCTTACAGAGGATGGGTTGAGTGGGCGTAGGACGTTTCTCCAAGGTGGAGAAACATGGGCGGCGCTCGTTGTGCACTTACCCTGCCAACGGGCTAGCAGCGGGGGATCTGATTCTCCCGACTGCAACCGTCGAAATCGTAATCCGTAACGAGATCATGGTCATGTTTTATGACTCGGAGCGGGACGAGGATCTTGGCTTAATCGCCCGGATCGCGAGGAAGAGAACCTCTGTAAAAAATTCCTCTAATACCAAGTTTTGGTGTGCGGCGAGGGTATGAATGGCTGAGGAGTAGTGTCATCTGCAGCTTCTTAGTTGCAGGTGGCGCATCAGTCTCAAGCGCACCCCCAGCCAGGGATTGGTGGACCCCCTGGTTGGGTTACAAATGTACACTTACCTAGGGACAGGGGGTTACCCTAGGTGGACTTTTTAGATCCCCCATACTCGTGGGACTTTTTATGGATTCTACTATTTCAAAAAAACAGAAGGTACCGATCGTTGTGATCGAAAAGTTGGGTGTGGATGCCATGTCCGATTCCGACATGGTATCCGAGAAGATGGCGAGCGTTGCGAGCGTTAGTTCGCAGCGCTCGCGGGCTATAGAGGGAATGTGTTCCCCCAAAGGGAGAAGGAAGCGCTCGCCACGCTCCCATAGTGCGGAAATGCCGGCCGCTAAGGTGCCGACGGGTGGGAGTGGGCGAGGTCGCGAAGTTGTAAGCAGACCTGCAGCTCGTTTGCCGGAGCGGGATCGATCCGTGTCAATATCCCGTTCAAATACGCTGGCTCCGTTGCAGAATGCGGAAAGCGTTGAGAGCGTGGGCAGCGACTCCGAGCCCGCGTTCTCAGACGTCGGCGAGGGCTTGCTGCTGCCCTCAAATAAGGCGGAGGCCAATGCGGCTAAGCGGGCGCAGCGAAAGGCCAGAGCGGCTGACGAGGTCGAAGAGCTGGCCCGTCAGTTGCGGGAGCGGCGCTCTGCCCGGATGGCTGCCGGTGCGAGCCCATCGGCGGTGGCGCTCAGTCGCCAGGTTTTGGACGGCGTGAGCGTTGTCCTTCAGGTTGCCACTAAATCCGGCAACTTGAAGGGCACGTTCACGCGCGCTCTTAAGGAAGCGGCTGACGGCATTAAAGAGGCCGTCGAGGTCCTCCAGAGTCGGTCGAGCACGGAGGAGACGGCGAAGCTGTGGGAAGAGAACCGCCGTCTCCAAGCCGAGTTGGAGGACCTCAAGCGGCAGTTTGCTGCCCAGAGGGGAGCTCCCGCGGCCACCGGATCACCGGTCCCATTGTCGGCTCCATCAACGGCCCCATCATCGGCCCCTGCGCTTGCGGATGCGGAGGTCGAGAAGATTGCTCGCATCTGCATGATGCAGTGCGGGCAAATGGTGGGGGCTCGGCTGGAGGCTATAGAGGCGAGGCTACTCCCGGCCGAAACCCTCCGCCCACCGCTCGCTGCTGACAAGCAGAGGTCAGCTGGCACCGCCAAACCGGGGTCAACGGTTGTGGCGGCTGAGCCGGGTGGATCCGGGAAGGGGGCCAGTAAGTCTGCGAAGGCCAAGTCTGCGCCTACTTCTCGGACGGCCACTGTCCCGGCGACCGCGTCCGTTCCGACTTCCCAGACGGCCGGTCCCCCGGCGACCTCTTCCGGGCCCTCTACAGAGGCCTGGACAACGGTTGTCAAGCGGGGACGCAAGAAGAAGAAGAAGGCAGCGCCGCCTCCAGTCACTGCGGCGCCGGCATCTTCTTCGAAGAGGACCCAGAGGCCGCCTAGGCCGCGAGCCCCACGCTCCGCGGCTGTGGTTATTACACTGCAGCCCGGAGCGGTCGAAAGGGGCGTGTCCTATAAGTCGGTCCTGACGGAGGCCAAAGCCAAAGTCGCTTTCCCCGACCTTGGCATAACGTCGGGCGTCGGGTTTAGGACGGCGATTACGGGGGCTCGGCTGCTAGAGGTGCCGGGTGCCTCTAGCGGGGAGAAGGCGGACATCCTGGCCGCCAAGCTGAGGGAGGTCCTCAACCCCGAGGACGTTCGAGTGTCCAGGCCAATGAAGACATCCGAGCTGCGAGTCGACGGCCTGGACGACTCGACGACTCCGGCTGAGGTTGTGGCAGCCATCGCCAAAGGCGGAGGATGTCCGCCTGAGGACGTGCGCACGGGCGACATCCGAACCGGCGCTTCCGGTCTCGGAGCCATCTGGGTGCGGTGCCCAGTGTCGGCGGCAAACAAAGTCGCCGACGGTGGGCGCCTGTTGGTGGGCTGGGTTGCAGCGAGAGTCAAGCTGCTGCAACCCAGAGCGCTGCGGTGCTACCGTTGCCTAGACATTGGGCATGTCCGGGCAGGGTGCACCGCCGAAACAGACCGCAGCGAACAATGCTTTCGCTGCGGTAAGTCTGGCCATAAGTCCGCCCAGTGCACAGCGGCGCCAAACTGCAGCCTCTGTACAGCTGCAGGGAGGCCCGCTGGGCACAGGGCGGGTGGAAGAGCCTGTGGCGCACCCACCACAAAGAAGAAGAGAAGGAGAGGCACCAAGGCTGCCGGGGGCTCTTTACCCCCCCCTCAGCCTGGGTGCCCTACGGCCGACTCCCGGCCCAGTGATGGTGCGGAAATGGACTGCGCTTAATGGCGCCTTACCATTTCCTCCAGGGCAACATCAACCACGCTGCCAGAGCTCAGGATCTATTGATCCAGAGCATGGCAGAGTGGTCGATTGACGTGGCTGTGGTCGCCGAGCCGTATTTTGTCCCCCCCAGGGATAACTGGGTGGGAGACCTAGACGGCTTGGTGGCCATCATCGGCAGGGCTCTCGTCAACCCGTCCCGAGGTCGCGGTTGGGTGGCCGCCCTCGCGGACGGCATTGGCATTGTTGGGGCGTATTTCTCGCCCAACAAGAGCCTCGCCGACTTCGAGAACTTCCTTGTCGAGTTGGGGGCCGTCGTAGGCCAACTCCACCCTCGCCCCGTGCTGTTACTAGGGGATCTCAACGCCAAGTCTTCGGCGTGGGGATCCCCGGTGACCGATGCTAGGGGCGAGGCGCTGGAGGAGTGGGTGGTCACGACTGGCCTGGTCGTCCTAAACCGGGGCTCGGTATACACGTGCGTGCGGCAGCGGGGCGGTTCGATCGTGGACGTATCGTTCGCTAGCCCTGCTGTCGCGAGCCGTGTCCGCGACTGGCGTGTCGCTGTGGAGGTGGAGACGTTGTCGGATCACAGATATATCCGCTTCGACGTCTCCGCCCAGACCGCAGGCGGCCGCAGTCCATCGGCCCCGCGAACGGACGGCCCGCGCTGGGCGCGTAAGCGCATCGACAGGGAAGTTCTCGAGGAGGCCGCTATTGTCCAGGCCTGGATCCGGGAGTCGGCGACGGTTGGACCCGTCGACGTCGAAGAGGAGGCGCTGTGGTTTCGCGGGGCGATGACGCAAATCAGCGACGCGTCCATGCCCCGCGTCCACACGCATTCAGGAAGGCGCCAGGTGTACTGGTGGTCTGCCGAGATCGCGCGACTACGTGTCGAGTGCGTGGCGGTCAGACGCCAGTACACCCGATACCGGAGGCGACGTCGTCGGGTCCCTGACGAAGAAGCCGCGCTGTATGAGGTGTACCGCGCGGCTAAGGAGGCTCTGTGGCTGGCCATCGGCGAAGCGAGGACGCGAGCCAGGGAGGAGATGTTGGAGACTCTCGACGGAGATCCGTGGGGGCGCCCGTATCGTGCGGTTCGAGGGAAACTTCGAGCCGCGGCGCCTCCACTCACGGAGAGTCTCCAACCCGAGCTGCTTGAGGATGTTGTCGCAGCCCTCTTCCCGGCTAGAGCGGAGCACACTCCGCCGCCGATGGCTTTGCCCACAGCCGCAGAGCCTACCGAAGAGGTCGCCATCAGCGTCCCAGAGGTGACACAGCCAGAGATGAGGGCGGCCGTGATGCGGCTCCGGGCCAAGAACGTGGCTCCGGGGCCCGATGGTATTCACGGCATAGTGCTAGCCCTCGCTCTGAAGGAGCTAGAGCCCCAACTGAGAGGACTCTACACCGCGTGCCTTGAGCAGGGCCAGTTTCCCACTTTGTGGAAATCTGGTCGTCTGGTCCTGCTCAAGAAGGTGGGGCGCCCCGCGGACTCGCCGTCCGCGTACAGGCCCATAGTGCTGCTCGACGAGGTGGGTAAGATGTTTGAGCGGGTTATCGCCGCCCGCCTCGTCGGCCACTTAAGCAGGGAGGGGCCTGACCTAGCCGAGAGCCAGTTCGGCTTTCGGCACGGGCGCTCCACCATCCACGCGATATCGCGGGTGAGAGTCCTGGCGGAGGAAGCGGTGTCCCGGGGCGGGGTGATGTTGGCGGTGTCCTTGGACATTTCCAACGCCTTCAACACCCTGCCCTGGAGCTGCATCCGGGAGGCACTGCGGTACCATCGGGTGCCTCCGTACCTCCGCCGCATCGTTGGGGCTTATCTGGCGGATAGGTGTGTCACCTACATGGGACGTGATGGCGGAAACCAGCGCCGCATGTCGTGCGGTGTTCCACAGGGTTCGGTCGTGGGACCGCTCCTGTGGAACATCGGGTACGACTGGGTGCTGAGGGGCGAGCTCCAGCCGGGCGTAAACCTGACGTGTTATGCAGATGACACGCTGGTCACGGCCTGGGGGAGCTCGTACAGGGAGGCAGCGTTGCTGGCGACGGCTGCGGTGTCACAGGTGGTGACCCGCATACGGCGTCTTGGCCTGGATGTGGCCCTCAACAAGTCGGAGGCCATGGTCTTTCATGGCCCCCGGCGGGCGCCGCCGCCGGGATCACACATCGTGGTCGGGGGGTCCCGAATTGCTGTCGAGTCCACCATGAAGTATCTAGGATTGGTGCTCGACAGCCGGTGGGACTTCGGACCCCACTTCCAGCGGCTGGCACCCAAGTTGTTGGGCGCGGCTGGGGCGCTGTCAACGCTGCTTCCCAATCTGGGGGGCCCGAGCGCCGCCTGTAGGCGGCTCTACGTGGGGATCGTGCGATCGATGGCCCTGTATGGGGCCCCGATCTGGGCGGCTGACCTGACGGCCGGCAGCATCGCTGTCCTGCGGAAACCGCAGCGAGCTATGGCCGTCAGAGTCATAAGGGGATATCGCACGATCTCCTACGAGGCGGCTTGCGTACTGGCCGGATCCCCACCGTGGGACCTCGAGGCGAAGGTACTCGCGTCGCTGCATCGGTGGCGCGAGGACTCGAGGGCGCGGGGCGAGTGGCTGACGCCGCGACATTTGGAGTTGCGTCGGTCACAGCTTCGCGCAGCCCTGGTGGCGGAATGGCGGGACAGGCTTTCACGCCCTACCGCCGGCTCCGCCACCATCGGGGCGATCCGGCCAGTACTCGAGCGCTGGCTCGGGAGGAGGCACGGCTCCCTGTCGTTTCGGGTGACACAGGTGCTCTCGGGGCATGGTTGCTTCGGGAAGTACCTGTGTCGCATAAACAGGGAGCCGGACGCTCGGTGTCACCACTGCGTCGACTGTCGGGAGGACACGGCGTGGCATACGCTGGCAGAGTGTGCCGCTTGGACGGAGCCACGCCGTGCCCTCATCTCAGGAGTAGGCAGTGACCTGTCGCTGCCGGCCGTTGTCGACTCGATGGTCGACAGCGAGGAGTCCTGGGACGCGGTGGTGTCCTTCTGCGAGACAGTCATCTCACAGAAGGAGGCTGCGGAGAGGGAGCGGGAGATCGCTTCCGCTAACCCGATCCGCAGCAGACGCACCGGGCGTCGGCGGAGGGCGGACAACGCCCTCTTCCAGCCCCCCTAAATGGGTCCAGGGGCGACGGACTGGGGAATCCGTCGCCCCCTACTTCTTAGGACCCGAGATGGCGGCGCGTAGTGTTCCACGCGCGCCTCTCATTGATGTGGGGGGGAGTTTAACACCTCACTCCCCCCCTATCGCGAGGTGGCCCGCATAGGCGGGCCGGCACTAGTCGGGGATCGCGGAAGACTTACTAGTTCCCGTGATCCCCGGTGTACGTGAGAGACGGAACACCGGGGTGGTTTTAGTCAGTAAGAGTCTGACAGACCCCTCCGCCCTCCCCGGGGCGGAGGACATCCATGAGGATTTCCCCCCGTAATCAAAAAAAAAAAAAAAGGTTAGGTTAGGTTAGGTTAGGTTAGGTTGGGGTGCGGGCAGAAAACCTCCTCGTGTGCCTGACGGCTGCTCGTTCCTTTCGAATACGTTCGGGGGAAAGGGCAGTCGGACGGCCGGTGCATCCTGGGCACGGCCAATAGTCTTTCCACGTCGGAGAGGGTATTGTCTGTGGCGAATTTCTGCGTGGGGGGGAGCTTATGCTCCTGGGTCGGTCGTTTAGACCGCCCTACGGTCGCTCACTCCCTCCTCTGCTTACAGAGGATGGGTTGAGTGGGCGTAGGACGTTTCTCCAAGGTGGAGAAACATGGGCGGCGCTCGTTGTGCACTTACCCTGCCAACGGGCTAGCAGCGGGGGATCTGATTCTCCCGACTGTAACCGTCGAAATCGTAATCCGTAACGAGTTCATGGTCATGTTTTATGACTCGGAGCGGGACGAGGATCTTGGCTTAATCGCCCGGATCGCGAGGAAGATAACCTCTATAAAAAATTCCTCTAATACCAAGTTTTGGTGTGCGGCGAGGGTATGAATGGCTGAGGAGTAGTGTCATCTGCAGCTTCTTAGTTGCAGCTGGCGCATCAGTCTCAAGCGCACCCCCAGCCAGGGATTGGTGGACCCCCTGGTTGGGTTACAAATGTACACTTACCTAGGGACAGGGGGTTACCCTAGGTGGACTTTTTATATCCCCCACACTCGTGGGAATCTTATGGATGCCAAAAATATAAAAACAACTTTTGAGAGGTCGCCGATCGTTTTGATCGAGCGGATGAGTGGGGATGCTTTGTCGGATTCCGACACCGCATCCGAAAAGATGGCGAGCGTGGCGAGCGTTAGTTCGCAGCGCTCGCGGGCTAAGGAGGGGATGTCTTCCCCCAAAGGAAGAAGAAAGCGCTCGCCACGCTCCCATAGCGTGGAAATGCCGGCCGCTAAGGTGGCAACGGGCGGAAGTGGGCGCGGTCGTGCAGTGGCAAGCAGAGTATCTGCTCGTTTGTCGGTGTGCGGTGGGCCGTCCGGGGCGATATCACGACCCGATACGCCGGCTCCGTTGGAGCATGCGGCGAGCGTTGAGAGTGTGGGCAGTGACTCCGGGCCCGCATTCTCAGACGTCGGTGAGGGCTTTCTGCTGCCCTCAAATAAGGCGGAGGCCAATGCGGCTAAGCGGGCGCAGAGAAAGGCCAGAGCGGCTGACGAGGTTGAAGAATTGGCCCGTCAGCTGCGGGAGCGGCGCTCAGCCCGCATGGCTGCCGGAGGGAGCCCATCGGCGGTGGCGCTCAGTCGCCAAGTTCTAGACGGCGTCAGCGTTGTCCTTCAGGTTGCCACTAAATCCGGCAACTTGAAGGGCACGTTCACGCGCGCACTGAAGGAGGCAGCTGACGGCATCAAAGAGGCCGTCGAGGTCCTCCAGAGTCGCTCGAGCACGGAGGAGACGACGAAGCTGTGGGCTGAGAACCGCCGTCTCCAAGCCGAGCTGGAGGACCTCAAGCGGCAGTTTGCCGCCCAGAGGGCAGTTCCCGCAGCCACCCAATCGGCAGTCCCGCCACCGGCTCCATCGTTGGCCCCATCATCGGTCCCTGCACTTGCGGATGCAGAGATCGAGAAGATCGCTCGCATCTGCATGATGCAGTGCGGGCAGATGGTGGGGGCCCGGATGGAGGCAATAGAGGGGAGGCTCCTCCCGGCCGAAATTCTGCGGCCACCGCTTGCTGCGGATGCGCGGAAGTCGGCTGAACCCGCTAAATCGGGGCCGACGACTGTGGCTGCTGAGCCAAGCGGGTCCGGGAAGAAAGCCAGCAAGCCCAAGAAGGTCAAGGTCAAGCCTGCGCCCACTTCCGAGACGGCCGGTCCCCCGGCGACCACTCCCGGGCCCTGTACGGAGGCCTGGACAACGGTCGTCAAGGGGGGCCGAAAGAAGAAGAGGAAGAAGGCAGCACCGCCTGCACCCGCCGCTGCACCTGCACCGGCCGCGCAGAAAACCAAGAGGCCGCCTAGGCCGAGAGCCCCACGCTCGGCGGCTGTGGTTTTAACACTGCAGCCCGGAGCCGTTGAAAGGGGCGTCTCATATAAGGCGGTCCTATTGGAGGCCAAAGCCAAGGTCACACTCCCCGACCTTGGCATACCGTCCGGTCTCAGATGTAGGCCGGCGATTACGGGAGCGCGGCTGCTGGAGGTGCCGGGTACTTCTAGCGGCGAGAAGGCGGACCTCCTGGCCGCCAAGTTGAGGGAGGTCCTCAACCCAGAGGACGTTCGAGTGTCCAGGCCAATGAAGACCGCCGAGCTGCGAGTCGACGGCCTGGACGACTCGACGACTCCGGCTGAGGTTGTGGCAGCCATCGCCAAAGCCGGAGGATGTCCGCCTGAGGATGTGCGCACGGGCGACATCCGAACCGGCGCTTCCGGTCTCGGAGCCATCTGGGTGCGGTGCCCAGTGTCGGCGGCAAACAAAGTCGCCGACGGTGGGCGCCTGTTGGTGGGCTGGGTTGCAGCGAGAGTCAAGCTGCTGCAACCCAGAGCGCTACGGTGCTACCGCTGCCTGGACATTGGGCATGTCCGGGCAGGGTGCACCGCCGAAATAGACCGCAGCGAGCAATGCTTTCGTTGCGGTAAGACTGGCCATAAGTCCGCCCAGTGCACAGCGGCGCCAAACTGCAGCCTCTGTACAGCTGCAGGGAGGCCCGCTGGGCACAGGGCGGGTGGAAGAGCCTGTGGCGCACCCACCACTAACAAGAAGAAGAGGAGAGGCACCAAGGCTGCCGGGGGCTCTTTACCCCCCCCTCAGCCTGGGTGCCCTACGGCCGACTCCCGGCCCACTGAAGGTGCGATGGAGGGAATGGACTGCGCATAATGGCGCCTTACCATTTCCTCCAGGGCAACATCAACCACGCTGCCAGAGCTCAGGATCTATTGATCCAGAGCATGGCAGAGTGGTCGATCGACGTGGCTGTGGTCGCCGAGCCGTATTTCGTCCCCCCCAGGGATAACTGGGTGGGAGACCTAGACGGCTTGGTGGCCATCATTGGCGGGGCTCTCGTCAACCCGTCCCGAGGTCGCGGTTGGGTGGCCGCCCTCGCGGACGGCATTGGCATTGTTGGGGCGTATTTCTCGCCCAACAAGAGCCTCGCCGACTTCGAGAACTTCCTTGTCGAGTTGGGGGCCGTCGTAGGCCGACTCCACCCTCGCCCCGTGCTGTTACTAGGGGATCTCAACGCCAAGTCTTCGGCGTGGGGATCCCCGGTGACCGATGCTAGGGGTGAGGCGCTGGAGGAGTGGGTGGTCACAACTGGCCTGGTCGTCCTAAACCGGGGCTCGGTATACACGTGCGTGCGGCAGCGGGGCGGTTCGATCGTGGACGTATCGTTCGCTAGCCCTGCTGTTGCGAGCCGTGTCCGCGACTGGCGTGTCGCGGTGGAGGTGGAGACGTTGTCGGATCACAGATATATCCGCTTCGACGTCTCCGCCCAGACCGCAGGCGGCCGCAGTCCATCGGCCCCGCGAACGGACGGCCCGCGCTGGGCGCGTAAGCGCATCGACAGGGAAGTTCTCGAGGAGGCCGCTATTGTCCAGGCCTGGATCCGGGAGCCGGCGACGGTTGGACCCGTCGACGTCGAAGAGGAGGCGCTGTGGTTTCGCGGGGCGATGACGCAAATCAGCGACGCGTCCATGCCCCGCGTCCACACGCAATCGGGAAGGCGCCAGGTGTACTGGTGGTCTGCCGAGATCGCGCGACTACGTGTCGAGTGCGTGGCGGTCAGACGCCAGTACACCCGATACCGGAGGCGACGTCGTCGGGTCCCTGACGAAGAAGCCGCGCTGTATGAGGTGTACCGCGCGGCTAAGGAGGCTCTGTGGCTGGCCATCGGCGAAGCGAGGACGCGAGCCAGGGAGGAGATGTTGGAGACTCTCGACGGAGATCCGTGGGGGCGCCCGTATCGTGCGGTTCGAGGGAAACTTCGAGCCGCGGCGCCTCCACTCACGGAGAGTCTCCAACCCGAGCTGCTGGAAGATGTGGTCGCAGCGCTCTTCCCGGCTAGAGCGGAGCACACTCCGCCGCCGATGGCTTTGCCCACAGCCGCAGAGCCTACCGAAGAGGTCGCCATCAACGTCCCAGAGGTGACACAGCCAGAGATGAGGGCGGCCGTGATGCGGCTCCGGGCCAAGAACGTGGCTCCGGGGCCCGATGGTATTCACGGCATAGTGCTAGCCCTCGCTCTGAAGGAGCTAGAGCCCCAACTGAGAGGACTCTACACCGCGTGCCTTGAGCAGGGCCAGTTTCCCACTTTGTGGAAATCTGGTCGTCTGGTCCTGCTCAAGAAGGTGGGGCGCCCCGCGGACTCGCCGTCCGCGTACAGGCCCATAGTGCTGCTCGACGAGGTGGGTAAGATGTTTGAGCGGATTATCGCCACCCGCCTCGTCGGCCACTTAAGCAGGGAGGGGCCTGACCTCGCCGAGAGCCAGTTCGGCTTTCGGCACGGGCGCTCCACCATCCACGCGATATCGCGGGTGAGAGTCCTGGCGGAGGAAGCTGTGTCCCGGGGCGGGGTGATGTTGGCGGTGTCCTTGGACATTTCCAACGCCTTCAACACCCTGCCCTGGAGCTGCATCCGGGAGGCACTGCGGTACCATCGGGTGCCTCCGTACCTCCGCCGCATCGTTGGGGCCTATCTGGCGGATAGGTGTGTCACCTACATGGGTCGCGATGGCGGAAACCAGCGCCGCATGTCGTGCGGTGTTCCACAGGGTTCGGTCGTGGGACCGCTCCTGTGGAACATCGGGTACGACTGGGTGCTGAGGGGCGAGCTCCAGCCGGGCGTGGACCTGACGTGTTATGCAGATGACACGCTGGTCACGGCCCGGGGGAGCTCGTACAGGGAGGCAGCGTTGCTGGCGACGGCTGCGGTGTCACAGGTGGTGACCCGCATACGGCGCCTTGGCCAAGAGGTGGCCCTCAACAAGTCGGAGGCCATGGTGTTTCATGGCCCCCGGCGGGCGCCGCCGCCGGGATCACACATCGTGGTCGGGGGGTCCCGAATTGCTGTCGAGTCCACCATGAAGTATCTGGGACTGGTGCTCGACAGCCGATGGGATTTCGGACCCCACTTCCAGCGGCTGGCGCCCAAGTTGTTGGGCGCGGCTGGGGCGCTGTCAACGCTGCTTCCCAATCTGGGGGGCCCGAGCGCCGCCTGTAGGCGGCTCTACGTGGGGATCGTGCGATCGATGGCCCTGTATGGGGCCCCGATCTGGGCGGCTGACCTGACGGCCGGCAGCATCGCTGTCTTGCGGAAACCGCAGCGAGCTATGGCCGTCAGAGTCATAAGGGGATATCGCACGATCTCCTACGAGGCGGCTTGCGTACTGGCCGGATCCCCACCGTGGGACCTCGAGGCGAAGGTACTCGCGTCGCTGCATCGGTGGCGCGAGGACTCGAGGGCGCGGGGCGAGTGGCTGACGCCGCGACATTTGGAGTTGCGTCGGTCACAGCTTCGCGCAGCCCTGGTGGCGGAATGGCGGGACAGGCTTTCACGCCCTACCGCCGGCTCCGCCACCATCGGGGCGATCCGGCCAGTACTCGAGCGCTGGCTCGGGAGGAGGCACGGCTCCCTGTCGTTTCGGGTGACACAGGTGCTCTCGGGGCATGGTTGCTTCGGGAAGTACCTGTGTCGCATAAACAGGGAGCCGGACGCTCGGTGTCACCACTGCGTCGACTGTCGGGAGGACACGGCGTGGCACACGCTGGCAGAGTGTGCCGCTTGGACGGAGCCGCGCCGTGCCCTCGTCTCAGGAGTAGGCAGTGACCTGTCGCTGCCGGCCGTTGTCGACTCGATGGTCGACAGCGAGGAGTCCTGGGACGCGGTGGTGTCCTTCTGCGAAACAGTCATCTCGCAGAAGGAGGCTGCGGAGAGGGAGCGGGAGATTGCTTCAGCTAACCCGATCCGCAGCAGACGCACCGGGCGTCGGCGGAGGGCGGACAACGCCCTCTTCCAGCCCCCCTAAATGGGTCCAGGGGCGACGGACTGGGGAATCCGTCGCCCCCTACTTCTTAGGACCCGAGATGGCGGCGCGTAGTGTTCCACGCGCGCCTCTCATTGATGTGGGGGGGAGTTTAACACCTCACTCCCCCCTATCGCGAGGTGGCCCGCATTGGCGGGCCGGCACTAGTCGGGGATCGCGGAAGACTTACTAGTTCCCGTGATCCCCGGCGTAAGTGAGAGACGGAACACCGGGGTGGTTTTAGTCAGTAAGAGTCTGACAGACCCCTCCGCCCTCCCCGGGGCGGAGGACATCCATGAGGATTTCCCCCCGTAATCAAAAAAAAAAAAAAAGGTTAGGTTAGGTTAGGTTAGGTTTTTTTTTTTTTTTTTTTTTAAATGAAAGATTACCGCGGACATGGAGGTCCGCGCCCTTGTTTATATGTTTTATTTGTTTACAAGTTTTTTAATTTGGGTTTACAATTATTGTCCTCCTACAACGGACATGTTGTTACTATCTTAGAATACTAACTTAAATCTACGTGAGTCCATTCTCTTAAATATGTTTTTTTTTTTTTTTTTTTTTTTTAATTTTACACATGCTCTTTTTTTTTTTGTATTATGTTTGTATATACGATTAGTTTTTTATTTTTGATTTCAGGCATTACAATTTTTTCTTAAATGCTAATTATTCTACTACAGTTTGCTTTGTCTTGTTGTTATATTAATTCTTATTTTTACCATATTCTTATATTTAACATATTGTTATTTGACATTGTTTACGATCGGGTTAGGTTTGGTTAGGTTAGGTTTTTTAGGTTTTGGTTTGGGTTTGGATTGGGACTTGGTGGTGTTTAGTTATTTAGGTGAGGTTTGCTGACCAGGGACTTCGTTAGCCTGAGCAGAGCTTCCACAACGACTGAGTCTCGGTGCTGCATGGCCATCTTGAGATTGTAATCGATGACCATTTTAGTCGGCGCACCCATCGCTCTCTTCGCAAGGCGGCCCGTGGCGTCGTCGGCGTCGTCGGTGTAGTAGACGCAACTGACCTTATGTCTCGACACCGCCACTACCGCGTGGGAGATGCTGTCATGGATTTTGAGCCTCCTGGACTTGGTGTTAATGATGATGACGCTGTCGAAGGTCAACCCCTGAGCCTCGTGTATGGTCAACGTGCGCGACCCTTCGCCGGACCCATATCCCTGGCTCTTCAGAGAAGCTTTCTCCCCTTGAGTATGGACCAGGAACAGGGTGTTTTGGGCGGTGCTCGGTATTTGCGCTCCCGTATAACCTTTCACCTTCAGGGAGTGGACCTCCGACAGCGACGACTTGGAGGAGAATATACCGGGGTATATCTCACTGAGTACGAAAGCCACGTCCATCGGATTGCGGTGTGTGCAGAGTAACTCCTGGGTGATGCCAGCCACCAAGTCCGGACGGGTATACCTTAACTCGAAAAGGTTCTGTCTGTCCAGAAATGGAAGCTGGTTTACGTCTCCGATGAGGACAATCTCGCTCGCTCCGGACAACTTTGCTGCCATGACTATAGCCCCAAGGTGGTCCTTTTCGCCGCTAGGACGTCTGGGAAGAACACTTTTGTGACCGCTCCAGTACTCGAGGATTCGTATCGCGCTTGCCACTTCCTGATAGTCTCCTCCCGTATCTTCCTCTTCACGAACGATACGGGGACCTTGCTGTATTCAGACGTTGTGTTTGTGAGTGCTGCCTCTTTTGCCAATTCGTCCGCTCTCTCATTCCCGGCTGTTCCCACATGGGCCCTGAGCCAGAAGAACCTCACTTCTCTGCCCTCCTCTCTGGTCTCGCGGACGCTTTTCTTAATTTGAAGTGCCAGGTGGTGAGTGACAGACGGTCTCCGCAGCAGGTCGAGTGACGATCTTGAGTCACTTAAGATGCTTACGGAGGCCGCCCTGGATTCTCTTGCCATCCTGACAGCTCTGAAGAGAGCGTACATTTCCGATTGGAAGACTGAGTTGTGGGGCTCTAGGCCGAAGGTGCTGAACTTTGACTCCTTCCCGTTTTCCCACCAAGTTAAGGCAGCGCCGACTTTCCCCTCTATCTTGCTGCCGTCGGTGTATATTTGGGGACCAATTACTTGGTGGGTTTCTAGAGTTTCAGGGGTCAAGTCCTCTAGGCATGCGTACTCAGTTGTTATGAGTAGCGATGGATGGGGATTTTGGGAGTGGGGCACGTTGCACTCCAGTTCACAGCCCTGCGGTATGAACTCTTGGGAATGGCCCTTTTTGATCTTAAAAAGGGTTGCGGCCTCAATTACCCGGAGGTCTAGGGGGAGTTGACCTGACAGAACAAGTGCCGATGTCAGAGATACCGTGCGGTATGCTTTGCAGATCTTCTGCGTGAAGCCCCTCTGCAGTGAGTCAAACTGATTCCTTGTCATCAGTTTCTCAGCTGCAGGGGCCCACGCGCTCGCTGCATACATCACGATGGGCTCTATCACCGACACGTATATCGTCCTAATGATCTCTCTGTTGAGACCCCAAGTCACCTTTGCGGCGCATGCCAGCTGCTTGTAGATGTCTGCCGCCTTTTTACAGGTAGCAGACACGTGCGCGTTGAAAGTGAGCTTAGAGTCTATTATGAGACCCAGCAGCTTTACCTGTTCGACCAGGTTCAGCCGTGTGCCCGACATGTAAAGTACCGGAATGTCGTACTTCAGTTTTTTTGTTAACACCATCGCGTTGGTCTTGTGCGCGGCGAAACGTAACTTTTGTTGGACGCCCCATTCCGATACGATGTCTAGCGTGCTATTGGCTGCTTGCTGCAGGGGGCCGGCTGTATGGTCCGAGAAAACTAAGACGACGTCGTCTGCGAAGGCTTGACAGTATACCCCTTTACTAGCCATCTTGTGTAGGAGCGAGTCTAGGATAAGGTTCCAAAACGTCGGACCGGCTATTGAGCCCTGGACGCATCCTTTTGTGGTACTCTTCTCACTAGTCGCTCTGGCATAGTTGACCTTGATGTTCCGGTCTTCCAGGTATGAAGCCACGAGAGCGTAGATGTTCGCGGGGCAGTTTTTGGCTACCATTTGTCGTTTGAGTGCTGGCCACCACGCGTTGTCGAAGGCCCCCTCTATGTCCAATGATATCAAAAGCACGATTTTTTTGGCTTTGATTTCGGCTCGTATATGGCCCATTAGTGCATAGAGGGCGTCTTCGGTTCCGCGCTGCGGCATGAATCCGTATTGGTTTGTGTTGAGTGTTGGGTGGAAGTGCCACTGCAGTCTGCCTACGAGGAGCTTCTCGACGATTTTTCCGAGGACCGAGAGCAGACCTATTGGCCTGTACGATTTCGGGCTGGTGTAGTCGTCCTTTCCTGGCTTGCGGAGGATGCACACGTGAGCGACTTTCCACTGCTTCGGGAAGTGTGACAGCGACAGGCATCTGTTGGCTATCGCTAGGAACGCCTCCCGATCGCAGTTTATTGCCGCAGTGCAGATGTCCGCCGTTAATCCGTCGGGACCGGGGGCTTTTTTTGGATTCTGATTCTGGAGAACCATTTCCAGCTCCGCGGTCGTGAAAGGAGGATCGTCAGCGGACAATCCTACTGGGTTCTTCTCCTCCGCCAGCTTCCTTAGGGTCACGTGGTGGGGCTGTTCGGCATCCGTTGAGTCGTCGGGGTAAAAGGTTTGTGCCAGAAGATCCGCTGACTGCTCGGGGCTGAGCGTCTCGCCTGCGGTATTTGTCAGGAGGGCGTCGTCCTGTCTTCTGGCTGTCTTCCTTATTACCCTGTAGATGCCGTCCCACATGCTCTCCCGGTCCTGCTTCGAGCAAAACTCCTTCCAGTTTGCTGTGGCCGCTTCCATTGCTTTTGTAGTGTATGTGGTTTTAGCCAGCACGTATTCCTGGATGGTGAAGTGTCTCCGACTTGCGGCTGCATTCCGGATCCTTCTCTTCTTTGTCAGCGCGTCTTTTTTGAGACGTTCTAGAGAAGGACTCCACCATGGGGGCTTGGCGTCGAATTTTGGGGACCCCAGCTTGGGGATCGCTTCCTCGCATGCGCGGTGGATGTTTGTGGTATACTCTGTGATGAGTGTCTCCAGTTCCTCTGGGTTCGAGACGCTCGAGACTCCGGCCGGCGTGATGGTACTGTCTGCCAGACGGGTCTTGAAGTGGGCGCTGAAGTCGGACCACTTGGCCTTCTTGGTGTTGTAGATGCGCGTCGAGATTGGCCTTAAGGGTTCCAAGGCCTTTTCTAAGCGCATCGAGAAGGTGATTGCGTTAAAATGAGCCCAAGCTCGGGTTGCTAGCTCCAACAGGGGCTAAGTTACGCTGCGGGGGGGTGAGGTAGCCCCAAGGGGCTGGGGGGAGGGGGGGTGGGTTTCGCGGGGCGGCGTTGGGGGGGGGGGGGTGTCGGGGGGGGGGGTGTTTCGTGGGGCGTCGATTAGGGGTGAGGGGGGGTGAGGGAGGGGGAGGGGGGGAGGAGGGGGGGGGAGGTGTCTCGTGTGACGACTATGTGGGTGAGGGGGGGTGAGGTAAGTAAGGGGGGGGGGGGCCTGTCGTCTGGTGGGAGGGGTACCCTTTTACAGGTCTGGGGGGGTAATATGAAGGGGGGGGGGTAAATGCAAATGGGGGATTTTAAGGGGTATTATGGAAGAGGGGGTAAGGGCTTGAGGTCCCGAGTCGGATGAACCCAAACTCGGGGGGGGTAGGACTTGGGGTTCAGGAGTACCCTCGGGGCTAACCTGGTGTTGTGATGCGGAGTCGTCACGCTGATGTGTGGTCTGTATGCGGATTCCTCGGCCGTCTTCGGAGTCTCCAGTAAGGGCTGGGATGACTGGCTGTACGTCACGCCTCGTGTGTTTGAAACCGCGTGGGTGATAAGTGAGGTTAGTCTAACCTCAAAACCACGTGTTTTTGGCGTTTTTCGTACCTTAATAACTCCCAGACCGCTGCTCCGATTTTCCTGGTCCCGATGTTCTTGGACAGGCCTTTGCTGCGTCTCTCCGGTGTTATGGAGGTAGGGCGACTGCACTGACCTGTGACGAGTTATTCGCTGATGACTTTGCGAAGGTCCTGCTCCTTGATCCGTGGAGGTAGAGACTTGCCCACAATTTCCGTGTTGAGTTGTCACTGCACAATGTCACTGAAGACTTTTTCGCGTACGTAACTCAACGCGTCTATTTTCAGAGAATTTTTTAACGCGGAGTAGATGTTGCACGTGCGATGTTTAGTCGGTTACTGGGTTAGGTTAGGTTAGGTTAGGTTGGGGTACGGCGTGGCACACGCTGGCAGAGTGTGCCGCTTGGACGGAGCCACGCCGTGCCCTCATCTCAGGAGTAGGCAGTGATCTGTCGCTGCCGGCCGTTGTCGACTCGATGGTCGACAGCGAGGAGTCCTGGGACGCGGTGGTGTCCTTCTGCGAAACAGTCATTTCGCAGAAGGAGGCTGCGGAGAGGGAGCGGGAGATTGCTTCAGCTAACCCGATCCGCAGCAGACGCACCGGGCGTCGGCGGAGGGCGGACAACGCCCTCTTCCAGCCCCCCTAAATGGGTCCAGGGGCGACGGACTGGGGAATCCGTCGCCCCCTACTTCTTAGGACCCGAGATGGCGGCGCGTAGTGTTCCACGCGCGCCTCTCTTTGATGTGGGGGGGAGTTTAACACCTCACTCCCCCCTATCGCGAGGTGGCCCGCATAGGCGGGCCGGCACTAGTCGGGGATCGCGGAAGACTCAATAGTTCCCGTGATCCCCGGTGTACGTGAGAGACGGAACACCGGGGTGGTTTTAGTCAGTAAGAGTCTGACAGACCCCTCCGCCCTCCCCGGGGCGGAGGACATCCATGAGGATTTCCCCCCGTCATCAAAAAAAAAAAGGTTAGGTTGGGGTGCAGGCAGAAAACCTCCTCGTGTGCCTGACGGCTGCTCGTTCCTTTCGAATACGTTCGGGGGAAAGGGCAGTCGGACGGCCGGTGCATCCTGGGCACGGCCAATAGTCTTTCCACGTCGGAGAGGGTATTTGCTGTGGCGAATTTCTGCGTGGGGGGGGAGCTTATGCTCCTGGGTCGGTCGTTTAGACCGCCCTACGGTCGCTCACTCCCTCTTCTGCTTACAGAGGATGGGTTGAGTGGGCGTAGGACTTTTCTCCAAGGAGGAGAAACATGGGCGGCGCTCGTTGTGCACTTACCCTGCCAACGGGCTAGCAGCGGGGGATCTGATTCTCCCGACTGCAACCGTCGAAATCGTAATCCGTAACGAGATCATGGTCATGTTTTATGACTCGGAGCGGGACGAGGATCTTGGCTTAATCGCCCGGATCGCGAGGAAGAGAACCTCTATAAAAAATTCCTCTAATACCAAGTTTTGGTGTGCGGCGAGGGTATGAATGGCTGAGGAGTAGTGTCATCTGCAGCTTCTCAGTTGCAGGTGGCGCATCAGTCTCAAGCGCACCCCCAGCCAGGGATTGGTGGACCCCCTGGTTGGGTTACAAATGTACACTTGCCTAGGGACAGGGGGTAACCCTAGGTGGACCTTTTATATCCCCCACACTCGTGGGAATCATATGGATACTACAATAAAACCAAATTTTGAGAAGTCGCCGATCGTTTTGGTCGAGCGGATGAGTGGGGGTGCAATGTCGGATCCCGACACTGCATCCGAGAAGATGGCGAGCGTGGCGAGCATTAGTTCGCAGCGCTCGCGGGCTACGGAGGGGATGTCTTCCCCCAAAGGAAGAAGAAAGCGCTCGCCACGCTCCCATAGCGTGGAAATGCCAGCCGCTAAGGTGGCAACGGGCGGAAGAGGGCGAGGTCGAGCAGTGGCAAGCCGAGCATCTGCTCGTTTGTCGGAGTGCGGTGGGCGGTCTGGGTCGAAATCCCGACCAAGTACGCCGGCTCTGTTGCAGAATGCGGAAAGCGTTGAGAGCGTGGGCAGCGACTCCGAGCCCGCGTTCTCAGACGTCGGCGAGGGCTTGCTGCTGCCCTCAAACAAGGCGGAGGCCAATGCGGCTAAGCGGGCGCAGCGAAAGGCCAGAGCGGCTGACGAGGTCGAAGAGCTGGCCCGTCAGTTGCGGGAGCGGCGCTCTGCCCGGATGGCTGCCGGGGGGAGCCCATCGGCGGTGGCGCTCAGTCGCCAAGTTTTGGACGGCGTGGGCGTTGTCCTTCAGGTTGCCACTAAATCCGGCAACTTGAAGGGCACGTTCACGCGTGCTCTTAAGGAGGCGGCCGACGGTATAAAAGAGGCCGTCGAGGTCCTCCAGAGTCGTTCGACTACGGAGGAGACGGCGAAGCTGTGGGACGAGAACCGCCGTCTCCAAGCCGAGTTGGAGGACCTCAAGCGTCAGTTTGCCGCTCAGAGGGCAGCTCCCACGGCCACCGGATCAGCGGTCCCGCCGTCGCCTTCATCGTCGACCTCAGTATCGGCCGCTGCACTTGCGGATGCGGAGGTCGAGAAGATCGCTCGCATCTGCATGATGCAGTGCGGGCAAATGGTCGGGGCTCGGCTCGAGGCTATCGAGGCGAGGTTACTGCCGGCCGAAACTCTGCGGCCACCGCTTGCCGCAGATACCCGGAAGGCGGCTGAGTCCGCCAAATCGGGTTCGACGGCCGTGGCTGCTGAACCAAGCGGGTCCGGGAAGGGTGCCAGCAAGCCAAAGAAGGTCAAGGCGCCCAAGCCTGGGCCCACCTCTCAGACGGCCGGTCCCCCGGCGACCGCTTCTGGGCCTTCTACGGAGGCCTGGACAACGGTCGTCAAGCGGGGACGCAAGAAAAAGAAGAAGGCAGCGCCGCCTCAAGTCACTGTGGCACCGCCACCGGCTTCTTCGAAGAGGACCCAGAGGCCGCCTAGGCCGAGAGCCCCACGCTCCGCGGCTGTGGTTATTACACTGCAGCCCGGAGCCGCCGAAAGGGGCGTCTCGTACAAGTCGGTCCTGACGGAGGCCAAAGCCAAAGTCGCTTTCCCCGACCTTGGCATAACGTCGGGCGTCGGGTTTAGGACGGCGATGACGGGTGCTCGGCTGCTAGAGGTGCCGGGTGCTTCTAGCGGAGAGAAGGCGGACATCCTGGCCGCCAAGCTGAGGGAGGTCCTCAACCCCGAGGACGTTCGAGTGTCCAGGCCAATGAAGACCGCCGAGCTGCGAGTCGACGGCCTGGACGACTCGACGACTCCGGCTGAGGTTGTGGCAGCCATCGCCAAAGCCGGAGGATGTCCGCCTGAGGACGTGCGCACGGGCGACATCCGAACCGGCGCTTCCGGTCTCGGAGCCATCTGGGTGCGGTGCCCAGTGTCGTCGGCAAACAAAGTCGCCGACGGTGGGCGCCTGTTGGTGGGCTGGGTTGCAGCGAGAGTCAAGCTGCTGCAACCCAGAGCGCTACGGTGCTACCGCTGCCTGGACATTGGGCATGTCCGGGCAGGGTGCACCGCCGAAATAGACCGCAGCGAGCAATGCTTTCGCTGCGGTAAGACTGGCCATAAGTCCGCCCAGTGCACAGCGGCGCCAAACTGCAGCCTCTGTACAGCTGCAGGGAGGCCCGCTGGGCACAGGGCGGGTGGAAGAGCCTGTGGCGCACCCACCACACAGAAGAAGAAGAGGAGAGGCACCAAGGCTGCCGGGGGCTCTTTACCCCCCCCTCAGCCTGGGTGCCCTACGGCCGACTCCCGGCCCAGTGATGGTGCGACGGAGGGAATGGACTGCGCATAATGGCGCCTTACCATTTCCTCCAGGGCAACATCAACCACGCTGCCAGAGCTCAGGATCTATTGATCCAGAGCATGGCAGAGTGGTCGATCGACGTGGCTGTGGTCGCCGAGCCGTATTTCGTTCCCCCCAGGGATAACTGGGTGGGAGACCTAGACGGCTCGGTGGCCATCATCGGCGGGGCTCTCGTCAACCCGTCCCGAGGTCGCGGTTGGGTGGCCGCCCTCGCGGACGGCATTGGCATTGTTGGGGCGTATTTCTCGCCCAACAAGAGCCTCGCCGACTTCGAGAACTTCCTTGTCGAGTTGGGGGCCGTCGTAGGCCAACTCCACCCTCGCCCCGTGCTGTTACTAGGGGATCTCAACGCCAAGTCTTCGGCGTGGGGATCCCCGGTGACCGATGCTAGGGGTGAGGCGCTGGAGGAGTGGGTGGTCACGACTGGCCTGGTCGTCCTAAACCGGGGCTCGGTATACACGTGCGTGCGGCAGCGGGGCGGTTCGATCGTGGACGTATCGTTCGCTAGCCCTGCTGTCGCGAGCCGTGTCCGCGACTGGCGTGTCGCGGTGGAGGTGGAGACGTTGTCGGATCACAGATATATCCGCTTCGACGTCTCCGCCCAGACCGCAGGCGGCCGCAGTCCATCGGCCCCGCGAACGGACGGCCCGCGCTGGGCGCGTAAGCGCATCGACAGGGAAGTTCTCGAGGAGGCCGCTATTGTCCAGGCCTGGATCCGGGAGTCGGCGACGGTTGGACCCGTCGACGTCGAAGAGGAGGCGCTGTGGTTTCGCGGGGCGATGACGCAAATCAGCGACGCGTCCATGCCCCGCGTCCACACGCAATCGGGAAGGCGCCAGGTGTACTGGTGGTCTGCCGAGATCGCGCGACTACGTGTCGAGTGCGTGGCGGTCAGACGCCAGTACACCCGATACCGGAGGCGACGTCGTCGGGTCCCTGACGAAGAAGCCGCGCTGTATGAGGTGTACCGCGCGGCTAAGGAGGCTCTGTGGTTGGCCATCGGCGAAGCGAGGACGCGAGCCAGGGAGGAGATGTTGGAGACTCTCGACGGAGATCCGTGGGGGCGCCCGTATCGTGCGGTTCGAGGGAAACTTCGAGCCGCGGCGCCTCCACTCACGGAGAGTCTCCAACCCGAGCTGCTTGAGGATGTTGTCGCAGCCCTCTTCCCGGCTAGAGCGGAGCACACTCCGCCGCCGATGGCTTTGCCCACAGCCGCAGAGCCTACCGAAGAGATCGCCATCAGCGTCCCAGAGGTGACACAGCCAGAGATGAGGGCGGCCGTGATGCGGCTCCGGGCCAAGAACGTGGCTCCGGGGCCCGATGGTATTCACGGCATAGTGCTAGCCCTCGCTCTGAAGGAGCTAGAGCCCCAACTGAGAGGACTCTACACCGCGTGCCTTGAGCAGGGCCAGTTTCCCACTTTGTGGAAATCTGGTCGTCTGGTCCTGCTCAAGAAGGTGGGGCGCCCCGCGGACTCGCCGTCCGCGTACAGGCCCATAGTGCTGCTCGACGAGGTGGGTAAGATGTTTGAGCGGATTATCGCCACCCGCCTCGTCGGCCACTTAAGCAGAGAGGGGCCTGACCTAGCCGAGAGCCAGTTCGGCTTTCGGCACGGGCGCTCCACCATCCACGCGATATCGCGGGTGAGAGTCCTGGCGGAGGAAGCTGTGTCCCGGGGTGGGGTGATGTTGGCGGTGTCCTTGGACATTTCCAACGCCTTCAACACCCTGCCCTGGAGCTGCATCCGGGAGGCACTGCGGTACCATCGGGTGCCTCCGTACCTCCGCCGCATTGTTGGGGCCTATCTGGCGGATAGGTGTGTCACCTACATGGGACGTGATGGCGGAAACCAGCGCCGCATGTCGTGCGGTGTTCCACAGGGTTCGGTCGTGGGACCGCTCCTGTGGAACATCGGGTACGACTGGGTGCTGAGGGGCGAGCTCCAGCCGGGCGTGGACCTGACGTGTTATGCAGATGACACGCTGGTCACGGCCCGGGGGAGCTCGTACAGGGAGGCAGCGTTGCTGGCGACGGCTGCGGTGTCACAGGTGGTGACCCGCATACGGCGTCTTGGCCTGGAGGTAGCCCTCAACAAGTCGGAGGCCATGGTCTTTCATGGCCCCCGGCGGGCGCCGCCGCCGGGTTCACACATCGTGGTCGGGGGGTCCCGAATTGCTGTCGAGTCCACCATGAAGTATTTAGGATTGGTGCTCGACAGCCGGTGGGACTTCGGACCCCACTTCCAGCGGCTGGCGCCCAAGTTGTTGGGCGCGGCTGGGGCGCTGTCAACGCTGCTTCCCAATCTGGGGGGCCCGAGCGCCGCCTGTAGGCGGCTCTACGTGGGGATCGTGCGATCGATGGCCCTGTATGGGGCCCCGATCTGGGCGGCTGACCTGACGGCCGGCAGCATCGCTGTCTTGCGGAAACCGCAGCGAGCTATGGCCGTCAGAGTCATCAGGGGATATCGCACGATCTCCTACGAGGCGGCTTGCGTACTGGCCGGATCCCCACCGTGGGACCTCGAGGCGAAGGTACTCGCGTCGCTGCATCGGTGGCGCGAGGACTCGAGGGCGCGGGGCGAGTGGCTGACGCCGCGACATTTGGAGTTGCGTCGGTCACAGCTTCGCGCAGCCCTGGTGGCGGAATGGCGGGACAGGCTTTCACGCCCTACCGCCGGCTCCGCCACCATCGGGGCGATCCGGCCAGTACTCGAGCGCTGGCTCGGGAGGAGGCACGGCTCCTTGTCGTTTCGGGTGACACAGGTGCTCTCGGGGCATGGTTGCTTCGGGAAGTACCTGTGTCGCATAAACAGGGAGCCGGACGCTCGGTGTCACCACTGCGTCGACTGTCGGGAGGACACGGCGTGGCACACGCTGGCAGAGTGTGCCGCTTGGACGGAGCCACGCCGTGCCCTCATCTCAGGAGTAGGCAGCGACCTGTCGCTGCCGGCCGTTGTCGACTCGATGGTCGACAGCGAGGAGTCCTGGGACGCGGTGGTGTCCTTCTGCGATACAGTCATTTCGCAGAAGGAGGCTGCGGAGAGGGAGCGGGAGATTGCTTCTGCTAACCCGATCCGCAGCAGACGCACCGGGCGTCGGCGGAGGGCGGACAACGCCCTCTTCCAGCCCCCCTAAATGGGTCCAGGGGCGACGGACTGGGGAATCCGACGCCCCCTATTTCTTAGGACCCGAGATGGCGGCGCATAGTGTTCCACGCGCGCCTCTCTTTGATGTGGGGGGGAGTTTAACACCTCACTCCCCCCCTATCGCGAGGTGGCCCGCATAGGCGGGCCGGCACTAGCCGGGGATCGCGGAAGACTTACTAGTTCCCGTGATCCCCGGCGTAAGTGAGAGACGGAACACCGGGGTGGTTTTAGTCAGTAAGAGTCTGACAGACCCCTCCGCCCTCCCCGGGGCGGAGGACATCCATGAGGATTTCCCCCCGTAATCAAAAAAAAAAAAAAAGGTTAGGTTAGGTTGGGGTGCGGGCAGAAAACCTCCTCGTGTGCCTGACGGCTGCTCGTTCCTTTCGAATACGTTCGGGGGAAAGGGCAGTCGGACGGCCGGTGCATCCTGGGCACGGCCAATAGTCTTTCCACGTCGGAGAGGGTATTGTCTGTGGCGAATTTCTGCGTGGGGGGGAGCTTATGCTCCTGGGTCGGTCGTTTAGACCGCCCTACGGTCGCTCACTCCCTCTTCTGCTTACAGAGGATGGGTTGAGTGGGCGTAGGACGTTTCTCCAAGGTGGAGAAACATGGGCGGCGCTCGTTGTGCACTTACCCTGCCAACGGGCTAGCAGCGGGGGATCCGATTCTCCCGACTGCAACCGTCGAAATCGTAATCCGTAACGAGATCATGGTCATGTTTTATGACTCGGAGCGGGACGAGGATCTTGGCTTAATCGCCCGGATCGCGAGGAAGATAACCTCTATAAAAAATTCCTCTAATACCAAGTTTTGGTGCGCGGCGAGGGTATGAATGGCTAAGGAGTAGTGTCATCTGCAGCTTCTTAGTTGCAGCTGGCGCATCAGTCTCAAGCGCACCCCCAGCCAGGGATTGGTGGACCCCCTGGTTGGGTTACAAATGTACACTTGCCTAGGGACAGGGGGTTACCCTAGGTGGACTTGTTATATCCCCCATACTCGTGGGAATCATATGGATATACCTTTAAAAACAACTTGTGAGAAGTCGCCGATCGTTTTGATCGAGCGGATGAGTGGGGGTGCTATGTCGGATTCCGACACTGCATCCGAAAAGATGGCGAGTGCGGCGAGCGTTAGTTCGCAGCGCTCGCGGGCTACGGAGGGGATGACTTCCCCAAAAGGAAGGAGAAAGCGCTCGCCACGCTCCCATAGCGTGGAAATGCCGGCCGCTAAGGTGGCAACGGGCGGAAGTGGGCGAGGTCGCGCAGTGGCAAGCCGAACATCTGCTCGTTTGTCGGAGTGCGGTGGGCGGTCTGGGTCGAAATCTCGACCTGATACGCCGGCTCCGTTGGAGCATGCGGCGAGCGTCGAGAGTGTGGGCAGTGACTCCGGGCCCGCATTCTCAGACGTCGGTGAGGGCTTGCTGCTGCCCTCAAATAAGGCGGAGGCCAATGCGGCTAAGCGGGCGCAGAGAAAGGCCAGAGCGGCTGACGAGGTTGAAGAGTTGGCCCGTCAGCTGCGGGAGCGGCGCTCAGCCCGGATGGCTGCCGGGGGGAGCCCATCGGCGGTGGCGCTCAGTCGCCAAGTTCTAGACGGCGTCAGCGTTGTCCTTCAGGTTGCCACTAAATCCGGCAACTTGAAGGGCACGTTCACGCGCGCTCTGAAGGAGGCAGCTGACGGCATCAAAGAGGCCGTCGAGGTCCTCCAGAGTCGCTCGAGCACGGAGGAGACGACGAAGCTGTGGGCTGAGAACCGCCGTCTCCAAGCCGAGCTGGAGGACCTCAAGCGGCAGTTTGCCGCCCAGAGGGCAGTTCCCGCAGCCACCCAATCGGCGGTCCCGCCACCGGCTCCATCGTTGGCCCCATCATCGGTCCCTGCACTTGCGGATGCGGAGATCGAGAAGATCGCTCGCATCTGCATGATGCAGTGCGGGCAGATGTTGGGGGCCCGGATAGAGGCAATAGAGGGGAGGCTCCTCCCTGCCGAAATTCTGCGCCCACCGCTTGCTGCGGATGCGCGGAAGTCGGCTGAACCCGCCAAATCGGGGCCGACGACTGTGGCTGCTGAGACAAGCAGGTCCGGAAAGGAAGCCAGCAAGCCCAAGAAGGCCAAGGCCAAGCCTGCGCCCATTGCCCAGACGGCCGGTCCCCCGGCGACCGCTCCCGGGCCGTCCACGGAGGCCTGGACAACGGTCGTAAAGGGGGGCCGTAAGAAGAAGAGGGCAACACCACCTGCACCCGTTAAGGCACCTGCACCGGTTGCGCAGAAGAGCCAGAGGCCGCCTAGACCCAGAGCCCCACGCTCCGCGGCTGTAGTTATAACACTGCAGCCCGGAGCCGTCGAAAGGGGCGTCTCGTATAAGGCGGTCCTATTAGAGGCCAAAGCCAAAGTCGCGCTCCCCGAACTTGGCATATCGTCCGGCCTAAGATGTAGGCCGGCGATTACGGGGGCGCGGCTGCTGGAGGTGCCGGGTGCTTCGAGCGGCGAGAAGGCGGACATTCTGGCCGCCAAGCTGAGGGAGGTCCTCAACCCAGAGGACGTTCGAGTGTCCAGGCCGATAAAGACCGCTGAGCTGCGAGTCGACGGCCTGGACGACTCGACCACCCCGGCTGAGGTTGTGGCGGCCATTGCCAGAACCGGAGGATGTCCGCCTGATGATGTGCGGGTGGGCGAGATTCGCACTGACGCTTCCGGGCTCGGGGTCGTTTGGGTGCGGTGCCCAGTGGCGGCGGGCAATAAAGTTGCTGATGGTGGACGACTCTTGGTCGGGTGGGTTGCAGCAAGGGTCAAACTGCTGCAGCCCAGGGCGCTGCGGTGCTATCGGTGCCTGGACATTGGGCATGTCCGGGCGAGGTGCACCGCTGCTATAGACCGCAGCGAGCAATGTTTTCGCTGCGGTCTACCCGGCCATAAATCCGCCCAGTGCACAGCGGCACCAAACTGCAGCCTCTGTACAGCTGCAGGGAGGCCCGCTGGGCACAGGGCGGGTGGAAGAGCTTGTGGCGCACCCACCACAAAGAAGAAGAGAAGGAGAGGCACCAAGGCTGCCGGGGGCTCTTTACCCCCCCCTCAGCCTGGGTGCCCTACGGCCGACTCCCGGCCCAGTGATGGTGCGGAAATGGACTGCGCTTAATGGCGCCTTACCATTTCCTCCAGGGCAACATCAACCACGCTGCCAGAGCTCAGGATCTATTGATCCAGAGCATGGCAGAGTGGTCGATTGACGTGGCTGTGGTCGCCGAGCCGTATTTTGTCCCCCCCAGGGATAACTGGGTGGGAGACCTAGACGGCTTGGTGGCCATCATCGGCAGGGCTCTCGTCAACCCGTCCCGAGGCCGCGGTTGGGTGGCCGCCCTCGCGGACGGCATTGGCATTGTTGGAGCGTATTTCTCGCCCAACAAGAGCCTCGCCGACTTCGAGAACTTCCTTGTCGAGTTGGGGGCCGTCGTAGGCCGACTCCACCCTCGCCCCGTGCTGTTACTAGGGGATCTCAACGCCAAGTCTTCGGCGTGGGGATCTCCGGTGACCGATGCTAGGGGTGAGGTGTTGGAGGAGTGGGTGGTCACGACTGGCCTGGTCGTCCTAAACCGGGGCTCGGTATACACGTGCGTGCGGCAGCGGGGCGGTTCGATCGTAGACGTATCGTTCGCTAGCCCTGCTGTCGCGAGCCGTGTCCGCGACTGGCGTGTCGCCGTGGAGGTGGAGACGTTGTCGGATCACAGATATATCCGCTTCGACGTCTCTGCCCAGACCACTGGCGGCCGCAGCCCATCGGCCCCGCGAACCGACGGCCCGCGCTGGGCGCGTAAGCGCATCGACAGGGAAGTTCTCGAGGAGGCCGCTGTTGTCCAGGCCTGGAACCGGGAGTCGGCGACGGTTGGACCCGTCGACGTCGAAGAGGAGGCGCTGTGGTTTCGCGGGGCGATGACGCAAATCAGCGACGCGTCCATGCCCCGCGTCCACACGCAATCAGGAAGGCGCCAGGTGTACTGGTGGTCTGCCGAGATCGCTCGACTACGTGTAGAGTGCGTGGCGGTCAGACGCCAGTACACCCGATACCGGAGGCGACGTCGTCGGGTCCCTGACGAAGAAGCCGCGCTGTATGAGGTGTACCGCGCGGCTAAGGAGGCTCTGTGGCTGGCCATCGGCGAAGCGAGGACGCGAGCCAGGGAGGAGATGTTGGAGACTCTCGACGGAGATCCGTGGGGGCGCCCGTATCGTGCGGTTCGAGGGAAACTTCGAGCCGCGGCGCCTCCACTCACGGAGAGTCTCCAACCCGAGCTGTTGGAAGATGTGGTCGCAGCGCTCTTCCCGGCTAGAGCGGAGCACACTCCGCCGCCGATGGCTTTGCCCACAGCCGCAGAGCCTACCGAAGAGGTCGCTATCAGCGTCCCAGAGGTGACACAGCCAGAGATGAGGGCGGCCGTGATGCGGCTCCGGGCCAAGAACGTGGCTCCGGGGCCCGATGGTATTCACGGCATAGTGCTAGCCCTCGCTCTGAAGGAGCTAGAGCCCCAACTGAGAGGACTCTACACCGCGTGCCTTGAGCAGGGCCAGTTTCCCACTTTGTGGAAATCTGGTCGTCTGGTCCTGCTCAAGAAGGTGGGGCGCCCCGCGGACTCGCCGTCCGCGTACAGGCCCATAGTGCTGCTCGACGAGGTGGGTAAGATGTTTGAGCGGATTATCGCCGCCCGCCTCGTCGGACACTTAAGCAGGGAGGGGCCTGACCTAGCCGAGAGCCAGTTCGGCTTTCGGCACGGGCGCTCCACCATCCACGCGATATCGCGGGTGAGAGTCCTGGCGGAGGAAGCTGTGTCCCGGGGCGGGGTGATGTTGGCGGTGTCCTTGGACATTTCCAACGCCTTCAACACCCTGCCCTGGAGCTGCATCCGGGAGGCACTGCAGTATCATCGGGTGCCTCCGTACCTCCGCCGCATCGTTGGGGCCTATCTGGCGGATAGGTGTGTCACCTACATGGGACGTGATGGCGGAAACCAGCGCCGCATGTCGTGCGGTGTTCCACAGGGTTCGGTCGTGGGACCGCTCCTGTGGAACATCGGGTACGACTGGGTGCTGAGGGGCGAGCTCCAGCCGGGCGTGGACCTGACGTGTTATGCAGATGACACGCTGGTCACGGCCCGGGGGAGCTCGTACAGGGAGGCAGCGTTGCTGGCGACGGCTGCGGTGTCACAGGTGGTGACCCGCATACGGCGTCTTGGCCTGGAGGTGGCCCTCAATAAGTCGGAGGCCATGGTCTTTCATGGCCCCCGGCGGGCGCCGCCGCCGGGATCACACATCGTGGTCGGGGGGTCCCGAATTGCTGTCGAGTCCACCATGAAGTATTTAGGATTGGTGCTCGACAGCCGATGGGACTTCGGACCCCACTTCCAGCGGCTGGCGCCCAAGTTGTTGGGCGCGGCTGGGGCGCTGTCAACGCTGCTTCCCAATCTGGGGGGCCCGAGCGCCGCCTGTAGGCGGCTCTACGTGGGGATCGTGCGATCGATGGCCCTGTATGGGGCCCCGATCTGGGCGGCTGACCTGACGGCCGGCAGCATCGCTGTCCTGCGGAAACCGCAGCGAGCTATGGCCGTCAGAGTCATAAGGGGATATCGCACGATCTCCTACGAGGCGGCTTGCGTACTGGCCGGATCCCCACCGTGGGACCTCGAGGCGAAGGTACTCACGTCGCTGCATCGGTGGCGCGAGGACTCGAGGGCGCGGGGCGAGTGGCTGACGCCGCGACATTTGGAGTTGCGTCGGTCACAGCTTCGCGCAGCCCTGGTGGCGGAATGGCGGGACAGGCTTTCACGCCCTACCGCCGGCTCCGCCACCATCGGGGCGATCCGGCCAGTACTCGAGCGCTGGCTCGGGAGGAGGCACGGCTCCCTGTCGTTTCGGGTGACACAGGTGCTCTCGGGGCATGGTTGCTTCGGGAAGTACCTGTGTCGCATAAACAGGGAGCCGGACGCTCGGTGTCACCACTGCGTCGACTGTCGGGAGGACACGGCGTGGCACACGCTGGCAGAGTGTGCCGCTTGGACGGAGCCACGCCGTGCCCTCATCTCAGGAGTAGGCAGTGACCTGTCGCTGCCGGCCGTTGTCGACTCGATGGTCGACAGCGAGGAGTCCTGGGACGCGGTGGTGTCCTTCTGCGAAACAGTCATCTCGCAGAAGGAGGCTGCGGAGAGGGAGCGGGAGATCGCTTCCGCTAACCCGATCCGCAGCAGACGCACCGGGCGTCGGCGGAGGGCGGACAACGCCCTCTACCAGCCCCCCTAAATGGGTCCAGGGGCGACGGACTGGGGAATCCGTCGCCCCCTACTTCTTAGGACCCGAGATGGCGGCGCGTAGTGTTCCACGCGCGCCTCTCTTTGATGTGGGGGGGAGTTTAACACCTCACTCCCCCCCTATCGCGAGGTGGCCCGCATAGGCGGGCCGGCACTAGTCGGGGATCGCGGAAGACTCAATAGTTCCCGTGATCCCCGGTGTACGTGAGAGACGGAACACCGGGGTGGTTTTAGTCAGTAAGAGTCTGACAGACCCCTCCGCCCTCCCCGGGGTGGAGGACATCCATGAGGATTTCCCCCCGTAATCAAAAAAAAAAAAAAAAAAAAAAGGTTAGGTTAGGTTAGGTTGGGGTGCGGGCAGAAAACCTCCTCGTGTGCCTGACGGCTGCTCGTTCCTTTCGAATACGTTCGGGGGAAAGGGCAGTCGGAAGGCCGGTGCATCCTGGGCACGGCCAATAGTCTTTCCACGTCGGAGAGGGTATTGTCTGTGGCGAATTTCTGCGTGGGGGGGAGCTTATGCTCCTGGGTCGGTCGTTTAGACCGCCCTACGGTCGCTCACTCCCTCTTCTGCTTACAGAGGATGGGTTGAGTGGGCGTAGGAGGTTTCTCCAAGGTGGAGAAACATGGGCGGCGCCCGTTGTGCACTTACCCTGCCAACGGGCTAGCAGCGGGGGATCTGATTCTCCCGACTGTAACCGTCGAAATCGTAATCCGTAACGAGATCATGGTCATGTTTTATGACTCGGAGCGGGACGAGGATCTTGGCTTAATCGCCCGGATCGCGAGGAAGATAACCTCTATAAAAAATTCCTCTAATACCAAGTTTTGGTGTGCGGCGAGGGTATGAATGGCTGAGGAGTAGTGTCATCTGCAGCTTCTCAGTTGCAGGTGGCGCATCAGTCTCAAGCGCACCCCCAGCCAGGGATTGGTGGACCCCCTGGTTGGGTTACAAATGTACACTTGCCTAGGGACAGGGGGTTACCCTAGGTGGACTTGTTATATCCCCCATACTCGTGGGAATCATATGGATATACCTTTAAAAACAACTTGTGAGAAGTCAGAAGTGGGGTCCGAAGGCTGCGCGTCGACGGCCTGGACGACTCGACCACCCCGGCTGAGGTTGTGGCGGCCATTGCCAGAACCGGAGGTTGTCCGCCTGATGATGTGCGGGTGGGCGAGATTCGCACCGACGCTTCCGGGCTCGGGGTCGTTTGGGTGCGGTGCCCGGTGGCGGCGGGCAATAAAGTCGCTGATGGTGGACGACTCTTGGTCGGGTGGGTTGCAGCAAGGGTCAAACTGCTGCAACCCAGGGCGCTGCGGTGCTATCGGTGCCTGGACATTGGGCATGTCCGGGCGAGGTGCACCGCTGCTATAGACCGCAGCGAGCAATGTTTTCGCTGCGGTCTACCCGGCCATAAATCCGCCCAGTGCACAGCGGCACCAAACTGCAGCCTCTGTACAGCTGCAGGGAGGCCCGCTGGGCACAGGGCGGGTGGAAGAGCTTGTGGCGCACCCACCACGAAGAAGAAGAGAAGGAGAGGCACCAAGGCTGCCGGGGGCTCTTTACCCCCCCCTCAGCCTGGGTGCCCTACGGCCGACTCCCGGCCCAGTGATGGTGCGGAAATGGACTGCGCTTAATGGCGCCTTACCATTTCCTCCAGGGCAACATCAACCACGCTGCCAGAGCTCAGGATCTATTGATCCAGAGCATGGCAGAGTGGTCGATTGACGTGGCTGTGGTCGCCGAGCCGTATTTTGTCCCCCCCAGGGATAACTGGGTGGGAGACCTAGACGGCTTGGTGGCCATCATCGGCAGGGCTCTCGTCAACCCGTCCCGAGGTCGCGGTTGGGTGGCCGCCCTCGCGGACGGCATTGGCATTGTTGGAGCGTATTTCTCGCCCAACAAGAGCCTCGCCGACTTCGAGAACTTCCTTGTCGAGTTGGGGGCCGTCGTAGGCCGACTCCACCCTCGCCCCGTGCTGTTACTAGGGGATCTCAACGCCAAGTCTTCGGCGTGGGGATCTCCGGTGACCGATGCTAGGGGTGAGGTGTTGGAGGAGTGGGTGGTCACGACTGGCCTGGTCGTCCTAAACCGGGGCTCGGTATACACGTGCGTGCGGCAGCGGGGCGGTTCGATCGTAGACGTATCGTTCGCTAGCCCTGCTGTCGCGAGCCGTGTCCGCGACTGGCGTGTCGCCGTGGAGGTGGAGACGTTGTCGGATCACAGATATATCCGCTTCGACGTCTCTGCCCAGACCACTGGCGGCCGCAGCCCATCGGCCCCGCGAACCGACGGCCCGCGCTGGGCGCGTAAGCGCATCGACAGGGAAGTTCTCGAGGAGGCCGCTGTTGTCCAGGCCTGGAACCGGGAGTCGGCGACGGTTGGACCCGTCGACGTCGAAGAGGAGGCGCTGTGGTTTCGCGGGGCGATGACGCAAATCAGCGACGCGTCCATGCCCCGCGTCCACACGCAATCAGGAAGGCGCCAGGTGTACTGGTGGTCTGCCGAGATCGCTCGACTACGTGTAGAGTGCGTGGCGGTCAGACGCCAGTACACCCGATACCGGAGGCGACGTCGTCGGGTCCCTGACGAAGAAGCCGCGCTGTATGAGGTGTACCGCGCGGCTAAGGAGGCTCTGTGGCTGGCCATCGGCGAAGCGAGGACGCGAGCCAGGGAGGAGATGTTGGAGACTCTCGACGGAGATCCGTGGGGGCGCCCGTATCGTGCGGTTCGAGGGAAACTTCGAGCCGCGGCGCCTCCACTCACGGAGAGTCTCCAACCCGAGCTGTTGGAAGATGTGGTCGCAGCGCTCTTCCCGGCTAGAGCGGAGCACACTCCGCCGCCGATGGCTTTGCCCACAGCCGCAGAGCCTACCGAAGAGGTCGCTATCAGCGTCCCAGAGGTGACACAGCCAGAGATGAGGGCGGCCGTGATGCGGCTCCGGGCCAAGAACGTGGCTCCGGGGCCCGATGGTATTCACGGCATAGTGCTAGCCCTCGCTCTGAAGGAGCTAGAGCCCCAACTGAGAGGACTCTACACCGCGTGCCTTGAGCAGGGCCAGTTTCCCACTTTGTGGAAATCTGGTCGTCTGGTCCTGCTCAAGAAGGTGGGGCGCCCCGCGGACTCGCCGTCCGCGTACAGGCCCATAGTGCTGCTCGACGAGGTGGGTAAGATGTTTGAGCGGATTATCGCCGCCCGCCTCGTCGGACACTTAAGCAGGGAGGGGCCTGACCTAGCCGAGAGCCAGTTCGGCTTTCGGCACGGGCGCTCCACCATCCACGCGATATCGCGGGTGAGAGTCCTGGCGGAGGAAGCTGTGTCCCGGGGCGGGGTGATGTTGGCGGTGTCCTTGGACATTTCCAACGCCTTCAACACCCTGCCCTGGAGCTGCATCCGGGAGGCACTGCAGTATCATCGGGTGCCTCCGTACCTCCGCCGCATCGTTGGGGCCTATCTGGCGGATAGGTGTGTCACCTACATGGGACGTGATGGCGGAAACCAGCGCCGCATGTCGTGCGGTGTTCCACAGGGTTCGGTCGTGGGACCGCTCCTGTGGAACATCGGGTACGACTGGGTGCTGAGGGGCGAGCTCCAGCCGGGCGTGGACCTGACGTGTTATGCAGATGACACGCTGGTCACGGCCCGGGGGAGCTCGTACAGGGAGGCAGCGTTGCTGGCGACGGCTGCGGTGTCACAGGTGGTGACCCGCATACGGCGTCTTGGCCTGGAGGTGGCCCTCAATAAGTCGGAGGCCATGGTCTTTCATGGCCCCCGGCGGGCGCCACCGCCGGGATCACACATCGTGGTCGGGGGGTCCCGAATTGCTGTCGAGTCCACCATGAAGTATTTAGGATTGGTGCTCGACAGCCGGTGGGACTTCGGACCCCACTTCCAGCGGCTGGCGCCCAAGTTGTTGGGCGCGGCTGGGGCGCTGTCAACGCTGCTTCCCAATCTGGGGGGCCCGAGCGCCGCCTGTAGGCGGCTCTACGTGGGGATCGTGCGATCGATGGCCCTGTATGGGGCCCCGATCTGGGCGGCTGACCTGACGGCCGGCAGCATCGCTGTCCTGCGGAAACCGCAGCGAGCTATGGCCGTCAGAGTCATAAGGGGATATCGCACGATCTCCTACGAGGCGGCTTGCGTACTGGCCGGATCCCCACCGTGGGACCTCGAGGCGAAGGTACTCGCGTCGCTGCATCGGTGGCGCGAGGACTCGAGGGCGCGGGGCGAGTGGCTGACGCCGCGACATTTGGAGTTGCGTCGGTCACAGCTTCGCGCAGCCCTGGTGGCGGAATGGCGGGACAGGCTTTCACGCCCTACCGCCGGCTCCGCCACCATCGGGGCGATCCGGCCAGTACTCGAGCGCTGGCTCGGGAGGAGGCACGGCTCCCTGTCGTTTCGGGTGACACAGGTGCTCTCGGGGCATGGTTGCTTCGGGAAGTACCTGTGTCGCATAAACAGGGAGCCGGACGCTCGGTGTCACCACTACGTCGACTGTCGGGAGGACACGGCGTGGCACACGCTGGCAGAGTGTGCCGCTTGGACGGAGCCGCGCCGTGCCCTCATCTCAGGAGTAGGCAGTGACCTGTCGCTGCCGGCCGTTGTCGACTCGATGGTCGACAGCGAGGAGTCCTGGGACGCGGTGGTGTCCTTCTGCGAAACAGTCATCTCGCAGAAGGAGGCTGCGGAGAGGGAGCGGGAGATCGCTTCCGCTAACCCGATCCGCAGCAGACGCACCGGGCGTCGGCGGAGGGCGGACAACGCCCTCTTCCAGCCCCCCTAAATGGGTCCAGGGGCGACGGATTGGGGAATCCGTCGCCCCCTACTTCTTAGGACCCGAGATGGCGGCGCGTAGTGTTCCACGCGCGCCTCTCTTTGATGTGGGGGGGGGAGTTTAACACCTCACTCCCCCCCTATCGCGAGGTGGCCCGCATAGGCGGGCCGGCACTAGTCGGGGATCGCGGAAGACTCAATAGTTCCCGTGATCCCCGGTGTACGTGAGAGACGGAACACCGGGGTGGTTTTAGTCAGTAAGAGTCTGACAGACCCCTCCGCCCTCCCCGGGGCGGAGGACATCCATGAGGATTTCCCCCCGTCATCAAAAAAAAAAAAAAAAAAAAAGGTTAGGTTAGGTTAGGTTAGGTTAGGTTGGGGTGCGGGCAGAAAACCTCCTCGTGTGCCTGACGGCTGCTCGTTCCTTTCGAATACGTTCGGGGGAAAGGGCAGTTGGATGGCCGGTGCATCCTGGGTACGGCCAATAGTCTCTCCATGTTGGGGAGGGTATTGTCTGTAGCGAATTTCTGCTTAGGGGGGAGCCTTAAGCTCCTGGGTCGGTCGATTTAGACCACCCTGCGGTCGTTTCTCCGCATGTCTGTCTGTCTGTTTCAAACAGAGGACATGGTGGAGAAACACAGGCGGCGCTCGTTGTGCACTCACCCTGCCAACGGGTTAGCAGCGGGGGATCCGATTCTCCCGCCTGCAACCGTCGAAATCGTAACCCGTAGCGGGATCATGGTCATGTTTTATGACTCGGGACGGGACGAGGATCTTGGCTTAATAGCCCGGATCACGAGGAAGATAACCTCTATAAAAAATTCCTCTAATACCAAGTTTTGGTGTGCGGCGAGGGTATGAATGACTGAGGAGTAGCGTCGTCTGCAGCTCCGTAGTTGCAGGTGGCGCATCAGTCGCAAGCACTCCCCCAGCCAGGGATTGGTGGACCCCCTGGTTGGGTTACAAATGTACACTTACCTAGGGACAGGGGGTTACCTAGGTGGACTTTTTATATCCCCCATACTCGTGGGAATCTTATGGATTTAAACAATAAAAACAATCTTGAGCAGTTAGAGAGGGTGGCGGTCAGACGCCAGTACACCCGATACCGGAGGCGACGTCGTCGGGTCCCTGACGAAGAAGCCGCGCTGTATGAGGTGTACCGCGCGGCTAAGGAGGCTCTGTGGCTGGCCATCGGCGAAGCGAGGACGCGAGCCAGGGAGGAGATGTTGGAGACTCTCGACGGAGATCCGTGGGGGCGCCCGTATCGTGCGGTTCGAGGGAAACTTCGAGCCGCGGCGCCTCCACTCACGGAGAGTCTCCAACCCGAGCTGCTGGAAGATGTGGTCGCAGCGCTCTTCCCGGCTAGAGCGGAGCACACTCCGCCGCCGATGGCTTTGCCCACAGCCGCAGAGCCTACCGAAGAGGTCGCCATCAACGTCCCAGAGGTGACACAGCCAGAGATGAGGGCGGCCGTGATGCGGCTCCGGGCCAAGAACGTGGCTCCGGGGCCCGATGGTATTCACGGCATAGTGCTAGCCCTCGCTCTGAAGGAGCTAGAGCCCCAACTGAGAGGACTCTACACCGCGTGCCTTGAGCAGGGCCAGTTTCCCACTTTGTGGAAATGTGGTCGTCTGGTCCTGCTCAAGAAGGTGGGGCGCCCCGCGGACTCGCCGTCCGCGTACAGGCCCATAGTGCTGCTCGACGAGGTGGGTAAGATGTTTGAGCGGATTATCGCCGCCCGCCTCGTCGGCCACTTAAGCAGGGAGGGGCCTGACCTAGCCGAGAGCCAGTTCGGCTTTCGGCACGGGCGCTCCACCATCCACGCGATATCGCGGGTGAGAGTCCTGGCGGAGGAAGCTGTGTCCCGGGGCGGGGTGATGTTGGCGGTGTCCTTGGACATTTCCAACGCCTTCAACACCCTGCCCTGGAGCTGCATCCGGGAGGCACTGCGGTACCATCGGGTGCCTCCGTACCTCCGCCGCATCGTTGGGGCCTATCTGGCGGATAGGTGCGTCACCTACATGGGACGTGATGGCGGAAACCAGCGCCGCATGTCGTGCGGTGTTCCACAGGGTTCGGTCGTGGGACCGCTCCTGTGGAACATCGGGTACGACTGGGTGCTGAGGGGCGAGCTCCAGCCGGGCGTGGACCTGACGTGTTATGCAGATGACACGTTGGTCACGGCCCGGGGGAGCTCGTACAGGGAGGCAGCGTTGCTGGCGACGGCTGCGGTGTCACAGGTGGTGACCCGCATACGGCGCCTTGGCCTGGATGTGGCCCTCAACAAGTCGGAGGCCATGGTCTTTCATGGCCCACACATCGTTGTCGGGGGGTCCCGAATAGCTGTCGAGTCCACCATGAAGTATCTGGGATTGGTGCTCGACAGCCGGTGGGATTTCGGACCCCACTTCCAGCGGCTGGCGCCCAAGTTGCTGGGCGCGGCTGGGGCGCTGTCAACGCTGCTTCCCAATCTGGGGGGCCCGAGCGCCGCCTGTAGGCGGCTCTACGTGGGGATCGTGCGATCGATGGCCCTGTATGGGGCACCGATCTGGGCGGCTGACCTGACGGCCGGCAGCATCGCTGTCTTGCGGAAACCGCAGCGAGCTATGGCCGTCAGAGTCATCAGGGGGTATCGCACGATCTCCTACGAGGCGGCTTGCGTACTGGCCGGATCCCCACCGTGGGACCTCGAGGCGAAGGTACTCGCGTCGCTGCATCGGTGGCGCGAGGACTCGAGGGCGCGGGGCGAGTGGCTGACGCCGCGACATTTGGAGTTGCGTCGGTCACAGCTTCGCGCAGCCCTGGTGGCGGAATGGCGGGACAGGCTTTCACGCCCTACCGCCGGCTCCGCCACCATCGGGGCGATCCGGCCAGTGCTCGAGCGCTGGCTCGGGAGGAGGCACGGCTCCCTGTCGTTTCGGGTGACACAGGTGCTCTCGGGGCATGGTTGCTTCGGGAAGTACCTGTGTCGCATAAACAGGGAGCCGGACGCTCGGTGTCACCACTGCGTCGACTGTCGGGAGGACACGGCGTGGCACACGCTGGCAGAGTGTGCCGCTTGGACGGAGCCACGCCGTGCCCTCATCTCAGGAGTAGGCAGCGACCTGTCGCTGCCGGCCGTTGTCGACTCGATGGTCGACAGCGAGGAGTCCTGGGACGCGGTGGTGTCCTTCTGCGATACAGTCATTTCGCAGAAGGAGGCTGCGGAGAGGGAGCGGGAGATTGCTTCTGCTAACCCGATCCGCAGCAGACGCACCGGGCGTCGGCGGAGGGCGGACAACGCCCTCTTCCAGCCCCCCTGAATGGGTCCAGGGGCGACGGACCGGGGAATCCGTCGCCCCCTACTTCTTAGGACCCGAGATGGCGGCGCGTAGTGTTCCACGCGCGCCTCTCATTGATGTGGGGGGGAGTTTAACACCTCACTCCCCCCCTATCGCCAGGTGGCCCGCATAGGCGGGCCGGCACTAGCCGGGGATCGCGGAAGACTTACTAGTTCCCGTGATCCCCGGCGTAAGTGAGAGACGGAACACCGGGGTGGTTTTAGTCAGTAAGAGTCTGACAGACCCCTCCGCCCTCCCCGGGGCGGAGGACATCCATGAGGATTTCCCCCCGTCATCAAAAAAAAAAAAAAAGGTTAGGTTAGGTTAGGTTAGGTTGGGGTGCGGGCAGAAAACCTCCTCGTGTGCCTGACGGCTGCTCGTTCCTTTCGAATACGTTCGGGGGAAAGGGCAGTCGGACGGCCGGTGCATCCTGGGCACGGCCAATAGTCTTTCCACGTCGGAGAGGGTATTGTCTGTGGCGAATTTCTGCGTGGTGGGGAGCTTATGCTCCTGGGTCGGTCGTTTAGACCGCCCTACGGTCGCTCACTCCCTCTTCTGCTTACAGAGGATGGGTTGAGTGGGCGTAGGAGGTTTCTCCAAGGTGGAGAAACATGGGCGGCGCTCGTTGTGCACTTACCCTGCCAACGGGCTAGCAGCGGGGGATCTGATTCTCCCGACTGCAACCGTCGAAATCGTAATCCGTAACGAGATCATGGTCATGTTTTATGACTCGGAGCGGGACGAGGATCTTGGCTTAATCGCCCGGATCGCGAGGAAGAGAACCTCTATAAAAAATTCCTCTAATACCAAGTTTTGGTGTGCGGCGAGGGTATGAATGGCTGAGGAGTAGTGTCATCTGCAGCTTCTTAGTTGCAGGTGGCGCATCAGTCTCAAGCGCACCCCCAGCCAGGGATTGGTGGACCCCCTGGTTGGGTTACAAATGTACACTTACCTAGGGACAGGGGGTTACCCTAGGTGGACTTTTTATATCCCCCACACTCGTGGGAATCATATGGATACCAATTTTTTAAAACCAAATTTTGAGAAGTCGCCGATCGTTTTGGTCGAGCGGATGAGTGGGGGTGCAATGTCGGATCCCGACACTGCATCCGAGAAGATGGCGAGCGTGGCGAGCATTAGTTCGCAGCGCTCGCGGGCTACGGAGGGGATGTCTTCCCCCAAAGGAAGAAGAAAGCGCTCGCCACGCTCCCATAGCGTGGAAATGCCGGCCGCTAAGGTGGCAACGGGCGGAAGAGGGCGAGGTCGCGCAGTTGCTAGCGGACCTTCAAATCGTTTGTCGGAGTGCGGTGCTTCCGGGGCGATATCCCGACCCGACACGCCGGCTCCGTTGGAGCATGCGGCGAGCGTTGAGAGTGTGGGCAGTGACTCCGGGCCCGCATTCTCAGACGCCGGTGAGGGCTTGATGCTGCCCTCAAATAAGGCGGAGGCCAATGCGGCCAAGCGGGCGCAGCGAAAGGCCAGAGCAGCTGACGAGGTAGAAGAGTTGGCCCGTCAGCTGCGGGAGCGGCGCTCAGCCCGGATGACTGCCGGGGGATGCCCATCGGCGGTGGCGCTCAGCCGCCAAGTTTTGGATGGCGTGAGCGTTGTCCTTCAGGTTGCCACTAAATCCGGCAACTTGAAGGGCACGTTCACGCGCGCGCTGAAGGAGGCGGCTGACGGCATCAAAGAGGCCGTCGAGGTCCTCCAAAGTCGGTCGAGCACGGAGGAGACGGCGAAGCTGTGGGCAGAGAACCGCCGTCTCCAAGCCGAGCTGGAGGACCTCAAGCGGCAGTTTGCCGCCCAGAGGGCAGTTCCCGCGGCCACTCAATCGCTGGTCCCGCCACCGGCTCCATCCACGGCCCCATCATCGGTCCCTGCACTTGCGGATGCGGAGATCGAAAAGATCGCTCGCATCTGCATGATGCAGTGCGGACAGATGGTGGGGGCTCGGATGGAGGCCATAGAGGGGAGGCTCCTCCCGGCCGAAATTCTACGGCCACCGCTTGCTGCCGATGCGCGGAAGTCGGCTGAACCCGCCAAATCGGGGCCGACGACTGTGGCTGCTGAGCCAAGCGGGTCCGGGAAGGGAGCCAGCAAGCCCAAGAAGACCAAGGCCAAGTCTGCGCCCACTTCCCAGAAGGCTGCTCCTCCCGCGTCCATGCCTGTGCCCACTTCCCAGACGGCCGGTCCCCCGGCGAACGCTTCCGGACCGCCTACGGAGGCTTGGACAACGGTTGTCAAAGGGGGCCGAAAGAAGAGGAAGAAGGCAGCTCCACCTGCACCCGCTAAGGCACCTGCACCGGCCGCGCAGAAGAGCCAGAGGCCGCCTAGGCCAAGAGCCCCACGCTCCGCGGCTGTAGTTATAACACTGCAGCCCGGAGCCGTCGAAAGGGGCGTCTCGTATAAGGCGGTCCTACTGGAGGCTAAAGCCAAAGTCACGCTCCCCGAACTTGGCATATCGTCCGGCCTAAGATGTAGGCCGGCGATGACGGGGGCGCGGCTGCTGGAGGTGCCGGGTGCCTCGAGCGGCGAGAAGGCGGACATCCTGGCCGCCAAGCTGAGGGAGGTGCTCAACCCCGAGGACGTTCGAGTGTCCAGGCCTATGAAGACTGCTGAGCTGCGCGTCGACGGCCTGGACGACTCGACCACCCCGGCTGAGGTTGTGGCGGCCATTGCCAGAACCGGAGGTTGTCCGCCTGATGATGTGCGGGTGGGCGAGATTCGCACCGACGCTTCCGGGCTCGGGGTCGTTTGGGTGCGGTGCCCGGTGGCGGCGGGCAATAAAGTCGCTGATGGTGGACGACTCTTGGTCGGGTGGGTTGCAGCAAGGGTCAAACTGCTGCAACCCAGGGCGCTGCGGTGCTATCGGTGCCTGGACATTGGGCATGTCCGGGCGAGGTGCACCGCTGCTATAGACCGCAGCGAGCAATGTTTTCGCTGCGGTCTACCCGGCCATAAATCCGCCCAGTGCACAGCGGCACCAAACTGCAGCCTCTGTACAGCTGCAGGGAGGCCCGCTGGGCACAGGGCGGGTGGAAGAGCTTGTGGCGCACCCACCACAAAGAAGAAGAGAAGGAGAGGCACCAAGGCTGCCGGGGGCTCTTTACCCCCCCCTCAGCCTGGGTGCCCTACGGCCGACTCCCGGCCCAGTGATGGTGCGGAAATGGACTGCGCTTAATGGCGCCTTACCATTTCCTCCAGGGCAACATCAACCACGCTGCCAGAGCTCAGGATCTATTGATCCAGAGCATGGCAGAGTGGTCGATTGACGTGGCTGTGGTCGCCGAGCCGTATTTTGTCCCCCCCAGGGATAACTGGGTGGGAGACCTAGACGGCTTGGTGGCCATCATCGGCAGGGCTCTCGTCAACCCGTCCCGAGGTCGCGGTTGGGTGGCCGCCCTCGCGGACGGCATTGGCATTGTTGGAGCGTATTTCTCGCCCAACAAGAGCCTCGCCGACTTCGAGAACTTCCTTGTCGAGTTGGGGGCCGTCGTAGGCCGACTCCACCCTCGCCCCGTGCTGTTACTAGGGGATCTCAACGCCAAGTCTTCGGCGTGGGGATCTCCGGTGACCGATGCTAGGGGTGAGGTGTTGGAGGAGTGGGTGGTCACGACTGGCCTGGTCGTCCTAAACCGGGGCTCGGTATACACGTGCGTGCGGCAGCGGGGCGGTTCGATCGTGGACGTATCGTTCGCTAGCCCTGCTGTCGCGAGCCGTGTCCGCGACTGGCGTGTCGCCGTGGAGGTGGAGACGTTGTCGGATCACAGATATATCCGCTTCGACGTCTCTGCCCAGACCACTGGCGGCCGCAGCCCATCGGCCCCGCGAACGGACGGCCCGCGCTGGGCGCGTAAGCGCATCGACAGGGAAGTTCTCGAGGAGGCCGCTGTTGTCCAGGCCTGGAACCGGGAGTCGGCGACGGTTGGACCCGTCGACGTCGAAGAGGAGGCGCTGTGGTTTCGCGGGGCGATGACGCAAATCAGCGACGCGTCCATGCCCCGCGTCCACACGCAATCGGGAAGGCGCCAGGTGTACTGGTGGTCTGCCGAGATCGCTCGACTACGTGTAGAGTGCGTGGCGGTCAGACGCCAGTACACCCGATACCGGAGGCGACGTCGTCGGGTCCCTGACGAAGAAGCCGCGCTGTATGAGGTGTACCGCGCGGCTAAGGAGGCTCTGTGGCTGGCCATCGGCGAAGCGAGGACGCGAGCCAGGGAGGAGATGTTGGAGACTCTCGACGGAGATCCGTGGGGGCGCCCGTATCGTGCGGTTCGAGGGAAACTTCGAGCCGCGGCGCCTCCACTCACGGAGAGTCTCCAACCCGAGCTGCTGGAAGATGTGGTCGCAGCGCTCTTCCCGGCTAGAGCGGAGCACACTCCGCCGCCGATGGCTTTGCCCACAGCCGCAGAGCCTACCGAAGAGGTCGCCATCAGCGTCCCAGAGGTGACACAGCCAGAGATGAGGGCGGCCGTGATGCGGCTCCGGGCCAAGAACGTGGCTCCGGGGCCCGATGGTATTCACGGCATAGTGCTAGCCCTCGCTCTGAAGGAGCTAGAGCCCCAACTGAGAGGACTCTACACCGCGTGCCTTGAGCAGGGCCAGTTTCCCACTTTGTGGAAATGTGGTCGTCTGGTCCTGCTCAAGAAGGTGGGGCGCCCCGCGGACTCGCCGTCCGCGTACAGGCCCATAGTGCTGCTCGACGAGGTGGGTAAGATGTTTGAGCGGATTATCGCCGCCCGCCTCGTCGGCCACTTAAGCAGGGAGGGGCCTGACCTCGCCGAGAGCCAGTTCGGCTTTCGGCACGGGCGCTCCACCATCCACGCGATATCGCGGGTGAGAGTCCTGGCGGAGGAAGCTGTGTCCCGGGGCGGGGTGATGTTGGCGGTGTCCTTGGACATTTCCAACGCCTTCAACACCCTGCCCTGGAGCTGCATCCGGGAGGCACTGCAGTATCATCGGGTGCCTCCGTACCTCCGCCGCATCATTGGGGCCTATCTGGCGGATAGGTGTGTCACCTACATGGGACGTGATGGCGGAAACCAGCGTCGCATGTCGTGCGGTGTTCCACAGGGTTCGGTCGTGGGACCGCTCCTGTGGAACATCGGGTACGACTGGGTGCTGAGGGGCGAGCTCCAGCCGGGCGTGGACCTGACGTGTTATGCAGATGACACGCTGGTCACGGCCCGGGGGAGCTCGTACAGGGAGGCAGCGTTGCTGGCGACGGCTGCGGTGTCACAGGTGGTGACCCGCATACGGCGTCTTGGCCTGGAGGTGGCCCTCAATAAGTCGGAGGCCATGGTCTTTCATGGCCCCCGGCGGGCGCCGCCGCCGGGATCACACATCGTGGTCGGGGGGTCCCGAATTGCTGTCGAGTCCACCATGAAGTATTTAGGATTGGTGCTCGACAGCCGGTGGGACTTCGGACCCCACTTCCAGCGGCTGGCGCCCAAGTTGTTGGGCGCGGCTGGGGCGCTGTCAACGCTGCTTCCCAATCTGGGGGGCCCGAGCGCCGCCTGTAGGCGGCTCTACGTGGGGATCGTGCGATCGATGGCCCTGTATGGGGCCCCGATCTGGGCGGCTGACCTGACGGCCGGCAGCATCGCTGTCCTGCGGAAACCGCAGCGAGCTATGGCCGTCAGAGTCATAAGGGGATATCGCACGATCTCCTACGAGGCGGCTTGCGTACTGGCCGGATCCCCACCGTGGGACCTCGAGGCGAAGGTACTCGCGTCGCTGCATCGGTGGCGCGAGGACTCGAGGGCGCGGGGCGAGTGGCTGACGCCGCGACATTTGGAGTTGCGTCGGTCACAGCTTCGCGCAGCCCTGGTGGCGGAATGGCGGGACAGGCTTTCACGCCCTACCGCCGGCTCCGCCACCATCGGGGCGATCCGGCCAGTACTCGAGCGCTGGCTCGGGAGGAGGCACGGCTCCCTGTCGTTTCGGGTGACACAGGTGCTCTCGGGGCATGGTTGCTTCGGGAAGTACCTGTGTCGCATAAACAGGGAGCCGGACGCTCGGTGTCACCACTGCGTCGACTGCCGGGAGGACACGGCGTGGCACACGCTGGCAGAGTGTGCCGCTTGGACGGAGCCACGCCGTGCCCTCATCTCAGGAGTAGGCAGTGACCTGTCGCTGCCGGCCGTTGTCGACTCGATGGTCGACAGCGAGGAGTCCTGGGACGCGGTGGTGTCCTTCTGCGAAACAGTCATCTCGCAGAAGGAGGCTGCGGAGAGGGAGCGGGAGATTGCTTCAGCTAACCCGATCCGCAGCAGACGCACCGGGCGTCGGCGGAGGGCGGACAACGCCCTCTTCCAGCCCCCCTAAATGGGTCCAGGGGCGACGGACTGGGGAATCCGTCGCCCCCTATTTCTAGGACCCGAGATGGCGGCGCGTAGTGTTCCACGCGCGCCTCTCTTTGATGTGGGGGGGAGTTTAACACCTCACTCCCCCCCTATCGCGAGGTGGCCCGCATCGGCGGGCCGGCACTAGTCGGGGATCGCGGAAGTCTCAATCGTTCCCGCGATCCCCGGTGTACGTGAGAGACGGAACACCGGGGTGGTTTTAGTCAGTAAGAGTCTGACAGACCCCTCCATGGACATCCATGAGGATTTCCCCCCGTCATCAAAAAAAAAAAAAAAAAAAAAAGGTTAGGTTAGGTTAGGTTAGGTTAGGTTGGGGTGGGGTGCGGGCAGAAAACCTCCTCGTGTGCCTGACGGCTGCTCGTTCCTTTCGAATACGTTCGGGGGAAAGGGCAGTCGGACGGCCGGTGCATCCTGGGCACGGCCAATAGTCTTTCCACGTCGGAGAGGGTATTGTCTGTGGCGAATTTCTGCGTGGGGGGGGAGCTTTTGCTCCTGGGTCGGTCGTTTAGACCGCCCTACGGTCGCTCACTCCCTCTTCTGCTTACAGAGGATGGGTTGAGTGGGCGTAGGACGTTTTTCCAAGGTGGAGAAACATGGGCGGCGCTCGTTGTGCACTTACCCTGCCAACGGGCTAGCAGCGGGGGATCTGATTCTCCCGACTGCAACCGTCGAAATCGTAATCCGTAACGAGATCATGGTCATGTTTTATGACTCGGAGCGGGACGAGGATCTTGGCTTAATCGCCCGGATCGCGAGGAAGATAACCTCTATAAAAAATTCCTCTAATACCAAGATTTGGTGCGCGGCGAGGGTATGAATGGCTGAGGAGTAGTGTCATCTGCAGCTTCTCAGTTGCAGGTGGCGCATCAGTCTCAAGCGCACCCCCAGCCAGGGATTGGTGGACCCCCTGGTTGGGTTACAAATGTACACTTACCTAGGGACAGGGGGTTACCCTAGGTGGACTTTTTATATCCCCCACACTCGTGGGAATCATATGGATACCAATTTTTTAAAACCAAATTTTGAGAAGTCGCCGATCGTTTTGGTCGAGCGGATAAGTGGGGGTGCTGTGTCGGAGTCCGACACTGCATCCGAGAAGATGGCAAGCGTGGCGAGCGTTAGCTCGCAGCGCTCAAGAACTACGGAGGGGATGTCTTCCCCCAAAGGAAGGAGGAAGCGCTCGCCACGCTCCCATAGCGTAGAAATGCCGGCCGCTAAGGTGGCAACGGGCGGAAGTGGGCGAGGTCGAGCAGTGGCAAGCCGAGCATCTGCTCGTTTGTCGGAGTGCGGTGGGCGGTCCGGGTCGCAATCCCGACCAAATACGCCGGCTCCGTTGCAGAATGCGGAAAGCGTTGAGAGCGTGGGCAGCGACTCCGAGCCCGCGTTCTCAGACGTCGGCGAGGGCTTGCTGCTGCCCTCAAACAAGGCGGAGGCCAATGCGGCTAAGCGGGCGCAGCGAAAGGCCAGAGCGGCTGACGAGGTCGAAGAGCTGGCCCGTCAGTTGCGGGAGCGGCGCTCTGCCCGGATGGCTGCCGGGGGGAGTCCATCGGCGGTGGCGCTCAGTCGCCAAGTTTTGGACGGCGTGGGCGTTGTCCTTCAGGTTGCCACTAAATCCGGCAACTTGAAGGGCACGTTCACGCGCGCTCTTAAGGAGGCGGCCGACGGTATAAAAGAGGCCGTCGAGGTCCTCCAGAGTCGCTCGAGCACGGAGGAGACGACGAAGCTGTGGGACGAGAACCGCCGTCTCCAAGCCGAGCTGGAGGACCTCAAGCGGCAGTTTGCCGCCCAGAGGGCAGTTCCCGCAGCCACCCAATCGGCGGTCCCGCCACCGGCTCCATCGTTGGCCCCATCATCGGTCCCTGCACTTGCGGATGCAGAGATCGAGAAGATCGCTCGCATCTGCATGATGCAGTGCGGGCAGATGGTGGGGGCCCGGATGGAAGCAATAGAGGGGAGGCTCCTCCCGGCCGAAATTCAGCGGCCACCGCTTGCTGCGGATGCGCGGAAGTCGGCTGAACCCGCTAAATCGGGGCCGACGACTGTGGCTGCTGAGCCAAGCGGGTCCGGGAAGAAAGCCAGCAAGCCCAAGAAGGTCAAGGTCAAGCCTGCGCCCACTTCCGAGACGGCCGGTCCCCCGGCGACCACTCCCGGGCCCTGTATGGAGGCCTGGACAACGGTCGTCAAGGGGGGCAGAAAGAAGAAGAGGAAGAAGGCAGCACCGCCTGCACCCGACGCTGCACCTGCACCGGCCGCGCAGAAAACCAAGAGGCCGCCTAGGCCGAGAGCCCCACGCTCGGCGGCTGTGGTTTTAACACTGCAGCCCGGAGCCGTTGAAAGGGGCGTCTCATATAAGGCGGTCCTATTGGAGGCCAAAGCCAAGGTCACACTCCCCGACCTTGGCATACCGTCCGGTCTCAGATGTAGGCCGGCGATTACGGGGGCGCGGCTGCTGGAGGTGCCGGGTACTTCTAGCGGCGAGAAGGCGGACCTCCTGGCCGCCAAGTTGAGAGAGGTCCTCAACCCAGAGGACGTTCGAGTGTCCAGGCCAATGAAGACCGCCGAGCTGCGAGTCGACGGCCTGGACGACTCGACGACTCCGGCTGAGGTTGTGGCAGCCATCGCCAAAGCCGGAGGATGTCCGCCTGAGGACGTGCGTACGGGCGACATCCGAACCGGCGCTTCCGGTCTCGGAGCCATCTGGGTGCGGTGCCCAGTGTCGGCGGCAAACAAAGTCGCCGACGGTGGGCGCCTGTTGGTGGGCTGGGTTGCAGCGAGAGTCAAGCTGCTGCAACCCAGAGCGCTACGGTGCTACCGCTGCCTGGACATTGGGCATGTCCGGGCAGGGTGCACCGCCGAAATAGACCGCAGCGAGCAATGCTTTCGCTGCGGTAAGCCTGGCCATAAGTCCGCCCAGTGCACAGCGGCGCCAAACTGCAGCCTCTGTACAGCTGCAGGGAGGCCCGCTGGGCACAGGGCGGGTGGAAGAGCGTGTGGCGCACCCACCACAAAGAAGAAGAGAAGGAGAGGCACCAAGGCTGCCGGGGGCTCTTTACCGCCCCCTCAGCCTGGGTGCCCTACGGCCGACTCCCGGCCCAGTGATGGTGCGACGGAGGGTATGGACTGCGCATAATGGCGCCTTACCATTTCCTCCAGGGCAACATCAACCACGCTGCCAGAGCTCAGGATCTATTGATCCAGAGCATGGCAGAGTGGTCGATCGACGTGGCTGTGGTCGCTGAGCCGTATTTCGTTCCCCCCAGGGATAACTGGGTGGGAGACCTAGACGGCTCGGTGGCCATCATTGGCGGGGCTCTCGTCAACCCGTCCCGAGGTCGCGGTTGGGTGGCCGCCCTCGCGGACGGTATTGGCATTGTTGGGGCGTATTTCTCGCCCAACAAGAGCCTCGCCGACTTCGAGAACTTCCTTGTCGAGTTGGGGGCCGTCGTAGGCCGACTCCACCCTCGCCCCGTGCTGTTACTAGGGGATCTCAACGCCAAGTCTTCGGCGTGGGGATCCCCGGTGACCGATGCTAGGGGTGAGGCGCTGGAGGAGTGGGTGGTCACAACTGGCCTGGTCGTCCTAAACCGGGGCTCGGTATACACGTGCGTGCGGCAGCGGGGCGGTTCGATCGTGGACGTATCGTTCGCTAGCCCTGCTGTCGCGAGCCGTGTCCGCGACTGGCGTGTCGCGGTGGAGGTGGAGACGTTGTCGGATCACAGATATATCCGCTTCGACGTCTCCGCCCAGACCGCAGGCGGCCGCAGTCCATCGGCCCCGCGAACGGACGGCCCGCGCTGGGCGCGTAAGCGCATCGACAGGGAAGTTCTCGAGGAGGCCGCTATTGTCCAGGCCTGGATCCGGGAGTCGGCGACGGTTGGACCCGTCGACGTCGAAGAGGAGGCGCTGTGGTTTCGCGGGGCGATGACGCAAATCAGCGACGCGTCCATGCCCCGCGTCCACACGCAATCAGGAAGGCGCCAGGTGTACTGGTGGTCTGCCGAGATCGCGCGACTTCGTGTCGAGTGCGTGGCGGTCAGACGCCAGTACACCCGATACCGGAGGCGACGTCGTCGGGTCCCTGACGAAGAAGCCGCGCTGTATGAGGTGTACCGCGCGGCTAAGGAGGCTCTGTGGCTGGCCATCGGCGAAGCGAGGACGCGAGCCAGGGAGGAGATGTTGGAGACTCTCGACGGAGATCCGTGGGGGCGCCCGTATCGTGCGGTTCGAGGGAAACTTCGAGCCGCGGCGCCTCCACTCACGGAGAGTCTCCAACCCGAGCTGCTGGAAGATGTGGTCGCAGCGCTCTTCCCGGCTAGAGCGGAGCACACTCCGCCGCCGATGGCTTTGCCCACAGCCGCAGAGCCTACCGAAGAGGTCGCCATCAGCGTCCCAGAGGTGACACAGCCAGAGATGAGGGCGGCCGTGATGCGGCTCCGGGCCAAGAACGTGGCTCCGGGGCCCGATGGTATTCACGGCATAGTGCTATCCCTCGCTCTGAAGGAGCTAGAGCCCCAACTGAGAGGACTCTACACCGCGTGCCTTGAGCAGGGCCAGTTTCCCACTTTGTGGAAATCTGGTCGTCTGGTCCTGCTCAAGAAGGTGGGGCGCCCCGCGGACTCGCCGTCCGCGTACAGGCCCATAGTGCTGCTCGACGAGGTGGGTAAGATGTTTGAGCGGATTATCGCCGCCCGCCTCGTCGGCCACTTAAGCAGGGAGGGGCCTGACCTCGCCGAGAGCCAGTTCGGCTTTCGGCACGGGCGCTCCACCATCCACGCGATATTGCGGGTGAGAGTCCTGGCGGAGGAAGCGGTGTCCCGGGGTGGGGTGATGTTGGCGGTGTCCTTGGACATTTCCAACGCCTTCAACACCCTGCCCTGGAGCTGCATTCGGGAGGCACTGCGGTACCATCGGGTGCCTCCGTACCTCCGCCGCATCGTTGGGGCCTATCTGGCGGATAGGTGTGTCACCTACATGGGACGTGATGGCGGAAACCAGCGCCGCATGTCGTGCGGTGTTCCACAGGGTTCGGTCGTGGGACCGCTCCTGTGGAACATCGGGTACGACTGGGTGCTGAGGGGCGAGCTCCAGCCGGGCGTGGACCTGACGTGTTATGCAGATGACACGCTGGTCACGGCCCGGGGGAGCTCGTACAGGGAGGCAGCGTTGCTGGCGACGGCTGCGGTGTCACAGGTGGTGACCCGCATACGGCGCCTTGGCCTAGAGGTGGCCCTCAACAAGTCGGAGGCCATGGTTTTTCATGGCCCCCGGCGGGCGCCGCCGCCGGGATCACACATCGTGGTCGGGGGGTCCCGAATTGCTGTCGAGTCCACCATGAAGTATCTGGGATTGGTGCTCGACAGCCGATGGGACTTCGGACCCCACTTCCAGCGGCTGGCGCCCAAGTTGTTGGGCGCGGCTGGGGCGCTGTCAACGCTGCTTCCCAATCTGGGGGGCCCGAGCGCCGCCTGTAGGCGGCTCTACGTAGGAATCGTGCGATCGATGGCCCTGTATGGGGCCCCGATTTGGGCGGCTGACCTGACGGCCGGCAGCATCGCTGTCCTGCGGAAACCGCAGCGAGCTATGGCCGTCAGAGTCATAAGGGGATATCGCACGATCTCCTACGAGGCGGCTTGCGTACTGGCCGGATCCCCACCGTGGGACCTCGAGGCGAAGGTGCTCGCGTCGCTGCATCGGTGGCGCGAGGACTCGAGGGCGCGGGGCGAGTGGCTGACGCCGCGACATTTGGAGTTGCGTCGGTCACAGCTTCGCGCAGCCCTGGTGGCGGAATGGCGGGACAGGCTTTCACGCCCTACCGCCGGCTCCGCCACCATCGGGGCGATCCGGCCAGTACTCGAGCGCTGGCTCGGGAGGAGGCACGGCTCCCTGTCGTTTCGGGTGACACAGGTGCTCTCGGGGCATGGTTGCTTCGGGAAGTACCTGTGTCGCATAAACAGGGAGCCGGACGCTCGGTGTCACCACTGCGTCGACTGTCGGGAGGACACGGCGTGGCACACGCTGGCAGAGTGTGCCGCTTGGACGGAGCCACGCCGTGCCCTCATCTCAGGAGTAGGCAGCGACCTGTCGCTGCCGGCCGTTGTCGACTCGATGGTCGACAGCGAGGAGTCCTGGGACGCGGTGGTGTCCTTCTGCGATACAGTTATTTCGCAGAAGGAGGCTGCGGAGAGGGAGCGGGAGATTGCTTCTGCTAACCCGATCCGCAGCAGACGCACCGGGCGTCGGCGGAGGGCGGACAACGCCCTCTTCCAGCCCCCCTGAATGGGTCCAGGGGCGACGGACTGGGGAATCCGTCGCCCCCTATTTCTTAGGACCCGAGATGGCGGCGCGTAGTGTTCCACGCGCGCCTCTCTTTGATGTGGGGGGGAGTTTAACACCTCACTCCCCCCCTATCGCGAGGTGGCCCGCATAGGCGGGCCGGCACTAGCCGGGGATCGCGGAAGACTTACTAGTTCCCGTGATCCCTGGCGTAAGTGAGAGACGGAACACCGGGGTGGTTTTAGTCAGTAAGAGTCTGACAGACCCCTCCGCCCTCCCCGGGGCGGAGGACATCCATGAGGATTTCCCCCCGTAATCAAAAAAAAAAAAAAAAAGGTTAGGTTGGGGTGCGGGCAGAAAACCTCCTCGTGTGCCTGACGGCTGCTCGTTCCTTTCGAATACGTTCGGGGGAAAGGGCAGTCGGACGGCTGGTGCATCCTGGGCACGGCCAATAGTCTTTCCACGTCGGAGAGGGTATTGTCTGTGGCGAATTTCTGCGTGGGGGGGAGCTTATGCTCCTGGGTCGGTCGTTTAGACCGCCCTACGGTCGCTCACTCCCTCTTCTGCTTACAGAGGATGGGTTGAGTGGGCGTAGGAGGTTTCTCCAAGGTGGAGAAACATGGGCGGCGCTCGTTGTGCACTTACCCTGCCAACGGGCTAGCAGCGGGGGATCTGATTCTCCCGACTGCAACCGTCGAAATCGTAATCCGTAACGAGATCATGGTCATGTTTTATGACTCGGAGCGGGACGAGGATCTTGGCTTAATCGCCCGGATCGCGAGGAAGAGAACCTCTATAAAAAATTCCTCTAATACCAAGTTTTGGTGTGCGGCGAGGGTATGAATGGCTGAGGAGTAGTGTCATCTGCAGCTTCTTAGTTGCAGGTGGCGCATCAGTCTCAAGCGCACCCCCAGCCAGGGATTGGTGGACCCCCTGGTTGGGTTACAAATGTACACTTACCTAGGGACAGGGGGTTACCCTAGGTGGACTTTTTATATCCCCCACACTCGTGGGAATCATATGGATACCAATTTTTTAAAACCAAATTTTGAGAAGTCGCCGATCGTTTTGGTCGATCGGATGAGTGTGGGTGCAATGTCGGATTCCGACATTGCATCCGAAAAAATGGCTAGCGTGACGAGCGTGAGCTCGGAGCGCGAGCAGGCTGAAGGGAGTATGGCTGGGCGTCCCTCCAAGGGAAGGAGGAAGCGCTCGCCACGCTCCCACAGTGAGGAAAACCTGCCGGCCGCTAAAGTGCCAACAGGCAGGAGCAGGCGAGGTCGCGCAGCGGCAAGTGGAGCCTCTGCTCGTTTGCCGGAGCGGGATCGTTCCGTATCGGTGTCCCAGCCCGAAACACCTGCTTCGGTGGAGCACGCGAAAAGCGTGGAGAGTGTGGACTCCGTGTCCACGATGTCGGACCTCAACGATGGCCTTCTGCTGGGGTCCAACAAGGCCGAGGCCAATGCTGCCAAACGGGCGCAGCGCAAAGCCAGAGCCGCTGACGAGGTGGAAGAGTTGGCCCGTCAGTTGCGGGAGCGGCGCTCAGCCCGGATGGCTGCCGGGGAGAGCCCATCGGCGGTGGCGCTCAGTCGCCAGGTTTTGGACGGCGTGGGCGTTGTCCTTCAGGTTGCCACTAAATCCGGCAACTTGAAGGGCATGTTCACGCGTGCTCTTAAGGAAGCGGCTGACGGCATTAAAGAGGCCGTCGAGGTCCTCCAGAGTCGGTCGAGCACTGAGGAGACGGCGAAGCTGTGGGAAGAGAACCGCCGTCTCCAAGCCGAGTTGGAGGACCTCAAGCGACAGTTTGCCGCCCAGAGGGCAGCTCCCGCGGCCACTGGATCTCCGGTCCCATTGTCGGCCCCATCAACGGCCCCATCATCGGCCCCTGCGCTTGCAGATGCGGAGGTCGAGAAGATTGCTCGCATCTGCATGATGCAGTGCGGGCAAATGGTGGGGGCTCGACTGGAGGCTATAGAGGCAAGGCTACTCCCGGCCGAAACCCTCCGCCCACCGCTCGCTGCTGACAAGCAAAGGTTAGCTGGCACCGCCAAACAATCTGCGAAGGCCAAGTCTGCGCCTACTTCCCGGACGGCCGCTGTCCCGGCGATCGCGTCTGTTCCGACTTCCCAGACGGCCGGTCCCCCGGCGACCGCTTCCGGGCCTTCTACGGAGGCCTGGACAACGGTCGTCAAGCGGGGACGCAAGAAGAAGAAGAAGGCAGCGCCGCCTCCAGTCACTGCGGCATCTTCTTCGAAGAGGGCCCAGAGGCCGCCTAGGCCGCGAGCCCCACGCTCCGCGGCTGTGGTTATTACACTGCAGCCCGGAGCGGTCGAAAGGGGCGTGTCCTATAAGTCGGTCCTGACGGAGGCCAAAGCCAAAGTCGCTTTCCCCGACCTTGGCATAACGTCGGGCGTCGGGTTTAGGACGGCGATTACGGGGGCTCGGCTGCTAGAGGTGCCGGGTTCCTCTAGCGGGGAGAAGGCGGACATCCTGGCCGCCAAGCTGAGGGAGGTCCTCAACCCCGAGGACGTTCGAGTGTCCAGGCCAATGAAGACATCCGAGCTGCGAGTCGACGGCCTGGACGACTCGACCACCCCGGCTGAGGTTGTGGCGGCCATTGCCAGAACCGGAGGTTGTCCGCCTGATGATGTGCGGGTGGGCGAGATTCGCACCGACGCTTCCGGGCTCGGGGTCGTTTGGGTGCGGTGCCCGGTGGCGGCGGGCAATAAAGTCGCTGATGGTGGACGACTCTTGGTCGGGTGGGTTGCAGCAAGGGTCAAACTGCTGCAACCCAGGGCGCTGCAGTGCTATCGGTGCCTGGACATTGGGCATGTCCGGGCGAGGTGCACCGCTGCTATAGACCGCAGCGAGCAATGTTTTCGCTGCGGTCTACCCGGCCATAAATCCGCCCAGTGCACAGCGGCACCAAACTGCAGCCTCTGTACAGCTGCAGGGAGGCCCGCTGGGCACAGGGCGGGTGGAAGAGCTTGTGGCGCACCCACCACAAAGAAGAAGAGAAGGAGAGGCACCAAGGCTACCGGGGGCTCTCTACCCCCCCCTCAGCCTGGGTGCCCTACGGCCGACTCCCGGCCCAGTGATGGTGCGGAAATGGACTGCGCTTAATGGCGCCTTACCATTTCCTCCAGGGCAACATCAACCACGCTGCCAGAGCTCAGGATCTATTGATCCAGAGCATGGCAGAGTGGTCGATTGACGTGGCTGTGGTCACCGAGCCGTATTTTGTCCCCCCCAGGGATAACTGGGTGGGAGACCTAGACGGCTTGGTGGCCATCATCGGCAGGGCTCTCGTCAACCCGTCCCGAGGTCGCGGTTGGGTGGCCGCCCTCGCGGACGGCATTGGCATTGTTGGAGCGTATTTCTCGCCCAACAAGAGCCTCGCCGACTTCGAGAACTTCCTTGTCGAGTTGGGGGCCGTCGTAGGCCGACTCCACCCTCGCCCCGTGCTGTTACTAGGGGATCTCAACGCCAAGTCTTCGGCGTGGGGATCCCCGGTGACCGATGCTAGGGGTGAGGCGCTGGAGGAGTGGGTGGTCACAACTGGCCTGGTCGTCCTAAACCGGGGCTCGGTATACACGTGCGTGCGGCAGCGGGGCGGTTCGATCGTGGACGTATCGTTCGCTAGCCCTGCTGTTGCGAGCCGTGTCCGCGACTGGCGTGTCGCGGTGGAGGTGGAGACGTTGTCGGATCACAGATATATCCGCTTCGACGTCTCCGCCCAGACCGCAGGCGGCCGCAGTCCATCGGCCCCGCGAACGGACGGCCCGCGCTGGGCGCGTAAGCGCATCGACAGGGAAGTTCTCGAGGAGGCCGCTATTGTCCAGGCCTGGATCCGGGAGTCGGCGACGGTTGGACCCGTCGACGTCGAAGAGGAGGCGCTGTGGTTTCGCGGGGCGATGACGCAAATCAGCGACGCGTCCATGCCCCGCGTCCACACGCAATCGGGAAGGCGCCAGGTGTACTGGTGGTCTGCCGAGATCGCGCGACTACGTGTCGAATGCGTGGCGGTCAGACGCCAGTACACCCGATACCGGAGGCGACGTCGTCGGGTCCCTGACGAAGAAGCCGCGCTGTATGAGGTGTACCGCGCGGCTAAGGAGGCTCTGTGGCTGGCCATCGGCGAAGCGAGGACGCGAGCCAGGGAGGAGATGTTGGAGACTCTCGACGGAGATCCGTGGGGGCGCCCGTATCGTGCGGTTCGAGGGAAACTTCGAGCCGCGGCGCCTCCACTCACGGAGAGTCTCCAACCCGAGCTGCTGGAAGATGTGGTCGCAGCGCTCTTCCCGGCTAGAGCGGAGCACACTCCGCCGCCGATGGCTTTGCCCACAGCCGCAGAGCCTACCGAAGAGGTCGCCATCAACGTCCCAGAGGTGACACAGCCAGAGATGAGGGCGGCCGTGATGCGGCTCCGGGCCAAGAACGTGGCTCCGGGGCCCGATGGTATTCACGGCATAGTGCTAGCCCTCGCTCTGAAGGAGCTAGAGCCCCAACTGAGAGGACTCTACACCGCGTGCCTTGAGCAGGGCCAGTTTCCCACTTTGTGGAAATCTGGTCGTCTGGTCCTGCTCAAGAAGGTGGGGCGCCCCGCGGACTCGCCGTCCGCGTACAGGCCCATAGTGCTGCTCGACGAGGTGGGTAAGATGTTTGAGCGGATTATCGCCGCCCGCCTCGTCGGCCACTTAAGCAGGGAGGGGCCTGACCTCGCCGAGAGCCAGTTCGGCTTTCGGCACGGGCGCTCCACCATCCACGCGATATCGCGGGTGAGAGTCCTGGCGGAGGAAGCTGTGTCCCGGGGCGGGGTGATGTTGGCGGTGTCCTTGGACATTTCCAACGCCTTCAACACCCTGCCCTGGAGCTGCATTCGGGAGGCACTGCGGTACCATCGGGTGCCCCCGTACCTCCGCCGCATCGTTGGGGCCTATCTGGCGGATAGGTGTGTCACCTACATGGGACGTGATGGCGGAAACCAGCGCCGCATGTCGTGCGGTGTTCCACAGGGTTCGGTCGTGGGACCGCTCCTGTGGAACATCGGGTACGACTGGGTGCTGAGGGGCGAGCTCCAGCCGGGCGTGGACCTTACGTGTTATGCAGATGACACGCTGGTCACGGCCCGGGGGAGCTCGTACAGGGAGGCAGCGTTGCTGGCGACGGCTGCGGTGTCACAGGTGGTGACCCGCATACGGCGTCTTGGCCTGGAGGTGGCCCTCAACAAGTCGGAGGCCATGGTCTTTCATGGCCCCCGGCGGGCGCCGCCGCCGGGATCACACATCGTGGTCGGGGGGTCCCGAATTGCTGTCGAGTCCACCATGAAGTATCTGGGATTGGTGCTCGACAGCCGGTGGGATTTCGGACCCCACTTCCAGCGGCTGGCGCCCAAGTTGTTGGGCGCGGCTGGGGCGCTGTCAACGCTGCTTCCCAATCTGGGGGGCCCGAGCGCCGCCTGTAGGCGGCTCTACGTGGGGATCGTGCGGTCGATGGCCCTGTATGGGACCCCGATCTGGGCGGCTGACCTGACGGCCGGCAGCATCGCTGTCTTGCGGAAACCGCAGCGAGCTATGGCCGTCAGAGTCATCAGGGGGTATCGCACGATCTCCTACGAGGCGGCTTGCGTACTGGCCGGATCCCCACCGTGGGACCTCGAGGCGAAGGTACTCGCGTCGCTGCATCGGTGGCGCGAGGACTCGAGGGCGCGGGGCGAGTGGCTGACGCCGCGACATTTGGAGTTGCGTCGGTCACAGCTTCGCGCAGCCCTGGTGGCGGAATGGCGGGACAGGCTTTCACGCCCTACCGCCGGCTCCGCCACCATCGGGGCGATCCGGCCAGTACTCGAGCGCTGGCTCGGGAGGAGGCACGGCTCCCTGTCGTTTCGGGTGACACAGGTGCTCTCGGGGCATGGTTGCTTCGGGAAGTACCTGTGTCGCATAAACAGGGAGCCGGACGCTCGGTGTCACCACTGCGTCGACTGTCGGGAGGACACGGCGTGGCACACGCTGGCAGAGTGTGCCGCTTGGACGGAGCCACGCCGTGCCCTCATCTCAGGAGTAGGCAGTGATCTGTCGCTGCCGGCCGTTGTCGACTCGATGGTCGACAGCGAGGAGTCCTGGGACGCGGTGGTGTCCTTCTGCGAAACAGTCATTTCGCAGAAGGAGGCTGCGGAGAGGGAGCGGGAGATTGCTTCAGCTAACCCGATCCGCAGCAGACGCACCGGGCGTCGGCGGAGGGCGGACAACGCCCTCTTCCAGCCCCCCTAAATGGGTCCAGGGGCGACGGACTGGGGAATCCGTCGCCCCCTACTTCTTAGGACCCGAGATGGCGGCGCGTAGTGTTCCACGCGCGCCTCTCTTTGATGTGGGGGGGAGTTTAACACCTCACTCCCCCCCTATCGCGAGGTGGCCCGCATAGGCGGGCCGGCACTAGTCGGGGATCGCGGAAGACTTACTAGTTCCCGTGATCCCCGGTGTACGTGAGAGACGGAACACCGGGGTGGTTTTAGTCAGTAAGAGTCTGACAGACCCCTCCGCCCTCCCCGGGGCGGAGGACATCCATGAGGATTTCCCCCCGTAATCAAAAAAAAAAAAAAAAAAAAAAAAGGTTAGGTTAGGTTAGGTTAGGTTAGGTTAGGTTTTTTTTTTTTTTTTTTTTTTTTTTTTTTTTTGTTTGGGCAGGAGTGGGAAATCCTCATGGACACCCAGACTGCCTCACTAATGACGCAGTCTGGGTAGTGCCGGACTCTTACCGGCTAAAACCCACTCCTGCCTTGCCAGTTTACCTCTGACATAATCAGAGCCTTTGGTATCTCATGTCAGGTTTTGCACTATTTAACTTCTACGTAATAGGGAGGATGGAGAATTTCAATATGTATTTTTCTTTATTTTGTTTTACTTTTGTTCTTTTAAATGTCTTATATATTTAAACTTATAATTACTTATACAGACTATGTATTAATAAAGTATAATCTAACACTCTTTTTCTATGTATTATTGTTCCTTTTTTATGTTTTTATATGTATTTTATATTTTATCTACAGGCTAACACACACTTAGTTTTAATATTATTTTTTTGCATTTTTCTTTTTGTTTTTCTTCTACGTTTTTCTATTTCATGGAGTCATAAATAAACATAGTTTTATCTACACTAATCTTATCTATATTTTTATTCACACTATTTTAATATCATGCCTATCCTAATATATATAACAATATATTATATAGTCATATTTTATACTCTATGTTATTTCTATTCTTATTCTAATAATATTTTTGACTACTTTAACAACATTTACACAATCTATGAAAACATAAAACCGAGCTTTCCTTGCCTCATACTTAAACATGTCTTTCTGTTTCTGTTCTTTCTGTTTCAGGTACCGCTTTACGACCCTAGCACTCAGGACTGGTTTGGCACAACGTCTTCTATTCTTATTGATGGCGCTATCCTTTTTTACGGTTGATTTTTCGGACCACCACGGCAGATTTTGCTGCTTTAATTTGGCCAGTTTCTCATGAAACTGGCTACAATTTGCTACAATCTTTTTAGAGCTGTGATGGTCTAACCCTGTGATGGCCTTTATATATCTCCAACAATGTTCCAATGCCAGCTTGTCTGATGAGTACGTTATTACGACGCAGTTGGTGTGGCGCCGGTGTCGACGTACATTTTTGCGGGCAGTTGCATTAACAACCTTAGCAATATGCCGTTGTCGCTCGGGCCAATGCGTCCCACTTTCGCCGGACCGGGCATCCACTGCTGAACGCATTGTGCTCGCGGTCCCCCAACTTGGCTCTGGTGCAGTTTATACACGCCGCTGCTTCGTCCAGCTGTTTATCTGGGCAGTCCGCCCTGAGATGCGGGCCGCCACAGTGGCTGCACAGGTCTGCTAGGTCCTTGCAGAACCGTTTGCCGTGACCGTATCCTAGGCAGCGGGTGCACTGCACCAGTGGCGTCTGGTCCTCAACGCGTATCCTCTGGAGGTCGATGCGGAGCTTCCCTCCTTCGAGCGCTCTTCTCCAGATCGTGGGGGACACGCTCAGCACAATGTGACACACCAGTGGGTTCCTTGTTTTACGCCTGTACCTGATTTTTGCCCTATCTGCCTCATCGCCGAGGTCGTGGAAGATTTCCCGATTCTGATTCCTGAGGGATTTGAGGACTTCCTCGTCGGTGTGTACTAACAACACATCCCTCAGAATCAGAAGCGGGTCTCTGTTTGTCACTTCCTCGACGACGAGGTTCTCTCCTACCGCTTCCAATCTCTCCTTTATCTTTCTTCTTTCCTCCTTTGTTGTGCAACCCATAATTATCTTCCTGTCCTTGGCTTTTCTTACTCTCTCCACCTGCACCCAGCCCTCCTTAGCATCCACCGCTTTTCTTATCCTTTCGAGGACCTCTTCTCCCGTGTCGAAGTCCTCTTTTGAGGAGACAACCACCGAGTGCAGCGTCGCTCGCTCCAGGGCCTGTCCCCCGGTCTGGCCAATACGTGCCGCTACAGCACCGGCATAGGTTGTCTCCCCAGTGCTTTTTTAATTGCTAAAGCATCCCGTAGTTTTCCCATGCTTTCCATATTCTCTTTAATCAGTGAGCTATGCTGTTTAATGGTTTCTGTGAGCTCATTCTTTATGGGTTCGAAACAGTCGTTTGTAGTGGGTATAGCTGCAGGTGCGACTGCAGGTGGTGCCGCAGGTGCGACTGCAGGTGCAGGAGCACCGGAAGTTTTGCTCCGCTCTGACTCCTTGACCAACTCGTAGAGCCTGTTTATTGAGCTGAGTACCTCCGCCTTGATCTCGCTTTTGAGGTTACGAGAGTAGCCTAAATAGAGCTTGGCTTTGTTCAGGCAAGCTCTCGCTTCCGCCGTGAGATTGGGGTACCCCGACTCAGATCTCTTTAGTGGCTTTGCGTTGTCGACAGTAACTCGCCGCGTCTCAGGAGTGTTGGAAGCAGTTTGTGTTATGTCACGGTTTTGGTTGGCCGGGGACTTGGCCTGGGGCTCAGTTTTCCCGGCCTCCCATTCCCCGATGCTGCGCCTCACACTTGGAAGTGCGGGTTCTGCTTTCTCCATCGAACGCGGCGAGGCCCTGGGTCCTGGCGAGCTAGCGGTCTTAGCTGGTGTGCGGAACATCGTGAAGGTTAAGTTCATAAAAAGAACTGTCAGAGGTCACTGATATTACTATTGTGTCCCTGTAAATGGGGGATGCACAGAAGCAATAAAAATACTATGGAAGTATAATAACGTCCTTAGGTCGAAAAAGACCGTCAGTGGATAAAACTCCTGAAAAATAGGAGACTCCGTCAAATGCGGGTCAAATGACGAGACAACGCGATAGCAAAAATTTTATATATACACTCTTAAAACTATGTCCTATAAAACGATAAAAACTAAATAATAAAAATTTGTCTAAATCAGGTTCGTCCACCCAGCTAGTAGCCAGAGGGTGGGTGGGCGGGCAAATTTTTTTTTCGCGTTTTGTCAATTATTTTTGCTGGGATGGTCTCAGGTAGCCCAATTATGAATATAGTAGCTGAAAACAGCGTCAAATTACCTCACCGGGAAGCAAAGTTATATCGATTCTATGCAAACTTGGTTTGCTTAGGTAGAATTTGATGGCTACAGTTTGTATAGAACAAAGAAAATTTCTAGGTATCTAAGTGGCTATATAAGCTAGATGGACGGGCGAGGTGTCGAAAGACGCGTCTCCGCGCGAGCTAGCCAACTATGACGTCACTGAAAATTATGCTGAACAAAAATTTTGAGTTTTAGATGAAAAACGTGAATTTTCTCCGAAAATTATAACAAAACCAGGAATTCTGACTACCCCACAAGACTCGGACTCGCGCAACGCGCACCGGAATGCAGGTAAGGCAGGTAAGTATCTATTGAAACTAATTTAAACGGATTTTAATGGAAGAATTTTGATGTAAAAATTAAAATGTGTTTCTAGTACAAAAATTGTATGAATTTTCTATGTCTATAGGCGAAAAGAAAAATTTTTTCGCGTTTTGTCAATTATTTTTGCTGGGATGGTCTCAGGTAGCCCGATTATGAATATAGTAGCTGAAAACAGCGTCAAATTACCTCACCGGGAAGCAAAGTTATATCGATTCTATGCAAACTTGGTTTGCTTAGGTAGAATTTGATGGCTACAGTTTGTATAGAACAAAGAAAATTTCTAGGTATCTAAGTGGCTATATAAGCTAGACGGACGGGCGAGGTGTCGAAAGACGCGTCTCCGCGCGAGCTAGCCAACTATGACGTCACTGAAAATTATGCTGAACAAAAATTTTGAGTTTTAGATGAAAAACGTGAATTTTCTCCGAAAATTATAACAAAACCAGGAATTCTGACTACCCCACAAGACTCGGACTCGCGCAACGCGCACCGGAATGCAGGTAAGGCAGGTAAGTATCTATTGAAACTAATTTAAACGGATTTTAATGGAAGAATTTTGATGTAAAAATTAAAATGTGTTTCTAGTACAAAAATTGTATGAATTTTCTATGTCTATAGGCGAAAAGAAAAATTTTTTCGCGTTTTGTCAATTATTTTTGCTGGGATGGTCTCAGGTAGCCCGATTATGAATATAGTAGCTGAAAACAGCGTCAAATTACCTCACCGGGAAGCAAAGTTATATCGATTCTATGCAAACTTGGTTTGCTTAGGTAGAATTTGATGGCTACAGTTTGTATAGAACAAAGAAAATTTCTAGGTATCTAAGTGGCTATATAAGCTAGACGGACGGGCGAGGTGTCGAAAGACGCGTCTCCGCGCGAGCTAGCCAACTATGACGTCACTGAAAATTATGCTGAACAAAAATTTTGAGTTTTAGATGAAAAACGTGAATTTTCTCCGAAAATTATAACAAAACCAGGAATTCTGACTACCCCACAAGACTCGGACTCGCGCAACGCGCACCGGAATGCAGGTAAGGCAGGTAAGTATCTATTGAAACTAATTTAAACGGATTTTAATGGAAGAATTTTGATGTAAAAATTAAAATGTGTTTCTAGTACAAAAATTGTATGAATTTTCTATGTCTATAGGCGAAAAGAAAAATTTTTTCGCGTTTTGTCAATTATTTTTGCTGGGATGGTCTCAGGTAGCCCGATTATGAATATAGTAGCTGAAAACAGCGTCAAATTACCTCACCGGGAAGCAAAGTTATATCGATTCTATGCAAACTTGGTTTGCTTAGGTAGAATTTGATGGCTACAGTTTGTATAGAACAAAGAAAATTTCTAGGTATCTAAGTGGCTATATAAGCTAGGGGTTAGGTTAGGTTAGGTTAGGTTAGGTTAGGTTAGGTTAGGTTAGGTTAGGTTAGGTTAGGTTAGGTTAGGTTAGGTTAGGTTAGGTTAGGTTAGGTTAGGTTAGGTTAGGTTAGGTTAGGTTAGGTTAGGTTAGGTTAGGTTAGGTTAGGTTAGGTTAGGTTAGGTTAGGTTAGGTTAGGTTTTTTTTTTTTTTTTTTTTTTTTTTTTTTTTTTTTTTTTTTTGGCAGGAATTGGGAAATCCTCATGGACACCCAGACTGTCTCACTAGTGACGCAGTCTGGGTAGTGCCGGACTCTTACCGGCTAAAACCCACTCCTGCCCTGCTCAGTATTCCTCTGACGTAATCAGAGCCCTTATTTTATCGGATTTGTTCGTGAATGCGGAAAGTTGAGAGTATAAAACAAACACGGAGAATGAAAAGACTGTGGCTTTACCACCTATAGTAACAAATTTAATTATACATATGTGTGTTAATTATCAATTTATAAATACAATTATTTATAACCATCTACCTACTTATACATTTACTTATAATATTTCCTATTTTACTTTCTATAGTACAAACTTATCTATGACTAACAACAAAATTTTGCACTAGGATCGTAACTTGTTTTTTTTTTTTTTTTTTTTTCTTCTTTGACTTTTCTTTTCATTTAGAATATTGTTTTTTTTTTTTTTTTTGTTTTCTTTGACTTCTCTTTTCATTTAGAATATTGTTTTTTTTTTTTTTTTTTTTTCTTTTTTTTTTTTTTTTTTTTTCCTTTCTTAATGTTTTAGGTACTTAAACTATATAAATCATTTTATATGTAAGTATCCTAGTTTACTTATATTCTATTTCTATTATTTACTATATAGGCTATTCTAACACAATATTCTAAGAATTTATCGCTCTTTCTCCCACTAATTAAACTAGGTAGAATATCCTCAGTCAGCTTCTGTTCGAGGTCTTGTTCGACCTCGTACCGCGCCTTTCCTGTGATCGGGCACTCCAACAACACATGCAGCACCGTTTCTTCCTTGCCCGGCTCACAGGCGCACGATGCGTTCTCCTTACACTTGAAACGTTTCAGGTATGCAGAGAACCCACCGTGCCCTGTGAGAATTTGGGTTGCTAAACTTGTGGGTTTGATTTTGCGCACCACCTTGTACGCCTCAACCGCATCGGGGAAAAATATTTTCGTGCCGGAGGCTGTTTCCCCGGACTTATATCTCCTGTTCCACTCGTCAAGCGACCCCATACGGATCTGCCGCTTGACGAATGAAACAGGGCATAGGTCGTAGTCCGGCTTCTTCTTCGACCCCAAAGCGGCTTCCTTCGCGAGCTGGTCGGCTCTCTCGTTCCCCTCCAACCCTGCGTGTGCCTTTATCCAGAACAAGGAGACACTCTTGTTCTGGAGCTTACAGAGTCTTATGGTGCCTCTGGTTTCCACGGCTAGGGGGTGGGGGGAACAAACATTAGTCACCGACTGAAGGGCCGCCATGGAGTCGCTGAAGATGCCGAACGTGGATTCACTGCGTTTGAGCACCTCTGCCGCCGCTCTTTGCAAAGCCAGCAGTTCAGCCTGGTAGACGGTACAGTAGGACGGCAGGGCAAGCTTGAGGGCTTTTGTTTCGGCAGCGCCATTCCACAGGGATAGTGCCGCTCCAACCTTGCCCTCAATCTTGCTGCCGTCGGTAAATATTCGCACAGCGAAGTTGCTGTGGGTATTGTATTGCTCCTCGTCTACCAGGCTTCCGAACTCCAGGTTTACTTGCTGTACGGGGTGCGGGGCCTCCAGCGCAGGGGCCATCCGCTCAATCTCCCTGTCTCCTAATACTGACTGGGGCACTCCCCTCTTGGCTTCGTACAGCGCTGCCGCCTCGCGAATGCGCAGATCGATTGGGAGTATCCCAGCCAGCACCAGTGCCGAGTTTAGAGAGACTGTTGGTAGGCTCTACACAGCTTTTGTGCAAACCCTCTTTGCACCACGTTTAGCTGCTTTTTTACTCCTAGCTTATTTGCGGCTGGCGCCCACGCACTCGCGGCGTACAAAAGCGTCGGCTCTACCGCTGCGGTGTAAATGACCCTGATTACCTCCGGGCTCAAACCCCAGCTCACACGGGCAGCTCTGGCCAGCTGGTTAGGTTAGGTTAGGTTAGGTTAGGTTAGGTTAGGTTAGGTTAGGTTAGGTTAGGTTAGGTTAGGTTAGGTTAGGTTAGGTTAGGTTAGGTTAGGTTAGGTTAGGTTAGGTTAGGTTAGGTTAGGTTAGGTTAGGTTAGGTTAGGTTAGGTTAGGTTTTTTTTTTTTTTTTTTTTTTTTTTTTTTTTTTTTTTGTTTTGGCAGGAGTGGGAAATCCTCATGGACACCCAGACTGCCTCACTAGTGACACAGTCTGGGTAGTGCCGGACTCTTACCGGCTAAAACCCACTCCTGCCCTTGCTCAGTGTCCCTCTGACGTAATCAGAGCCCTTATTGTATCGGCTTCGTTTTTATGCGGAAGATTTCAGAGTACAAAAACAAACACGGAGAAATGAAAGGACTGTGGCTTTACCACCTATAATAACAAACTTAACTATACTTATATGTTCTAATAATCCATTTATAAATACAACTATTTATAACCATCTACCTACTTATACATATACTTATACTTTTCCTATTTTACTTTCTATATTACAACCTTATCTATAACTAACAACAATAATTTTTTACAACAGGAATTTAGAATATTGTTTTTTTTTTTTTTTTTTTTTTTTTTTTTTTTTCTTTTTTTTTTTTTTTTTTTTTTTTTTTTTTTTTTTCTTAATGTTTTTGGTACTTAAATTATATAAATTATTATATATGTAAGTATCCAATTTTACTTATACTATTCTATTTCTATTATTTACTATGTAAGCTATTCTAACACAATATTCTAAGAATTTATCTCTATTTTTCCCACTGATTAAACTAGGTAGAATATCCTCAGTCAGCGTCTGTTGGAGGTCTTGTTCTACCTCGTACCGCGCCTTTCCTGTGATCGGGCACTCCAACAACACATGCAGCACCGTTTCTTCCTTGCCCGGCTCACAGGTGCACGATGCGTTCTCTTTACACTTGAAACGTTTCAGGTATGCAGAGAACCCACCGTGCCCTGTGAGAATTTGGGTTGTATAGCTTGTGGGTTTGATTTTACGTACCACCTTATACGCCGCAATTGCGTCGGGGAAGAATATTTTTGTGCCGGAGGCTGTTTCCCCGGATTTATATCTCCTGTTCCACTCGTCAAGCGACCCCATACGGATCTGCCGCTTGACGAATGAAACAGGGCACAGGTCGTAGTCCGGCTTCTTCTTCAACCCCAGGGCGGCTTCCTTTGCGAGTTGGTCGGCTCGCTCGTTTCCCTCCAATCCTGCGTGAGCTTTGATCCAGAACAAGGACACCCTCTTGTTCTGTAGCTCACAGCGGCGAAGGGTGTCTCTCGTTTCCACTGCTAGGGGATGGGGGGAACTCGCACTGACCACCGACTGGAGAGCCGCCATGGAGTCGCTGAAGATGCCGAACGTGTCTTCCCTTCGTTTGAGCGCTTCGCCAGCCGCTTTTTGTAGGGCCAATAGCTCCGCCTGATAGACGGTGCAGAAAGACGGCAAGGCAAGTTTGAGGGCCTTGATTTCAGCGGCACTATTCCACAGAGACAGCGCCGCCCCAACTTTGCCCTCAATCTTGCTGCCGTCGGTGAAAATACGCACAGCGAAGTCGCTGTGGTTCTGGTATTGTTCCTCGTCTATCAGGCTCCCGAACTGCAGTGTGGTCTGCTCCGCGGGGTGCGGGGATTTTAACGCTGGAGCCATCCGCTCAATCTCCCTATCTCCTAGTACTGACTGGGACACTCCCCTCTTTGCCTCGTACAGCGCTGCCGCCTCACGAATTCGCAGATCGATTGGGAGTATAGTAGTATAGAGTTTAGGGAGACTGTGCGGTAGGCTCTACACAGCTTTTGCGCAAACCCTCTTTGGACCACATTTAACTGCTTTATGACCCCGGTGGTTAGGTTAGGTTAGGTTAGGTTAGGTTAGGTTAGGTTAGGTTAGGTTAGGTTAGGTTAGGTTAGGTTAGGTTAGGTTAGGTTAGGTTAGGTTAGGTTAGGTTAGGTTAGGTTAGGTTAGGTTAGGTTAGGTTAGGTTAGGTTAGGTTAGGTTAGGTTAGGTTAGGTTAGGTTAGGTTAGGTTAGGTTAGGTTAGGTTAGGTTAGGTTAGGTTAGGTTAGGTTAGGTTAGGTTAGGTTAGGTTAGGTTAGGTTAGGTTAGGTTAGGTTAGGTTAGGTTAGGTTAGGTTAGGTTAGGTTAGGTTAGGTTAGGTTAGGTTAGGTTAGGTTAGGTTAGGTTAGGTTAGGTTAGGTTAGGTTAGGTTAGGTTAGGTTAGGTTAGGTTAGGTTAGGTTAGGTTAGGTTAGGTTAGGTTAGGTTAGGTTAGGTTAGGTTAGGTTTTTTTTTTTTTTTTTTTTTTTTCCCATGTTTGTTGTTTCTCTTTGGTTTTTGTTTTGTATTATTTTATGTTCTTGATTTGGTTTCGACAGTGTCTGCGATTTGATACAGACACTGTCTTTTTGTTATGGTTTTTTCGCTTATGTTATGTAAGATCGTATATAATAGTGATAAATGTTTATTCAAAGAAATATATATAATATTTTAATCACGTGCCATTAAACTTTTTAAGATGGCTCATAATTTTGGTCACATATTTGACGTAGGCGTCAAAGACATCCTTGTTTTCCGTCAGCATCCCGATGTCATACGCTGTGATACCAAATCGCTCAGAGATTGCCTCATATTGCATGCGATCCATGGCGAATCTGGGGCAATCCCTGAGGAGGTGGTCAAGTGTTTGTGTAGTGTTGTCGTGGCAGGGACAGTTGTCATCATCAGTTATTTTGAATCGGTGTAGATATTGTTTATGGAATCCGTGGCCTGTAAGAATTTGGGTTATGAAGAAGTTTTGTTGTAATTTTTTGCGGAATTTGTGGATTTGTAACAATGTCGGGAATATGATTTTAGTGTGTTGCCCCTGCTCACTTGATGTATACCTGGCTTGCCACTTGGCCAGGTTGGTTTTCCTGAGTTCGTGTTTGACATATGACATCGAGTATGCACTATAGTCAGGCGCTTTGTGTAGCCGAGTGGCCATTTTCGCAGCAGCATCCACTGCTTCGTTTCCAGCAATGCCGCTGTGCCCTTTCACCCACTTGATTTTTATTGTTGGTGTTGTATCCGTGGTGTTCTGTGTGTGATTATGGATAATTTTGTGGATTTTTGCGACCAGTGGGTGTGTGTTGCTCCGGTCTGCGATTGCCTGTATGGCCGACTGGGAGTCTGAGAAGATGATGGTGCTGGTTTGTTTCCTTGTGTGTGCCCATTTGCAAGCTTCCAGGATGGCCAACAATTCAGCCTGGAAGACTGTGCAGACGTTGTGGAGTTTAAATTTTTTCGTGGTTGCCGTTCCTCCCGGGTCGTAGCAGATAAAGGCCGCTCCAACGGTGCCGTCGTCCTGTTTGCTGCCGTCGGTGAAAATATTGTGCTGCGACGCTGGTGTTGATTGGGTCACTTGTTCTTCGTCATATTTCCGGGTACTGGTGACGGATTTTAGAAGTCTTGTCGCTGGGTGTAATAGCTCACGCACGGGTGTGGGACGCTCGGGGATTATGTCTGCTGGCAGAAGATGACTAGTGCCCGTGAGCCGGATCGTCTCGATATGGTGGACTTCTTCTATCCTAAGATCGAGTGGCATGAGCTCTGCCAATGCAAGAGCGGCAGTTGTAGAGACGGTCCGGAAGGCACGAATGGCCTTTAATGCGAAACCTCGCTGAAGGCTGGCAATTTGTTTTTTGACGCACTTTCTTTTTACTATGTGCCCCCATATGCCAGCAGCATACGTAATTGTTGGTTCAATGACGTGTAGATAGATTGTGCGGGCGTTTTCTGGGTGTGCACCCCACGTGCACCTAGTGTACATTCTCAATTTGTTGAATATGCGAGTCGCTTTGCCCAGAACATACTTCAGGTGGCTATTAAAGCGCAGGTGTTCGTCTAAGATGACGCCAAGGAGTTTTATCTCGGGCACAAACATAAGGTCAGTGCCGTCCATTCGAAGCTGCGCGGTTTTCGCTTTGGGCGTGAAGGCGATGACTTGTGTTTTTGCTGGACCAAAGGTGAGTTTCACGCGTTTGCCCCATTCGCTGATGTTAGCAAGGGTGCTGTTGGCTAGTTCTTCCAATGTTTCAGAAGTATCCGCCGTAACTACGAGCAGGACGTCATCAGCGAAGGCTTGCATGTGGCAGCCTGATGGAAGTTGCATGTCCAGGAGCTCGTCCAAGATCAGGTTCCATAGGACCGGACCGCACGCGGAACCTTGAATGCAACCCTTAGTCAGAGTTTTACGCACTCGAACTCCCGCGTGGTCCAACGTGGCTGTTCTATCCTCCACATAGTTTTTGATCAGCCCATAGATGTTTTGCGGCGTTCCGATATATTTAAGTCGATGGAATAGGGCAGGCCACCAAGCGTTATCAAATGCCGCCCTAATGTCAAGTGAGATAGCTATTGCAAGTTTGTTGTTTTGTTTGGCATGGTGTACGTGATTCAGAGCTGAATGGATGGCTTGGGTGGTGCTTTTTTGTTGGCGGAAACCGAATTGTTGAGGGTTAAGTTGGTTCTCCACCTCAGCGTGGTGGGCCACCCTTTTAATGAAGAGCTTTTCTAAGAGTTTCCCGAATACTGGAATGAGGCCTATGGGGCGGAAGGATTTGAGGTCCGTTGGATCATCCTTTCCCGGTTTGGGAATGATCTTGACATAGGCCTCTTTCCATATTCGGGGGAAGTACTGTAGAGTGAGGCATCTGTTCATGATTTCGGTTACCAAGTGCGGGTAGTGAACGGTGAATTGGAGGCAGATATCGGAGGTGAGGTTGTCGAGTCCAGGGGCTTTATTGGGGCTTATCTGTTTGAGTTGCTCGAGAACCTCTTCTTCTGTGAACGGATGGTCATCTATTGTGTTGGTCGTAGGGCTATGATACTGAAGACGGAGTTGTTCTTGTATAGGCATGAGATCGCGGGTATCGTCAGGGTAGAAGTGATTTAGGAGGGCCGTGGCTGTCTCCTCTCCATCGGTGGTGAATTTGTCACCTACTTTAAGGGTGATGGGTGGTCTTCTAGGCGCAGTCTCTTTCAGAAGTCGGTTGGTCAACGACCAGACGTTCTCTTTCTGCTGGAGTTCGCAAAACTTTCTAAAGTTTTTGGTGGACTCCTTTTTGAGTTCCTCCGAGTAGACGGCTTTCTTGTTCTGACTCTCTTCTAGAAGCGTTTCGAGTGGTAGGCCTTGCCGTTTTGCGGTGTGAATGCGTCTGTGGAGATCGATGATGTCTCTCTTTTGTGTTTCGAGGTTCTCGGTCCACCATGGAGGCTTGAACTTACGGTTCTGACCTTTGGTAGGCATGGTTTCGTTGCAGCTGTCGCGTATCAACCCGGTAATTTCTATGACGAGATACTCCAGCTGCTCGATATCGAGGTTGGGCACATCCCTATCGAGCAAGTCCGAGGTTGTCATCCTGTGCAGCACAGCATCTTTAAAGGCTGCCCAGTCCGCCCCTTTGGTGTTAAATAGGAAAGTGGAATTGTTGTTATTTCCTTTGTTTATGGGTCTGCGAGTGGCGATGCAGAAATCGATGGCATTGTGTTGTGATGACGTGCAACAGTCCAGGTTGACCCTCCAGTCCCGTACCGAGTCGTACATTGTGGCTGAAGCCAACGTCACGTCAATGATAGACGATCGGTCGCGCCCGTGTGTTACTGTCTCAAAAGTCGGGGTGGTTCCGGTATTACAGACGTACATGTCATTGGCGTATGCAAGTTCCAAGACGCTGGTTCCTCTAGGGTTCGATTTTACGCTGCCCCACGCAGGGTGCCAGCCATTAAAATCTCCCCCCACTAAGCACTTGTATTGCGATGTGGCTTTGAGGAAAAAGTCGATTGCTTCAAGCGTGCAGGACGTGTCATCTCTTGGCTCTACGTAAGCTGAGGCTAGGTACCATTTCTGGTGGTCGGTTTGCAGCTGAATCACGCTTAAGTTTGCTGAAGACATTCCGGACTCCCCCAACACCACACCACATCCAGGTTTGACGAGGATGCATGCCTTAACATTGCATCCATTCGAAAATTGGAAGATGTCGATACCCGATATAGGCTTGACCTCCTTGCCAGATCCTATATAGGGTTCGGATAACAAGGCTATGTCGTAATGGCCATTACAGAAATATGTTAGGAATTCGTGAAAACTGTTTTTTGAGCGATCGATGTTACACTGTACTATTTTAATGAGTGTATTATCCATAATCAGTGCGGCTAGTAATTTTGAGTTTCAGTGATTTCACTCTGGGGCAATTATTTGCAGTGGCCTTGTGCCCAACGTCGTAGCTGGTGTTAAATTTATGATTGTGTTGTTGGCAGTTGAAACATTTGGGAGTGCCTTTCTTCTCTCGAAGCGGGCAGCTTTCGATGTCGTGGCCTTCTACAGAGCAGTAGGCGCAAGGGAATTGCTTCGCAGTGCATTTGGTCTTGATATGCCCGAACTGCAGGCACTTTTTGCACTGGATAAATGGCGAGAAGTCTTCGCAATGGACGCGTTGATAGTCGATGCAAAGCCTTCCCATTTCGACCATTTTGCGCCATAAGGTGGGGTGCGCGATAAGGATGGCGTTGTAGAGGTTTGGGTTTCGATTATTTCTTTTAAAGGCAAGTCGCAGGTCATCCTTATTCTCGATGAGGGGTGATAGCTCTTCGTTCTGACCACTTATGATGTCGATTAGCTCCTCCGAGGGCGTGTCGGTGGAGATTCCCTTGAGGATGAGCATGGGTTGTAGCTTCCTTGCCGGTTCCGCGGTGAGCTGGGTGGAAGTTTCAAGCTTCTTGAGGATCTCGTCCCGCTGTTTCTCAGTTTCGAATTCGACCCTAAGTTTGTTGTTCGACACAGACTGAATTCTTGAAGGCGCATAGGTGGTGGTGCGGAAATTGATGCTATTTCTGAAGGACTGGACGACTTCCTGGCGAGTTTGTGTGTCGCTTTTGGCCGCGATGATGAGGGCAGGTCTGGTTTGTGGTGTTTCTTTAATTTGACGCCGGGCTGCTGGCGCACTGGCAGTCGACGCGTAAGTTGGAATCGCAGGTGCAGTAGCACCGGGTGTAGTAGGTGGATTCGAGATAGTAGTGAGGTGCTTAGTCAACTCCTCTCGCACACAAGTCGCTATCTCTTTTTTGAGTACCTCGTTATCATCATCTGTTCTGACGAGGTTTTTCATCTCTTGGACTTCTGCCTTAACACTAGTGATGATATCATTTTTCAGGTCGCCGATGTAAGATGGTGGTTCACCTTCGTGGACGAGTTCATCGCTAAGAGGGCGAGCAAAGTTGGGGAGCTTTGATATCGCTATGCGTATTTCATCCGACGCCAACGCAATAGTCTTTTTATTGCCGGCCGTGACACTTTTGCTCTCGTTAACGGAAGTTTTGATGCATTCGGCAAGTCTGCTTATGACGGAGATGCATGATTCCACGCTGATGACCTCTGACGAGTCAGCGGGGAGGAGAGGCGTTTTGATAGGGGGTGGAGGAATGATAGAACGGGGGGGTGAATGCAGTAAGGCCATTTTCTATTGGCTCAATTTCATTCCGACTTGATTAAATACGTCTCTAAAGGCTAAGGGATGGGTGTTTTCATCGTGTTTGACTTCGGACAGCTTTAAAAGCAGCCGGGAGCAATAAAAAGCGATTAAAAATTTTTTGGTAATATTCACCAAGATTCTCTACCCTGCTGCTATAGGGCGGGTGGGCGGGCAAAATTTTTTCACTTTTTTGCAGCTAGACACGCGTGTGAGGTGTCAAAACACGCGTCCGCGCGCGGCCTAACTAACGACGGTGAAATGGACGATAGGTCCGGTACAAAATTTTGAATTTAAGGTAAAAAAACGTGATTTTGTACTACGAAAATACGAAAATCGATTATTTTGGCCCTCCAACCGGCAGATCTGAACGCGCTACACGGTCCAGCCCCGAGGTATGGCAGGTAAGTAATTTATAGCGAAAACAGAAACTAATTATATACAAGGAATTTTAGAAAAACGAGATTATTGTATTAATTAAAACTGAAAATTACGAAAATTGCATTTTAGCACTTTTTATGAAGACAGATGGATTGTGATCGATAAAAAGGTAGGACAGAGCCTAATTAAAGTTGATAGCGTCGAAAACCGCGTCGAAATCCGAGATCAAAATTTCAAATTCTAATTACTTGTGTGTTTTCATGCATCGGGTATGAAGATTTCGTGGTAGGTATAATAGTAAAAGTTTCACTTTTTTGCAGCTAGACACGCGTGTGAGGTGTCAAAACACGCGTCCGCGCGCGGCCTAACTAACGACGGTGAAATGGACGATAGGTCCGGTACAAAATTTTGAATTTAAGGTAAAAAAACGTGATTTTGTACTACGAAAATACGAAAATCGATTATTTTGGCCCTCCAACCGGCAGATCTGAACGCGCTACACGGTCCAGCCCCGAGGTATGGCAGGTAAGTAATTTATAGCGAAAACAGAAACTAATTATATACAAGGAATTTTAGAAAAACGAGATTATTGTATTAATTAAAACTGAAAATTACGAAAATTGCATTTTAGCACTTTTTATGAAGACAGATGGATTGTGATCGATAAAAAGGTAGGACAGAGCCTAATTAAAGTTGATAGCGTCGAAAACCGCGTCGAAATCCGAGATCAAAATTTCAAATTCTAATTACTTGTGTGTTTTCATGCATCGGGTATGAAGATTTCGTGGTAGGTATAATAGTAAAAGTTTCACTTTTTTGCAGCTAGACACGCGTGTGAGGTGTCAAAACACGCGTCCGCGCGCGGCCTAACTAACGACGGTGAAATGGACGATAGGTCCGGTACAAAATTTTGAATTTAAGGTAAAAAAACGTGATTTTGTACTACGAAAATACGAAAATCGATTATTTTGGCCCTCCAACCGGCAGATCTGAACGCGCTACACGGTCCAGCCCCGAGGTATGGCAGGTAAGTAATTTATAGCGAAAACAGAAACTAATTATATACAAGGAATTTTAGAAAAACGAGATTATTGTATTAATTAAAACTGAAAATTACGAAAATTGCATTTTAGCACTTTTTATGAAGACAGATGGATTGTGATCGATAAAAAGGTAGGACAGAGCCTAATTAAAGTTGATAGCGTCGAAAACCGCGTCGAAATCCGAGATCAAAATTTCAAATTCTAATTACTTGTGTGTTTTCATGCATCGGGTATGAAGATTTCGTGGTAGGTATAATAGTAAAAGTTTCACTTTTTTGCAGCTAGACACGCGTGTGAGGTGTCAAAACACGCGTCCGCGCGCGGCCTAACTAACGACGGTGAAATGGACGATAGGTCCGGTACAAAATTTTGAATTTAAGGTAAAAAAACGTGATTTTGTACTACGAAAATACGAAAATCGATTATTTTGGCCCTCCAACCGGCAGATCTGAACGCGCTACACGGTCCAGCCCCGAGGTATGGCAGGTAAGTAATTTATAGCGAAAACAGAAACTAATTATATACAAGGAATTTTAGAAAAACGAGATTATTGTATTAATTAAAACTGAAAATTACGAAAATTGCATTTTAGCACTTTTTATGAAGACAGATGGATTGTGATCGATAAAAAGGTAGGACAGAGCCTAATTAAAGTTGATAGCGTCGAAAACCGCGTCGAAATCCGAGATCAAAATTTCAAATTCTAATTGGTTAGGTTAGGTTAGGTTAGGTTAGGTTAGGTTAGGTTAGGTTAGGTTAGGTTAGGTTAGGTTAGGTTAGGTTAGGTTAGGTTAGGTTAGGTTAGGTTAGGTTAGGTTAGGTTAGGTTAGGTTAGGTTAGGTTAGGTTAGGTTAGGTTAGGTTAGGTTAGGTTAGGTTAGGTTAGGTTAGGTTAGGTTAGGTTAGGTTAGGTTAGGTTAGGTTAGGTTAGGTTAGGTTAGGTTAGGTTAGGTTAGGTTAGGTTAGGTTAGGTTAGGTTAGGTTAGGTTAGGTTAGGTTAGGTTAGGTTAGGTTAGGTTAGGTTAGGTTAGGTTAGGTTAGGTTAGGTTAGGTTAGGTTAGGTTAGGTTAGGTTAGGTTAGGTTAGGTTAGGTTAGGTTAGGTTAGGTTAGGTTAGGTTAGGTTAGGTTAGGTTAGGTTAGGTTAGGTTAGGTTAGGTTAGGTTAGGTTAGGTTAGGTTAGGTTAGGTTAGGTTAGGTTAGGTTAGGTTAGGTTAGGTTAGGTTAGGTTAGGTTAGGTTAGGTTAGGTTAGGTTAGGTTAGGTTAGGTTAGGTTAGGTTAGGTTAGGTTAGGTTAGGTTAGGTTAGGTTAGGTTAGGTTAGGTTAGGTTAGGTTAGGTTAGGTTAGGTTAGGTTAGGTTAGGTTAGGTTAGGTTAGGTTAGGTTAGGTTAGGTTAGGTTAGGTTAGGTTAGGTTAGGTTAGGTTAGGTTAGGTTAGGTTAGGTTAGGTTAGGTTAGGTTAGGTTAGGTTAGGTTAGGTTAGGTTAGGTTAGGTTAGGTTAGGTTAGGTTAGGTTAGGTTAGGTTAGGTTAGGTTAGGTTAGGTTAGGTTAGGTTAGGTTAGGTTAGGTTAGGTTAGGTTAGGTTAGGTTAGGTTAGGTTAGGTTAGGTTAGGTTAGGTTAGGTTAGGTTAGGTTAGGTTAGGTTAGGTTAGGTTAGGTTAGGTTAGGTTAGGTTAGGTTAGGTTAGGTTAGGTTAGGTTAGGTTAGGTTAGGTTAGGTTAGGTTAGGTTAGGTTAGGTTAGGTTAGGTTAGGTTAGGTTAGGTTAGGTTAGGTTAGGTTAGGTTAGGTTAGGTTAGGTTAGGTTAGGTTAGGTTAGGTTAGGTTAGGTTAGGTTAGGTTAGGTTAGGTTAGGTTAGGTTAGGTTAGGTTAGGTTAGGTTAGGTTAGGTTAGGTTAGGTTAGGTTAGGTTAGGTTAGGTTAGGTTAGGTTAGGTTAGGTTAGGTTAGGTTAGGTTAGGTTAGGTTAGGTTAGGTTAGGTTAGGTTAGGTTAGGTTAGGTTAGGTTAGGTTAGGTTAGGTTAGGTTAGGTTAGGTTAGGTTAGGTTAGGTTAGGTTAGGTTAGGTTAGGTTAGGTTAGGTTAGGTTAGGTTAGGTTAGGTTAGGTTAGGTTAGGTTAGGTTAGGTTAGGTTAGGTTAGGTTAGGTTAGGTTAGGTTAGGTTAGGTTTTTTTTTTTTTTTTTTTTTTTTGTTTTGGCAGGAGTGGGAAATCCTCATGGACACCCAGACTACCTCACTTGTGACGTAGTCTGGGTAGTGCCGGACTCTTACCGGCTAAAACCCACTCCTGCCCTGCTCAGTGTTCCTCTGACGTAGTCAGAGCCCTTATTGTAGCTGGTTCTCAAGTGTATGCGGAATATTTTAATATACTAAACAAACGCCGAGGAATGAAAGGACTGTGGCCTTACCACGTATGATGACAAACTCAATTATACATATATGTACTAACTATCCATGTATAAATACAATTATTTATAACTATCTACCTAATTATACATATACTTATAATATTTCTTATTTATACTTTCTATATTTGAGCCTTATTCATGACATAAATAATAAACTACTCTAGGATCTTAATTTTTAGCAATTTATTACTATTTTTTTTTTTTTTTTTTTTTTTTTTTTTTTTTTTTTTTTTTTTTTTTTTTTTTTCTTAATTTTTATGATACCTAAATTATATGCTCATGATATATTTTAGTATCATATTTCCTTATGCTACCTTGTTTCTGTTTATAACTAATTTTGCAATCTCGCAACAATATTCCAAAAACTCCTTTCCTCTTTTTCCGTTTATTATCCCAGGCAAATTTTGAGTATTCAGCGTGACGGCGAGTTTCTGCTCTATCTCATAACGCTTCTTTTCGGTTATTGGGCACTCCAGCAATATGTGCAAAACGGTCTCCTCCACGCCGGGCTCACAGGCGCACGATGGGCTCTCTTTACACTTGAAGCGTTTCAGGTATGCAGAGAACCCACCGTGCCCTGTCAGAATTTGCGTGGTTAAGTTCGTGGGAGCCATTTTGCGCACCACACCGTACGCCTCCACTGCGTCCGGGAAGAAGAGCTTGGTGCCCGAGGCTGTGTCACCTGACCTATATCGACCGTTCCATTCGTCAAGCGTTTCCGACCGGATTTGTCGCTTGACGAATGATACGGGACACAGATCATAGTCCGGCCTCTTCTTCGACCCCAAAGCGGCCTCCTTCGCGAGCTGGTCGGCTCTCTCGTTCCCCTCCAACCCTGCGTGTGCCTTGATCCAGAACAAGGAGACACTCTTGTTCTGGAGCTTGCAGAGGCGTATGGTGTCTCTGGTTTCCACGGCTAGGGGGTGAGGGGAACAAACATTAGTCACCGACTGAAGGGCCGCCATGGAGTCGCTGAAGATGCCGAACGTGGATTCTCTGTGTTTGAGCACCTCTGCCGCCGCTCTCTGCAGAGCCAGCAGTTCAGCCTGGTAGACGGTACAGTAGGACGGCAGGGCAAGCTTGAGGGCCTTTGTTTCGGCTGCGCCATTCCACAGGGATAGCGCCGCTCCAACCTTGCCCTCAATCTTGCTGCCGTCGGTGAATATTCGCACAGCGAAGTTGCTGTGGTTTTTATATTGTTCCTCGTCTACCAGGCTTCCGAACTCCAGGTTTACCTGCTGTACGGGGTGTGGAGCCTCCAGCGCAGGGGCCATCTTCTCAATCTCCCTGTCTCCTAGTACTGGCTGGGGCGCTCCCCTCTTGGCTTCGTACAGCGCTGCCGCCTCGCGTATGCGCAGATCGAGTGGGAGTATCCCAGCCAGCACCAGTGCCGAGTTTAGAGAGACTGTTCGATAGGCTCTACACAGCTTTTGTGCAAACCCCCTCTGGACCGCGTTCAGCATCCTCTGCACTCCAATCTTTTTGGTTGCCGGTGCCCAGGCACATGCCGCATACATAATTACCGGCTCCACCGCCGCCGTGTAGATACACCGTATGACTTCCGGGTGCAGACCCCAGCTCACTTTGGCCGCTCTTGACAGCTGCTTATAAATGTTCGCAGCTTTTCTGCAAACGTTTGCGGCGTGGGTATTAAAAGTGAGCTGGTGGTCAATTGTAAGCCCGAGTATTTTGATTTCTTTAGACATGCCAATGTCAACCCCGCCCATGCTCAGAAGCGGGACATCGTACTTTAGCTTTCTAGTTACAACCATCGCAGAGGTTTTATGTGGTGCAAATTTCAGCTTATTTCGGATGCCCCACCTCCGAACATACTCGAGGGCGGCATTGGCATGTCCCTGAACCTCCAATGCTGTGTCACCGTCGAAGATCATGACCACGTCGTCGGCGAAAGCCTGGCAGTGATCTCCTCGTTCTTCTAGGCCCTTTAACAGGGGGTCCAGGATCAAATTCCATAGGATCGGACCACCTATCGATCCCTGGACGCACCCTTTGCTGGTGTCTCTTTGGCACTCAGCTCCAGCGTACCTGAGTCGGACGCTCCTACCACTTAGGTAGCTGTCCAGCATCCGTCTGAGATTCACGGGGCACCTTTCCTCAGCCAGTCTGGTCCTGATGGCCGGCCACCACGCACTGTCGAAGGCTCCCTCTATGTCAAGCGATACAACAGTGATCAGCTTCTTTTCGTTCAGCTTTGTTTTGATGTATTGTATCATAGTGTAGAGGGAGTCTTCGGTGCTTTTCTGGGGCATGAAACCAAACTGACGAGTACTGAGCCGTGGGATCAGATGCCACTTCAGCCTTGCCACCAACATTTTCTCTAGGGTTTTACCCAGGACTGGTAAGAGGCCAATCGGCCTGTACGACTTCGGGGTGGTGTAACACTCCTTTCCCGGTTTCCGGAGTATCACTACTGTGGCCACCTTCCAAGCACCGGGGAAGTGGCCTTGCTCAAGGCACTTATTGGCCAGTGCAAGGAACATCCCCGGGTCTTGAAATATGGCTTGGGCACAGATGTCGGCTGTGAGACCATCCGCCCCCGGAGCCTTCTTGGGGTTAAAACTTTCCACCGCGGTTTTTAGCTCCTGAAGCGTAAACGGTGGGTCATGGTGTTCATCATGCGCCCACTCGTTTACACGACTGGCCGCTTCTCTCGTCTGACGGTGGTCGTCATTGTCGTCGTCAATTAGGTCTTCGGGGTAGAAAGTCTCTGCCAGCAATGATGCCGAACTCTCACCATCAAGTGATACTCCGTCCTTCACCAAAGGCAAGTCCTCTTGTCTTTTTGCGACCCGTCCAATAACCCGGTAAATCCCCTCCCAGACTCCTTCCTTATCCTGTTTTTCGCAGAACTTCTTCCAACCTGAAGTCTGCGCTTTTATGGCATGGGACTCGTAGAGTTCCTTTGCCCGCAGGTACTCCTCGATAACTCTCGTTTTTCGGACCGGTGCGGCGCATCGAATGCGGCGTCTCCTGGTATTGACCTCATTCCTCATTTCGGCTAGCTCATTTGACCACCATGGTATTGTTACTATATCGTTCTTTTTGATTTTAGCCAAAGTTTTGTCACATGATTCAGTAATTGCACTGATATAATTATCAACACTGTTTTCTAATTTAACTTTACTATTGATTTTATTTATTTCTATTGAATCTAGGTTAAGGTCTGCTTTCAATTGGGCCAATTTCTCACGAAATTGACTCCAATTTGCTTTCCTTGTGTTGAAAAGTCTGGTGGTTCTTTGAATTGTTGTGCCTTTTGATTTCTTTAGATTGATTTTAAATACAATACCATTGTGGTCCGAGCTCGTGATGCCTTCCTCAACTCTCCAGTCCTCTACCAGGTCCAGAATATCCGTTGAGCAAGTTGTTACGTCAACGAAGCTGGTATACGACCTTCCACCTCTGATGGTGTCGAAAGTTGGCGTATTTCCCACGTTGAGGACCTGCAAGCACATTTCGTCCAGGGTCCCCGCCATTTCTTCACCTCTACTGTCTACAACTAAACTACCCCACCAGGTGTTCTTCGCGTTTGCGTCACCTCCCATGATAATTTTTGTGGGACCCATTTCCTCACGAATCCGCAGAAGGTGGTCCAGGTATGGTTGTATGGGTTGGTCCGGTTCAAAGTAGAAGGAGACTACTGCGATTTCCCAGGCACTGGTTCGGATTCTCACCACCGTGATGTTATTGGTGGTGAGTTTCGGACACTGTGTAGCATCAAGCTCTTGATCGAAGACGACTATTGCCGCCTTCACAGTTCCACTTCCTTGTTCCGCGCACTGGTAGACTCTCGCTCCCCGGTAATCTCTCATCCTTTTTACCCCACCCACGTATGGTTCCTGGAGGAGTGCGAATGCTATCTTCCGCTCATTAGCCACTAGCATAAGCTCCTGGGTCGCTAGGTTCTTCCTCTGCAGATTCGCTTGGATCACTCGGTAGTTTGGGCGAGCGCTAGTGTGACTTCGGTTTTCTGTGGCTGGGTTCATGTTTCCCGAACAGGCTGGTGCCACCTTAGCAATACGCCACCGACAGGCGCGCCAATGCGTCCCACTTCACGCGTATCGGGCACGCACTGTCGAAGGCGTTATGATCGGTCTTTTCCAGCTTGGCTAACACGCAATTATGGCATCTTGGCGCCTCTGCTACAAGTCGTGACGGACAGTCAGCTCGCATGTGGGGGTCACCGCAGTGAATGCACAGGTCGGCAGACTGCGTGCATAATTTTCGGCTGTGGCCGAAGCGCAGACAGCGGGTGCACTGCACCAGTGGGGACTGATCCTCGACACGCAACCGCTGTAGGTCGATATGAACGCGACCCGCCATAGTTAACCTCTGCCACACAGTCGGGGACACCTGCAGAACGACGTGGCACATGTGGGGGTTCCTCGTACTGCGACGATATTTAACCCTCAACCTCAAGTCCCCTGCAGGTATGTCCCCGACTAGGTGGCTGTTTTGGCGTTGCAGAGCCTGAGTCACCTCCGCATCCGAATGGCAGGAGAGGAGGTCCTTAATAATTATAAGTGGGTCCTTATTCTGAACCTCCTCCACCACCAGGCCGCCCGTTTTTCTGATCCTTTCGGTCACTCTAGCCATCTCATCTTTGGTCTTGAAGCCGACCACCACTTTCTGGTCCCTCGCCTTACGCAGTCGTTCGACTCTTGTGCCTTCATTTCGGGCGTCGACCGCAGTCCTTAACTTCTCAATTACCTCCTCACCGGTGTCTTGCTCGTTGGTAGATGAGACGACAACCGAGTGAAGAGGCTCTTGGATGTGCTGCTTTAGGCCGGTGGCCATTTCCGCAAAACTTGGGCCTTGTCCTGGTACGTAGCGAGGGGCCCGTTGGAGTTGCTCCGACAGCGCCCGGGTGTGTTGATGGCACTCGTCCAATGCCTGCTTATGCTCCATGAGGCCAGCGACAAGGCTCTTCATTAGCTCCGTCGGTTCACTAGCGGCTGGCCCCAATGGTGAGGCTATTGGTGTGGTTGCAGGTATGACTGGAGCAGCTGCTGTGATGGGAAGTTTATCCCTTTCAGACTCCTTGACTAACTCATAGAGCCTGTTGATAGCGCCGACTACCTCCGTCTTAATTTCTGTCTTTAAATTACGAGAGTTGCCCAAATGAAGTTTTGCTCTATTTAGACAAGCTCTCGCCTCCGCTGTCCGGTTCGGGTACTTACACTCGGGCTTAATGTTGGGTCCTGTGGCATCCGCAGAGGCCCGCCGCGTCCCCAGAGAGGCGGGGATTTTTTGAGCGACCGGCGGAGTTGCACCAGGTTTCGGGTTGACCGGGGACTTCGCCTTGGGCTCCGTTTTCCCAGCCTCCCATTCCCCAATGCTGCGTCTCACGCTCGGCTGCGAAGTACCAGCTCTCTCGGCCGATCGCGGAGAGCCCCCGGGGCCCGGCGAGCTTGGGGTATTTTTTGCTGGTGTGCGTATCATGGCGGTGGCTTTTGTGAAAGTAAGGTTCATAAGAACCGTCAGGGGTCACTGATGTTTGTTCTGTGTCCCTGTAAAGGGGGGTGCACAGAAGAACAAATTAGGTCAAATCAATAAAACTCTTACTTTTGTAAGAGGCTTCGTCAAATTTACGTCGGCTAACTTTCAACGCGTTATAGTATTAGCTCGGACTAAGTCTAAAAACAGTTTAACTATACTAACGATTAAAACTAAATAATATTTTTTTTTTTTTTTTTTTTTTTTTTTTTTTTGTCAAAATCAGGTTCCTTCACCCAGCTAGTAGACACAGGGTGGGTGGGCGGGCAAAATTTTTTCGCGTTTTCGTCACAATTTCCACTCGGACGGTCTCGGGTGGCCTAAATATGAATTACTCAGCTGAAAACAGCGTCGAAATGCGTCACCTGGAAGCAAAGTTATGACGATCCTATGCAAACTTGGTTCGGTTAGGTAAACTTTGATACATACAAATTACATAGAACAAATCGAAATTCTATGTATTAAGGTGGCTATATACGCTAGGCGCTCGAGCGAGGTATCGAAAGACGCGTCTCCGCGCGAGCTAGCCAACTACGGTGTCACAGAAAATTATGCTGAACAAAAATTTTGATTTTCCAATGAAAAACGTGAATTTTCACCAAAAATTTGAACAAAACCAGGAATGCTGTCTACCCCTTACGTCTCGGACTCGCGTAACGCGCACCGGAATGCAGGTAAGGCAGGTAAGTATCTATTGAAACTAATTTGAACGTGTTTTAATGTAAGAATTTTGAAATAAAAATTAAAATATGTAACCAGTATAAAAATTATGAGAATTTTCCAAGTCTATGGGCGAAAAGAAAATTTTTTCGCGTTTTCGTCACAATTTCCACTCGGACGGTCTCGGGTGGCCTAAATATGAATTACTCAGCTGAAAACAGCGTCGAAATGCGTCACCTGGAAGCAAAGTTATGACGATCCTATGCAAACTTGGTTCGGTTAGGTAAACTTTGATACATACAAATTACATAGAACAAATCGAAATTCTATGTATTAAGGTGGCTATATACGCTAGGCGCTCGAGCGAGGTATCGAAAGACGCGTCTCCGCGCGAGCTAGCCAACTACGGTGTCACAGAAAATTATGCTGAACAAAAATTTTGATTTTCCAATGAAAAACGTGAATTTTCACCAAAAATTTGAACAAAACCAGGAATGCTGTCTACCCCTTACGTCTCGGACTCGCGTAACGCGCACCGGAATGCAGGTAAGGCAGGTAAGTATCTATTGAAACTAATTTGAACGTGTTTTAATGTAAGAATTTTGAAATAAAAATTAAAATATGTAACCAGTATAAAAATTATGAGAATTTTCCAAGTCTATGGGCGAAAAGAAAATTTTTTCGCGTTTTCGTCACAATTTCCACTCGGACGGTCTCGGGTGGCCTAAATATGAATTACTCAGCTGAAAACAGCGTCGAAATGCGTCACCTGGAAGCAAAGTTATGGTTAGGTTAGGTTAGGTTAGGTTAGGTTAGGTTAGGTTAGGTTAGGTTAGGTTAGGTTAGGTTAGGTTAGGTTAGGTTAGGTTAGGTTAGGTTAGGTTAGGTTAGGTTAGGTTAGGTTAGGTTAGGTTAGGTTAGGTTAGGTTAGGTTAGGTTAGGTTAGGTTAGGTTAGGTTAGGTTAGGTTAGGTTAGGTTAGGTTAGGTTAGGTTAGGTTAGGTTAGGTTAGGTTAGGTTAGGTTAGGTTAGGTTAGGTTAGGTTAGGTTAGGTTAGGTTAGGTTAGGTTAGGTTAGGTTAGGTTAGGTTAGGTTAGGTTAGGTTAGGTTAGGTTAGGTTAGGTTAGGTTAGGTTAGGTTAGGTTAGGTTAGGTTAGGTTAGGTTAGGTTAGGTTAGGTTAGGTTAGGTTAGGTTAGGTTAGGTTAGGTTAGGTTAGGTTAGGTTAGGTTAGGTTAGGTTAGGTTAGGTTAGGTTAGGTTAGGTTAGGTTAGGTTAGGTTAGGTTAGGTTAGGTTAGGTTAGGTTAGGTTAGGTTAGGTTAGGTTAGGTTAGGTTAGGTTAGGTTAGGTTAGGTTAGGTTAGGTTAGGTTAGGTTAGGTTAGGTTAGGTTAGGTTAGGTTAGGTTAGGTTAGGTTAGGTTAGGTTAGGTTAGGTTAGGTTAGGTTAGGTTAGGTTAGGTTAGGTTAGGTTAGGTTAGGTTAGGTTAGGTTAGGTTAGGTTAGGTTAGGTTAGGTTAGGTTAGGTTAGGTTAGGTTAGGTTAGGTTAGGTTAGGTTAGGTTAGGTTAGGTTAGGTTAGGTTAGGTTAGGTTAGGTTAGGTTAGGTTAGGTTAGGTTAGGTTAGGTTAGGTTAGGTTAGGTTAGGTTAGGTTAGGTTAGGTTAGGTTAGGTTAGGTTAGGTTAGGTTAGGTTAGGTTAGGTTAGGTTAGGTTAGGTTAGGTTAGGTTAGGTTAGGTTAGGTTAGGTTAGGTTAGGTTAGGTTAGGTTAGGTTAGGTTAGGTTAGGTTAGGTTAGGTTAGGTTAGGTTAGGTTAGGTTAGGTTAGGTTAGGTTAGGTTAGGTTAGGTTAGGTTAGGTTAGGTTAGGTTAGGTTAGGTTAGGTTAGGTTAGGTTAGGTTAGGTTAGGTTAGGTTAGGTTAGGTTAGGTTAGGTTAGGTTAGGTTAGGTTAGGTTAGGTTAGGTTAGGTTAGGTTAGGTTAGGTTAGGTTAGGTTAGGTTAGGTTAGGTTAGGTTAGGTTAGGTTAGGTTAGGTTAGGTTAGGTTAGGTTAGGTTAGGTTAGGTTAGGTTAGGTTAGGTTAGGTTAGGTTAGGTTAGGTTAGGTTAGGTTAGGTTAGGTTAGGTTAGGTTAGGTTAGGTTAGGTTAGGTTAGGTTAGGTTAGGTTAGGTTAGGTTAGGTTAGGTTAGGTTAGGTTAGGTTAGGTTAGGTTAGGTTAGGTTAGGTTAGGTTAGGTTAGGTTAGGTTAGGTTAGGTTAGGTTAGGTTAGGTTAGGTTAGGTTAGGTTAGGTTAGGTTAGGTTAGGTTAGGTTAGGTTAGGTTAGGTTAGGTTAGGTTAGGTTAGGTTAGGTTAGGTTAGGTTAGGTTAGGTTAGGTTAGGTTAGGTTAGGTTAGGTTAGGTTAGGTTAGGTTAGGTTAGGTTAGGTTAGGTTAGGTTAGGTTAGGTTAGGTTAGGTTAGGTTAGGTTAGGTTAGGTTAGGTTAGGTTAGGTTAGGTTAGGTTAGGTTAGGTTAGGTTAGGTTAGGTTAGGTTAGGTTAGGTTAGGTTAGGTTAGGTTAGGTTAGGTTAGGTTAGGTTAGGTTAGGTTAGGTTAGGTTAGGTTAGGTTAGGTTAGGTTAGGTTAGGTTAGGTTAGGTTAGGTTAGGTTAGGTTAGGTTAGGTTAGGTTAGGTTAGGTTAGGTTAGGTTAGGTTAGGTTAGGTTAGGTTAGGTTAGGTTAGGTTAGGTTAGGTTAGGTTAGGTTAGGTTAGGTTAGGTTAGGTTAGGTTAGGTTAGGTTAGGTTAGGTTAGGTTAGGTTAGGTTAGGTTAGGTTAGGTTAGGTTAGGTTAGGTTAGGTTAGGTTAGGTTAGGTTAGGTTAGGTTAGGTTAGGTTAGGTTAGGTTAGGTTAGGTTAGGTTAGGTTAGGTTAGGTTAGGTTAGGTTAGGTTAGGTTAGGTTAGGTTAGGTTAGGTTAGGTTAGGTTAGGTTAGGTTAGGTTAGGTTAGGTTAGGTTAGGTTAGGTTAGGTTAGGTTAGGTTAGGTTAGGTTAGGTTAGGTTAGGTTAGGTTAGGTTAGGTTAGGTTAGGTTAGGTTAGGTTAGGTTAGGTTAGGTTAGGTTAGGTTAGGTTAGGTTAGGTTAGGTTAGGTTAGGTTAGGTTAGGTTAGGTTAGGTTAGGTTAGGTTAGGTTAGGTTAGGTTAGGTTAGGTTAGGTTAGGTTAGGTTAGGTTAGGTTAGGTTAGGTTAGGTTAGGTTAGGTTAGGTTAGGTTAGGTTAGGTTAGGTTAGGTTAGGTTAGGTTAGGTTAGGTTAGGTTAGGTTAGGTTAGGTTAGGTTAGGTTAGGTTAGGTTAGGTTAGGTTAGGTTAGGTTAGGTTAGGTTAGGTTAGGTTAGGTTAGGTTAGGTTAGGTTAGGTTAGGTTAGGTTAGGTTAGGTTAGGTTAGGTTAGGTTAGGTTAGGTTAGGTTAGGTTAGGTTAGGTTAGGTTAGGTTAGGTTAGGTTAGGTTAGGTTAGGTTAGGTTAGGTTAGGTTAGGTTAGGTTAGGTTAGGTTAGGTTAGGTTAGGTTAGGTTAGGTTAGGTTAGGTTAGGTTAGGTTAGGTTAGGTTAGGTTAGGTTAGGTTAGGTTAGGTTAGGTTAGGTTAGGTTAGGTTAGGTTAGGTTAGGTTAGGTTAGGTTAGGTTAGGTTAGGTTAGGTTAGGTTAGGTTAGGTTAGGTTAGGTTAGGTTAGGTTAGGTTAGGTTAGGTTAGGTTAGGTTAGGTTAGGTTAGGTTAGGTTAGGTTAGGTTAGGTTAGGTTAGGTTAGGTTAGGTTAGGTTAGGTTAGGTTAGGTTAGGTTAGGTTAGGTTAGGTTAGGTTAGGTTAGGTTAGGTTAGGTTAGGTTAGGTTAGGTTAGGTTAGGTTAGGTTAGGTTAGGTTAGGTTAGGTTAGGTTAGGTTAGGTTAGGTTAGGTTAGGTTAGGTTAGGTTAGGTTAGGTTAGGTTAGGTTAGGTTAGGTTAGGTTAGGTTAGGTTAGGTTAGGTTAGGTTAGGTTAGGTTAGGTTAGGTTAGGTTAGGTTAGGTTAGGTTAGGTTAGGTTAGGTTAGGTTAGGTTAGGT